>OX383926.1:22400000-23827072 GCA_947532085.1 Elegia similella | reverse complement strand
GGCGGCGTATTACGTTTCGATGTTTACTTCAAAGTCCATTACAGTTTATATATCTAAAATAAAAAAAAACAATCATACGAAAGCCGCAATGTATTTTGATACGACGATCAAAATCTAATAAAACATCGTAATTGTCGAAAGTTAGCGAGTAGCTTCTACTGGCTGCTGGTACTACAATGTAAGTCAGTACTAGGTACCTACACCACAAGTCCCTGAAACTAATGACGTGTTCTCTTTTTCATGGGCGTATTGATTCCCTAGTGAAGTTTTTACTGGGAAGTAGATACACAATAAACATATTTAAAAGTGTGAAGGCAAAGCTGGTACTATATAGAGAACAAGCTTTTGTTCGCGTTAGTGTCGATCCCTCGGGAACAGTAGATTTTTCCAGTATAAATATCCATGTCCTTCCCGGGCCCCAAACTACCTCCATATTAAATTTCATCGCAATTGGTGTAATTGTTGAATCGTGAAGCGGTAACCGACAGACAGAGGTACTTTTGCATTTATAATATTAGTATGGTCATTCTTATTGAGATCCTACACTTTACAAGTACATAGTGGAGTAGTTGACAGAAGATGATACATGGATTGCTTGCCACAGTTTGGTAGAGAAACCACATTAGGACCTATATTTAATTATTTGCCTGTTTCAAAACGATTCATCGAATATCTTAAACCAATACTAAATGGAGACGAAGATTTTTGAGTTAAGTGTTAAACAAAATTGATGGCACTCAAACGTGTTAAATCTCTAACGTAAAATACAAAAGATGACAATTTATTGTCCACGTTTTAGTAAAATCTTAACTCTATTTAAGTAATCAATAAACTTAAAACTTGTATTACAACATAGAGTCATATTACAACAATGTTACGATCGAAATTTGATTGTCATTAGATAAAGCCAAACTGGTAGCCGCTAAAAAGATAAAACACTGCGTTCAGGTGTTAAACACGGGCAGTTATTGTGTTCAGATCTGTGTGTATTCTCAAATTAGTAGGGTTACGTTTTAGTGGCGAGGTTCGCTTCATAACAGGGGGAAATTTCCTTGGAAGAAAACGTAGGAGTAGGAATTTGTGTCAGAAATTGGATTATTGGCTGATGTAAAGTTTAAGCAATGTAAAGTTATGTCAGTGATAATATAAGACATTGGTGTGTTTATCAACAAAATCTGTTTCACTGAGCTTTTTCACAACGTTAATGGGGAGGAACAATATAAACAACTTTTAAAAACTATATTGCAAATAATCTGTTCCAAAAATCTCACCATTCCTAATTGATAAAAAAATATTTTTGTATATGGACTAGATCTACCATAGATTATAAGTGTTTTAAGCAGTCACAATGCTATACTACGTCTTATTGCAAGAAATTAGATATGATGAAAAAACCAGGCAGGGTTTTAACCGGCGACCTTAGTTAGATAGATAGATAGATAGATAAAAAAGTATATATAGTTCTCTTCATCATCATCATTCCAGCCGTAAAAAGTTGACTGTTGGACAAAAGCCTCTATCAAGGATTCTTCGTTCCATGGGCGGATATTGCCACACGCACCACGATAGGCAGGCGGGTTGGCATACGCAGTTTCTTAGGCTTCTTTTGCTTCCGACGCTGCTGCCCATCGTAGGCATTTTAAAGCTGGGGTAGGATAGGAATTTGTTGGATCTTGGAATACCCGATGACATAACTACAACCGTGTGGTATCCGGCAGAGTAGAATAGGACCACTCCAAGTCTTCCCGTGGATGTCGTAGAAGGCGACTTAGGAAATACAAGCTAAACAAAGCTTATAAACATCTAAGACACCTCTCCAACCCGTCTGGCCAGCATGGAGAGTGTAGGCCAAGTCCTCTGGCTGCTCTGGCCAAGTATGGCCCTAGTAGTACAGAGAGGGTCGTGCTCCTGTAGTGGTGACTAAAAAGGACCTCATGATGATGATGATGATGATAACTACAACCACCGGACAGGCAGTTGAGGATGACACACTTGGCCATATTAAAATAAAAAAATAATAAATAATAAATAAATAAATATATACGGACGAATCACACAGAATTGAACTAGCCCCAAAGTAAGTTCGAGACTTGTGTTATGGGATACAAACTCAACGATTTACTGCGAAATATTGTATAGTCTATATTACCTTAGTTCTATTAACAACCTTTTATGATCCTTTGTCTGGTCTGGCTAAGTATGGCTCCTGAGAGGGTCATGCTCCTGCAGTGGAGACTAAAAAGACCTGATGATGATGTAGAGGTAGATCTATTATAAAAGACTTATTGAGACTCATCTTGTGAATATATTTCTTTCAAACTAGGTATTCTTAACAAAAACATTCACACTGAAAATTATGTAAAATTTCACCTTAAAAATTGTTGCTACAAGAACAACCTTCAAGAAGTAATTATAATCTACGCAGAACTATGAATAAGTTAGACGTAGAACTAAAAATACGGCTTTGACTTTTGCGTCATCCATTATGACATTGGGGCTGTGCTCAGAACAAGGACTATTGTTCTGAGGGGCTGTGCATCATGTCAGTCAAAATGTAATAATCTCGTGAGGCTGGCTTAACAGTCAATCAATCAATTCATTGTTTACATTTTAGCAAAAGATAATTTTATTAATTAGTGGGTGTGACAGTCACAGGAAGTACCTATATGATTGTGTACTGAAAAAATCTCTACTTACGTGCATTACATAAGTTGTTTTCTTATGTTGTACAATACCTTTCTGATGAAAACCAGCTTGGGTATTGGAATTATTGATTTAGTGTACCCTGAGTTATACAATCGTTGGTACTGTAGGTAGGTACAGTAAGTACAAACAGCAAACAGTACTTTACTTCTTACAGTGATTTTTTTTTCAGATATCAAAATATATCCACGGTATTATGGCATCAAAATGTAAGCTTTTCATACAAACATAATAAGATATCAATGGTTAACAATTTAGAGGAAGGCTAATTATTGCCTTCTCCTTAATTCCTGCCATAAAACCGTCATTGTGCGTTACTGTTCACACAATGATACTGACAAGAGTCTAGATCTTAAAAATCTATATGAAGAAAAAAATCTTGCAACAAAAAGTTTATGCAAATTATTATCACATTAAATTTTAATAACCCGTACATATATGTATGTAAAGCTATATCAAGGGTAAATCACCCAATAGTACTATGCTACCATTAGGTAATTCGCCCTTGATATAGCTTTGAGGGAACGACTTATCCCGTTAATATAAGAAAATATCCTTTGGGAATAATGCTGGGAATGGCAAAAATAAACGACTGTCCCATACAAAATTGTTCAGTCGCCGGGAAATTTTAGAAAAAAGCAAGCTCCCAGAATTGCTCCCATCTCCTATTTCTGATATTCAGCTAGGATCTTGACTATTTTGGGGGAAAATAATGGAGTGGTCTGCATATCACATATTAGAAAAGAATCCACTGTAGGTAGCCGCACGCATTATTTTCCTATGACGGATTGGTTTTAAAGGGATATTTTTAGTGTTTATATTTTGCATTCGCAATGCTATTTGGATATAAATAAAATATGGTGAAAAAATTTCAAGCGGGCGGGATTTGAACCTGCGACGGTAAGTCTATGTACGACTTACGACACCGCTTGAAATTTTTTCACCATATTTTATTTCCTAATTTAATAAAAGGGAAAATTATTAATATTGACGAAATGAATCGCCTCTTCAAGGCTATAACGAAACGTAGAAGGTATTTTTACCTCTATAGTAATAAAAATAACACTGTTGACCTAAAAATACCCCGCGTAAAGTTAGTCGAGCAATTTAGAAGATTTATTTTTGTGATGAGTGGCATATTGACACCATTGTGCTAAAAGCACGAGAGACACGCAATTTTTAACCGACTTCAAAAAAAAGAGGAGGTTGTGAATTCGGTTGTATTATTTTTTATGTTTGTTACCGTAGAACTCATTTATGAACTGATTTAAAAAAAACTTTTTATTATTAAAACTAACGTGACCGATATGTATTTATATACATTATATTTTGAAAAACTTGCCACTCACGTGCTGTTGAAAATGGACTCCAGACGAGTCCGAAATTATAGTCAGCAATCCCGACAAAACAGCACGTGAGTGACCCGTTTTCAAAATATATGTATTTTTTTAAAGATTATGTTTTCAACTTGGTTACCTTTCAATTTCATCACAATCAGTTCAGTAGTTTAATTGGAATCGTTTTCTTTTTAAGTAGTTATATAAGATTATTTTATGAAAGAGTTTTGATACGTCATCTTTACTATATTATCGACGTGAAATTTTAAATTGATCCCATTAAGACGAGGACTCAAATGTTTGGTACCTTCGCTCGGCAAAGGACTGATCAAGTGCGCGCAAGGGATAGCGCTTGGCGGTTTAGCCCGTGAATGATGAGATAGGAGATAGTCTCGAGTCGCTCAAAGAAAAAAACGTAAGCGCCAAATTCGTTATTTCTATTTTATATAAAATCAGACCGGTTAATTGTATTTTTATATTTACATTTTGATGAATTACTAATAACCTATCTTTTAGTCTAAAAATCATTATTTCATTCGTCGCATTTGAGCTACAATAACAAAAACTCTGCGAACGAAGACCATTTTTCAAAAAATATTTCTATCGAGAAAATTTTATCAAAACGTGTTTTCATCTTCAATTTTTGATGATGAAATAGTCAAAAATCATATTACTTAGATTTGAAACTCCTAATTTAAGTATTTTGCGAGATAAATAAAGTTCAGAACGACCTTATTTACAGTGGTATCGCCTTAACGCGAACAAAATCTTTAAATCAGGATCACAGTGACACCAGAGTGTGTATGGTTGATTGACCGAGACACCTATACGAAATGGTGATGATGATGATGATCATAAACGCTATATTATGGATATAACCATTAATTGTTTAATGCGCTACAGCCCTTTGAAATAAATAAATATATAGGGACATATTACACAAATTGAACTAGCCCCGCAGTAGGTAAGTTGCGAATTTGTGTCGCAGGATACTAACTCAACGATACTATATGTTATAATAGATACTTATACAGTTATCTATATAAGTATCTATTATAACATATAGTATCGTTGAGTTAGTAAACTTACAAGACCCAAGTCAATCTGAAAAATATCGTTTTCCATAATTACCTGACCGGCGATCGAACCCGGGCACCCTCGTATCGCAGGCGTGTTAACCACTGCGCCACGGAGCTCGCCAGTACACTTCTTATTTTATAATCTTTGTTAGTATTAAATCTGTTTTCTCTATGCTATATGTCCAATATGATTATCTATCTCTCTAATAACATTTTATACAAAATAATCTTTACCGATTTCGACAAAAATACAGCCCCAATTAGGGCCAAGAATCAAGTATCTCAGTATTGTTTATCTAAAGCATTGTCGGTAAATACAAAGGTGCTACTTGCCTTCGAAGGCCAGTAAAATCTATTATATTCAGATAATCTTACCCGGGAGTTATATTGTGTATTTTTGTTTTGTTAAGATAAGCTGGTAGAAAAGTACCGAGAAAGCTTCCGAAGTATTGTTTTATGGCGGCTATTTTTATAGGATTATATTGTTTTTGTTTTGATGGATTTCGCTTGCTCTAATGCCTAACGGTATGAAATTTAATAGCCTCGCGGTAAAGGTAAAAAATATGAAAAGTTTTGACGAAGCATGTGACGGATGTGACCATGTAATTTTTTATTTACTCTTAAATTTATTTGAATAAAATGTATCTAAGTATCACGTCAAATATTTTACAACTACTAATCTATAAAACTATAACCTATAAAATTATAAACTAATACTAGGATGACTATTTAGCGCTACCAGCACTTCTGTTGTAGGTTAATAATACACATAACCTTTTTGGTAGAAGTTAACTTTAAAACATATTTTGTCTTATATTCAAAAATAATTATGAAGTTCGTTTGAACGTTAATTTTGATATATCTTATATATAAAGTCTAGTGTCGTTCGTCGTTTGTTACCAAACTCCTCCGAAACGGCTTTACCGATTTTTATGAAATTTTGTGTGCATATCGGGTAGGTCTGAGAATCAGTCAACATCTTTTTTATAGCAAAACGAAGTTCGTCGGATAGATAGTTATATTAAACATCACTTACCGAATTTTATCCTATAAAGTTTATGTATTTAATCAGCAATAAGGATTCGATTTTTAACAACATAAAAATGATAATAAACATGATAGCTGGATTTTGACAGTTGCAGCCAAAAATACGTCTCCAAATCCATTTCTAAAACCCTCATTGTGCAAATCTCCTGTGAAACTATTATTATACTTCTATCTTAAACATTCAGCAACAGAAATTAAATATCCACTAATTATTTTCGGTAAAAGCATGCTCTATGTATCTCACGGTCTCATTGCCCTTTTTACGCATGCACGCTAAACTGCCAAGTTAAACATCATAACTAAGAGCTTGAGAAAAACATTGGTTGTCTGTAAAGTCGGTTTACGGACGATAATATTGCGTGATAACGGTTGAAGTGAGATAGATGCTTCACAAGCCGAACGCTTAGCCCGATCATGCCTCTCTATCGCTTGTTCCGTGCTCTTGCTTGTACATGGAACGTGACATTTTTTCCTGCAGCCGTCGTTTATCGATTTACTTATAAATCGAGACTTTATCACGTCCAAAATAAACTGCGTAATTTAGCAGCTAACGCTACGCGTAGCCCTCGGACAATATTTCAAAGATCCGCGCGATCTCTCGGAAGCTCCAGAAATTAAGAAAAATTAACTTTTCCGGAAGGTAATATCAAGCGGCCACGTACAAAATTATGTGAAGCCGCGACATTTTTTCCTGAGGATGTACCGGAGGAAGCCAGTGTGATTTATTTAATGAATAAAAATGCTTGTGGAGACGACGCCATCTTACGATGCAATTAGCCGTCTTGATAGCTTTTTAAATTGCATAATTAAGACCATATTGACATTTTAATTTACTGAACGCTTCAGTGATAGAGAAAGGACTCTGAAACTCGATTTTATGTCATAATTAGTGTTACTATTCAAAATTCTAATTTATGTCTATATAATATTCATCATTAATGTACCTAATATTTAATATGATATACGAACACATAAACATATAATTAGTACTATTATACATACATTAAACTAACATTTAAAGTCTATATGACTGAGTGACACGCCAGCATAAACTACACACACTATACCTACTGGGTGTGGACGATACTTTTGTATTATAAAATAAGAGCTACAAAAGTAAGAAAGACGAGTTTTGGAGTTTTTAGCATTGATAAAGTTAAGTAAAAGAGGTGGAGTGGAGAATAAAAGAAGGAGGAGATCTTACTTTTAAATGTATAAGTATAATATTACTAGTCTTACAGACGCAAAAAAATCTTCTTATAGACAACTAGTGCCAGCCTACAGTATCTAAACGTCTCTATTGTTTTAGTCCTCTGGAGTCTTCCAAGTGGTAGAGACGTATATAAAAATTAAGTAATGTACAGTAGAGACTCATAGTAATCCAGTCGTTCATTCGAGTACAAGGTCCGGTCGGTTACTACTTATTTTATAGAATTGTTATTTTAGAAGCTTGGATTAAAATTCACATTCGTACTGTTACGATCCAAACTTCATATATTTTCCAGGCGTATCTTATTTAAATGAGCGCATTGAAGTTAGTAGCCAAGAGATCAAAACAAAAGCGGCGCTTCCATTGTGGCCTGCTCTAGCGGCCGACACAAATTAGCCGAATGTAGCGATCAGTGAATTACAAGTGTAAATAATCCGAACGCCCAACCACCACCGTGGGCCGGGCTTAGGATGAAAAAAAGAAACTCGTTAAAATAGCGGCTTAAAAAGAAAAGCGCTGAAACGGGAAGGCTCCGGTGGTATCGGTTTTTCACGTCGCGGGCGGTTCGCTGGGCGGGGCCGGGCAGTAGCGCGCCGCCGGTCGGCCCGAACGGACGTGCTGTGGGTTCATTGTCGGTGTCGGCCGCACCGTGCACATGTTGAGTGATATTTCGGCATGTCGATGTCGTCGTGAATCGTAACAAGATGGACTTTCAAAGTGCAATGGAGACGTTTGCAGAGGCGTGGGCAGCTGCCAACACGGTCAAGACAGAGGCACCGAGCGATTTGTCGCAGGTAAGATTTTTATTTTGATTTAAACACCATTATTACAATAAAAAATATATTTTGAAAAAATATTACAATATTATCTTTATAAAAGATCTAACAAAAATAATTATTTGTCTACAGTTGTTATCACTGTATCGAGATATATTAACCAAGTACTTAACATTTTTAATCTAGCATTTTAGCCGCTATTGTTCTTAATAAACAAAATAATAGTAGAGCTAAGAAAACTAGGTTAATATTTTTATATTCTAGTTAGTTACCAAAAATGTATTATAGCTAACAAATTGCAGTGTCTGATCATGATTTACTAGAAGAAATATATATTCATTAATGCACCAAGACAATAAGCACCCCAAGTTCATTATGATAATCATTAATTTGCATAGAAAATAATGAGACATAGCGTGTCAATATTGCAAACAATACACTACTAATATTTCGCATTAAAGTGTGCCAGATACGGCCCTGTATTGAAAAATATATTTGTTTTGGTCAAAATGTCTGGAGATAAGGGTAAACTGACAATTGAAATAGCACGTATTAGTATGATAATTAAAATATAGTAAGTAATTTGTCGTAATGATCTTACTTAACCACTTAATATTGTAGATAATCTATGAATAGTTAATAGGTACAAATTAGTTAGATAAAAATTAGGAACTATTGTAAGTTGTTTAATTATGTTCCAATAGATATTGATTTTACTTTTACAACTAGAGTTTATCAATACTAAACTAAAGGACTATATTGCAAACAAAATATAGTCCTTTAGTTATGCCTGACATGATAAGTCATCGGGGTTTCCTTCTTTAATATAGTACATACCAGGTAGATACATTATGTAGGTAGTATATTAGAATTTGTTTTATTTTTTTAGGCAAACAGGTAATGTCACTGAAGATGTAACGGCTGTTTCTAAATAAAATGTAGGTCTGTTGTTTAGCAGACTGATTTTTTACTATTATTTTTAATACAGGCCGCACATGCGCTTATTTTATGTATTAAAAAAATGCTGGAACAGAGTATAAGTCCTAGATGACATGTTAACAACTAATGATTATTTATAGAACACTAGCTTTCGCCCGCAGCTCCGCCCGCGTCAATGTCGATCCTTTAGAAATAGTTCTTTATCCTGGGATAAAAGGTAGCCTATGCCCTTCTCTATACTCCAGAGAACTTGTATGCAAAATTTCATGATGATCGGTTCAGTAGTTACTGCGTGAAAGGGTAACAAACAAACAAACTAATTTTCGCATTTATAATATTAGTAAAAATTATATAATTTTTTATATTATATTATAGAACATAAAAAAGAAAGGTAGGAATGGACCCTTACTCACTAAACTTTAATAAAAAGAGGTAATTACGTAAAACATTTTTCGGCCGTGATTTCTAATAACTTTTTACTTAATCTTGTTCTTGCGACCAAACGTTTTCATCGATTATGGAATGTTTAAGTTCTAATGACTGTAGAGTCACGTTTGCCATTCTGTCACGTTTTAAATACGAATTATGTGGATTATCTTTGTGCAATAAAATCAATGAACTCATGTATTTGAGGAAGAATTTGTAATAACAATTTTCTGCTATTGGTATTTAAATTGTCAAGTATTTTAAAGCCCACTAGCCAGTTTTGAAGATTACAAGCCAGGGTTAGGGCCACCTGTGACTTTAATTTTTTTAAGAGTTAACGCGGTTTATTTTTTTACTCCTAAACCAGAATAAATTTAGAAAAACAAGATGGTTTTTTCTCAATATACTATATAAGTCATTATCGAAGTACAGATGTACTTCGGTAGTAAAGTACAGTATTTTTTCCTTTACTGTTTTACTAATTATTGGTTACCGATTCTCATGTAGTAAATGCAAAATGCTGAAAAGTTATACCAAATGCCATGGGAGAGACCTATGACCAGCAGTGGACGAGTGTAGGTTGAAAAATGCTACCTTAGTAAGTACTTAATTACTACTGCAGTACAGTTTTTTTTTTAATTTCATTTGATTTTGAAGTAAAATAATAATTTCACTCATCCCATCACCACCAGTATTAAAAGTTAAAATGGGAGGCCTCAACAATAATTATGGGAGACATTGACAATATAACCTATGTTTCCTTTAAAGCATTTGACGTCCAAAATAACTTATGCCCCGGGACAACCACTCCACCGAAATATTCATCTAAGCTGTCTATTTCAAAAATTCAAAATTCTTGTTTATCTATTAAAAAAAAGGAATAGTTTTACCCGATTGCGTAAGATGGGTTAATAACATCTTTTCTCCGTTGAGGTAGAAATGTCAGGTTGTCTATCTGTGCAGAAATATTTTTATGAATAGTTCATCATTACGGTCACAAAAAGTCAACTGCTAGATAGGGGAATCTCCCAAGGATTCCTCGTTAGATGGGGGGATATTACCATACTCACCACGCTTGGCGAGAATATCAGTTAATTTTCATCATTTTCGTTTTTTTCCAAATGTTTTGAGATTGTTGCCTTTTTTCGATATCCCAACATTGATCCCATATAAAATTGTTCCTAAGCTGGACTGAATTACCCTTTTAAGAGTATTTTATCTGTTCACACCCTGAACGAGTATGTTGGTAGGTGTCAATGGAATTAAGTTGTTTTGAAAATACAACTCATTAACACCAGTATCATTAGCTAATTTGTTGAGATTCGGCAGACTTTGAGAATTCTGGTTTCCGAAGTGACCAACAAGAATGCCAATCTATTTGCATATTAGCGATACAAAGAATCGTTTAACGATGTTTCATTGTTGTTTATATATCCAATCAATTACAAGTTTTTGTTTACTTTCTAGGGTCCCGGACCTAAAGGGTAACAACGGAACCCTATTCCTAAGCGTCCGTTGTCCGTCCATCTGTATTTAGACTGAATCTATTAAAGCATTATGCTTTAATAGATTATTACGACTTAAGGAAGAGACTAAATGTTTTTGCAGAACGTAAATCTATTGGTGCTATTACAAAAATACATTTTATTTTCTGTACTTTAATAAAATTAAAGGGCTTTATTGTATACTAGGTTTTGCCCGTGGCTCCGCCCTCGTCAATGTCGGTCCTTCGGTAACAGTACTTTTTCGCGGGATAAAATGTACCCTATGTCCTTCTCCGTAACCCCAGATAACGTGTATGCAAAATTCATGATTATCGGTTCAGTAATAAAGCCGTCAAAGCGTAACAAACAAACAAACTCACTTTCGCATTTATAATATTAGTGACGATTAGGATAAAAGTCTCTTTCTTTTTAAGTTTTTGAAGTTAAATAATGGTGATACGGAACCCTTCATCTGCGATCCTTACTCACAATTGGCCAGTTTATTTACATTTTCTGGCCACTATCAAAGCTCTATATTTTTTTAAAATGTGTTTTCCGACTCTCTGTAAATATTTAAGTGGTGATCATTTATTGTTATTATCAATTCATCTTAACTCAGCATAAAGGAATCGTTAAAATGATTTTGCCATAGTTGTCAAATGGACTGATATATAGGTATATGTAACTTTTTACAGCTTGAACGGATGTATAAATATTCGACAGTATATTTAACTTTATACTTTAACGCAGAAAATGATCGTTAATTATTGCATTTACTTGGTATAAAATGTGTTTGATAAAAACTGAAGTGATACATCGAACAGGTATAATAATAGCGTAATTTAAATGCTACGACATGATAATTGTATAATTTAATAGTAGCCGTAGTATTATATTAATTATATATAATAATTATACATTTGATTAACACGCTACTGGTAATGTTGAAATTAACATTAAGCTTACTATTTCATGTCAACTACACTTATAATATTTTATTGATTTCATTACGATTCGTTCCCCTTTTCACTTCTTTGGCTTTTCGGTTCTGTTATTGTTTGAGAAATAGGTTTTACAGAGAAAAAAAAAAGCCGTTGGTTTCCGGCAGAGTAGAAGCGATCCATTCCAAGTCTTCCCATGGATGTCGTACGAGGCGACTTCGGAAATACAAGCTAAACAAAGCTCATAAACATCAATGAGACCTCTCCAACCCGTCTGGCCAGCGAGGAGAGTGTAGGCCAAATCCTCTGTCTGCTCTGGCCAAGTATGGCTCCGGTAGTACAGAGGGTCATGCTCCTGCAGTAGAGACTAAAAAGACCTGATGATGATGATGATGATTAAAAAACTGACTTAAATCAAAATACTTAACCAATTTTGATAAAATTTAAATGGGAACAATTTGTAAGCTTTCAAACAAAAAAATGATTTGCAAAATCGGATCGTAAATGAAGGAGTTAAGTGGTAACAAACATTAGAGAAACCGAATTGATAAGCTATTCCTTTATTTTTAAAGTCGGTTAAAATGTATATATTTTATTAAAGCAAGAGACAGATCTAACAATTCGTATCTAATGGTATTGAAGGCTATGCTACTAATATAAGTAACAAGAATTTCGTAACACCACGTTTCCTAATTTGCCTTTCTAATAGAGCTTGTTAATAGCTTAATTAAATCAATTAAAATTATTTACTTACCGAATGTAAATAAATTACTGAATAAAAAACGAATTGATTAAAAAAAAAAGGAAAATTGCAACTTTTGTCGCCTGAACTGTGAAAATAAAGGAACTGTTTTTTTCTTCGTTTAAATGTGAAAGTAAATAATGATACATTATATTAGAAAAACTTACAGAGTTTCTAATAAATATGCCACCAAAATCGCCATCTACCAATTACTATAAATGAATTAAGTAGTGATAAATTATTATACGACGATACGATACTCGTGCAAATCGTCTTGTTATCTTTAGATGTGGCAGATTACTTTTAATTGTTATTTAAGCACGTTAACTATTATATTTAATAACCAGTTTATCTGTGGTTAAAAAAACGATTTAAATTGGGCGTGAGCAGCGTAGGTATAACATTTTTAATGATTTTTTTAACATCACCTTAAACGTGTTTGCGTGATTTTGTTTTTTATGACATTTAATAGTTTGAGATAGAGAAGGTAGAGTTACGTGAATGACCAAAATTAACAGCTGTACAGATATTATATTAATTATTAAAAAGATTTACTATACGAAAAAAAATCATTATAATTATAACGTGCATTACAATGATGAATTTAAATATTGTGATTAGCTTTATTATTTTATAATAAAGTTAAAAATATATATTTATATCACGCTAATCACATTCGCAACAAAAAGCACGTGTTGATAATGAGACTTTTTGGAGATTAACTTTTTATTCGTCACAAAAAACTCGTTAAACAAGCAATGATTTATTTTCCGAAAAAGTTAATATTTTCGGCGGGCCGAACGGGGACGCAAATTGTTCCGGTTTGGGTCGCGCCACCGAGCCGGAACGAACTGAACTCGATCACTTATCCCTTTCGTAAATACTTGGAACTAATTTTGATCCGTGTGTTGAAAAAATGTGGAAATGTGGCCGTTGTAATTGGAACGACTACTGGCTTTTCCCTGCTACTTCGTCCGCGTAATTTATATCCTGTGCTATTTTGATGTGTTAGCTGTAAGCTTTATTAAATCCATCCAGTAGTGCGTGAAGGAGTAAGAAACATATAATAGGATGTTAAGTTTTAGTGGTGTGTGCATAATTTTGTCGGACTAGCGTAATGTAGATTGTAGAGCCATTTCGATCGGGCTGTCGGAGTAACGTATGCATGTCGAATATCTACTTATTGCTTGTTGTCTTTAAAATTTGGTTGTATGTGCTTAAAAATGGAGAAAGGACATTGTTGGTTGATCTATAATACCGAATTTAAAAGGAAGTCCCGTAATTATGTAACTTCGATCATTTATCCCTTTTGCATATACTTACTTGGAACAAATTTAATCCTCATGTTAAAAAATGTCGCCGTTGTAATTTTATCGGAAATTATATCAAGTATGCATGCGATAGAAACTTTTGTCGGAATAGCGTTATGTAGAACCATTTATATTCAACTTAAATGTCCCTCCGACTGCACGTCACCTACATCGAAATGACTCCATATCTATGTAACGTACAGTCGGAAAAACGTTTATGCTGAATTATGTATATAATATATAATAATTACTTATTTAATTTCGAAATAATATGCACCTAATATTTTTATGCAGGCATTGTCTTTACGATAAATGTATGATTTGAAAATAAGCGCCGTAACGAGCTGTTCATCGCAGCTTAGTGCAAGTAGCGCAAGATAGTATACATACGTCGACATAGAAGGGTAGAATTTGAGTTAATATTAGTTACGTCAGTGTAACGTTTTGGGCCAAGAAGTTCGTGTAGAATTTCCTTAAGTCTTGCTCCTAGAAAAAAGCATGCTTAAATTATTTGAGACTCAAAAAGCTTTTTATTTGTAAACTTTTTTTTTTCAAATTATGACTATAACAGATTCATTTCAAAATAATTACTTGGTATTTAAAATTTTTAGACTTTTTTAGTTACGGTTTGTAAAAATAATATTTGCTCTAAGGAAATAGTTGATGATGCAACTTAGTCGTACAATGTTTTCCTTATTTTTTGTCAGTTCGAAATACCGTTAAAGTATCTATCAAAGATTATTACAACAAAAAATGCTTAGCAAAATCGATTTTTGGTTGTCCCTATTAAACCCCAGACACAAAATGTTATCTCTAGGACGGGAGCTCTCTTTCTACAAACAAAACACAAACGAGCAGTTATTTGCTTTGTCGTGTGTTATGTAGCCAACACTGGTGTCAGACTTTTGAAGCTACCAAAAGGCATCAGAGATAGTTTTTAGTAGGCAACTGCCTTCCTAAGCACTGAGGAGCTCGAATGTTTTTGCCACTTGTGGTCAAAGCAAATGATAAGTTTTATTGCTAAACCACACGACAAAATTATAGGGTTAACGATTTTTGCTATACACCTTCTAGATGTAATCAAGATATTTTCACCCGCAGCTTCGCTCGCGTCAACTTTGTTTTACTCAGGAACATAATTTCAAAGAACTATGCAGAATGTCGTTATGGTTCAGTAGTTAAAGCGTGAAAGTGTAACAAAACAAACTCACTTTCGCATTTATACTATTAATTAATAAGGATTTATATTAACGCACCAATAAGTATTTTTCTTGGTAGTAAAGTTTTTACGACAGTCTAAGGTCAACTGAATTAATTTAGACACCTTTTTGGTAATGCGAAACGCATGAAATTATCTCTTTCATATACGTAAGTTATGATCAGAAATATTTGTTTCACCTCACCTAATCTACTACTTAATTTAATACAGTACTTTTAATATAATACAGTTTTCCAGCTTCAAAACTCAGAATACAAAACAAATAATATTGTATAATAAAACGAAAACATTGGAAACAATCGTAACTTGCTTATCAGGCTCGATCCGCGTTATCGCGAGTAATCCACGATAATGGATTAACGTGGACCTCGGGCGAATATTTATAAACTCCGCTATCGAAATCGATCGACCGACTCGATTGATCGATTGATATTGACATAGATTTGTGCTGCACGGCTTTTATTTGCTTGATATTTATTCTGTCGATAGTGTGGGCCGGATTCAGAATTCAGTGTGATATTCATAGCGAGGGTGGGTTGGCGCGAAATTGCAAGGTCAAGAATTTGTGCGGTGGACGTAGCGGAAAGCGGTAGCTGCCGCGTTTTGCCAGCAAACTGTGTGAAGTTCGCGAGAATATTTATAAACTTTCGTAACCGATGGGGAAGTTTGATATAATAGGTATACAAAATGGCTTTAATCAGCTTATACAATTCAATCGTGATTTTATCGAAATTTTTTCTAAGTTATTTGAGTCGAAAATTTTTTCTTCTTTAAACTTTCGCGCTTTAAACATATATTCCGTTTATATACATAATTATGTATATAAACGGCAATTAGCACGAACATTTTTATTATTTCTTTATAATATTTGTCGAGATTTTGTTTGACGGTCGTTTTACGAGTGTTATATAAATATATAAGAAATGCAATTTTTTTACAAACTCGTTAAAAATTGAAACGCTGTTATAAAGCATTGAATGTGTCGGCTCGGGTAGCGTAATAAAGAAAAAAGAATTGAATCGGCGGTACTCGACGCACCGCACCATGTGGTGACGGAAGCGGCAGCGGTCAGCGGTAGCGGTGGCAGAAACCAGAATAAATATCAATCAATTATCATAAATACATTTGGTTTTCTAATCTTTTCGAGTGATTAAATTTAAATAAATATATTTGTTTTATTTTAAACAAAATTTTACGGAATTACTTGTTGATGAAATGTTTTTAATGTTTGGATAATTGTTTGTCAACGAAAAGTAGCGAGTCTGCTGAGACCAAGAAAAAATCGATGAGTTAACAATACGCAGCATTTTCTAATTGCGCTTTATTTATGTTCCATACACACCATTATTATCTAGTTCTCACACATTTGTTCGCTTCAGTGATTAACATAAAACCAACCTGTCAATGGTTATTGCGGATATACAAACGACTTAGTCTTTTAACAAGAATTCTTTTAGTCACATGATTAAGGAAAGTGTTTTTCCTAAGATAAACATATTTCCAAAGGCTATCAAGAGAGAAGCCTCCTCCTATTTTAAAACTTTACGTTTAAATTGCTTGCAAGCTTCAGGCAAATTGACTTCATTCACTCATTGCTCAAAAAAGTCTCATACGATCTATTATTATTTTGTAAAAACGCCATCTTCCTGTATCAGGCACTAACAACATTTTTAAACGTCCAAACCGTTACTGATTCTCTATGATGACTTAGACGTTTCGAAACCGAAACAAAAAATAGTATCAGCACAATTACATCTGTAGATGACTGCCTAAGTAGAAAGTGGGCGCGTGCCAAGCTTCGACCACAAAAAGCGAGGTTATAGTTAAATAATCCGTGCAATTAGACACGTACGAAGTATCAGGTGAAATATTCAGCTTTATAAAAAAATATTACACCGGCTTCTTTCTTGTCGCCGCTATATATCAATATCGAGGGTCGATCAATTTGGATTACTTTTCTTTTGTAACCAAAGAAAATTTGGCACAAGTCATTTTATCTGCAGAGTTCATTTACACAGTTTGACGATATCAAATGTGTGAGACGTCCCCCGCTGGCAGCAGGATTTGATTACACCTTTTTTTGTCTGCGTAATAAAATGAACTAAGTGCATAGTGGACTATTCTGGCCGGCTTGCGAGCACGCGCTGCGCTCGCGCCGCCGTAATAGGCTCCATCTCGCGGATAAAGCGGCGACACCGTTACCTTTCTCAAATCACGTACACTATTGTAATATCCAATCGCCCAGAAATGAGATTGCGGCTAACAAGTTATTTACATTGACGTTTTAATATGAACACCAGCTGAAAAAAACTATTTAAAAACGTAATTATAATTGTGGTGTCTGTAATAGCCACCGTACGCGCCGGCGAGACTCTTTGTGACGCAGCTAAGCTACGAGATTAATTTTGGCGCAACAATGAACCAGTTTACAGTCAATAATACACGTCTTAATAAGTATCAGTTGCGATATTGTCAATTTTAAGTTTCGAAAGCGAGCGTTCGACGCGAGCTCCCGGCGGTGGCGATAGGATCTTTATTACTGGGAGTTTTTTTGGGAGAAAAAATGATTAATACGGGGGATCGGTCGGACGGATAAGTAGTGGAGATTGACGGAGTGACGCGGGGTCTGTGACCGGGAGGCTGTAAGGCGGGCGAGGGTAGCGGCGCGGGCCGCGGGGTGAAGAAAAGCCGCGAGGCCACATTGCGCGGGAGCAGCCAAAAACTAACCATAAATTACTGGCTACTTGCTGGACCGCCGACGACACGCGCGCAACTTTTTTCCACTCCCTCAGGTCCTGTTACAACGCAAAATTCTCACGAACATCACATCTCATGGGCATATCTTTAAGATTGCTTCGAATAATGAGCTTCGAGGTTATGAACAACGTCGATGAAAACCGTTGCGTCTGATATTAATCCATTGTGCGGAAAACATTGTATTATTCAAAGATTCAAAGTAACATTCCCAAGATGATGTAAGAATATTTGCGACACACTAAAATAATCGGCTAACCAAACACATGGAAATCTTTCATCATTACAGAGGACTCGTTTGAGCGTCGTTTACCGTGTACCTACCGTCTTTTTTACATAATGACGGATTTAAGGAGCGAAGTAAAGTCGCATACGCGATGTGGAATTTCGGTAGCCCGCGGCGGAACAGG
Source organism: Elegia similella (assembly GCA_947532085.1). Lineage (NCBI taxonomy): Eukaryota > Metazoa > Arthropoda > Insecta > Lepidoptera > Pyralidae > Elegia > Elegia similella. The sequence goes on along the minus strand of OX383926.1, from coordinate 23,808,695 downwards.
GCCGGAATCAGAGATCTTTGAAAGGCTTTACTTCGTTATCGAAATGTCGGCATCGATTTAATTGAATGCGGTGTGCAATCTTGTAAAGGTGATGAGCTTCAACTACCATTGACAGGTTTAACGACGGATTTAAAGACAATCTTCGTAGATTTTGCAAGTGATATTATCAAATTCAGATCTAAAAACTACTTGATGGCGCAATCTACAAAGAGGTCATGCTCTTCTAATGACTTTGTAAATAATCAACTTATCGACAAAATACAAAGTAGTTTTGACATGTGATAGTTATAATAATAATAAAAAGATATTTAGCCCTTAGTAATGTTTACAATTATGGCTTACTAATATATGGTTATAAAAGTAATGTTATACATCATAAACGTTCTTAGAGCCTGGTGCCAGTAATAGACTTCGAAGAAGTCTGTTTTAACTGGTCACCATTGACCTCATTCCCTGCATATAGTATTTTTAATATAGGACGTATACATAATAAAAAAATAATATATATTTTTTTATTTAATAATATTTTAATTACTATTTTTGCGCATTAATATCACCGAATATTTTGTTTGCCAACTCTTTCACAATATTTTTGAATTCACATCACACGATTGACGTGTCGACCACACATCGCTCGTAATTGATTATAATATTATGTTACCGATTAATTCTGTAGGCAATTATGTAAAACGATTAACTTGTTACTGCTCATTGCGAAAATGCAAAATAATTTTCCAATTCGGTCAAGCGAAGTCATCGTTGTAAGGTGTCTGTGAGGTGATTAAGTGCTGTTTTATAGTTTATAACTTTTAATCATGAAGGTGAGCATTATTGTTTATTGGAAATTGAAAATATCACATTTAAATTTTATTATCCGTTCTCGGAAATCGGGTATGCAAATTGATTAAATAAAAACAGCGCGCAATCGACTGGAGTTATTGTTGATATTGAATATTAAACTGGCTAAGCGTTAATTATTACAAAGAAAATATTAATCATTGAATATCCTTAAATATTTTTAAATCCGTCCCCTAAAAATGTTTGAACGGGGGCTGCGTGCAAATAGTTGCTGTATTTTGGCGTGTTGACGTGCGCAGACGCATATCTCCGCTGCGGGCTATAACGATATCGCGTTCTTATAAAAAAACAAATAATTTTTAATGCAATTCACTAGACTCAACGATGCCACACTTTGACAAGGAATAATCGGGCGTAATCGTCTGGTTAAAAGAAAATAAAATAAAATAGCAATGCGCCTTAAATTTAATATTCATACTTGAACATACATCAGACAAAGAGCTGCCTTTCTCTGAGGGAAGGCGACGCGCACTCTAGCGATTACCTGCTTTTTTGCCCCCCTCATTATGCAGATTCCGGCGAAAAAGGAATAAATTTAATAACACGCGTTCGTGCGCATGCGTTATCGAACGCACTTGTGTCTGATAATCTTCAGCGCAATTACGTGTAGAACGACGCCCGCGCACGGAACAAACGCGAAAGAGTTTGTGTAACAGTCTGGCAGTCACTGGGTGCTTCATTTTTCCATAATTTTCCCACTGAATGTTGCTGTGAGAGTTTGTGAATTGATACCAACAAAATTAACATAGTAAGTTTTTTTTTTCAGAGAGATACTTAACAGTAGCGCTTCCTCTATCTGTGTTCTAAAAATACAACTAATTCCTATCCTTCGCCAGCTTAAAATGCTTTTGATGGGCAGCAGCGTCGGATGCGCAAAAAGCCAAAGGAACTGCGCTCGCTAACCTGCCTGCCAAGCGTGGTGAGTATGGCAATATTCACCAATAGTACCTAGGGAAAATTCTTACGGCTGAAAAGATGAACGAACTTATATAATAAATATATGTGAAACGCGGGTAGTTCACGTATACCAGTTCTCGCATTTCGGTTCACATTCGACCTGAGGTCGAAACATATCGACCTGTAGCTGACTTTATACGTGATTAACCCGTATTTAACATAGTATCTTCACATAAATATAAGTAAATATAAATATATACGGACAAATCACACAGATTGAGCTAGCCCTAAAGTAAGTTCGAGACTTGTGTTATGGGATACTAACTCAACGATACTATATTTTATAAAAAATGCATATATAGATAAACATCCAAGACCCAGGCCAATCTGAAAAAGATCATTTTCCATCTTGACCTGGTCGGGGATCGAATCCGGGCACTCTCGTATTACAGGCTGGCGTGTTGACCGCTGCGCCACGGAGCTAGCTAAAAGAAGAAACATAGTCATCGTCTTCACATCTTATGAAATAAATACACTTATTATTTCTGAATTTAGAAGTACATATGTTTTTGTTACAAATATACAGCAATATACCTACCTACATAATAAACACAAGTGAACAGGTGTTGTTTTTTAAAAACAAACTTAATTCAGTTTTGCAATAATTAGTTTTGAAACGTGTCTATTTGAAAATGTGGTAGTTACTTAATCCATCAGAAAGGAAAGGTTTGTTGGTATAGCTACCGTAATTGAAATGACACGGTCGTTACGACCACAATAGATGCGTTGCAGGTTAGGTACCTCATTGCCCAAGTTAATCAAATACCTTGTTAAAATCAAATGAATATTGGTACTTAATCTTAGTTGCGCAATATTTGCATAACGCTTTTACTATTTTAGAAGTATGTAGTTTCGTTTAGTGTTTTTTCTTACAATATAATGAATGTCGATCCATTTTTCACCGACTTCAAAAGAGTAGGAGGTTCTATTATGTTTCAATGTAAGTATGTTTTTTTTCTTCCTGTTTTCATGGATAAGTGGGCAGCAATTATCAGCCGTGTGGTTTCCAGCAGAGTAGAATAAGACCACTCTAAGTCTTCCCATGGAGGTCGTAAGAGGCAACTTAGGAAATACAAGCTAAACAAAGCTCATTAACATCAATGAGACCTTTTCAACCCGTCTGACCCGCGAGGAGAGTGTAGGCCAAATCCTTTGTCTACTCTAGCCAAGTATGGTTCCGGTAGTATACCTAAAGAGGGTCATGCTCCTGCATTGGAGACTAACAAGACCTGAGGATGATGATAAATTATTATCCACAGGACCTTTCATTTCTCTTGCACATTACAAGTTCAAAGTTAAAGTAAGGCTCATACATCGATATTAAAATATGTCGAGTACAAAGTAACGTGACTTAAAAAATTGATGTATAGAACACTATACAATTTAGTAAGCGCAATATATTAGTAACAACAAGTACCTTGTCGTTAGTAGATATTACAACAATATCATAAAACATAGTGTCGATTCGTCATAGACAAGAACTTAAAAAGACCATAGTTAAAAAAAACTTTTAAAGATTACGTCCTTCGATATTAAATATTACTGTAAGAAATTCTAATTTATCCACCTTTAATAATAAAGAATATACCTTTACTTAAACTAATTTTATTTATAAAATAGTTCCAATATCTTACAAATATTACTTAAGTTCCAGGCCCACTCAAGTTAATTAATTTAACTACATTTAGGAGTCTGCCTAGATTATAGTAAAAAGATATTATCACGTGATTTTTCCAATTTTCGTTGGTCCGACCTTCACATAACTTGCAACACAATGCAATAAGAATGCAAGGGTACACCTCCCAACTGCATTGTTACAGTCTATTAACTATATCTATGACTGATCTTGACAGAAGTCGTTTCCAAAGACCTAATTAAGTATAAATTTTTTTTTCTTAAGTTCTTGCTCTATAATAGAACTTACCAGTTTTGTGTTATATGTTTGTACTAGCTCTTGCCCGCGACTTCGTCCGCGGCAATTACTGTTATTATGATTAATTAGTATAGATGAATAATTTTCCCCCGTTTTCAAAACATTTTTTAGTGATGCTTCGCTCCTATTGGTCGTAGCAAGATGTTTTATAGCCTAAAGCCTTTCTCAATAAATGGACTATCCAACACAAAATTAATTTTCCAATTTGAACCAGTACTTCCTGAGATTAGCGCGTTCAAACAAACAAACAAACTCTTCAGCTTTATAATATTAATAGTCTAGATTTGTTAGAATCTTAATAATTCTCACTTTTGATAGATACAATTATCTAGCTTTGAGTTTTGCAAAAAGTAATTAATTTGTACTAATTCGTAAAACCGATTTAGTTCGCAAAAATGTTTCTATATTATTTTAGCGTGTTCACGGTGCCACCTAAGACAAGGATACTTAATTGAAAAATACATACATATTATCACGTCTTTGTAACGTTGCAGCATGCCACCTGCATGCTGCATCTCATCCAACCTCATTTCTCACATCCTGTCCATTTTTCATTCCTTATTTTAATTCAAATTTCATTTTTAATTCAAATTACATTCCATTTTTAGATTACTTTCTCTCTCTCTCATCACTCATTCTTCGATCATTCTTCAGTCTGCTACCACCTTTCAATCGGTTAACATCTTTCAGTCTATCACTCATTGAGTCTACTACCATATCCTGGAGCATAAGTCTCTAATAATTATTTATTGAAGTTGTAAAAGCAAAGATTATAATAAAGTTATTAGCTGTGTTCTGTGTGTTCGTCTTGTGCTCTCCCTACCATCTTTATATGTGGAACTCGGCTTGAGCGTCGGGACGGCCGAGCCTTCACATCTTTATCCCTTTCGGGGTAGACAGAGCTTTAGTCCATAAGAATCAAAGGCCACGTTTAGCGTGTTGGTGGGCGTATATATGGAAAACAGAATCAAAATAGATGATGGATTGCTAGCCGAATCGCCAAATAATTCCTATGATTTTGGCCCACTCCCTAAAACTGAAAAATGCATTAAAATTTAATTTATATATACTATCACGCCTCTTTCTCATGGGTTTAGGCAGTGACTATGGATGGCACTCGATGTTTCATGTCATGGTGGTGATTTTACTTTGGAGTTATTAAAAAGATAAATAAATATATACGGACAAATCACACAGGTTGAGCTATCCCCAAAGTAAGTTCGAGACTTGTGTTATGGGATATTAACTCAACGATACTATATTTTATAACAAATACATACATAATAGATACACATCTAAGTCCCAGGCCAATCTTTTTTCTTTCTACGTAGTTTTAGTCATGATATATTTTTATGATTACTTTGTCACTAATTTAGAGTTTTTCTGGTAGGTTTAGTTTAAGCGATTATGTATTTTCTATCTTTGTTGTAAATATTGTGTATTTAAATAAATTACCTATTTATTAGATAGATAGATAATATCTTTATTCACCATCGAAAACACACAATTCACATTGACATAATATAAAGTTACTTACAGTTTAGAAACCTTTAAAAAATATATGCAAGATAATCACTTATAGAAATAAGAAACTAGATATAAGAGAAGTAATTATGTAGCGTGCAGTGTGGTTGTACTGTGAATATTATTATTTATTAAATATTAGTATTTATTAAATAATAATATATTATCAAATACATATCTATCCATGCGAAGACGCGGACAACTTGTTTCTTGATATATTAAATTGCCTCATCTAAATTAGGATTAAACACATGTTTACATTCCACGCGGGATCTCAGTTGCCTTAACTAAATTTAAGGCACCGAAATGCATGTCTCAAGTCTGCGGTGGCCTTAATAAGGATAATCTCACACCTGAGAAGTGCAATTAATAATGGAAGGGGTCTTACAGATCCGCGTAAACTGCCGAGATTACTGAGGCGATGTCTTGAGGGTTCAAGTGGAAGGGAATTTTCTGTAGAGTGATTTAAATGTACCTGTTCTGTTTTATGCGTATTTAAATTGTTGATCATGCTAAACTTGGCTTTTAGGTTTAAAAGGTTAAGGCTATGTCTAACCCGCAAGGGAAAACTATGTCATAGTATGAATGTTTATGATGTATGTTAATATTTATCATGTTCATAGAAGGAGAACGAAATTTCTTTACAAACGTCATTCAAGTATTTTAGTGATTAAAACTATTTTATTCTCCATGCTGGTCTGGGAGAAAAGAAAAACATAGAATGCACCAGCTGTTTCTATTCCCACGCAAATCGTAAAAACCGATCGAGGAAATGGGCTAAAATCTATTTTAGTAGATAATGAGGCTAGCAACCCATCACTATTTTGTTTCCGTTTTCTACCATACTAACCCAGCAACATGCTTAACGTGTCGTTTAGGTCTTATAGACCTGGGCTCTGTCTACCCCGCAAGGGAAAAAACGTGATACTGTGTATGTATGTATGACCAAAAAATACTGAAATGAACATTCAAAATGAAACTAACAAAAATCAGATTCACATACTTTTTCGCAGCAAAACGTCGGCATATTTCTCGATAATTAGTTGACCATTGCATTGTGGGCAGCACGTTCAGGCTGGTTCAGAGGATCAAGAAAACAGCCAAAAACTGGCCCCGCGTCTTAGCCTTGAATGGCTTAGCCTCTGGACACGAGCAAATAGCTGACGTGGCCTGCAGGCTACCGCGCCCTGCATACGCAATGTGCGGCTGGGAACAAAGGTGCAGTGGAGTTGCGATGGGGGGTCTTTTGATGTTGTTTGTAGATTTGGAAGATGTTTGGCGTATGTTCTTCTTAGCGTGTTGACTGAGGCGAAATATATTTGTACACATACATATTATTACGTCTTTATCCCTTACGGTGTAGACAGAGTCTAAGGTCATAAGACCGAAAGGCCACGTTTAGCCTGTTGGTGAGGTAAATGAAAAATATAATTGTGTAGACTAAAATTGTCATTGAAAAGCTTTATCATTGCATTTTATATTTTCTTGCGTATGCAGGTAGTCTATGCCATAGTCTTTCAGACACGAACTGATACTGGACTTAATTTCTTTATGCATATTCTATTCAGTACCGGTTGTAGTTTCTATATATAGTCAAAAAGTTGTCATATGTAAAACTTAGAACGTATAAAAAATTAAGGTAATACAAATAGTCCATAGTTAAGAATAGAAATAGGATGAGTGAAGAAAAAATAATAAAAATAAAAGATTGGCACGACAATACTTGAGCTAAATACGGAACAACTCAATAGAATGTTTACTATGCGGAAATAAAGTGAACTGAATCAAAAATTTAAATTAATCGTTGAGAAATGTTCTTATTTTCTATACACAATACATTCTCAAACGTACATTACATAAGCAAAGAAAACAAGTCAGAAACAAACAATCGGCTCCACTGTTCTCTATAACCGAGCCAGTAATGGAGTATTTCGTATTTGCTTCATTTTTTATTTTTTGCCGGTTCGATTACGCGAACGCGATCTTCTCATCATTCTCCGGCGAAATTCGGGAGCGTCTGAGCCGACCAGATATTAATTATTGATTGACGATAAAGTAGGTATGCGTAAATATGAACATGTGCAATTATGAGCGCACGGTACATTGTTCAAGTGTTTTTTAGGGTTCAGTAAGTCTGACTCACTAAACTAGACCACTATGGGATCAATCGTTTGTCTATCCGTTTCTCATAATTCTCTGGCGAAATTTGGGAGCGTCTGAGTCGACCATATATCAATTATTGATGGTCGATAAAGTAGTTACTCGTATGCGTAAATAAGAAATGTAATTATGAGCGCACGGTACATAGTTAAAATCACAGATTTGGATCCAAATCCGTGGTTAAAATGTTATTCTAGGGTTTTTTACGTTTGAATGATGACATGCGGAACTTTATATCTACTTGTATGTATCTGTTTCGCCAAATCTACTAGACGATTATGTTGACATTTGGTACATTTACTTAACTATAAATTTAATTTTATAGTTAAGTAAATAAATGATATTGTTTTGATGTTCCTTCCGAAATTACCCTTACCGTAAGTAAGGGTAGTTCCGAAAAACTAATCCTAGTTTTGGTAACAAACCGTGCATAGAATATATAGATTTTTATTTGTACGAAACCCTCGAGGTGCTAGTTTAATTCACGCTTGTCAGGTTTTTTATTTATTAATCGATCGGACATCGATCGCAGCAAAAACTGCCAAGCGAATTGTTTTGAAATAGTAACGATATTATCGTGTAGCCGATGGTATGTGCTGATTTGGCGACAACTTGCAATATCCGTTGTTTTTTCTTAGTTTAGGTATCTAAGTATTAGATTAAAAATGTTTATTCAATACCTCTTTAAATATTAAGCAAGCAGTATTTAGCTCAATTATTATGGGGTGATTCAGTCCGTCAATATGAACAACTTTTTCTGAGGGCCAATGCTGGGAACTCTATTTTTTATGACATTACCAGCATTATAGACTAGAATTTTTTGCAGAACCTTGTTAAAAATACCTTTATAAAAAATACGTATATATCGATTCTATATGGTGATAATAATCAACGCGACAGAGGGACAATAGCTGCGTAATGGCAGTCAGCTGTCGCTGCGCCGGCGCAGCCTGAAGAGCCAACACCCCTTATTTTAATCCACGCTTAGCAAATTTGACGACCACAAACGCTGAGAACTTTTGCATAAGAGAAAACTCGGTTTTCGAATTATGATTCTAAAATCTTTTACATCCAATGTCTTTTACATCTATGACTCCAAATAAGGCATTGATTTTAACGATATCGTATATATTAAAAAATTATAAAGAAAGAGTATTAAACGCATATACCCTACATAAATTCTAAAATACTAGTCTTTTTAAGTTATATTGCCCTGTAGTACGTCATTTGGACATACAATTAATGAGAAAATAATTTTAGAATTTTATGATGGAGAGGAGAGAAAGAAGAACAATATGTATTTATAAAATTAGATGTAACGTGAGGCTACTTCTTATTTTATAAATACATATTATTTAATAATAAACAAAAATGTCTTGAAATAAAATTTACAATAGATCATTACTATGAGTAACTAAAAAAATATTTGGGGCTTGTGTGAGTACATCACACAAGCCCCAAATATTTTTTAGTTTGAACCGCGTTCGTAAAATGTCTCTAATTATTTTTATATTGTGCGTAGCTACCGCAGTATCACTATCATTTCGAACGGAATTTGCTACAAAAACATTCAAAACGGAGAACTCTACATTTTCTTATCTCCATGTTACACTCTACTGGTCATCGCTCGACACAGGTGTTCATGCCCAAGCAACGAAGGTCTGTTACAAAAGGCCTTACAATGGCGTAACATCAATTATGGAAATTCCTTATTTAAACTTCCCAATACTCTCGTTAGTTTCCAATTATCAGTTTCCATACTCATTATACCACCGATTCTAAGTTTTCGTGGTTTTTAGCGGCGTCGAGTGCGTATTGTGCTTAAAACAAAGGGTTCCGTAGCACCACTAGAGTTTAATTTTCGAGTGCGAGTTAGTATTTGAATTGGTTATAATCGTGGGATAAACAATGGGGAGAGTGCATTGGTGTGTGGAGACACGCCCAGCAAATGCGTCCGTTTCTACTTACTATTGACGGTTGAGTTATTTTTTAATTGTATTCGAGTGGTCGAAGTATTGTCGAGCGTCCGATTGAGCTTAGCGGCCCCTAAATTTGTGATTAGTGGGATTCTAATTTGATGGATAACGCGTGAATAGATCGTAGCTTTCTGCTCTGGAAATCTTAATTTCTTTGTTAAGACGTTTGCTTCATCTTCGACACGTGTTCGAAGTTAAAATCAAGCTAACATTGCTTGTTTTGTGAATGTATATAATATATTAATATGTTACAATTTTATTTAAAATTACTTATAGATTTATTAACTACTAGCTTTCGCCCGCGGCTCCGCCCGCGTCTATGTCGATCCCTCGGGAATAGTACTTTTTCCCGGGATAAAAGGTAGCCTATGTCCTTCTCCGCACTCCAGAGTACTTGTATGCAAAATTTCATGACGATCGGTTCAGTAGTTACGGCGTGAAAGCGTAACAAACAAACAAACAAACACACTTTCGCATTTATATTATTAGTAGGATAGTAAGGATAAGGATAAGGATGATTCTTTATTATTATAGACCTCGAATTATGTTAATATTCCAAATCTTATTGTGTATCCTCATAGTACTGCAGTACCTTTACAAATATCTACCCCATACAATGATTAGTCTTGAATTTCTAGATTAAAAACATGAAATACATGATAAGTCCTGCATATTTACATAAGTACCTTAATATATTATTTATCATACAACAATGATATTGCCAAATGGTTTCCACTGTCTATCATTACCCTCACAAGTTATACAGTCAATATCAGAAGCAGTTCTATTAACGAACCATTACCTTTTATAGTCGAACTACAACATACGTGCATACAAATATCCACAGCTGTACTTTACAACGTTGTTTAGAGTTAGGAAAAAAAAGTTTTGCATAGAATATGTAAATTTTATGTGAACCAGTTGAGGGCGGGGGTGAACGATGCGAGACGCGTGGGCAATCACTCTGATGACTCCTGTCCAGGAACTATACTTACGCACACAATAACAATGGCACTCACACACCTGTTATCCACAACAGTGCTGTAATAGTAGTAATCCATTGTAAGACAGAGGTTTTCAAACTTATTCGGGCCTTTGACAATATAAGTTTGAAACGCCTACTAGATTATTTTCTGAATCATCTCAAACTCTGTTATTATCATAAATAGGGTTTTAAATAAAATTCTTTTAATTCTAACACCTTAAAATTATTCTAATTAATAAATAACTAGCTTTCGCCCGCGGCTCCGCCCGCGTCAATGTCGATCCCTCGGGATTAGTACTTTTGCCCGGGATAAAAGGTAGCCTATGTCCTTCTCCGTACTCCAGAGAACTTGTATGCAAAATTTCATGATGATCGGTTCAGTAGTTACGGCGTGAAAGCGTAACAAACAAACAAATAAACAAACAAACAAACAAACTCACTTTCGCATTTATAATATTAGTAAGGATAAGGATAATACCTAGATGAAATAATAAGTATTGAGATGTATAAAAAGTTCTACTTACGCAACCTTTTTTTTGTAATATACGAAAAATTCTAAGGAGTTTTTGGTATAGTTTAGCGTCTCTTTTACCGTTGTTTTTACAAGTTTGAAGTAAACGCCTTAACCACCAGAAAAAGCACTGCTCATTGCTTGCTGAAATCCACGAGGAAAAGAGCGGCCAATTTTTCAAAATTTTGTTACAAAATATAATAAAATAAGGTCTAAAATCGCTATTTTGCCGCATTCAGGGAAACTGTTATTAAATCCGTAGAGCACTCCATAACGCTGTGTGCGTTAAGGCGAGGCCTCAAATGTTTGGTACCTTCGCTCGGCAAAGGACTGATCAAGTGAGCGCAAGGGATAGCGCTTGGCGGTTTAGCCCGTGAATGATGAGATAGGAGATAGTCTCGAGTTGCTCAAAGAAAAAAACGTAAGCGCCAAATTCGTTATTTCTATTTTATATAAAATCAGACCGGTTAATTGTATATTCATATTTACATTTTGATGAATTACTAATAACCTATCTTTTAGTCTAAAAATCATTATTTCATTCGTCGCATTTGAGCTACAATAACAAAAACTCTGCGAACGAAGACCATTTTTCAAAAAATATTTCTATTGAGAAAATTTTATCAAAACGTGTTTTCATCTTCAATTTTTGGAGATGAAATAGTCAAATTCATATTACTTAGATTTGAAACTCCTAATTTAAGTATTTTGCGAGATAAATAAGGTTCAGAACGACCTTATTTACAGTGGTATCACCTTAAGGACTGTGCTCTACGGATAGAGAGCGTTATCGCCCACTTTGAAAATGACTGATCTAAACACATGTCATGTCATGCAAAACTATAAATACTAGTGGCACTCACATCGAACTCGCAAAAGTACTAAGCACCAGAGACCCCAATGGCACTCAAATTCTTTATGCCAATTCCGCAATTTTGAAAAATTTCTCTAAACTGAATTGACAAAAAATATCTATGTAATTATTGAACCTGCTCACAAAATTTCACGGGTATTAGTTGAGAAATTTGACCTGTAGAGGAGAACAACCGGAAAGCGAGACATACGAACGATTTTTGCCCAAGCTGAAACAGACGCTTCGGTCGAGCTTCGCTCTTACTCGTTCAATTAGGCCTTACATAGATACAAGAAAATTCAAGAGCGTATTTTTTAAAAATATATATTTTACCTTAACTCCAGGCATTGCATGATAATTATTCCTTTATCCGCATAGATAATTTCGCTTAATGAATTTACCGTGTGTGATAACATCGTCAGCGAACGCACACACGCATAGTCACGCATTCTCACGCATACGGCTAAAGATAAAATATTTTTTCCAAATGAGAAATAATTGTTTTGTAGAGGAAGTTGCGGATTCGAACCCATCGTAACGTTTTTTTTTGAGCGCACGCAATGTCATTTATTTGTGCCGGTGTTTTAGTAAAAGTGCAATTTGTTTTGCGTTGGGTACTTAGCGTTATCTTGATTGTCCTTGAAATTGCACTACCTATGTTCATAATAAATAATTCAAACAAGAATAAATGGTCAATCATTTAATGCTACGAATAAATTTTTACGAAGTGCAAGCAAGAAAATAAAAAGAAAATTATTAGTGGTTGTTATGTAAATTAAGCGCAACATAATTTTACTAATGATTCAACAAGCGAAAGCGTTACGATTTCTGCGCACGACACGAGATAGCGTCAAAATCAAAAAATCTTGTCCACAAAAAAAAGTAATTGCCTTAGAAATCGAGCGTGCACGCATCGGAATTAAGCAATTAATGCCACCCCCTATCACCGACGATCTAGCTCTCTCACTGAACAATCGGTACTAGCAAACAGTAGCAGCTTGATTATAATAATTTGCGGGTAGTTGGGAAACTCGTCACACTCCTGCGTTCGATTCATCAGCGGATGCGTTGCGATGCGATTTCTATCGATTAACGGTCACTAAGTTTTTCGCGAGAAAAAAGCACAATTATTATAATGATCGTCCTAGTATGGGATCCAGCGCTTGTATATGCAAATGCTAAACTAATTAAGAGGGAAATTATTTTCAATGTTGTTTTGCGTGCGGGGAAAAAATTGCGGTTTCTGCAGGGGAACCGTTCATTGTCACTGATAGTAAGGGCTCCCACACATCGTTGGTTTGATGTTTTGATACAAATACATAATACACCTTTTGAACTTTGGTTTAATTGCCAGTCATTTGTATTTGAAATGTATATTATAATACCTATAATAACAAAAATATCCTTTTCAGTTTTTATTTAAAATCTTCGTCTTTCTGAAATATCTATAAATACCTAATAGGTTCCGATCGCTTATTTTATTTGATATTTTGTATGTTGTCAATCTGTTTATAGGTTTATCTTTTCCCTGTTTATTTCAATATCAATGGAACATAACCCTTATAAGGCTGATGGATCTATTGACAGATGTGAAACGTCGTTTTTGTCTTCAAGCTATAACTTTCACTGATGCATATCTCAACTCAGATAGGCGAGCGTTTCCGATAATCATGAATAATTCTAGACACAAATTATGACCACCATTACTTAGATGTTTAAATTTGTTTTTTTTTATGATAGGCAGAAATACAGTGCTTTGTTTCTGCTTAAATTGTATCATACTGAGTTAAAAAAATTACACTATTCTTTTCCAACATTTCGCTCTTTAAACACATAATTATGTATATAAACGGGACTTAGCACGAACATTTTTATTATTTGTTACCGTTGACGCTTCAATGGAGTTACATCCATCGTGGTCGCAACAAGACTGGAGTACTGGGGTGTCATCTTGTGGTGGTGGACGCATATTCACTAATCATTTTGATAATTTCACTACCCACATAAAGTTTTATTTTAAGGCTAATGGTCATAAAAATAAAAGGTTCGTGCTAAGTCCCGTTTAAATATATAATTAAATGTACACTATACATGCACTTTTTGCTTTTGTTGATCTCGTTTAAAAGGTGTTGTGTAGAATAAGATTAATAAATTACTTCGTTTTTAAACAAATACTCGCTGGTAATTTCTTCATTTCCACTTTTGTCGACATATAATCAACAGACGTATTACTCGCTTCTCATAATTTTTTCTAACATAATGTAAAGTGATAATTGTGAATATTCCATTTTGATGTATTATTGGTTGTATCATTAATTTCAAAAAGTTTTTCTGTAAAATGTGTAAAGAGGCAGCTGTAAGATAAGTTTTTAACTGTGCGTAGAGCTCCGGGATGATGCAACCTTCTGATGATTAAATGGTTTATGATTTCATTGTTTCAAATCTAACTAAAATAACTTCTATACGTACAAATATACAAACTATAATTATGTATCCGTACTGATTTTAAGTCTTGTAAAAAAGTATTTGCTAAACTTTCAAAGCCAACTTTTATTGTGCGGAATATGATTTTATTTTTATTCAAGTTCAAACATTCGAGCTATCGTTCCCCATTGTCTCAAATCTAAAGCCATTCCTTAGGCCGTTACTGGGCCCTTGGCCTTTTTAAAGCGGCTTAGCTCTCAATAGGGTTGGGAGCAGAGACGCAAAGGGTTCCACTCAATGGTTATCGCAACTTAATCTTAGCCGGCAAATTAGGATTAATTGAACTTTTTCCTTTTAACTCTGAGCTCCTTTGTACACATGCGTAATTCGTTCAGCATGTCACTCGTGGAACTATATAGAGTTGTTGATAGCTATAAAATTTTAAATAATGAAAATCGTTATATTATTTATTGCATTTATTCTTATGTATTTATCGTACGCACACGCAAAGCTATTATTTTTCAATATTTTATTTATTTTGTGATATGACATACATTTTGACAATAGAAATAATGACAAAGGATTTGGAAAGAAATCTTTATTATCGTAGCTTCAGATTACTATAATATCATTTTTCTTTTACTGTGTAAACCTTTAATCTTGAAGTATCGCTATATTTAACATAATTTCTTCATAATACAGCATATGCAAATATATTTTTAAAACAAAAAACAACTCTTAGATAATTTATGAATGTATTATGTTGTAGTAGGCGGTCATCTGCCTATATTTATGGCGATACTTGATATTTTCGACCTTGTGCCGATTGTGCAGATCTACTTAAAATGAAATAATAATTAGATAAGATAACTATGGTGTTTGTACTGGTTACGCGATTAAGAGCCAAAGATGAATAGCCATTGTTTAACTTGTCTGTCTCGTTTCAAGGCTCATCTTGTCAAATGGCTAAGAATAACAATAGCGCTTTTCCCGCCCACTGCTTAGAATGTTAAGTAACTGTGTTGTCTTTAGAAAATTAAATAGATTGTTAATTATATGAACAATATGTAAAGACGAATCTGTCCAACCTTGAAAGGGTGATTCAGCTCATCAATATGAAAAACTTTACCTGTGGGACCAATGGGAATTAAAATTTTTTTTTGCTATCCAATACAAATTGCCCGGGTAGAACATTTTTGTTTGGAAAGGTCCATTTTTTTGAGTTGCTAGCTTTGATCCTATAGGAAAAGATGTTAATATCGACGGGATGAATCACCCCTTCAAGAATCGGACAGGATTTCATTTATAATTGTATATTATCTACCTTAACTAATAGTAGATACCTGATAATTTTAATTAAAAGTAATTAATTTAATTTGAGCATAAAATTAATAAAATATATTCGGCTGTGTGGTAATATCAGCTCAGGGCAGATACGTGATACTACGCAGCTCTGAATTAAGGGGGTGAGGGGGTTAGGTATCTATAACCCGATGGCGGTTACGGGCTCTCAGGTGTGACGCGGCGGAAGCCCACTATCATTAACCTACCCACATAGGTGCGTATCCGAACGCACGCACCCTCACACTGTCATTCTGCCATATTACGCAAAACGCCTTTGTGTGCAGGGTACGTATTGAGCGAGGAGCTTTTTTTTTAAATTTAAGATAGAATATAGAACGATGGTTATTTTGAAGCTATAATAAATGTGTCACACAAGATGTATTGCTGTATTAATCATAAATATTAGTAAATTACAAGGAATATAAGAACGGACTAAGGCTATAACATGTTAAATATTAGCATCGTATAAACGTTAATATAAGGAAAAGCAGCTTAGTCTACTAATTTAAGCGATTTAAAAGTCTGTCACATCTTCGGGCGGTAACTTTTAGTTAACTTCCCTACGAGGAAGTAGCTGGAGTGAATCAACTTTGGTTCATGCTCAATAACTGCTAAAAATGCAGACTACTCAAACTATCGACCCACCAGCGATATTGTTTGGTGGTTTCTTACAAGCGTTTTTCCATACAAGTGTAGTCTCACGATTTCTCGCCGGATAGTACCAGTAGAGCAATGATTTTCTGTAAATAAATCTATCGATATATTAGCATGTCCATTAATTTTTTTCATAATTGAATTATTTCTATCATGAACATTCAAAAACCTGAAAAAAATTCTCAAACATCAACAAATTTTTACACAGCCAGAGCTTATTTTACATTTTTGTAAAATAAGCTCTGGCTGTTAAACAAATAGTTGTAAAAGTGGAAATAAATAAATAAATAAAAAAAAATTTAATGAAAAATTAAATTAAATCGTATAAGTTTTGGAGAAAAAATCAGAGGACTACGAAGCTACTGCTACCGCACTCGGCGAGGATTGTTTGGGCACATAGCGCAGCGCGACAGCAATAGGTTTTACAAATACATATATTTCAATTCTCTCGGGCTTAGTGTTTCTTCTTAACGAAGATAACTTTTTTGCAGACACTTTTGTAACTAATTTTTTACCTTGATAACTATATTTTAATGACACCTCCGCTTCTAGTAACTAGTAAATTATTGAAACTAATAAAGCATGAAGATCGATCATGCAACAAAGCTAAGCAGTGCTCTGTAATTTAATAGGGACCGTTAATATGTATTTGCATATGCACATGATCGGTAATTAGGTTTGTATGGATGATAAATAAGTGTATGGAAATTATATTGAACTGGAGGTGATGAAAAAGTCCTTTATTTATTTGTAGCAAGTAGTTATTTCTTTGTTCATACCTTAATATTTCCATATATTTTAATTTTAGATATATAACAAATGTCTATCCTTTTTTATATGTGAAAGTTATAACATATTTAATTTCAACCTTACAAATTATACAAAACTACATATTTACTTTGTCTTGTCAATTAACTTTTATACTATGGAGTTAGTGAAGCACCGTTACCATACATTGCAGTAAAAGTTTGGCATTGGCAAAAATACGAGTACGTAGGTATATGTATATAAAATACATTAATCTGGTATGCAAAAATATTTATAACTCTTCCATATACAAAATAACAAAAACTAAATGATATTATAGCTTAAGTATGCTAAACCGGAAGAAAGACTTGTGACACGTAAATACGTATACTGTTTCTTAAAATTAAATGAAATAAAAAATTAAACAAATAACTTATACCTTAATTCTTTTTATTCACAATCTACACAAAAAATAAAATAATATAAATAGCGAATGATCTACGCGCTTAATAGAAATTAACAATACCAAAAATAAAAAAAAATATAATCCGTCCCTGTATTTCCGGCGACACAGGCCGCTAGTCACCCAGCCAGTGGACAATAAAATGTTATACTAAATATTGAAATTCGCTTGTCGACGTTAATCACCGACCTGGCTTATCCGGAGGGCTAGAACCGACGTACTTGATGTTAACGAATAAATATTATGAAGACACAAGTTCATCGGTAGAGCCAGAGGATACCGGAAAGAGATATTTTCGCCAGTAGCATGAATAGGCCGGCTCGTCTGTTCGTTCGGTGAGTGAGAGGGCTGGATGCTTCCCCCTCCCCATTTCCTTCCCCCTTATATGTTCTCTTGTTCTTCCCCAACTCATTGTTGGGGGGAGAATAAGAGAAAGCCTGGCAACGCTCCTGTCACACCCTGGTGTTGCAGTTGTCCATGGGCAGCGGTGATCGCTTATCAGTGCCTCGCTTGCTTTATTGCCGTCCTATATCATTAAAAATGTCTAGAAAACAAACTTTTTTATATTTAGTTTGTCTTACCTACAAATAAATGTATACAAAACCAAAATAATCCAATTCCTACAGTAACCAATTTATTTAATTTTAACGGAAGTCGTATTCAACTATTTTTTTTCGTCTGTCATTAAGTCATTGAATGACATAAAAATGTACGAGCATTATTGCACAAATCGTACATGTATGTACAATAATAAACATATTATAATAATTTATTCCTATTTTACACAGATATCAGCTACCTAAGTGGTAAATTTATCGTTAAAGATAATCACTACCTGTGACGAGGTTGAACGTATTAGACATTTTCGTCTTGCACTAGTGTATGTAATTTTTACACGTAACAGTGACTATAATTTTGACCGTTTTCAGAATCTGAAATTATTTATTGCATCATGAATGGTCAAAAAACAGGTGATACAGAACAGATAGTACAAGCACATTCTGCCAATATTTGGCGTAGGAATTAGTTTTGTTATAAGTACTTACATAAGATATAACTATAACACAATCAAGAGTCATGGATTTAGGTTTACGTTACGTTGAAATGCGTTTTTGCTGCTGCAAAACCAAATGTCTAAGTAAATATCTTTTAACTTCTCAATGCAAGCCATCCCCAAGGATACAACCTGTAGGATAAAATTTAAATGAACTAGTAGTAATGTTATTATTTCTAATAGTTGAACTAATAGAACTTTGCATTAATATATTTGTGTAACTAGGTATTTTCTATTGACCAAATTTATTGGAAGGATAATCGGTAAATTAAACTCTTATACTTAGTCGCATGGCTATTTTTGTTCCATTTGTAGTTTTTCTGTGTATTCATTTTTATTAACATACTATTAGTTATTGGGGAATAAGTCATTGTAACATCAAACAAAAGTCCTTCATTATCATCATCATCATCAGATCTTTTTAGTCTCCACTGCAGGAGCATGACCCTCTCTGTGCTACCGGAGCCATACTTGGCCAGAGCAGACAGAGGATGTCAAAACAAAAGTCCTTAAGGCGAGTAAACGACCAATACTGTTAAACAGAGTTTCTTTCCGCCTGTTTTCTCAAACGTGGTCATTGCAAATCGCTAGTATCTAGCTTTTCAACTATAATTAATATTGGACAATTTTCAAAACATTGTATATTGATATGTGAAAACCTATTTTCGGAACTAACGTTTGACGTCGTCTTTTTCCCTTGCGGGGTAGATAGAGCCTAGGTCTATAAGACCTTATGGCCACGATTAGCATATTGGAGGGCGTGTAGATGGAAAACGGAATCAAAATACTGATGGGTTGCTAGCCACATCGCCTATTGACATGATTCCACAGATTTTTGCCCAATCCCTCGATCGGCTTATAGGATCTGCGCGGGAAGAGAAGCAGCTGACACATTCTAGTTTTTTCTTTTCTCCCAGACCAGTATGGAAGAAAAGAACTACGTAGAGATATAGCTTTTTACCCTTGTTATGAAGTTGTTTGCAGTCGTCAAACCTCGCTCCGCTCACAAGGTGCAACTGTATCGCTATCTCTCTGGTAATATCTAGTAATTACACATTTCGCATCCACTAATTTTCACTTACACACCAATTACGTTAAAGATCGCGCGAACGTAGCTGCTTTTTGTCTTTTGCAAAATGCGAGCGGGCTCGTCTTTTATATCAGTTTACGTGTCCAGTTTATTTTATAGCCCAAATCGCTGTGTTTTTAGTACATCTAAATATGCATTAAATTAAATATCTATACCTAAATATAAAAACGATTAAACAATTCAAAAAGTATGACAAGACTAAAAACCAGAAACTTGTTCTAATATCTTCATTTGAACTTACTTATAAATATGTATAAAACAAACCTCTGATCAGATTCCTTTCTGGCTTTTCTTGCTGAAAATTCTTGAGAATTATTTCCGGGATATTAGTTTTTTCTCCCTTTGCCATACCAGTACCCATTTCGTTTACCAAGTGTTTTGTTTTTCGTGTCTGGTGTTAGATTTAGCAAGCTGCCTAAGGGCATCTAACGTAGCTTACCAACTACCATCAATGATGTTAGCCGGAATAAACGGCCATAACGAGGCTTCCGAAGCACGAAGGAGCTTGAGATATTTGCATGCCTTATGGTCTTATACCCATCCCAGTTGCTTTACATGAGTTAACGCTTATAATGCTTACGTTAACTGGGCTATCGAGCTCCTCTACAAGTCATCGACGCTTTCGTATCCTTTATTAAATTGATGACTAATGAATTGAATCATTACCTAATACCGAATGAAAACAGATTTACAAACACTTAAATCAACATAAATAATCATTACCGCTCACTCTCCCGAAATGACACCGAAATGTGCCCTGACATCAGCATCCCGGATTGATAGCATAAGAGCCTATATTTAGAATCTGTGCTCTGATTAATGCGTGTTTTAGTGCGTCTAAGTCTATGGCAATTGACACCGTAACCCCGCGGTTTAGAAC
Source organism: Elegia similella (assembly GCA_947532085.1). NCBI lineage: Eukaryota > Metazoa > Arthropoda > Insecta > Lepidoptera > Pyralidae > Elegia > Elegia similella. The sequence goes on along the minus strand of OX383926.1, from coordinate 23,788,282 downwards.
TATCTTCCATCGCTGTGATGTCACTGCTGAGATCTGAAATTTAAATGAGGTTGCTTGATCAAAATGACCGAGTATGATAGTACTGGAATACATACATATTATCACATCTTTATCCCTTACGGGGTAGACAGAGCCCAAGGTCACAAGACCGAAAGGCCACGTTTAGCCTGTTGATGGGCGTAAAGGTGGAAGACGGACTGAAACTGGAATAAATTCTTAAATTAAGTATAGAAAATAGCAATAACCTGGTAATTTTTCGCAAAGTGACTGTGTAGAATTTTGTATAAAGACCAATCTTTTGGTCTAGAATCACGGTTTTATTCGTCGAATTCGCCGACTATTACGCTCTGCGCGGCTCTCAGTGCTTTGAGGGAAGCGAAACCGGAGTGTCACCACTCCTAACAGGGACCCCTTTTTTCGAAAAATTTGTTTCGTCCTAATATGCCTTGGCATACCGGTCTTCGTATAAAATATTTTTCCATTATCTCCTAACATTGGGGGACCCCATGATGGTCTTCGTAACAGACCGAAACTAGTCCCTACTATGTAGTCCTAACCATGAATTGACATCGCTCTACATTTATAATTCAACCGCTACATATCTCGATATTTATTATCTTGTCGCTAGCAACTCATTACTATTTTGATTCTGTTTTCAACCTTTACGCCCAGTAACACGCTAAACGTGGCTTTTCGGTCTTATGGTCTTAGGCTCTGTCTACCCTTAAGGGATAACGATGTGATAATATATATAAATGGGTGAATATACAAAAGTTGGGTAACTTTTACGGAAATTTTGTTAACTATATTTTTTTAATAATATTCCCAAAAATTTGGGTATACAAGATAGCTAATATAATGAATATATTGTTCTTGTTTGGGCCAGTCAATTTTTCCAGTAGATTCTGAGATATTTCGATTTTTCTTAATTTGACTGCCAGGGGACTGAAGAGGGTGACAAAGTACTGACAAAAACACAATTTCATAACATATTTCTATGTAATTCATTAATATTTAGAAGAAATCTTTTAAAACCTAATATTAATAACGCACATTTTAAGTTTTAACTCACTTTAGTTACAGTTTAAAAAGTATTAATAGGTAATACTATAAGAAAACAACTTCACCTTAAAGACAGCCTATTAACACTTTTGCTATTATTATAATCAATTCAGTAATTATTAGAGATAGATTAACTGATCTCTTTTTGATATTATACATTATCTAAGTAGCTGATAAACAATTGAAACCAAAATATAACTCTTTCTGCTCTAAAGATAATTATATAATAGAAATTTATAAAAAGTAATTGAACTATTTCAGACTGAAATATTTTAAGTCACTGCTATGTTTTGAACTCTCCATAATTTGTATTTGTCTACTACATTTCCAGATAAAACTTATTTCATTTCTTTTTCTTCATCATCATCGTCACACCAGCCCTAAGAAGTCCACTGCTGGACAAAGACCTCTCCCAAGGTATCCTCGTTCTATAGAAGGATATTGCCATGCTCACATGGCAGCCGGTTTAGCAAGCGCAGTCTCTTTGGCTTCTTGTGCTTCCGACACTGCTGCCCATCGGAAGCATTTTTTAGCTGAGGTAGGTTAGAAATTTGTTGGATTAAGGAAGGGAATGAAGGTATTGGGATACTACTCACTTGGATGAATGGGGAAAAAGCAGTAGCAGCTCGGGAGGCCGGGTGCATGTACCTGATACCATACCTGCAACCGCTGGACAAGCAATTGACAATCCCTGACCATTTTTTCTTCATGACCCTTTATTTTAGTGTAGTTATCTTCTAATTGAATTTTAATAACATCTCCGAAAAGGGTTTTCTTCATTAATATTTTTTTCTTTACTTATTTCTTTAACTCTGGTTTTAGGAGTTTTTTAACAGATTTCACATTTTTCTGTTAATGTTTTTAACCTGTTTTTAACTCTTTTATATTTTTGACGCTGACTATAAAGTATAGTTCTCAGCTTTGAAATCATTTCTTTCATCTGTTTGCATTGTTTAATTTCTGGACTTTATCTGCCTTCCACTTCTCTTTATCGCGGCTTTTGCTTTTTGCTCTTCGTTAATAATAAGTCTCACTTCACCGTCTGTAGGTGACGGATTATTCTGGCGTACAAAATCATCAGTAGTATGTTTTCATTATTGTTTTTTCTATGCCTATACCTTGATGAATTTTTCTTTTTTTTAGTTAATCGTTGGTCTCGAGCTGTCATTTCTTTGTAAAAATTTCTTAGCCCTTTTCCTTTTTTATACGTAGTGCAGTCTTTGTTTTTCCTTGTATTCGGCTAAATATATGTGTACGGCTGTTTTAATATATATTCTCTATCCTTAGACATAGTTTGTTTTTTTTTTATGAGACGGCATAATGTTTTTAATTGAAATAAGTAACAAAAATGCTAAATATCAGTACTCTGGAAAACAAGTCAGTCCTCTGGCGCTATATCAGACAAAGGACTGACGCCAATGGACTGACGAATAAGACAGGAATTTAAGGTTATCATTAGACCCAACGCTAATTTTTATATTTTTGAATAGCAATAAGCTACATTGTAAACGATCAAAGCTAGCCATGTAGAAATTAAAATATAACACAGCTTTACAAGAAAATAATGACTCCCCATAGGACTGAAATTTTGACTGGATCGGCACGTGTTTAGATGACAAACACAACGCTAGCACCTGGCACACTTATGTTAGCCGTAAAATGGCGCTGCCTGCAACTAACTTCACTGCCAACGTTGAAATTGAACACGGTTTTTAATTTGAATCGACAATTTTTAGCGGGAAATTCAAATTCAAACAACACACAGCGGACTGACGAATAAAACTGATGACAAAGATTTCTTATAATTTTTATAATATTGGCAAGAATATTTTATTATAAAAGTTGTAATATGCAATTATAACTACTTCATAGATTGTAGTGAAACAGTAGTTTTGCTTCAATTTATGGTAATATTTAATACACAGCCACTTTATGGCGCGTTTTTGGGATTGTGACATGCCAAAGTACTGACGTTTTGAGAATATATTGTGGAAATTTATAAACTTGTATTTAAAATATGTTGCTGAAATTGAGTGACCAAATAGAAGGCATTTAATTGTTTTATAATAAAATTAAAAATATATACAAATAAAATAACTCATTGTTCTATTGCCTAATAACATTGAGTTACCCAATTTTTGTATAATCACCCAAATATATTATACGACCAACCCTTCCTTGCTTGACGCTAACCCTGTTTGGGTAGTTTCGGTATCGCTGTCAAATACCTGTGATTATGATGTACAAATGTTGGCCCGCGCTCGGAATTGAACTCAGAGCCTCTCATAGAGCAAGCTGAAGCGCATCACAGAAGCCGCTCAAGAGTTTACCCTTATTCATTGCAAATAACTTCGATCAAATAATACCAGTTCCATCTTAAAATCCTTTTACTTATTTGACTTAAAAAGGTTATCAATTCGACTTGTATGTATATAATATTGTCAAAATTGCACATTTTTTATTTATATTAGTCATCGTCATGTTAGCTTCTAAACATGTGTGCTAATTTTCAAGTGAGTATGTAGGTATGTATATTTTTATGTCTGTCCGCAAATATTTTAGAAATTCTAAGACGGATTCCAAAAATTCTTTTAAAGTTTAACTCGGTATGGCCCAAATTAGGCAATAGTGCAAATTTCATCAAAATTGGTCCAAATAGTTCTAGGTAAGAAATTTTGAAGTATTGTTTCAATTATTTTTTGAGATATTTTTTGCAAAGATATGATGACTAAAAATAAATAGTAAAGAATGGCTAGTCTATAAATATGCAGATACATGTATTTGTCGTTTTCTTCCGTTGGGTTTTCCATAAATTTTTATGTACCATGACCTGACGTGCTCCACATTGACAATGTCAAACCTTTCAATATTTATTGACGCCACGTCAATTCAACAGATGTAAGGCTAGATATCCATACAATTTCCCGCTAACGATGACCGCAACAAAAACTGCGCATTCCAGGGGGTGTTGTGGATGAATAACCTAACGCTATTGTAATTATTCATTTACATATTTAGCTGCTTCTGGCTTAAGTTATGAGAGATAATCTATTCTAATGTTTTATAACCCTAGTTTCTCTGTATCATACTTGTGTCGAATTTTTCAAATCACATAAAGTTTTATTTTGTCAGTACGTTGCAACGGTAAAATGGATTTTTACGGATTTTCAACATATTGTTTTCTCAATGCCTTAATTTTTTTCCGAACGCCACTAAAACTGTCTTCTTACTGGTCAACTTCGCTTACCCACAACCTCCTGCTTTATTTAGATTTTTCTTCATTGATGACTCAAATTAAGTTTTAGAAAAATCGCAGCATAAACACTAGGATAGAGATATATATGGATAAATAGCAGATTGAACTGGCTCCACATTTTTTGTTATAATTACTGCAAGCTTTACCTGCGGCTCCGCCCACGTCAGTGTCGATCCCCCGGGAACAGTACTTTTCCCCGGGATAAAATGTACACTATGACCTTCTTGCCGTATCCCAGACAACGGGTATGCAAATGAAGGCGTAACAAACAAGGAAACTCTCTTTCGCATTTATAATATTAGTTAGGATGTTTGATAACTGATAATTTATAATAGACCAGTAATGTGATAAACATCCAAATGAAGAAAAACATCCAAAACCCAGATCAGTTTAGAGATAAGTAGTTTTCCATCCCATCTTGATCTGCCCTAGGATTAAATCCGGGGCCTTGCGGTTCAAAGACCTGAGCCAATAGGGTTGTCGGATTCATTCTGTTGATCGCTACTCGCTTTTCTCTTGTCCCGTCCAACATTAGCTCCGATTACTATGCATCGCAGAGGCCCATTCTAGCCACGTTGCTCGGCTTGTTAGGAGATTAGTTTTTCTGTTATTTACAAATGCGGCAAATATTCACAACTGCGTGGAATGAACTGTTCCATTACACATTAGCATTCCTCATTAGAAGTACTTTAGTTTTTAATCTATTTATGATATTGATGCATTTGTTTGGTAAACAAGTCAGAAAAATAGCGCTCTATAGTGCAAAAAATATTAAAGTTTCACATTTTTTGGTGTAAATTTACGTAATATCTCAACTTGGTCAGGTGTCTCACTAATAACTATGTGTCGTAATCGAATGTACAATAGACAATTTTCTTTAATTATTATTAAAACATCAAACCAAGTCTTGGTTTCAAACAACACCACAAAACACCAACAACATTATATTATACGACGAAAGCAAATGCATGGGTTCGAAGATGGGTTTGAAAAGGTCCGTAAAACATTATATTTCTCTCTATGGAGTTCTCCCGATGGATGGGTTCGATCCCCAGTCAGGTCAAGATGGACAAACGCACTTTTTTAAATTGCCTTGGTTCTAAATGTTTTTAATTAAATATTATAAAATATAGTATCGTTGAGAGTATATCTCGACACAAGTTCATCAACTTACTGTGGGCTGACTCAATCTGCGTGATTTGTCCCTGTTATATAGGTATGTATGATGTATGTTTTTACCAATAAAGATATAGTAACGTTCCACGGGCAAAGGTACCTTATAATTATATAAACTGGCGCTTTAGAAAAACCATTCACACAATTTTATTTAGCTAAAATAAACACAATGTCATAAGTACCATGTTCCATGCGTATATATGTCGCCATCTGTAACCCCCAAATGTAATTACATATTTATTAATTTTAAAAATATTTTGGGTTCATAAGTAAGTATAGTAGTAGCGGATATGAGACCTACGCATCTCATAGCAAGCTTTACTGATCGAAGTACCTACATTGTAAAATATCCATATCTGCGGCTAGAACAATAGATTATAGTGACGGACCGGAATCGGCCCGGATGCTGATAGCGCTGCGGTGTCGGGTGGATTTGGTGATATTTGTATGGGAAATAGATGACAAGTTTTGAATTTAATAACGTGGAAAACAAAATGCAAAATGTGTTTGTTTGTTTATACAAAACTAGCTTTCGCCCGCGGCTCCGTCCGCGTTAATGTCGATCCCTCGGGAATAGAATACTTTTTCTCGGGAAAAAATGTACCCTATGTCCTTTTCCGTACCCCAGATAACGTGTATGCAAAATTTCATGATGATCGGTTCATTAGTTACAACGTTAAAGCGTAACAAACTCACTTTCGCATCCTTACTATATATATATATTAAATTATCCTAACTATAATAATATTATAAATGCGAAAGTGAGTTTGTTTGTTTATTTGTTTGTTTGTTTGTTACGCTTTCACGCCGTAACTACTGAACCGATCATCATGAAATTTTGCATACAAGTTCTCTGGAGTACGGAGAAGGACATAGGCTACCTTTTATCCCGGGAAAAAGTACTATTCCCGAGGGATCGACATTGACGCGGGCGGAGCCGCAGGCGAAAGCTAGTTTATAATATAAGTTAAAATTAACGCCGTAATAACTAAACCTAGGTACCTTAATTTTTACATACACGTTATGAAGAATAAAGAAAAGAACAAAAGGTCCTACATTTCGGTATATTATAAGAAGTGTAGTCGCAGAGCGATCTATTCTAGATTATAATTAGTTTGGTATATGTATCTCCAAGCTTACTACATAAAATACTTGTAGCATAGTTATTAGTACTCATCATCATTTCGTGTAGGTGACACGGCCAATCGACCATGCACACCCTAGTGTCAGAGTTCTTCGGAACCGCCTCCCTGTCTCTGACGTAGTTCCATTAACCACTACCAGACGGCAGCCGGGACCAACGGCTTACATGTCTTAATTTGTTCTTAAAATATCAATAATTTCTTTAATTTGCACTTAATCATATTACATACTATAATTTGTAATTAAATATCAATAGGAATATAGCATAAATAACATATTTTAAAAGTCAAATTTAACGGAGTTACAGAAACGATATTCTTATTCCATTTTATAGAGAGGACTTCGATGGACCAGTTAACGTGCGCATTATTAGCGCTAACAGTAACCACGGGCGTAGTCCCCACTGAGATGGGTGACCGCAAGGGCAAAAAAAAAACTCGAGATTTACGAAAACTTTTAAGCCGTTAGTCCAAATGTCATCACTAAATCGTCGTTAAGCTATGTCTGATGCCTTTAGGCAGAAACCAGTATTGGCCACTTACAAACACAAAACGTTAAGTAAAGAGTTATATGAAAATAATAATCTCCATGCTGGTCTGGGAGTAAAGAAAAAACGTAGAACGTATCAGCTGCTTCTCTTCTCGCGCAGATCGTAAAAGTCGATTGAGGGAATGGGTGAAAATCTGAGGAACCATGTAAATAGGCGATGAGGCTAGCAACCCATTACTATTTGATTCCGTTTTCCATCTACACATGCTAAATGTGGCCAAAAGATCTTATGGACCTAGGTTCTGTCTACCTCGTAAGGGAAAAAAGACGTGATATTATATGTATGTAAGAAAAAGTGAAACAGAAATCAAAATATAAGCCACCTTTACGCCCGCCAACACGATAAACGTGGCTTTTCGGTCTCATTACTTTAGGCTCTGTCTACCCCGTAAGGGATAAAAACGTGAAAATATGTCTGTAAAACGTAAGATAATTCACTAAACAGTCCTCCATTTCCCTATCTCTTAGAATTTATCATGTTTAAACTCTAGCAGTAATAATTCATTAAATAACTAAACAAGTAATGAAATCTCGTGTCAGTGTCCTATCAATCGAAAGCTCGTAATAAAGTTCAACGCACAAAGTGCATAATCGCAGTAATCGGCCGGAGCCAAATGTCATCGACCCACTTATCTCATCCGCCATCCGAACAACAACAAATGAGTAAGTTGCATCCATGCACCGATACCCGTTGCATCGATACGCATAGGAATAAAATCCTGTGTGAACGAACTCTAATCTCTGCTGGCTGAGATGCGTCCTCACGCACTGTTATCTCATGTTCGATTCTGTTGTGTGACTAAGTAATGTTAGTTCATTTGTTACATTGTTGGAAATTATTAAGAAAGTCTTCCAATTTTCTCTACTCTTCTTCGAAACTATTCCATGCTGGTCTGGGAGAAAAGAAAAAACTTAGAATGTGTCAGCTGCTTAGTTGGCGAGCTCCGTGGCGCAGTGGTCAATACGCCAGTCTGCGACACGAGGGTTCGATTCGTTCGGTTCGATCCCCGGTCAGGTCATGATGGAAAACGATCTTTTTCAGATTAACATGGGTCTTAGATGTTTATCTATAAAAGTCTCTATTATAAAATATAGTATCGTTGAGTTAGTATCCTACGACAAAAGTTCACAACTTACTGTGGGAAAAAGACGTCATGTGTATTAATAAATAATAAATAAACGTTTCGAAAACTTTACAATGTTATATATATATCTTATATAATAAATATTTCGGATTGGTCTAAAGGTTTGACAGAGAATGCCGACATTAAGTCTACCTATTTGTACGTTGTTTGTGCAAAGAAAAATTCAATAAATAAACAACTAAAATAAAGTTTTCATGTTCGTGGGTAGATTAAGTTGTCTATTGTTTGACAATATATATAAAAATATAGATAAAACTGTATTAAGTGATTTAATTTTAAATGTGTAAAAATCGCGGAAACATTAACGTAATACAATTTTCTGAAAGATAAATATTTAATTTGTTACAACTTCAAACAGTGGTTAAAATTAAAAACGCAATTTAAAGGAATTAATATATAAATTAAAAAATTCATCAGAAAAGATTCTAGTTATCTCGAATTATTTGACATTTTTTTAATACTTAACACTTTGAATATTTTATTTACTACACTTACTAATTTAAATTGTATTATAATGGTATATATGACAACAAACTAATTAAACAACAAATTTATCCAAAACAAGCTGATATTTCTATTTTGTTTTCGTTTAGCGACAAAGCGGATTTCCGACACCATTGTTTTATTTCTGTGAAAGCTAAGCCATTTAAGATAATTCAATAAAGGCGGTTGCAGTTTACATTTTTATTCTCAGGTAGAAATCTATAGAAACGTCTCTAGTTTACCGTTACCGAATATTTGTTGGTGTTTATGACGTAATTGGATACAATAAGCCTGGATTTCTTTCAATAAACGGTCATAAACAACAGGTAGCTTTACAAAACTAATTGCCTTAAAAGATTTCGTATTCCGAATAATAGACCCTTGCTTGGTGGATAAAACTTGCTTATGCTGTTTTAAAACTCATAAAAGACTTGCCGATCATAAATAATCCGTCTCCCATCTTAAAAAGTTAGAAACCAAGTGTTTTCTATACAACTAATTAGGCAAACAGGCCTATAGAGGTTTGCAACACCAGAGGTGTAACTCTCGCGTTGCTGACCCTGAGGAACATGCTTACATGCTTCTCCAATCCTTTTTAAAGAACCTCATGTCGTAGTTTCTAGTATTTAAAGAAAATAAAGTACGTAAGTAAAACTTAAAATATAACTCGTATTGTATTTGTGAGGTAAAGATATGATTTAAGTAAGTTCCTAGCGAGAAGGCAGTAGGAGAAAATCAGGAGGATTCTTCGACGTTCTTCCATTTAAGTTAGAAGAAAGATGGGTGCCCAGCTTAGATTTGAGCTCATATCGATACATCTACTACGATACATCTAGGACGTACAAGACCGAACAGAAATGAAATATACAACAGCTTATTCCTTTATTAAGTCTGATAACATTCTAAGGAACTGAGAGTCTAGCCAGATCTAGGATCACCAAAAAGTTCACGTTCGGAAATAACCCTATCCTTATAAATTTACATTACCACTGTAATATTTGACTTGAAACCCATTAATTATTATTCACAGCTTATCGAGACGACCCTAATTTTATTGATTTCCTGTGAGTTATTATAATTGATATGAAATACTGATTCATAAAAATATTATTCAATCATTAAAAGTGCAGACGCCGTATCAACTGCCGTATTCAGCGAGTTGCAGTTTACTTAGAAACAGAGCTGTCGAATAATAAGTGCATTGTTTGACCGAATACGTAGCGTAGATTAGTGAGGAGAATACGAAACGTCGATAATTTCATTGCAACTTTTTATTAGTGTGTATAAGTATTATTGTTTAATTTAAGACGATTACGAGGAATGACGAGCTGTGGCCTAGTATGCCTGCCACATCAGAGTTCCCGTGTTCGATCCCCGGTCAGTTCAAGATGGGAAATGATCTTTTTCAGATTGGCCTGGGTATCTAATCTAAGAAGATGTTTATCTATGTATTTATTTGTAATAAAATTTAGTGTCGTTGAGTTAGTATCCTATAACACAAGTCTCGAAGTTACTTTGGGGCTAGCTCAATATGTGTGGTATGTACATTTTTATAACTATTAAGTATTGCATAGTTTTCAACTTTATAAGTCATATATGTTTGTTTTTAATTGCTTAGTAATCTATAAAACGAAGTCGTCATCTAAGCAGATATATATTCAAACGTCTAAAATATAAAGATTAATCGAAATTCAATGCTTACAACGAGATGAATCTAGTGACTCTTTAATCTAACCAATAACGGCCTATCAGTAGCCCATTATCGGAGGTCCTGATCGAGGTCAACGACACGGGGGCTATCGATAAATCGACAGGCGTCGGGGCGGCGCGCGCCACCACTTCCGACGCGACGGATTTGCCGGAATCGGCGCGGGCGCATCAAACAGTGCGAAATTCGGACGCGGGCGCGCGTGAATCCATTTGAATATTTTTTTTGTAGCCGACATGGGAATGGCGGCTGCCCATCGTGGGCGACGCTGCCCGAAATATTCACGTGCATTGTATTGCACAATTTGCACACCACTCAATGTCAACCGCAAAACACCGAGTATTTTTATAGTGCATTATCTCAACTTGTACACAAAAATACCCCTTATTAATTTGAAGCAGAAACTGAGGCACATGTTATTAATTTTCGCTGGACAGAGTCGCTACAATTTAATTACAAAAAAATGTCGCCGCTTAATTACGCTTTTTCGGGCGGATTCAGTGTATCCGAGATTCGGCGAGAGCGCAGCCCACACGGGTTTTCTTACTACTTACCTCTCACGTTTTTGAGTAGCCGTAATATTTAAATTGCCGACATAGCTCCCGCGGGCATACCTCGCATGGGAATGCGCGCCGGCGGTCGTCAAAACTTGCTTTTACCGAATGCGTCGTGCGGTGTCCAAATGCATAGTTAGTATTTCCGTCCCCGTCTAAACGTAAGGTGATGAGCGAGGTGGATAGAGTTTGAAAGTGTGGCTGACTGGACGCAGTTACGTCAGCAAACGCATCCCGCCTAAATTTTGCATGGATGCGTCTTGCATGCGAATAGCGGGCGGCGGTAGCGGCGGCGGCGCGCGGCCACGTATTTCACATTACCTGCCGATGCATATTAATTATGGAGGAAGTTTTGTCAACAATATCTAATGTGCTCCGCGAATCGGCCGCGGTCCCATTGATAGCTTTTTTGTTCATTCCCAAAGTTTAAACGGACGGCGCCTTATTCATTACTGCAACATTGCATAATTTATGACACATCTATCATAACAATGGCTTGATTATTCACGAGCTGTGCTGCGATAACTCTATTCACTCAGAAGTGGTTTAACTGGGTTATTCCATTTAAATCGCGAGCTACTTGAGTATTAATTAGCGATAATCACGACGGTAAATAATCTTTTCGATTATGAGTTGGTTTGTGGCTCGAGTGCTATATCTAGAGTAGTCATATCGTTTCCGTGATAATTGATACAAAAACTCATCGAATTCCTGATGGAAAATTATGTTCCACACGTGTAACAAGTCTATCAAAATGTGAATTAGACTTCTATCTCTACTTTTGTTTAATTTTATGGCGTTTCCTAAAACTAACATAAGGGTAGGTCTTTCCAATATTCTAAAAAAAATTCTACGTGGAGTAAAACGTCATCATTCATCATCATCATCATTACAGCCATAAAAAGCCCACTGCTGGACAGGGCCTCTTTTAAAGATTCTTCGTTCCATGGGAGGATATTGCCACACTTACCACGTTTGGCAGGCGGGTTGGCGAGCACAGTTTCTTTGGCTTTTTGTGCTTCCGATGCTGCTGCCCATCGCAAGCATTTTGAAGCTGGGGAAGGATAGGAATTTATTGGCTTTGGGCAAGGAATGAGGTATTGGAATACTACTCACTCGGATGAATGGGGGAAAGGAAGTAGCAGCTCGGGAGGCACTCCGGTAATCACCGGATAGGCAGTTGAAGATGACAATACTGAGAATAAAAAAAATATATAAAAAAAACTTAAAAGAAACGAAAAATTAGATCTAACTTATATTTCGTTGGGAAAACGTATGTTCCTTGGTGAAACATTTAGTATCCTTTATCTTAGTAAATTATATTCAGTTACTTAAGAACATTTTGCGTTATGTACCTACTTCAATAGTATACTTGACCTGATCTAGATTCATACATTTTGGATTATCTGTTCGTAACGGAGCACATTTTGTTATTTATTTTATACAATATACAAATAATCCATTACAATGTTGGTTCTATTTTTGTCACAAAAATGACAATAATGTGAGATGGTAGAGCCTATATTAATCTTCTACGAAGAAAATACTGTTTATTTTATTTTTTATCGTACTCGTTGTACAAAAAACGGACAAGAGTGAGTTGTTTGAATTTTCTTAATTTTGTTTTATAGATTGATAAGTTAGTGATACAACTTCACTAACGGAATTTATCTTGGTGTATGAAAATATTTTACTACCCTACTACACATTTCTACCATGCGGCGAAAGCAAAAAGTCTAATCAGCTAGTCCTCTGCGCAGACCAAACAAAATCTAATCAAGGCAAAAGCTACTAACATTTATTATGGATCAAGTTATCTGAAATAAATTTATTATTATTATTATTATTATGTATTTATCACAATTTGTGCTCAGGCTTAGCTTGGTAGTGTTTGTAATAACACGGGCCGGTAGCCAAGTGCTATGACAATTTAATTATTTGGTCTATTTTGTTATTATTATTATTATTCGGATGTATTTTTTTCTCCTCTCGAAGAGGGTTTACACCAGATATGCGGGCCAAAGCCAAGCGTATAAGGGATTAGATGGAGTAAGTTGAAGTAAGTGTTGACGAACTTAAAAACTTGCGCGTAATACGGCAAGTATTTAAAATTAGGGCTTTTTGAATCAAAGTAAGTGTATGGGCTGGCACATCTATTGTCTCTAAACTTTGTTTCAGTGATTTTGGTACATACTCTTTCCCCATTTACCCGTAGTTCTGAATATAAGAGATGGGATGTAACGTTACATATCATACACTGTACATGTAGTAGGTGTTTGGAACAATCTTAGATGCTTAGCAATTACCTATATTTTTAATACATTGTGTATAATGTATCTTTGTACAATCATATTGGTATCTTTGATAAATATATTAAAAAAATGCATTAAGCACTCGCATATAATTGGAGTGTTTTAGTACTAAATGTATTGCTCGTCGCTAATTAAAATTATGTAAAATAGTTCTTATTCCAAAATTAACGTTGGAAACACAGGAGGAACAAAGATTTGATTTTATTTCACCAATGATGAAGCTGATGTCTTATCGTGATGATCTGGCAAGATAACTATGTTTATTCATCCACTGTCCAGATTTTATAACAGTTCAGAGTTCATTAATTAAATTTCATTATTGTATACTCAGCAGCCTCTTGTGGCTGAGATGATGATGATGACAGATTTAAAAATTACAGTGGGCCTTGCTCAATCTGTGTGATTTGTCCCTGAATATTTATTTATTTTTATCATGTAATACTATAGTATTAGTATGTACTCTACGAGTAGTATTATGTGATGTATAGTCATGAAAATATTTCTATTTTGTGATGTGAAAAATATGAGAATGAATATAAATTCATTTTATTACTATAGCCAGTTAAACAAACTTTGTGTTATTTAGAAGTAACAAAATATTTATAGAACCATTTAAAACGGAACTCTAAAACGGTATACGCCAAGAACTGATTGATATTGATCCAATTTTGATCGTGACCACACTTTTTGTCGTTTTTTTATCCCAAAAAGAAAAAGACTAAGGTTCGTAAACCCTGACAGTAGTATAGATACAAAAAGTGTTTAGCTGTTAAAAATGGAGAAAAATTAAGCTAGCTCAATATCATTTCATGGATAGAGCGATGGGGATGGATAGAGCGGTGGAGAGCCCGATGGTCAAGTGGGTCTGAGAATTATTCACGCTTACGTATGTTTATTTTTTTAGAGTTTCCTCAAAAGGTTACACCACCTTCTAAGGGAATTTATTGTCAACCTTAATTAAAATTTACAGAGTTTCAAATACTATAATTTACATTTATTAGTAATATTTAATTTGCGTTAATTACAATGATTTGTTTCTGCTATTTGATACAGAAACGCTTACGTATGATAAGCAACCGCGAGTGCGGTCCCTATCGGAATGGTTGACCGCAAGTGGCATAAAAATATTTCAGGCTCCGTGCTTCGGATGGCACGTTAAGCCGTTGGTCTTGACTGCCCTTATTGATGACAGTCGTTAAGTTATGTCAGATGCCTTTAAACAGTTTGAAAAATCTGACATTAGTATTTAAATCTATGTTTAGATCTATGTACTTCTTGCCTTCCCAAGGAATTGCATCTAGCGCTATTCTGCGACTTTATGCAGATCGTCTGACCTGACCATATACATAGTAATTATTCCTTTGGTATTTTTGCACGAGATGTTAATCAATAGGAACGAAAAAAAAACAGTCCTATTGCAAGCCGGATCACACGGCTCATTATTAGCTAACAATTACTTTATTAATCTATGAAAAATCCGTTATGATTTGATTAGAAGAGCTAATCAATAGACGCAAATCCTTAATGCGTAAATCGCAATCGCGGAATCTCTTTGAACAATGCACACCGACAATTAATACGATAAAATATAAATCTGAGTAATCTAAATCTGCGGGTTTACCTGATAATTAGGTAATTAAACAACAGAACAAAAATAATACAGATGGAGAGACTATTGAAAAAGATTTATAGTTAGGTTTTAGTCTCCCACAAAAACACCCTTATTAGATTGTCTATTTTTGGATGAGCAAGTTATACCGTCGAGCCTTCTCATTTTATTACCGATAGCATAATTTAAATGGGAGGTAAACATTCACAACTCCTTTAACAATGTTGTTCAATGGACGCTGCTACATAATACGATAAAATATTACCAAGACGCCGTTACATATTAGGCCGTAGGTAGGTACATCGCGAACGGTATTGAAATAGGTACAGTCCTAATAGTCAGATCATTAAAATGATATCACAATAGTATTGACGAGTTAATTTTTTTTTTATGTTTGAGGACGTTATTAATAACAAAACAATAGCTAGGTATAAGAAGTGTTTCTTAACTTTTTGCAGTCACAGACCATTTTCAGAATTCTAAAGGATCTACGGAACGCTGTTAAAGAGCTCTTTAGAAAAAATATACAGTATCTCTAAATAAGCAACTTTTATTGTGAGTGTGTCTGGTCTACAGAGACATATGCAACAAAAACTTGTATTGTCGTTTTCTTACAATTAACTAATAATTATCCATTTCAAAACCAAGTTAATAAGGGAAAAAGATGGTGTTTGAGCTTAACGACCAGGATAATGGCTTGTACAATAAGAAACTTTAGGCCATTCAATGTTTATGATCTAATATAAAATCTGTTTAAACTTCAACTGTTATCCCAAACACAAAAAAGTGTCGTATCTGTTACTCACTTTAATTTGTAATAATAAAGCTTTATCTTCGTCGCGGCGGCCTTATCCATATCTAAGTGGATTATCCTAGAGGTTATCAAATATCATTTCTGTGAAAGCCACAATTGTTGTGAATTTAGGAAATGATTCGTAAAGCAATGACTTTGCGAAATTGATAAAACCAAAGATACTATAATGATTGATATGCCTATATATTTTTAAGACTGTGAACTTATGAAACGACAGAATATAAAGAAATAAGAAAATAGAAATAAATTTGCTAAGCTCATGACATGGCACCTCTTTCTCCTGAAAATAATTAAATATTTTTAATCGTTAAATGAACTCAATCATCATCATCATCATTTCGAGTAGGTGTCACGGTCAATCGACCATGCAGACCCTGGTGTCAGAGTTCTTCGGAACCGCCTCTCGGCCTCAAACGTGGTTCCTTTAACGACTACCAGATGGCAGCCGGGACCACCGGCTTAACGTGCCTTCCGAAGCACGGAATCATCTTTATTATCAGACAATCAGGTGATTCAAGCCTGCAATGTCCTAACCAAACTGGAAACAACTAAACAAAGTATGCTTCCGTTGGGAATCGAACCCACGACCTCCGGGTCAACAGGCAAACGCCTTAACCACTGGACCACGCAGGCTGTTTAATGAACTCAATAACTTACGTTGATATGGTTTAGTTATATACTTCGTTGAAGGTATGTCGCAGTGGAGGAATCTGTTCAATACCATAGCTGTTAATAAGTATCATTACAATATAATTTCACCTTTTTTTACAACTCCTGTTTCGATTGCCTTTTTGAACGAATTTACTTTAAAGAAAAATCCAAAGCGATCTTTAGTTGTTATTTTTCGAGTTCAAATTACCGTCACAGATTTCCGAAATACAGCAATTTTTACACTTCATGCTCGGTTTAGTCTTCAGTGTGAGCAAGCTATTAGCACGGGCCCGCTACCGTGGTGTAATTAGTGTCATTTGCACTGTTTTTGGATGGGATAAACATAAGAGAGCATATTGTAGAAAGCCCACAAATTGGAGGCAAATGGTTTGAAACTATACGTGCTAAGTTAATTTGGGCGGCTTTTGCTAACGTGTGAGCAATCTTCGGAGCGGTATTGATTCATGCACGTGATTCGGTTTAAATGTTACCGTTACATTCTACGGATAGCAAAATAAGTGACTTTTGGAATAAATTGCCAACATTTTTTACTTTCCAAATAAAAATCTATCTTAACTTTTTAGTACATAAAAAGTGCCGTTGGTCCCGGCTGCTAATCTGGTAGTCGTTATAGAAACCACGTCAGAGGCCGAGAGGCGGTTCCGAAGAACTCTGACACCAGGGTGTACATGGGCGATTGACCGTGACACCTACTCGAAATGATGAGTACATAAAGATTTCGCTATATAAAAAAATGCGTAAATAAATTGTTCTTTGAAGTATAGATTACAACATTTATAGGTTAGACTGTAATACTTAGTAGTGTAGTACTTTTTATATATGTATGTATAGATACCAAAAAATAGAGTGAAATTTAGCCAAACGGATATTAAAACGGTGTAGGTATGATTGATAGTTAATCTGTTCAATACCAAGCAAAGTAAATTGTCTCAAAGTAAAGGTATGATTGACTTAAAAATGTTAAAATGAAATAAATGACTCAATTATTAATAACTTTCTTTATTGGAATTAAAGAAAAGAAAGTGCAACTGAAATCAAATTAGTAGCACTCCTTTATATTATTTTCATAATATCCCAAAGGTGAACTAGGATACGATGCAAATAGTATTTACTTACTTTTGTTCCAATCTATTATAATTACGTGCAATAGATATAATATATGAATATATATATTATCTTCATCTTTTTATATTGCATTCACATATGAGCGTCCATTTATGCTGACTCTACAACTGTGACCGTTTAGAAATAGTGACTTACTTACTTCCTATACCTATAATATTTTTTGTGGCATCCGAGAACAGGAAGGAGGTGAATAATCACTTAATTGCTGATCGGCGACTTTGTATGGGAATGGGAAGCCTAATTTCTTTTTTCCATTTTCATCTTTTTTCTTGCTATTGTATATTTTATTAGGGGTTCTGTTTCCAGAATTTCAATGTAGTTCAGAGGTTCAAAATTACGCGGTATATATAGATGTGTATGTACTTGCACGACACTGTAAAGAAGTGTACAAAATCGTACCAATACACGCTTAGTTTTACATCTTAAAGTTAGTAATATAGATAAGAAAGGAGTTTAAGGTCATGGTGGAAAGTTCCACACTATTGTAGCATACTTGATAAAATTAACAATTTTATTAATAAAACTAAAAGTTATTTACATCATACCTATTAATATATTACATATACCTAATAAATACGTATATAATTGTTGTATATTGTACGATAAACATTTCCGTAAATATTTATTTTTATATCGTGGGAAATTGGATGACAATCATTGCGGCAACGATGTGGTGAAGTTTATCAACATGTGTGATTGTTATTATATAAATTATAATATACTTAGATAACGTTTGTAACGTTGGTATTTTAAAACCTACAAAATAACTTTATTAGTCTATATTACCACAGTAAAAATATAATATACTAGCTTATGCCCGCGGCTCCGTTCGCGTGTCTATCCCTCGGGAGCAGTATTTTCCTCCTCCGGCCTCAAGCTACCAAAATTCATTGAAATTAGTTCAGTCAAAGCGTGAAGAAGTATGGGTTACGATTGCTATTAATAAATACTGATTGTTATATTAGGACCCTTAATTAAAGTTTTTGAACAGTAGTTAATCACCAAAAAGTCAAATGTTTTCTATATGTACTTATTTTCTGTATATACGTACGACCGAACTGTGGGATGAACTTCCTGCGGAGGTATTCCAGAATCGATACAATCCCTCAAAAAATGAGTCTATGTAGTGTATTCTTGAAAGGCTGGCAGTGCTCTTGTCATACTCCGGGTGTTGCAGCCATGGGCAGCGGTGATAACTTACCATCATGTGACCCGCTAGCTCGCTTGCCGTCGTAAGTCATAAAAAAATGCAATAATATCGGGTTTCCTAAAAACGCTCCAACATCCACAAGATGATAACAATAAAACAACCTATGTCAGAATCATTACGTATAATAATCTTTCATATAAAAAAACCGACTTCAATCAAACTACTGGACCTATCGTAATGAAATTTAAATGGGACCTACTTGAAGTTAAAACCCTTTCAAACAAAAAAAAAATTTTTTTTCATAAATGACTGGGTTCTGAGGTAACAAATATTTAAAAATATATATTAAATGAATATGTTAAAAATTAAATAACTTTTGATCCCAAAAGTAAGCAAAATCATGCCTCTCAACAGTAAGGACATAAATTAATCAATACAATAGATTGATAAATATGAAATCAAAAACAAAAATACTTTCATTGTGACTAACATCCCAATGATATTTTTTAGAGATTAACAGAGATCGTTCAACCTAACCACGACCAATAGTTCACGAGATAAGAGACCAGTAATCGACGGATAAACACATTCTCAAATCACCAAACATTACGAAATTACCTTATCAATAGGTACAATAAATATATTATAATTATGAGCTGCTAGTTATTGCTTAGATAAGTTTGTAGAAGAAGCAATAATGCTCCTTCCTGAAGAAGTTTCATAAATGTTAAAGTTAAATCAACTTATGTCTGACTATGTGTGACTCCTACGGGTCTAGGGCACAATATAGTGCAGTCACTATATCGCCGTTCGCTGAATCGCACCCGTTTTATCGACGATTCACTGTAGCGAAGGTACACAATATCGCTGGTACGCTGCATCGACAGCCCACCATATCGATGGTAAATTGCATCGAAGGCACATAGCATCGATGGTACACGGCATCGATGGCACATCAAATCGATTGAATCTGTATCGAAGGACATACAAGTGACTCTTACGAAAATTGAAGCGCTGGTTTTTGTGGGTTGGTGACGATGAAAAACTTCCAGTTAGTAAGTACAAGTCAGATTATTTTAAAGCACCTTAAAACATAATAAGTAGTTTAGATAACGTGCCTTATTAAGTATGGAAAAGTTTATTATTTATTTAAGTTACAAATGACACATACAATGGGTATATGTAGTAGTATACGTTAATCAGGTCAAAGATTGCAGCGGAAAATTACAAACTGTCACATATTTTAACGCAGAATGTATTAATACGTAAAGCAAAATCTTTGTACTTACCCCTTTTTAGAAACATTGCGTGGTCGGAGGAGTATGAAATTTCGCACAGTTATAGTTTATAGAGAAATAGTGTAGAACACTATTTTTTTAAAAATTATGCAAAGTAAAATACATTATATCAATAAAAAGAACATTATACATACTACTATGTATTTGACAAACAACTAATAATTTAAATTAATTATTGTCTAATTTCGACTACTGGGCGATCGATAGTGAAAATAAATATAGGTATCACTTGGAGCTTCTGTTTCTACTCAAAATTTACAATATACTTTTCTATGTTATTTAAAATTTGATTAAAAAAAATATAATAAATATATACGGACAAATTACACAGATCGAGCTAGCCCCAAAGTAAGTTCGAGACTTGTGTTATGGGATACTAACTCAACGATACTATATTTTATAACAAATACATTTATACATAAACATACAAGACCCAGGCCAATCTGAAAAAGATCATTTTCCATCTTGACCTGACCGGGGATCGAACCCGGGGCCCTCATGTCGCAGGCTGGCGTGTTAACCACTGCGCCACGGAGCTCGCCAATTTGTTATCAAACCATGTTATACATGGTGAAATTTTGATCGTTATGGACCCTTAAAGGGGTGATTCAGTCGATATGAACAACTGTCATACGCGTTTTCTTAGACTGTATTTTGTTTTATCATCTATACTAATATTATAAAGCTGAAGAGTTTGTTTCTTTGTTTGTTTGTTTGTTTGAACGCGCTAATCTCAGGAACTACTGGTTCAAATTGGAAAATTATTTTTGTGTTAGATAGTACATTTATTGAGGAAGGCTTTAGGCTATAAAACATCACGCTGTGATGAATAGGAGCGAAGCATCAATAAAAAATGTTTTGAAAACGGGGGAAAATTATTCGTCTATACTAATTAATCATAATAACAGAAATTGCCGCGGACGAAGTCGCGGGCAACAGCTAGTTTGGAATGAGAGTGTTACTGAATTTTGTTTTGTTAAAATTGCGATGACATTACTTGTTTCTTTTCTTTTCCGTGGAACTTCGGTAATACCTACCAGCGTTAAGAAGGTTTTTCCCTCGTGGTACTAGTGGTAAGTCAATCGGAAGTACCACAAACAACAAACTAAAACGAACCTGTCTAGTAATGCGCATTAAGCAATAGCAATTCCACCACTTGTTATTGAAACTGTCACCTACAGTGACCCCACCACAATTACTGGATTTGTTTATTAGACGCAGATTTTTATAGTTACTTTATCTCAGCATTTGAGCCAATTCCGTCAATCGCCCGAGTCCCTGACCTGCGTGTTTCTATAACTGATCATAAGATCGTCACTTATCGGATATATATAACCCCTTTTGTTTGTTTTCGTGTGTGTAAGTGGCCAACACTGGTGCCAGATTTTTCAAGCTGCCTAATGAATATATATGATGACATCCGGGGCCAACGGCTTAAATAATATTTTTATACAAAAAAATATTTTATGCCACTTGCGGTCACCCATCGCAATGGGGACTGTTCCCAGGGTTGCTTAACATGCGTAAAAGTTATTTATGCTCACGACCACTGAGCCGTCGGGCTCCTCCCTCATTTAATATTACTTCTCTTAATAACATTATGGAATAAACCCAATGTATTGTGTTGATGGTGAAATAATAAATTACAATTTCATCATTTGTAAACAACGTTGAAATAGATTGTTACTTAAAATTTATGGGCTGCTTATCTTTAATTCGCATATATCTTGTGTTCAACTGTCAAGTTACTGTGCTGATCGTCACGTACGTTATGGTTATGATGACCCAAGGTGTCACGCCTTCTTTAAAAAAACGTTCATTGATATTTTTCTTTTATTGTTTATGATATATTTTTTAGTTAAAACTATTTAATTGTTTATATTTATCATCATCATTACCATCAGGTCTTTTTAGTCTCCACCGCAGGAGCATGACCCTCTCTGTACTACCGGAGCCATACTTGGCCAGAGCAGACAGAGGATTTGGCCTACACTCTCCTCGCGGGCCAGACGGGTTGGAGGGGTGTCATTGATGTTTATGAGCTTTGTTTAGCTTGTATTTCCTAAATCGCCTCTTACGACATCCATGGAAAGACTTGGAGTGGTCCTATTCTACTCTGCCGGAAGCCACACGGCTTTATATTTATATTTGACGGCAATCGTCGACGGCAAAGTAGTCACCGTCGCCGGTGGACATCGGCAACACGAGAGGAGCTGCTGATGCGTTGCCGACTCTTAGGATACCTGTAAACACGCCTTTTAAAGTACCCCAAGTCATAGCACACAGGGAAAACCTTGGGAGGGAGTTTAGAGTAAAATACATAATTTTATAAACTTATCAATAGGCTAGTTTCCTGGGTCGTAATAATAACATAACAATTATTCCGTCAGTTAGATAATCAAAAAATATTGGACACGTACTTTTTCTTTTGTCAAATAAACAATAAATAATTAAGATAAAGCGCGTTAAAGTTCAGGAGTAGGGGCACGTGACGTCAAAGTTTGCTAAAAATTGTAGCAAACTATGACGACACACGGAACTTTAAAGGGCTATATCTTTATCATTTTTTGTTTAATCGACAAAAGAAAAAATACGTGTCCAATATTTTTTGATTATCTAACTGACGGACTAATTATATTTTTTAGGAAACTAGCCTATAGCCTTTCTTATCCTTTTTAACTAAAAATATTTTTTTTTGAGTTCTCTGCATTAGTCCCATAGGAAAAATGGTGCATATCGACGGTCTGAATCACTCCTTCAAGGGTTCTTAACGATCAAAATTTCACCATGTGTATTTATCCAAGACCAATATCGTGGTTGTGGGGAGGAAGGCAACCAAACTTAAATAGGACTGGGAGGGCCATATCTGTAGGATGCATCCGGAAAGATGGGCAACAACAACCACAGAATGGGATCCTGTGGGCTGGCGTCGTGAAAGGGGACGCCCAAGAAGGAGATGGGCGGGCGACTTGACGGCACATAATAAAAATTAGAAAGCTATCGCCAAGGATAGGGACTTATTGCGGACTAAAGGGGAGGACCCAACAATGGGACACTATAGACAAAAAAAATCTTTATTATCAGGCTTCATGTCACTGTTTGGACATCGATGAGTAATAAACAACATAATATATCTATTTCCAATTTTCTTCCTCTTTCACCGTAGAGTGTCGAGCATCGCCACAGCCTTGTTGACACTGACTACCGAGCGGCAGCCAGACTCCTGTCTAATCCTCCAAAGATGTCCTTATCCTGGTTTGCTTAGCGGCACCGCTTCAGGGATTTGGGTTTGTCTAGAGCGTGTTTACCGTTACGTCTCATGTTTGCTTCAGTAAGTACCTTCTGTAGTAGTTACCTAAGACATTTAGGGTGAATAATATCTATCGCTTACACTTCAGTTTGTTAACTATTCTCATTTCAGTAAACACAATAAAACTGTACAAATTTTGTATGCCTGCAGCATCGCAACATGGCGCACTATGCAACACTAACACCTTGTTATAATTGTATCTTATAACAAATGAATTATGAATTAAAAAAATACATAGCTGTTTGTTTGGTAAGTTTTAAGACGCGCATAAAATATAAATACAAACAATATAGTTTATTCATTAAAATATAATTAATTTAATATCCACTGATATAACAAGGAGATTAAATATTTCATCTATGAAATAATCTGTAGATCATAATCTGAACTACTATGTTGTGTTATTTGGAAGATAAAGCTAATCTTAGGTACTTCTAAAAAAGTTGGTGTGATTAATAGAAATATTTCGTTCCGGAGTCCCGACCATCTGCTGGTGCTCTATAAAGCTCAAATACGTCCGCATTTGGAGTATTGTTGTCATATCTGGGCTGAAGCACCACACTATCAGCTTCTTCCATTTGAACGTATCATGCAAGAACAAAAAATGCGTTATGCATTCCGCTCGGCCGCGGGTACAGCCAAGTGGTTATGCGTAGTGATGAGCCGGAGAGAAATTTTCTGTTCTCATGAATTCCTTCTCAAGGAAATTTGGGGGACATTTCCAATGATTATAGAGAATTTCTCAATAATTTCCAAAAAGAAAAAGAAGAAGAAATTCTGGGGAAAAACTTTCAAAAATTGCGAGCACGGCACAACACTTGTTATGCAGGATTCATAACCTCTACCACATGATCTATCCGCTTCCGTTTATGTGTAAAGAAGGTGAGAATGGTGGAATTATCACCAATCTTCCACCAATTTGTCGATGACCCTAGACTGACTCTTTATCTAGAGTCGCTTCACTTACTCAGAAGCGTGGGGTCCCTAAGCGTTTTATACCGCATTTTTGATGGGGAGTGCTCTGAAGAATTTTCGCTTTAGTACCTGAAGCGCAATTTCACTATCGTACCACGCGCTGCATGTGAAATGATTTCAAAGAATCTGCATAATATTTAAATTCTTAAGAAAACAGATAACGTTTTCCTAAATAAATCGGAAAAACCTGCGCTTACGTCGCGTTGACAGCTCAAGAATTAAGAGATAAGCCCTCATGATGAACAAATAAGAGTTTGAACGTTATCTCGAGCAAATAAATGAGGCATAAATTAATCAGGGCTCAGCGATATAGAAAACAGAGTAATGCTATAGTAAATGATGCTATCTGTAGTGTAACCATTACGTGGATCCCCGTATTCCATTTTAATCGTTTTGCTGTTGCATGTTTGATATTTGAGAGGCAATGGCGGTTATAAACGACTTATCTAGTCGATGCAAAGGAAATATTATTTTTTTCTTCGAATTAAATTAGGCCAACATCTCTCTCTCTCTCTCTTTTTCTTATCTAACGCCTGAATACTGAAAAACGTCTTAACTAAAGTCGTTCTCAAATCTCGTTCAGTCACAAAGAAGACAAAGACAACACGACACTTAAGAATGTCATTAGGTTGAGGATTCGGGGATAATTCTGTTTTATTCCCAGATATAGTTCTTTAGAAGCCAGGTCCACTTTAAAACATTGGGAGTTATTTACCTATTCTTTTTCATCTTCCTCTCCTTATCCCACTTTATGTGAGGTCTTATTTAAACTTTCCATGCTGTAAAAGTTACGGCTTATTTTTAAGACTAGTCGCCTGCCTAATGTCCACCCTCCTTGGGAATGCTTTTGTTGCAGAAGACTTAGGTGTTTGTCCCTTTAATTGCCTCTTACGATCGCTATCTTATGGGACTGAGCAGAGTGGTCCTGTATTCTAAGCCGGAGACCACACGGCATTCCAAAGAGAGCATTCATTCATGACGTTAAAAATACTTCGCCGCCGGCTGCTTTGGCTGCCCGTTCTTTTCATAGTCTTTCTTAAATCTGTGTTAAATTTTTTATATCCCTCTATACTTTCGAAAAATACATAGAATCTATAACAATCACCTATTAGGCCAGGGATGTCATTTTCAACTGCCTGTCCGATGATTGCGGGTATGGCATCGGGTACGCGCACCCGGCACCCCGACTTGCTACTTGCTTCTCCTCCATTCATCCGAGTGAGAAGTATCCCAATATCTTCATCACCTTCTCAGATGCAACAAATTCCCATCCCACTCCAGCTTAAAATGCTTCCGATGGATGGCAGCGTCGGAAGCACAAGGAGCCAAAGAAACTACGCTTGCCAAATTGCCTGCCAAGCGTGGTGAGTATGGCAATATTCTCCCAAGGAACGAACAATCTGGTGACTTTATACTCTATCTAGACTCATGGCTGAAATTAAGGTGACTTACCTTTAAAAATATTTCATCATCATCATCAGGTCCTTTTTAGTCTCCACTACAGGAGCACGACCCTCTCTGTACTACTAGGGTCATACTTGGCCAGAGCAGCCAGAGGACTTGGCCTACACTCTCCACGCTGGCCAGACGGGTTGGAGAGGTCTCTTAGATGTTTATAAGCTTTGTTAAGCTTGCATTTCCTAAGTCGCCTTCTACGACATCCACGGGAAGACTTGGAGTGGTCCTATTCTACTCTGCCGGATACCACACGGCTATAAACAAAAATATTTAAAGTACCTTAATCAAAACGATTTGTTCTAACTTGAAGGAGATGCCAACCTAATGTTCATTTTAGTCTTAAAAAGTATTGTGCAATACATGACGACACGAGACGATCAACTAATGTACATTTAAGATAATAAGAACACAGATAATTACATGAGACGTATTAGACGCGTGATTTAGTGATTTATTGTATGATCTTTATATGGAAATGGTAGCTGTCAGATGTAAGCCATTTCCATATCGCAATATAAATAAATCATGATTTTGTTTACTCGTTCTTACTTTGTGTAATCTGCAGTATTGTTATGACGGTTATATAATTATAATTGTATTATTGTCCTTTAGGTATACTACTTTACTTTACTTTTGTGTCCCCTTGGTATCGCAAGTGCCCTTTAATCTCAGGGTCCTGGGTTAGATTACCAAGAAAACGATATTTTTCTGATTGACCTGGATCTTGTATGTTTATCTACCTACATATGTTGTACGTAGTATTTTTCCTCTCCAATACAAGTACATATCAAGTATAAAATATATTCTTGTTAAGCACGACATATGTTCACAAGTTACTGTTCGGCGAGCTCAATCCATATTTTTTGACTACGTATTAATATTTATTTATTTACCTATTTTACTTTTCATTTGCATTTTTATGTGTGAAAATTAACACTCACCCATCTAAATCACTCTGCTTTAGGCATGTATACAACAAAAGTCTCTAAATCAGCAATCTAGAGGTCATATTTATATGTAATGAATGATTATCAATTTATTCAAGAGTAGCTTAGGTATAATTTCTAAAAACCGGCCAAGTGCGAGTCGGACTCGCGCACGAGGGGTATCGTACCGTTATCTACAAAAACGGCATAAAAGTCTGTTGTATGGGAGCCCCCTTTTAATATTAATTTAATTTTTATTTAATTATTTATTTTTAAAGTGAATATATAACTAAATATTTTGTGAATATTTCAAGCGTCTACCTGTTCCCATTATCAATAGCGAGCAAAAAAATCACGTTTGTTGTATGGGAGCCCCCTTTAATGTTTATTTTATTCAATTTTTTAGTATTTGTTGTTATAGCGGCAACAGAAATACATCATCTGTGAAAATGTTAACTGTATAACTATCGCGGTTCATGAGATTCAGCCTGGTGACAGACGGACAGATCGACAGACAAACAGACAGACAGACAAATAGACAGACAGACAACAGCAGAGCGATATTAATAGGGTTCCGTTTTTAGCCTTTGGGTACGGAACCCTAAAAAGAGTGTTTTGTTTATTATCAAAAAATCAACACTGAATAGAACTCAGTGATAAAGGTATGAATAAGCCGGAGTAGAAAAAAGTCAAACTAAAAAAAATAAATAAAATAAAAGACAATTCATTTATGATGCATGCAATAACCTACAATAACATAATCTTTATTTTGCTTTATTGATAAATAATACACACAAAGTAGCACTATCAAACACCACAAATAAACAAACTTCATTATATTTAAAGTATTGTAAAACTTGATAAACCAATTCTCACGTCCCACATTATAAATTAAATATTGAAATGCGGAAGTGAATAAAATTATTTCTATTTATCAGCAAATAAATAGGTACGCGCTTATTATCAATTAGTGGATTCGGTAATAGGCCTATTTGAATTAATATATTTGTAACATTAACTTATTAACTATACATTGAATGATGCCAGTAAAATATTCAATTCTATTTGCACAACTTTCCAGAATTTAGAAGGTTATACAGGAAATTCAAAATATCAATACCTATATTCTTTCGAAGTAAGTCTCTACTACGTGCTTTCACTTCCATCTGCCGCGGAAGTCAATATATTGAAGAAAGTATAGAGAAATGTTTAATTAGGTTTCAATAACAAAAAATAATAATAACAAAACTTACGCAAGATAAATTCTTAATAGAATCACGGTCTTACTCACGTTAATATTCGCCGTCTATTTTCGAACTTTTTCCAGGATAAAATGTTCACTATGTCCTTCTACATACCCCAGACAAAAGGCATGCAAAATTTCATGACGATCGGTTCATTAGATAGGGCGTGAAGGCATAACAAACAAACTCACTTTCGCATTTATATTAGTAAGGCTTAAATTATTCTTGCCAAAATAACCGATCATTGGTACCGTAATTTGAACACATACGAGTACATTACGAAAACGGATAAGAGAATGTTACACAACAAAGGATGACCACATTGCTGTCTGTTCGGATTAGAAGATTATCCTGTTAAGCTGGTGAGGATAGAGATTTAAAGATGATTGACAAGCAAGGGCTACTACGCATTTAACGATCGTCGATTTTGCCGTCGGCCTTCCTTTTGGAGATTTCCAGATTTGCCTATGCCGGGAACCGAACTCTATGACCCTCTTGCCGCAGGCTGGCTCATAAGCCACTGCGTCACGAAGGCCGATTTTAAAGCTTACAAATACCCCAAAAATATCCTTAAAATGTTCACAAATTTGATTAGGCAAACATATCCATTGTAATTGTAGAGAATTGTGCTTGCCGTGATTGCAGCAAGAGTTAACACATAATACATTACAGTTTGTGTCACAACACAATCAGGAACGGCCGAGGACGAATCAGGCGCCGAGGAGCGTAATCTGGGTTAACAGGGGTCAAACGGCATCACAAATTCCAATACGATATTAGACGTATCTGTGGCGCGAAACAACCAGTCTATGGACGGGATGTGCACTTGTTGGATCAGAGTATCTAGGTGTTTCTTACTCGTTTTCATCCCACTTTTTAGTTTTGACGACATCTCTATTTTAGTGGTACCGGGGTTCGATTCCTGGTCAAGATGGAAAAACTTTCATCTATCTTCAGATTGGCCTTGGTCTTGAATGTTTATCTGTATATGTATCTATTATAAAATATTGTATCGTTGAGTTAGTATACCATGAGACAAGTTTACGACTTACTCTGGGGCTAACTCAATCTATGTTATTTGTCCCTATACATATATATTGAGATTTATTTACACTTTTTGCTACAGTCTGTTGATACCCAAATTTAGATACAATAAAAGGTTGCATCATTCTGGGCAAGATTAATTTAATCGTTTGGACCATTGACACGATAGAAGAAGAAGATACAATTATTTTAGTCCATCTGTCCTTAGATATACATTATATATGTTTCTCGATTGCTTGTTAAAAAACAAACGAAACTTATCTGTTTCGTAATAAGTTCATTATATACTAATGTGTTGTATGTGTGACAAAAAATATGCAAAATACGATCATAACTGCATAACAAACTTTGATTTTTTTGGAAGATGAAGATGAAGAAGATGCTTAGGTACAAAGAGACTGAATCTAAGAGGCATTTCTTTATTTTATTAATTCATTTTCAGCCCACATCGATTTACTGCTGGGCATTTCTTCAACTCATTAGAATTCCAATGCATTCGGACAAATAAAAATATTCCCGTCACTCTGTGCTCTGCCAACACTGATTTAATCTGTTAAACAGCGATTGCACATCACTAACCTTATTAAAACACTATCATTTCTCGGATTCGCCATCATGCGGTCAAGTTATATGGTTACAAATTAAATACAGTACAGATGGGTGGGATACCTGTGTTGCAAACTCGAGCAACTATTCACCAATATAACAGACTATCGAATATACCTATAACCTTCGATCAAATATAATGGTAGATACACGATTCACGCTCGAAAAGTGGCACCGGCAAAACTTACCCGAACCTGAAATATTTTAATAATGATGACAGATTAAAATTTATCAAAATTATTTTAGGAAGTAGTACTAAGCGGTAGTGGCTCAGTGGTCTAAGAGCAGAACTCATTAGTAAAACGTCCCAGATTCGAATCCCACCAGGCCCGACCTCAACCCCTGTTTGTAGCTTAATCTGACTTTGAGTTCGATCCCCATAGGGAGCATACTTTGTTTAGTTATTTCCAGTTTGGTTAGGACATTGCAGGCTATAATCACCTTGACTGACAATATGATGGCGGCAATATTATCCATAGCTATCTATCTGTGTCTATACTATTTTACTCGTATGGTAACAATACTCAATGAGCATAATCAGGCTCATGAGCTTGTTTCGACTGACGCAATGTCCAAGTGTCCAATTTGAATCTCGATTCGCTTTAAGTGGTTCGACTTTTCAGATTAGAATACATGGCTCTTGATTGACGGATATGTTACCCGTAAATCTAGTTTAGTAATATTCAAGGTATTTTTGTACTACATACTAGTTTTTACCCCCGACTCCGCCCGCGTTAATGTAGATCCCTTCGGGAACAGTAGATTTTTCTGGGATGAAATGCATGTCCTTCCCTGGTCCTCAAACTACCACCATACCAAATTTCATTGCAATAGGTTAAATAGTTGAATCGTGAAGTGGTTGGTTACAGACAGACAGTTACTTTTGCAATTATATTATTAGATTAGTATGGATTGAGAATGATCATTATTTTTATCAATGGTGAATAAAGGCCTCTCCCATTTCTTTCCGGATATAGTTTTACCCTTTGTGTCACCGCTAGTAATGTCTATATATCTTGTTTATACATTTCAGCAGGTAACGTATTCCTAAATGCGCCTGTTTTATTTTTCAATTATTACCTATTGTAATTGTTTTTATCTGTTAGTTGTAGGAGATGAAACGCAGACGAACAATTTAAGTATCAATATTGTAGTGAATAGCATTGCCTTCTCCATAAATTTGTTTAGTTTAGATACTAAGAGATACTGTAGGTAAGATGTTTTTTTTCAAAACGGTTGTAAGTGTACAACTTTATATTCAGGGCAACACGCAATTTTTCCCTCAATACACAATAAACCAAAAAAATAGTTCCGGAGTCGTTCCAATCAGTCGTTCCAAGTTTGTAACAATGCCTCTGTTACATCTTTTTCTATAAACGGCTGCCGTGATTTCCATGTGCTAATGAGCCTATTTCGGGTGAAATTCTTTAATTTAATTACATTATACACATTTATTGAGCAATGTTAAATTTTAATATTTTAAATGGATTCTTGTTTTTTTTTTAATATGAGGACTGAGGGTGAGCGAATCTAGCGTCAACTGTGTTTTTGTTCTTTTACTCCTAAATAAGATCAAATAAAAAATCAAAATTTTTAATTCCGTAATTATTACATATAGTATTTTTGGATTTGATTTATTTGTATTACAAACTATGAAAAGACGTGACTTTTTACGGCAATCAACAATTTTCTTAATTTATCAAATGCAAAATTTTGAAAAGTATTTTTTCTCGTTCTCATAATTTTTTCTCATCATTTTCTGAATTTACTGAAAAATTTAAAATGTTTGATGAAAGCTTTGTATGTCATTGAACAAAAAAAAAAACTTAAACGCAGCTTTAAGTACACATTTTTTCTTTCGTGCATCAAACTGTAAAATGTTGTACATGACATGACCATAAATAGACCCATGGAATCCCGTTTCATATCCCTTGTAGACAAAATAATGAACTGTTACTTGATAAAAATGTATGGGCTGAGTACTTGCATATTGCCCGCACGTAGTCTCACGGCGGTTCATACAAACGTTAAAATGCAACTGCACCGATTTGAGAATTATTCATTACCAGCCTGTTCATGCAGCTTTTATTTAGTCTGTGAAATTAAGTCTCCTGGATAAACATTCAGGGCAGCTCTAAATTATGATGGCTTGCGTTTTTGCTCATACATTACATGAAGATGTATAGTATTATCATCATCATCATTTCGAGTAGGTGACACGGTCAATCGACCATGCAAACCCTGGTATCAGAGTTCTTCGTATCCAGGCAATGCGGCTAGCTTGCGGCTAGATTCCGTTTTCCACCGGTAGGGTGATTAGTATGTATTATGTAGGTAATCTCATAATCAAATTTGAGTCTTAATCTATTTTAAAGCTGAAATTTCTTGCTTCACAATAGTGTTTTTTTTGTAGTGGCAGGTTAAGTGCAATTTCTATCAGACAGCTAATTGAAAAAAAAACCTGCCAAGTACATATCGGGCCATGCATGGTGAAGGGTTCTGTAGCTGCCAAGTACATATCGGGCCATGCGCGATGTAGGGTTCCGCAGTTGTACGTCATTTTAAAAGATATATTTCCTTTTAATTTCGTTGGATATGCACTGACTTTTTTACGTATCCATAAACAACCATTTAGCCTGGGGTGGCGACACTTACTCTATTATTAATTAAAAAACTGACAATAGTTTTGGAGGACTTGCCTAACGACAGCACAGCAACGATTCCTCCGTTCCTGCCTTTTTAAATGTAATGGGGAGATTTTTATTTAAAAATAAATATATTTGTTTTATTTCACAGCTTTGACATAGACTGATACCACTTTAGCCGTCTAAGACTTAACTTCGTCAGGGTTACAAAAATCAACATCTCATACTTCAAAATCCATTAAGGTATTTAACCTACGGGGGGTCAAAAAGCATTCCAGATACTGTCGAAATTCGTGGACAAAACAAAAACAGACCTCCTCGGGAGTGCAGTGAAGTTCAATTTCTTTAAGCATTTGTCACGTGATTAAACTTCGATATGACTGTACAGTTTACTGAGAAAGAGACATTTCATGTAGAAAAAGAGTTCCCAAGGGATCTCGGCCAAGGCGTCGATCTACGCAACAATGCATTGTTTAACTATTGGGTCTGGTGTACAGGCATACAAAAGGTTTAATACGAGTGAAGCCGCGGGAGAAAGGAGGTGCCGATATAAATTGCATTAATTAAAGTTCCATAAATTTTAAAATACTTAAAGAAGAAAAATATGAATCCTACCTTGAATAGAATATGATATGAAAAAATATTTCATTAAGAAACACAAAAAATGTTGTAATTTTGTGGTATTATGTTAAATCTTGTTTTCTGGATACTAACATTTTAATTTAGTATGTGGCTAGCTCCGGCTAGATCCGTGGCGCAGCGGTCAACACTCCTGCCTGCGACTCGGGAGTGACCGGGTTCGATCCCCGGCCAGGTCAAGATGGAAAATGATCTTTTTCAGATTGGCCTGGGTCTTGGATGTTTATCTATATATGTATTTGTTATAAAACATAGTATCGTTGAGTTAGTATCCCATAACACAAGTCTTGAACTTACTTTGGGGCAAGCTCAATCTGTGTGATTTGTCAAAAAAAAAAAAATTTAGTATGTTAGTTATGAACTTAATTCACTTATGGATTTAGTTTTGCACACTTCCTCGAATCGGATCGGTGTGGATTGGGAATGGGAATGCGTGCCGTTACCGATGTTTCTCGTAACCTCTGCCACGGCCGTATATTTACATGTGAATTGTTACTGGGAACCTTTATAGGTGCACTTTATTGCATTTTTGTTGGAATGTTTAGGTGCTATTCAGCTGATGGATTCTTATGGAATTAATTTTTCATTCATGCTATCACGTTTTTTCCCGTGCGGGGTAGATAGAGCCCAGGTTTTTAAGACTTTTAAGCTGTTTAGCATGTTGGGGGCATTAGGTGGAAAACTGAATAAAATCAAAATAGTGATGTGTTAATTCCCCATATTTTCGCCCATTCCTTTGCTCGGCTATTATGACCTGCGTGGGAAGAGAAGCAGCTGGTATATCCTAAGTTTTTTTTATCCCAGACCAAAATCTCCGTGCTAGCTCCGTGGCGCAGCGGTCAACACGCCAGCCTGCGACACGAGAGTGCCCGGGTTCGATCCCCGGCCAGGTCAAGGTGGAAAATGATCTTTTTCAGATTGGCCTGGCCAATTCGCATATTGATAAGAATTTCCATAGTATAATATTATACAGTCACAATTTTTTATATTCTATTTATTTTATTTTATTAATACTTGTTTTCTTCTTTCCAGACTCTTGCATCTGAACTTCGTCGGAGTAAGACTCCACCCAGGAGGTCTCCAGAGGAACGCGCAGTGCACAGACCTCCTTCAGCTCCAGTACATCATGAGAGGCCGCCACATACGCCGCACCTCTCGCCGAAGAAGGAGGCCTTCAATAATCTGCTAAACAAAGGCATTTCGGGTAAGTTTAATTAATTATTTATTTCGAATACAAACTTTAAACAATAAAGTGGTCGATTCATCGCTTGCTCATCAAACATATGTACATGAAGATGTTTATTATGTGGTGTATGTGTAGACCCAAAGACTTTACTTAATCTTTTAAGGTAAGTTAGTAGTATATTATTCATGTAAATTATCTCATTATAATTTAACAAATAATAAAAATAAGTATTCCGAAAGTTGTCTGTCAAAGCTATGGTCATAGCCTTTGAATAAAAACAAAAAAAACCTTGAAAAAACATTGTCTATCAAACTTTATAGGTATAATGTAATGAAATCAATTAAAAATCGTTAATAATAAAAAAATATATTAAATAAGAAGTGTGTGTAAGGAATGAAGAGTTATTTGGCAAAATCGGTGTTAAAAGAATTGTAATTTTTTGTTAGAACAGAGAGTAGAAATATGCATGTTTTTTTTTTATAAATTTACTATTACAATTCTACAAAATAGTACAGTAGGATGTGATATACTGCACGGTGATCAATCATTGAAACATTCATAAATTGTCCTAGATTTCTATCTAGATTTGTCACGCAAGATTCATAATTCAACACGTATCTAGTAGGTACCTATATCTTATGGTACACTGTTCGACTGAACATGCATTCTAAGTCCCATGGTGAAAAAAGACATCAAAATAGTGATGGGTAGTTATGGACATGATTCCCTAGAGATTTTTTCATTAAGTATTGAATTAGGCATTTGTCTCCTATCTCACCTGAAGGTATGTAACTTTACCCTCAGCTGGCTTCTGTGGTCTGCGAGGGAAGAGAAGCAGCTGGAACCTTTTGTAAATATTAAAAAATATTTTATTGCATTTTCACATTTATTATTTATTGCATTTTCACATTGTACAGTTCTTAACTGTTTCAATCATAGGTAAAACATGAACCTTGTCGTATCTATTCGTCGTAGCCATCGCAACATATACTCGTATCTAACGAACGGCATGCGGATAAATATATTGGGGCAAATTACACAGATTGACCCCACAGAATATTGTGAACTTGTGACGTGGAATATCACAGTATGATGTGATACTAATTCAGCGATGTTATACTTTATAATAGATACATTAAATAAATATCCAAGACCCAGGCAATCTGAATAATATAGTTTCCATCTTGATATGGTCAGGGATCTAACCCGGGACCCTGCGATTCAATGGCGCTTGGTACCACTAAGCCACAGAGGTTGTTAAAAGTCTACATTTTTAGGGTAATTGTAAAGGGAAGCTACCATACAACAGACATGATTTTTTGCCGTTTTTATAGATAACGGTACGGAACCCCTCGTGCGCGAGTCCGACTCACACTTGGCCGGTTTTCTTTTCTTCCAAAACAGCAAATGAAGATTTAAATAAGTATAATTGTAAATTATTTTGCTAAATGAAATTCATTAAGGACCGCGTGTATTAATTTAGAGGTCCGTAACTCCATCGCAAAGCCAGGCCAAGTCAAAGGTTTTAGTTTAGAAAATAAAATGTTTCGATTATTCGCAGTCACGCGCCGGCCCTTTTGACAGACATCCGCGCTCATCTTCATCTTAATCTAATGCCATAAAATTCATTCATTGTTGCTGTGTAAGACCTCACTTCCAGGTTGTGGGTACGTGCTTGATTTAGTTTAAGACATGCTAGAAATTAACTTTAAGATAGGTATGTATAACAAATAAAATCTTATGGCCTTAGGCTATGTCTACCCCATAAGCGATAAAGACGTGATACTATGTATTAAATAAATAAATATATGGGGACAAAACACAAAGATTAAGCTAACACTATACTAAATGTGAACTAGTGTCTTGGGATACTAAAAGATATATATAACAATCCAAGACACAGGCCAATCTGAAAAAAGATCATTTTGTATCTTGACTTGACCGGGGATCGAACCCAGGATTGATTTATAAGCTTTCATGCGTATCTTCATCTAAATCAGATGTCATAATTGATTCAATAAGGCTACGCTTTATATCATAATTCCAAAGGCTTGACTACCTTAGACAGATGGACAGTTTTTAGTAATAAAATTGTTGTATTGTTTGATAGTTATGTTAAAATACTTGCTCACACGACCAGTACCGCTGGACACTCGGTCTCTAGCATGGGCTTTTCTAAAAGCTATCAAAGGTAAAAAAAACTTTCAAGTTTTCGATGTGAGTATAAAAAAAAGTTTTAGATTTACACCCAAACAATTACGGTAAAATTGGCTATCAATCTATCAGCTACTTGTCTTTATAATGTTTAGTTTTATAAGGTTTTGATATTTACCAGAAGATTGTACGCTATGAATTTAATTTAAAAAAATCGTCTAGCAGCCAACGTTACTTTTACTTATTTTACAAGCACCTTAATAATTTTTGATTTTGGTTTTGTTTATTTGTTAGTTCTTCTAAATCGCGAACTGGATTTTGAAAAACATTTATCCGTAAATCCACTAAAGTTAATGAATGGTGTTCCAAAATCCACGCAGCTAATTTCACGACCAGTTTCCCATCGTATGAAATTAAACTGACGGATCTATCGGCTTCCATAGAGTAGAGGATTCTTTCTTGTTTGGCTCATCCCGTTAGGGCCTATTCAAATAATATTTCAAACATTCTAAACCATCTCTTGTTAATTGTTATTAATAGTATTTACATAAACATTTATAATGTTGCCCTTATTTTTCAAATACCTACATAATTTTTACGAATATTTTATTGAATCGAGTTTTTCGTGCTTCTACAATTTACATAGAATAGATTTTCATTTCAGTTTGTGAGAAATCTTTAAAAAAAATATTTAGATGATCTGTGTGATTTGTCTGTAAGTATATATTTATTTATAGATAAACTAAGTAGGTATGTACCCAATATAGCTTCTAGTCATTTTCTAATTAAAGAGCTAGCCTTTATCTTTAGATTAACCAATAACTTTCAATCTTTCTTTTACACACACAATTATTTTATATAAATAACACTTGTCATTATAATTAAATTGAATCTGATAATTAACTACTGGGACTTAACCATTGGAACCAAAAGAAATACATCCATGATCCCCCCTCGTAATAATTTTCCATTCATTCTCCTCTCTTTATGAATCATAATCTCTAAATCTCCTGGTCGGCTGTCCTTGTCTGTTGCTCCTAAATCCTCTTGCCGTCTCTTTTTACTTCTTTTACCCCTTAAATCTAATCCGGGACATTCGGAGCTTAGCCGTGCTCACATGGTTCTGGTAATCATAATAAAATAATATTACAGATTTTGTCAATATTCGAGACCAGATCTCGTTTTTAAAATAATGTTTAATAAAATTATTATTTAGTTTTGTTATTTGCCTTAAATGCCATATACTTTGTGCAACTCAAAAAGTTTACATGGTTTAACTTTTTGTAATCTGTTAATGAGTGTTAATCATACCCATATTATTTTAAGATTAATATAAAAAAGATCATTGGTAGAGCCGTCAATTTATCATTCTAAGTTAATGTCAAAAACAAATGCCTTAGTTTTTTTTTTAATTCTGACCGTGCTTAGTTGTAAAACGCTTTTGCAATAAATATCATCTCAGTCACCGTCATAAAACTTTTTTCGAGACGTGTTTGAAGTATCTATATATGATATATCTTTTCAAGAAAGAAAATTAAAAAGTTTTAGTTTACCGCACTCTCTCTCTCTCCTCTCTCTACTTACTTTATTTTATTACCGCATCATTTTAGCTATAAAGCACTTGTGGCTAATACGCTGCTTTATAAGTTACACATCGGTGTATGACTTAGGAG
The DNA here is from genome assembly GCA_947532085.1 of Elegia similella. Taxonomy (NCBI): domain Eukaryota; kingdom Metazoa; phylum Arthropoda; class Insecta; order Lepidoptera; family Pyralidae; genus Elegia; species Elegia similella. The sequence goes on along the minus strand of OX383926.1, from coordinate 23,750,366 downwards.
TCCCTGTGACGAGGCAGCCTCATCGGTGATTACACGTAATGCCTAATCGAGTGATATAAATCATTATTACTCTCGACTCGCCCACCGATCCACGCTGATTAAACATCTCATCAAAGACGACAAACTACGTTCATGTCGTAAAAACTAAGATATCTTAATACTATCTGAAAGGTAACAAGGTAGTATAGTATGCAATAGCTCTTAAAAGTAACTCGCTAGTTGACAGGAAGACAGCCTCACCGGTGGTTGGAGCTAATGCCTAATCGGGCGATATAAATCATTATTAATTTCGACTCGTCCGCCGATCCGCGCCGATTAACGATTGCACAATGGTCGACGGATTACGCCGACGTCGGAGATATATCTTTTTGTCAATTCGTACCTGTGTACAGTTGGCACATTCAGTTATGGAAAAAAAAAACTAATATTATTTGATACGAAAGTATTTTCTATATTATATCTATGCTTTTCAAATATTATATACTAGCGGCCCGCCCCGGCTTTACACAGATAGATATAGGTATTAAATTTATAGCCTATGTTCATCAGGGATAAAGTAGGCTTCTAATGGTAAAGGAATTTTTCAAATCGGTCCAGTAGTTTTGAAGCTTGAATAGACTGCAAACAAACAAAACAATTGATCTTCTTTATAATATTAGTGTAGAAATGTAGATATATATAGGTAATGATGAAATTCGTGTCCTTTAAATTTGATTTCATGTACATTTTAAAATAAAGACATTCTGTAATAAATAACATTTCAAACAGCATGTCTTACAAAAAAACGAACTATATTTGTAAGGATAAAGGTGTAATTTTACATATGTATTCTAAATCCTAAAAGCGCTGGTATGCTGTAAAATTTTATTTAAAAATAATGATACTTATCAGAATGTTAGAAACCTTGGCCAAATTCGTTCCAGATAAAACCTCCATTATATTATTTCTTGACGCTTATCCATGTATTATCTCTAAAATACGTCAGTAAGCGTTTTGCGTGTCACGCACGCTGTGTAGGTCAAGTCATTAAAAATGATAACATTAAAAATACAAACAACTCCATTCGTAAAAATCTGTTTTGCTAACACTACGCATCCGAATAAGCTGGTTTTATATAGATAAGCCGATTTATATTTTTTATTGTGCCGTATTATTATTTTTTATTTTATGTGTAAGACATAACGTGTCTAGTAAAGCATTGCTTTATTGCCAAAATCAACGGTAGTTTCCAAACTTTGAATCTAAATAACCAATAATGTACGAGGTTTTCGTGGACGGTGGCCTATTAAATAACAATATTTGAATATCTATAGATAACTTTTATTTGACGTTTCTTTTGAATGTTAGCTTTTGCTTGATAAAGCGCAAGTTTATTTGATTAAAAAAGCGTGTTAATCTTTATTCGTGAGCTACCAATTTAAGACCTCCCGTAATACAGTGATATAAAGTATTAACCTAATCAAAATTCAACTCGAGATATTTCTTTATAATTTTTGAATTCATTTTAGGGACAGCTAAATCGATCGAATGACAAATACAAGTATTAACAAATCTCACCTTGGCTAATAATCAGAGGTCAGTATAAATCCTGATTTTCTTAAATTTGTGTCAAAACTAAGATGTTTGAATAAGATATCATCTCTTAAAAAACATTAATCTATATCTATAGGTAAATGCTTCAATGCTGGTCTGGGAGAAAATAAATACGTAGGATGAACCAGCTGCTACTCTTCTGGCGCAAATCATAAAAGCCAATCGAAGGCATGCGCAAAAATCTGAGGAATAATGTTAGTAGGCGATGCGGCTAGCAACTCATTACTATTTTGATTCCATTTTACATCTAATGCCCATTATGCTAAACGTGGCCTTCAGATCGAATAGACCTAGGTTCTGCCTACCCCACAACGGAAAAAGATGTGATAGTAATGTATGTAAATCCTTCATTTGCGTAATTTCAATGTTTAAACGTAGGTACCTATATTAATATGAAATAGTATCTTAACTTACTGTCATTCAAGAGAATACTTTATTCAAGTTGAATTACTTTTTTTTTTAATATATACGGACAAATCACACAGATTGAGCTAGCCCCAAAGTAAGTTCGAGACTTGTGTTATGGGATACTAACTCAACGATACTATATTTTATAACAAATACATATATAGATAAACAGCCAAGACCCAGGCCAATCTGAAAAAGATCATTTTCCATCTTGACCTGGCCGGGAATCGAACCCGGTCACTCCGTGTCGCAGGCTGGCGTGTTGACCGCTGCGCCACGGAGCTAGTCAGTAAATAAATATCTGTGCAAAACAATAACATTCACCCGACCGATCCGTGCGGATAGTCTGTGGTCTGACGACGGGGTCCGGACAAACTCAACAGTCCGCGTGTGCCACGCCGTAAGCCTAATCTTGACAAATGGTCCAGATCATCCGTACACCGCCACGCTTATTTGTCCACATGACTCCACCGGCACGATTTTTTATCGATTGATCAGAGGCTCAGCTGATTGCTCCTCTCTGTTGTTGCCGCCGGATTAAAGTTACACACATCGGTACGAACGCGCCTTTAAAGCCAAATTAAAGTCCGACACAAAGGAATAATCATGTAGGATTTGCATTATGATACGCGCACATCGAAATCGGAAATCGAGTGTCACAATTTTTATAGGCTCATCTTGCGCGGTTTCTGATTTTGAATTTTATTGGCTGGTAATAAAGTCCTTTTGCGAAGAATGGTGTTTATTAGTTGTGTTGGTGTGAGTTAAGCCGAGTGCATGCCTCAAATTGGGCTGAAGAGCGGATTATCTGGAGGTGATTGATGGAGAAGTCGCCCTCTGCCCGCGTCTTAAGCACGCGCAGTCTTTATTGTATTAGATTTATTTATTGTATTAAATATTTTAAATGACTTACGGATTTTAGTGCGGTTTTCAGCAATAGATACAGTGATTCAAGAGGAAGGTTTATATATTATGTATAATTTACTGCCCTATATTAGTATCTACGGGTCTCTGGTCAGGATAAAAATACTTCATGAGAATCGAATAACAAAGTTTTACGTAAGGTATACGGTAAGAAGGATATATTAAAAATCTCCTCATTTGTAGTTCTTAAAAAAATTAAGCGTCCAGGCTCCCTTTCCTTAATACAAGTGTCATCTGAATTGAATCCAACTTGGAGCTAACAAACATGGCGGACATGTTGGCCACACTAAGCCAGCCGGATAAGCGCGGATCAGGCCGCTGGATATCCGGCACATCTCCAAGAGATTACCTATATCCGGAATTATTAAGATTCTGGACGCAGCTCTATACGTCTATAGTAAAAGGATTAAGAGACATTAATCATAAGATACGTGATCAAAACGATGTATTTAAAAAAATTGCATTCAAATTAAGGCTTGTGACATTAAAAAGTCAAAGATCAAAAGCAAGATGGGAACTTAAATATAGTTAAGTATCAAGGCTTCATATAATAAGCTACATGTGAGTCCACCTCTAACAAAGAAGGCGGGCATGTCGGCCACACTAAGCAAGCCGGATGAGCGCGGATCAGGCACCGTGGCTGCCCGCACCGGATACCCGGCACATCTCCAAGGGATTACCCATATCCGGATTTGCTAAGGTTTTCGACGTTATTGCTCGACCTTTATGGTGAAAAGGATAAAATATAAATCAATACGTTTTTTAATTAGAATAACTACTTAAGTAGAAATTTAGAGTGATATTATCTTAATGGAAGAAACATGGTATCAAATTTAAAACGAGAAGAAATAAATTTGGTTATTGTCCATGTTGCGCCTTTCATCATCATCAGGTCTTCTTAGTCTCCACTGCAGTAGCATGACCCTCTCTTATTACCGAAGGTATACTTGGCCAGAGCACACAGAGGCTTTGGCCCACACTCTCCTCGCTGTCCAGACGGGTTGGAGAGGTCTCATTGATGTTTATGAGCTTTGTTTAGCTTGTATTTCCTAAGTCATCTCTTACGACATCCATGAGAAGTCTTGGAGTGGTCTTATTCTACTATACGGAAACCACACGGCACGGTTGCGCCTTTACCTGTTTTTATTGGAAACTCCATCCTAGAAGCTATAGACAGTAGATATACTTGAGTCAATTGAACGTGATTGGAAGCTCCAGTTTCAAGGACGAGGTCATTTGGTGAATCGGCTTATACGGTCTGTGTAGGAAGAAAAGCAGCTGGTGCATTCTACGTTTTAGGGTTTTGTACGAACGTGTGACAAAACGGAACCTTATTTATTAATTTATTAACTATCAGACCAGCAACACCTACAGACACAGTTATAATGATTTCCTTATTGTAACATTAAGTTTATCAACGGCCAATAAAAACAAACGAGATCATATTTCGTGGAAAGTAAAACAAATTAGTAGATATCTTATAATCTATACTAATATTATAAAGCTAAAGAGTTTGTTTGTTTGTTTAAAGGTGCTAATCTCAGGAACTATTGGTTCAAATGGGAAAATTATTTTTGTTGATAGTATATTAATGAGGCTTTAGGCTATAAAACATCACGCTGCGACCAATAGGAGCGAAGCATCAATAAAAAATGTTTTGAAAACGGGGGAGAATCATATTATGATTTTCCCGACAGAAATTGCCGCGGACGAAGTCGCGGGCAACAGCTAGTATTGTATATATGCTATACTAATACCACGGGAAGTGACGATAGGCGATTACTTTATGGGATTCCTGTGGTCATCGTTAATTTGTTTTTAAACGTTTAAAAAATATATTAAAAAAAACGGCCAAGTGCAGGTTGGACTCGCGCATGTAGGATTCCGTACCATTATTTATACAACATAGACTATATTGTAAGCTTTTTTTAGTTTCACCTGTCCCGGTGTTGTTTTTTGTAACCAAATCTTACATATTAATATCGAACAAAAAACGGCAATAAATTCACGTTTGTTGTATTTCCTTAAATATTTATTATATTCTTTTTTTAGTATTAGTTGTAGGTAACAGAAAGACATCATCTGTAAAAATTTCAACTAACTATGGCGGTTCATGTGATAAAGCCTGGTGACAGACAGATAACGGACAGTGGATTCTTAGTTAGTTTAGTAAGGTCCTATTTTACCCTTAGGGTACAGAACCCTAAAAAAAATATTATGATTAATTCTATATTCATTTATCTACAACACCTCTAATAGTTTCCAACTCTCATTCAAACCATACGAAATTATCATATAGATAGTATTTTAATCTGGGTGTCGAATAAATATCGATTTCGTTTACGGGTTTGGATTGAAAATAACACTAAATAACTAGCCATTAATTAGTAGCAGGAGATTAATAAATTATTGTAAAATAGGCTCATTGACCATCAGTGTCCAAAAACTGATGCTTAACAGTGAATCACATTATTATTGAACACGTTTTCACTGGCTTTTTATAAACATTCTAATTTAAATTCTTTAAATCTACAGGTTTGAACTCAGCTAATATGACCCAACTTTGACCTCAGTTACTTGAGTATTTTACGTTAATATAAATATATAGAACATATCAAAAAAAATTGAGCATGCCCCATGGTAAGTTGTGAACTTGTGTCGAAGGATACTAACTTCAACAATACTATATTTTATAATAGATACTTATATATATAAACATCCAAGACTCAGATCAATCGGAAAAAGATTTTTCCCGGGGATTGGACCCGGGCACTCTCGTGTCGCAGGCTGGCGTGTTAACCACTGCGCTAGCCAATGTTAATAGTAGCTATAACCAAGACTATTAAAGAACCTGATTTTATTAAGCGTAAAAACTAGATAATATCGTTCTGATTAGTGACATTAAATGCCTATTAACATTACAAATATGTACTCAGATACCGGCAAACAACTTGAACAAGAGAGAGACTTAGATACCCATATTTCTATAAGGCAATTTAAATAAAATGTTTGGTGGGAACTAAAGTTGGTAATACGCCTTTTCCTATCTGTAGAGACAAAAAATATGTACTCTACTTTTTACACCAACCTCTATTAACCTTTCTTGCCTCAAAAAACCTGTCTTTTCAGTCTCTATCATTGCTCTTATAACTTTTAGCAATGCCATACAAAAAATATAAATTTGCCTTTATAATAATTACGACGGACAGAAGCAAACAACGTGGAATTACATAAATTGCAGAGAAACTTTTTTCTAGTCTAACTTTATGGTCAATAGAAAAAATCCTGCTATTCCTACCGTTAGCTCACCCCTATAGAGGAACTAACACACACATGCATATATGTCCGTATTCGAGGATCTGTCCTAAGCCGGATTAGACGACCTACGGATCTGTATTGTACTGGGGCCAGGTTAATACCTACAGATTTAGTATTTCGCTTTAATTTAGGTTGCAAGAAGGCTACAAATCCAGATTTTAAAAATGGAATTCATTTGAAATCATCTTTTGTACGGCCAGTATTGAAGAAAAGTTGTTTATTCTTACTTTAATAATAATTTTAATTAAAAAAATATTTTCTTAGAGGCCAGCTCATCTCTAAACACTAACCTATACAAGAAAACTCACACATTCGTACACGAGGATCTCTCCTAAGCCGGATTAGGCGACCGACGAATCTGGATTGGGCTCGGTTTGGGAATATTATAGGTAGAATTTAAAAATGGAATGTGTAATTTGCAAGTTGTCTTTTGTTTTTAACCAGCCATTAACTTGAGGCATGTCGTTAACTTTGATTTGATTTTAACGTTGTGAAAGCTTAGCTGCTTTGTTAAAATAACTTATAGTCAAGGTATCCCATATTGAATGTTAGTTTTTCGTGAGTGCACCTGCTTTGTCAAGCTTACAGGCAACTGACATAGCTTAACTACTGTCATCAATGGAACCAACGGCTTAACGGGCCGTCTAAAGCACGGAGGAGCTATCCTTTGTTAACATGTTATCAAATACATACACATGTACTGTACACTAGTGGTATATGTTCATTAAAAAAATATCGTCGTTCTGAATTCAGATAAATGCCATTTATAGATAATGTATGTAATAAAAAAGTCTATATTTTCTATTACTCTACTTTTCTCGTTAAGCCATACTCGTTTTTAATCATTTAATTTTTAAAGAGAACATGGAACATACTGAAATTTAATAATCCCTAATTATTTACTTATCTAATTGGTTTCTGATTTTTCTGTGTATGGAACACAGAAAAATGAGAAATCGATTAGTAATTAACAAAATAAAAAAACAATTTGCACACTAGACAATCGATCGCTACACGTACAGCGATGCGGGGATCGCACGCTCATCCGGATCATCCGGGCCGGATCAGCCTTGTGTCGCCCGGAGATAAAGCCGAACTACCCGGGACCCGGGCATAGCGCCCTGTGCCACAATTCTGTATACGCTGCGACGAAGTTGTTTCAAGTTCAAATTTTAATTTATGACGTGCTTGATTTGTTTGTATTTAGTTTATGAACTACGTAAAATGTGTCGGTGCGGTTATCAAACTGGCTTCCTCCTGCCAGACCAGGTTTTTACTTTATTTTGAATGAAAATGTGTATATTTTTCCATTTAAGGGAATACGTTACGATTTTAAATAAGTAAGAAATATTAAATAATATCACCAATATCTTCAAATTATTTATTTTAAATGACGGCAACACTGGACGTCGGAAAATTCAGATATTCCCTTGATCAATAACGGTATTTTTATTTATCCATAAGCCTACACATAACTTTTGTATGATTAAAATGCTACGCCGATACAACTTATTTTATAATTTTACTATATTCTATCTGTCGATGAACGCCGGCTGCACGCACGATAAAGTGTCACGTACCGTGTGCAATCGAGAGCGCGGAACAAGCGATAGAGAGGCACGATCGGCCTAAGCGTTCGGCTTGTGACGCATCTATCTCTATGCCACCGTTGTCACGTAAACCGAATTTACAGACAGCATTTTTTTATTATTGCTTACCTACTTTATAGGTAACTATTTATTCGTTACTAATAATAATTTCGAAATAAAATTGACCTCACTATATGGTATGCACCAAAGTACGTTAAGTATCATAAAATAAAAACCATACACACTTTCATTTTGTAATATTGGTAATCTCTATATCGATTCAACATATGAAGCTACGCAGGCCCAAACTAATCCATATAACTATTTCGTAATATTTTTACAGCTTTATTAAAATTTCATCCGCCTTTGTTCAAGTATCGTAAAAACCATAGAAGTGATCGCAAAGGCCCGTTCCCTCTAATCGGCGGGGTCTCGTCTGACTGGGCTTACGGCACGCCCTTAACAAAATCTTAATCCCTACAAAGGGTTAGAAATAATATCTTATTACGCACAAGAAGTAAGCCCTTAATTCGCGCCGTTTCCTTCCTAAAATATGGCCGGTTCAATGAATGAATTAATAAAAATTCGGCGGGGTAACGAATATTGTGATTAAAAGCTTTGTCTTCTGTCTGGGGCATGATTTTTTTTTATTAAAAGTAACGTGAGATATAGACATTATTAAAATATGTAACAACGGACTCACGTACGTAGTCAGCTACTGGCCGACATGTTTCGACCTCATACGGAGGTCTTCCTCGGGCGAATGTGGATCGAGACGCGCGTCCGATGTCCCGATCCGCTCTCATGTCGTCTGCGAAACATCTAGGCCAGAGTAGCTGACTTCGTACGTGAGTACCTAACCCGTAGTTAGATATTTTAAAAAGGGTATGAAAATATTTTTATGGATTATATTCGAGCCATGAAAAGAAATGGTCTGAAGTGCCACAAAATAGGGATGTTTGGAAGGAAACGGGGGAGACCTTTGCCCAGCAGTGGGACAGTATAGGTTTATAAAAAAAAATATTCATGTCATACTTGAATAAATTAGTTACGTTAATCTTTATCTTTTTATCTTTTATTTGCATAAACATGGTAAAAAGCATTCAGGTGATAGTTTGGTCTAATAATTTAAAACATATGATTATCCCAAGTTGTACTTTGTGCCGTGTTTGCGTTTAAAAATAATTCTATATTTTAATCTGTTCTGCAACGAGGTAAACTAAATCTTTATAGATTTGAGGTCGAGGTCGAGTCAGGTTTATGCGTAAAATAATTTGATACATTGTACTCGCCTAAATAATTAAAATGGATTTAAACTGGATGGCTAGTTAATAAAATGTATGTGTGGCCACGTAACACAGAATCTACGCTAGGAATGCATTGTAAAGGGAGGTGATAAGTGGGTTACCGTGACGTCCGCACATTGCATGCCCGTATATTTTCTTCTTTTTTAGTCACTCATCCATCTTCCATGCTGGTCTGGGAGAAAAGAAAAAACGCAGAATGTGCCAGCTGCTTCTCTTCCCGCGTAGACCGTAGAAGCCGGTCGAGGGAATGGGCGGAAATCTAAAGAATCATATCCAACACTATTTTGATTCTGTTTTGCACCTTTACGCCCACCAATACGCTAAACGTGGCAGTTCGGTCTTATGACTTGAGGCTCTGTCTATCCCGTAAGGGATAAAGACGTGATACATTGTATGTATGTTTAGTCTCTAGTCCAGGGTTTAAGTTGATCGTCTGCAGTATACTGGTCAATGTTTGACTTAATGCAGAAATCTCAAGACACATCAAGGCAGCTGACAGTAATCTGGTGACACGCTACAGAAACATAAATTTAGCTTCAATCGCGTTCGCAGCCATTAATCGCGGATTCAGTGTGAACGCTACTTTAATGTATGTATGCCTACGGCTCAGGGCTGTAGGTAGGGCGTTTATTAATAAAAGTGTCTCTTTGTTTATTATGTCGCAGAATTGTATCTCTCAAGTTTAATATATTTTTTTGGCTCCCTTACTAATTTTGATAAAACTTTATAATGTGTGATAAATACGTAATTTCCATAAAAAAAAAAATTCTTGTATTATAAACGGCGCTAATCAATACATTGATTGTAAGATTTGGGCGGTAAAAATACTTACTACTACGACTTGTGTTCATGTTATTAGACACATCCGTGTTGTTATATTAATTTACCCACAGCGCAATAAAAGAGACTTAGCCTAGTGTAAGTAGGTGTACAAAAATCGATTTAATGAAAAGGCTTAGGTAGCCTTTTCATTAAATCGATTTTTGTTACAATTACAAATATTTAGATTTCGTTTTTCACCAACCTGCTAAACGTGGCCTTAGACTTATAGGCGTCTAAGCTCTGTATAACCCGCAAGGGAAAAAGACGTGATAGTTATGTGCATGCATATACAAATACCCGCCATTATTAATTTTAACATAAGGTGTGGTAATTATATACTCCAACTGCAAGAGGACATTGACTAAAAATAAACAAATTAAAGTTAAAAGAAACATTCGGTTACGTTCAACCCTACCTTATAAATCCACAACTACATGCACACATCGGACGACCGGTGTATCTCCTGAGATCTGATAAGATTCAAATAAGGGATTAGAGAGGGACGCGACGAGGATTTGCGCACAACACCTGCTAGTGCGAAAGAGATAGACATAGAGATTATCTCGACGGACCGCGCCAAGTGGTCTACACACGCGATGGCTAAGGGATACTGTTTTGCAAGATTTTCAAATCCAGTCCGTGTTTTCATATGGATTAGAATAAAGTTGGAAGGCAAAATGTACGAGAAAACTAGTTGCGGGGATAATCTTGTAATACTAAAGTGGTTATACAATATTCATACGTTTTGTAAGGTGGAGACGGCGGTTATTGGTTGCATGTGCTCTTCAAAGTAACTTGACTGAATTATAATCTAAGGTCCCTGGCGCGACATTTTGCGAAAGAGGCATTCTGCGAAAGAGACGTTTTACAACCAGGGGGCATTTTGCGAAAGAGACGTTTTGCGCTTGAGCCTTTGAAAGTAATTGATGATTGACTAGTAAATCATTGGTAATATACCTTTTAAAATACTTGCCTTTCCCATAAACGATCAGCTAAGTGCCCAGAGATAATGGATTTTGTTGGTATCATTCATCATTTCAACTGTAAGAAGATCACAGCTGGACAAAGGCTTCAGGCCATACTTAACACACTTGGCCATACGCAATACAAATATTGCCATACGTAACAAGCCAAATAAACTGCACTCGCCAACCCCCCTGGGGTTGGCGAGTGCAGTTTATTTGGCTTTTTGTGCTTTCAGAGACACACTGCTGCACATCGAGAGCATTTTAAAGTTGGCGAAAAATAGTCATTTTTTGGATCTGGGAAGGGAATAAAGGTGTTGGGACAATACACTGGGGTGAATGGGCAAAGCAAGCAGCAGCTCGGGAGGACCGGGCGCGCGTACCCGATGCCATACCTACAACTGGCCAAGTAGTTGAGGTCGACAACCATGACCTTGGATGACAGCCCTGACCTTTGGGAAAGTTTATTCAATGTCATAAACCATTTGTATGTTTAATAGTAATGTTTGGAATAATACTGGGTGGCGCAAAAGTAAAGACCCTATTTGGTTCAGCTATAACATTTTTTCTAAATTAGAAAACTAGATTTAGGTTTTTTTAAATGTATATTTGTGCCATTAAATTTCGTACCATTAGGATTTAAAGATGATGTCTTTTAAATGGTGACCTCCAGAGTTGATACACATTTGAGCCCTATTTATGACATTTTGCATAACTTGCCGTAACACTTCCTGCGATATGTTCGTTATTTCTTGACGAATGTTTTCTTTTAGAGCTGCGAGAGTCTGTGGCTTGTTCACATACACCCGAGATTTCAAAAAACCCCAAAGAAAGAAGTCTGGACTGGTCAGATCGGGTGATCTTGCAGGCCAAGGCAAATCGCCAAAACGAGAGATAACTCGGCCTGGAAAAGCGTCCCTCACTAAGTCCATAGTGTATTCCACGTTCTTGGGGAGTAAAACGGTCCATGTTTATTTTCAGTGTATTTTACATTTGTTCACTACACAATTTTCAAAAACAGAATGACAGAAAATGTCATATAAAAAAAATAAAAGTATTTTTTTTAGTGCCAGTACTTTTGCGCCACCCAGTACTACCTAACCTAGCAAGTAAAGTCAAAGTAACATTCAAACAATGATTCTATCCATAAGAGTCATATTTCAAGTGATAATATTTTTGTATTTACAAAATTAAAAAGCTTAATGGAAAAGAGAGGAATCGCGATTTTAATTATTTCTATATCCACTTGGAAATAAAAATATTACGCACGTACAAAGGTGGTAGCATGTATTTAGCGAGAGGGATTACTGTAAGACGGGATAAACGAAATCCGGGATCCGGGATCGCCACATGCCGGCCTTTTTCGGGATTTTCTCGCCCGTCCCTTTTATAATCATTTTTTTACGTTTATACGTACGTGCGTACAAATAACAATTTCATACGTTACGTAGGTGATGTATAACAATATTTGGATTTTTACGAATAAATATTTTGGTTTTTATTTTTGGATTTGATCGTTCATTCATTACCTTCATCGTAAAGAACTTGAAATGGAGAAAGTAAATCAGTAAGCTTGAGGAAATTAAAAAAATCACTAAACGTTATTAACGTTGTTAATTGTTATTCCAAACGTTATGTATAATGTAATAAACTCGATAAAACTGTATTACGTGATTTAATTATTTAATAATGCCTTGATTTCTACCATTGCAATGCCACACTCTGAACAGGACAGACCTCTATACGTAAAAGAGAAAGTTGCAACGGTTTCTATTTTACGTATACAAGGTAAAATTTTTATCGTTTTGGACCCTTATAGGGATGACTCAGACCATCAAAATGAACAACTTTTCCTATCGGACCAATGCTGGGTACTCAAAAAAAAATTCGGCATTCCCATACAAACTGGCCGGGCGGCGTAACTCTTTTGTTTGGAAATGACGAATTTTTTTTTGAGTTCCCAGCATTGGTCCCATAGAAAAAGGTGTTAGCACGATAATTTGCAACTTAACCTCAAATTCGAATAACCGTAACTTTTGCGTTCTGTGTAAAAAATAGATCCAATTAATCATTCCGTATGCTAGACGTATATGACACGTATTCACATACATATTCAATAAATGGCGCGGTCAAAATTTTGCGTCGTTTGGAATATTAATATTTGGCGCCAATATGTTTTATGTTCCCTATATCTGTAATTTGATCTAATAGAGAATACATTAAAAAGGCTAGTTTAAATACGTATTTTGAGTAATTTTAACATGTACCAGGAATTTCATTTCGAACGAAATAAAAAGAAAACCTCATTAAAATTTCAAAAATAATATTTCTAGTACAAATATACTAGTAATATACAATATTAGCTTGAAATTTTAATTAGTAAATACCAAATCGCACGATTACAATTTTATTTATTGCAAATAATGATTTAATACATTCAATAAGTTTCCTTCCACAATTCTAATTCGAAAAGAGGAAACAAAACTTACCTTACTTGTACCCGACAAAAGATTGAAAAAAATACGTATTCGAATATTTCAAATCCTTTTAGATTATGGAATTATTCGTAGTATATGATCATGAATAACATTCGTCAGGAAAAAGTAAAAAGTGTAAAATACGTTTTACGAAATTTATTTAATAAAAATCTTATAATTAGTTGTATTTTGCTCTTTATATACTTATGTCTACTTAGTGACAGTCTATAGTATATTTTTTTCTTCGTGTCTTTTTAACGTTAATTACGATTAAATAAAATAAATTTAAATATTTTAAGTACGTTCACGCTTTAAATAGATAGGATTAATATGAAATAGTAAGTTCGTATGACTTAGTCGTCAACCCTGTTGCATTAAAATAGAACTCAATCAGAGCTGAAGTTTACTTTTTATTCTTTTTTCCTTTCCACCGAACTAATCCTTCGGCTTATCTTTGGCTTGCAGTGGAAAGCGAGGAGATTATCGCCTCTATGGGAATATATCCCTTATCTGACGAAGACAAGGGCTAATTTTGCGTGTCGAGTCGCATTTGGGGTTAGCATGAGGTAGTCAATGAACCTTACGGGGTGAAACCGCGACCTACCGTAGGGGTTCGGGGGTTGACGAGTGTTCGTGGCCAAATGTTTTGTTACAGATAACAAAAGGTTTGTCTATTTAAATCATCTTTAGTGCATTTTAATAATTTAAGCATATAAGGTATATTACATTTCTAACATTATATAAATGTAACTTCCAATCTTTTTTTTGGATTTTTATACTTTACTACTAAGTATGTTAATATGAAAATAAATAAAAATAAATAAATTGTATTAAAAAGTGAATTATTGTATTAAATTTTGTATTAATCAGTCATACAGTGTTACTGCCAAAATCTGTGGGTTACATTTCCCAGATAGCACTACTTCTTGCGAAATATGAAGTAATTATTATAATATCCATGAATTTATAGTAATACAGGGTGTTAGTGTAAACGCCGTTGGCTTTTAAACAAATAAATTAGCCGGTGCAATGCTAGGAACTCGAAAAAAAAAACACATTTTCATCAAAAGTGTTCGGCTGGCCGATTGAATTTATATGAAATTGTCGGAACTTTTTGGGTTCCATAGGAAAAGTTTTGACGTGACAATGGTTTGAGGGACATCGGTATTTACCCTTACATCCTGTATGTGGCTCGAATATCTGTGAAAGTTATCAATTTCCATAAGAATCCGTGCCAGGACTGTTGATTGAAGGCGATAGCTTACAGCCAACAACCAGCAGCTCATATTGTGCATGTTTCTTGGCAACAACGCGAAGATATCTCTTAATTCTATATTTGGAGTTAATTGAAAATCTGATCGGATACGCCATATTGGCAGGTATTGAAGTGAAAGTATAGGTTATTGTCGGTATCCTATCAGAATATTGAGGAGAAACATACAAGTTCGAAGAAGTTGCAACGGTCACTTAATTAAAAAAAAAAAAACAAGAAAGAAACAACGGGTTGCATTACGGGAGTGCCGGCAGAAGTGAAAACTCTGCGCTACCGAAAGAGAGGGGGATATTGCTTCCTCTCCTACGCCGCGCCGGTGGTCTCAGGTCACGTGTCCGTCTTACGAATTTTCGATCAGGTCAATTAACATTTTTTTAAAGTGCACAACGCCGCTAAAGAAGTTGTCACTTAAAAAATCTTATAAAAGTGTCTTGTTGCTTTAATTAGTATTCGTTTTTCAAAAATACTAAACGGATTATTTTAAAATAAATATACGAAGATTTATTTTAAGAAATACGTTATTTTTTATTATTATTTTATAACAATTATTAGTTATTTTTTTAAAACTTGTACATTAGATGCTCCGTGCTCAGATGCTAATGAATTATTATACAAATGCTAAGTATGTTAACAAAGTTCTATACATGATCCTGAAAGTAAATTGATGATTTTTTGAATATTCTTCGGAAAAAAATCTGTACGTATGTAACATACATACATGTTTGTATGTACGTTATTTCTCTATGACTCTTAAACGAATTAACTGAATTTAAGGAGCCTTGGTAGATAAACATTTAGACGTACAGGGGACAGGATAGGCTACTTATTTTTTTTCTTAGTTTATAAATCGCAATGTATTCGCTCGCGGGCAGAGCTAGTTTAAAACAACTACATGTAAGTCTCAAAAACCTCGCCTCTCCAGCTCGAGTGTGACCGGCGCTCGTTATGTTGGATATAAATATTTTATTCGGGATAAAGCAGCCGGCTTAATCCGCGGACGCACAAAAACAGATAAGCCCCTAGTACGATTAAGTGGCGAGTTTTTGTTCAATCTTCATGTTGTTGTTATGACTGCCAGTCATGAGGGTCTACGAGAAGCTTCATGTCAGTTTGTTAGAGCCTGTATTTTAAAATTCTATGCGTAAAATAATCAAAGTAAAATTTACTTTGATTATTTTACCCATTTAATATTGACGAAACGAAAAACGCGTTAGTAAGTGGCCAACACTGATGTCAGACTTTTTAACCTACCATCATCATCATCATCAGGTCTTTTTAGTCTCCACTGCAGGAGCATGACCTCTGTACTACCGGAGCCATACTTAGCCAGAGCAGACAGAGGATTTGGCCTACACTCTCCTCGCTGGCCAGACGGGTTGGAGAGGTCTCATTGATGTTTATGAGCTTTGATTAGCTTGTATTTCCTTATTCGAACCTCTTACGACATCCATGGGAAGACTTGGAGTGGTCCTATTATACTCGGCCGGAAACCACACGGCAACCTACCTATAGGCATCATACATAGCTTAATGACTGCCATCTAGTGATGGCAGCCGTAATCAACGGCTTAACGTGTCTGCCGAAGCACGGAGGAGCTCGAGAATATGTTGTGCCACTAGTACACACTGATCCTAGTGTAAACTACGCCAGTGGTTGCTTTATATGCGTAAACTTACTTCTATATATTTATCTAATAAGTAACATTTTTAGTATACGCTCTTAATATTTAGTGTAATTTTTAATGAATATACGCTAAATCTATTCTTACCCGTACCAACCACTGAAAAAAATGATTGTGTGTAAAGTTGGTTTACGGACGATAATTTTACGTGATAGATAACGGAGGAAGAGAGATACATGCGTCAGCAGCCGAACGCTTAGACCAATCGTGCGTCTCTATCGCTTGTTCGGCGTTTTTGCTTGCACACGGAACATGACACTTTTTCGTGCGTGTAGCCGGCGTTCGTCGATTTATAAGACGTTACCACATCCAAAACTTTTTTAGAAAAGCAATTGATTTCTTTAGTCTTACCTAAGTTTCGAGTTAGTGCTGGTTTGATTTCTATAACTCTTATCTTATATATTCTATCATTTATCTATCTCATATTTATTTATAATCAGGTTAAAGAATGAAAAATCTGATCTGTCGATACAGGGTATACCTCTTGTTTTTCTTTCTCTACTCCCTATTCCACATATGCGGGTCGGGGCAGCATGAAAGTCTTTTGTACTTTCCATGCTGTGAAAAGTTTCGGCTTATTATTACGACTGGCCGCCCGCCTAATATCAACCCTTCTTGGTAATGCTTTCGTTGCACGGGATGGATGTGCTTGTCCCTTTAATCGCCTCTTACGACGTCCAAAGGACAGAATGGAGTGGTTCTGTATTCTAGGCCGGAAACCACATTGCACGTATACCTCTAAAGCGCAAAATACATAGAAGAGACGTAAGATTTGGATACGATGTGGAAGTGGATCGGATTGGTTGTCCCTTCAAATCTTGTTCGTACAAAATGTATGAAAGAGATGCGTCGTAAATTACACAGAATGGATTTATCGCTTGCAACGATATATCCGCGTCGCATCTATAAAATACCACAAAATTTTCGCTCAACATATTTATTTCATTAGGTCTATATGAGGAATAGATTATGCGAATCAAAAATCATAAAAATAGGTTCTGTAACATACATCCGCTAAGAATACTTGAGAATTTCAACACCCGTGACGTAAGTAATACAGAGTAATTACCCAATTCTACGAAAACATTCTATCCTACCTATCATTCAGAGCCCTCTTATCTCCAAAGAAATATTGAATGAAATATCACAGTAATTACGTACCTACGCCTTTTATGTATGTTTGCTTTTTGTTTACCACCGTTTGATGTTTGCCACGACTTATCCAATAAGGTTAATGCGCCCCATCATTACCAACCCTTAAGAAATACAAATAAATCTTTGAGTTATTAGATTTGTCTAATAAGCGTAATGGATTGACTTAATAAGACAGTAAATTAGATATAATCAACAATATTTTGTCACATAAATTTGTTTTTAAAAGATAAGTATTTATTTCATATTTGTTCGTGACCATACTCAAGTATAGCGTGCTAGAAATATATCTAGAATTGGCGTTTGTTTCAAAACGCATTATCTAAATCAGGCCTTATTGAAGTACTGAAGATTTAATTAGTTGGTACATCTAACTTGGCCACTAACAACATTCCAATAAGATTTCCCAATTAATGTAAACATTCAAAAGAATGGCCCGCATGTGAACTCCGACCAAACTCATACGTGTCATTACAAAGCCGCCCCGCAGCCCGCCCCGCGGCCGGTTCCGCTCATGCGCCCGTTTAAGCCAGATTTCAATAGAGTATAATCTCGCTCTAATGAATCTCCAATCCGGATTACCGAGCCCCTATAATGGTTGAACGACGGCCATTGCAAACGAGCGGGATTTACTTTAGAAAAACTTTGATTAGTCGAGTGCATATCGACATGTTTTATGCTCAAGCGATTAGTGCAATCAATAAATAATTTGGCAAAATCCTTTTATCCTATATGAAAAGCTTCCGCGTTTTTACCACAAAACAAAAAACTTCTTTTACCATTATTTTTTTAAAGTTATTTGATCTCATATACACTGAGGTTTAAAACACGCTTCCCCCTGCCAAGGCATTCCCTAAGGAATACAGCATGCGCTCTTTAAAAAATGGCAACATTGTCGTTGCAGAACACCATAAACTAAGCCGTTTTCCAACTGGTTGGCTCTGTGCCTTTCTTAGTGGGATAAAAAGCATAACAGACATCACGGAAGCGGTCTTAATTTAGACGACTGATTCCATCCAATAAATTGTAAGGGAAGCGCGACACTAGGCTAATCCCATTGGCGGGCATTAGAACGGCTTTGTGCGGACAGATCGCGCTCGCACGCCGAAATTACCTAGCAATTGGTAGCCGAGCCGAATTGCCTGTGGGCTCAGCCTAAATCGGCTGCAGACACTTTTATTGCCCGGCGAAATCCCGCTGACCCGAGCTCCAGCCGATCCCGTCCTGCGTTTTATCCCAGTCCCGTTTAATCCCGGATTTGACGTCGCTTAATCCGAACCCGTGTTGGATATCGCGTCGACACAGCCCTCGTCCGCACTCTTGTCTATGCTCTCGTATTGATTTTGGTTTTATACCGTATACAATGAAGGGTAAATACGCGTTATTTTTTCTGATTATCTCCAGTGTCCAGGAGATGCCTTAATTTATTGCTACTTTTATGAGTGACGAATTAATTGAAACGAAACGAGAATAATCCATAACTATCTCTGTGACACGGGATTATGCCTGGCGAAATGCATCGAATTCGGATATTTGGGCACAATGATATAAAATTGCATGCGAAAAAATGAGCAGATTAATTTGTGTTTTCATCGGACGGTGCGTTGGCGAAAAATTGAGCGCACCGGGAACCAAATGAAAATGATCGCCGCGAATTATTTTATTCTGTTGGATTGTCATTCGGAGAATGACGCATACTTACGTATTATAACATTTTTAATTTCATGATAGTTTGTTTTTTTAATACTTTTTGTTGTTTGGCGATTTTATTTTGTTTTTGAAGTGAAAACATCTTTAGCTGCGTTGTCCACTTATTGGGATAGGTAATAATGGGTAAATTTTAAACTCTCGTTAGGACACGTGACCAGATCAAAAATTCGTAAGACGGCCACGTGACCTGAGACCGCCGCCCGGCGCGGCGTAGGAGAGGAAGAAATATCCCCTCTTTTTCTACCGCGCGGAGTTTTCGCTTCTGCCGGCACCCCCGGAGTGCCACCCATTGTTTTTTTTATTAATCTTTTGTTCTTTTAGTATTCTTAATTATTTTTTTAATTGTTAAAAAGCGAGTCCCATCTTTTTAAATAGGCCATTTTTTTCTCGTGAGTGACGTCAGTAGAATCAAAAGACGTTTTTCTAAATAAAAACAGTGAGATTGTGATATCTTTAAATTATTCATTTGTGACTTTAATTATTATTCACCTCATCCTTTCAACATTTCAATGTTTTCAACATTTCATGGAATCAGAATCTCTATATAGAATATACAGGTACATCCGCAAGAAAAAAAACGTAATTTATGAAGAAAAAAAAACTTAGACTTTCCATAGAAATTTGATCAGTTGGTCGGTGAATTCGTATGGGAGATTAATTTTTTTTTTAATTTTTGCAGGAAAAGGTTTCTGCAGGTCTATATTCTTTTAGGAATTCCGATACCAACACCAAAACACTGCCAGGTAATTAAAAATCAATAAAAAAAATATACAGGATATTCGTTGTTTGTGATTGGTGTGGTATTTCTAGTAATAATACAACTCGTTTAGAATGGTTTTGTCAATATTACTATAGGACTACATAAGGCCCACTTAATTTTCACGGAAGCTTTAAATGAATACTCATTCAGTTCATCGGATTTGGCAAAATACGTAATTATGCCCGCGTTTAGAAGCCAAAATTATATTTGATAGCAAAGTGAATAGTCGCCTATTTCCCATTTTAATGAGGATCATAGTTTCAAGTGCATTTGGAGCACTTCGCGCGGTAAAATTAATTACTAAATCGAGTGTCTGTCTGTGTGATACATTTCGGGGCTTAGCGTTCATCATACAATTTCGTTTAGTGGTAAGCGGTTGTGAGAATTAAACTTTCATATACCTATTCAAATGTTTTTGTTTGATTTTCGTGTGGTAGGCCACACGAAAATCAAACAAAAACCTACACTGGTGTCAGATTTTTCAAGCTGCCTAAAGGCATCTGACACAGCTTAACGACTCCCATCAATGATGACGGCCGGGACCAACGGCTTAACGTGCATTTCCAAGCACGGAGAAGCTCGAGATCTTGTTATGGCACTTGCGATCACCCATCACAGTGTGGACTGCGCCCAGGGTTGCTTAACATGCGTAAGCGCTTTTAATGCTTACGACCGTGTGCAGTACTGGAACTACTCAGAGAAGGTTGGGGTCAGGCAGCCGGCTGTAAAAATTTTCGCCAAATCATATTGCATAATATTGCAATAATTATGTTTTCATAGTAGCGGATCGATAGAGATAGAGCAAAATGGAAAAAGAAAGGGGAAGATTTTGTCCAGCATTGGGATGTCCCATATATAGCTAGTAAAAAATAGTTGTCCCGGGTTGCGATGCATCACAGTTTAGGATTATACAGATAAAAGCGCTTAAATGAGGAAGTATAAGAGGTAAGTATGAATGTAAAAAAATGGGTTGAAGGTACTTTTTCTAATAAATTATATAGATAGTTAATATTTTGATGCAAACCAAAAATTATTTTGCATCGTTTTCTTTGCCTAAGGTTTCCATATTTTGTACTTCTGGTCCTTCTGGATAAGAATTTTACCTTTTTCGAAATTGATTGTAAAAGATTGTATTGCTTTATTTCTTATACTTTTAAAAATTGTTCAATTTTAATGGTCCTTTATTATTTTATGTTAAATATTTTAATGTTTTCGCGACGTTATTACATTATTTTTTAGCGAATCCAATAAAGGAGTAAGTTATAGATTCGGTTGTATGTTTTTTTAATATTTATTATCTCATAACTCCGTGAATTACGAGCCAATTAAAGAAAATAATTTGAAAGGATATACATGCAGATTGGTCCCATTTAAATTTCATCAAAATAGGTTTAATAGTTTGTTTCAAGATTTTTTTAATGAAAGATAATTATGACACCTAACGTTTCGAAAACTTTAGTTTTCATGTTCGCAGGTAGACTAAGTTGACATTTGTGTCTACCAGCTTAGTGAAGTATTAAATTGATTTAATTAAATTTTATTTTATGTTATTATTTTAAATCAAAATATCATAAGCCTATCGCAACTCAACATAACAATAACAGACCATACTCCGCTAATGACCTAACAGCCACAACTAAACATTAGAACAAATTTAGACGATAATACCGCTAAGTCCGCGTCCACACTGGCGGCATTACGGGGGTAATTATGGCTCGTGTGCGCGGGGCCTAACTAACTGGCTTTTAACTTTTCCGATGCGTTCATTAAATGCACAGATTATTTGTATTTGTCACAGATCTTTTTAGGAAGATATGCTAATTATAGAAAGTCGAGATCCCTTATTTAAAACTAAAGTTGAAGGGAAGATAGAAGGAAAGCTAGGGAAAGGAAAACCAAGGAGAAATATATTCGAGCAAATAAAAATAAGTTAAACGTGATAACATTTAAGGAAATAAAACAATTAGTCAAGTATAGGGAAAATTGGATATCACTACATACATACAGAGTGTAAATATACAACCGACATTCCCTTAAAGGTGTGACAGACCCTGTCACAACGAACAACTTTTCCTGTACGACTAATGATAGGACTCCATAAATAATGTAATTTCCGTACAAAAGTGTTCGGCCTCAAAGTGCGTATTTGTTTTGGAGTATGTTTAATATTATGGACTGTTCATGCTTTTTAAGTATTACTCTCATTTTGGTACACATTTTATTACGAAGTTAAAAGGAACACTATTCCAGCCAAGTAGGGTTCACAAGTCAAAGAGTTATAGTCGATCAAGTTACAAAATTACGGAATCCTACACTGCGCGTGGTCCAATACACACTTTGCCAGTGTTTTAAGAATGACTCTACACGTCTTGTGTTCAGAGATGTCAATCATGAACTGAAGCAAGAGCCATCACAGTGAGAGAAAAGCTCAGAAAAGCTCAAACGCGATCCGCGCCTGACAGACAATATGCGATATCTAACCTTTATAAATATCTGTGGTTTTTGGCTATTCCAATAATGCAGTTTAGCGATTAATATATGAGTTAATGAAATATTTAAATGCTTCGCCGCTTAATAAATCCGTAATGGACGCAAAATGTAATGGTATTGTTTTATTTAAGATTTTTGAATTTAGTTATTTACAAAACATAGGTACTAATAAAAACTTAGCAACATAAATTTATTATTTGACTAAGAATAAATACCCACATATAAATAACGACAAAAAGACAACCTCAAGCGTAACATATTCAATTTTAATCAATTTGTTAATTTACTATAATATTTATATTAGTATTATTATATTATACGCTGGCCCAGCAAATAAAATATAAAAAAATGCGAATCGCTTCTTTTTTTCTCAATGATTATCAAGGGAAATGGGCGTAATCATGACGATTAATTTGAATTAATTAATAGAGTCGATGCTACATGACACTATTTTTGAATAATTATCAATTTTTATGCCTGCCCTGTCTCTGTCTATCCCGTAGAAGAGAAATACTTGATATTTAGATAACCACATAGGTTACCTTTCATCCCAGAAAAAGCAATAATCCTGCGTGCGTCAGCTAGTATCCACGCGGGCATGGTATAAAAAAAAGTCCACGCAGTGGCAGTGGTTAACCTGCCAGTCTGCGATACGAGGGTGCCAGGGTTCGATCCCCGGTCAGGTCATAATGGAAAATGATCTTTTTCAGATGACCTGGGTCTTGGACATTTATCTATATAAGTATTTATTATAAAATATACCATCGTTGTGTTAGTATCCTACGACACAAGTTCATAGCTTGGGGGTGGGGCTAGCCCAATCTGTGTGATATATTCCTATATATTTATTTATTTATATCAATGACCGTCTTAAGTCGTACATAGACCTAAGGGAGGTTTTTTTCACCAAATTTTATTTTTTTAAATTTGATAAAACTATGTAAAAATGCCGAAGCATTTACTACTTACATCAAAATAGAATTGTGAATGCAAAAAAGTATATCTAATAAAGTATTTAATTTGACTAAATTTTAATCTATCTCTAAACAAGGTGTACGTAAAGTTGAAAAGTGATTTCAGACAAAGTTAGCGGCGTTTTAACATTGATATGGAGGAAAGTTGGATACATGTATTCTAATCCAATATCCAGTAGGCTTCAGCGGAATCCACTTACAGCCTCAATTAGTTTTAGCTAACTTTTTGGAAACAGGGAGGTTGATTTTGTATAGCTATATAACATCGTTGGGTATAAGATAAAAACTGTATGGTATTTCAATTAAGCGGACTTAATAGACACGTTTGTAAGTAAAATGAGACAAATGCCTACTTATACTTAGTAAAAAAAAAAACAAACTTTTTTTATGATTGCATTTTAAACGTTAATAATATATTCTCTTATGCCAGTATCATTTTGTGACTATAAAACTTCGTAAAAGCACAATTTATTTATTTATAAAGAAAATACGGGATGAGCTACCAATATGATAAATGAAAATGTTTGCTTAAAACTTTCTTTTCATTCTTTGTTTTTACCCGACTGACCTATCCAGAAGGAGGGTAATATTTTTCGCGCGTATATATGTATGTAAGTATGTCTGTTCCATTGTCGTGTCCTGTAGCCTAAATGGCTTGACCGATTTTGTTGTGCGAGGTATCATAAGATTCGTATTCTTGTTATTACTAAACCTGCGATGTCCGCCCATCGGTCCGTCTGTCACAGGGCTATATCTAAAGAACCGTAATAGGCAGAGAAGAAAAAATCACAGAAATATCTAATTGCCGATTTAACAAAATAATAAAAGCAAGAAACAAGGTGGTGCTATACGAGAAACATGCTTTTTTATTTAGTGGTAAAATATTTCTGGTGGTACATACTATTATTTTATATTTTATATTAAAAATATCAAAGGAAATTAACTACATTCAATTCTTGGTGTGGAATAATTGATTAAATAGAAACTTAATTTGCAGATTGCATAGTTGGCATATTCAATTTGTTAGATAATATTTCATACGCCCAACATCTTTTCAGAAACCATTTTATTTTAATTGGAAAAGCTTTGATTTTTATAGATGAAACTTTATGATGATGAACAGTTACGTTGGATAGGTAATGGGTATTTTACCTATGAAATTGGCGTTTCTTTCCGCTTGCTATTTTGTTCCTTTTTCAGTTAAACACATTTTTTTATTTAAACTTGAAAGTGAAATGAAATGAAAAAATATTTATTGTAGAAACACAAACAAAAAAATACAACTAATAAAAGTGTACTTCAATAGGTGATGGCTCAGTGTTACGCTGGACACATTTGTGACCAGCACTGATTTTCAGCCGTCACCTTTTGGGACATCAAGGACGCTCCAAAAGTGGATTATATTAATAACATCTGCATGCAGCAATATATTTTTTTTCTAAATTCATTTTTTTGAAAAATGCTCATGAAAAGAACTTATTTCAGATGTTGTCCGTTTTGGCCAATAAAGTCTCAATTTTTCTATTTTTATAAATTTTATAATGCGTAAATCAAGCTTACGTAATAAAGTCCGTAAATACAAGTAAAATTTCCCTTTACTCCAATTTATCGAACCCAAAATAATACTAAAAACATAAGTATGAAAAATTCTTTTTTATCAAAATGTTCTATGCAAAACTGTTGCTGGATTGGCCGTACCTATGGCAAGTTTGCCCAGTGTTCGTGCACACAAAGCTGGTATAATCCACGCCTCAATCCGCCGGCAAGACGACGCTTGTTGCTCGTTGCAGGGCTTCTCTATTCCGTAAACCTGAAGCCAACAGTCTCAAAAAATTTCCATCGTCTCGTCACTTACCTATCGTCCGGAGGATTCTTAGGTTATTTTGCAACTCCAAAGCATTTTAAGTACTCACATTTGCAAGTCGTTATTAACCGTAGATGGAACTAAGTTTTGTCGCATCTATGAGGGTGGCATAGTCTATGTATACAAAACCCTCTTAAAAATAAATAAAGATTTAAAAAAAAAAGTACTCACATTCTCAATTCTCGTGCTGTCTCTATTTTGATTCTAATATGCTGATGTGGGAGAAAAGAACAAACGAAAAATGAGTGATTGAGCAAAAATCTTACGAATCATGTTAGCAGCCGATGCGGCTACGAACCCACCACTATTTTGATTTATCACGATTTCGACCATCTACCACTATTTCGGCCTTTATACCTTAGCTTATATACTAGGCTTATATACCTACGCTCTACTGCTATATACATAACATACTATCACGTCCTTGCCCCTTAAAGGGTAGACAGAGGCTTAAAAACCTCAAAGTCACGTGCGCACAAGGTCGAAAATTGAATCAAAATAGTGATGGATTGCTAGCCGCATTGCTTACTAACACGATTTCTCAGATTTTCACCCATTTTCTCAAACAGCTTTTACGATCTGTGCGGGAAGAGAAGTAGCTGGTACATTCTAAGATTTTCTGTTCTTCCAGACCAGTATGGAAGATGCTGCTCTGGAAAACTGTCTTCAAAAATGCACTTCCAGGTGTACTTCATTATTGAAAAAAGTTTTCGCTTATTAATCAGTGCAAATGTCGTTCTAAAACAATAATAGCTGCATGAATACCCATGTCTTTTGGCGATTTGAATCTCCGAAACTTTATTAGACTGCACTTCCTCACTGGAAACCAACAAGAAGCGTCTCGTCCGGTCCTAAATCGCCAAAGGATTTACTTAACCGTGGACGCACATTGCAGATTAATTATTTACGGCCCGACCCGAGCAGGGTAGGTTTAGCTAGACTCTCTCATGCAAACTACTCGTCTTGCTACAAACCTTAAATAT
Organism: Elegia similella; assembly: GCA_947532085.1. Classification (NCBI taxonomy): domain Eukaryota; kingdom Metazoa; phylum Arthropoda; class Insecta; order Lepidoptera; family Pyralidae; genus Elegia; species Elegia similella. The sequence continues at coordinate 23,724,076 of OX383926.1, read as the reverse complement.
TTATAAATCGTATCCACCAGATATTAAGGTTCGTTTTAGTCTGAATAATTTACGCCTTTTGTCTCCATTGTCCAGTAAGATTCGGGGCTTGCGATGACCACCTTGTCAAGGCAGCTTTAGGTGGAAATCTCGCTGCATCTTTGGCGCGTAATCGCTTAAGCCCGGCTAGCTAGGCTTGCTACCGAATAATGAATCTATAAATTCTGAGATTATATTTGACGGATATTTGCGTTGGCTTATACTTGATGCTATGCTTAATCTTGCTTAATTAAATTGTGTATTTTGTATTTGTGATTTTATGAGATTAACATAATAATATCCTGCTCTACGATATACATGACGATTTTTAATAGTAACTGTATTTAAATAAATGCTTTGAATTAAAAATGTTAGGTTTAATAAACACACGACTGAGCAGTCGTGTGTTTATTGTTAACGTAAACATAGTGATCCGAACAAACTAAAAAACACCAAATTTTTCTATGACTTAGACGGAACTTTCAGTCTCTGAATTTTTATTTTATTTAAATTTTATTGCAGAAAAAAACGTAAAAATAAATGAATGAACTTAATGCCATAAGGCATTCTGTGCCAGTCAAACCTTTCGACCAATCCCAGATAAATATAAGATGGTGCGATAATGATAATAAATTTCTTTTAAAATTGACCTATTCCTTGTGTAATTTCACAAACTTTTCCACTCTCTTTTTTATCTGACTTATACGTAACTTAGCGCTTAGAAAATTCAGCTGTGGCGTCAATTCTATCCTAAGCCAATTCTATCTAACTACATTTCTAAGATATTATTTAGACTTCTTTCTTACTTATAATTGTAATCACAGCGTGAATTACCCTCACCAAATGATATAAAAGCAGAGCTTGCTAGGTCCTTCTAAATAAAAAACGTCGCTTATCTTGACCACATCTGGACAAATTCTTAGTATCATCTTCTTTATATTATCATGATGGGGAATATTGCCGGAATGCGCAATAGGAGGACGCAAATCGTCATATGACTCAGGAACATTCGCCAGTGGACTAGCAATCAAACAGTTGAATAATTGTTCAGACTTGCCACGGACAAAGCATGATTTAAGAAGCCGACGGCCAACCTTCAATGATGAAGCTGCCTCTAAATAAGAAGAAGACCAAATGATAATATACCCTGTCACCTTAGATTACTAAACATTATACTCATACTAATTTGTCCGGATTTACTGCTTCGTGGCAGCGTATAAGCAGCGCACAGTCTTCCCTAACAATACGTATCGAGTTATGCGTACATGTCGTCTTAATCCTTAAGGCGTAGCAAAGCACGTAATATGTAGAAACCTTCTTAACCTAACAGGATTATCGTCGGAGGTAAGCATTTCAGGGCCGGATCACACCTCGTACTAACGCACAGATTTTATTACGCAAATGAGATTAATAACAGTACGGTTCGACAAAATGAACGTTAAATTTTCAAGTTGGTAATGAATATTCTTGAATTAATTGCAAACTGTGTCTAAAATAAATATTTTACTTTTTATTTTTTTATTTATAATAATGTCAACCTCTGTGGCTCAGTGGTGAAGATGAAAAGCGATATTTTTCAGATTGTTCTGGATCTTGGATGATTATCTATATAAGAATGTATTATGAAATATCGTTGAGTTAGTATCCCACGACATAAGTTTAAAACGTAGTGTGTGGTTAGCTCAATCTGTGTGAATGAAAAATGATTTTATTTATAAATTTACTTATACAATTGTGTAGTGTGGTACCATTAATTATTTTACCTTTCAATTCGTTCCTAATATATTTCCTTCACTCTGAGTCCCGTTATGAAGTTAGCTGGTATAAAATGATTCCAAAAAGAGGTTACTGTAAAGATAACTAACTCGTACTTCTGTGTCCAATTTTTAAACTCGTACATCTTATTAAGTACGTAATGTAGACTAAATTAAAATCTTGACCTTCACTTTTACTTATTTGCTCTTGTTAAGACCACACTAGCTAGGCACTTTCTCAGGTTAATTGGCAATGGTTCAAACCTAGTATTTACTTAATAAGTGTAATAATAAGACTCCTTCTCTGTTCGAAAAAGTTTTAATTTCAACGTTACTACTTCTTTACAAATTTTTGGTTAAATTGTCTACGTTCGAAATCTAAGAGTAGGGAAATGAAAAGACTTTGTACAGGTTCAGGATTTGTTGTATTCTAATCAATATGTGTATATTATGAAAGTTTGTCTGATTAGACATATTGATGAATCTACGAAGCTTTTCATTTCATCTGGTTTAAGAACTTTATTTCTCATAAAGAATTACATTCATTTATAATAAGAAAATAAAAAAAAATACTATAATAAGTATGTTAAAACGTAAGTGTGCTTACTAATAATCTGGCGGTGGGTAGAAAATAAAATAATTTGGTTCTAATAAACTAGTAAACACAGAAACGATACATCAGCATTGACTTACTAGATGTCGCAAGTTGTTGGTGCCTATATTAGCAACGCGAAATTGCTTTGAATGTATGATTTTAGTATTTTTTTAAAATAATAAGTTTATATTAAGATTAATAACGGTAAGAAAATGAGCGTTGAATTTCTAACATGTCAATTGAAAAGACAAAGCGTGCCTTCTTCAAAAAGGCCATTTGTTGTGTACACAATCACGGCTCCGGGGTGAAAAGTGACAAACGAGATAGGGAGTCTAAACCGCGCTTTTGAACTTCTTTGACAGTCGATAAGCACGCCGGCGGTTTATTGTTTGTCAGACAATGTTCGTTTGCAAGTTTTCACCCAGTCGTAAGTAGGTAAATGTGTTAACGATTGACGGGGGATGGGACAAAGGCGGTGACACACGTAGCGCAGTTGCTGCCGCAACGACCGAGATAATGATGTGTTGTGTGACTTCGCCACGCGTCGAATTAATTAAGGCGTTTTAGATACAAATCGCTGGCGTGAAATGGTTACGAATGTATCGTATGTGATTTCATTTAACTTTTGATTAAAATAATTAGTGTTTTCGTTCTTTGCCCAGCTGTAGGGAATTGTTTTTCGTTTGATTCCTGGTAACTTAATGCGTATTTCAGTATAGATTGTAATAATTAACATATCATGCAAAATCAAGCACAACAATAATTTATAACTTTCATTCGTAATAATTATGCTTTGAGTAAAAAACATTTATCAATTTTTTTTTATTTTAAATATTTTTCTCTGTCTTATTATTTTTTTATAGGTCAAGATGGTAAAAGATTTTTTACAGATTGTTCGGGGTCTTGGATGTTTATCTATTTAAGTATTTATCCTTAAATATATGATCGTTGAGTTAGCGTCCCACGACACAAGTTCAGAACTTACTGTGAGGTAGCTCAATCAGTGTAATATGTACCTACTTATATATTAATTTATCTGATTCAAATATACAAGTAGTAATTCTCTATATTTTTAAACTACATAAACACGAACACTTCTAATTTACTGCTAAAAGAATGTAATTTTCACTTTCCTGAATTGACAAATCTAAAAAACAAAACTTAATAAAATAAAACCACAAAAAACGAGTGCGGCCGCATTGATTAGAGCTCCGTCAGAAGTGAGCAGTGTAATTCAGTGCTCGGCGGACGGAGGGCTAACACCTGCCTGATCCCTTTACCGTCCGAACTTTCGCCGGACGCTAATGCCAAACTAAACAATGCAAATACCAACCTGAGTATATGTGACTAAGTAAACACGGTGTTCGGGGTTTTTGTATGAGCACTTGAAGATTTCGTGTTTATTTTGAGCTTATGCTTTATTAATTTTTATATTAGCATTTCAATGCTCGGTATAATATCTAAATTGAAAATATGTGATGAAAAAAATTGTAGCTAAATATCTTTAAAAAGGTATGTATTTTTCATGACATATAAATTTTCATATTAGCCTCCCCATTTTGTGGATACTTCTTGATTTACCTTAGTTGTCTATTTCGAAAAATCTTTTGAATTCATTCACTGTCAGAATTTTATCACAATTCGTATTTTGTTGTATGAACATAAAGGCGTATCTACGAGCATACAAATATAAAAACTTAAATCATACAATGTATTATTAATAGAGTTGTAGCGTAAGGTAGGTAATATAAGTTAAGCCGTGCGTATCAACTGACCGTCTAGGAAGGTAACGCGACTCCTAGGTCCTAAGCTGAGCTTACGGACTAAGCTCTGTCGACTTTATTATTCTCAGCTCAGATTTAACTTTACAAAACATACCTTGTTTGAAAGTTTTTGATACTTATATGTGTTAGAAAAGCTGATTACCTATTTAGGGCAAAGAGTTGGCGGTTTTGTGGCACCTCCAATTGATATAAATTACATAAAGTATATCGAAGGTGGTAATTGGAATTTCGCGACTAACTTCAAACAGTAAACTGACAATAAACTAAAAATCTGTATTTTCTTACCCTTGAGTTTGAGATCGGACTAAAATTCTAAATGCAACGCCAACTATGCTAACGCTCTAGGAATATCCATTAAAAACATTCAAATTCAGGAATAGTAATCATATACTCGTAAAAAGATATTAGCTTTAAAAGTGGGAAGAGTGGAGAACGTTGGTTACTCCACAGGCAGTTAGCACCCTAGCTCTTTAATTACAAAAATCATATAACACAAAACTTGTTAGAATTTTAACAATCCTCTTTTAATCTAGAGAGAACAAGCTCTAATGAGTTAATTGAAAATAAGTATTTTCAGATTTGTTAAAGCTAAAATGCATCACTATGACGTAATTGACAAATAATTTTGACAAATAATTTTGACAAAGAAATCGTGAATTATTAATAAAAGTCAAAGTTCGGTGTCTGTGTCACCCTGGTAAGTCCTTGTAGAAGACAAGTACATAGGTACAAATGATAATCTAAACTTAATGACGAATGCCGCCTATCTTGACGTTTGAGATAAGTAGTATTGTTAAGACGTCAAGGCTGTCACAGGGCGGTTTAAATTAACTAATTCCTCATCAAAATATGGAAATAGTTGCGCTTACTGTGACTCCCTCTTTACTTTTTAAATAAATAATAGACTTACGAATAATGAATAAGAGACTATCGATAGAATCAAGCTAGTGTCTCAATAATATATCGTATGAATGGGAGCCATATTAAAAACATTTAAGGCATTGATGATATGGAACGATTTGAAGAAATATATATGGGCCTAAATCATTAGGTTATAAATGTTAAAAGCATTATTTATAAATGTCTTATAATTAATGCTTTTTATTTAGATATTTTCTTACCTCATTCTAGAAAACAAACACCATAATGTTATATGGTATTCTCTCAGTCAACTACGAGACTAATCAGAAAATTAAATTTACCTAGTGCGATTTAAAAAATAAAAATATGATATATCAAATATGATCGCTTCATCATTATGAGCGAAATAAAAGTAATCAAAAAAATAGGAAACAGTGAATAGGATTTTTATGAGTTATGTACTAGACATAATTCGTTAAATCACATTTAAAACCAAATTATAACAGCCACTAATCGATTCGATAAAAAACAAATTGATATGATCATTTAAATATTATTAACTCATTATTCATTCTAACTGAGCTAAACTACACGCGTATATATAATTTTAACGGGATTAAGCCAATTTATTATGTTACATAAGTATATTAATAATGTAAAGCTCACACTTGAAATTTGTAGGACTTTATTGTTCCAATTAATTATCATACTGGTACCTATGTACCATTATGATAATTAATTACTATTTATATAGTAGAGTAGATTGTCTTAAATACTGTGTGATTTTTAACCTCTCAAGCTAAAGCTCAAAATCCCTAGTGAAATACAGAATAACAAGAAAAAAATTAAAAACGGACGAATCACACAGATTGAGCTAGCCCCAAAGTAAGTTCGAGACTGGTATTATGGGATAATAACTCAACGATAGTATATTTTACAATAGAAACATATAGACGAACATCCAATATACTGATCTAACTATAATAAACTATACTTATGTCAGTTAATAGATTCAGGTGTTACTTTGCGGAAGTCAAAGTTACATTTACTTGTGGTGGCGGAAGCACGCAAAGTAAATTGTCTCAAAGTAAATATACTTATGTCAACAATCGCCGTGACTTTTTGCCGCAGTTTAAATGTTTTCAATCTCTTACAGTGGAAAATAAAGCGTAGAGCTCTCTGGTACAAACATCTAATTGTGGATAAATAAATATATAGGGACATATCACACAAATTGAGCTAGCTCCACAGTAAGTTGTGAACTTGTGCCGTAGTATACTAACTTAACGATACTACATTTTATAATAGATACTACTTATATAGATAAATATCCAAGCCCCGGGTCAGTCTGAAAAAGATCGTTTTCCATCATGACCTAACCGGAAATCGAACCCGGGCACCCTCGTGTCGCAGGCTGGCGTGTTGGCCACTGCGCCACGGAGCTCGCCTAGTGTACTTATATGAAAGGCAGACTTCTTGATTGAACTAGTAGGAACGAACGGAGAGTACTACTTTGTATGGTAATATTCAGTAATTTTTCAGCTTGTGGAAGTATGTAGAATGCCATGTGGTTGTTAGTCGTTACATTATGAAACGCTCTTTTAGGAACATTTTCATCACCTGATGAGTCCGTGCTTTGAAAGGCACGTTAAGACGTTGGTCCCGGCTGCCATTTGGTAATCGTTAAGGAATCACGTCAGAGGCCGAGATGCGGTTCCAAGGAACTGTGACACCAGGGTGTGCATGTTTGATTGACCGTGACACCTACACGAAATGAATGAATGAAGGAACATTTTGTTGTGTTTATGAACAGAACAACACATGGGTAATATTTCTATGTGGAAGGATGCTAAAAGGTTTTGTAAAGGTTGAAGGCTATTGGATTTGCGTGTGGGGCGTGGGGGCCTATTCGTGAGCGATGATCTGTTTAGATCGGATAATCATAGCGTGACGGATGCTGAAGCCTGCTAAATACATGTCGTGCATTCTCTGTACTCGTTATGTAAACTTGTTTATTTTTTTAATAATAGCTGCTATAGCACATGAATCGTGAATTATATTTATAATATTTATACTAGCCTTTTCCTTTGACTTTATACGCGTAATTTGAAGCCTATATTATTTTATTATATTCTTGCTATTATAATATATTAATAACTAACTTGCCCGTGACTTGGTCTGTATAAATTATAGCCTATATTAACAACTGATTATATAGCTATATATGAGAGAAATTTTAAAATAGGTTCAGAAGATTTGAATTTATTAATTACATACAAATACACAATAAAACTTACCTCTTTATAATATAGTTAACAACTAAAGATCTTCATAAAAATATTTTCATTCATCCAATAGTTTCACATTATCAACCGGCTTTTAAACAAAAGTTTCAAAAAGAAAAATAAATATAGGTCCCATCGTTCTGCCATTCTGATAATAATAACATACATAAATACACATACAGTAGGTTACTATTTAGTAATCTATGACAGTAGATACGAAAGCGCAAGAAGCCAAAGTAACTGCTCTCGCCAACCCACATGCCAAGCATGGTGAGTATGGCCATAAAAAAAAAGGATTCTTTGGAGAGGCCTTTGTCCAGTAGTGGACTTTTTACATCTGTGATGATGATGATGATGAGCGTAAGGTCATATAACTTTCGGTCTTACGCTCTGGCCACCTTTAGCGTGTTGGTGGGCTTAAAGGTGGAAAACGGAAAAAAAAAATCGAAATAGAGCATTTAGCCGCATCGCCTATTGTCATGATTCTTTAGATTTTCGCCCATTTCCTTGACCGGCTTTTACGGTCTGCGCGGGAAGAGAAGCAGCTGGCACATTCTACGTTTTTCTTATCTCCCAGACCAGCATGGAAGAAATCTCTAAAAGCTGTCCACGAGAATACCGCGTTTTTAAAGAGTACGTTATTCTCATTACTATTTCTAGTATTTTTCGTTTATTTTATTATTAGATTCTATTTTATTTTGTTTATTACAATCTTTTCTCCATTTACATTATCCTGTAACATTATGTAAACGTGAGCACTCAAACTTAAAGTCAAACGAAACTTTAGCGAAAGCCAAACTCATTGATTGAAGACGCGTTGCTAAATACATGAGGAGGGGCTTATGAGGAACCCAATTACCTCCTATTCTTGAGGATGAGACTTTTAGCAAAATACTTGCTAACTCCGAGTTAAGTACTACGTCTCACAGTTCATTGTTAATGCTTGGAAAGGGAAGTAAAGTTTCTAGAAGTGGCCTGAATTCCACTCAAGCACTGGTGGTTCGATTAGGCGATTTCTTATTTTCTTATTTTTAGATATATCTAAAAACTCTACTATTTAAAAAATGAAGATTTGGGCAAAAAATAAGGAAATATGAGCCCCTTATGTGTCCCTGACTGGAACATCATAGCATCAGGTTTTTTTTTATTGTAATTATTATGCAATACAAAATTATTCTGCTTTGTTTTAACATTGGTTGTTGATACGATAGAAGAATGCTCGTAGAGTAAGTTTACATAGAATAAATACAAAATAGTGAGCTCCATGGCGCAGTGGTTAACACGTCAGCCTGCGACACGATCCCCGGTCAGGTCAAGATGGAAAATATTTTTTTTCAGATTGCAACACAAGTCTCGAACTTACTTTGGGGCTAGCTCAATCTGTGTGATTTGTCCGTTTAAATATTTATTTAATTACATGTTACAAACATTTTTTTTGGTACTTTTTGGTGTCTTAGGTAGTTCTCAGTTTTTCAGTTCATTTAAATTCAGATAGGTGCCGCATTTCGATGTCTTAATTTTTCAACATAAAATAGGTATTAAAAAGTGAACCGTCCCAGTACTTGATGGTATTGAAAACACTGCATACTCATTTTGCCACGATGTTTCACGGCCAAGTTTTTTGCGACTTCCATGAATGCTCTAAGTCCACGAAGCCGCGTTAGGGCGGGGGCACGTAAGCTCCGGCGAAAAGCGGGAATTTGATTCCGAACATATCTGTTTAAGCCCGACATCTCGTCCGACGGTAGTTCCGACATGTTCCATCTTCCCAGCTGTTGATGAATTTTGCAACGTTTGCACTGAAAACTTGGTAAGATTTCTAATTATATGCAATGCAGCCTTGGCATGTAAATTATTCATCGAAAGTATTTATTTTAGTAAAAATTATACATCACCTATCCGGGTTTAATTTACACTGTTATAATTATAGCACGTTAAAGATAATGTATAATTAGCATCATCAGAGTATGATTATTTAGATAAATTTAAATAAAAACTCAAACTTATTTAACTTTGATACATGAATTTCACATATGTATAAATCTTAAAAAGATTCAAAGATTCAAAGATTTATTCAGAAAATAGGCCTTTTCAGGCACTTTTTCACGTCAATTCACATTTAAAATTAAATAATACTTATTAAATTATATTCAAATTATTAATTATTGTTTAAAAGCTACAAACTACTAGCGTTTCGGAACCGACCACTGCAGAGAAGAAGACGCCGAAAGAAACTCTTCAACAGTATTGGTCGCCTACTTGCCTGAAGGGCTTTGTATGATATTTAATATTTTTCTTTTCTTTTTTTTTTGATGTAATGTTATATACAATTTTAATTTACATATTTTTGTGGAACACGTTATGTTAGCGATCGAGCGTGCAACAACAACAGATATGATAAAAGTCTCAAAGAGGCCGAGCAGACCTGTCCCCCTGGCAGCACCCGTTCACGAGTTGACGCATGGATCAGCCATCGCTGAGCTCAACCATATTAGAGGGAACTCGACGACCCGACACACAACGCCGCCACCAGTTTGAACATTTTAGTGAGCATGACTTACTCGAAAAATAAAGGTCGACAGGATTAAAAGCGATTTCTACATTTTTGTTGGAGTAATAATTATCATTACGTAATTATCCCTTAACACATTACTTTACCCTGGCTTCCGCACGCTAGTGCAAAGTTTTAAGTTGCTGTGCTCAGTAGACTTGAGCACTCCTTGACGGTGCTTTGTCTGAGTCTCGTCTGAGCAGACTTAATTGGCAAGATGATCCGATCGAGATGGTTCACAAGTGAGTTTCCTTTAATACTTTGTATTCTTATTTCTCAGAATCACAACATAATACTGTCACATAGACTACTAAAAAATACAAACCGAGCGTAGTGGACCACTCATATACACTATAGCACAAAAACTAGATTTCATTAACTTTATAATATCTTTCTATTTAAACCACTGCCGCTTCAGTTCCCGCTGCCGCCAGTCTGTCTCTAATTGCCATTTTATGTTGAACACTAATGAAGGTTGTGTGATAAGGTCGCAGCATTGCGTAAAGGCTGCTAATAACCACTAATATAATCACTGAGCTATTTCTACTTAATGAATAAACTTCAGATTACCTTAATATCAAAACGCTGCCGCTTCAGTTGCCGCTGCCTACAGGATGGTTCTGATTGCCATTTTATGTTGAACACTAATGAACGATGTGAGATTAGGTCACAGAATACTGCGCCTTGCTGCCGCGACACGCAATAGCGTAAAGGCTGCAATAACCATCATCATCATCATCAGGTCCCTTTTAGTCTCCACTACAGGAGCACGACCCTCTCTGTACTACTAGAGCCATACTTATGCAATAACCAATATAGTACAAACACTAGATACATCCCTCATATTGAATTAATATATTATCTTTATACTTAAAGCGGTTCCTGCTGTCACTAGACTGTCTCTAATTGCCATTTTAAGTTGAACACTAATTAACGTTGTGAGATGAGATGAGGTCGTGAAGGCTACTTATAACCACTATAGTACAAACACTAGCTATAGTCTTCCCTCATATTTAATGAATTCTATAATATATTTATATTTAAACCATTGCCACTTCAGTTTCCGCTGGCGCTAGACTGCATCTAATTGCCATTTTATGTTGAACACTAATTAACGTTGTGAGATACGGTCGCAACATTGCATGAAGACTGCTAATAACCAATACAGCACAAATACTAGAATCTTCCCTCATATTGAATTACTATATTATCTTTCTACTTAAACCGCCTGCTGTCACTAGACTGCCTCTAATTGCCATTTTATGTTGAACACTAATTAACGTTGTGAGATGAGGTCGCAGCATTGCGTGAAGGCTGCTAATAACCACTATAGTACAAACACTAGCTAGAGTCTTCCTTCATATTTGATTTATTATATAATATATTTCTATTTAAGCCGCTGCCGCTTCAGTTTCCGCTGGCGCTAGACTGCATCTAATTGCCATTTTATGTTGAACACTAATTAACATTGTGAGATAAGGTCGCAACATTGTGTGAAGACTGCTAATAACCAATACAGCACAAATACTAGAATCTTCCCTCATATTGAATTAATATATTATCTTTCTACTTAAACCGCCTGCTGTCACTAGACTGCCTCTAATTGCCATTTTATGTTGAACACTAATTAACGTTGTGAGATGAGGTCGCAGCATTGCGTGAAGGCTGCTAATAACCACTATAGTACAAACACTAGCTAGAGTCTTCCTTCATATTTGATTTATTATATAATATAATTCTATTTAAACCGCTGCCGCTTCAGTTTCCGCTGTCGCTAGACTGTCTCTAATTGCCATTTTATGTTGAACACTAATGAACGTTGTGAGATTAGGTTGCAGTATAGCGTGAAGACTGCTAATAAACGCTTTAACACAAACACTATAAATTACCGGTAAAGTGTTTGGTTCTTCAGTAAAATTCAGCCGATTTGCTAATCTAAAATACTTACATATAATTTTCTACTTACCAAAGATTATTTGAAATTATTTTCCTATCAGTGAGTTTGGGCTGCAATTGTGCGTCATTTTCATTGTCATTTTTTTATACCAGCATTTTAAATCTTTGCAGTTAAATTAATATTGGTAAGTTTTATTTTAAGTATATTGAATTTTCCTAGATACTAGTGACATTTAGGATCTTATATATATATCTAAAAGACAATGCATTTATTATTTGATCACAGACGTCTCTATCGCTACCGAATATTCTGCTAAGTTGTTGGACAGGTATATGAATCTTAAAGCATGACCTACAAGATACAATACAAAAAAAATCATAGCTAATACGAGAAGATGATAGGTATAAAAAAAGCGGATAGAAAGAAAGAGAAGTTGTGGCGAGAAATAAGTGAAGGTTGCATACAAATTTTAGTTAAAAAAGGCTAAAATATAGAATGGGATATTACAGGTAATCAGTTGGAAAATACAATTTCATACATTATTTTAATAAATGGCCGTATATTTTTCGCGACACCGCCACACACGTTCGCTAATACGATTTAATTTTATGCCGGATTTGCGATAACATTCTCGCGAGCAGAGATTTGCACCACCGCATGTTTAGTGTGGTCCAAGTAAAAAGCGGCCATCATTATAAATTGCATTTGTTCTACAAAGTTAACTACGACTGACTTCTGCTCTGATTTCGATTGGACGCTTTAACATATGTCACGAATATTTGTATGCTCTATGTATATTTATTTTCTTTGCCTATATGTTTTATATAAATTGAAATTTTATACCAATTAGTTACGTTGCTTGCGTTTATTTTCAGCCAATTAAAAAAAATGAAGGAGGGTTCCAATTCGTTGGACTCTTTTTCAATGTTTTTTTAAGTCCCTCATAACCGTCACTTATTCTTTGCAATCTTTATCAACATTCTTCCCAATAGGTCTCATTTAATTTTTATCAAAATCGGTTTATACAATTTATTTCTACAAAATTAAAAAAAATATTTTGAATATTTAGAATTTACAAAATTATTATTGAAACATTCAATAAATTTGAATGTTTCAATAATAATTTTGTAAATTCTAAATATTCTAATTGAAGGAATTGCATATTCATAATTTCATCTCTATATGGACCCCTAATGATAACTTTCCGTTATTGATTATTCAGTTAGTTTTTTGGTGACTTAGTCTTGCAAAATTTGTAACAGCTATATAATTATATGGTACACTTATTTAAGGAAGTTTTTAAATATCCGTAGTTAAGTCAGCTTTCTTGCGATTTATTTCCAGTATCATAAGTGTTCTTTTTATGTATATTTCATATATGCTAGTATATAATAAATAACGTAATATGTACTAGATGTTCCTCTTCACGCGCTGACCGAAGCCAGAATTACGTCAATAAGTGATGCGGCTACTTTTATTCCAGCTCAACTTTACGCGCTAGGTTTTTAAAGTTGATAATGAATCAAATCTGGAATGTGAAGCGTTATTAAGTAAGCGGTTCCGAAACGCTAGTAGTCTGTAGCTTTTGAATATTAATAAATAATATAAATATTACTAAATTAGATCTTTGAAAATGTGATTTGACAAGAAGTGCCTGCAAAGGCCTGTTTTCTGAATAAAAGTTTTAATTTTGATTTGATTTTTCGAGTGCATTTAGGTACTCGCTACCACTTGCAATTTTGACCAAACCATAAGAAAGGCAGAGGGTAATTTTCATACGCCGCGCACAACCGGTCTCGTGTGTACTTAAGAGTTCAGAGATTTAGAAACTCCCAAATTTTACAGTTTGTTGAAGATTAACCAAAACCTTCCTTAAGATGTATGTACTTATAAAACCCATCATTTTACATATCTCAATCTAGAAGTAGGTAGAGAGAAAGAAAAATGGTCCAAAACTATTTTAACTTCTAAGTACTGATAGAGACACTAGACTAGACACAGGAAAATAAATAGAAGAAGACCACTAAGAAGGTGGGTCAACAATATTTAGGCGGTGGTGGGTAAAGCATGGACAAGAACAGTTAACGATCGTGACAGCTGGAGATGATTAGAGGAGGCCTTTGCCAACAAGACAACAGACAAAGACACAGAAAAATAAAATGGAATTAAGAAAAAAATATTGTGTATTATATATAATAAGAAAAGGTAATAAACATTGTAATTACTGGTGAATTTATCTGAATAAAGGCTTATTATTATTATTATTAATCTAGAAGTAGGCAGGTACGAATTAATGAGATTGCACTATATTGAATAAAATTAAAATACATAAAGTCGTCTTATCATAATATGCAATTTAATTCTGGATAAGCAAATGTTTATACATAAGTATGTATAATCTAAAGTTATAGAAATAGTATTAAAATTGAAAATATGTAATGAAAAAAAAGTAGGATTTGAATACATTCTTTAGATTGCAATGCTTCTATATATAAAAACAATCTATTTAAATAAAACGTAGTTTATTTTAAATTTATTTTTCAATTAAGAGTTTAATAAAAATAATTTGACCTGTCCTTTTTAAGTCCGCCGGTTAATAAGTTCAAGCTTGTACATGTACAGTTTACCGACCAAGTGACAAGTCACGTCATGGCCCTACAAAAGTTCCCTTCTAACCAATCTCGGAATTGAAAAGATACAATCAACATTAATACATGCTAAATTACCTGGCTATAAGAGATGTCCTCAATCGGACATTTCCGTGCGTGTCCGATTCAAATTTCTTCTGATTTTTAATTCAATCCCTTGAAAATGAAACTTTTTTCATACCTCCACCTAAGTATTATATAATAATAAATAAATATATACGGAAAATCATACAGATTGAGCTAGCCCCAAGGTAAGTTCGAGACTTGTGTTATAAGATACTAACTCAACGATACTATATATTATAACAAATATATATATAGATAAACATCTAAGACCCAGGCCAATCTGAAAAAGATCATTTTCCATCTTGACCTAGCCGGGGATCGAACCCGGACACTTCGTGTCGCAGGCTGGCGTGTTAATCACTGAGCCACGGAGCTGTCAATAAAAAAAACATACACTGATAATGCACGTATACCTAAATGGACAAATCTCTATTATTTTTTTCGAATCCAATTAGTTATATTGAACAGTATAACGAATAGGACTTTTGTGTCCATTCTGTTATATTGTTTAACAGGTAGTAAAACTAGATGGACTTACCCGTGATCAAAGTGTATATAACTTTGATTTCCGAAAAGTAAAATTTTCTAAGAAGACTTCAATTGTATTGTTTGAAGATAGTTCTTTTCCTAAAAGTAATGAATATTAAACCAAAAAAATCACTAATCTTTTTATATTGGTTTATATATAAAAATATACACGGTGAGTTTTCATTCGTTTTAAACTCTTAAAGGGATGATTAGTACCGTCGATATAAACAACTTTTCCGATGGAAATTAGATATTAACAATTCCATACAAAAATGTTCTGGCGATCGTCGGTCAATTTGTATTAAAATATAGAAAATAATATGGTTCCCAGCATTGGTCCCATAGGAAAGTTATGAACAACTCTTCCTATGGGACCAATGTTGGGCTAAATCATCCCTTTAAGGGTCAAAAATGAATAAAAATTCATCATTCAGGCACTATACATTATCGTGTATAGTGTCTTAATAAAAAAAGTAAAAAAAGAAAATACAGCAAAAATAATTAAGGAAACTTACGAACACTAGCTTGCTAGTGTGAAATCCAATACTAGTGTGACAAAGACAAGTCAAATCAGTCAAAACTTAGTCATAATGATTGCATTTCTTATCCAACCATCCCGACACCAACAGCAAAAGAGGCAATTGAAAACCTAGAAAATTTACCAAGTCAAAATAAAACGCAAAATCCTTATTACAATATCTATTTTCATAGTTTCATACAGGGATTCACTGACCAAAGGACGGGCCGGCGGTCTCCTAAACCTCACTAATCCGCGCCATATTAAACCATAGGTTCAACCTGCAATATGAGCCCGAAGAACTTACCGAAACTATTGAAAGTTACTTATGCGATTACCAGGTGTTTTAAAGGCTGTATAACCACCGCTAACACTGAAGACCCGACATTATTAAGAGATTATACACGTGAAAATTTATAATTTCGAACGCTCGAGTGTTTTGTTAACCGAATACTGGATAGTATTATGTAAATTCAATAACAGTTTCGGAGATGCCTTTTGTTTTCATTGATACTTCGAAACTGTTTACGGTGCTATATTTACATATTTCGATATAATAATTGTTTTGTAGTTATCTTATAATTAATGTCTTTTAAAATAGTAACTTGACAGTTTTAAGAGACTTCTTACATTATCTATATATACAGAGTGAAATTGAATTCATTAGCAAACGTCTAAGAAGTGACTCAGACCACGAATCTGAACACTTTATTATGGGACCAACTTCGACATCGTGAAAAAAATATTTGCTCTTTCATACAAAAGTGGAATATCTACTTGGCCAAAATCTATGAAACAGCTGTTTTTTTTATCAATTTCGGAGTTGGTCCCATAATGAAAGTTGTTCAGATTCGTGGTCTGAGTCACTCCTTAAACGTTTGCTAATGAATTAAATTTCACCCCGAATATATAAAATGATTTGTCCTGAACGATTGAGTGACAGACGGACCAACGCACATCCTAAACCACTGATCGTAGAGACCTGAAACTTGGAAATTGTGTTCCATTTCCGACTTTTACACGGACGAAGTCACAAGCAAAAGCTAATTGTGTATATGAACGGGACTTAGTACGATTTTAATTAACTTTCGTCTCAAAAACCCAAGTGTCCTTAGATAGGTGCTTAAAATAAGGAAGAGCATATTAATTTTTAAAATACTACTCTACTACTACTTGTTATATGAACAGTCGCATAAACATTGTTGTACTTATATTTACGTTACTTTTAATCAGTATGAAGATATAAAGAGTGAGTGCATTAGCGCCACAATGACATAAATTATAGAGCAGCCCTAAAAGAGAACATAAGAAAATATTTTTCATCCCAGACTGCAAATTACGACCAAAAACTCCATAAAATCAGCACTTCTCTTTTAACGGCAGCGTACTTAAGCATCAAAAATGCATCGAGGCAGCAAAAACTATTTAATATTGCGCTAAAGAGGCGCACAAAGAAGTAGGGTAAAAGCACTGGTCGCGGCACAAAGCGATTTCTTTGCTGACTGCGCAAGACATAGGATTATTAGGCTGCATTTCCACCAGAACTTCGTGGAAAGAAAAAACTGGCCAAGTGCGAATCCGACTCGGGCACGAAGGGTTCCGTACCATTACCAATAATAATTTTAAAATTATTAAAAACATTTTTATTATATGGTGTAACTAAAAATTTATGCTTTTCGTAATTTTTCCTTTATTTGTGCTATAAAAGGTTTCTTCGTACCAAATTTCAAGATTCTGAGTTCACGGGAAGTCCCTGTAGGTTTTGATTTTTTCTTTGCCCCACTTCTTCTAGCTTATTTTGGAAACGGTTTAGCAAAAAATGTGGTGTTTGACATTTTTGGGTAAACATACAATGCTACGGTATACTTCGTTTCATAGATGCCCATTACTCATCTCTGGTATATTAGCTAGTTTCACAGAGTCGCAACACATCTTGCACTGCTCCGCTTCACAGCTCATTTCTGGTGGAAACGCAGCCTTATTTCAATATTCCCACTTTTTGTCGGCGCTTGCGAGTCAAAAGCATTGCTTTTTCACTTGAAAACTTAATAAATAATTAAGACGCTCTTAACGAAAGCTTGTTTAAGTGATTTTTTGTCAAAATGCTTTTCACGGTACTTTTTATGAGTTAATTTAAGATTGTTATATACTATTAGGTATATAGTTTCAAAATATAATATCCGATTTCTCTAAATAGGTATTAGAGAAAACAATATAGGATTAGAAATGACTCTCCTGCTGATATGATTAGTTAATATCCCTTAACATAAGCCTTGAACTTACTTTGGAGCTAGCTCAATTTTTGTAATTAGTCCGTATATATTTATTTTATTTGCTTGTTGCAGGCAAAACCCTCCCGGTTCACTGCGTGGTCGAAGCAGTTTCTACATTGGAAGAGGGCGCGTGGCGACGCCGCTCTGTGGTGGAGACTGACAGCTATGTCATTATACCGGCTACCACGCCGTTCCAGGAGCTGGTTCCGGCCGCTATGATGAGGTTGGGGTATCCTCACGAGCTTGCTGCATCTGCTAAAGGTAATAATATTAAACTTAATACTAGTATTTTGCGGCGAAATTGGATTATCTATATTATCTCATCTCACCCAACTAACTTGAAAATTGTCAATATTACCTACATAATTTTTTCACCTACGAGTTTAAACCCATATCTTAAAAACGTAATAAACGATGTTCTAGACATCAAATAATTATTATAGTAATTTTCATTAAGGTTTCAATAAGTTCTCAGCTGCTTCATGTACATAGCTTTACAAATTACACATTCTTCAAATTTGTTTGTACTAGGCTCTCTAGGTATCTTACGCAAACGGGCAATCGACTACAGCTACCGGTCACTACGTGACCTGTTCAGCGGAGGGAGGAGGGCGTCAAAATACCACGCTTTGTCACAGGGGGAGGGGTCAATCAATGTCCTCTAAGAAAAATTTGAACCTTTTGAGCTATAGGTATTCAAATTATAGATGTACGATCTCTTGGTATATAATACATAGACACGGAAGCAGAGGAGTGAAAAAAGTAGTAAAAAAATTGGTCACGTAGTATGGGTACGTTGACGCGCGAGCCTAGACCAAATGATAAAAATGTAGCCCGTTTGCGCTGAGCTAAGGCTAGTTGGTAGATCTGAAAATGACGTAACAATGAGCAAAATTGACACAGCGATACTAAAACAGTTCCCATCTCTAGGTGCAGTGGTAATTAACAACTGGAAGCCGTTACCCTTCGAACGGATCTCCGACGGCCCTCTAGCCACTGTTGGCGAGGTCCTCGGCGAGCTGACCACAGTAGCCACGCTTCGCATACAGCTGCTGAGGCCCCGGCCGACCCCCCTGCAGGATATCAAGGACAAGCTGCTCAGACTCCTTTTGGTTCAGAGCAGGCCTCTATTGATGTCGACTGGATGCCCGTTAGATGAGGTGAGGATTAACTTGACATTTTGTAACAATGTTCAGATCATCCAGTGTGTAAATTCTTATATCACTTAAAGAGGTGACTCAGCTATATGTATAAGAATAACTTTTCCTATAGGATCAATGCTGATATCTTATTTGTTTTCTTTTAATTACAAATTGGCTGAACACTTTTGTATGGTAATGTAGATTTTTTTAAGTTCCCAGCAGTAGTCCCTTATAAAAAATTGTTCATTTTGAAGGGCTGAGTCACCTCTTCAAGGGAGTATCGAGCTTAAATATACACGCTGTATAGTATTATTTACGTTGTAACTTTTAACCTTATAAAATAAAAGATGTTTGAAAAAGGTCTTTGTTTACAACTAAACAAAGATAATAAGCTATTATTTATAATCGATTTTAAAAAGTAGAAGATATTTTTAAAAAATAAGGGTATTTTCAATCAAATTTAATCACCCGTTTTTAGTCTATAATGATAGCAACAATTATAAAAATATATTTTTTTAAAATGAAATGTAAATGATTCTAGACTAAATATGGCTCTACAATAAACAAGCCTGTAATGGTTCCCATTTAAAAAACAAACTCCAGTTTTTACACGAATCACATCACTCATAAAATTTTGACCCAAAGTTAAAGGTTACTCATTTAAATTAAAGTATTTTCCTCAACTTCTATCATAATACTGAATATATGAAAATACATGTTACTGTATGTACAGTCACATGTATTTATATGAAAATATTTTTGAATGCGATTTATATACAAACAATAATCCCCAGTACTGTTCCCAATCTCCATTTGTTCTGAAAACACCTGTCGACACGAATCACATCAGCATTTAAATCATCCAGACTCGCGACAAAGCGCGTCCGCTACACTGGGTAAACCAACGTTTGTTGGCAACACAATGCGCCTTAAAGCCCATACCACACTCCGAGCTACGCTGAATTATTAGAAGCTTTAGACCTAAGTAATATAATTTTACCATCGGATTTATTTTGAGTTAAATTATCCAATATGCGACAAAGCGACGACACTGGGGAAACTAACGTTAAATGCAGGCAGTACTCGTAGCGATCAACCGCGGGTCTAATATGATAATTGACAGCTCCGTGGCGCAGTGGTTAACACGCCAGCCTGCGACACGAAGTGCCCGGGTTCGATCCCGGCCAGGTCAAGATGGAAAATGATCTTTTTCAGATTGGCCTGGGTCTTGGATGTTTATCTATATATGTATTTGTTATAAAATATAATATCGTTGAGTTAGTATCCCATAACACAAGTCTCGAACTTACCTTGGGGCTAGCTCAATCTGTGTGATTTGTCCGTATATATTTATATTTATTTATTATTTAATATGAAACTACGATTATGAAGTTATTCACACTTATGTATGTATTTCATATATATGTTTCGATCAATATTGGCTCAAATTTTTTTGACCCATAGATATAAGTTCATCCTGATGGTTTGACCCAAAATTAAGTACTCTATATACTGTTAAATTCTCCACTACGGACACACTGATGACTGTCTCGGCATGTTTGATACTGATTTTTAATATGCTCTGTATTTCACTCATTCATCGAATTCTGTTTTCATATGTTGTTTATCTCCGCAGAAGGCTACAAAATTTTAGTACAAATTATTTACCAGAAAAGCCACATTATAAAATGGTATTATTTTTAAATTAATGATTTTAATCTCAATCAAACATATATTCTTCTAATTCTTTTCGTGTCGATGGTACTTTAATTACTATATTTTTCCAGCCCAACAATGGGCCAATTCTATTATATTTTCATAATAGAGTATCATATAATACATATATTTAAAAAAATAGACTATTTTGTATTATATTATTTCACAAGTTTGATCACGTCGTAGCATTTGTGGAGAGCAGCGTAATAATGGAGAGTTCTTGGTTGTAGCGCCGGCCGCTACGAACAACGCTACGAGAAATATCTTCGCCTAGCTTTTTCAGTACACTCATTCCTGCTCGTCGTAACCCCGCCGCGGTGTACAATGAGTTCGTACTAAACCTTTACCCCTTATTACCGCAAATTCATTGTTTCTCGAGCGCTTTCAATTGAAAACGTTTGCTCTAAGATACAGCTATTCCGTAATTAATCTGCCTTTTCAGCCTCGCTGCCGCTTGTTATTAAGAAATAGAAATATTGATAGGTTCTCGGATACAATCAATTGTTTCTGAACGTAACTTTGGATATTCTGCTATTTTGATGTACATTTTGTGTTGTATTAGACAAAAGAAAATATCCTAATATGTATTGTTTTAGTTAAACAAAAATATTTGAGTGAGTTCCGTCAGTTATTTATAGGCTCAAGTATGAGATTGGTCTTTCTTTTTTATTTCTTTACTAGCTTTCGCCCGTGGCTCCGCCCGCGTCAATGTCGATCCCCCGGGAATAGTACTTTTTTCCGGGATAAAAGGTAGCCTATGTCCTTCTCCGTACTCCAGAGAACTTGCATGCAAAATTTCATGTTGATCGGTTCAGTAGTTACAACGTGAAAGCGTAACAAACAAACAAACAAACAAACAAATAAACAAATAAACAAACAAACAAACTTACTTTCGCACTCATATTAGTAAGGATAAGGAAGTAAGGATTTAAGTTAAAATTTTTTGCATGTTTTACATAAACAATTCCGACAAAAACCTATTTAGGTTTATAGTCACTACCTACTCGTTACAATATTATATATTTAATGTGTAGTTATAAGCATTCATTTACATTTGGTACTGTTTACTTGGTTTATTTTTATTTGATTTTGGTTTTTATAGAATGTTCAGTGATAGATAAATTACTATCAGTAATAGAGTAGGTACCATATTCGTATTATTTCTTGACGACGTCAATACACTTGATTTACCGGGTAACCCAACCAGTGTTTGGGAGCCAGGGCATATATAAATCGTAAGTCTACTTGTTTCTTACATTAGTATTAAAACTAATAAAGAAAAGTAAACGTAACTCTCGCGATTATAAAGCTGTTGCTTAAGCTTCTTTTACTCCCCATTTTGTTTCCATGGCTTCCGTAGTCATCAAAACATTTTGTAAACATGAAATTTCTCAAGATCCGAGACTGTATATAGAACACAACAACAAATTCTCGCTAATTCCCTGTGATGATCCTTATTAGGAGCGACTTACGAACCTCGCAATTATACGACCGCCTAAAATTCAACACGCTTACTTATCGTTTATAATCTCTGTGTTCTTCAAATCATACTTCTCATTAGGAGTATAAGTATACCTATTGCGAGAAAAAAGAATAAAACATTTCGTTCGGATTCATTGTCCCAATTTTATTTTTAGCAAACATTTACAAAAATATATTTTTGAGTCGATTATAAAAGTGAAGACTACCACGTGCGTGATTTTTCATAATACTTATGAAATAACGATTTGAAAAAAAAAAACAGACCATAACAGTAGAGACTTAATTAAATATTTCGCCATGTAAACAATTTCATTTATCGCTTGACATGTTCCTTATATTGTATGCCTGACATATAGTAAAATATGTGGGTGCAAAATTTATAATCTGAATAAGTACCAGTTTGACATGAATGATTCTGATTGATGCGCGTGTCACACGAATTCACTCTAAAAAGTGAGTTTAGGCCGATTTTATGCTGAAATCAAAACTGTCACCGATACTCCTTTTTTTGCCAAAACTTGCCGAAATCTTTCTACCGAAACTAGCCGAACTCATTTTACCAGAACTAGCCGAAATCTATCTACCGAAACTTGGCGAAATCGAAACCAAAACTTCGGTAAAACTTATAAAATTCATCATTGCACAAAAAGTAATTTTTTCAAGAAATACCCTGAAATCTTCTCTTATTTATCTTCCTACTTAAAGCATCATAGACACCTTTTTTCTAAATGGGTAACATGTTACCTATTAAGGATTTAATAACAATGAACACATTAGTCATACCGACTCGATCGTGTCACGAAACGCCAAATTGAAATCGCGAACCCAACAGACGATTAAGCTGAGTGGAAGAGCAGGCGCTAAGAACATACATACATACATACGTATACTAATCGTTTCTTTATCCACTACGGAATAGTCAGAGCCCAATAAGAACCAAAGGTCGTGAGACGGACAATGGAATCAAAATAATTATGGATTGCAAGCCGCGTCATCTTCACAGGCGACATAATAATATCATTATTATTTCTGATATATTCACCCATTCCCTCGACCGGCTTTTACGATCTGCAAAGAAATAAAAAGCAACTGGCATATTCTGATTTTCCTATACTCTCAGAGAATTTGAAAATATCATACATTAAATGGAAAATACGAGTAAAAATAATTTCACAAATTCCGTACTGCCTTTAAGTTAAACATTAATATACTAAATGAATCTCAGTATCAGGCTACTGTTTAATAGGTTACCGTCGGAACTGAAAACCATAGGTAATTATCACTTGTTGCGTAAACTTATTTTGGAAAAGTTTTGTTTTTCTGTTGAAGCAACGCTTTTGATTAGGTTACCATCATCATCATATCAGCCGTAAGAAGTCCACTGGTGGACATAGATGGCCTCTCCCAAAGATTTCCAAAATGACCGGTTGGAAGCGGCCTGCATCTAGCGTTTCCCTGTGAACTTGGTCAGATCGTCATTAGGTTATAACTTATTATGTAATTCATTGTCCAATATTTTTCTTGTATATACGATTTTTTTTTTTTACCTTTTTATACACTTTTTTTTTTTTTACTAAGTAATTAGTATCTACTTTTATGTTTGTTATTATAGTATCTACTTAATTTTGTATTTTCATATTGCAGCCATATGTTATATTGCACAATATACATTGTTTATGAATAAATAAATGAAATAAAATGATATGCTAGTCATACACTCGATCGTGTCATGAAACGCCAAATTGAAATCGCGTACCCAACAGGCGGTTAAGCTGAGCGGAGGGAGCGGGGCGCTAACCTCGCTTTAATAAGATTATAAAGCATTATTTTATGGTATTAATAAGATCAAAAGCGTTCGTACAACTAAAACTCCTTTTAGCCCTCTTCGAGTTCGTAAGACGGGGGCCCGGCCCTAACCCGTTCGCGAGATATTTAGAAAATATTAGGGTTGTTACTTTAAAAACTGATTTATCATAAAAAAAAATATTTAGGTAAGAGTTTGGAATAAAACTGCACCAGACATAGACAAGTGGAGGGAAATTGGAAAGACCTTTTTGTGGGACCAGTCTAACCTTTATTACAAAAAAATAATAAGTAGAATTTCTTAAAACGAACAGGTTTGAATTTAAATTTGTATATATGTAGTATATCAACCTACATGATATCACTTTTTCGTGGACCTACATATATCCGGTTAATTAAATGATGAAATTTTCAATTTTTTTTTTATTTATTCCCAATATCGCAATCTTTTTATGTCTATTACTTCTCTGCCCGAGGATGGTTGGCGTCAGGCAGCCAGCCGGCCGTAAAAACTGTGACAAATTACGTATATTCCAGCATGAAATAGCGGACCCCGGGCTTCAACAGACCATAGCTGAAGATGCAACCAGGAAAAAAGCTTAAATGATGATGATGGTGTCTATGCATCCCATTTTTTGTCCTATTTGATAATTTTTATGTAAATACTTAATAGAGTTATTTTTTTTAATGTCAAAGTCAAAGTCGTCTAGCTCCGTGGCGCAGCGGTCAACACGCCAGCCTGCGACACGGAGTGACCGGGTTCGATCCCCGGCCAGGTCAAGATGGAAAATGATCTTTTTCAGATTGACCTGGGTCTTGGATGTTTATCTATATATGTATTTGTTATAAAATATAGTATCGTTGAGTTAGTATCCCATAACACAAGTTTCGAACTTACTTTGGGGCTAGCTCAATCTGTGTGATTTGTCCGTATATATTATATTATATTATTATAAAGTCAAATCAAAGTTTTTTATTCAAAATTGGATACATGTATCTCTTTTTGAACGTCATATTTGTATTTGTTATATTTGTTTAATTTATGCAAAATCGAAATACTACTAGCGTTTCGCAACGACCACTGGTGAGAAGAATGTCTGCTACGACTATCATTTCTGCCGTTAGAAGTATACTGCTTCTATGGAAGGATATTGCCATACTCACCACGCATAGCAGGCGGGTTGGCGAGTGCAGTTTCTTTGGCTTCTTGTGCTTTCGACGCTGATGCCCATTGGGAGCAATTTTAAGCTGGAGAAGAATTGGAATTTGTTGGATATGGGAAGGGAATGAAGGTATTGGGATACTACTTACTTGGATGAATGGAGAAAGTCATATGGTCAGTGGTGTCATTCTCAACTGCCTGTCCGGCGGTTGCAGATGTGGCATCGGGTACGCACGCCCGGTCTCCCGAGCTGCTACTTGCTATATTCCCCCATTCATCCAAATGAGTAGTATCCCTATACCTTCATTCTAATTCCAAATCCAACAAATTCCTATCCTTCCCCAGCTTAAAAATGCTTTCGATGGGCAGCAGCGTTGAAAGCACAAGAAGCCAAAGAAACTGCGCTCGCCAACACGCCTGCCAAGAGTGGTGAGTATGGCAATCTCCTCCCATGAAACGAAGAATCCTTGGGAGAGGCCTTTGTTCAGCAGTGGACATCTTACGGGTGGAATTATGATGAATGATGATATACATTTATAACTGTCATTTTTAGCAACTGCAACATTTTTTTTTTATACATATATTGTTAAACTTTTTACAACCCTAGAAAATATGATAAAAGCGAGGATGAGGCTCTGTGATTCAATTAAATTTATTATGTATGGAGATCCCACGTGTGAGGCAGGTGCTCATCGCGTCAACAAATTGCGTCCTATCTCCGAGATTGGAGCTTTAAACCTGTTTAAAGGCTTCTCGCATTCTGGCAAAAATGATCGCCTTTGTATGCATATCGTATGTTAATGAAACAAGTAGATTAGAAATGAGATATACTGTCAGCAATGGAAAGCGGTGGTAAGGTAGACGATACGTTATAACCGAAATTTTGCGTATAAATTCCTGACTGGTACAATTTTTCATTTATGCCCCCTATGTTTGGACTTGGTAAATTTTTATTTACCACAAAATATTTCAGATCGAAATCTGATTTGGATGAATATAAAGATCGTAGAATGTACTAGCTGTCTTCCCGCGCAGATTGTAAAAGCCGATCTAGGAAATAGGCGGAATCTGAGGAATTATTTAACCCTTTGAATGACGTAAAAAAACTGACAAGCGTGCCTACCCGCGACCAGTTTGAATGTTATACTAATTTGGACAACTGAAGTGGTCGGCGTTTCAACACAGTTTCCGATGGACGACTTAAGGTGTCCACGTTGTTCAAATAGTTAAGTAGGCATTACGGCTAGCAACCCATCACTATTTTATTCCGTTTTCGATGTTAAACGTGGCCCTGGACTTTGTCTACCCCGCAAGGGAAAAAGACGTGATAATCTGTACTGTATGAAAGGAAACGCCTCACATGAAATGGAAAATAAATGCCAAATTATTCTATTAGGTTTTGTAATAATCAAATAATTATGTCGATAACTCTTCTTTCCTGTCGATAAGACAATATTCTTCTTTTTTTGGCCTATTTGGTTGACCCACTGCTGGGCAAAGGCCTCGCCTATTTGTTTCTAATTGTCCTCATCGCGGGCAATAGTTTGCCAGTCAATTATACATGCGTCCAATTCATCCCGCCGCGCCGTTTCCATCTAGTCTGCCACGTTTTCGGCGGTCATCCGATTTCCACAAAGAGGCAAGCTTGGCCCATCTTTCCTCTCGAATGCGGCAGATGTGTCACGCTATTAGAACAGATAGATTATAATGGGCAATATAAATTGTTAACAATACTGCGAGTCACAAGCCGACAAAATAGACACAAATTGAAGTTACCACTGAAAGTTACCGCAAATGAGGCAAAGGAGTTCTCAAGATAATCAAACACCTCTGAAGTTAAGCTAAACGGCCGATGAACTCGGCTCTAAGATATTATGGTAATTTATCGCACGCCAATTTGCGCCACTTCGATTCCAACTTTATCCAACAAACTTTAGACTCAAGCGCTTATCGAAGGGTTTTTAAGGAGACAGCTCGATGCGGGATTTATTTAATACCATAAATCTTCTTTGAAACTTTCATACTTGTTTCGCTAATAACTCTTTTCGTAATAAAACTTTTCAAGGTTTGAAATGACGGGTTACAATATCATAGTTCCTTGATGGAGTGCGGCTCTCCGTAAGCAAACAATTTTAGATAAGATTAAGCCTGTTGTGTTCAAGTTGTTCTTTCTTAACAGTTATACCAAGAAATGTTCGCAATCACACACCGAATTACGGACTTAGGCGGATTACACGTGACAGCGGTTATCAGGCGTGGGCGCCAACTCACGTAAATCTTCCATGTGTGACGAAGACAATATCTGAAAGCAAATATGGCCTCACTATTTAAAAATATAAAACAAAGAGGCAGATTAACGTATCACTCGCGCCTGGCGCTAATACCTCCTCTGACATGATTTATAGGAGCAATCTTAATGTGTAATACTTACAGTTAATTTAACATTTGATTTAGCAACAGTTGCGATGCAAACAGACGACTGACAAGTCGCTTGACGACATAATCTCTGGCATTGTTCTGTGTAATCTAGTGATACGGCAGATCACACTTGCATAATATAAAGCTGGGTAAACTTAGGGACGAGAAGTAATCCAGCAGGTTTTTTTTATGAAAGACTGCTCGCTAGATATAAACAGTAAGACAAACACGGTTATGTTACAGTTTGAGAATATCATTGTGAAATCCAAACATGTTATGTATTATTTTCGACGTGTTTGCTGCCTAAACATCGGCTGCCGTTTCTAATGCTTAGCGCCGAAACGTTTTAGTAGGAGCACTTAGTTGAGTTTGGTATAAGGGCACTATTTGAAGCCGAAGTGGGTGGATGCTAATTGTTAAGATGCCCTTCCCGCTCATTGTTTTAGAGAGACCATGATTGAAGTTTCGGCGCAGAGTGGCGGCACTAACCACCGAGCAAACAGTCGCTCGTCAGAACCGACCGCTCGCGCATGACACATGCATTAACAGCCGACCTAATATTTTCATAATCTAATGGCGATGTTCTGTGAAACAATACTCACTGTTTATTCAAACAATTATCTCTTATCTGTTGCTGGTTAGACTGACCTCCTTAAAACCATCTAAAATTGTTTGCGGTATCGTGTTTTTTATTTACTTTACTTGCTACTTACGATGACTTTGATTTTTAAAGGTTTAACCTTGTTACAGGTGACATTAGCTCAGATATGCAGAGGACAAGATAGAACACCGGGGCCCCCTAGTTACCATGAGCCATCAGAAGATATGCGTCGGAAGTTTGAATCATGGTGGAGTGCTCAAGTATCTCCGCGTCCCCCTGCATTCAGCCCCCGACGATATCCATCACCAGGACCTAAAAATCGTTCCCCTACATTGAACCCCATGCCGGACCACTTGCATCCAGCTCTCCAAACTGTTCAAAGTCAATATCCAACCCAGAAAACCAGAATGCGAACAAGCTTTGATCCTGAGCTAGAGCTACCAAAATTGCAGCGTTGGTTTTCTGAGAACCAACATCCAAGTCGGCAGCAAATACAGCAGTATGTTCGAGAATTGAACAATTTGGAATCGAGGAGGGGTCGAAAACCTTTGGATGTGAATAATGTTGTTTATTGGTTCAAAAATGCTCGAGCTGCACAAAAACGCGCCGAGCTTCGCAACATCGGTGGATTGGGGTGTCATCTGGGTGTAAATGGTTTCAATAGCAGGAGTCACAGTCCAGCAAATGGATCAATGATGACAGGAAATGACAGCTACGCATCCCAAGATCACAACTCATTGAAGAGTCCCCTGCAGCTGTCTGGAAGTCCTGGCAGATATCCCATGTCAGTGATGTCCGAGGATAATCTTTCTAACGGTGGATCTGATTTAGAAGAAGATGGTGGAGATCTGCACCCAGATGATAGACCAGATAGCCCTGATGCTCCGCTTTCTTTGATTACAACTAAGAAAAATAACAACGAAGGAGAAGATAGACCACATGAATCACCAAAACCTCCAGATATCATAAAGGTAAATGTCTTCTTTAAAACATTTATTTGAAACGTATTGACAGCTATATATAGTAGCTTCTAATGACACAATTCTGTTTCAATTTATTAAATATGGCTGGCTGCCATATATAATAATTTTTTTCTAAAATTAATTTATTTACCAATAAACAACCACTCTCTAAAAAAATATATTCAAATACTAATGGTTTGCTTTACATTGTCTCAGGTACACGACATTAAGCAAGAGCCCCGAGATCTTAGCAAGCCCGACCAGGCAAACTCTCCACAGCGCTCACCAGCAAAGAACAGCGACAGCTCCAATAACAACAATAACAATAACAACGAAGAAGAAAACGGCGTTGCTGATGAACATGATGTTTCTGACGATGAAGTCCAGGAGCGTTACCGGCATAGCTCCCCACATCTAGATCGTCTACCTTTTCCTATGGTGCCGAACCATTCAATGTTCGGACCAGGCATAATGTACATGAGCCAGTACATGACTGGATTTCACGGCGTTGGAGCAGTACCTGGAGAAGGCGCCAGTGGACTCAACTTGGCTCTCGCTGGAGCTTCAGATGAGCGTCGTAAACGCAACCGTACTTTCATAGATCCAGTGTCAGAAGTTCCCGTTCTTGAACAATGGTTTTCGATGAACACGCATCCATCACACAATTTGATCCTGAAATACACTGAGGAACTCAACAGGATGCCATACAGGCAGAAATTCCCGAGACTCGAATCAAAAAACGTGCAATTCTGGTTCAAAAACCGCAGAGCTAAATGCAAGAGACTGAAGATGTCTTTATATGAGCCTTCCTCACCATCGCATTACACCCACCCTGGACATCACGCCATGGCCGAAAGGAAACTAGTTTGAACTAGAACAGATTACACTTGGAAGCAATATAATACTGGTTCAAAATATTAACTTCGTGAAGTTAGTGCAGAATGTTATCACGAAAGACTGATTTCGAATCGTTCTATGGTGTTTAGTGCCATGTTAGTATTATAATATGACAGTGATGTCATTATAAAGTTACTGTTCGTATTATTCAGGACTTAGGGTTTGCTCTTTTAGGGGTCGCTCCAAAGTGACAGTTGTTAGAATAGGGAATAATCTAGAATTAATCTTTATAGCAGCGATCACATCGTCTTTATATACATTTATGTATGTATAACTCTCACAATTCGTGAATGAATCTCAATCTGTATGTATATAGGCATATAACTCAATTTTATTTATTAATATAACTGTGTCTAAATCTATTACTATACTTTATCTATGTAATTTTAATAGATACTCATACAGTTCCACTTAACTTAGATGTAGATCGATGTTTAGATTGATGTTATTTTGTAATGTACATTATGTGTAATTAATGAGTCATATAGTTGTATCGATGATATTATTGCACATATATTAGGAAATTTTACTATAGAATAAATCGGCCTGAACTATTTAAATGGTCGAAATAGATTACGCACATTCCTTTTTAATTTAGCAGTACTTCCTCAATCCAAAGATTGGTTAGTGTTTATAAGATGTAAGATATAACCTAACTGCTCACACTAATATATCTAAACTGCTAAGGTGTGTTACTGTGTGAAACATAGTTTGTTTTATATTAAATTAATAATATTCGCCTTTTATCATATCTAAGTATAAATATCGGTATATTGCTCCTCTAGTATTCAAATGAAAAATAACTAGCTGTACATATACAAAAGAAAATGTGTTACGCATTTAGTTTTTTCATGACAATGTGTCTAATTGTGACACAGGTAAGCAACATTATAAATGTAGAACTCATGCATTCCATATTGACATTTATTAATGATAAATCGGTCAAGTGCAATTCAGAATGGCACACGAAAGGTTTCGCACCACTGTATAATATTTAACTACAAAGAACGCTCAAAAACACCTTTCTTATAGCCCTTCCCCTTAAATTTTTAAATTTATTTTGGTTGTATAATTCGTTGTTACAGCGGCAACATATATACAAATTCTTTGAAAATTTCGTTACTCTACCTATACCTATTGCGATTCACTAGATACGTACGGCCCCTTGACAGACGGGCGGAGGTACAGACGTGCGTATGGATTAAATGGACAGAGGAGGCTTAGTAATAAAGTTCCCTTATTACCCTTTAGGTATTTAACTCTCAAAAGTACATGCATATATTGTTTTTTCCTTTGAATGTCACATAGTAACACATCATCCAACCAATATAAAGGTTCAGTATTCAAGCATTTATTTTCGAGGCTGTATGTCACACTGTATATCACAAACTATTTGTTTTTATAGTTTTTAAACGCATAGCTGTATCTTTTGATTGTTTTCGTTGTATGTTACTATGCTTGTTTTGTGAAGCTGTGATGAATTTTCCAAATATTGTAAATACTTTATTAATGTTATAAGGTTATGTAACGTCACTAGGCTCACGGAAAACGGCATTTACCGCTTAGGTAATGAATATTGGCTAAATGTTTATTCGATTCAATTATATAAACGGAAAATTTAATTGAATATACTATCAAACATAATAATTCTACTTTTATTTATCATATTCCTTCTCCATCATAAGCCGAATTAGAGTTTGTAAGTAAGTATTGTAAAGACTCTAACGAAATCCCAATTAATGGACGATGTACCAAAACCGATTCCCCGACCGCTATTCCTAGCAGTGACGGTAATGGCGGGCAGAGGGTGTGAAGAATCTCCGGCCGAGATCCGATCCCGAAGACCAGGCAAAGAAGAGTTAGAAGAGGCTCTGGTGACACAGCATTCACACAATGAGGCAAGATGAGAAGATCGATGAAGTGGAAGTGGTAATGCGATTAGGATTGATCATAGAAGGGTTGAAATTTGTGTAGTGAGGTGTCCAAGTCATCATCACCATTTCAGCTCGAAGAAGTCCACAGGTGGACAAAAGCCTCTCTTTCTTGTTCCATGAGAGGATATTGCCATACTTATCACGCCTGGCAGGCTGGTTGGCGAGCGCAGTTTCTTTGGCTTCTATGCTTCCGACGCTGCTGTCCATCGGAAGTATTCTTGAGCTGAGGACGGCCAGGAATATGTTGAATCAGGGATGGGGTGAAGGTATTGGGATATTACTCATTTGGGTGAATGGGGGAAAAGCAAGTAGCACAACTTGGAACGCCGCGCCGGGCACGTCTACCCGAAACTATACCTGCAACCACTGGTCAAATAGTTGAGGATGACACCACTGACTTATTACCTGATTAAAACCTCAATCATCATCTGGTCCTTTTTAGTCTCCACTACAGGAGCACGACCTTAAAACCTCAATAGTAGTAAGTAATCAAGATCCATCCAATACTTTATGTATTTAACTAGATAGAAAAAGAAGTAAAATGCAAACGATTCTTAAAATAGTTTATTCACAAATTTAATCCAAAATCAAAGTGTGAATCAGTTTTCTGATCAATACGAACATATTTTTCTAAGGAGTTTACTTAGCAGTGTAAGTGTTCCAAATATATGTTCGTATTGGGAACACAAATGGACTCTCACTTGTATTCGCAGATTTTGATTTTAAAGGTCATAAATAGTTTCAATGTCAATAGGTGATGCGGATGCCATCTACTCGCCCTCAAACATGCTAAAAGTAAATATATACAGACAAATCACACAGATTGAGCTAGCCCCAAAATAAGTTCGAGACTTTTGTTATGGGATACCAACTCAACGATACTATATTTTATAACAAATACATGTATAGATAAACATCCAAGACCATATAAAAGTGACCATAAGGTCTTATAGACCTAGGCTCTGTCTACCCCGTAAGGGAAAAAGACGTGATACTATGTACGTATAAATAGTTTCATAAGAATGAAACTCGTTATGACTGACCTTTTACGTATAATAAAACTAGACACGTAAGATATTTAGGTAATATTTTTATCACTATGGGTCTAGGGCACAATATCGTCGGTCTCTGCATCGCAATTATCTGTTAACTGGGAATACAAGTTTAGCATACATTTTTGACTGAAGCTTATTGTATAGGAATAATAAGGGGTAAAAACGAAAATCCTTATCACGCCAAAACTAAACATTTTGACGAAATTTTGCACACAGATAGGTTATTACCTGGATTAACACGTAGGCTTTCCTACCTTTCATCCCGGAACTAAGTGCTGTTCCCGCGGGATCGACATTAACGTGAGCGAAGCCGCGGGCGACATTTATTAGGTACTTACTACATAATAATAAAAACTGTTCTATGGGT
The DNA here is from genome assembly GCA_947532085.1 of Elegia similella. Classification (NCBI taxonomy): domain Eukaryota; kingdom Metazoa; phylum Arthropoda; class Insecta; order Lepidoptera; family Pyralidae; genus Elegia; species Elegia similella. Next base: position 23,690,760 of record OX383926.1, on the reverse strand, counting down.
TAGTTCAAGTTTAGTACGAGTACCTACATACATTATGTTAGTACTGACTACGTATACATAGGCAGGTATTGAACATTATTCGCTCTATGAAATCCTATCACATACTCGTATAACATCAATTTCAGCTAAACATCCAATTTGAAATGGCAGCTCTCTCGATATCAAACCACGTGTCAATAGTTATCACCGAAATCGACGGGGTTTTCAAACGGCGGAAGCGGTCGGCGGAGACCCAAATCACCTGTCAAACTTGCAAGTCTTGGTGTAATCTGTGCACAGACGTCTTTGTCGCGTCTTCATCTGATGGTGAACGACCGGCTTGAGTTTCGCTGTATTGATAAGTGAAGTGTCTTGGAATGTTTCGGCTACTGTCTTAGGTAAGAGTCCCTACCTACTTACTCTATCTATGCGATAAGCGTAAAGGTAAGCGAAGTGAGACCTTAAGGTACTGATGGCTTGAAAAACTTGCCATGACTCAGGCATGTTTGTTTAGACCATATAGAAATAGTAATAATAGAGATAGACTACAACATAGGGGCTCTTTAAGAAGGGCGTGAAAAGATTTCTTCAAGTTCGGCAACGCGCGTGTGACACCCCTGGTGTTGCAAGCGTCCATAGACTACGGTAACCGCTTTCCATCAGGTAGGCCGTATGCCTGTTTGATTACTAAGTTCTAAAAAAATATCCTATTTCATTCCTTAGCTTGACTTGTATTTAGGGGAGCAAACAAATAACTCTTCACACTTTAGTTTCTTTCCTTAAAGAATAAAATAAGTAGCTACATACCTACTCACTTATAAATTTCATAGGTATAAGACAGAAAAATCAACTTTTTCTTCTAGTTCATTTATAAATAACTTATAGAAGTAGAAACAAACCTACGCATATACATATATGCGTAGCTTTGTATTGTCATTTTCACATTCTATATTCTATCTGATTTGGATGTGTTCATACTCAGTGGCAACACCTATTCTTTTGTAATAGGTCTTAACACGAAACTGATCTATATAATTAGGGCTATTGATGGTAAGACAACTGGAATTTGTTCCGTCGTATTTTTAGAGTTAAAAGCTGTTCAAAACTATAAAAAAATAGCCAGCGCGTAACTTTTTTTCAGTGAAAGTGATCACGTTTATGCATAGTTATTTCTATATATACAGACAAAACAAACTGCCGCGTTTAAGAAATACCGTTTTATAGCGATATTTTCTCCACGCCTCTAAATTATTTATTTTACTTGTGGAATTAAAATAAATATATATGGACAAATCACGGAGTAGTGGGACAAATCACACAGATTGAGCTAGGCCCAAATTAAACTCAACGATACCAAAGAATATATACGCTAACGATACTATATTTTATAACAAATGTATAATAAACATCCAAGGCAAGGGCCGGACCGGGGATCGAACCCGGGATGTAATGCTTAGGGCATTCGATCGAACTTTTATAAGCCACTGCTTAATATGCTATAGGGCTATCCGGTAATGACATAAATTTATTACCGACGTCAGTATCATTATAATCATTTCTGCAGTAAGAAGTCCAATGCTGGACAAAGGCCTCTCCAGAGGATTCTTTGTTCCATGGGAGGATACTGCCATACTCATCATTCTTAGCATGCGCAGTTTCTCTAGCTTCTTGTGCTTCCGACACTGTTGCTTAATGGAAGCATTTTTAAGCAGGGAAAGGAAAGGAATTTGTTGGATTTCGGAAGGGAATGAAGTTGTCGGTCTCTCGAATGAATGGGGGAAAAGCACGCGAACCCAATGTACCAGAAAGGTGGTTGCAGGTCACGCAGTTGAGGATGACACCCCTGACCTCAGTATACGTATACTTATACCTCTATGGTTTAATCGACTTTTATTATTTACTAGCTTTCGCCCGCGGTTCCACCCGCGTCAATGTCGGTCCCTCGGGAACAGTTCTTTTTCTCGGGATAAAATGAACGCTATGTCGTTCTCCGTACACCAGATAACGTGCATGCAAATTTTCATGACAATCGGTTCAGTAGTTACAACGTGAAAGCGTAAAAAACAAACTGACTTTCGCATTTATAATAGGTATTTGTTAGGATTATTGAAAAATATAAATAATTTTGCCATACGCACTAGGTACCTAAAGTGTGTAATTCTAAGAAAAAAGAGAGATCCAGGTTCAATTGTTAAAATTGATGATTATCTAATATATAAAATTCTCGTGTCACAGTTTTCGTTGCCATACTCCTCCGAAACGGCTTGACCGATTTTGATGAAATTTTTTGTGCTTATCCGGTATCTATGAGAATCGGCCAACATCTAATTATTTATATGGCAAAACAACGTTTGCCGGGTCAGCTAGTATATATGTAAGGCCCATTTAATTTAGGCGCAAATAAGTATTTTAAGAGCTGGCACCTAGAATTGAAGTGCTAAAGAAACAAATTATAAATCGACTTGCTTGTTTTTGACATATTTTGAATATAACAGACGCGAAAAACATCCTGTGCATAATATAACAGACGCGAAATACACCCTGTGCACATAAAACACTTTTTCGGCGTACGAATTTGTACCATTCCCGACTATGTACCTATAGGTAGAGGAAAGTAACCAAATATGGAATAGTATCCCTAATTTGGAATACCGGCATTACTCGTAAACAAAGAATCCTAAATGCGATAAGTACTGATTGTCCATCTCTTTCTACCTCTATCCACGCGCACCGGTCTTGACAAGTCAGTTGTGCGAGCGCTTTGGCCACGGTGGAGGTGTTTTGTTTTGTCGCCGTCAGAAAATTTTTACGGGTACGTAATAAAACATGTATTTTTCGTTACTTATTGTGAATGGTGTGTTTGTTATTGTTTCGCTACATTAATTAAGTGTTTTTGTGAAAGTATTAGAACATGTTATCTTAGTTTACTCATTTCAAAAATATTTAATTTATGTTCAATTATTTAAAAATGCCAAATATGGACTATGAATATGGACACCTGGATTTGTGACTTCTGCAAATAATTCAAGTTCTTTTTTCTATTTTATGAAAGTTCCTAATGCCAGTATTATAGTTACATTAAGTTTTGATTGTTTTATGTTGATTTTTTAATTTACGTTACTTTTTTTATAGGTTTATGCCTGAGTTTATATACTATTCCATATTTGGGGTACCTATTCCATGATTAGATACCTTTATGTTAGTTTTGTTTTTGAAAAAATATTATACTTAAAATCAATAAGTATGACAACTGGTTGTTACTTTGTGAAACGCAAATATATAATAAGATAAAATTACTAGTAAAAGGTTTTGATTTCAAATATTTGTTTTTTTTATGCCCATAAAACAAACCGGTATTCCATATTTGGTTACTTTCCTCTACTAGTTTACTGATGTTGACAATCAAAACAGCAGATTTTTCTTTATATTATATTGTTAAAAAAAAAACAAAAAAAAAAGTAGCGTTCTTAACATTTGCTACTAAAGCATTTCTTCGACCAGCTTCGCTTAATTTAAACGGACCTTATATATAAAAGTAACGCCTGTAGATATTAAAGAGCAAACACGAGTGTGTATAAGCGTAGCTTCTCGAGCGCAGGAGATTCGATAGAGTTCTGTTGAGGCGGATTATACCAATTAGACGGAGATTTCAACTTTGAAGATTTCTTTGATCGACTGAGCCTTAATGTTACAGGGTACGAGTATATTTCCTGATAATGATTTTTTATCAAGGATGAGATTGTAGTCAAATTGCTGATTTTCTTTATCGATTTTTTTAATAATGGAAAAGAAAATCATTTTATGCAATTTTTTCTCCCAGGCCAGAACAGAACATAAAAATTTTCACAAAGTTTAGAATAGAATAGATAAAAATATATATTTTATAACCACGTGTAACTAATAAAGTGATCGCCTATTATACTAAGTTACTGAATCTTTGAGATTTGGAAATGCGCATTGCTATAAAAGTAACAAAGGCGATATTCAACTAAAAATATATTTTACTGCAATCCTCATCAATTTAGCGTTTTTCCCGGTTGAATCCTCAACTGCGGTCATTCATTCATTTTCGAGTAGGTGTCACGGCACGGTCAATCGACCATGTACACCCTGGTGTCAGAGTTATTCGGAACCGCCTCTCGGCCTCTGACGTGGTTCCTTTAACGACTACCAGATGGCAGCCGGGACCACCGGCTTAACGTGCCTTCCGAAGCACGGAATCATCTTTATTATCAGACAATCAGGTGATTAAAGCCTGCAATGTCCTAACCAAACTGGAAACAACTAAACAAAGTATGCTTCCGGTGGGAATCGAACCCACGACCCCCTGGTCGACAGGCAAACGCCTTAACCACTGGACCACGGAGGCTGTCACCCGGGGTCCGCTATTATGAGTTTATGACAGCATGCTTGTAATTTATGCTGTAATATTATTTGGCGTAGTTTTTACAGCCGACCTCCTGACTGACGCTAACCCTCCCTGGGTAGCACTAGAATTCAATCATACAGAAAACAAAAAAGGTATTTTGTCTTTTATAGAAGTTCACCTACGTAAAGTTACTCGTAAAACTTCAAAACATTAATTAGAAACTTGTTTTAGGTATTTATGTAAAAATCTGCTAGGTCATAATCATCATCATTTTAGCCGCAAGAAGTCACTGCTGGATAAGAAATCCTTGGGGAGGCCCAAGGATTTCTTATATGACGCTGGAAGCAGGCTTTCAACCCAAAGTGGTCAGCATTCAGCGTCTTCTTTTCTCTGCGATCTTGGTCAGGTCGGCCGACCACCTGGTGGGTGGTTGTCAGACACTGCATTTGCCGGTACGTGGTCGCTATTCGAGAATCTTCTGCCCTATCGGCCATTCGTTCTACGCGCTATGTGCCCCATCCACTGACACTTCAAAGAGATAATTCGCTAGCTATGTCAGATCTTCTAAAAATCTCCTGGTTTCTGATTTAACTTCGCAGAGTACATCCTAATCATTATGACTAAGAGAGAAAGCTATAACTACTTAAGTAAAAGATACCTTATTTCCCACAAAATTAAATAAAAATGGCATGATGTTAATATAATTATGTTCCATTTTAATCTAAACAAAGTGCGGACGCGAGCAGAGCCAGGCATTTATGTTAGTTAACCGTGGATTACTGCGATGTAATAAAGCAATTTATTATATGAGTAATAGCGGAGACCAAGACTTTGCTAGCTTATAGAAGATATACCAACTAGACATATTATTTAGTCGGGTTGTTGTCTTGTCATGATGATAATAATGAAAGATTTCCTGAAAATAACAATTGAAACTGCGCAGATGACGGTAAAAGATTTCTACTTAAAAGAATTGAAATTTATCCAGTTATATGGGGAACCAAAACACCGATTGTTTAAAATGCGTTTTTTAAGCGGTCTTTCTTGGCCTAACAGTCAGTATCAAGTATCTTCACGAATAATTGACGTTATGTCAAAAATTTAATTATACAAGGATTTAATTCAAAACAATGAATCAATAACTAAATTTAATGAACTTAAATTAGGTACAGGTTGGTATTGAATTTATTTAAATCAATCAATGTTTGTATGACATTATCTATGGGAAAGCTAATCAAAATTCTACATTCCATAATTAAAAACAAACAAAATATTTCAAAGTCTTCGCTGACAGTTTGTGTTTAAAGATGTGGCATAGTTGCATTAGATGTTGGTTTACACCATAGAGATAATATAATCCTGACGGATAGAGATTCAAACGGATGCTGTCAAACGAGACCGATTTTGAAATGTAGTTGTGGGTGTGATTTTGCATATGTATTCAGTAGTGTTTGGCTAAAATGTACCTGGTGTATGTCAATGTATCGATAGTCAAATCATTATACCTTCCCATTGAGAAAAGAAGCAAAATTATACAGTTTTACAGGAATATATACATTTTCCGAAGAGAAACTTCACAAAGAGTAAAAGGCAATGAACTTCTATAAATAATTTATTTACATTGAAACACAGCAAATAAAACATAGATACCTTTTTCATTTCTTTATTGACACATAAATAATAGTTTAAATATTTTTCATACAAAAAACCGACTTCAATCAAACTACAGAACTTATTTTGATAAAATTTAAATGGAAAAAACTTGAAAGCATACCGTTTTATATAAAAAAAGATTTATGCGGTTATGAGGACACAGGCATACGGCCGAATTCGTAGTCGTATGTATTCGTAGTATTCGTCCTTTTTTGAAGTCGGGTAACAAATCAGCCCATTTTTGAATGGTCAGCTAATAATATATACTAATAATAGATAAAAAGATAATAATTTAACCAGACAATCAATAGATTTAGCAATGTATTTTAACTAGTATTGCTCCTATAGAGAAAATTTGTCATGTGCACAGACTAAATGACCCCACTGAGGATATAATATAATACGTACATTTTCACTATGCATATCAAAATATTTTACGAAAAATAAACCATAAGTATACAAACATATTTCACACCTGATATACAGGCTCAGGCTACTCTAAACATAATTTGTTTAGTTAGTCGTACCTGAATAAACTCTATGATGTTTATTAAAGATTCGCTGTATGATTTTTTTTATGTCCATGTGAATAGTTTCACCCGCGAGTCTGCAAGAATAAGAAACATGCATAACAAATAGATTCTATAAAAATACGGCGACGTAAGCATCTAGCTGAAAATACTTTTGAGCACACTTTTGTTAGATATCGTTACGTGAAGTGGACGGACGGCCTATGGAATAGAAAGGTTCTCGAATGGCAACCATGTACCAGCAAGCGCAGCGTTGGACACCCACAGACCAGGTGGTCTGACGACCTGAGTTGACCTTTACAATTATAGTACTGGAAATCCTTGGAGAAGGCCTATGTCCAGCAAAGGACTTTTTGTGGCTGAGGTGATGATGATGATGATGACGTTAATTTTGGAATAACTTCAATGGGCAAGTTAAAAATTAAAAGAAACAATACAACCATGACACTTGTTATTCATAGCAATTTACAACAATGCAATATTTAACAAATTGGTCATCGTACTCAAAGTATGTTAATGATGCTCTACTAGCTCTGCTCTTATTAAAAACTGTAATGCAATAAATAAAACACAAACAATAATGTTAGTTTGGGCTATGGCTATGGAGCGTACCATAAAATGTATAGATACATCCGTACTATTACATTTTTATTCCCTCGCGAGGTAGACAGGTCTAACCCAAAAGCCACGTTCAGCATGGAATCAAAATATTGATGGGTTGCTAGCTGCATCTCCTACTAATATAATTTATCAGATTTTTGCCCATTTCCTAGATCGGCTTTTACAAGATTTTTTTGGAAGAGAAGCAGTCGGTTCATTCTACGTTTTATTCTTTTCTGTCTGAACAGTATGGAAGAGTGAAATAGCATACCATACATATAAGTACGTGAAAGCTACAATAAACCTGCTCCGGATGCAGTCGGGTAAAATATCAAGTAACAATATTTCAGTGAGTGCAATCGAAACTATTGTCGATGTCGATAAAATATGAATAACTTCAAGCACTAGTGTAAACGTGTGCGAACTTTCTTTACATAATATTTTCGCTAATTCTCGTTTATGATTAAATGTTTTCATTTTCCTATCAATTATGAAGCATACTTAACAATACTATCCTAGTAGAAATCAAAACTGTTCGAGTTTTTTACCGAAATTATACCGGTGACAAAAATGTATACTTACTGATGAAATGTATATTTGCTAGGATTATTCCTACGGGTTGTAGTGCACTCGACAACCGCACAAGACACCATGTTGGTATTTACCTAATTTTATTGTGTAAGTTAAAAGATTATTTATATTTTAGGTAAAATAATTTCCTTTTCAAATTCAGCGGGCCTTGTTGTGCCCAGGTAATGTCAAATGTCATTAAAAATGGGCCTGCTGTCAGCAGTCTTATCTCTCTTTCTAAAGCACAGTGAAGCCGTATAATGACGTACTACTCATTTTCATTTTGAAAGTCTAAGGTATGACTATGGTTTACACATACACACATACATAGTATCACGTCTTTTTCCCTTGAGTGTAGACAGAGCCTAGGTCTATAAGACCATATGGCCACATTTAGCATGTTGGAGGGCGTGTAGATGAAAAACGGAATCAAATAGTGATGGGTTGCTAGTTGAATCGCCTATTGTTTATAAATATTCTAATTTATATAAAAATACCTACGTATACAGCGTGATTGAGTGTCTTCGAACTATATTATATTAAAATCCTGGAATCAGTATTGTAAGAAAAAATGGTATAAATCGCAAAAAAAATACTTTTAACTTCCCATAGAAATTCGCCCAACTGATCGGCGACTTGTATGGGAGGTCCAATTTTATTTTTAATTTTTTACCTCTTTTTTGCAATTCTGTATTCAATTAGGGATTCTAATTCCAGGATTTTAATATAGTTCATAGGTATAAAATCTCGCTGTATATGCATCCTCAAAAAATATGTTTGTCATCTTGTGTTTCAATTCCACATTGTTATAATTGTTATATTTTCTTTCTTTCTTATGAAACCTTTTATAATGGTTTCATACCCTATGATTTTTAGTTATAATGAAGTACTTTTTCTAATTTTGTAGTTTTATAACGACGGATAATGAGCTTCCACTAATCGCATCTGGATTAGACATCCTACGACGTATGCAACTTTTTTTAGACAACCAGCGCGTCGTCTAATCAGCCTTGATCAACTGGACGCTTTTGCAATTCTATTTTGACACGCGGGAGCAGAGTACTCTTTTCTAAGGGACAACAGCTTAAAACGATTTTTTTTTTAAATAAATATTTTTATTATGTTTTTTTATTTAATTTTTAAGTTAATTTACAATATTCAAAAATAGTAAATTGTCTTAGCTATAAGGGTAGTACGTATGTATCTGTTTGTAGCACAGACCTGTTCTTAGACAACGATATTACGCTGTATTAAGTTGCTACAGTAAATCTTCCTCGCAAGACGAAGCTTACAGTTTTATTGTCGAACGGCCATCGCCAGATGCACTTGCTTTACGTTAGTTAGCAAACACGGTATACGTAGTTTGTATACTCATAAAATAATATAAGATAAAATTATAGCGTTTAAATAAGAGCTTTTTTTTTTAAATAAAAAAAAAGATAACATTTAAGTATTGCAGATCATACTGAACGCTATCGAATTTAACATACAATATGTAAAGAAAACCCTGTCCGATCCTTGATGGAGTCATCATCATCATTTCGAGTAGGTGTCACGGTCAATCGATCATGCACACCCTGGTGTTAGAGTTCTTCGGAACCGCCTCTGGGCCTCTGACGTGGTTCCTTTAACGACTACCAGATGGCAGCCGGGACCACCGGCTTACCGTGCCTTCCGAAGCACGGAATCATCTTTATTATCAGACAATCAGGTGATTCAAGCCTGCAATGTCCTAACCAAACTGGAAACAACTAAAAAAAGTATGCTTCCGGTGGGAATCGAACCCACGAACCCCGGGTCAACAGGCAAACGCCTTAACCACTGGACCACGGAGGCTGTTCCTTGATGGAGTGATTCATGTCATCGATATGAACAACTTTTCATAGGGGATTAAAGTTGGGAAGTCAATAACCTTATTACTACGTCAATTATTTTTAATCAAATTTCATAAAATTCGGTTCAGTCTAGTTAAAGTTGGTTTTTAATTGAAACTAGCTGATGCTCGTGACATCGTTCGCGTGGACGTTATGAATCCGCAGAAAATGCTCGTCAGGCTAAACAACTTTCGTTAAGGCGTCATTTTTATATTTTTTATAGTTTAGCTGGACCATTAAAGTTCTTCATCAGGTGTTTCAGTTTTCAAACTGAATTATACCTTATATGTTGCTCAGGCTTGATAGCTATACCATGAAAAAAGTTTTTATTCGAATCTGACCATTATTTTCGGAGATTAGCGAGTATAAAGAGACAAACAAACAAACAGACATACTAATTCGTCTGTCTCCATCGCTCTATATAACTTTTTTTGTAAATATATTCAATGTACGGACACATTTTTTTTTACTCTCTTATTATATGTATTGATATTTATCTAATCAATTGTGTATTAACATACTTATAACATATTTTTATACCTGTATTACATTTTTTAATTATTTTAGTTGTTCTAGTTAAAACATGTTAATAAAAATAACAAGGGACAACAACAAGGATGATAAAATTCGGTTTACGATGTCAGAGTACGTTGGGAAGTCCGCCATCTTAGTTATGATACAACAAGCCGGCTAAGCCAGGACTTACGTAGATTTTATTAATTGACATGACATTCTTTCCTCTCGAAACGACGCGAAATTAGCTGGGCTTTGAGGAGGTTTTACCAGGATTTTGTAGCTTTGTAAACAGTATATCTTTCCGGGCAGTCATGTTTTTGTAAATTGAAGTTGGATGATAAACTGTTTGTTAAGGTAAGCAGGTTTGGTTTTAGATATAACTAAAAATAATTTGATGACTTTTTCTAAACTTTAAATATTTGATAAAATTTTTATCACGTCTTTTTCCCTTGCAGTGTAAACAGAGCCTAGGTCTATAAGACCCACATTGAGCATGTTGGAGGCCGTGTAGATGGAAAACGGAAGCTAAAAGTGATGGGTTGCTAGTCGCATCGCCTATTTTAGCCCAAATAAAGTTTTCATCATCATCGTCAGGTTTTTATAGTCTCCTCTACAGGAGCAGGACCCTCTCTGTACTACTAGAGCCATACTTGGCCAGAGCAGCCAGAGTACTTGGCCTACACTCTTCACGCTGGCCTAACGGGTTGAAGAGGTCTTGGAGATGTTTATAAGGTTTGTTTAGCTTGTATTTCCTAAGTCGCCTTCTACGACATCCACAGGAGTGGTCCTATTCTACTCTGCCGGATAATACACAGCGCAAATAAAGTTTTAGGATGAGCACATAGATATTATAAAAAATTTACCGGAGCGTTGGGGAGTTCATCTCATCAGATCTGCTTAGGGGTACTCTATGGCTTAGGGACTACGAAACATACAAAGTTATACAATTAACACAAATATACAGCATTTTATCTCAATCAGTTAAAGATAACTGATTTTAATGAAATGACACGACTTAGTGTCGATCTATGACGGCTTTATTTTGCCGTATAACTAAGTATTCAAACTTAACGCTAACACACATAGGCCTGTATCAACAAGCTTATCCGACTTGTAATTTATGTAAAGGAGCAAAATCTTTTCAAAATAAGACTGATAAAGCAATACTAAAATGTTTTAGTAGATGTACATACATATAAGAAACATAAATTACGATTTGTGTCATATCAAGTCTTACGACGCGTCGTAGCAATTCGTAGACGTCTACGAGAATGCTACGTAATCAGTTCAAACGCTCTACGGAACACTCAAAGTTGCGCTGTAAAAACGTGTATTCACTTGCAGCATTCTTTCTAATTTTGTCGACAACCGTGCTGAATGTGGTGAGTATGGCAAAATCCCATGGAACTAAGAATCCTAAGAGGTCTTTGTCCAGCAGTGGCTGAAATGATGATTCTAATTTTGATAAGTAGGTTTTATTAGCAGGTTAGAGTAGTGGGGTTAAATTATAATTAAGAGACTTCAAAAGGTGCCTATTTCATATAATTCCATCTCAAAGTTTTACCTTTTCATGACTTCTAGTGCAAACAAAAAAAATAATTAAACATCAACTATGAAAAGTCTACAATACATTATCAGTAATAAATATTTACATCGCCAAATCGCACATTAATATAACAGTTTCCTAATAATCTGCAAATGTTGAAGTTTTACGAGGCGAGATCTGGTGGAGAAATTGCTTCTTTTGCTTTAGGAAGATCACAAATCTTTGAAGGAAAAAACCTAATAAAGAAAAAAACATGTTTAATGAACACAAGATCGAGTTCTTTTGCGCTCTAGTAACTTTAATCAAATTAATTTACAAATATTGCGCAAAAAAGATTAAAAGCCAAACAATTCTTTCAGAAATACTTAGGGCTTATTAAATGAAATTCAATCACAGAGACATCTTTGACAAACCCGCTGTCATTCCGATTACACCTGAATGCCGCTCAAGAGGGGGATAAAACATCCCCCAATTGGCCGATAGAATAAAAAATCGCGACGGCTCAACATCGAGCGATAGGGAGTAAAAAAATAATATTATCCTGTGGAAATGAATTAAGCAACTCGCAGATAATAGGTGAAGCGGGGGTTGTATATTGAAGAGATGGACTTTCTTTAGAACAAATATACAACATATAAATTTACTCCCGACATTTCCTTAAAGGGGTGAGTTAGCGCGTCAATGTGAACAACTTTTGCTACGGGACCAAAGTTAAGAACTTTTTTTTTTTTTACATTTCCATATAACAATGTTCTGCCGCCCGGGTATGGGAATGTCGGTTTTTTTTCCAGCATTGGTCTCACAGAATAAGTTGTTCATGTTGACGGGTCGAGTTATCCCTTTGAGGGAATGTCGTGGATACATTTACATCCTGAATTAGCGTTTCGTTGAGTTTGAAATCTTAACTTGAAATAAAAATTATACCACTAGGCCATCTGTCGATATTTTGTACTTTGTTTGGTAAGTATAATCCAATCGCTTTTTTTTTTACAAAATTTGAGCCATAATCCTGATAACATTAAGTATTATGAAATAAAATTATGCAACCGCTGGTAGATTTTCATTTTACGATATTTATTTCTGATGCATGTGTTGTTATCTGGATTTTATCAAACTTAAAAAGTAAAATAACTAGAATCAAAACATTTGAAGTGTCTGTGACACGAGGCATCCGCTAAGAGGAGGTGAAGTCCAAAATTATAAGTAAAATGTTTAATGTTTATTTCATGAGTCCATCTCCTCTTTAAGTACGCCCGAAGTCTCCCGATCCTCGGCGGGGTAAGTAGGGAATAAAATTAACCGAGGATGATCGCTAATGAAAATAAATTGGCGGCGGGAGATTGAGATCACACCGAGCGGCGAGCGGCTGAGCGAAAAAAACGCTGCGTTCCTACTACGGAGACTTGTTTACTAACTAAATGGAGAATACTTGTCGTATGCAGAATATTTTTACTGTAACGATTTTTTTTGTTTCTACTACGTACAGCTAAGCCAATAAAGGTATATGAAAAATTATAAAATCTCATTGAGTGCATGCCGAAGGTCATATGTATCATCTATAATATGTGTATGTACTATGTACTAAGTATTAAAGTTACGTTTTTGTAAATAAGTAATAAGTATGTACATGTACTAGTAGGTCATGATAAAAGATGCAAATAATAATTCAAATCACTTTAGACTTAGTTAACAATTGTCTATTAATTTTATATATTCTTTCAGCTCCGTCACCTGCAAGCCTGAAAACTATAAAGTTTCCGAAACGTGTAATAATAATGTATTAAATGTGATAAACGGTATTAAGTAAAACCGTTTGTTAAAAAAACCAGATATGGTATAAGTAACATTGTAATTAGTCATAAACCTAAATAATTCTTTTAAGTTATTTTAATAAACAAATAATAAATAAGTGACTTAGTTTAAGTAAATGTGTAACAATCGCGAAAATATAGAAAACGTATCTCAAGTTTAAAGTTCCATATAATTCCGTTTATAACTCAAAATCTCACAAACATGCAAATATAATCGTGTAACTAAGTATGCCACAATCTAACATTTTCACCCAACTTCCTACTATGAACATACATTTATTAGAGAGGTGGTCTTTGGCAAAATGAAAGCCACATATCTGAGGGAGGTTCATCTTCTTAAGTCAATGTAAGGATCAACTGTGAGTTATGGCCGCGAGCCGGGTTATTAAAGAAAGTAGCGCGCCATGAGATACCGCCAAATCTCCCTTGCGGAGGAATAGATTATAATATACCTTGTTATGTTGTGACAGTTTATTTTCGTGTTATTATTTATGTACTTTGGTTATATGTCAAGTTATTTATTTTAAGCATTAACTTTTTAAAATAAAATTATTTAATGAGTGAATTATTTATTTTAACAGTAATGTAATTTTGCTAAGCAGCTATAACAAAGACAACTACGATATTATCATTATCTTAGCTGCAAGAAGTCTACTGCTGGACAGAGGCCTCTTTCAAAGATATCACCTCGCCATCACGGCGGGGTAGTGCCATATTCACTACGCTTGGCAGACGGGTTGGTAAGCGCAGTTGTTTGGCTTATCTAGATTCCGACGCTGCTGCTCATCGAAACCGTTTTTTAAGCAATAGAAGGTAGGAGTTTGGTAATTTGGGGTAGTCCAACTGTTGGTAAAATCAAATGACGATATATAACTAAGTATACAGCGTGTAAATTTACCCCCGACATTACCTTAAATGGGTGACTCAGTCCATCCATATGAACAACTTTTGCTATTACATTAGTCTCAAGTGCTGGGAATTCAAAGAAATATTTAACATTTTCATAAAGATTGCCGGGCTGGCCGTGAACTTTTGTATGAAATGTAATAAAAAGGAAAAGTTATTAATTTTGACAGGCGGAGTCATTCCTTCAAGGGTCAGTCGAAGATAAATTTACGCGCTGTATATTGTACTTAACAAGAAGCCCTGCCATACTCGTATCTGATAATAACAACTGCATCACATACTCATCACGGCGAATGCTTATACAATGCTACATTGAAAAATATTAAAACCTAGCTTTTAATTTTTAGAATGCATGTCATTGTTGCATGGCTAATAAATGGTGGATTAAGTAATATATGATTTTTTTAAACATTCGAAAATAACCATTTAACTCCGCATAGCGTGGGATCTTTTCACCTGAGCTTCGCGGTGAACAAAATACAGCTAAGTATTCAAATAATACAAAGAGCTGATGTAAACTGCTTATGAATATACTCGTACTCGCACGTACTCGTAAACAATTGTTTTTTTTGTTTTATTGTTAAAAATATAAAAAGATAAGAGAAGATCGAATAAAATTATATATCGTTTAATTTGGACATTTCTATCTCGTATTGTCGACCAATATGAACATACGTTATGCAATGAGCCAATACCTTATTGTTAATTTCGTGGCCCTACTGTTCAGCTGCCATTATTATTTTAAAGATTATGCATCGAATTCGAACGAATTATCATGTTTTAAAAGAAAAAATAAGTTTGGTGATGTTATCATCAGCCTTATTTTAGCGTTAAAAAAATTAAGGACCGCAATTTACAAATTTTCAAGCTTTACCTGAAGTAATTACTTTATTTAATATTTTAAAATTAGTTACTATACTTTATACAATCTATTTTTAATTTAAATCTTTGTGTGTCGCTCCAATACAATATTTCAAGTTGGTATCATCAACTCTATATACATATGTGTCCGCGATGCATCGCGCGATTTAGAGACGTCAGGCGCTACTTACTCATGCGTTAATTTCGCAGACGCGACAAATTAATTCTAGATTTAGATGAGGACGAACTCTCTGTTTTGTCTACTTTTATTGTTTGCGCCGTTTGTACTATCAAACATGTTGCAGTACTTAGCGGTTTTGTCATGCATTATGCGTTATGTTATGAATTTTGTAGTTACCGCTGGGATGATTTAACACGTTATTAGCTTCGATTAAATATAATGGTAGATACACAGTCTCATACAAAATGTAGCCTTAATAATGTCCGTGAGTCAAAACATCATGCATACTTTACAAACAACGACAAAAATGATATATACTGAGAGTATAACTCCATATTTTGATAGTAGTTTAGTATCGTAGTTTTTGCATCTTTTCACTGTACCTTCGTTATCGCGAGACGGGTGAGTACTAGCGCGGTTTATTGAAAATGTGGACAAAACAACTCGGAAACTTAATTAGTGCGTAGTTTTGCCGGTGCCACTTTTTGAGCGTGAATCGTGTATCTACCATTATATTTGATCGTAGGTTAATGTAAATATGATTGAACACTTTTTCTAAAATTACATTGTTTGTTTACCTTAAATATGTTTTTACATGTGTAAATACTTTATTTCATAATGTGTAGTCTGTTTCTATCTATTATTTTCTTTCGATTTTTTAAAAGATATTGTTAAATAATTATAATTACATGAGTGCTCAAAAAAAAGGAATGTAATAGTTTCAGATTTCATGGTTTTTATATATCACTATAACTTCTAATTGTCTTAACAGAGTTGAAGTAATTGATTATCATTACAATCCTTTTATGCTCCTTTACA
This sequence comes from Elegia similella, assembly GCA_947532085.1. Taxonomy (NCBI): domain Eukaryota; kingdom Metazoa; phylum Arthropoda; class Insecta; order Lepidoptera; family Pyralidae; genus Elegia; species Elegia similella. The sequence continues at coordinate 23,674,545 of OX383926.1, read as the reverse complement.
TTAGATTTATTTTTCAATGCAAATAAATTAAATTAAATTGAAAAATGTATCAGTACAAACCACTTCACATTACCTAATTCCTTACAAAAGTAAACAAGAAATAAAATACAGCGTAAAAAAATCTCCCACAAAAATTACCGATTTTTCAAGTCGAATTAACGCCAGCAGATTTTCCGTGATTATCTTGCCGACACCTCACCGCACTAGGGTAGGGGGTGTTTTTTAAACAGATAATTTCCTGGGGCGTCAAGGGGACGTCGCTTTATTGTCACAGTTACGTCTTGCTTGATTAGGCCATGGTTAGATGTAATTAAACGATTTTGATGAGTTCTCGTTAAAAATTAACTCGCTTTGTCTATTTGTAGCCATAACAATTAAGCTTGGTTTGGTTATTTATCCATTGTTTTCATTTTATTTTACGGTTTGTTTGTAAAAGCATACTCTTGAACAATTCAATGGAAGTATGCTGTTATTATGATAAAATTATGTTTGAACTGATTTCTTTAATCCCGTGGCGGCAAGGCAAATGTCTAGTTTGGGATGCCACTTGTGTAGATACTTTAGCTCCATCCCACATACCAGCTACTTCCAGCCAAGGCGGAGCAGCTGCCTGTGCTGCTGAAGCTAGCAAAAAGCGAAAATACGCGGGATTGACCGACAGCTTCATATTCTTGCCTTTTGCTGTAGAAACTTTGGGTCCCTGGGGCACTGAAGCCAAAAAATTCTATAAGGAATTGACAACACGTCTCATCGAGGCAACTGGTGATCCAAGAGCTGGCAGTTTTTTTGCACAACGTATCGGACTCGCTGTGCAACGGGGAAATGCTGCCAGCATTTTGGGTACTTTGCCTCGATGTGGTGCGTTGGAAGAAGTTTTTTATTTGTAAGTTATTTATAATTTTTTATTTTTATGTTGTTATTAATTATGTTTAATATTAAGTTAAAAATATAATCCCATTAATATATTAGTCAAAATGATACATATATGTTAATATCTAAAAACATTTTTCTTGGAATAGTGTAAAGTAATTTTGCAATGAGGTATATTAACAAACTGATTTTATTTAAAATCTTCATCGCTATAGAACTAAAGTGTTTAATATTCAGTGTTTCAAGACAGTTTAAAAGAAATGCTTTTTAAATTACAAATACCTAACTAATATAAGACTTCCAATTACTATAGTTTACTTTCTTCCTTTAAAGAACAATGCCGATTCGACTATGGGAAGTGGCGTCATTTTTTTTTCGCGCGGCCACTGACCAAACCTGTTGTTTTTATTATAGATAGTTGCATAATAAACAAACCGTAATATGAAACATATACCTCTAAACTCAGTCCGAGCTGAGTTATTTGAGTTTGAAATCAGTAAAAATCATATATTTAAGAAGGCAATTTTCGTCAAAAAAGTGGCAGATTAATTGAAATATGCAATGAAACATTATCTTTGGACTTTTTTATTATCACTTTACCCATTTGCGGCCTTCCCCACCAACAGCAAACGTTGTTCCTCGAGTTTAGTGGTACTGGTGAGTCATCGATCATTATGCGAACAAAGCAGATCTATCCGTGGGTACACATGTAGCTAGTGTCCTTGCGCTAATCCCTTCCCCCACCTCCTTTCCGTCATCTCCATGCGCCACTCAGCAGGTATCTATTACCTTCCTGCTTTCACAGATGCAATCTCAGATTTGATTGTGTCTTTCTTCGAAAGCAAGCGTTTGGAAAGATTCAATTTCACTCACCGTTCTGTTTTCGTGTCGTACGCGTATGTAATTCCAGTTTTTGTATAGGAGTGATCAAACGACGACTTGGCCTGTTTAATTGATTCCGACACTGATATCTTACCTTTGTGGATTGGCTTGTTATATGGACCTTACTGATATTCCCCCTGTGTAGTGAATCGACTTGTGTATTACGGACTCTGATTGCCAATATTGTATGTGCGTGTGTACAAAGATGGATCGTAGACAGTGCATTGCTTGTCTTTGAAGTATAAGTAGAAGTAATAACAGTACAAGAAGATCCTAACCTTTGACTGCGTAGTGCTTCCAACAACATCCATTCCTGATAGATTTTTTGGGAAGAAGTTTTAAATATTACAGTATGATATGCCTTCGGGCGTCCTCTGATTGATCATAGATGGGTTGAAGCAATATTATTAGCAATAGAAGCGACCGCAGAAACTGAGAACTATCTAGGCGATTATATCATTAATAAAAATATAAACGCAAGAAGAGCAGTGTTCCTGACGAATACAGCAGAGGATTTTAATCACATAGTCCATGACTTTCCTGTTATTAGTATGGACGAGTTTATTATTTATGCCTTGGGAACTTATCAAATCAAACAAGCTCGTAGTTATTACGGAGAATAGAAGTATGTAGAGATATGGACTAAGAAAGTCTCGAAGAACATAATATTACAGTCACAAATCCATGGTTGCTAAGGGCGCGAATACAATCAAGGTATAGACAATCTCGAATTTATTATACGTATATTTTAATAGAAGGTGGTATGGGAGGCAGGTAAGCTATATGCGCCCATTACTGCAGTTGCATTATCGGCAAACGAACGCTTGGCTGCTGTTCCCACGTCATGTCAGTATTATAGTACTTAGCATGGGGGAGATACTTATTTCCCTGTTCACATCTTCTTTTGTGCTGTATATCACCACACCTATATTATTGTTGCAATAACCTTATTATGTAGGTAAACCTGATGTTTTACAAATAAAAGTACCTACTCGATCAATGTATGTATATGTTTTTTACCTGTAGTTTTTGTGTCATGACTAAAATCGAACCAATATTATTATAGGTAAAACGAATCTATTGTTAACCTCTTTTACGCTATTCATACTATAACAACCAAATAATATAAAATCTTAATTGGTTGCGAGTTATACCATATACTGTAATAGTTATAAGAGTTGGGAATTATTAAATAAACACACTTAAAAATTAACTGGCAATTTATTTTTGTATGTATTGTGAAAAGAGAGAATGGGCAGTACATACCTGCACTGTGGTGCGCAGGGTTGGCAGAGAGGAGGCGGGGGAAGGGTAGGGAAACTATATATCTGTGTATACTAGACTTTTATCTGCTTTGTTCGCAAAATGAAAGATGACTCACCAATACAACTAAACTCAAACAAGGTGTGCAGATGGTGGGGGCCGGCCTCAAAGGGGTAAAGTAATAATAAAAGTGTTCAAATATAATTGTTTTATTGCATATTTTCATATAAACTCGCGATTATGATAAAAATTGCCAAATAAAATACATGATTATTTACGAATTTTAAACTCTAATAACTCAGTTCGGACTGAGTTTAGAGGTATATATGTCAAAATAAGTTTTGTTTAGTATGCTATTGTCTACAAGAAAAACAAGGTTTGATCAGTGGCCGCGCGAAAAAAAAAAGACACCAATAACCGGCATTGCCCTTTGTATCAGTGTCTCCTATGTAGTACATGCAGTGATCATATCAAGAAGATCTGTCACTTTACATGTTTTATAGTGTCCTTGTTACTATATGGTATTGTGTCATGTCAGTTTAATGAATCAAATAAAAAAGGACTTTTTAAAACAAATAATTGCCTGGGACATCAAGGGTAGGTCTTTATTATCACACTTACGTACGTCCTGCTTAATTAGGATTTAATTAAATGACTTTGATGAGCCATCTTAAAAAATAACCCACTTAGTATATATAATAGCTTTAGCAATAAAACTTGGTTTCTTTATTTATTCGTTACATTTGTTTTATTTTACGGTTTGTAAAAACGTGCTTTTAAATAAAACAAATTAGGGGTTTTATTAATTACAATGGCAAAATTCTCACCATTTTTTGATTGAAAAAGTCATTATCAAAAATTCTTAATTAGTAAGACTTACCGATCAGTTTCTTTCTACAGAACTTATTTTATTATTACAGAACAACGAATATACATACTATAATTTTAAAACTTTAACAGCTATGTATCTCTATCTCCTCAATGTAATATTGACTCATTAAATATAATACTTTTTACACACACACATATATGTGACACCCACAGATACGATATGTAAACGAAAAGGAATAATGATGGAAATATAAAAATACTTAATGAAAGGAAATTTAACAAACAATTTATGAACGTGATACTCTTAGCAAAGAGCAACTCTCAATATTAGGTAGAATATTGTATACACACTAAATTTGTGTTTTTGTCTGTATTGGATTAACTCAAAATGACTAAACACGTTTTTCAAATTCTTAACTTTTTGAACGCCATAAAATGGGGCAATATTTTTCTGCTGTTTTATTTAAATTTATGGATTAGTAAGATATATACTTTACATACCTAACTTATTTTTTTTGTAAACAATAAATAATATAGCTACTATAGTGCACAACATATAGTTTTGTTAAATACGTTAATTTAAGCCTTTAATAAAAAGGATGAAAATTAGTAATTATCTGACTTATACGAGTAATGTTATGCATACATAGTATCACAGGGTAGACAGAGCCTTATAGTCTATAAGACCTTATGGCCACATTTAGCATGTTGGAGGGCGTGTAGATGAAAAACGAAATCAAAATAGTGATAGGTTGCTAACCGCATCGCCTATTGACATGTTTCCGCATATTTTAGCCTAATTCCTCGATCGGCTTGTACGATCTGCACTGGAAGAAAAGCAGCTGGCACATTCTACGGTTTTCTTTTCTCCCATACCAGCATGGAATTATGTTATTTATTTCTGTAACTGTAATCGTTTATCAGTGCCATAATCTCATTAAACTTGGTTTTACTTTAGAAACCCGAGTTGATTGTATTGTAGCATGTAACATGAAAAATTCAATAAAACGCTAAAAGCCAGTCTTATCTCTGCGAGAGGAAATTAAGAAACAGCGGCGGGCATCTGACACGGTCGTTCTACAGATCTGTACTAGTGAGGGGCGGTTGTTTAGTGTTGTCGATAGTCTGTTGTAATGCTTGTAAAGGATTTTCACAAGCTTTTATTTAGTTTCACCTGTCCCGATGTTTGTCTGTAATCAAATCTTGCAAGTTAAATTTGATCCACTTCCCGGTTACCGATTGAGCTGAAATGTTGCATGTATGTGTAAATCAGGTGAAAATACAATATTATGGAATCTTTGAGCTGGTTTGATGATTGAGTCGATAGGTGGCCATAGGAACTCTTAAACTAAACAAGGTTTATGCTCATCGTGTTTGGACTCATTTTATTTGTATTAGAAAACACTTTAAAGTGTATTCGTTTGTAATAAAGCTTGTAACAAAATGTACTTTTTGCAAAAAAAAAAAAACTGTTAACTGACTATATATATAGCTAGCTTCGAATAAGCTTTCGCTACTCACCGGACGTTTGAGGCATGGGCAGTGTGCATTAATGGTGAAGTAAGGCACAGTTAGTTATAAGCGCTGATGAAAAGGTAAAGAAAGTTTATTTTAAAGCGCTCTAATCCTCATCTAATCTTAAATGACACTAAAGTTGTAAGTGGGGTATGTTATTAATACTTAGGAACAATCACGGGAAACAAGCGTGCACGAAGAATTGGTACAAGTATTCTGTATGCACATGAGGTTTTCTACCAAAATGATAAATAACCACTATGTTTGATAGTATCCAGATAGGGTGGCATAATGTTGAATTGGAGAGTCCGCCTTTTTACGGTTTCATATAAAAATATACAGGTAAATTGTAGTAGGTAATGATATGTTACAAAAATGTAATGAATAAAAGATAGAGTGTTGTAGTATGTATTTTATTATATTTGGAATCAATTTTCGGAAGAGACTCGTGTTATGGGACAATAACTCAACGATACAATATGTTATAACAAATATATAATGTAGATAAACTATCGTCTAATCGTCTAGCACCGTGGCGCAGCGGTCAACACGTCAGCCTGCGACACAGAGTGACCGGTTTCGATCCCCGGCCAGGTCAAGATGAAAAATGATCTTTTTCAGATTGGCCTGGGTCTTGGATGTTTATCTATATATGTATTTGTTATAAAATATAGTATCGTTGAGTTAGTATCCCATAACACAAGTCTCGAACTTACTTTGGGGCTAGCTCAATCTGTGTGATTTGTCCGTATATATTTATAAACGTCAAGACCGAGGTCAATTTGAAAAAGATCATCTTTCATTTTGACCTGACCGGGGTCGAACCCGGGACCTCCAGTGGCATGACTACTAGGTCGACAATAAATAACAACCACGAATTTAACTCCTGGTTTACCTTCCTCCACTCGAATAAAACCGAATAGAACGTCAGTAACTTATCGACTTTCAGGTCAACACAGTAACATCACTAAACATTTTTAAAGATAGAGTGTTGAATGCGACAGCGACACGACATCGACTTTCGTCGTGGCACCGCTGAAATAATTCTGCCGTGACGCCTCGCCGCCAGGACGACGGAAACGCAGCCTTATCTCGCGCGGAATACCCGCTTGTTCCATTTTTAAACAACTCGAACTTCTTTATTTCGCTGTATTTGTTCCTCTCCCCACCCCCACCCCTCTTCCGCCCCGAGTTACCACATGAATAGAGACGCCTACTTAATGGGACTTTCAGTTCCTAAGTCATCATGTTTTTTTCTTAACAATATACTTCGCGATAAGTAAGGTCGGATAATAAACGGTGGAAATGTACGAGTTTACATCGGGGAAATTTGAAAGAAAATCTTGATGGAGCGCCGTAAATTCGCGAGTTATTTCGAGCCGTATATTCATTATGTTTATATGTATGCATGATTTAGTAGAGAGCGATTATTGGAGAGAAGACGATAGCTACGAAATTTCTTAGAAAATTTGTATATTTATTAAAGTCAGTTGAAATATTTTGAATTTTAGTTGGCATCGTTTTTTTATAACATATTGTTTTTTTATTATTATTTATTTTTAAAACTAGTTTGGTATTCAGCGCTTGTACATTTAAATACTTAATATAAAATTACAAGCTCCTGCCCACAACTCCGCTCGTGTTCTTTCTAAACAGTAAAGCAAGAAACTACCAAATGCAGTGCGGCGGAGGCGCGCTACAAGAGGCGCAGAGTCAAAACAACAGAATATTAACCTTAATAGTATGCAGCATAAAGTCGATTTTTGTAGTGCGCCCGGTGCCATCTTGCGGCGCGCATCTCTTTGCGTGCTTTTGTTTTGACTCTGCGCCTCTTGTGGCGCGCCTCCGCCGCACTTCATCTGGTATTTTCTTGCTTAAGGATACTGATTCAGTCATGTCTGGCCCTGACATGTAGGAACACGGCAGAGTCAGACATGACCGAACTGAGTATCAGATAAAAAATAAAAATAAAGAAACCCATAAATATCTAGCTTGCGCATTTTAATATTTGTAAAAAGATAATTGTATATAATAAACAATACCACGTACAATTTTTTTGAGAAATAATATCCATAAACAAAGCTTTTTTCCAAATCCATCCATGAAATCCCATAGAGATAAGATTCATATTCTAGTCTTCAGGGTACAGTTTATCCGTTATCAGTGCAATGCATTACCGCGGTATACCGTTACGGCCTACCTATTCAACATTTTTATTATTGCGTTACTATTGTCTTATGGCGCGCCGGTCCCTGATAACAAACGGACACACTGCTATATAGGCTGGAAAATGTTTCCGAAAATGGTCCAACAGCCCTTGCTAATTATTAGGGAAACTCAATGACCATCCTAAGAAGTCCAGTGCTGGACAAATACCTCTCTCAAAGACTCTTCGTTCCATTGGAGGATTTTGCCATACTTACCATGCTTGGCCAACGAAACTGCGCTCGCTAACCCACCTAGGGTTAGCGAGCGCAGTTTCGTTGGTTTCTTGTGCTTCTGACGCTGCTGCCCATCATAATAATTTTTAAGCTGTTATAAATATGTGAAAGTGTAGCCCTTCAGGCACGTAGGGACCAATACTGGACTGAGTTTCTTTCGGCGTATTCTTCTCAGCAGTGGTCGTTTCGAAACGCTAGTAGCTTATCGATTTTGCAAATATTAAAAATAATAATATGACGTTCAGAAAGAGATACATGATATCCAAATTTGAATAAAAAAAATTAAAAAAAAATAAGCTGATAAAAGATATGAATTGGTTGGATTTGGGAATGAAAAGGTATTGGGATACTAATCATTCGGATTAATGTGAAAGAAGCAAGCAGTAGCTAGGGAAGCCCCGGGTGCGCATATCCGATGTCATTCCTGCAACCACCGACCAAGTAGTTGAGCATGACACCTAACCTTTGTAGTGATGGTAATAATACTATCTTTGACACTTTTGCGCTTTATTGTTTATTATTTTTAAAGCCCAACCAAAAATATAATAACCTCGCCATATTATGGAAATATCCTCCCCTAACTCCTTGAAAGGCTGGCAATGCTGCTTTTAACCCCTGGTGTTGTAGTTGTCCATAGGCAGCGGTGATCACTTACCAACAGGTGACTCTCTGTACCAACAGCGAGTGAGACATTAAAAAAATAACATCACAGACCTATTTGTCAACACAAAGAACGTGTACGTTTATGCAGTGTTACTTCAACCATAGTTAATTTAGAGACCCCGAGGTAGGATTTTTATATATTCTTCGGGCTTTAAATGCATAGCTTTAAATGCATATGATGGTAATACAACGAAATACTTCAATTAATGTTTGTAGAATGTGGTCTTCTGTGTGTTATACGAGTATAAAACTTGTAGGGACCTAATTTTAATCTGATTGCACTGAAACTTGCTTCATTACATATGCAAATAAACCGACTTAAAAATCACCAGCCATAATTCTTTTTGATTATTTTCAGTTGAGTAATCTTCTTGTTATTTTTATATTTAATAGAAATTGTTTAAACATCACTATTCTCAAGGCCTACAGTAAATAAATGGGGCTCCAAACTACTCTAAAGCTTAGAATGCAACTTGCAACTCGCTCAGAAGAGAGAGAGACAGACATGAATAAGAAAAATATATAGGGAAAAATCACACATCATAATAGGCAATGAAAAAGTTTTATTCACAGCATTATTTCCCTCAACTCACACACATTTTGATTTCAAGCGTTGGCGACTTTTTGCTCCTCTGTTTGTCCGTGTGTAGCGCTCATAACTCGTAGCCAAGATACGTTGCAGATTTATGTTAGTAATGTTTGTTGTTTCACCTTGCGAATAATGCGCTTCCGAGATTTATGTATAAGCCCCATTTGTATTTAGCGGGTGATTGGTGTGATAAAGGTGACAAATTACTTTAGGCTTTACAATCCTATTTCGGGAAGTGAATTAACCTTTGTTTTATGTTTTATGGTTGGTTGTTTTCCTTTGGGTTTTCTTGAATTTTCTATTTAGGTACAACTGGGACCATTCTTTTCCATATAATCTTAATATATAAAACAAAGTTGGGGTTATTCGAACACTTATATAACTTAAGAACGGGTGAACCGATTTTTATAATCTTTGGTTAGTTGGATTTATTACCCCGTAAAATAGAATAACTATAGAAATATAATATAATGTTAACGACAAATATAGCGACATGAAGTTTGCCGGTAGTTATTATAATGATTCAGTAACGTTGTTTAAAAATTGAAGATAAAGTATATTTTATGAATATAGTATAATTCTTATGAAGAATCATTCCAATCGACTTCCTACAGGAAAGTATATTGGATTGACTCTTTATACACGATGTCATACCTGCAAACTCCGGACAGGCAGTTGAAGATGACATGACCGTTGAAATGATATCCAGTTTAATGTCCCCTAAAACTGATTCGTTTACACAGATGCTACGATGACGGACCTAAGTAAATGCGTTACAGGGATTTTCCAAGTTCTCACAAGAAATTATAAAAGCAATTACATACAGGGAGTATGTGACTGTATTCCAATCTAACGACATTACCCTTAATATATGAAAACCTTCATAGCAATCACAAAGAAAACCCCCTAAAAACTACACATGCAAACTTTTTTATTGACTCCGTCGGGCGCGTGTAATTCCTCGGTCGTAAATCTAACTTTAAGAGAAGGGGGATTAAAGATCAGTAATCTAAGAGATGAGTTATGGCCCGAGGTACCGCGATCCTCTTATATTGTGACTTTAAGAAACCGGGAGATTTTGTTAAACGTTCCAAATTAATTTAGATAATGATTAATGGTATCTCCGTAAGCAGGAAGCTCCCGTGGGTATCGTATTTGCATAAAGGAGGTTTGGGTTGTGAATTTGTGTTTGTTGTGTAGTTTTAGAGGTGTGAGGATTAATTTCTCGTTAGATTTATTTAACTAAAATAACTACCACGCTGTAATGTGTAAACAATTGGATGGTGTCCTACGCAAAATGTAATATCCCATTTAAGTTGAGTGATTAGTCAATTCAAGTATTTAATAATACAAATACTTAATAAATGTTTTCTAATGTTTTTGCGATCGTTACACATTTAAATTAAATCACTTAAAACGGTTTTATCGCCTTATTATATTATTTTGTACACCTAACAGCTTACTAACACTAAAACTGTAAAGTTTTCGCAACATTATGTGTAAAAATAATGTAACAAACGCGATAAACCCGTTTCAAGTGTTTTAATTTAAACAAATACTGAATATACTACTACTATAATAGTTTACAGAACTTCAGGTCTGCATATAGGGAAATTTGTTCATATCAACGGGATAAATTACCTCAAGGATCGGCCAGGTTTTCTTTACATATTGTATGTATGGCACAAACATAACCTTGTTATAAACATATTAATCATCAAGATGTACCTAAGAAAAGCGAAGAACCTACCTCTTTTTGATGTTTATAAATAATTCCATCACCTGTTATAAACTGTGCAAAATGCGATGGGCTTTATCTGTTCAGGGTTGAAGGAATATTTATAGGAGCAACTTTATTTAATATCGAGCTCAGCCTCGGAAAAAAGTTTTAAGCCCGCGTGGTATATTGCTAAACTGGTTAACCCTTACTGACATTGATGTTATGAAGTAAAGTAAGTAAGTACAGGGTTTTTAAAACAAATTCGACAATACCTTTACCTAGTCTAGGGAAAGTACCCACTAAATGGTCTGTTCGATATCATGCTCTTGCGTTCATTATCAAAGGGGGAGGGGGAAGGCGTTAAGTTATCGTTGACCACTTCCCATCAGGTGGCTCGACTGCTCGATTGCCGTCAAATATACATTAAAAAAAAGTTCTTAGTCACGTAGATGATGTCTTCAAATGACGAATTATTTCGTATTTTGAAGAGCTCAGTGATGTATCTACATCTACATCACTGACCTTCAACAAGCCATAGTTTAAATATTTTGATTGTTTCGATAATATATTTCGCGTATTTCAGTGTCGCAAAAAAAACTCACAATTTTCTTTTCTTAATGTTTACAAAATAACCTATTTGTTATACTTATTTTTGAAGTAGGTATATGATTTTTTAATTTAGTAGTTATCCTCCTCCTCCCGCAAGAAGTCCACTGCTGGACATAGGAGAATTTTCAATATTGGGATTTGCCATGCTCGCCACGCTTAATAGACAGGGTAGTAAGCGCAGTTTGTTTAGTTTATATCGGTTCGGACACTTAATACGACACAAATTATTAGATATATTACTGAAAATTCAAAGTAGGATACATGTATATCTTTTTGAACGTTATATGTTTCTGTTGTTTATTTTTCTTTCTTTTATGTTTGTAAAATCGAAAAACTAGAAATCGAAATTCTTCTCAGCAGTGGTCATTCCGAAACGCTAGGTTTCGGAATGACCACTGCTGAGAAGAATACGCCGAAAGAAACTCAGTCCAGTCTTGGTCTCTATGTGCCTGAAGGGCTCGATGTGCCTGAAGGGCTTGATACGATTAGTTAAAGTATCTAAATCGATCACTGGACAAGAATACGTTATTAATATTTTCTTCACATTCTTAACGCATGCATTCCAAAACTTCTAATTGGCCTGAGATGCTCTAACACCAAACTTCAGGCGGCGTAGTTACAAAATATCACCGAAACTTTCCAACATCATAATTGAAACATCCGGAATTCAGCACATATTTCAACCGCTCTTGCTCGGATAATATAAGGAGATAGAGGACAGACTCGGATATAAAATATGGCGTCCTTTCATGAATCTTATTAAGATATCCTCCGAAAACAGAACGGGATGAAACTATACCACGTTTCAGCATGTAAGAGTAAGACAGAAAGGTTACCCGGTTTACGTATATTAAAATAAAACAGACCCGGTTAAAGAGGTGCGCGAGCCGGAATTTATCGTTCCTATGAATATGATTTTCTTTAAGAAGTGGATATAGTTCCCATAATGGGTGTTTAGTGTCAAATAGGTATTATTCTCGTCTGAGTTATGGTGGGTATTCTTTGTTGCTTTTTGTGATTTGCATTTGTTTAGGGTGTTATTATTACATTATAAACACGATACCTGAAAAAGTATAGTCCTATATATTTAAACTGCTTTTTTAATGTGTTTTGAATTAAATTTTCTATATAGTTCTATACTAGAAACTATACACATTGGATATATAATTATGAATTTAATTATAAATAATTTTCAACATATATACGGTGAAATTTTGATCGTTCTGGACCCTTAAAGGAGTGATTCAGCCCATCGATATGAAAATCTTTTCCTATGGGACCAATGCTGGGAACTCAAAAAAAATGGGCAGTTCCATACAAAAAATTTCGGCCGCCCGGTCAATTTGTATGGGACAAATATGGGTAAAGTTGTTTATATCAACCGGCTGAATCATCATTTTAAAATTCTCCTTGAGCATTCCTAAACCGCGGTATTATACCCATTTAATTAAAAAATAAACGGCATCTGCGGATATATTTTGGTTATGTATTTTATCAGGTAATGGATTTTCACTTGATATTAATTAAATAATATAAATGCACGCACATTTATAATTATAACATAAACGCAAAAGCATGTAGGTAATAGATAGGTAGGTATTCTGTTGCTATAAGGTTGACAACGACCTGCGGGATATCTTTTATTTAAAGTTTTGTATATATATTTTATTTGCAAATCAAAACTTAATCGTACATATTATAAAATTCTAGTAAATAAACTTGAAATTTAATAACCTACTTTTTTGTCCCAGATACTTTTTTAATACGCCCCATTATTTTTATCCGTCCAATATCTGTTCACAAAAGTGTACGGATATGAGCGCGGCGCCATAACTCATAAACTTTCTTTGGAAGTGCAACACGCGCGCTATCTCGGCTAACATGCAAAATAAGTTTTGAGACCAAGGGTTATAAGGGGCTAGATGGCTTATGGAAAAAATTGAGCTTTTTAATAACTTTAATCAGTACCTATTACAATACAAATCTTACCTAATATTATAAATGTGAAGGTAAGTTTGTTTGTTACGCTTTCACGTTGTAACTACTGAACCGACCATCATGAAATTTTGCATACACGTTATCTGGGGTACGGAAAAGGACATATGGTACATTTTATTCCGGGGAAAAGTACTGTTCCCGAGGGATCGACATTGACGCGGGCGGAGCCGCGGGCGAAAGCTAGTAGTATAATAATGCTTTTTTGTGTACATATTCTCTTAGTTTTGGAATAGGTATAATTCTTAATACATTCCGCAGTTGTAATTTATCTTTAGCTACTTATTGAGGATAAATTATCTAAATCTGATTTACTACAACCATAGACGAAAAAAATATATAATCAAAATTAAATTGTTCCATAACATGAAAAAAAAGAATGAAAATCATTTTTAGGCAACATAAAGTGATGAATATTTATTTGTGATCTTGTTCTGTCTTTCCTAATTTTCCGCGCGATTACCTTAATATTTTCTTTCATAAAATCTTTTCCTGAGAAAAATAAATCCGACAAAAAAAGAATTAGCCAAATCGGTTCACACGTGATGCCGTGACGTGAAATAATAGTGTATTTAATTTAGGTAATCTGATTTTAATATCTACCAATAGAAATGCAACAAAAGGAACAAAATGCAAACAAAAAATTATTCAATTCACTCGTATAGAAAGCGCGTCTCCAAAAAAAAACTTATCTTTCAATTTCTGGGTTCATTTCAACTGATTTTGGGTACCTGATTGTTGAACTATTGTTGGATATAGTGTATTAAATTCAGGAACGAAGTCTTATTTATTCAATATCTACGTCTGTTTTTTATACTAATAGAAATGTATTATGAAAGGGAACAAAATGCAGACAAAAATACTTTAAAAACTGCACTATTCAGTCGTACAGAAAGCGCGTCTCCGCAAAAGCTTATCATTCAATTTCGCGTCGATATAACGCGGCGATATGCAAAAATTACCCATCTCCCTTTATCCCCACATAAATAACATTAGAGTGGGTGAGATAGCGTGCGTGGGAGTGTTTTTGTAATTACCGTATAAATAATAATTCTGTAGGTTTGTTCTCCTTGGATTTGTTCAAAAGAGTTTGGGCTGAAACTTTAAAATATAATTTACGATTTGTATAGGTACGTAGCAGCGAACTTAATATTATTATTCACACAAACCTATATGCCTATACTAATCTAAAAAAACCTCTTTATTATACCAACAATATCTATATGAATCCGCGTTTTTAATCACTACAAAGGAAATCTGCCCTTGGCTTCAAACTCGTTGGACATAATACGAATAAAAAAAAATTGGTGAACTTACATATTTTTTTGAGATAATAGAAAAAATAACAATGGTTGTTAGATTGGAACGAGTTAAAATAGAAAATTAAAAAGAGGCCTACAAAAGATAGAGTTACCTAAAATGGGGACTTAAAAAAAATCTTCCATGTCTACATACGGGAGCGTGATCCATTTGATATCCTGCGACTTATTAGCCCACTATCACTTCTTCAGATCCACTTGCTCGTAGGATTGTTATTTTTCCAAGAAAATTATCATTCGCTTTTATGATAAGGTCAATAGAGAACATACCCTACAGTACCTCGTAGATTACAGTTAGGTAAGGATGATTCACGGCGCCTCGCTCTCGAGAGGTGATTGAGCCAAAGAGCGAAGTTTGGAGCCATTTACTGAGAAAAATACAGTGAGGAAATGTGTTACGGGATTATTGCACATTAGAACTTGAGGTTAATTTGGTTTGAAATTTCCTGGAAAATATTTGATTGAAAAAAAAAACTCACACACATTTAAAAGGCGTTTGAACCTCAATGACAGGGTTCGGACCGAGTTCTGCCATGTATTTATGTCACTGATATTAGATTTTTGTCTGCAAGTCTGCGCCATTTTTTCTGCAAGTCTGCGCCATTTTTTTCTATCCCTAGCCTTCGCAATTCAGTTCTTACCAGCAGATTGCTTTATGTCATCAACCCACTTAGCTGCCGGACGCCCTCAGTAACAGCCTAACTTCACGTACCATCGTTCCTTCCAGGTGTCCTGCTCAGTTCCATTTTAGAGTTACAACCCTTGAGAAGACATCGTGAACTTTCGTTCGGCGTTGGATCTCAGAGTTGCGGACTCGGTCTTGCAATTTGATGCCAAACATGGTTCGCTCCACGGCTCTCTGCGAAACCGCAGTCTTGTACATGGCTCCTTTCGTAAGTGTCCATGTCTCTCTCTCCCTCCCTCATCAGTTACTGACATTATTCATGCTGTAATATGATCTGTCGAAATATTGTACGGACGGCTGCCTGTCTGACGTCAACCCTCTTTGGATAGCACAAGAACCACAGACAAACCTGCGAAATTAAAGTACAATTATTGGCCCACGCCGGGAAGCGAACCCGGAGCTCATTGTGTATAAATCTGGCGTGTTAACCACTGCAACGTTAGTACTAATATTAATTCTGTGCCACTACGCTACAGACAAACCTGTGAAATTGAAGTATAATTATTGGCTCACGCTGAGAAGCAAACCCGAAGCTCCTTGTGTAGCAATCAGGCGTGTTAACCACTGCGCCACAGATGCCCATGACATCGCGAAAGTATTTTTTTTAACGTTAGTTTACTCCCTTAGATTCAAGTCATATGACATATGACATTACTGTTATGTACTGTAGATTGTAGATATTCAATCTCACTCCCGCAAACAATAAATATTCATTAAAATTATCAAGCAAAGCTTCCAAGGTGGTATGAAGGCATTCTATACATTATCCCCTTCGGCAATAATCGCGAGATACGAGAAAATATGACGGCATTATGCACACAGCTTTGTCAACATCTTGATAGATGTTAACTCATTTTTGTTGAGTTGCGGGGGAAATTGGGTCACTTTGTGGGGTAAGTCCTTAATGTGGTCTCATATTACATCCTTTTGATTTTGTAATCAGCAGTTATGTAGTTAGGTTTATTGATAATTTTGATTTTAAATTTTTATTGGTTCTATGCACAAACCTAGTAAACTTTTTATATTAGACTAGCTTTCGCCCGCGGCTCCGCCCGCGTCAATGTCGATCCCTCGGGAATAGTACTTTTTCCCGGGATAAAAGGTAGCCTATGTCCTTCTCCGTACTTCAGAGAACTTATATGCAAAATTTCAGTAGTTACAGCGTGAAAGCGTAACAAACAAACAAACAAATAAACAAACAAACTCACTTTCGCATTTATAATATTAGTAAGGATATTTGAAGAAGTAAAGAACTTATGTTTTAGTATGTAATAGGTAAAATTTTACCTTACTTTTTCTACATACTTTCGAGAAATAAGCATAAAAGTAATCCAATAGTACTGTGTCTAACGTACGTAACCAATTAATAAATCGGAAATTTCTATATCTTTCATACAAAAAAAAACCGACTTAAAAAAACTACTGACTCTATTTTTTATTAGATACTTCTAATACTATTAATAGGTACCTTTTTTGATTAATAAAGCGTTGTATGACGAAGAAATAACAAAGCGACCATAGAATACAAACTAATTAAGCTCTAATCACCCCCTAACAAGATAAAACACCAATAAAGCACCGTCAACATTAATCACGACATAATACCGGTAATAATTAAAAATCTCATAGGTGTTCACTTCTGCAACTCACTAAATCGTTACCCCAGTTGATAGATGGCTTATACCGTTCCTCCTTAGAACCTTACCTTTCCGAATTCCTCTCCGAAATCCCATATAAATTGTTAGTAAGAAAACAGAATGCTTAGTTGCACAGGGTTGTAACTCACAAGCGTAGATAGCAGTATTAGGAAGCGTTTACACGGGCGGCACGTAGCGTAATAAATAATATAGTAATCAGTGCGATTCCTTACATCCCGCTCTTATTAGGCGAGAACCTACATTCAACATTCGCCAAAGCCGGGCTTACTGGCACATGTGGGACGTAAAGATTTCGACAATTTATTGTACTTCGGCTTATGAATCATAAATAAGAGAGGCTAATTAGAATTGCTTGCGTTTACGTGGATCGTCTTGAGACTGTAGTGGGTGCTTGGTTTTATTTATGGTCGATTTACTATTGTTTGCTTATTTACAGATGTAGAGATGATAATATTATCGTAATAGCTTTTATAGCAGAAACATTATTTAATTGGTGTGAAATTCATATGCGTTATTTTAGTATAATGAAGTTAAAACAACGGTCAAAAACAATATAAACTGGTCAAGTGTGAGTTGCATTAGCACACACACACACACCACACACACATATTACTGTCCGTACAATATTTGACTTCAAAATTCACGTTTGTCATATGGGCACTCTGACCTATATGTAAGCATAAAACCTCTTTCAGCGACATATCTTATGATGCTAGCTAAATTCTTTCGAGCACGAATACTATTGACGTCACTAATACATAAGTCACAACTTTGAGAGAATCGAGTTAAAACGTCAAAATAACTTACTTTGTTCTTATGATTTGATATTATAGCGGCAATAGATATTCTTACCCATCTATAAACATTTCAGGTCTCTACCTAATAGGGTTCAATAAATACAGCCCTGTGACAGACGGACGGACTAAATTTTTGTTTCATGTGTGAACTCATCACTGATTTTGGCATTTCAAGCTGCCTAAATGCATCTGCAGACGCAGCTTAATGAGATATTTAAAAAGAACATACATATGGAAAATTATATGATGCCAAAACAGCAGAAATAGATATTGATCCGTTCCCGCTACGTATATTAAGTTACGTAACAAAAAAGCAAAGAGCTAACTTTACACAAACAGCCTTACCTGCTGCCTGGCACACAAGGTGTCGATGATACGCAAATTATGAAGTTTTAACAATTTTATCAAATAAATATCAAATGCTAGACATAACTTCGACAATATTTTGATCCACATACTTAAAAAAAACGAGGCTTAATGAGTTAAATACTTAGAAAATACATATAAAGGATATATCTACCTAAACAGAGCCGATAGATAATAATCATTCCGGCTACGTATTAAGTTACCTAACAAAAAGCAAAGAGCTAACTTCACACGAACAGCCTCATCTGATAAAAGCTGGCACACACTGTGTCGATAATACGCAAATTATGAAGTTTTAACAAGTTTGAGAAATAAATCTCGCTGGTGCGGTTATCGGGCGCGGTAGGCGCGGCTGTGTCGGGGTTGTCAAATTTAAGTTATTTAAATTTTTTGCTGTATAACATTTACATTATAGCGATAAACATATTTAGTAAATCATAGCAATTGATAGCAGACGGTAGTGGATGTAATCCTGCCATAGCTCTGGAAAAATAATAAATAATGCGTTCCACACCTTTGGCATGCATATAAAATTAATCAATTAATGGGCGTGTTTTAAAAAAAATACTTTCCCAAATAATTTAGTCCGTCTGGTATTTTTTCTTCTGTGAATCAAACAAAACTTGATAAGGATATAGCCCGTTAGGTTTCGCGTGACGTCACTGGCCGGTATACTGGAGTTTTTACCGGCTTGTTGCGTCATGAGCCCTCACTCCTAAACTTTGATGCGCTTTATCTTTATCATCTTTAGTTTAATGGAAAAAAGAAAAAAAATCTA
Source organism: Elegia similella (assembly GCA_947532085.1). Taxonomy (NCBI): domain Eukaryota; kingdom Metazoa; phylum Arthropoda; class Insecta; order Lepidoptera; family Pyralidae; genus Elegia; species Elegia similella. The sequence goes on along the minus strand of OX383926.1, from coordinate 23,655,564 downwards.
TTTTAATAAAATAGGATTTGTTATTTGCTCCCAATCCCAATGGATTACATGAACTATACTTATTTAGATATATAATATATTACATAGATAGTTAACTAGACAAATGAACACTATTATTTATTCTTAATTAATCGCACGCACCAAGTCGCAGGTAAACGATTAGTTTTTCAATACATACATACGAGTACATATTTATCACGCCTGTTTCCCGTAAGGGTAGGCAGAGACTATAAATCTCCACTTGCTACGATCCTGACAAATATCTCAAGCTTCATCTACACTCCTTACCTTCCTCATGCATGCTCTACGGTTCCGCGTTCTTCTTACACATCCTTCATTAAGAACGTATGCAATCTTATCGCAATACGTTCGATGAGGTCGACCCTGCCTGGCCAACATTTCCATTCACACTGGCTTTATATAAATTATCAATCGTGCTTCTTTTATTCATCCTTTCAACGTAGCCAAAGCACCTGAACATAACATTCTAATATTTATTTTAACAGAAATATGTAATAAGCTACCTAGTAAGCAACCCTACGATTAAAGAAGCAGTATAAGCAGTAAGGCAAAGAATGGAAAGTAAAGTTGGCGCAATATATTAATTGGCGAGTAAGGCTACGAATTACATGCAATACAGATGGGGCGCAGTTATGAACAGTGATCAGTTTATTTGTTCCTCGTGTGTGTAACTGGTCAACACTGGTGTCAGATTTTTCTAGCTGCCTAAAGGCATCTGACATAGTAGCTAAGTGAGAAGCATAGAAGCGGTAAATCTTCCACTCAACCGTCGTTTTTTTGTGAGAGTGTGACTTCCAGACGAGCCTATCCATACAGGCTACTAGCAAAATTGAATTTTGCCGGTAGCGTGGCCCTACCACAACAGAAATAAACTTTACCTTCCACATTATTTTTTGTCATGGATCTGCGTATTTTTTTTATCTTTAATACCTCTGCAGCGTCACTATCGAATCCAACGACAGTACTCTTTCAAAAAATGCTGACTTGATGTCAAGTATTATAAAAGTCATACAACACGTAACATTGAGTCTCAATTTACTAAATAAACAGAAATATGCAACCAAGTAAACATACGCTCGAATGAGAAAAAAATCTGTACTCTCGATGGTTTGTGTTAAGGCGTATCCAACTTTAGACTATTAATTTGGGTCTTAAAGGACGATGCCGACAAATGACGCTACATGTGTGATATTAATTTTCTTAGCGACTAACGGTTAACTGCTGACTAGGAATTTAATTTGATGATATAGCTTTTTGTTTCCCTGGAATGAGACGCAGGTATATACCATCCGCTTCCTCATTTGAGTGTTTTCTCGGTGGTGTCCTTAGCATAAGCCACATGTTACAGCATAAATTCTTTTATAAAAGAGGTCCTCTGTTATGAAAGAATTTATGCTGTAACATATTACACTTACGGGCCTGATGCCAATCCTACTTCGGTGTCTCCAGGACCGCGGACAGATACGTATGAAAATTATGAGCAAGTATTTGTTCCTGCCGGGAACTAATCCCGGTGCTTCTTATGTCGCAGGCATGTTATCCACTGTGCCACGAAGGTTATACAATCTATAGTATCCCGCCGTACTACTAATATTACAAACGTGAAATATAGGATGGCTGTGACGATATTAATTTGTTTAAAGGCGTTTTTTTTTTGCCGAAAATATATTTTTGTGACAAGCTTTTATTGTACACGAATCCACGCATGGAACTTTATGAAAAGTGTTTTCCAAGATAAATCAAATGACCCCACGATTGGTGTACCTTGTTTAGTTTAAGAGTTCATATGGCCACTTCTTACTTCATCATAAGACCAACGCAACGATTCCATAAATTCATCCAATTTACACCATGCATGCAAAATTCCAGCTCAATCGGTAACATGGAAGTGGATCAAATTTAACTTGCAAGATTTGATTACAAAGAAACATCGGGGCAGTTGAAACTAAATAAAAGCTTGTAAAACACATGATTTAATATTTCCTCCATTAAGTTTTTGTAAAGAAAATATTTACCAGGGGTGAAAATTTACACGATTTCCAATCGGAGAGCATGACTTGCGATCTTCGTTACATATCCGATATTGCTAGAGGCATTTCTCGATAAATACCATAAACTAAATCACCTATGTTGTTTCACCATAAATTTCTTTTTTTTTGGAAGATCCTTATGATTAAAACGCCCGCAGTTTTCAAAGCCGAAATTGAAACAGTGCCTTCAAAACTCCGATAGTGATTACCATAAATATACAGGATGTGACATTTATAAACATCTCCATCCCTTAGGCATTGAACAGAGCCATTTTGCCTGATTGATTCGACTATAATGACACCTAAGCAAAGTTTTCACACAAATAGATTCGAATATTGATAAAGACTCTTTTGAACCAACCCGGTGAAAAGACATTTTTGTTTAAGTGGAAACTTCGTTAGTGGCCTTGTGCACATTTTAGGATGTGTAAAAATGATAAACTTGCGTCAGCACACGTAACCTAATTGAAAATTTGTAAGACACGTGACCTGAGACCGCCGGTGCGGCGTAGGAGAGGAAGTAATATCCCTCTCTCTTTCTACTGCGCGGAGTTTTCTGTCGGCACTCTCGGGGTGCAACCTATATATTAAATGATGAAAAATCAGCATTTTTTTTCAAGTTTTCCATACGTGGAGTGAAAGTCATTTAAAGTTCGTGATCACTTTGAATTCTGGTAATAAAATAACTAAGTTCGATTTCATGGTAGCTTTATGGCATATTTAAAAAAAATTAATGTAGCTTGAATTTTCTCAAAAATCGTTACCATGGTTCCTTTGATCACTTTTCTCTGTCTCTTATAGTTAAAAAAAGGCGTCACTAGACTACTTCGATGAGACACCATGTATATTAAAGATTGTAGTGAGTATAAACAAGTAGCACACACAAATAAATTAATTTATCGAGTAACGTTCTTATCTCCATGCTAAAACTTATTATGCTACGGTGCTACGACGTTGCTGCGATGGCGCTACAATGGATCTACGTAGTGCTACGAAATGTTTATCTGTCCAGCCAACAAATGATTGATTATGGTGACTAGTGTTGTGCCGTGCTTGAAATTTTCTAGACGGATGAGAACGGGTCGGATGTTTTTCCCGAGAATTTCTTGTTCTTTCTCTCAAGTAATTATTGAGTAATTCTCGAGAATTATTGGAAATTTCCCGTAATTTCCGTGAGAAGGAATTCATGAGAACAGAGAATTTCTCTCCGGCACATCACTAATGGTGACCCGTCATCCGGATGCAGATCCTGATACAATTCAGAATTCTACTCAGATAAACTCTTCTCTAACATAAACTAGACACAAAGAGAACACATCTAAAAGTGCCTACGTCTCTACGTTTTACGCATTAAATACTGGAGCTAATAAATTGGGTGTTATTTCGACTCGTAATTTATGAACATTACAGTTGTGAGTTTATTTTATGTTTTCAGAAATCCTCGGTGATTTAGTTTCGTTTGTTGGGAGTTTTGGCTATCGCTGGAGTGTTGAGATTGATTGCCCTAATTACCTTTAAGCTAACGAAATGTAATTAAAGATTTGAAATAACTTGTTATTTACATCAATTTCATTCAATTACTCCGACAAAAGATATAAAACCTTTTGTACAGAAGTAAGAATTATATAATTCTATATTTTGCCCGGGGCTCCATCCATGTTAATGTAGATCCCTTGGGAATAGATTTTCCCAGGATAAAAGTCTATAAACTTGCCCGTCCCTGAAACTGCTTCCATATCAAAATTTCATCACAATTGGATTTATACGAGTAGTTGAAGTGTAAAGTGGTAACAGACAGACTGACAGAGTTATTTTTGCATTTATAATATTAGCACGGATATATTATAAAAACCCATGGCACTTTATGAAAATATCTCGCACCGTATTTTATTCTTTTAAATTTTCAAGTAGTCTTAATTTATCAGCTTAGAAACTCAAAGAATTCTCCTTTCTATTAACTCTTTTTACTTTATTTATCATATACAATACTAAAAAATATTATGAAGAATCAATAATTCCCATTCTCGCTTTAAATATTACACTTTTTCAATAGTTTTATTAAAAAAAACTTATGTCACACCTAAAATACTTATGGTAAGCGCTCGGGCGCTTACCAATACAACACCACCGTTCGAAAAATAAAAATCGTGTAAGCCACGTGGCGAGTGGGCGGATCTATTCGCGGCTCATCCCCCACCTGTTGTGATCCGGCTGATCCGCCCCCAGCGGATATACCCGGATATAGTTACGGCTACGGATATACGGATACGCCGTGATCCGCCTAGCTTGGAACGCCCAGAGGCGTTGGAAGAATTTTAAAAAGGTGTCGTGTGTTGGAGGTTTTATTTACAAATCAAATGTCGGTATATGAGATTGGCTTGAAAAACAGAAAAATATGTTTATTTAGCTTTGGAATTATTCTTTCTAGTCGTTATTGTAAAGATAAATAATACTCGAGGAATTCACTTTTAAGGGCATGCTAAGTCCAATTTGTTGATAACTTTGACTACAACAAGGCCGAAACTTAAACCGATATAAAAATATATTTACAAAAAAACACGATTAGTTCAATATCATGCTGAGTATACCATTTAAAAATATTACTCCTTTTTGTTATGTCCTTTAAACATATATACATAGTATCACGTCTTTTTCCCTAGCGAGGTAGACAGAGCCTAGGTCTATAAAACTTTATGCCCACATTTAGCATATTCGAGGGCGTGTAGATAGAACGAATCAAAATAGTGATGGGTCGCTAGCCGCATCGCCTATTAACATGATTCCGCAGATTTTCGCCCATTTCCTTGTTCGGCTTTTACGATCTACGCGGCAAAAGCTGCTGGCACGTTCTACGTTTTTTCTTTTTTCCCAGACCAGCATGGATTAGTATACTACAGTTCTGTATATTAAAGGAATTCAAATGATAAATTTATTTTTTAATATTTAATTATACGTCTTTTCTGAAAATGTATAATTTATCTAATAAAGAAAGTCTGCTTTATAATTGGGCAATTTTAAACTAACACTCAACTCAATCAACCCTTTAACCACCCTAAATCAAGGGACAAAATGGACTTGAACTTCGTCTTACCTTTAAGACGTAGTTCGTCTAACTAAACTCCTAATTGGCTCTGAATCGAATTACAGACGGGGAATCGAACCCCGATCCAGCACTTAGCGTCCTTTTAACGGTTTAGTAAAGACGGATCCCTCTGCGAGACGATATGGCAATTAAGGGATATTAGTGCTTAGTTCGGTTTGCAGGTGAATCGTAATGGGACTATTGTGTACCTACTCGAATTTATCCTGTAGTAATGGAAGACACTGCGAGAGTTACGTATGTTGTGACTGTTGTGAGTGAGTGGGTGCTGAAATACAAAATCCCCAGATAATAAAACAAAATGTGATCCTTTTGTTCATTTCTCTTCGATCTTTTGAGCTAGCATCTCGTTGGTGTCATAGGCAAGCACAGATTTTAAAAAAATGCGTTCAATACTTCTATGTAGGCAAGCAGAGATTTAAAAAAAAATGCGCACAAGCATAGATTAAAAAAAAATTGCGTAGGCAAGAGTGAAACTAAAAGACACAATCGCTACCTAGACAACGTGATTCTGAACCTCCTAGCTATATTGGAATACAGAATTGCAAGATCAAAAAAGTTTTTGCAAAAAAAATAGGTTTCCCTTACAAAGTCGCCAAACGTCTATGGAAGTTCAAATTTTTTTTTTTAGTTTTTTATCTTTTTTTCTTGCAATTCTGTATTCCATTAGGGATTCTGATTCCCATACATATATAGCTAGGAGGTTCAAAATCACGCTGTATTTAGCAGAATTTTAGAAGTGGTTTACCATTGTCTTTTCTTTAAATCGAATAAAAGTAAATGCTTATTGAATTATAATTGATCTTGTACAAAGAATTTAATTTTTTTAAATATTACCAAGAAGTTCTTAGATTACAGTTTTATTACCTAGTAAATAAACAGACAAATTTATTACTTTATGTTAATTGTCTATGAAAGGTACATTTGTAGTATAACGTTATCAAGTTCAATTTAAACCTTTATTCCAAAGGAGCTAACTAAAACAAATGTCTAATATACAACGCTCCACAGCCTAAAAGTATTGTTACAGTTTTGACGTCTCTTAATTTAAAGGAACAAGGGTTCTTTAAAGGCGATATATAATCAAAGTAATTTTCTAACGATTATAATTATCTATGCCGAATGCCCAGGTCTTGCCCAAACTAAATCTGTCCGGACTGACCCAATACAGTTGCCTCACTGGGCAAGTTCGACGTTTCTCTGTGGACACAAGATGCTGCGAGCACTTTACCGTCCAATAGTTCTAAATTAGCCCCGCAAGGCCGGTGCCACTCGGAGTTTAACTCTCCCTTAAAGTTAACATTTAATGAAAGGATAGAGGAAAATATATTCATCTTAAACGTTACTACGATTTGTAATACTTTAATAAATATATCAAAACTTAAACTTAATCGATGTAAAATAAGGAGATAAGTATTTATGATTTACAAAAACTCTTACAAAACTGTGACTTTAATAGGTACTTATTATCGTGCAATATTATTTGGATACAAGATGTAGGTTGTTTCTGGAAATCTGTAAGCTGACATTCGTCGAAGAAAGAAACTTCCATTTGTCTGATGCAAAGAAAAATATATATTTAGTCACGTCATCCTGTCATCATCATCAGAGTGGTAATAATCTAGTCTGGAAAACATACGATCTATTATTATCTTTCTTTAAATGTCTATTGAGATAAAATATTGAGATAAAAAACAACGAGTTGCACTCTGGGAGTGCCGGCGGAAGTGAAAACTCGCTTTTGCGGCGGTCTCGGGTCACGTGTCCGTCTTACGAATTTTCGATCAGGTCACGTGTCCTGACGCGAGTTTAAAATTTTTTACCCATCCCAAAAAGTGCGTAACGCCGCTTAAGAAGTTTTCACTTGAAAAAGTATAACATATTATAGAAGGTTTAGATATTGACTTAATCCTAGTCTAATAGTTAACATTATGCGACATTTTATACTATCCGCGGTGCAACCGACCGGCCTCTTTGGTCATCGTGCGGCAAGCGTCTTTAGAAGCATTACCCAGAAATGCACTAATGCCCCTCCGATACCGTGGAAAACTGTTAAGGGGCTGGTTAGAGGCTTTCTAAGATACTCATATAATTAGTGCATTGTGCCTCTAACGTCCTGTCGAAGCAACCATAGCCTATTTGCTGTTCATTACATATTTCGACACTCGATTCTCGCCTGTAACTCTAACTAATTTAGGTACACTGTTATGTTATTTCGGTGTGAAATTTAAATTTGGAATTTCATACACAAGTTTGCTTGAGTTACTGGCCGGTTGCGAGGGTCATTATCATCCAGAAAGCGAGCTTTTGAATTTGGAGCGTTCAGGGTTTAATAATTCAATATTGTTGGCAGCGTCTCGTACATTAAATCTTGATGTGACCGAAGTCGGTGGTCTAGTGAGGTCATCTGTCTAGATAACCATTGACCTTTAGTTAGTTATAAAAAAATAGAAAACTTAAAAAAAAACTTGTGACTTTTTCTCTATATCTTTCTGATTATTTTTGATGCTGTTCGCCAGGCTATCTAAACATATAGGTACGCATTTTCATTGCTTTTATAGATATATTAATCTTTAAACGTTGTTTTATAGCTAACTCCGTGGCGCAGCGGTCAACACGCGAGCCTACGACACGAGAGTGCCCGGATTCGATCCCCGGCCAGGTCAAGATGGAAAATGAACTTTTTCAGATTGGCCTGGGTCTTGGATGTTTATCTATATATGTATTTGTTATAAAATATAGTATCGTTGAGTTAGTATCCCATAACACAAGTCTTGAACTTACTTTGGGGCGAGCTCAATCTGTGTGATTTGTCCGTATATATTTATTTATACTATACTTTTTGATATAGTATAAAAAACTAAATAGGTACAATCCACTGAATGTTGCAAATAGATGTATTCGAGAATGACTTGCTTTTCGCTCAAACTTTCATTCGAAGATAGGTTAACAAAAACGGTAACTTTTAAGATATCTAAAACCTATCATTATAACAATCAATAAACTAAATTACAGTTAAATTCAAATATTACTTCAAATGAAGCTTCATCTTGCGTAATCAACGAAGCCATTAGCCTGGTACAGTCAGCCAAATAAATATGGATCTTTTAAAGCGCCTCCTCCTAATTGCCTGCAGATGGACCAGTGCCAATTACTGGCGACATTCAGCTGTAAGTTCAACTGTACTACAAAATAAAGAAATAATAGAATATAAACCTCATAGACATCCTCCGCAGTGGTGAAAACGCTAGACGATTATATGAGCGGGTAAATACTTAAACGAAAGGGTGTCAGCCAAAACTGTCCCACATGATATAACAGGCGCACCATACTACTGTTAAAATGTTCAGAGAAGGAAATACAGGGTTACTTAAAATACACTAATAATTTCACCGGACTAGATTGCCAACATCATAAACAACAACTGTTCTACGACTTTTGATAATATGTTAGATTTTACTTTCATATAAAAATTGAATATTTATTTAATTTTCCGGTTTAATGTTAACAACTCTACAAGTAGCACAAAGAAAAAGTGACTCGTGTGAACGTCGCGTCATCCTTTCATTTATGAATATAACATAGAATTGTCACGAAAGGACATGAAATTTCTTTTTAATTTAAAAAGTTATATCACAATTCTTAGAACAAACGTTGTTGTTTATGATATAAGCTATCTAGTTCTGCGAGGTTATAATATCTTACAAGTCACCCTGTATACTTTACGATATTATTGATAATGATTTGTTATAAGAAGGTTCTGCAAGAAATTGTGGAAATTGAAGTGTTTCCAAATCACTAGTACGCTGAAGTGATTAAATACATCAAAAGTATTGTATAATTCAGCTCGATCCTTGCACAAAATCACCCCCTTGTTGAAATTTAAAACATCTGTTATGTATCTACATATGATATTTAAAAATAATATTCGTATTTTATAACTTTTCTTTATGAAAATAAACTTGTTTTTTTCTTTATGACTTTAATTTTTTTTACATTATCGCCTAATTGTTTTGCGTAGCCTAATGACTTGCACAGTCGCGACGTTTTTTGTTCGCGCGGCACCCGCTTAATTATTGTTGTAAATGTCGCACGAATAATCGAATTTAAATTTTGCATTACTTCTTTGTTACACTTTTATACTTATCTTATTTTTCAGTACCGATAAATGTTGGAGATACTAACTCGGTTGTGACTAATGACTATTTAGCTTTATAGCGAATTTATTGTGAACATTACTTCTCGATTTGCGTTATCGAGAGCCGTATCCAAAATCGCAGCCCTTCTGGCGTTTTATGGCGTTCGCGATTGATTGAGCTTTGTTGAACGAAATCTGTTTTGCGTTTGTTTGATGTAGATTTTTGTCAGGTTTCGATTTGGATTCATAAAATATTGTGGGACGTTTAATTTCAATAATACAAATTTAGATATTTTAATAACAAAAAGGAAACATTTCCATTGTATAATCCCAGTTTTGTTGTTTTATTTGATTAACAGCCTCCGTGGTCCAGTGGTTAAGGCGTTTGCCTGTTGACCCGGGGGTCGTGGGTTCGATTCCCACCGGAAGCATACTTTGATTAGTTGTTTCCAGTTTGGTTAGGACATTGCAGGCTTGAATAACCTGATTGTCTGATAATAAAGATGATTCCGTGCATCGGAAGACACGTTAAGCCGGTGGTCCCGGCTGCCATCTGGTAGTCGTTAAAGGAACCACGTCAGAGGCCGAGAGGCGGTTCCGAAGAACTCTGACACCAGGGTGTGCATGGTTGATTTACCGTGACACCTACTCGAAATGATGATGATGAGTTTTGTTGTTGTTTACCAAGGATACCGAAGATCGTGCAAAGTGGAGAAGAAAAAGCCGGAAAGCGGACTCCGGGCTCCGAAACACCTCAGCTAAGGATGCAACCGGGAACACGCTCAGATGAGAGAGAGAGAGAATCCCAGTTTTGTTGTGTAGTTATCACAGCTTTGTTTAGTTTTTGTTTATATTATAACATCGACAACGGTCGAGCGTGGACTGAATGATTTTTGCTAATTGAATGTGATTTTCACTCCCTTTTTAGACACAAGGCTTGAGTGGTCTAGTCAATATAGGCTTTAGGTGGCCCTCGGCTTATTTACAAGGCTTACTATTCTGTCTCTCCCTTATGGGTATGTTACATGACATAACTTACCAATTAGACTGTGTGACGTATATGTATTCGGTAATAAGTGAATACCACATATTCACGAACATTAATTAAATTCTTCTTATTATGAAATCTAGTATACCTGAACGTCAACTTCTACGTACCTAGTTTTATTAGTAGAATTAAGCAGCCAGTGCAGGTAGCTAAGCAACGAAATTATATAACATGCTATTAATGAGATGATAAACTGTAGGATACCGAGAAATATCGAGGCACGTCACGCGAACTTAGACTATGATGAAATTATAATTAATGGCCGCCTTACATGCTGTAAAATTATAGATAATGGTAAATGTCGACTAAGGATTAAATTATATTTTGCCGTTTTGCCTGATGACCAGACTTTAAACGTAATTGATTGCCACATTGTAAGATCCTGCAAGGCCATGCTGTCAGGTCACCACTAAAGATGAAAGCTTCGATAGTAAAGAGAGTAATAACAGAATTTAATAAAAACACGTGACTATGAAAATTGCAGCCAGAGGAGGCAGTAAAGCAATGAAATTCGTTAGCTACGATCAGGGCACATTAGCTGCGATAGTGCGGTCTTGATGGTGTGCGGACACACTGCTTCCACGGCTGGCAATCAAGCTTGATATAAAATTGCAGTAAAGCAGTGACAATACTAAATTTGAAACTTTGACACTGTAGCCGACAAAGACCAGGGAGAGCATCTTCAGATACAGTTAAACTTTTAATAACCAATACTTGCTCTTTAAATGATGTAAAATAAACGAAAACAATGTAAAAAAGAACTATTTATTTTATTTCAAATAAAATTGCAACAAATGTAAAAGAAGAGATTTAAAATGTAGTTAAATTTATAGGATTTTCGAAACAATGTTCCAATATTATGAAAAAAAAATCATTGACTTGTCCGTTTTGCTTACGTAATGCAATTATTTGTGCTCGTTATTTTACAAAAATCAAAAAGGAATGTCTCGATCATTGATGTGCGTGTGGCCTTAGACCATGGCAAACCTAATTATGTATACATATAAACGGGACTTAGCACGTACCTTTTTCCACCACCACAAGATGACACCGCAGTACTCCAGTCTCGTGGCTACCACGATGGATGTAACTCCATTGAAACGTCAATGGAAACAAGTAATGAAAAGGTTCGTGCTAAGTCCCGTTGTATACATAATTATGAGTTTAAAGCACGAAAGTTTAAAAAAGAACATGGCACACCTGTTGTCTTGGCCTGCGTGTCCCACCAGCTGCACACGTGAGGACTTTTATAATTCCACTGATCAGTACGTCAGTGGTAGAGTTCTGGTCAACACAAATATAATAATAATTCGCCCGAGTCGACACGATAAGAAGAAGCGATGTGCGCGGTAGTTTATGTAGAGCGCGATAGTGTAGTGACTGCTTCAAATGATATTCATTGTGCTAAAGTCAATATAAAAAGATAATGTTTTGAATGTCTGTTCATTTTTCTAACAAACAGTATGTCTCGCTCAATAATGTGCGCGGTAGTTTATGTCGCGCGCGATAGTCGCCGCTACAGAGGTTATTCGTTGTGCTAATGTGCAGACTCTCGTTTGCATTCTGCATTGCGGGGGTGGCAAAGATGCTCAGGGAGGAAACAGACATGTTTATATAATATAGAGGGGTTTAAGATTCAATCTACGTAAAAATATTTTTTGTAACAGTGATGCTTAATATTATTTTATTTTGTCCCATGTAAGAAGGTGGCGGCAGTCATATTTTTTAATTCTTCATTTTGCCTTGTCTCAATCTTCAGGGATTTTATTTCTTTAGTCCTGATATTTATTCTCAATTAGTTTATTTATATTAATTTATTGTCTTTGATTTTTTAGTTAATATTTTTTTTTTGAAAGCGTTTGTTTAGTTCGAACGATAAATATTCTATATTTTTCTTCATAAACCTTTGTTACTAAGAGTAATTACAGTTTTAAATACTAAGTTGAATTTCAAATAAAGAAATCGTGTGCACTGGCAACAAAAAGAATGTAACTTCATTCTACGAAGATGAAGATTTATATCACAAAACCAATGTATTCAAACATTGCACACGATACCTACGTCTACAATTCTCAACACGGCGGAGACGTTCGGGCGTGAGCGGAACCTGCACTATTTTCATTCCGTGTAGTGCCACATTTAATTTTGTTGAAATTCTAACGGAGCCGCGCAAAAATGTCAACTTTATTCCGCCTCAGCCAGCGTCTTCGTTTCACTCCGATGCTTGCTTCTTCATTTTATGAAATGTTCCACAGTTTCGAGACGGGCTTTTGAGAAACTATAACTTTATGAAAACTTATACAGAAGCTCCAAAGTAAGACGTGGCTTCTAGCAAAAATTTACCAAAGCGTATTTAATTTACGTTATGACTTCTTGCTTGCGGATGAAATTTAAAGGTTCGCACTAGATGTTTCTTTAAGAAATTGGTGTCCGTGTACTCATAAGAAGACACATGAAATAAGTTGAAATAATGTATATTAAACCTAGCCTGAAAACTTTTGTATGATAATGTCTAAATTTTATCGAGTTCCCAGTATTGTCTTACAGGAAAATATGTTCATAATAATGGGCTGAAAGAAATGGGAATAATGGATTCTGACAGTTTTCTTAACATAACTTAGGTATAAATCTTAGTTCTAACCTCCGCGACTGAGCATCGCCAGTCAATACATATACTAATAGGTCCATGTCTAAGCATCGTTGTTTAAATATGTGCAGTATATTTGCAATCGAAGAAGGTACATGTTCGGGGCGACTTTGTCTACGTCTGAATCCGCTACTCTGCTCGTCCTCAACCTCAAATGTCAATCCTTTTATATTAGGGATGGGAAACGTTCTAAGTTATCGATAGCTTTTAAATTGAGAATTGAACTAGATACATGGTAAGGAGAGTTAAACTCGATTCCGTACAAAAAGTACTCTTTTTAGTTCTTAAAGTACGTTCAAAAAATAAGTAAAGTTCAAAAAGTACTCTTTTTTCTATATTCCTATATCAAACGTATCATGCCAAATTTCATAATTGTAAGTCTAAGAGAAATACCCTATAGGTTTTGATCAGCACGCGAATTTAAGTAAATTGGCAAAATGTAAAACTCAGCCATATCTTTTGATCTCCTTTAAAAGAGGTTTGAAGTATTTTTTCACAGGTTAAAGGGTGTGTATATTATGATATGTTTTTAATATTGAACTTGATGCGTCGACGAATTTATGTAAAAAATGGTCTAAACAGACAACCGAGTAATTCTATAAAGGTTTGGCCGAGGTTCCTTCCTACCTTTTTAGTTACGGAAACCTAAGAAGAAGACTTTTACTTAATTTTAGTCACTCTAAATACTGAAATAAAGAAAGTTTGTTGTAATACATTAACATGAGCAAACAACATAATATGTCGAAAATCATATCGGTTCCTCTGCAAAAATAACGATTTCTCTTTTTAATTATTTTTCAGTTTCTTGTTCTTTTACACCTTATCCCACCAATTTCTATGTGGGGTTGGCACATCACAATTAGCATCTTCCATTTCCCCTATACATACACTTTTCTTACCCTATTTATACAGCTCATCGTTCTTCGGTCTTTCTCGACTTCCGGTTCTATCTAGATAGCTTTTCTTCCACCAGACTCATCATATGACCATACCAACCTAATCTGTAGCTATTCCAGTTATCAGTTCAATTTGTTTTCTCGATATTTATTAATTTCCTTGCCTGTTGAGGTGTAATATCTACCTCCACCTCTGCCCATCTACCTTTTAAGTATGCGATGGTGTGATGGTTAGTAGATAACCTTTGCATACATTTTTTATATCTACCTCCAACGTATCGGAGCCTATACTTCTTAAGACACTTTCATTTCAGTTCTCACTTGTTTGCCTGTCGCGCTTTCGTGCTTCATCTTTTGTTCCATTACATACATAAAAGGCGTTGAAAACAATTACCTAATCAACATGTTGATTAGGTATACCACATTTTAATAGATTTAATTATTTCAACATCGACACTATCCCAGCACTAAACCGTTCACAAGCATTTTAAGTATTGATGGCAGCAGAATAAAACAGCATTGAGTCTATGTCTAAACCTCGTCGCGGGAAACAGGCTTATTCCTGCGATGAGTGCTATCTCTCCTGGCCTTTCCCTCGCTTCCCGAGGGAGCTCAGCCTTTTACAGCGTGTATTCGACTTTATGCGATCGACTTTCAATATGAATTTCAGATGGGTTATAAGGAATGGCTTTGTGCTCCACAAACGTATTTGATAAATGGCTTCCGATCTTCGATAGGGTAGTTTTATTGTATTTATCTTTGTTTCGATTTTACTGTTGTGGTGAACGGCGGAAGGAATATATATTGTTTTAAATGTTAAATGATTGCGTACGTGGATACCACTAAGATTGATTACCTAATGTGGCCTTAAACGATTCGAAATACTCTGTCCTTCCAGCTATCATCATGTCATGTCAGCTCAAAAAGTCTTACATCAGTTCTAGTATTCTATTTTTAAAAGCGTGACCTGACAAGGCGAGCGACTTTTCTACTTTTCTACACAAACATCATTCGTTTGCGAATGATCACACGTTCAAAAATTGACCCTTGGCCGCTTACAGGCACGAAAAATAAAACAAAGACAGTAAAGTTTCTAAAACAAGATTTTCGTTATTTAATTATAAATATCAAGTAGAAATAGATGATACATCTTTACATAGCATAAAATGAAGTCGTTCCCGCTTTCTGTTCGCTTAGATCTTTCAAACACGTAACGAATATCGTCTTCATCGTTAACATCAGGTGAGATAGGAGACAAAGGCCTACTTAAATACTTAGTAAAAATACTACTCAACGAGTTTTGATGCAGACTTCAGCAACAGATAAGATTATTCAAGAGGAAGGTTCATATGTTTATTTACTGCCCCATATTAGTATCTACACAACACCCGTGCGAAGCCGAAGCGGGTCGCTATTTTTATAATAATCCAAATATTTTCAATTTCCACTTTGCAAGGACACCCGTAAGTTGCACCAAAATATCTAAAGTGGACGTTACAATCCCAAATCTGTACAAACTAGTGGCCACTAAGTCTAAGTAAGTGGCGTTCGGCGGCCGAAGATTTGCTGGCCCGTCTCTAATGGGCTCTATCCTTATTTATTGAAGTTTCCGCCGAGGACGATACAACTTTTAAATTTTCACCCGGTTTTCCTGTAATACTGTGAAGTGTTATCGTATATGAAGAAGAAATAACTGGAGTCGGTAACATTCAATGGTTTCTGAGAGTAGTGCACGACTAAAAGATTATTTAAGTGCAATGCCGGATTTAGAGGTCTGGAGACCTGTTGGCAACAAAAGAGTGGAGGCACCCTATTTTGTTTTTAATTATTTTCCAAATAAAATAGTCAGTTTCTCAGTCGAAATTTCTAATAAATAATATATTGTGAAACCAAGTATAGATTTTTATTTATTTTGTTTGTACAAAGTGCTGTAGGTAAAGATAAAACGCGAATAAATATCAAATGTAAGGGTATTTACTAGTGTTTACTGAATTTGTTTTTTTTTTCGAATTTAATAGCCCCGTATGCCCTACACTAAATCCGGCCCTGCAAGTGTGTATGTGTATGCACGGGCGGCGTCATAATTGCAGTCACAGTTTCCTAACGCAATAGTATGAACAAATATTGGCAGTTACGACCGTCTTCTTCATTCATAAGCGCACATTTATATATCGCACTCTTTCAATATAACCCAACAAGAAAGAGATAACTAATTAGTTCATACAGTTTTTGGAAAAGCAACTCTTAATTTTAAACTTCTTAATAAAGTGTGCCTGGACTAGTGGTTAAGATCATTGAATGATGATGCGCAACAAACTATCCTTTTTGTTACAAGTTGTACAGACATAACCTACTTACAAATAACATTTTTACATTAAGTAACCGTGAAAAGTCTCGTATACAGCCCGTATATGATGTTTTTCAATAACAAAACACGACAATCCAGATTGTAATAAAACAAAGCAATAAAAATCGGACTACCTCAATTGGGATCCAAGCATTACATGTAATAGCTATCTATTGCTGACCCTCCGCATAATGCGGGGATCAGAGAAATATGATGCCAGGATCTTATTTATTTGTGCCCACTAAGGATTTGCCCTTCGTATGTTAAGCCGGTTGACCTAAACGAGATAGCAATTTGTGACTTCTTGGCTTCACGAAAATTAGGTCTTTAAATTTTGTTTCTGGTCATGGATATTATTAATAGTAGGCAATACGTCTAGCAACCCATCCCTGTTTGTTGCCATTTTCGACCCAACCAACCAACATGTTAAACATAGCTTTTATGTCTTATAGGACGAGGCTCTGTCTACCCCGCAATAAAAAGACGTATAAGTAGGAAAAAAAAAACATATTTATACAGCTTATAAATAAACCACTGGCATTTCCTTGAAGGGGTGACTCAGCCCGTCAAAATGAACAACTTTTCTAAGCGGGCCAACATACTACATTGATTCGTATATATAACATATTGTTTTTTAAAGATGATAACTACCAAAATCACATATAATTATATTGATATTCCATTTCCATGGAATAGCTATATTTTCGTTGTAAAATTATTGATAATGAGAATTATCCGAACTTTCTCCAAAGTATATATTTAATTAGAAGTATAAAATAAACAATATTAAACAACATTCGACACGAAAATTCTTCTATTTTTTAAAAGGCTAGACTGATTTTGATAAACCATGTAACACAACCATCGCTAGAAAATCTGCTTTCAAATAAAACAAACCGCATCCAAAACGGTTCTCAGACAAACACACACACTAGGTCTGACTTATAAAATCCCTCTTTTGCGCCGTCGGTTAAACAATGAAAATAATTGCAACTTTCTACAAACGTCTTAAATATATATCAACATTTTACTAGTCGATTTTTATCGTATCTTTTCCAATTTAATACTTATGTTTTGGAAAAAATATGGGACAAAAATATCACACGAACCTACTTTTTTAGAAAGATGCATCAGAAATAACAAGGCTGTTCCGCAGTTAATAACTAGAATTGGAACTCAAAAGTTTCAAAATTTGTGAATAAGCTATGAACATCAAACATTTCTCTTCTAATCGAGAGCTTATCATCTCATCGACCCTGTCGAGGGGTGTAAGTAGGTCACCGCCAGTAACGAACTCAGACAGG
This sequence comes from Elegia similella, assembly GCA_947532085.1. Lineage (NCBI taxonomy): Eukaryota > Metazoa > Arthropoda > Insecta > Lepidoptera > Pyralidae > Elegia > Elegia similella. Next base: position 23,638,033 of record OX383926.1, on the reverse strand, counting down.
CGTGGACGAGCGTGTCGCGTTTTTTAGACACCTGAGTTTAATCCGAGAGCACTTAGGATTATTGGCACAGCAAGAAGTTTCACCTGTTTTAAGAAAATCGAGAAAATTTTGAAAATCTTTTCAATTCTCAATCATTATTTTTTATTGATGATGGTCAATAAAAAAACAACGAGTTGCACTCTGGCAATGCCGGTAGAAGTGAAAAGTCACCGTAGCAGCAGTCTCAGGTCACGTGTACGAATTTTCGATCAGGTCACGTGTCCTAACGCAATTGTAACATTTTTTACTAATCCCAAAAAGTGAACAACGCTACTAAAGAATTTTTTACTTCAAATCGGTGTCATCCTCAACTACCTGTCCGATGGTTGCAGGTATGAGGTATCCCCAATCCATCCAACCAAGTAGCATCGCCGTGTGGTATCCGGCAGAGTAGAATAGGGCTACTCCATGTCTTCCCGTGGGTGTCGTAGAAAGCGACTTAGGAAATACAAACTAAATAAAGCTTATAAACATCTATGAGACGTCTCCAACCCGTCTGGCCAGCGTGGAGAGTGTAGGCCAAGTCCTCTGGCTGCTCTGGCCAAGTATGGCTCTAGTAGTACAGAGAGAGTCGTGCTCCTGTAGTGGAGACTAAAAGACCTAATGATGATGATGATGATGAATGAAGTAGCATCCTAAATACTTTTATTCCATTCCTTAGTATAACAAACTTCAACGTTCCCTTCGCTTAAAAAATCGTTTCATTGGGCAGCAGCGTCGTAATTAGTTAAACAAACTGCGCTCACCAACCTGTCTTCCAAGCGTGGTGAGTATGGCAAAACCCTTCATGGACTGTTTCCAGCGTAGATATTAATGCTGATGATGGTTGATGATTTGAGTGCGTATGACGTGCGTGATTGAATGAATATGTACTTCCATGCTGGTCTGGGAGAAAAGAAAAACGTAGAATGTACCAGCTGCTTCTCTTCCCGCGCAGATCGTAAAAGCAGATCGAGAGAATGAGCGAACGGCGAAAGTCTGCGGAATCATGTCAATAGGCGATGCGGCAAGCAACCCATCACTATTTTGATTTTGTTTTCCCATCTACACGCCCTCCAACATGCTAATTGTAGCCATAAGGTCTTAAAGACCTGGGCTCTGTCTACCCCGAAAGGGAAAAAGACTTGATGTTATGTATGTTACATACATAACATCAAGTCTTTTTCCCTTTCGGGGTATGTATGTATGTGTGTATGACCCCTATATTAGGGTGGAGTGAAAAAAAATATATTTAAACTTTGTTACTCCTGTATCACCAATGGATGATCGATATTCTTAGATATATAAAAATAAAATTTCAAGTTCCTACGTTTACATCTTAAGGTGTCGCATCAAATTTAAAAGTTAAAGAAAATAACAAAATTTGTTTTAAATAAAGTTTTTATTTGAAACAAACTATTTATCAGAATGAAAATATTGAAGCTTGAAAATAAGTATCAATACTTATTACTATACAAAATATATTAAATAAAAGCATTTTAACATTCGGAAGCTGAAAATACAGACTCTTCTTATTGCTTAAAAAATTGTGATTTTGAGTCAAATAGTGGTATATCTTGCCTTGCCTTTATCTTCGTGCGAATGAATCCATCTCTTGCCTCTGGCCCACAAACAGATGAAGAAGCCTCAGTAACGAGCTTGACGCACTGTTCTACTGCCTGAGTGTGGCAAGGATACTTTACGATTTTAAATAATTTGTCACCTGAGGAAACGCTTGAAATTTCTGCGTCACTATATTTCACAGTCATCGGAGGTTCTGTTATTTTTTCATTTGACCAGTCAATCAAATCATAATAATTCGACACATGGATTTTAAGATTTGGGAGTTAATATTCTCTTACTTTCTTTCCTTTAAACTCTTTTCTTGCCTTTAAAACTCTACAAAGTCCTAGTTCTCTTATGCGAGACTCATCGTCTTGTAACATTGCTAATAGTATGTTTTCTGGATGTTCAAAGAAGGAATTTCTCTGAATAGTTTTTATAACAATGCTTTTTTGGTCATCCGGGAGATACAAACATCTTTGAATCATATTAGAGACTAGCTGTTGCCCGCGGCTCCGCCCGCGTTAGTGTCGATCCCTCGGGAACAGTAGAATTTCCCGGAATCAAACATACCCTATGTCCTTCCTCGGGCCTCACACCTCCATACCAAATTTCATCCAAATCAGTTCAATAGTTGAAGCGTAAAAAACACAACAACAGTCAGAGTTACTTTCGCATTTATAATATTAGTATTAGTATGGAAGTATGGATATTATTTATACTTCTAAGTCCAGAAATGAGAAAATTTCCATAAAACCTTTACCCTCCCATTTTACCCCTTTAGGAGTGAATTTTGTCCATTTCACCCACATATATGTTTTTTAATTGTAATCGAGAACTTACATACCTATTTATTTTTATACTTCATAGTCCAGAAATGAGAAAATTATCAAACAAACTCCTTTCTGGGGGATTTTTTTCCAGTTGACCTACACAGATCTTTTTCAATTGTAATCGTGAATTTATTTACCTATTTTCATACTTCTAAGTCTAGAAATAAGTAAATTCCTATACAATCTTTACCCCGCTATTTTACCCCTTCAGGGGAAAATATCGTCCATTTTACCTACACAGATATTTTTAATTGTAACCTAGAACTTATACACTTATTTTCATACGTCTAAGTCCAAAAATGAGAAAATTTCCATACAAAGTTTATACCACCCACCCACCCCCTTTTACGCCTTAAGGGGGGAATTTTGCAAATTTCATCTACCTACACACATCTTTTTTAATTTTAATCGAGAACTTATATACCTACATACTTCTAAGTCCAGAAATGAGAAAATTCCATAAAAATTTTACCCCTTTAGAAGTTAATTTCTTAATATCCTTTCTTAGCGCTCACTCACATCATTAAAAGAACCCCTGTACCAAATTTCAAGTTTCTAGGCGCAGCAGTTTCGGTTGGTTTGCCATTTGCCCGCGGCTACGCCGCCGCCGTTAGTGTCCATCCCTCAGGAACAGTTTGGACCCTTAAAGCGGTGACTCAGGTCATCAATACGAACAACTTTTTCTATGGGACCAATGCTGGGAACTCAAAAAAAATTCGTCATTTCCATAAAAAAAGAGTCCCGTCGCCCGGCCAGTTTGTATGGGAATGTCGAATTTTTTTTTGAGTTCCCAGCATTGTTCCCGTAGAAAAAGTTGTTCATTTAGATGGTCTGAGTCACCCCTTTAAGGGTCCAAAACGATAAAAAATTCACCGTGTATATTTGCAGGCAAACTAAGGCCTTGAGTTCATTCAAATGACGATAACTTTTTTTTTAATGAACCGATTTTGATGAAACAAACTTTAGATGTTTTGCTGAGTTAAAACAAAGCAATTGGTGAAAGTTTGAAGTAAATCGGTTCAGTATTTTCGGAGATAATCGTGATCATACATACAGACAGACAGACAGACAGACAGACAGACAGACAGACAGACAAGAAATTCGAAAAAAATTTTTTTGCTTTTTATTATTCTTTTTAAGTGTCCCTCTATCCATTTCAGTCAAAAATTCTAAATGTACAGACAAAATATTTTTACTGTTTTATTATATGTATAGATATGGATTGGACCATATTTGCAGGAAGGTTTTGTTTTAATGTCAAACCAAGTTAGTTAGACTATGTTAGTTAGGTTTCGTTGTTCCAACATATAAATGAAGAAATCTATTAGCGTAAGTCAACCACCGTGAATGTGCAAGTTTACCAGGATCTTTGCTGGCTAATTTTGGTGGGCCCGTACCTGTCGAAATATCATCGGCTGTCATTTCACACAAATCTTTCACTACAGAATCTTTACCATTCAGTTCCAGTAAGACATTTCTTAACCACAAGTAATCCTACTAATATTGTAAATGCGAAAGTGAGTTTGTTTGTTTGTTACGCTTTCACGCCGTAACTACTGAACTGAATGAAATTTTGCATACAAGTTCTCTGAAGTACGGAGAAGGACATAGGATACCTTATAACCTGGGAAAAATACTATTCCCAAGAGATCGACATAGACGCGGGCGGAGCCGCGGGCGAAAGCTAGTATTTTGCAATATTACAATTAGTTGGTAACACATTATTACTTAGCTTTATCATCGCAAGTCTTTTCGAGTTTTTGGCATTTTATTGACGAACAATCAGACTTTTTTTACACTTGTCGTTACTACTTAAATGAGAAAGTTTAAGAAAACTATGCAAAGACGAACAAGTTAACCCTTTAAAGTAACGTAAATATAAGTTTTATTACATATAGATACACAATTAAATTGACGTGCCGGTACGCGATAGACGTAAAAATTGATTTATTTTTCAAATTACCCTCATAGCGCGCCACCTCAAAATAAAGTCGTAGGGTTTCGATTTTTAGCATGAATAAAGCTTTTATGTACGGTCATCGGTTAATGACACAGGAAAAGCGAAATTCCAAAAAAAAAATTTTTTCTCCAATTTCACTCCACCCTACCCTATATTGCTGGATGGGAAACAACGATGAGGTCTAGACATGTCAAATAATGTCACTATAATGTTATCTTATATTTTCGAGATATTTACACATTTAAATTTATTCACCTAATGCGTTTTTAACGCATTTTTATAAGTTTTCTTGTCCATGGTCTACCTGCAAACATGATTTTTTTTTAAAACGTTGTGTGTAAAAATAATGTAATAAACGCGATAATTCTTATTTATTTTTTTAAGTGTATAAAGAAACTAACGTGCCTATTTCCTAAAATTTACTACTAAAGCATTTCTTTGACCTTTGAGTGTCGTGTATTGTGAAAATGATACCTTAGTTACAGAAGCTTGGGGGACACAGTGGCATTGATAATGTTCATGAATGATAGATAAGTGATTACTTAACAAAAGTTATTAACTCCTGCAACGCGAATGTCCTCATTACATAGCATTTTAAAACAACGCTCGGAGTGAGTAATGTACTATTTTCAAACTGTAGATATTTCTTTGGGTCGCGATAAGTCGATACGTAATCAGAGATAAAGTTGAGTTCGATAAGATTCTCAGTATACAGGTTGTTTCTGTATCAGACAAGTAACGAAGAAAATTATTCTGAGTTTACTATCAATTTAATATACAATCTACATAACTATATTAAAAATCTCGTGTAACGATGTATGTTCGGAATAAACTATGAAACTACTGAACCGATTTTGATAAATCTATAATTTGGGCAATTTATAAGATACGATAATTTTATCTTATAGCAAGACAATATACTCGTAATATAGCGAAAAGTATTCTCCGGGTGACTGATTATAGTAAATAATGACGCGTGTTTTATCCTCGACACTCCCTTGGAGGGGCGACTAAACCCGTCATTATGAACAACAATTTCTATGACACCAATGTGAGGAAGTCGATTTTTTTGTTTGCTCGCTTGGGGATTTGTACAAAAATGTAAAAAAAATTTTAAGTTTCCAGTGTAGTTTTCGTACGAAAAGTTGTATATTTTAACGGGCTGAGTCACCCCTTCAAAAGAATGTCGAGGGTTCTTTTACACCCGGTATGAGTAAATAAATAAATTTATTTATTAAATATAGTATTAAAATTTTGCCAGCGTATTTAGTTAAAAATAATATGTAATAGATGTCCAGTATACATCTTGCGGCTGATATGCTGATGATGAATATGCACTTGTGATATGAAATACAATAATCATTATAAAAATCATTCGAATGGTATGTCAAATCTATAATTTCCGGTTGGATTTCTTATGTTCCTGGCAAAAGTACATGAAAAATTTATTTCAGATTGGTTAAAACAAACAAACAGTAAACAAACAGTCAAATTGGCTCATCGGCAATGTAAGAGGTTACTGCCAATCCAAGCCTTGGGCATACAGGCAACACTTAAAGCCTTAGTCTGGCCCTCCTGGTGGTCCTTTGGTGATGTTGTCTATACAGGATAAGGGCACTTTGCCCTCACCTCGAACGCCCAGTGGAGCAAAAGCTCACTTGGATCTATCTACATCATCATCATCGACAGCCTTCTATATCCCACTGCTGGGTATGGTCTTGTGCCTTACGAATCCAGTTTCGACCTGCGATTTTTCTAACATCGTCGACCCACCATTCTGTCAAAATACTTCTCGACCTATTATTATTACTTCGCCTTGCCAGGTGACGTGCTAGCTACATAGTCAATTTAAAAAAAATGCATTTGAAGTTGAAACCTAAATGTAAACAACATCATGTATAACAAGGGTGATTCTACGAAGAAACCCATTTGGTATCTGTGGACAGTGCCTATCTCTGTATCGTCGCACGCACCAGCAAACTAGAATATTTTTGGAGCTTTTGTCATGTAGAGTACAGTGAAATTAACTTCATTACAATTAAAATCACTGGGACTTTTAGTGATGTTGAGTAGTAGGATTTGTGATAAGATGTGTACTAGATAACACTTGTAATGGAGATTGGTAAGTTTTTTAAGTACATTTTTGTCATAGGTAGAAACGCCTGAATTAAACTAGCATCTCAAGGTTCAGATATTCATAATACATATTGTAAGAGATACGGCGCTTTTTGTCCTGACTAAATATTCATATTACATACTCAAATAAATATTATAACCACACATGTAGATATCATTTAAAACATATGATTGTTTGGAGTGCATTTAAATTTCTTAGTAGTACAATAGTATAATACCTCCTTGATACTTATGTATATTTTGCCCATCCCAACCTACGGTGCCCAGACTAACTCCCTGACCAAAAACCAAAAGTTCAAACTGCAAGTTTGCCAAAGAGCGATGGAGCGCAGAGTGTTAGGAATCAAAGGGACAGATCGTGTCAGAAATACAACACTGCCCCATGACAGATGACAGAAGTGGTCGATGTTGGAACGAAATCTGCTAGGTCAAAATCGGACAGGGCGGGTCACGTTTGCCGAATGTGCCGGAAAGACGGGCTTTTAGTTTTAAAAGTACCACCTCATGAGTACCTACAGACGGAGAATGATCAGGAGACAATCCAAAAACGAGATGGACACATGATTTGTACATATGATTAAACTTGAAGAGAGATGGCAAGAGATAAAGAAAAGTGCAAAAAAGGGGAGGTTTTTGCTCAGCAGTAGGACTTATATAGCTGATAAAAAAAAATTTTTGTACCTACTTACACTATTTTTATGGATCAAAACAAACAAACAAAAATATCTATATGAAATATACATATATTTCCCATACCTTCAGCCATCAGTATAGTATAAGTAATATTATAAATGGAAAAGTCACTCGTCTGTCGATCTGTATGTCTGTCTACTAATTATTCACGCTTTTACTATTGACACGATTTTAAATAAATATAACGAACTATGAGTCTTATAACATTAATAATATAAAGTCAGAAATAGTTCTATTATATAAACATTAGTATAATAGGGATTTGTGCATTGAAAATGTATACTATCTATCTATATAAATATCTAGGTCTCATCTCTAAAATAATGCATTTTCTGGACGGAGCTCGGTTGTCCAAAATACTATTCAGTATGTAAGATGAAAACAACTGATAAAGGTCTGTTTACGTCAAATAATAACATGCATTTTTTTAGAAGGTGCCTAAGATTAAGAATATATAGGTATACCTACTCTTAATCAAATCTTAAACACGATCACAATCTAATAGAAAACCAGCACGAAATATGTCATTTTTATATACTAACTGTGAAAAGTATTTATATTCAAACTAGCTGTTGCCCGTTGCTCCGCCCACATTAATGTCGATCCCTCGGGAACAGTAGAATTTCCCGGAATAAAAGGCCTAAAACTACCTCCATACCAAATTTCATCCAAATTGGTATAATGGTTGAAGCATGAAAATTGACAGACAGACAGAGAGTTACTTTCGCATTTATAATATTTGAATGGATTTATAATGTTAGTATGGATTTATTATATTAGTATGGATATGGATTTGAACTAAGTAAATCGTTTTTCTTTCGGTATAGCAGGTATTTCTTTTTATGACATAGGACGGCAAACGAGCAAGCGGGTCACCTGATGGTAAGCGATCACCGCTGCCTATAGACAACTGCCACACCAGGGGTGTGACAAGTGCGTTGCCGGTCTTTTAAGAAAACATAGACTCGTTTATGTAGGTAATTCAAGCCAAGATAATCGACGTTATTTATATCTATAACTTCAAATATTTAACTGTATTTGCAGATGTAAAAACCCTTGCATTATGGCTTTGGCTACTGCCGCTTACGACAAAAGCAGGTGTCATAAGAAATGTCGACGAAGACCTGTGTATTTCATATTATTACGGTGGGCTACTGAAGGCGGACTGCTCGAACCTCAAGCTAACTGAGTTGCCAGAAGGCTTGAATTATGACGTAAGTCTTTATATTTCTTTTTTATTAGATTATATAGATTATTATTAGATTTATAGATTTTTTATTAGATTTATAGATATTTGCTAGTCTCCGTGGCGCAGCGTGTAGACCGCTGCGCCACGGAGACTAGCTCCGTGGCGCAGCGGTCTACACGCCTGCCTGCGACACGGAGTGACCGGGTTCGATCCCCGGCCAGGTCAAAATGGAAAATGATCTTTTTCATATTGGCCTGGGTCTTGGATGTGTATCTATATATGTATTTGTTATAAAATATAGTATCGTTGAGTTAGTATCCCATAACACAAGTCTCGAACTTACTTTGGGGCTAGCTCAATCTGTGTGATTTGTCCGTATATATTTATTTATTTGTTTATTTATTATTGTTTGTCAAAGAATTGACACACATGCAGGCTGAAACAGTAATACACAGAACCAATAAAAGTTTTACTATTAGAAATGCAATGACCTCCATCCCATTTCCCTGGGGTAGAGTCAGAAATTTGTATCAAAAATGTTGTTCTTATCAAATAAGGAAACAGGCATTTTTAAGAGTACCTAATTCCTACTCCATTTTATATTCGACTAGCTTTCGCCCGCGGCTCCGCCCGCGTTAATGTCGATCCCTCGGGAATAGTACTTTTTCCCGGGATAAAAGCTAGCCTATGTCCTTTTCCGCACTCCAGAGAACTTGTATGCACAATTTCATGATGATCGGTTCAGTAGTTACGACGTGAAAGCGTAACAAACAAACAAACTCACTTTCGCATTTATAATAGTTAAAATTAAGATAAGATAAGATTTAATATTTAATAATTAGTTAGGATTTAATAATAAACTGAAGGCTATACTATATATACATATTGTGTTTCTGTTAAGTAACTAACGTAACTGGTGGTACTGGTGCACAAAGTTTACTTTTCTCTAAAAAAATATTCTTTTTAATTTCAGGCTCAGGTGCTCGACTTATCCAACAACAATTTCATGTCATTCCCCGATGATCTTAAAAATTTTACCCGCTTGGAAAGCTTGGACTTGGCAGGAAATGGATTGAGCAGTCCTCTTCCCAGATTTATGGGCAGATGGAGCGATCTACGAACGTTAAACCTTTCAAATAACAACTACATTAACTGGATGAGCACTGGCCAAAGATATGATGTGAGAAGGCTAGACCTGTCCAAAAATTCAATTAATGCCATCGATGACACTGCTTTTAATGACATGCCCCTTCTATACTACCTCGATCTCTCAGATAACAGACTCACAGATTTGCCACCCGATATGTTCTTTGCTACAAGTTTGGATACTCTCATCTTGACTAGAAACACATTTTCCGCGGTACCAAAATTTACATCTTCTACTTTGACCAATCTCGTTTTAAGCAATTGTCAAATACCATACTTTCCAGTAGATTCACTGGTTGAAATGAATTCTATACTGCAAATTGATTTATCAATGAATTTGATTGAAAGCATACCAGATAATTTGGCGTCTAACACATTGCAAGATTTGGATATGAGTTACAATGACATTTCCTCTATAAATGAGTACTCCTTCTCGTCATTACCGCACTTAGCGGTATTGGATCTGAGAGGGAATCAGTTCACGGACGTGTGGTCGACCTCGTATTTTTCCTCTAACCCATTTTTGAGGGAAGTATATTTGAAAGGCAACCGATGGAGCTGCGAGGGATTTAGCGTAGACCTCCTACTTACTTACGAGTTTCTGACGAAGGAGCCACCAAAAATATCTGACATATCGTCATTAATTTGCTACTCACCTGAGAATGTAACGCAGCTTAGTTGGCAAGAGGCATACATCAGAACCTGGCATCCTCATGAAGCATCCACTGAGTCCTTTACTTACATAGCAGTGATGATTGGTCTCATCATAGGTATTGTATTGACATCTTTCGTCTGTCGCGGTTTGATGCTCTTGAATTCTTCAGAGCCAGCACGGCCTGCTCCTGAGGCTACGGTCCTCAATGGGACCGTTCCGGCAGCGGCTGAAACGGCTGTTATGCGAATTCCATTGCGCGATGAAGATCTACCTCCAAGCTACGATGAAGCTCTTCTCATGCCCAGACTTAACTCGTCTTTTCATTCTTTACCCGACTTTGTGGATATGGAGGAGAATGACCGAAGGCATAGAAGATCCAGATCAATAGGTGACTTGGTAGAGTATAGGCCCAGAACAAGAGACAGGCGATCTATGAGACGCACGGTCGAAATTCATATAAATACCTAGTCACTGATACGGATTGAATCGAGTGAAGTTAAGAATAGGTTTTCGTTAGTTTTACGCGTTTTACGTTATTTCATTAGCTATTAATGTAAATATTTAAAGTAAGATAGGCTATTAAAGTTATAAAAACAATCAATATGATTATTTATTCCAGCGTATAGCAAGCAACATTTAGATTATAAACAAAATCCCAGACAAAGAATCAATAAATAGAAGAATACGGTACCTATTACCTGATAAAAATATATTTCAATTAATGAAATATGTAAGTTATACTATTATTCAATATACATACATACATACATTTATTATAATTATTAAATATGTGCAAATATACATACAATAATATACATGATAAAGTTGAATTTATGAACGGTAAGTAAACATTTACATACCTAATTTGATACATGCTCCACAAAGAAAATGCTCAGAATCAGTCGGAAATAAGTGTATTGTTAATATTGTCAACCTTTTATTGCTACAAGAGAAACGTAATATTGACCGTCCGGAGGGTTGACGACATAAGACAAAATGCTGGCAAGAACTGGATTGCGATAGCTGGGGATAGAGAGGAAAAAAATATAATAAATATCCCTATTATATTTTTACTTATAATATACTATATAATTTTGTTGCTTATAACCAGCAGTGGGTCGTAGAAAGCTGATGATGTACATGGCTAAGGTTAAAGTAAATACAAAGTTTAGGTAAGTTCGGCTCTGTGTTTGAATAAATTACAAATTACAAGTTTTGACATTTGAGATACCATAATTCTCACATTATTGTATTTGCTTACTTATGAATTATTAGAAAACTGCCATTTTTTTAATCTATGTATAATTTAATATTGTATGAATTTCTCATCATAATAAAATATTTTGCCTAATGTCACACCAACGCCATCTGTTAAATTGTTTTTGTAAATAACAATAAGTGGCAAGTACTAAAACCTACTAAAACATAATGTCTCCCATAGCTAATAGGTATTGTTTTACGTGGCAGGTAGATGGCGCTCGTAACAAATTTTGGGTCTAAATGCAAAAGAAGATCTCTTAAAATATGGTAATATGATATTTTATCAACTAAACATAAAATCGTCAGTTATGATTTTTACTCATGTTTGCTGTAGTAATTTTAAACGTTTTAATTGAACAGCCGATAAAACAAATATACATACCTTGTTTTAATTTATTAGTTAATCTTAAAAATGTGGATATTTCTATTTTTTATATAAATTGATATTGCAATACTTACGCCTTGCATGTCCCTTATATTAAGATATAAACTTTCACCACTCCTTATCTTTTATCCACAATGATAATACGTCACTCACTGTAAGTACCTACTCCATTCAGTGTAAAAAAAGAGAAGAACTCACACGTATAACTTTACAGGGAGTTCTAAAATGTGTTTAATGCAGTGAAATAAATTATTTAGACTAGTGCTTAAAGTATTACGTAAAGTAAGATTTGAAACGTTTTGTGCTAAAAAGGAGAAGGATGTGTCACGCTGACGAGTGCTAATCTGTTTTCCTCTGTGAAGCTAATGGTTAAATTAATTACTTACATTAGTTAGCAGTGGAACTGCGTGTAAGTATTAATAAATATTGTGTTGGTTTCATAATTTGGTAAAATCCCCTCAACACTATTTGCTTTTCCCACTCTTCAGCTGTCATCTTAAATTACTTTATTTCCTACTTACCTAACTTGTATATTAACATAATCCTTTTATAAGAAAACTACAAAAACTAAATTATTTTGTTGTATACTTAGTAAGATCATTTGTCATGTACCTACTTATATATTCAAGAGGAAATATAAAAGTATGTACAGTAATACAGATAATGGTGCAGTAGAATGATGATTCATACAACACTATATACAAATGGATATTTATTTATTTTTAAGAGAATATTGTATCATTCCGTATCACCGGATAAGTTATTAAGGAATAGATAACTAAATTTTATCTTAGTGGCTGCCTGTCTCATTTATCATTATTACAGGTAGTATACAAACTCCCACATCAACTGAAGTTCTTCTTACTAGATATCGAGAGAAGAATATTGAAATTGAATGGATGCTTCTAAATATGTGGCTGTATTGTATTGATATAAACCAATCTGCGCTGACCTCATTATCATCTTCTGTTTGAATAACAGGTACGTAACCACATAAATGCGACCCAAATTCATATCGTACAACCTACAGCTTTATCAATTCCTGATAACAAAGATAATATTGTTAAAGTACCTTTTGGTTCTTACTTACATAAGTTGAAACCACAGTGTTTTGATGATAGGATTGTCCTATTCAATTTTGGTCGTGAAACGTGACAAGGAACAAAAATGAGATGACCACAATCCATGCAGGTGTGCAGGATGATTCAGTTGATACAGTTAATGTTTTCCAGATAGGAATGAAAAGTCTACGCAATGACGATTGTGAGAATATTGCATTGTATGCTGCTGGGGATAATAGTAATAAAAGGAGAAGTACTCGATTTCGATGACAGGAATTATGACGAGTATTGCAATCTCTGTCACTGCAGTGAAGACAAGACTGTCGTGGACTGTTCGCGACGAGGACTTACAGATTTGCCAAATAGTATTGACAAACAGGTGCGTATTTACTTAATTTGAATATTAAATGTAGCTTCCGTACATAATATAAGTTGTGAAAAGGGACATACACATGGCTAATAACAGCGTTTATTTCCCAAATAATGTATATTAACTTCCTTTTTTTTATTCTTATTTTCACTGCATCATTTAATAACAAAAGAAAATAGGTACTTATATAATTTGTCCACTAGGATTGCCCCATAGATTAAAAAAAACCGGCCAAGTGTGAGTCGGACTCGCGCACGAAGGGTTCCGTACCGTTATTTATAAAAACGGCAAAAAAACGTTGAATGTTGTATATACAAATTTCATTTTGCGGTTGACTCCATACATTTTGTTCGGCCGACTGTAAGTACATAAGTTGGTCGAGTTGTATAAAAATAACTATCTATGATACCGAGACCGAAATGGTTTTAATTGAAAGTACATACTTTGAGGTAAATACCATATTTTTTTCAGAATTATTTTAGTAACATATCAAAGTTACGGTGGGGCACACCTCAAATTTTAACTTAGTATTAGATTATCTCAAGACTGGGGGGTTTGATCTACATAGTTTCAAAGCAGTTTATGTTGCATTTTAAAAGACCTTTCCAACGATACTCCACACGTTGGGGTTGGCCCAATTGAATTTTTTCAATTCACTTTTCGTTGTATGGGATAGATATAGATTTCGTTGGCTGAAAAAAAATATTTTTCAATAATTTTAAAAAGCAACTTTTGGTACTTCAGTATCTATCTCTCCAGCAATTTTCGTGACAATCGGTGCAGTAGCGGCGGAGTACGAGCCCGGACGGACAGACAGACTGACGGACGGATGGACATGACGAAACTATAAGGGTTCCTTGTGGACTACGGAACCCTAAAAATGGCGTTTTCACACTTCTATGGGTTGCCTTTATTTTATATTATTGGACAGACGCTTGACGTTTGGTGTACCTAGTAAGTGTGTTACAGATAATCAAATGGTTGTTTCTTTCTATTACAGGTGACGCGACTCAACTTATCATACAACGAAATCTCTACATTTCCCAAAAACCTGGGAAAACTTAACAATTTAATATCGCTAGATATTAGCGTCAACCACCTAAGTGAGATACCCGAAAATGCTCTGACCAATCTTACGTTACTAGAAGTGCTTATTTTGTCAAGAAACCAATTTGAATCATGGACTAAGCTTAACCCAAATTACTTGCTTCAACCAGCGACTAGTTTGAAAATATTAGATTTATCAAATAACAAATTCAAAACTCTAGCAGCAAATGAGGCATTATTTATAAGTCCAACATTGGAAACTCTAAATTTAGACAACTGTGAAATAGAATCTATTAACGGAGAAACCTCATTGAATGGACTTATAAACTTGAAGGTGTTAAAGTTAAATTCCAATCCTTTACTAAGGATTGAAAACCTTACTTCAAAATCCTTGAAAAGCCTTTACTTGAGTAATTGTTTATTAGGTGATATAAATGGCGACGAATTTACTAATTTGCCATCATTGATATATTTGCGAATGTCACATAACTATCGCTTACAATTGTCAACATCCAAAGTGCTTTCAGAATCAGTTAGATTTTTAGATATATCATACAGCAATCTACTTCAACCAAGTATACAAGGATTTCCAAATTTAAGAAAGGTTTTACTTAGTCACAACATGATAAGATATTTGAAAGGTAATGAATTCATAAACAACACAGGACTGGAGTATTTAGATTTATCCTACAATAATATAGGTTCAATAAGAATCGATACCTTTCATGGGTTAGGTTTGTTAAAATATCTAGACTTATCGTGGAATGAAATTGCTGATGTACCAGAAAATAGTTTGTTGGAAATGCCGTCATTGACTCAATTAAAATTATCAAGGAATTATTTGAGTAAGGTTGGGCATCTTAAATCTTTATCAGTTACCGTTTTAGATATGAGCTCTTGTGAAATTAATACGATAGGAAAAGATTCTTTAGAAGGCTTGCCGTCACTAATAGATTTGGATTTGTCTCATAATCTTATTACTCATATTCCTGACAGCATTTCATCAAATACTTTAAAACATTTAAACTTAAATGTAAATCGAATTAGTTTCATAAATAATTACACTCTTTTCATGTTACCAAGATTAACAAGCCTGTCACTTATCGGAAATAGGTTCACAGCTATCTGGAAAAGATCTTATTTTCAATCTAATCCTTATTTAGAAAGTCTTGAGCTAAGCGACAATATGTGGCGTTGTGACTGTAAGGACGACAACATGTTAGACTTCTATGAATTTTTAACTTTAGAACCTTATAATAAGGAAGGCTCGCATAACCTTATTTGCAATAGTCCCATAAACTTAGTAGGACAAACATGGTTAGAGGCTTGTTATTTCACATGGTATCCAAACGAGAAAGGACCAAATCCAGATAGTTTAATCTGGTTTATCATTATCATGATAGTAGGTTTATCACTATGTATAGCTTTAGTTAATTGTATAAGAAATTCTATGAAACGACGTTTAGCGGCAATACAAGCTGAAAGGGAGAGACAAGTAGAAGAAGCTAGGGATAGACTTAGACAGTTGAGAATGCGCGCTGAACAACAAGCTTTAGTAGATAATCCAGATCCCCGTGATTTGATACCTCCACCCACCTATGACGAAGCTCTCTCAATGCCAAAGTTAGCAGCTTCTACACATTCCCTATGTGAAACAGGAACAGGAAAGACTCGCAGAAAAAGGGGACGTAGGAAAACGAAATCTAGCGGTGACTTGTTAGATGAAACAGAGAGAAATGGAGATTTGCCTATTGAAGAAGACTTAGAGCTGACTGAAATCAATGACAACAATCGTAGAAGGAGGCGTCGCAAGTCTAGAAGATGTGGAAGCCATGAAATAACTGAGCTCGACCATTCACCTGGTGCTCGAAGGAGACGTATGTCAGAATATGATGTTACGGATGATAATGTAACAGTTGAAGTTCAAGCTGAGTTAGAAAGACCTCTCCGGCCAAGAAACCGAAGGTATTCAAGTGATGATAACGACCCGAGGGAAAGTGACTTTTAGAATAAATAAAATGAGATTACCTATACCTACCTATATAATTAAACTTAATTTAATGTATATTTTGGAAAATATATTGCAATTTTTTTGTTTAAGACAATTTTATTTATCTGCCTAGGTAGGGCGGTAGGTAGGGCATTGGACGTTTATGCTTGAAAATATTCAAAAATAAATATATAAATTACGACGAGCTCTGTGGCTAGTAGTCATCATGCCAATCTGCCACACCGGAGGTCCCGGGTTCGAACCCCGGTCAGGTCAAGATAGAAAATTATCTTTTTCAGATAGGACTGTGTTTTGGATGTTTCTATTTATGTATCTATATATATGTGTTTGTATAGTATCATTGCTTAGTTCAGGCACCAGTCTCTCACAATCTTATAGATAGTCTACCACAATTTGTATATCTGGTTATTGATGAGGATTGGAGAGAAAAATAAAGCATTTTTGAATTTGAATTTGAATTGAATTGGGCTCCTATAACGCAAGTCTCGAACTTACCTTGGGGCTAGCTCAATCTGTGTGATTTGTCCATATATTAGTATTTATTTATTTATATGTTCAACAAATATATTTTATCTTAAACAAAACTTCTAGGAGCATAAATAATGACACTAAAATATAAGTGTGAAATATTTACATTGTTTATTAGATGAAAAAACTATCTTTGACAATTATAACAGCGTTCAATTCGCTAAGGTTCCTTGGACAAAAAGTTACTCAAAATTCAGGGAAAAAAAGTGACCAAAGAATCACTTTCTACTTCCCTTGAATAAAATGTTTACTAAAATTTAAAATTGTCCAGTGAGCAAATTAATAAAGTAGACATTGGACACACTCTGTCCATCGAAATATTTAAGTAAATCTAGTTATTGAACGGCTCTCCAAAGACTATTAGTTTTTGTCACAGACAGAGACATACAATTTTAGCACATTATTAACGATATCACATTTTTTGACGTGATAATGTCTTATTAATCGATGAACACTGGCTACATGCACGAAAAATGACACGTTCCAGAGCAGCAACAGAAGCAGCAGCAGCAGCAGCAGTAGTAGTATCAGTAGTAGTATCTATCACGCATCTATCTCACTCACCGTTATCAAGTAAAATTAACGTCTTTAAACCTTCTTTACAGACATCCAATTTTTTTAGACTATTGACTGGATTTAAAACACTTCTATTCCAGTTAATTGACAATTGAAAATTTCTCAAATATATTCTTATATTTATAGCATTACTAGCTTCCGCCCGCGGCTCCGCCCGCGTCAATGTCGATCCCTCGGGAATAGTACTTTTTCCCGGGATAAAAGGTAGCCTATGTCCTTCTCCGTACTCCAGAGAACTTGTATGCAAAATTTCATGATGATCGGTTCAGTAGTTACGGCGTGAAAGCGTAACAAACAAACAAACAAACAAACTCACTTTCGCATTTATAATATTAGTTAGGATATTTTGATGATTGAAGAACGGCTTAACGTGCCTTCCGAAGCACGGAGGAGCTAGAGATATTTCTTATTAGCTTATTAGTGATAGCAAGGATAACAAACAACAAGTTAACCAGCATTATTAGTTTAAAATAAAGTTGTCCATTGTCAACAACTGTCCTAGGACTAGTAATTTTACCCTACTCCCTTTAAATTTATTTCAGAAAATATTAAGTTTCACTGCAAAACGCCATCTACAATTTGTTTATGTTACTAATCTCTGATGTAAAAGCAATCAAAGTAGTTGAAACGGTGGAGATTTTCTATATACCTGCTAATATCTACATAGATTGACAGATGGCGCTGTGATCGCAGTTTCGTCATTTTATTTAATATTTGTTAGATTTGCCATTCATAGGTATTTGCATAGATTTGCATAGATATACAGCGTGTAACATAACCAACGACGTTCCCGTGAAGGGGAGACTCAGCCCGTCAACATGAACAACTTTTCCTATGGGACTAATGCTGGGAATTATTGCTTATTATATTTTCATACTGTTTACCGGGCCCGCCGAACACTATTATATGAAAATGTATTTTTTTTAGTTCCCAGCATTGGTCCCATAGGAAAAGTTGTTCATGTTGGCGGGCTGAGTCACCCCGTAACGGGAACGTTACAGGGTGTAGACGTTGGTTGTGTTACACGCTGAATAATTCTACACGAATAGTAATTTTATATGATGGCACGCGCTCTGGAAAAGGCTCTGGTACATTTTATTAGATAACAATTGGTCCACTTAATTAAATAAAATATAAAATACAATGCCGACAACAATAATGTTCAGTATGGGCAAAGACAAGTATGGGTATAACTATTTTTAAAATCCGCCTGCAAATCATGTTGTCCTTATTTTTTTGTTAGTTTGTTTTATGGATGAAGATTGACAAGGTCAGTGGAAATATATCTTTTTTTCGTGATATTTCGCACTTCACGAAAACATATTATAGGTTTTATAAACTGTCTTATTAGTTGTTTGATTGTTTCTCATGTGCGTAAGTGGCCAACACTGGAGTCAGATTTTTTCAAGCTGCCTAAAGGCATCTGACATAGCTTAACGACTGCCATCAATGATGACAGCCGGGACCAACGGCTATGTTTTACACGCTTATAATTTTACACGAATAGATTTTATATATGATGGCACGCGCTCTGGCAAAGGCTCTGGTAAACTTTATTAGATAAGAGTTGGTCCACTGCTAGCTAACTAGATATATCAGAATGTGTTTCATAAAAGATTATTACATTAAATAGATAAAAATGTAATCTGAACTGATGATATTAGTAATAGAAAATGCTTTTGATTGTTAGTTGTAGTATGAATTGAATCAAGTTAAGTAGGTTTGTACCTACTTAACTTGAATGAAACCATAGTGTTAAATTGTTGTCAATTTAAAATTATGGTTTGTAGTTTGTACTTCAAACAAAACAACGTTAGCAAGTAACGCCCTCTGTGAATAGTTGAGCGCAACACTAGTTTGTATGAAACCTTGAACCATAGTGGGAACGTCATTACCACCATGATATTTGTATTCTATGTGTTGAACCAGGTAAAATATATTTTCAAAATCCGTTCAGCTAATGTTGTCTAGTCGACAAGCATACAAAGTTGCACAAATCAGATATTTTTTATACATAATACCCGGTATTTTTCCTCTGTGGTATAATGTCGAAGGTTGAGAATAAATAAGCCCTTTGATCAGATTTTCAATAAAGTACTTGGTCGTAAATCTAGAATCCTGTCTTATTTCACTGAAGTAAATTAAACCTACCAATTAGCATCTTAAGTATTTTAAACTAATCGCCATATTACAGACAGAATAAATAAATAATAAACGGTGAAATTTTGATCGTTCTGGACCCTTAGAGGGGTGATTCAGCCCGTCGATATAAACAATTTTTCCTATGGGACCAATGCTGGGAACTCTAAAAAAAATTGGCAGTTCCATACAAAACCTTTCGGCCACCCGGTCAATATGTAAAGGAACGTCAAAAAAAAGTTTGAGTCCCATAGGAAAACTTGCTTATATCAACGGGCTGAATCATCCCTTTAAGGGTCCAGAACGATCAAAATATCACCGTATAACGACGAATCACACAAGGTCACGACCCAAGTTCACAACTTACTGTGGGGATAGCTCAATCTGTGTGATTTAGTATCCCACGGGATACTAATATAACGATACTATATTTTATAATAGTTACATAATAGATAAACATCCAAGACCAAGGTCAATCTTAAAAAGATCGTTTTCCATTTTGACCCGTCCGAGGATCGATCCCAGGACCCTTCGATTCTTTAACCAACGTTGGAAATTAAGGTCGTCATAAAATATGTTACTCTACTCAGCTAGCAATTAAGGTAAGGACGGAGCAAGAAGGTTAATAGTACATTAATAGAACATTTTTTTTAATAATTTAGGTAGGTATAGTTGTTTATATATGGTAGAGGTGTTACTTCAATAAAAATGTTTTAGAAGTAAAATAAAAATAATCAACACGCTAGTTTTCGAGATATCTGCACCTGAACATTTAGAAAAACAGACGTAAAAAACATCCTGTGTACAGAAAAACATTATTGGCAAACAACTTTTTACTATTTCCTTATGGAATGGATACGAAGTCACTGACGTGACGGCAATGAAAAAACCCGATATATAGTTTATAATAAAAAAAATACATTAAAAAGCTAAAACAAAGACTAGCGAGTCGATTTCTTAAAATTTGCTTCTAAAGCATTTCTTTGACTTATGTGTGCCTGCCCTTATAATATTTGCGCCCTTATATTTTTTAATGATTTATTTAACTGCCCAGAATGTCGGCATCAACGGACAGACATACAGTATAGGTACTTAATTACTATACTAGTCTGGGAGAAAAGAAAAAATATAGAATGTACCAGCTGCTTCTTTTCCCGCGCAGATCGTAACAGCCTATCGAGGGAATGAGTAAAATCTGAGGAATCATGTTAGTAGGCGAGGCGCATGCTAAACGTGGCCTTTAGGTCTTATTGACCTAGGCTCTGTCTAACCCGCAAGGGAAAAGACGTGATACTATGTATGTATGTATGTACTTAACTACACCTATCAACTAGGTTAAAGGTTCCTTTTCACCTTTTGAGATACGGAAACCTAAAAACAGCTTAATATAGCTTTGGCTGAAGTTATCTTTCCTTTATTTATTGTAATGTTTTTCCGTAGATAACTCTTTTTAATTATTTAATATTTAGCACCAGACACATTACGTTACATACATACCTAACGTAACTTGTCTGGCTCTGTTATGAGTCTGACTTTGTTATGAGCTAATACTTTATTGGGGAACGACATCGAATAAAACAAACCGAATTGAATCAATCATTTATATCGTATATGGTTTGGAAATAAAATACATCACTTTATAAATCTTCTTATTGAGCTATTATTGTTCCTTTATTTGTTCATTTCCTATTTCAAAGATTCCGATTGTTTTAATATCCTTACATCGTTGAAACTTACTTTTATACATTAAATAGATCTTAAACGCAATAATTAAAAGAATGAAAGAAGGTCTTAAATTACGAAATAAAACGTTTTCAAAAATAACATACAACTAGACTATACACGAAGGAAAATTTGAATTTATTTATATACATACATAATATGGAATAGCATGAATTATACTTAAAATAAATGGTATCACATTCTTAAATACTAAACCATATAATTAATTCAGAGGAACTTATGCTTAGCCAGACCATAAAAGGGTGAATCTCTATTAGGAAAGTATGAGAAAACAAACAGCCAGATAGACGTTCGCAGTTCTAATAATGTCTATGTTCAGGGTAGTAAGTACACAACCATTAAAATTTCACAATCGAGAATCAAACCAAAATCGAACAGAAACATCCATGAATGATAAAAATGATTGTACAAACAGCATGCGTTGGTCGTTACGTAGAAAACTACGATATGATTTTAAATAATTACTACAAAACATAACGTTAATTACTATTTTGAACATGGCAACATTTTTACACGTATAAAAATATTTTCGCTTACTGCACAATATACTCTCATAAATATTTATACCACTAACAAGTAAAGGCACTGTCGACTACAAACACACTTTGGCAGCAAAGTTTCAAGACTTAACGCTCGAATCAACTTCAGTCCATCAAACATAGGATCTACTCCAAATATGCACACACGTAATCACAGAATTTCGCCAAGAGTGAAATGTTTGTTGATAGACACTGTTTACACTAATAGTAAGTGCTAAAGTCCTTTTCGTTATAACTAACTTTCAAGTGGTTGATTTGCGTGCATTGCCATCTCCCGAGGGAGTTATAATGATATCCCCAGCGTTCGACCTACTTCTGGTGACTAGTACTGGCGTTTTCGGTTTTGGCGTTTCCGTCATCTTTATCCGGACCCTTCCCATGTCGGGTGAGTACACTGGGACGTACTCTCGTGAAGGAGATAAGAAATCGGAATCTGTATTTTGATCGCCATTCAGCAGAGGCTGAGAAATATCGGAATCAGCATTTCCATTTAATCTCGGCATTTCATCATCATTAATAGGAACAAAAATATCTTCACTTGATAGTGAATTTGTTTCCTTTCTAGAATCTGGTGAAGTAGGATCGGATTCAAATGATGTTTCCTTTGGTAATTGGTTTTCTTCCGATAAATTATTATCTTTCGAACTACTTTTATTTTGATTAGAGTCTCGCGGACTATCTGTTCGCATCCCATTACCATTGCTTTCATTATATTTAATGCCGTTACCTACATCTCCATTCTCACTTTTCTTTTGGATAGCCTCGTGTGTTGGAACTAATTCATATTTTCCGTTGACTTTCTTCTCGATAGTAGGTTCAAGAACGGCTGGTTTACCTAATAATGATTTATTCATGTCGACCATTTCTTTCGATGCATTTTCTACATCTCGCTTCTGTTGCCTTAGTAGCCTTCTATCTCTGCGCTTCCTCATTTGACCTTTGATAATAGCAAATCCAATTAATCCAACTAAAATAACAACTATAATCGCAATGCAGACATACGTGCCAGTCTTATGAGGTACCGTTTCGCTTGAAGTAACAGGAGCTACTCCATGATTTTCAGGAGCTTGAGTCACTCTTATACGTTCAGAAACTGTGGTGTCTCTTGTAATTTGGGTACTGATAGGTACTTCTGTAGTCGTCGTTGTAACTTCCGGTTTGATATGCCAATTAGGGCCACCTTCATAAACCGAAGGAGCTGGGGGAATTGGGAATTCCGTAGAATTATCGATATCATTAAAAATTCTAGTAACGGGGCCCGGACTTAACAATGGAATGATAGTAGAAGTTCCTTCTGTGGTTTGTACTATGACATCATCAACATCACTATACGAATCAATCCATAAAGGTAAGTCTCCCGATCCAGAGCCCTCACCAGATCCTTCAATAGGATCTTCTGTAGTATTGATATTATCAGCAGGGATCATACCTTCATGTTCTAGAATATTTGAATGTACCAGATGATCTTGTTTTGCCACTATAAACTCCAAAGTTGTAGTGCTGTCATACTCGCCAGATCCTTCTATTTCTCTGAGAGGAGAAGCAGATGGATGTCCAACTTTCATAAACACAAGACTATCATCATCATCAGCAGTTGCATCATTGTGAATAACATTACCATCGTCCAAATCACTCGGAGCCACTAAAGGCATTGATTTCAAGGCTGTAGTATCTTCGCCAACTTTTACTGCATCTACCGGCTGATCTCCCATCATCATATCTAAATAGTTAGGCTCAACTTTTGGGACTTTACATATGTCCTTAGTTTTCAGCTCTAGCCAAGACCGTCCTTTAATTTTTTCGGGAGAAGCACACTCCACTTTATCGATGAATACATTCGCTGCCAGCAGTTTATCTCGTGCCATAATATTTTCGCAGGAACAGCGTAGAGGATTGCCTTCTAGTTCTAAATGTTCTAAACCAGTCAAATGTCCAAAGTTTAAAGGTACGTCTTGCAATAAATTATTTGTTAAATCCAGTGAACTCACACTTTTAGGTATTTGAGTTAAAGACAGCGTCTGCAGCCTGTTGTTGGCCAGATTTAAGTGCACCAGTTTTCTTGCATTATGTAAGAATTTATTGACGTTTGTAATACCATTTGTGGACAAATCTAGAGTGACAACTTCAGTAAGTCTGTCCAATTCGTGCGTTAGCTTAGTAATATTGTTGTGCGACAGGTCCAATATGTTGATATTGTGATGTTTTTGACGAAGCGTGAACTTGTAGAGTTCTTGGAGATTGCTGCAGGTAGCACGATGGAGGCCATCTCGGGTGGTGTTGCAGACGCAGCCGTCAGGACAGATTGCAGAAAGGATTGGAGCTACCAGAAGGGATACTGCCAAAACGTAGACAGTTACACGTAGCCCCGCCATTGTGATTTGAACTCAGCTGCACCTGAAATAGAGAGAAAAATCTCGATTAATTTATTTAACAGAACTTAAATCAAATGGTCTATATTTTAGCATTTCAGTACAAATAATTCATTTTGCAATCGAATCCAATTCTTTGTTGTTGTAGTTGTTTACGGTAGTAAACGTTCTACAACTATAAATAAGGTGGGCAAGATAGATACGATTTTGATAGATAGATCCAACAGTCATTTGGGTTAATCTACCCTGGGAAAACCTTCATCAAATATCTGGTGGGCACATATTAGTAAAGTGCTCTATTATTAACAATAACAGAAAAAACTACGACTATCTGTAATCGAATCCCGTATGAATCAAATTTGAGAGGGATAATGTTCACACTGATTCAATAATATGAGTAACCACGCATGGATGTGTTTAACGCTAATCTGTTAGCGGTCACTGGCGGTTTCAGGTTTCAGCCGCAGCCGCTTTGCATCCTCCGCTTGTTTTATAAACATTCATCATCAGAGTGTAATTCTAGATGCAACGGACGTAAATTTTCCAATTTGATATCAATATTAACGTCATCAAAATAACATTGTTAGTTTTGTTTTTAATGTGGGTAAGTATTCAGCACTGTTGTCAGGTTTTTCAAGCTGCCTAGAGGCATCTGACATAGCATTAATACTTATCAATGATAACAGCCGGCGGCCTAACGTTCCTTCCGAATAGAAAAAACATGAAACATACCCGTATCTATTTAATCTGTTATGTTTAAAGGCTCTAAGTAGGAATACGCTCTTCGTATGTAATACCATTATATTAAAACACTGGTCAAAACTTATTTAAAATATTCTATCTCTATGGTCACAAGAGACATGCCTACTAAATGCTAAAAATGGATCAAACATGTGATAGTGTCATGTCATCCCGGCAACCTGTCAGCTAAATATAGGACGGTACATATGACATATAGCCGGTAGCGGCAGTCCCCCGCGGTCTATTACAACCTCTCAATTATTGCAGCTGCAGGCGAATAGCAATTTGTATCTACCGGCTTCCTTTCATTGATAACGTCTGAATCTAAATCGGCTAAATGCTCACCTCTGTCGTCTGCAAGGCTGGTGAGCGTCTTTTGTTATTGTTAGCCTTATTTTATTAAAACCTATTTAGTACAGTGTTACAAAGATCAAAATGAACACCAGTTGGCATCTTTTAAAATGTTCAATTAGTCATTCTGAGTTGTCTCTGTTCGTTTTCAAGTTATATTTTGTTAAAAGAACAAAAATTATGCCAGATAGTCATAAATAGTTGTGTAAGCAAGATAGTGCTAGTGAAGAATTTAATTGTTGACGAAAATAATTACTCACGTTCTAAAAGATCTTTATATGTATGACAGTATTTAAATTGAAGAGTAAAAAACTGATTCTTATTTAAAATTAGATAACATGTATCTCTTTTTGAACGTCATATTTTTCTTTCCTTTTTTATATTTGCCTAATCGAAAATCTCCTCGCGTTTCGGAACGATTACTGGTGACAAGAATACGCCGAAAGAACTCAATCCAGACTTGGTCCCAACGTGCTTGAAAGGCTTTGATTACATTTTGATAAAGACACAATTATTCCTAACTAGCTTTCGCCCGCGGCTCCGCCCGCGTCAATGTCGATCCCTCGGGAATAGTACTTTTTCCCGGGATAAAAGGTAGCCTATGTCCTTCTCCGTACTCCAGAGAACTTGTATGCAATTTCATGATGATCGGTTCAGTAGTTACGGCGTGAAAGCGTAACAAACAAACAAACAAACAAACTCACTTTCGCATTTATAATATTAGTAAGGAAAGGATATCAATTGATTACATCAAATAAATTATTTCACGCATTTTTATCAATTAAATAATCATTAATACAGTAAAAAGGCCCCTTTTTTCAACAGGTTTTAACGTAAGTATGTAAAGGCAGACCTAATATTTCTGCAGGAATTTTATTATAGAAGGGTACTCTGAGACCAAGAAACGAATCCATACTTTTCTGCAAACGCAAAATTGGTGTAGCAATTTTTTTGATGTCATGACTGTCACTGTTTCTCATATATAAAGTATATAAATGAAGATTATGGCGCACAAACATAATATTCGCAAATATCTATCAGAAGGTAATTGACAATTGACCGAGTGAGCGAAGCGTCTCAGTTTCGACTGGCCGCGAATTCTTTTATCCTTCTGTCTGTTCTCACCTACAGGTCGCATTTCTTAACCGATTCTCATGAAATGTGAGCAGGTTTAGTAATTATATATATTGTTTTACTCAACCAGTTTTTTAAATTTGTTAAAAATGGCCGAAATAGGCGATCGAAACTTAAAAATCCCAAATTGCTATGTAAAAAAAAAACAAAAATATCTTTAGACTATTTTGTTATTCTTATATAAGACGCAACTTTTCTGTCTGAACAACTTTTTTTTTATACGATAAACTTGAACATATTTATAGTCGGTAATACGCCCAAAAGTTGTATATCTATACATATAATAAAACAGTAAAATTATTTTGTCTGTACATTTCGAATTTTTGACTGAAATGGATAGAGGGACACTTATAAAGAAAAATAGGAAGCAAAAAAATTTTTTGGAATTTCTTGTCTGTCTGTCTGTCTGTCTGTCTGTATGTATGATCACGATTATCTCCGAAAATACTGAACCGATTTACTTCAAACTTTCACCAATTGCTTTGTTTTAACTCAGTTTAACATTTAAAGTTTGTTTCATAAAAATCGGTTCATTAAAAAAAAGTTATCGTCATTTGAATGAACTCAAGGCATGAGTTTGCCTGCAAACATATAGCAAAAATAGCAAAAATATAAAATAAAATAATAAGTGACATAAGAAAATTAAAATCCAAAGTCAATTCATCATCATCATACGACAGCATTATACCTATCCATACTATCCATAGTAATCCATACTAAAAAAAAAGGAGAAGCTGACTGACTGACTGACATATCAACGCAGGGCCTAAACTATAAGGGTTAGGAACTTGAAATTTTACACAGGGGTTCCTTTTATAACGTAGGGGAGCACTAAGAAAGGATTTTTGGAAATTCATCTCCTTAGGGGGAAAAACGGGTTGCAAAGTTAGTATGAAACTTTGTTGTTTTTGAAGTTATTCGAATTAAATTCAGCATGAAGGTTCTTTACTGAAAGGTATGAAACACGAGTAAAATATTTTACTCAAAAATCATCCCTTAAGGGGGTAAAATAGGGGTGCAAAGTAAGCATGAAACTTTGCCATTTTTCAAGTTAGTCGAATGAAATTCAGCATGAAGGTTCTTTACTAAAAGGCATGAAACACGAGCAAAATATTTTTCTCAAAAATCATCCCTTAAGGGGATATAACGGGGATGCAATGTTAGTATGAAACTTTCCGTTTTTGAAGTTATTCAATTGAAATTCAATATTAAGGTGTTTCATTGAAAGTCATAAACTAATGTATTCCGGGTAATTCTACTGTTCCTGAGAAATCGACACTTACGCGGGCGGAGCCGCGGGCCAAAGGCAAACCTGACTTATATATCAACGCACAGCCAAAACTACTGTGCGCAGAAACTTGAAATTTGGCACAGGGATTCTTTTCATGATGTAAATGAGCACTAAGAAAGGATTTTTAGAAAATCAAAGGGTTGAAGTTTTATGGAATTTTCTCATTTCTGGACTTAGAAGTTTGAAAGTAGGTACGCAAGTTCTCAATTAAAATTAAAAAAGATCTGTTTAGGTGAACCAGACAACATTCTCCCTTGAAGGGGTAAGTTTGTATGGGATTTTTCCATTTCTAGACTTAGAGGTATGAAAATAAGTATATACGTTCTAGGTTACAATTAAAAAAGATCTGTTTAGGTGAAATGTACAAAATTTCCCCCTTAAGGGATAAGGGGGGGGATAAGAATAGGTGGGGTAAAGTTTGTATGGATTTTTTTTTATTTACTTAGAAATATGACAATAAGAAGTTCTCCATTACAATAAAAAAATATCTGTGTAGGTGAAATGGGCAAAATCCCCTCCTTAAGGGCTAAAGATCTATGCAGGTGAAATGTATTAAATTCCCCCTTAAGGGGAAAAAGCAAAGGGGCAGGGGTTTGTATGGAATTTTTATCATTTCTACTGTTCCCAAGGGAACGACATTAACGCGGGCGGAGCCGCGGGCAACAGCTAGTTATAATATAAGAGTGTTAACAATTTATATGTTGATAGACTAAAAGGCCTGAACTAAAATGGAATACAATCCATACTTCCATATATTAGAAATGCAAAAGTCACTGTCTGTCACTGAAAAGCATGCATTTTTAGTTACTTCATATAATAAAAATATTTTTACATGATTTAAAACTTATTATAGATAATGGTACGGAACCCTACGTGCGCGAGGCCGGCTCGCACTTGGCTGTTTTTTTTAAGTCTGTTAACGATATGACCTGAAGACGGACAGCTAAAACTCATTAATGACTAATTTGGCATTTTACAAAATGCCGACTGGCGTTCATTTTGATCCTTGTAGCACCTATACCAAAGACAATATATTATATTGTCTTTGCCTATACATAAATATCACGTGTATTTGTGATACGTCAACGATGGTAAACGGAAAGTCGTCGAATAAATTATCACCTGTAAAATTTGCTTGATGTATCGTATGATTGATTATATTACATATTTTGCGTGATTTTAAACTGACTCAAAGTAGGTATTTTGAATATTAGAATTTGAAGTAGGTAAATACTTGTAAACGCGCCTTAAGCTGGAATACAGACGTGCCAAAAGCGATTCTGTATTCTATTAGGGATAACAATATGGCTCAGAGGTTCAAAATCACGCTGTATATTGCGCTGCAAAAGGAAAACTATATTTATCCTTATCCTTAGTCCCTAGTATATTATATCCTTATCCTTACTTAATCCTTACTTAATATTATAAATGCGAAAGTGAGTTTGTTTGTTTATTTGTTTGTTTGTTACGCTTTCACGCCGTAACTACTGAACCGATCATCATGAAATTTTGCATACAAGTTCTCTGGAGTACGGAGAAGGACATAGGCTACCTTTTATAGGCTACGTTTTATCCCGGGAAAAAGTACTATTCCCGAGGTATCGACATTGATGCGGACGGAGCCGCGGGCTAAAGCTAGTATTACATATGTATGAGGCTTAGGCGGCTATATGAGAATTGGACTGATTCTTTAATGTGTGAAGTCAAAGTATATAAGTATAAGCATATATTTTTCAATTCTCTCGAGCTTAGTTTCCTCTTAAGACATTTACATCGAATCAATAAAACTGTAATTACCTACTAATAAAAAGCAGATTATACGCTATCTTCGCTATGCTTAATTATTGCATTTATTTTATTTTATTCCGTGTAATTAAGATAACATTAATTTTAAATATAATTACTGTTAATCAATACTTGTTATAGAAAGCAGCCCTTCCTGTTACGATAACACTATAAGGCTAAAGTTACTTCGTTTAAAAAATTATTGGATATCGTCGATATTGTGATTTTTTTTCTCAAAAGAGTAAAGTTATTTGTTTGTTTTTTGTGTGTGCCAGTGGCCAACACTGGTGTCAGATTCAAGCTGTCTATAGGCATTTGACATAGCTTAACGCTGCCATCAATGGAGCGAGATCAACAGAAAGTGATCATTACTTATGCATTACAGTGATTTTGATATTTTTAATTCTTCCTTAAATTCATTCATAGGTACTATTGAATGTCAATATTCTGGAAACTGCTAAAAATAAAGAAATAACGGGGTTCCCGTTAATATTGTAGTTGAATTAGAAAATTTGCCAATAGCTCATCCCTTGTCATTACAATGAAATGCATATTCAAATATTTCATTGTTTTACTGTAGATTGAGGAGCCCGATGGCCCAATAGGCGAGAGCATTATCAGCTCTTACGGATGTTAAGCAACCCCGGGCGCGGTCCCCACTTGGATGGGTGACCACAAGTGGCATAAAATATCCCGAGCTTTTCCGTGCTTCAGAAGGCACGTTAAGCCGTTATTCCCGGCTGTCATCAATGATAGCAGTGGTTCAGCTATGTAAGATGCCTTAAGGCTGATTGAAAAATCTGACACTAGTGTTAGCCACTTGCACATACGAAAAATAAACAAACTGTAGATATAACTCTTGCAGATTAACCAATCACCAAGTTACCTGTTCCACATACATAGTAATACTATTTATTATTTATAATACGAGTACATACATAGTATCACGTCTTTTTATCACGTTTGTTCACAGAGCCTAGGCCTATAAATAATAATATATAAGACCTTATGGCCACATTTAGCATGTTTGAGGACGTGTAGATGGAAAACGGAATCAAAATAGTGTTGGATTGCTAGCCGCACCGCCTATTGATATGATTCCGCAGATTTTCGCCCATTCCCTCGATCGGCGCAGGAAGAAAAGCAGCAGGCACATTCTACGTGTTTCCTTTTCTCCCAGACCACCATAAAAGAATTGTTACCTGTTCCTATGTATAAATATAATACAAATCAGTTCTATTTCGGTCTGTAACTACATCCTGAGTGCACTTGGACGGCGCTCGGCAAAGTGGTTCAATGTTAGCGAGCAGGAAGCAAACGGTTAACCAGTTGTGCGAATGTGACGATTTGGTTACGACGGAACTGTCTTCGCGTGGGGCATACTGCGCACTACTTGACTTTAGGAACGATTTTTGTCGCTGTCCAACGCGGGACTAGACTCATCACTCTTCTTTTTCAGCCCATTGTGCTCAGACGAGCTCCGTAGCCCAGTGGTCAACGCGCCTGCGCCATGAGGGTGCCCGGGTTCGATCCCCGGTCAGGTCATGTTAGAAAACGATCTTTTTCAGATTGACTTGGGTCTCGGATGTTTATCTATATATGTATTTGTTATAAAATATAGTATCTGGTATAAATTACTACTTTACTAAAATAATCTCTATAATATATACTGTTACTTCCACATACCTATCAAAAATGAGGTCTTTAATCGAACACAAAGAAAAAAAATCTGCCACAGCAAATATGAATCCAATCTTTTACTTTTTTTACCTTTTGCCAAATTAAGTTTTTTAGTAACATGTGCTGAATCTATGACACTGCCAATGAATTAATAAAAATACTACCAACACTTCTTGTAATAAGTAAAAGCAAAAATCTTTAGAAAGAGCACATATTAATGACAGCACCAGAAAATAACAATTTTGAAATATACAAATGTATAATAGATGTATAATTATTACTTCTTATGTATACACGTTTGACTCAATGTTGTCTGTCTTCTATGTTAATAACCATGTAGCGTTGAAAAAACGTACGCTTGCATCAAAAACATAATATAGCAATTACGATAAAAGGACGTCATGATGATGCGGTAATTTCAAGTTTGTGGCCAAAGGCAAAGCGGATAGCGGATAGAAACATTAAAACATGTATTTTTAATGTTTCTATCCGCTATCCGCTTTGAAGGACTTAAGTAGTACCTACATCGCATTTAGTAAACGAATCGACAAAAGGCAGTTGTTTGAAGAAAGTTAAAGTAGGTTACTATCTAAAAGCTTTTATTCTTTTATATCTATGTACGTACTATCACGTATTTTTCCCTTGCGGTGTAGACAGAGCCTAGGTCGTTAAGATCTAAAGTCCACGTTTAGTATGTTGGTCATTACTAAAAAAGCTATCTTTTTATGACATTTGACTTTATACAAAAGTTCGATCCCTGGTCAGGTCAATATGGAAAATGAACTTTTTCAGACTGGCCTGGGTCTTGGACGTTTATCTTTATATGGATTTGTTATAAAATATAGTATTGTTGAGTAAGTATCCCATAACACAAGTCTCTACCTACTTTGGGGCTAGCTCAATCTGTATGATTTGTCCGTATTGATTTACCTGCCCCGATGTTTGTCTGTAATGAAATCTTGCGAGTTAAAATTGTTCATTTGTAAACCGGATGACAATACAATATTATGGAATCGTTGCGCTGGTCTGATGATAGACTGGGAAGGTGGCCATAGGAACTTTTAAACTAAACTAAGTACACCAATAGTGTTTGGGTGCATTTTTTTAGACTTGAAAAGCACTTTACAGTGTGGGTTTGTTTATAATAAAAGTTTGCCACAAAAATATAATGTTTGCAAAAAACTTGTTTACATATGTAAACAGAAATATTTTGGTTTAAAGCATTCAACTTGGACCACATCCCACTAGTGATCTTCGCACTACTTATAGACGAGATTACCGACATTACTTGGCCTTTCCCGTCTCGTATCTGCGTGATCTGATCTCGAGGTGTCAACAATCCTATGAAGACTTTTCGAAGAAACTGTCATTTTCATTTACTATTATAGAACTAGTTGGATATTAATCACTTATTAGCTAGATTACCGACGTTACGAGGCATTTTATCTTTATCTTCTCTTGGTATGAACTCCAGATGACAAATTACGCGAACAATATACACACCTTTTAAAGACGACAAAGAAGCGAAAAAGCTGCGCTGGTCAAGGTATCATTTTTTTTTTTTTTTTTTACAAAGTTTGAATTAGGCATTTGTCTCCCATCTCACCTGATGGTAAGTGACGATGAAGACGAGGATGTTACATGCCTATCCAAGAGATACCCATTTATCATTACGTCTCACAACACGGATTCTAACGATAACTCACACGTCCAAATCTGTTCAGGCATTTAGAACTTACGGTGGAAAAAATATACTCCCATATTTATTTACGTATCAGTATAAACTCTGTAAACTCCATTTTTGGGCAGTTGAGTGAAAACAGATAAACGATTTTGGAAAATCAATGAAGTGCATTGCGCCAAGTAATTCAAAAATCATTTATTCGTTAGAACATACCTAGCATTGTTACAAAGGATGCTAAAGCCCTGTGCTAAGTTAAAAACTTAAAACTAGATGGTTTGCGGAAGGTGAAACTCAAATACTTGTACCCATGAGACATAGCAATGTCTGGATGGAACTTTGTAGGTAGGCTAGTATTTCAATAATTTCATATTTTTTGTTTTCTTTAGTCAGCTCACTAACACAAGCAAGAAATTGAAATTTCTTTTCATGGCAAGAATATGGATGGTTCTCAAAGTTCCGCAAGAAAGATTGGATAAGCCCGTCGTTGTGACTTTATTTTTCTGTCTTCATTTGTTTCTTTTTGCGTGATTACAATAAACCTTTACAAATAAAACTCCAAGATTAAAAATAACTGATTCATGTCTGAAAGTAAAATATAAGTAATCATTATTTCAATCTGTTCTGATCGAAAGGTCATTTCTGAATCATATCAATTTAAGTATCATTAAATTGAATTCCGAAGAATCTTATTTACAAAATATGTACATTGCTTGTAATTGTTATTAATCTCGGTGTCCAAATAAATCAATAATCATTATTTTTTTTACTATCTGTTACTCATAATTGATAAGTTATGTACAGTACAACATATTTTTCTTATATATTGTTTCTTTTTAAATGACCACACTACTGCTATCATAATTTTTAAGCAGCCTAAAGATATTTATAAGAAAAAAAGCTATTAAAAAAAGTGATAATTTAATGTGTTTCTGTGGGAAACTGTTTTAAACTGTTTTGTTTTAAAAGTAAATAATTTGTTTGAATCTTTCCTTGAATTAGAACAAGAAAATATTACCACGAATTGCACATCTTAAATTATTGATGATTAAGCTAACATTTAAGTGTAATATTCATAAATGCTAGATCTTTAGCAGAAACAACTCAACAACAATTAGGGCCAGTACTTTTAAGTTTTCATGATGCAATCAACGTAAGTAAAATGCTCATTGAAAACGCCCTTTTTACTCATTGTAGATAAGTAAACACTCATATATTATTTCGTTTACAACACGTTAAACTTACGTCCACAGATAAAACAAAAATAAAGACTGATTCCCTAAAAATATTGTCATTTATTGGTTTTTGAACAAGACTATTACTTTTATGAATATTAAATATCTGGATACATATTCAGCGCGCATGACGTGATATGGCAAAAGATTTTGGCTATCCTTTTCTATTAAACATCCAAAAGAAGAGATATAAAATCACCTTGGCTTTTACGGTATTGACTTTTCGTTATGTATTGACTCGCACTGCAATTTACGCTGGTAATTCCCGATCAGAGTGTAATGCTAGGCTTATCGTATAAATTTTTGGCTTTAGAAATAAGCAAAGAGTATGCAGATAAATGTGTATTTTTCTGCACTTCTGGAGCTAACCAGGCAACCTTTCAAGGGTTGGCGCCGACAGTCGGCTGGCAAACAATTAAAACCTTGCCAAGTCATATTACAGAATGATTTATGCTGTCCTACGGACCCCAGCCTCCGATGCAGCAAAGCTAGGCAATCAGTACCCGTAGCATGGAGCTCATGACGCCTTTTTTTTAATCGCGTGATTCGCTATTCATATCTCACTCTTTGATATTACGGAAAAAAAATGCCGATAGTCGATAAGCGTTGCCGCGCGTGCTGTACTACAGGGGCAGGAAACCTCTCGGATGAGGATTTGAGGAGGTAGAAATTAACGTAGATAAATGATAATTTTGCTTATATTTATAGGGGATACAATTGTGGAATAACATAGCTTTTTTATTCATCGATGTCAAAATATGTATCGCTAGAGAATGGCGTCTTAATTTTTGTCAATGCAAGCTCATGTCATGAAATATTGTAATCCTTACTGGCTGACATTTGCAGTCCACGGACGCCCGCTGCACAGGCGTAATGTAATGGAGCAACCTTGTGACTCATGCACTTTCGTCACCAACCCTTCCTTTTTGAGAGCCTCTTGTGAGATAAGGAAGTGGGAGTACCCACACACCAGTATATAACAAGATTTTTAAAGAAAAATAGGTTCCAAAAAAATAATAGCTTATGACATAGCATACTGGTGGAATAATAAACTTATTGAAAATACAACACTTCTACTTTGGGCTGTCGGATTAAAACAAAAAGAGTTGGTAATTGCCTTTAAAGTTGTTGTTGATGAAATATATAATGTACCTGAAGAGTAAATAAACGCAAAGAGCCAACTGCAATATTTATGAAGTTTGAAGGCTCATAAGTGAACGATAACATGCGGGTTACGCATACATAAGATATCCGTTTCTTGTTACTATATAAGTTGTATATAAATAAGTCGCCTCTTACGACCTCCATGGGAAGACTAGGAGTGGTCCTATTCTACTCTGCCAGAAACGGCTACTCTATCAGGCACTATCTTTTTAAATGAATGAACTTATTACAAAAGTTAAATCGAAAAGAATATAACTTTATACAGGGTAACCTATTAAATACTTTCAGGGTTCATGTTGTTACAGTAGACTTTTTTGTATAAAACAGATACAAATATACAAGGCAATAAAGTCTT
Organism: Elegia similella; assembly: GCA_947532085.1. Taxonomy (NCBI): domain Eukaryota; kingdom Metazoa; phylum Arthropoda; class Insecta; order Lepidoptera; family Pyralidae; genus Elegia; species Elegia similella. Next base: position 23,602,395 of record OX383926.1, on the reverse strand, counting down.
CTAACAATATAATCTTTAATGCAAAGCGACATAGCGAAATAATAGATCCGTTATTAATTTTAGAGTTCCAATGTCGTTGATAAATTTATAGAACCCCGTTGTAGATATAATCCTACTGTAGATAAATAGCTGACCATTACGGTGGGAAATAAATCACATGCTTTTATCAAATTGTGTAAAAGATATCCTATTTCATATCCATTTCTTGTAATACCTCGTTAATTTTAGCGCTATTTCTGGGCTTAACGAGATTCCTCTAAACTTACACATATTTTTTGTATATGTTTTGGACCAAGTGATAAATGATCACATTTTTCATTGTGCTCGAGCATTATAAATATAGACAGAATATATTTAAGGCAAAGTAAACAACTATATCATCAATTTTCATATTTTTTTCTCTTCCTGCATCAATCAATATTTGATTGAAAAAGATAAGACATTATATATCATTATAGGTGTATTATTCTTTGTGTGTGATAACTTAACAGCTAAAACTGCTGTGGACATTTGAGGCATTAAAAAGAAATACTTCTAGCCATAGCATTATATATTAAGGCTAATGAGAAAAAAAATCCATCAATAACATCGCTTAATTTCCTAGACACTTAGCACAGGAAGAGATTTGATGGAAATTACCTAGTAAAATGGGTTTTGATATTATGAGGCAAACAAAAATAACTCTTGTTACATTCTCCCTACAGACATCTCGTAGAAACACACACATTTTAACAGCTTCAATGTATACACACCTTTGGTTGAAGCGCAGCAATGTATGCCAAATACTAAAATCATCTGCGAACGATCACCAGTTAATCCAAGCAAACAGTTTTATCTTTATTAACCTTAACCTATTTGTATCATAATGGTTGTCTGGCCACGCTCTTGAACCTGGTCTAGTATCAATGATTTCCATTAGCCGTCTAGTATTGCTGCAATAAATTCTGAGATAACTGTAACAGTGAGAGAATGCTTCTAGCGCCGGCTGAGATTAGCTCGCTAAATAATGTTGTCAATATTTATCATGTCGGAATTATGTACATTTGTAGAGAACGGTAAATTTGTCTCATGTTGATAAAGTTGAATTTAAAATCTACTTATATTTAACATTTCGCAGCACTCTGTAGTCTGTAGGAACTATTGTTAACTCTATATATGTATGTTATTACACGCTTTTTATTAGCTTTACTTGTGTCTGCTTGTTTATTTGTACGACTTCTTTGAACTCGATTTTGACCCACATTAATCGGTCAGATTTAATTAAAATGTTGTAAACTTATCAAGGACTGATGACAATAATTGGATAAAAGCGTGTTTTAAATTATTTTTAATTTTCTATTTGCTTTACGACATTTAGCCCTTCATAGCGACAATTCCTACGCATACATTAGTTTGATCATAAACGACGCAGCAAGGCAGACAATCACCAGTGCACCACCGCTAAGTAAACCTATCTTACGATTTTAGTTATTCCACACATTATTCATAAACATGGGCATTTATAATACCAAATTACACCGACTTCACATTATAAATTCAACTAGAAGCAATTTGCAAAACAATCTGAAACAAAAGCCGTGCAGTCCGCCGAAATTCCCAACAACTCCAACTCTATATTTGAACCTTTCTAAGATGTGGGAATGAATTCTGAACGAATTATCAACCATGAAATAATGAGATATTACTCATATAAAATATTGGGATATTGCTTATAATTAGGACATTTAAAAAGAAATCAGTCTCTGTCCGCCTCTGTCTATAGTCCAAATGAGTAAGAAAGTGAGAGCCTTGTCACGGCTCCACTTATCCAGTTTTCATGTTTGCGTTAGTTTTACATAGTTCTTATCACAGAATAATTTGTTGTTCAGTGATTCTTATAACCCAATAGACAAATATCAACTAAGGTCTACCTGCAAACATGAAAACTGTAAAGCTTTTGAACTGTTAAGTGTAAAAATAATGTAATAATCGCGATAAAACCGTATTATGTGATTTAATTTAAATGTTTATTGATCGTGAAAACTTTAGAAAAATTACATACCTATTTGTTGTTGTGTTTATTTATCTACCCGCACACGATAACTAAGTTTTTCCTGCTCTGCCCACTTAATAAATTAAGGGCTTCAAAAAATAAGTCAAATTAATAATTTCCGTTTACGATAATGGATTTATTTTAAATTGAATATCTAATTTAATATTTTTATGGTTGTGACCCCCGCTCTGGAGCGTACCTGTCTCAACACATTTCACTGGTCATCCAGCGTGGTAACGCGGCCGGTGTGATGGGCACTTTCGAGCCAGGTACTCTCCGGGGAGGGCTATTCGATTAGCTTTATATATTTTTTTTCTCTTGTTCTTTTTTCTTTCTACGTAGTTTTAGTAATGATATATTTTTATGTTCCCTTTGTCACTAATTTAGGGTTTTTCTGGTAGGTTTAGTTTTAGCGATTATGTTTTTTCTATCTTTGTTGTAAATGTTGTGAATAAATAATGTTGTATTCTATATGTACATTTAATAAAATTAATAAGTTGGTCATGGAGCTGTCATGTCAACACATTGTCACTTGAATTTATTTATTTACTTTTTGATTTATTAATAATACAGAGATAATAAGCTTTGTAGCCGTGTGGTATCCGGCAGAGTAGAATAGGACCACTCCAAGTCTTCCCGTGGATGTCGTAGAAGGCGACTTAGGAAATACAAGCTAAACAAAGCTTAAACATCTAAGAGACCTCTCCAACCCGTCTGGTCAGCGTGGAGACTGTAGGCCAAGTCCTCTGGCTGCTCTGGCCAAGTATGGCCCTAGTAATACAGAGAGGGTCGTGCTCCTGTAGTGGAGACAAAAAAGGACCTGATGATGATGAATAAGCTTTGGTTGTGATTTGTGATTTGTATTTGAATGTCGTTATAAATAGACCAAGTTTTTTCTTTATCGAATTCTCAAGAAATTATATAGTTACGAAAGTGTGAACTTCTATCCAAAATCCTCTGGTGTTGAAAAATGTTGAATTGCTATCTCTACATGAAGTAAATGTACCCTGAGAAGGCTATGCTGTATTTCCTCCAAGAATTAAACTGAAGAATCAAATTTTAAGAAAGAAAGTATCTTTAAGTGAGCTCTTTTAGTTCTGGAACCACAAGTCCTTGGACTGTTACTGGCTGGACACAGGCCTACCGCAAGGATTTCCTTCTTATGGGTTTTGCCATACGATTTGGGTCTTGGCATAGAAGATGAAAATGGAAAAAATCAGTTTGCCCAGCCGTGAGATAACCGCTGCTCAACACAGGCCTCTCCCAGGCTTCTTCTTTCTATGGATATACACTACGCTTCGCGGGCGGGTTGGCGATAGCAGTTTTTTTTTGGCTTCTTTCAATATTCTACCTAAATAGTTTTTATTTTATCACTTGTTTAATTTTAATTTTAATTATACTTTTATTTTAATTTTAATTAGTTAGTTTTTTGGCTTCATATACCTGCTAATTTATGTTGTCTTTACCAAACCCCACACTTAATCCACAAGTTCCCCTCCCTTTATCCCTCTCCTTAGATAGCCTCCAGAGATGTGAAGAATGTGTTCAGCCTCGCTTCTTCAGAGGAAGAAGAGGCCTCAATATTCATATTGCAAAAAAACACAGAGCTGCTGTTTCGTCTTTGACTGATAGTAATGGCAGGCAAAACGTGGATATTCCCTATCCTGTTCAGTCTGCTACTACCCAAGATGCTGCTAGCCATACCGATCTTCCTCTGTGGAAAAAGCTGGGTAGGTGCAAAAAATGTATGCCTATTGTTAAAAGAATCCCTAGGGGCGCAAGAATAACTGTTGCAACTGCCCTAAAAAAAGCAATCGATAAAGTAGTTTTGATTAATGACAAAGCAAGTTGGGAGCAGTTGCTACTTTTTGCTTTTAAAGTCTTACATGCCCCTAAGGAAAAGGGTAGTGATGTTTCACTTACTCAGACCATTAAAAATAACTGCACCCTCCATACCGTGTCCTCAGATGTTATTTCATATGGCCACAACAGCAATAGAACTCCCCGAGGCGAAATACGGAGTACAAAATCAAAAAAATCGAAAGCAAAGTTAATGATGGTGATGTAAGGGGAGCCGCTCAGCTTATTTTCTCAAGTGATGCTCTTGCTCCTGATACGGAAGAAACTTTTTCATCTTTAAAACAAAAGCATCCTCAGCCTCAACAGTCAACTTTTCCAATTACATTACCTGATCCTCCGTTACTTTCAGACCCGGCTCTTCAAATCACAGCAGATGATGTAATTAACTCTTTAAACAGTTTTAAGAGTGGCTCGGCTAGTGGACTAGATGGTCTATCAGCTCAGCATCTTAAGGACTTGGTGGGCGGGGTTACGGGTGATTCTGGGAGGACTCTCATCCAAAGCTTAGTCTCTTTAATTAACCTGATGCTCTCTGGTAAGGTGCCAAAAGAGATAACGAAAACTTTGTATGGTGCTAACCTAGTTGCCCTGGTTAAAAAGGATGGGGGCATTCGACCTATTGCAGTGGGATGCACTTTCAGACGACTCGTCTCTAAGATAGCGTGTAAAAAAATGGCTCCCACGTTAACCGCATATTTCCAACCAAGACAATTTGGTTTTGGTATTAGAGGGGGTTGCGAAGCTATTGTACACGCAACGAGAACATTTCTCAATTCAAACGAGTGCCAAGTAATTTTGAAATTGGACATATCCAACGCTTTTAATTCAATAGACAGGGGAGTTTTTTTAAGGGAAGTTAAAGATCAGATTCCAGGCCTATATCCGTATCTCTGGCAATGCTACTGCTCACCTTCTGATGTTGTATATAGAGACCGTGTTATTAGTTCTTCAATTGGCTGTCAGCAGGGAGACCCTTTAGGTCCTGCCATTTTTAGTCTAGGTATAAATTCAATCATATCTAGCCTAAATTCACCCCTGAATGCATGGTTTTTGGATGATGCTACAATTGGAGGTTGTGTAAATTCTGTGAAATCAGACCTAATAAGACTGATTGAACGCCTCAAACAAGTAGGATTAAATTTAAATTTTAATAAGTGCGAACTCTTTATAAATGATAAAGTTCAAGGATTAAACAGCTTTGAAATTCACTCTCTTTTTCAGGAGATAACCCCTGGAATTAAACTTTTAACCAAAAGCTCTCTTCAAATTTTAGGCACGCCACTTTTAGAAGAATCAATCCCAAATTACATAGATGAAAAAGTATCTAAATTTCAGCAATCATCCGACCTCTTATTTCAAATAAATGCACATATGGCTTTCTACATACTTAGGAGTTGTCTTTTTGTGCCAAAATTTACTTATGCCTTGCGATGCTCACTCATGTGGAAGCATCAAGAACAACTCACAAAACTGGACGAAGTAATTCGGGAGACACTAGAGAAAATTTTCAATTGTCAAGTTACAAATGAAACATGGAAATTTGCTTCTCTCCCAGTTCGTTTTGGTGGCATCGGAGTACGCAAGGTATCTGCAGTGGCTCTTCCTGCGTTTCTTTCTTCTGTTCACGCCTCTTTGTCATTATGCGGTAAACTTCTACACTCAGCAATGGGTTCCGTTGACATATGCGGCGTGAGCGAAGCGAAAGACGTTTGGAGGTCAAGTGTTTTGGATGATTTCCCAGTAAATGTCTGTTCACAGCGACTATGGGATAATCCTCTTTGTAAAGATATTCAAGAAGAAACCATTGCATTTTGTGACAGCGCGGAAGATCGATCGCGTCTTTTGGCGTTATCTGAGAGGGAATCCGGACACTGGTTACAAGCACTTCCTTCTGCACATGTTGGCTCCCTTCTAGATAATTGCACTTTTACACTCGCCATTGGCCTCCGTTTGGGTGTAAAATTAAATCAACCACATTTATGTCACTGTGGTACAGCCGTGGATGGTTTGGGTCATCATGGTCTTGCTTGCATTAAAAGTGCTGGCCGAATTCCACGTCATGCCTCACTAAACGACATAATTCGTAGAACTTTAGCAACTGTCAATGTTCCGTCAGTTTTGGAACCAAATGGAATCTTCCGCACCGATGGCAAGCGACCAGATGGTCTTTCTTTAATCCCGTGGCGGCAAGGCAAATGTCTAGTTTGGGATGCCACTTGTGTAGATACTTTAGCTCTATCCCACATACCAGCTACTTCCAGCCAAGGCGGAGCAGCTGCCTGTGCTGCTGAAGCTAGCAAAAAGCGAAAATACGCGGGATTGACCGACAGCTTCATATTCTTGCCTTTTGCTGTAGAAACTTTGGGTCCCTGGGGCACTGAAGCCAAAAAATTCTATAAGGAATTGACAACACGTCTCATCGAGGCAACTGGTGATCCAAGAGCTGGCAGTTTTTTTGCACAACGTATCGGACTCGCTGTGCAACGGGGAAATGCTGCCAGCATTTTGGGTACTTTGCCTCGATGTGGTGCGTTGGAAGAAGTTTTTTATTTGTAAGTTATTTATAATTTTTTATTTTTATGTTGTTATTAATTATGTTTAATATTAAGTTAAAAATATAATCCCATTAATATATTAGTCATAAGTTATTCTGTAGGTTATTGAAATCTGAAGTCCATGAATATCCAGTTTAATAACTTGTAAATAAATCGACACCAGTCACGCAATCTTCCTATTAGAAATAAAAGCAATACTTAAGTTATTCTGTAGCCCGATACTCTTTATACCTTATAACGATCATAAAATGTACAAGTTTATGCTAAACATGATGCATGGCCATCGCCGTAAAACCAGTCACCGTAGGTCAGTTACAAAACTTAGGTCAGTTTGGAAATTAACTTACCGGTTATATTTTGTCATCTATGGCCGAAATATTATGTTTAATAAACTCTTTTTAAATATTTGTATTAATTTATGTTTTTCTTACATTTTTATATGCATCCAGTATTTTTTCCCTTCCCTATGGTAATGCCAAACACGGTGACCTCGTAACAATGCGTTTTCTTTTGCATTTTAAAATAGATAATGACATAAGTTTCTTTTTAATTTGTTATTTTTATATAGACTTTAGACTAAATAAGTAGGTATACTGAAAATATATAAGGAAAAGTCAGAAGCCTAGGAATCATAGTTGCCATGGACAGTGAATGACACCCGACTTTTATAGGAAATAGTGGGATATTGCTTATAATTAGGACATTCAAAAAGAAATCAGATCATTCCGCCTCTGTGTCACAATACGCCACTCATGCTTTACCCCATCCCTACCTGGGTAGTTCCAGGACAAACACCTACGGAAATGAAGTACAATTATTTGCCCGAGCAGGGAATTGAACTCTGTACCTCGATTATGTTAGATTACTTGAACCTTATTGTTTTTACTCCAATGTATTCATAATATTTAGAGATGTTATTGTATAGTATTTATGATGTCTTTATTTGCTACTTCTGTAATTCTCCTTTATTTGTTACTTCCTTCTGTAATTATCCTTTAGTAATTAGTTTCTCCAAATAAAAGTAATTCTTATCTTATCTTACTTGAATTCAGACTGAATGGAATAAACCAAATAGTTGCGTAGAATGACACTACGAAGAAACCGTAATGCATCGCCACTCAATGCTTGTTTTGGAACGCATCACAATAGCAACGTGTGGTTTTTCACAATTATTGATTTTTAGTAATGATTGTTTAAAAACACGCCGCCTTTTACACAATAGTGTTTGCGTTGGCTTTATGTCTTCGAGGAGAACCACTTTATAGTGCCATATGATACGTTTATTATGGTGTAAAAAAAATAAGAATCCGACTGCCCCCTTTTTTGAGACGAACCTAACGATACCTTAACTGTCAATCCATCCAAAAACTTGGAAGCTACTAGGCGATAAAAAAATTCACAAACAAACAAGACACACATAACCCTTCTTGACAGTAGGATAAAGAAGCGGACGTTATCGGAGATCATAGAATACCAGAAGACGGAGATAGTTTAATTCCCGGGGAAGGGCATGAGATACCTTTTATCCCGTAAATTTTCCCCAGGGATATGTATACATTCAAGTGAGCGAAGTAAACAAATACTAGTAAAATATATATTTCCGGGACATCCCGCTTGTAACCGTAAATTCTATTGTTGTTTCTATGTCTGGTTTGGGGTCCGTGAATAAATAACATTCAGTTTTGAAGCTATTTCAGCAGATACAGTTTGGTAAAATTATTTAAAGAATTTTTAATTAATTTAGATTAAACTACAAGTAAATAATAATTAAAACTTTCCGGCACTAGATTTGGAACAATACACTGGTTTTGTGGTTAATCACATATGCAATTATCTTAGCAGAGGGCAATAACCTCGGTTAAATTAAATTGAAGCAGAACAATGGATAGTATTAAGGTCCTTATATTTTTATCGACATTTTAGATACAATAAAATAATATGCTTACTCAATGGTCGCAAAAAATATTTAATAAGTACTTTAACCGGCTTCAATGAAAATAGGACATTCCATAGATACCATTTTTAATATAGTTGTGTAGTTAAGAGTTCGGGATAAGCTTTCGGATCATCCAGCCATGAAACAGTACATACTTACTCGTATGATAAAATCTAAAAGGGCGCAAAAACAATCACGTTTCTTTATTTTATTTTATATTATTTTTCGTTTTTATTTATTATTATAGCAGCAATAGTCTACCCTTTGTGGATTATAAGATACTGCCCTGTGACAGACGAATGGACATTCGAGGCCCCTTTTGCCCATTGAGTACAGAACCCTAACAATACTTGAAGCGGGATTATTTTAATCGATTCAAAGAAAACTAACTTGTTCTCAAGACAACGAATATATGACACGTCCGTCGTTTTCTTTATTTCTTATTTTACTTCGCGTTTAAAATCGCATCAGGTACGGGTTCAATGACGCAGTGCAATAATCTGTTTCTCTGAAGCTATAAAACACCCAATAAGCCCTTAGGGCACACGTGAAGCCGTTTTAAGCTGTGCGTGCACTGGACCGGAATCGAAGCGGACGGAGCGGACGGATTTGTTGCTTTGTATGGATTTGTATGGCGCTGCGTGCACTGCATCGGCATTTCCGTGCCGGAGACCGGAATTTCTGCCGGTGACGTCACCGGCATCGGCAGTCGTCAATGTTGCCGTTCATAAGAAGATCTACCCCTTATGGTAGAACTTTTTATATTGGAATATTATTATAAATAACAGAGAATGGTAGAAACCTCATTTCGTAGGAATTCCATTTAGATCATCCATAACTTTTAAATTCATTAGCAAGTCATTCATTGTAGCTAGTCATCAATTACATATGTCGTGAATGAGTAAGACGAAAATACAGAGTGATGAAAATACTGACATTAAAAACAAAGATATAAATCAATGAACATTGGCTGCACGCACGAAAAATGTCACGTTCCAGACCAGCAACAGCAGCAGCAGGAGTAGTAGTAGTATCTATCACGCATCTATCTCTCCCCGTTATCACGTAAAATTATTGGCCGTAAACTGACTTTAGAGTCAACCAATTTTCAGAGTTCCGTAGTAAATAGTGAACCCTTACAATTTCGCCATGTCTGTCCGTCCGTCCGTCTGTCCGTCCGTGGTTTTACTCATAGACTATAAGTACCAAAAAGCTGTAATTTGGTACGGATATGTATATTAATCATGCCGAAAAAGTAGTAAAATAAAATATAAAGTTCAAGTTTATAGTGAAGTTCAAAAAAAATTTTCTTCAATTCCCAAAGAATCTATTTTCATCTTTTAATAAATCAGCATATAATGTATGAAACTCTCTATAGAGGAGTCTTTTAGAGTTCATATTATGCACCCATATCTTTCTCACTCCAGCCAGAGTAATGATTACCCAGTAAGGTATAGACATCGTGATGATCTAGATCTTAGAATATTTTTTTTTGTGTTTTGGTAAAGACAGACTTAAATATGACACAGACATAATAATGGGACAGGGCAGGTACCAACCTGCCCTGTCCCATTATTATGTCCACCTAAACCTGTACCAACAGGTTTAGGTGGTATCTTCTCTATCTCTATTATTATAAACAAAAGTCACCGCCGGTAAATAAAGCAAAGCGTTATGCTATATGTTAGTGACCACTTTATAGGATAGCGCTGTGTGGAGGGTTATACTCCGACCCAAAAAACACGTAAATTAAAAAAATTACAATATTGTAACTTTTGCTGCAAAAATGTAACATTTCAGGAAACGAAACGTAACTTATGACTCAAGGGCCCTGGCAACACTGTAAAAATGCCGGTCCGGAATCCGATTGCAGTGAACGCACCCCACCGGCATTTTAAAAATCCGGCCGCTCCGGCTGCCCCGTCCGCTCCGATTCCGGTCCAGTGCACACACAGCTTCAAGCGACGGGCTATTTTGCGATGTTACGTTAATTCGTTTACAACCACATTCGACGTGCTTTCGACACATGTCGGCAAAACGTTTATTGACTGAGCGAGCGCGAAGAGCGAGCGAAGCGTCTTCTTATCAGCTTGGGCAAAAAATCTTTAGTATATTCAACTGTCCCGCTGTTCGGTTAATTTCCTCTACAGGTCGCATTTCTCAACCGATTCGCGTGAGCGGGTTCGATAATTACGTTATTTTATTGACATTGTTTTTGATACTTTTTCATAATAGCGAATTTGACGAAATGAGCAAAATGCGCAAAGGACCTAACGGCCATGGGGCTTATGTCCTTTTTTTATATGAAATGGGTTTACTCTTGACCATAATCTAGACCAAAGGCAAAGATATGGTCTAAGAACGAGCGAGCTCACTCTTTAAGCTTACATAAGTGGTGCTCCTGACAGGGTAAAAATTGTTTTAAAGATGAGATTGAAACAAGCAAACAAATAGTTGTTTGTTTGTCCCAGTGTCATTGAGACCAAAGAATATAAATATTACAGGCAAAGTTTACGTTGACCACGGTGCAGCGTGTAGCTGCAATTTGAAAAGTGACTTCGTTGTCGTAATTGACTTTCTACAAGATGCTGCAGATGCAGAAGGCTGCAAGATCACTAATGGCTTCCAAATCTGAGCGTGGACTCTATGTAGCGTGTTTGCTGATAGTAGCGAGAGTGTTAAATAACCTAGGTGTGTTCATAATCGTTCCGTGTAGGTGACACGGTCTATCGACCATGCACACCCTGGTGTCAGAGTTCTTTGGAACTGCCTCTTGGCCTCGGACGTTGTTCTCGAGGTGTATAATTTAAAATAATCTAGGTGTATTATTTTGGAAGTAAGCAATATCTAAAATAATACTCCTAGATTAATGCTTTTATGTCGTAAAAGCCGGCAGTAGGTTCCAGTACATAATAAAATCCGATCGCAATTGCGGCTACTTAGTAAATCAAAGCATTCATCATACGTTATTTTTGTCTAGCCAGATATAGAGATTTTTGAGTTGAGCAGCACGTGACAGTATGAATCAAATTTCGAATAACATTCGAAATTTCGAATTTTTATGGTTAATTTTGCAATAACTAGCAGGACTTGAAGCATAGATTGTTAGACGTGAGTTTTGTGTGAATTTCATGAGTAATTTGTACTTAAAATATAAAAGGAGAATTAGATAAAGCGGCTGCGTTGATGGCTGAAATGTCCGCCAGCTTTCTAGTAATGCACCCAGTTTTATTAGTCGGAGCGTCGTTAAATCTTCACAAGGACTGGACAACACAGAATCACTATTAATGAATGCAATTGACCTTCGTGGAACAAGTTTGGTTCTTGGTCAAGACCAGAGCGTAAAATTGAATCGGGGTTGTTATTTTCTACTATCTATCCATTTATTTATGCAACCAGTATTGCACGATACATGGTACATATGTATGTTGGTTTAAAGCACATAACGTCAAAACTTCGGATTTAGCATAGAATCTATGATCTTAAATAAAAAATAAAAAATAAATTGGGAGAGTGTCAATTATTGTAGTTAATCCTGAAAAAATCAAATGTGCCCAAAAACGATTGGCGTACCTTGTTTAGTTTTAAGAGTTCCTATTGCCACCATTCGACTCCATCTTGAGACCAGCGCAACGATTCAATAATTATGTATGATGTATGACCTATTGTAATCCAATTTACATATGCATACAAAGTTTCAGCTCAATCAGTAAATAAGAATATTATAGCAAAATAAAAGAATATTTTATACAAGTTAAACCCTTCCACGCAGGCCGGTCCGGCGACCGGATTGCGTTAAAGGGGCTGAGCACATGTTTGTCCACTGGTTAAGGCGTTTGCCTGTTGACCCGGGGGTGGTGGGTTCGATTCCCACCGGAAGCATACTTTGTTTAGTTATTTCCAGTTTGGTTAGGACATCGCAGGCTTGAATCACCTGATTGTCTAATAATTAAGATGATTCCGTGCTTCGGAAGGCACGTTAAGCCGGTGGTCCCGGCTGCCATCTCGTAGTCGTTAAAGAAACCACGTCAGATGCCGAGAGGCGGTTCCGAAGAACTATGACACCAGGGTGCGCATGGTCGATTGACCGTGACACCTACTCGAAATGATGATGATTACTTAAATGCTGTTTGGGCTCATCTCATTTAATTACCAATTAATCGTTATATTTACATTGTCATAAGCACAAATTTGATTCCATGACATTGAGCGACTTGCCCAAGAAAAAATAGCATAATAAAATAATCTTTTATATAAGCGAGACACCCTTTCACGCAGTCCGGTCCGGCGACCGGAAAAGCCGGTGTGAAAGGGGCTGAGCACATGTTCGTGGTTGGGTCATTAGTTCAATGCTGTTTGGGCTCGTCTCATTAGGTTAATTAAATAACACCGCACTATCACCTGCTAATGTGTAAACATCATTTACCTTTGCTTATATTTATTGAATCTTGACTGAGTGTTACACAGAGTATCTATTAGTGTTATTTCAGGTATTTACTTATCCTAACTATCCTAACTAATATTATAAATGCGAAAGAGAGTTTGTTTGTTTGTTTATTTGTTACACTTTTACGTTGTAACTACTGAACCGATCATCATGAAATTTCGCATACACGTTATCTGGGATATGGAGAAGGACATAGGGTACATTTTATCCCGGGAAAAAGTAATGTTCCCGAGGGATCGACATTGACGCGGGCGGAGCCGCGGGCAAAAGCTAGTTTTTTTATAAAGATGGCACCGACTACAAGAATAACTAATTATAAATTGTAAATAGGTATGTAGGTATCAATAATTTAGTTGATTATCTTTCAATGCTATTTTCTTTCAAGTATTTAAATTGTTATTTTTACTTTTTGGTTCCTGTTTGTACACTTGCAATAATTTTATTACATATTAAATTGTCTGAAAACAAAATGGATGACGAATGTATTCATGATTCTTGGTTTCTTTTTTTTTGTCCTTCTAGCAGCGAGTTAAAAGTCCTGCGATTTAATACGGATACAGATAACATTATATTAAGTAATGTATTTGTCTGTGTATAAACGCCAGAAACGGGAAACAAATTATAATTGCTACGACACTTGGGCGAAAGAATGGTGGGTGAAAATTGAACACTTTCTTTGTTTTGTAAAATCAAACATGAATTTCGAGAATGTTATGAGTAAATTATTTCAATCGACATCTGATTCATTATAAAATTCATCTTTTTAAAAACAACAGCATTTTGAATAAAAAAACAACGGGTTCCACTCCTGGAGTGCCGGCAGAAGTGAAAACTTGAACATTAACTTTGTTCATTTTTGAATATTTTGGAATGTCACGTGTCCGTCTTACAAATTTTCGATCAGACCACGTGTCCTGACGCGAGTTTTAACATTTTTTAACCCATACCAAAAAGTGCACAACGCCGTAAAAAAAAGTTTTCACTTCAAAAGAACAAGAATTAAAATATGTCGTTCGGAATTAGGTTTTTAACCGACATCGAAGTAAGATAATACAGTAACAGCAGTATTCGAAACTGATATGCAAGCTTACACATCACATTGGTTTCGAATAGCCTGTCCAACTAATTTCATCCAGTTTAATACAATATTCACAAATTAAACTTATTACATCCCTTAGTAACCGCGAAAACCTCGAAGGATTTATCTGTGTATATATAGGCAAGAAAATAGTTTTCCAACTTAAACTTGAGCTTTTTATTTTTCTCATACATCTGTATTTCTGGCGGCAATTTATTGAGATAGTTAGGTATCAAGTAGTCGGTGGCTTTTGATTACATATTGACAAAATGAATTGTATCCATACTGAAAACGTGGCTCGTGTATATGAAGTTCGTATTCTACAATGCTTTACTATTCACAGACAATACCACACTCACCTCTACACAAGTCATAAAGCACAACACATTTAAAACTCATCAAACAATGCGCAAGATTCGATCACTCGATTTTCACTCGTTTCACTTTGAACGATACTTTTACACTGCATGTACGCGTAGAAATGATATTATTTGCGGTACAAGGTGAAGTAGACTTTCCTGGAATGCTTCCAACTCGGTTTTTGACAAGATGCTATTGTAACGGCGGCTAATTGAGACCGCAAGACGAATGATAAGAGTTGACCTAGTTAAAAAAACTAATACTAAAACTTAGAACATACATAATAATAACTATGTTTAATACATCTAAGTTGATAAACAATAGATTTTTATATGAAAAATAAAATTAAAAAATTAAAAATAACATCCGCCTTGCAAAAAAATTATAGCTTAAGTCACTCGTGAGGATTAATTTTTTTTAACAATACCCCATACGTTAAAATCATTAGACCTGGAAAACAGATTTAAAATAGCGATGTGGTGCATTCCTGTCAATTATTTCCTATTAACAAGATTCCCCAGACTTTTTCCCCATCCCTCAACCGGCTTCTACCGTTTTTCGCGGGAAGAGAATCAGCTGGTACATTCTGCGTTTTTCTTTTGTCCTAGACCAGCACAAAGCATTGATGAAATAAGATAAACTAGACTATTAGACATTTCTGTGATTAAAAAAGACGCATCCTAGCCTTCATAAAGATCAAAGAGACTGAATGGCTCAACCACTAAAAAATTTTTTGCACTCACCACGAGTGAGTGAGCTAAAAATCTTAGAAAACAATATTTACGTATGCGTATGACTACACCTCAACTTTGTTATTCATTCATCACAAACGGTATCTCGTCGGAAATGCGTCATTCAGTTTTGCAAAGCAATATTTTAGGGTTGCCTATAAAGGAAAAAAGAACGCTTATGTTATGGACCGCTCGGTTATCTGTCTGTCCATCGATTAATGCTATTTTGACATGATAACGTGTTATAAATCGATGAACTCCGGCTGCACGCACGAAAAAATGTCACGCTCCGTGTGCAAGCGAAAGCAATCGATATAGAGGCACGATCAGCCTAAGCGTTCAACTTGTGACGTATCTATCTCTATTCCACCCAGGACACTTTCCGTTAACCTCATCAAATAAGGCAACAAGGAACACAAGTTTATTCTGACTTATATTAACCAATTATAAATTTAAAATTGATATTTTATAATAAAATTTTTAAGTATGGTGAAACATGTGACACTATACATTTTCCTAATTTTCGTTCACAACAGTTCAGTTGTACAGATACAAAAATTACCATGTTTATTGCAAATACAGATATTTCTATTTCTAACTAAAGAAAATAATCAAACAGTCGCAAATTCCTAGTTGAAACTAAAAAATACCTTTTTGAACGGAACACCCAAGTTAAGACTCGAACCTGGCCAATTTTCCGCTAACGTTTTTATACTTTGACCGATCATGAGTCTCTAATAGATGTTAATAACAACTTACGTCTTTGTTTGTGTCACTTGTCGTAAAGCGAGTAGGTAAGTATGTAATGAACAGGGCGGTAAGATGCAAGAGATAATATGGCCAATTACATTCAGCACTTAGTACACGCATAAAGATTTTGTCAAAAGATAGTGTTTTACTTAAAAAGTCATAAAAATACATAATAGAGCGACAGGATGATAATGCATTTTATATTGCTAGTCTTTTTTACGAGCCAAGACTCAGGTATACGGGTATTTATACATTAAGTAGCATCCGAATTAGTTAAGCACTTTTTACTTGAATAAAAGGCCTCTAAACTATCTCATCCATTACGTTAGCAAAATTTCTTAATTTTTGAAGTAAACATTTTGGAATGGGTAAAAAATGTTAAACTCGAGTCAGGATATGTGACCTGATCGAAAATTTGTAAGACAAATACTCTCGTATTTGTCTTACAAATTTTCGATCAGGCCGGGCGGCGGTCTCACGTCGGCGCGGCGTAGGAGAGGAAGTAAAATCTCTATCTCTGTCTTTCTACCGCGCAGAGTTTATACTTCTGCCAGCACTCCCGGAGTACAACTCGTTGTTTTACATGAACAACTAGCTTCCACCCGGTTACTTTGTTCGTGTGGACAGTACAGTTAATCTATACATATAATAAAACAGTAAAATTATTTTGTCTGTACATTTTGAATTTTTGACTGAAATGGATAGAGGGACACTTAAAAAGAATAATAGAAAGCAAAAAAAATTTTTTGGAATTTCTTGTCTGTCTGTCTGTCTGTCTGTCTGTCTGTCTGTCTGTCTGTCTGTCTGTATGTATGATCACGATTATCTCCGAAAATACTGAACCGATTTACTTCAAACTTTCACCAATTGCTTTGTTTTAACTCAGATTAACATTTAAAGTTTGTTTCATCAAAATCGGTTCATTAAAAAAAAAGTTATCGTCATTTGAATGAACTCAAGGCATGAGCTTGCCTGCAAACATATAGCAAAAATAAAATAAAATAATAAGTAACATAAGAAAATTAAAATCCAAAGTCAATTCATCATCATTATACGACAGCATTATACCTATCCATACTATCCATAGTAATCCATACTAAAAAAAAAGGAGAAGCTGACTGACTGACATATCAACGCAGGGCCTAAACTATAAGGGTTAGGAACTTGAAATTTTGCACAGAGGTTCCTTTTATAACGTAGGGAAGCACTAAGAAAGGATTTTTGGAAATTCATCTCCTTAGGGGGAAAAACGGGTTGCAAAGTTAGTATGAAACTTTGTTGTTTTTGAAGTTATTCGAATGAAATTCAGCATGAAGGTTCTTTACTGAAAGGTTTGAATTACAAGTAAAATATTTTACTCAAAAATCATCCCTTAAGGGGGTAAAATAGGGGTGCAAATGAAGCATGAAACTTTGCCATTTTTGAAGTTAGTCGAATGAAATTCAGCATGAAGGTTCTTTACTAAAAGGCATGAAACACGAGTAAAATATTTTTCTCAAAAATCATCCCTTAAGGGGATATAACGGGGATGCAAAGTTAGTATGAAACTTTCCGTTTTTGAAGTTATTCAATTGAAATTCAATATTAAGGTTTTGAAGGGGTTGAAGTTTTATGGAATTTTCTCATTTCTGGACTTAGAAGTTTGAAAGTAGGTACGCAAGTTCTCAATCAAAATTAAAAAAGATCTGTTTAGGCTAAAGATCTATGCAGGTGAAATATATTAAATTCCCCCTTACGGGGAAAAAGCAAAGGGGCAGGGGTTTGTATGGAATTTTTATCATTTCTACTGTTCCCAAGGGAACGACATTAACGCGGGCGGAGCCGCGGGCAACAGCTAGTCTGTACATAAGGCTAGTTTCCTTAGATCACACACAATTTACTAAAAATTGAAGCAAACTGTGAAGAATTTTAACGGACTATTGACAATTTACGTTTTTTTATTTAACTGACAAACTAACAAAAAATACTTGTCCATTTTTTTTATTATTAACTGACGGACGAAATATATATTTTTAAGGAAAATAGCCATTTCGTATCTCTTTCTATTACTGTTGAGTTTTCTGTACATTGAGCGAGATTATTTCGTATACAAAAACAAAGATCCGATGAATAAACCTATCATGCTTAGACGTAGACCTGTAACACTTCACGTCTTTGTAATCGTTTAGAGATAATAAAAACTCTTTCTACGAATCGTAAGTTTCTGTTGTAGAAAAACAACATCACAATCTGATTTCACGGTCAAAAGCAGCAATAAAAGTGCGAAAATATAACGTTACAAATGAGGGCAAGATAAATGACAAATATTTATTCAGATATTCTGAAACTGTACATTTACCGCAAGGCTCGATTTAGTTTGATTGTAAATCTGAGTAGGAGACAGATTAGAGCAGTTTGTCTTCCCGATATGATTTCTGCCCGATAAACTTAGGCTGTGATATACGGGCTTCGTAGAACTCCATAAATAAAATACATTTTGAACGGCGTGAAAAGAAATAGATTATAAAATGGAACGTGCATTAGCTGGTGCACTGTTAAGTTCGCATTTATTTTAAAATACGTTTTGTACATCTCATGTCAAAAATACTCAAATATCGTTATTGTTATGTTCAAACCTCAGAACAGGTATAAATGTAACAGTTGTTCGTTTTTAAAATACGAACTAAATAAGCGGTAATATAATGCAACTAGATTTATTATCAAAATATAGTATAATTAGTTTCGGAATAAAAAGTGACATGGCATCCCTATCTTTTTGTCCTTTCTGCGAAATTTTAACTTCACAAAAAAGTTAAGTTAGTATTTTAAATCATTTAATGGATTTAAAATCAACCAAAACTTAACTAAATAAATTGAATTCACGCTGTTTAAATGAGATCTCTACAAGCTAAAAGCAAAAAGTAAAAGTTAGCTAAGATATTTAGTCACACTCTGGCGCAGCATTTACAAATTGGATCATTCTGAATCCTCACTTAGTGCTAACGTATTACCATGTAGTCGGGGCCTAGCCACCTTTCTCTGCGCGGGCAGCCTGCCAAGACCCGTGAGACGTGCCGTCGCCTGCGGTAATTGCTGTGCGATTATTCTGCCCGCCAGTGTACAGATTCCGGGTTTTAATTACTTTGCGTGGCGCATTTAGAATTACACGAGTATCGGCTCAAAGCTGTGGACAAAGTTACGTACGGTAGGTATTATTGGCTTTTGTACATGCCTATACCTCGTTTTTATTGTTCCGTGATGCATACATATTATCACATCATCATCCTTTAAAGGGAAGACTTTTAGGCCTTATGCTCATATGCTATGAGCATAAGGACCAAAGGCCAAGGTTTAGCGTGTTAGTGAGCGAATAGGTGGAATACGGAATGAAAATAGTGATAGATTGACATTGACACATCGCCTATTGATATGATTCCTTAGATTTTCGCCCATTCCCTCAGTCGACTTCTACTGTCTACGCGGGAAGAGAAGCTGGTTCATTTTACGTACTTTCTTGTCTCCCAGACCAGCATGGCTTTTGTACTCAAAAATAAACAACTCAAAGCACTGTACCTACTTTTATGAAGTGTATATACCTACTGCTCGTCCTTGCTGAAAGTATGCTTTTCAGAGAAGTAAAACAAACTGTTATTTTAATAAGCAATTACTGAGAGCGCAGGTCTCGAGCTCCTCCGCGCTTCGGAAGAAAAGGAATGTTGAGCCATTGGTCCAGGCTGTCGATAATTGATGGCAGTAGCTAGCTATGTCAACATGTCAACTGCCTAAAACCAACTTGAAAAATCTGTCACCAGTGTTAGTCACTTAAACCAAAAACTAACAGACAATGAGAAGTTCGATAGCAGATGTACGTAGATACTAAACGAACACAGAACGTCCTTCATGTAAGATGTTTAAAATAAATAATAATTTCAACAATTGAAAGTGATTACCTATATCTTTTTAAAGTGCAGAAATAATTCTCACAAAAACTATTTGCAAAAACTACAAACACATCGACAACAATGTTAATAATAATTATAATTATTGGAAGCGATGTGTGAGTTAATATTATATGTAACATACAGTTACTGATATAAGTTCTGCAAAATTACGTCGTAATTATTATCACGTTTGTAGGTATTATAATAATTTACTTGACCTTTATGTAATAATTATCACCTCAACTGTTATGCAAACTTTGTACAAACTTTTATTTACTTTGTTTAAAGATTATATTGCGCAAACAAAGGTAGTTTACATACATTTTTCCACTCTTCATTTCTTTCGTATGTCTATCCCGCTTTCCGGCCGCTCTTTTATCTACGTCGAATTTCTCAATAGATTCTAGTGAACTCTTGTGAACAGGTTCGATATATTCATAGCTTGCTTAGAATAAGTGCACCACCCGCACCACCGATATTTTTTTGTCAGTTCAGTTTTTGGACATATTCATAATAGCGGGATAACTGTGATAAGACAGCTCACGGAACCACTAGCAATAAAAACAGATATCCTTTAATATTTGCCTAGTAATTGTAAATTAAAACCAATGAAAACATATGCAAAAAGATAGCAAAAAGCTGCGGAAAGTAACAACAATGTTGCAGCTGTCAAGATGGATCAGATTAATCACGTGGGCGATTCAAAACAAGTTTTTTGTCGGCGCCGCCGCCGTAGACGTCCACGGAACTAAACATGTAAAAACGTCAACAGAAGTGACGGAGTTGATCAGCAAGCTAACGTGATTGATAGTGGTGGATTATTTTTATTATTTACGCGAAACATTAAACTGACAAATAAATACAAATACAAATTCGTATATTATGCTAAAAATGTGGTACACAGACAGGTGTTATTATAAATTATTAGGATATCATCACAGATTTTTGGCTAGCTCCGTGGCGCAGCGGTCAACACGCCAGCCTGCGACACGGAGTGACCGGGTTCGATCCCCGGCCAGGTCAAGATGGAAAATGATCTTTTTCAGATTGGCCTGGGTCTTGGATGTGTATCTATATATGTATTTGTTATAAAATATAGTATCGTTGAGTTAGTATCCCATAACACAAGTCTCGAACTTACTTTGGGGCTAGCTCAATCTGTGTGATTTGTCCGTATATATATTTATATTATATTTCACCAGGCTCTGGCATGCAAAAATTAATAAAAAACGTACGACACAACTGTATATTAGTTTTTGACGTGATAACTTCTTATAAATCAATGAATGCCGGCTGCACGCACGATATAGTGTCACGTTACGTGTGCAAGCGACAGTGCGGAATAAACGATAGAGGCACGATTAGTATTGTGCCGTTCTCGAAATTTTCGATGAGAACGGGTCGGGAATTATTTTTCGAGAATTTCTTTTTCTTTCTCTCAAGTGGTAGAATTATTGAGAAATTCTCGAAAATTATTGGAAATTTCCCGCAAATTTCTGTAAGAAGAGATTTATGAGAACAGAGAATTTCACTCCGGCACATCGTTAGACACGATCGGCCAAGCATTCAATCACATCTATCTCTCTTCCACCGTTATGACGTAAAGTTAACATGTAAACCGACTTTACAGACAACCAATTTATAGATAACTAGCTTTCGCCCGCGGCTCCACCCGCGTTAATGTCGATCCCTCGGAAATAGTACTTTTTCCCGGGATAAAAGGTAGCCTATGTCCTTCTCCGTACTTCAGAGAACTTGTATGCAAAATTTCATGATGATCGGTTCAGTAGTTACGGCGTGAAAGCGTCACAAACAAACAAATAAACAAACAAACAAACAAATAAACAAACAAACTCACTTTCGCATTTATAATATTAGTAAGGATATTAGTAAGGATTTAGAATAACTCACCAAACCACTTCTACACTAGTATTATAAACAATCAAATCTTTCCTAGATTTGATTGTTTGTTTGCATTAAATAGCCAAAACTACTTAACCGATTCAAAAAATTTCTTTCACCCTTATTTCAAAGAAATATCAACTCAATGTAGTAAGCGATACGGTGAAATTTAGTTTGCGTCAAAACGTATCACCTTTTTGTTTAGATATCTGCAGAATCCATTGCAAGCCAATTTCATACTTATAGCTCTGAACATTTAACAACGATTCATAATTATGAAGTCGGTAAACTCATCTGACGAAACGCGCGTCGTTCCTACCGGATTTGCCTGGTTTTACCGCTTCAAAGTAGTCGCGTAGGTATGTTTTCGATACCGACATGGGGAGTAAGAAAGGCCTGATCCCAAGTTCGTAAGCATTGAGTGAAGCATCAGATGAGGATATAATCGGGAACACGTTTAGATGACAAAGATCTCAAATTCATCACACCTATCCTAACCCGGAACGATATATACAGACAAACAAATCTTTCCTCTCTGTAATATTATTCTAGATTATTGGCTTAGAATAAGTACTAGTTCTTACGTATTATTGGTAAAATTACACATTGTTAAAACTCTTACTCATTCATACATTACAAATGAACATACAAAAACATTTGAATAAAAATAAACCTCGTCGTTTACGAGTACTAGACTATGAGTAATTACGTAAAAATCAAAGTCTACGTCTACATAGACGATGATCTTATTCATAACAATGCAGCGAACCTTGGACA
The DNA here is from genome assembly GCA_947532085.1 of Elegia similella. Taxonomy (NCBI): domain Eukaryota; kingdom Metazoa; phylum Arthropoda; class Insecta; order Lepidoptera; family Pyralidae; genus Elegia; species Elegia similella. The sequence goes on along the minus strand of OX383926.1, from coordinate 23,580,047 downwards.
GTGCGATATAATAGCCACTATTCTACGCACGCATTTCCATTAGATTAAAACATATCAGAAAAAATAATAAACCAAGCAAATAACTTGCTAGAACTATGAACATGAACGGAAGCAGAATAAGCAGAACTAGAGGAAGGCCAAAGAATAGGCGGATAAAGTCTGTAAAGGAGGCAGTAGCGTAACTACAGCGAGGGGGGTCACCCTGTAGGCTATGAATATATAGGGACAAGGAATATTATATTTTATAGTATAAATATAAATATAATATAAATATATACGGTCAAATCACACAGATTGAGCTAGCCCCAAAGTAAGTTCGAGACTTGTGTTATGGGATACTAACTCAACGATACTATATTTTATAACAAATACATATATAGATAAACATCCAAGACCCAGGCCAATCTGAAAAAGATCATTTTCCATCTTGACCTGGCCGGGGATCGAACCCGGTCACTCCGTGTCGCAGGCAGGCGTGTTGACCGCTGCGCCACGGAGCTAGTCAAGTTCGTAACCCTTATAGTTTAGGCCCTGCGTTGATTACACCATTATAATATAGTAAATGTTTTATTATATAGTAAATACTTATATAATAAAACATCCAAGATCCAGGTCAATCTGCATCTAGTTTTTAAGTTAGTCTCCTGGCGACCACGTAACTCCATTAAAACGAGAACGCGTAAACCAATTAAAACGTGAATTTTTTTTTACTAAATGTTGAAATCAGTTGAAATAGACATTTCTCTCCCATCTCATCTGATGGTAAGTGATGATAAAGACGACGATGTTACATGCCTATCCAAGAGATACCCATTTATGATACTTTTGAATGTCCCGGGACTGTACTTGTCTAGGAATATTAAAAAAAGTTTCGTGGTAAGTCCCGTTTATACTCGTACCTCTACACAAAATTGTGTTGTTGTAAAGCGTGAAAGTTTAAAAGAGAAGATGCAGTCTCAAACCCTCGAACCCGTATAAAGTGGGACAAGTAAAGGAATAAGAAGAAAAACCATTATGCTCATGTAATGGTCTCACAACCAGGAGACTAAACCATCTCATAAAAATCCTCTTACATTCCTCTGCATTCCACTATTTGTCGTTTACGTTTGGATAACCACGAACACAATATTGGAATTTTAACCCAAGCTGTTATCTGTTAGATAAGATTCGATAATCTCAATGACGCCATCGCAGTCGTATTGTGAATATCCTGGTACGTAAGGTGAAATGGCTGCGTATTTGTCATTATTCGCGACGGGCTGAACATTCATGTCGCATTTTAAATCACTGCATAGTATAAAACAAAGTCGCTTCCCGCTCTCTGTATCATCGAGGAATAACTGTATGCTTAGATCTGTAAAACTACGCAATAGATTTTGATAAAAACTACGCAATGGATTTTGATAAGGTTTTTTTTTAAATTAATAGAGTGATTCAAGAGGAAAGTTTATATGTACATTGCATCCGTGCGAAGCCGTGGTCCGGGTCGCTTGTAATGTAACTATATAAACCAATTGTCACATTAGAAACGTATTAAAACTAAGCAAAATCTATGGTAGAAGTTTTTCACTTCTACCGAGACTTACTAATTAAGAAGTTGAAGTTGAAGTCATCGTTAATTTATTCTCCTTTTTGAGTTGAAATGGTTCCATTTGAATCCAATCGTGTACCGAGAAGAATTTACTGTAGTACCTTATTCCCCCGATCTACTTAGACTGTTTCGTAGTAAAATAAATCGAGGAATATATTTAATAGATTATTTTCCACCATTGTAGGACTTTAAACCATTTTTATATAGATATATACAACATAAACCTAGTTCCTATACAAACTTTATTTGTATTTATTTAACGCTATCAATTTAGTATAGCTAATGAAAAGAAAAAATATTTTATTTTAACAATTTAATAAAGAATATATTTAAATACCTACTTGTCTTTTGTAATAAGTACCATTTTGAAAGGGGGATATAACAAGTGTTGGGCCAAGGTTATTTGCACGTAAATGATTTTATTAAGATGATCAAAAGTGACGTTTGTGGTTTAGTCATTCGAGTCATTGCTTGAGCAATTCAGTGACTTACCAACGTTTTTCTAAGGCCACTCTAATAAGGTCAGTGTCAGTGCGCTCATGAGGTAAAAGAAATTACAATTTTAGTACATACATATATAATATCACCTCTTTCTCTCTTGCGGGGTAGAAAGAGCACGGGTCTTTGAGACCCATAAGCCACGTTTAGCATATTGGTGGGCATCAGATGAAAAACCGAATCAAAATAGTGGTAGGTTGCTAGCACCGCCGCCTACTAAAATGATTCCTCACATTTTCGCCCATTTATCAATTGGGTTTACGATATGCGCCTATGTCCTATGTCCCGATCTTCAGAGTGGATCGGGTCATAGGACGCGCGTCTCGATCCACATTCGCCCTGTGGAAGACCTTCGGATGAGGTCGAAACATGTCGGCCAGTAGCTGACTTCGTACGTGAGTAACCCGTTGTTTCATATATTCTAAAATAAGTTTTGTAAGAATGAATTAAAAAGTAATATACAACTTTGGGCTCGAAGGATATATTTTCAAAAATGGAACTATGAGTAGACAGACACGATACTTTTCTGTCTCCATAATTCGATCTCCTGTGACTACGCAGACATAATTTTGAAATAAAAACCATAAAGCTTTAGTTTTTATTTTATGTTAAAAATCATTTGAACTTAAATCGAATTTCATTCAGAATTATCATTTGAAATAAAATTCTCAAATATAATGCTACCATTGTCTGGACAACGTAGTGAGAAAAAGACAGCACGAGAGTTAAGAATTTGAGCATAAATCAGTTAAATTTGATTATATTAGTTCCTATTGTTTTCAAACACAGAGTTACAAGAAAACCTAATAAATAGTTATTTATAATGCAAAAGCTAAAACCGACATTAAAGCTGACCACATGCGTATTGCAACAGACCAACTTATGGTTTAATCTGGTTCAGCAAATCTTGGAATTTCCACATGAGGTAATGAAAACATTCTTGGATTACACTAAGTTGCACAGTTGTGTATGCAAGTAGACACCATTTATAACTTGCATCATAATCATTTATATACTACACGCGTAAGCAAAGATTCTTCGCTTATAATTTTGCTATAAATAGTCAAACACGTACAGAGATAGTGAAAACCTACTGAACTAATTAAGATACAAGAGTAACTACATCATGATATTTTTGACTACGAATGAACGATTGTGAACGGAATAGTAGATCAAAGATAATTTTACTATGAATCAGCTAAAGGCAATTGTTTTTTTCTTGCTTCCTGAACAAAACTGAGTGATATAATAAACAGGATAACGTAGAATTTGTTCCACAAATGTTACTGGGGCATCTCTTTACAATTACAAATTAATTACAGCCATTGTTAATTGAAACCATTTGTTCTGATCAATACTCAACATCAACAAGGATCTATCTATCGGATGATCTAATTCTCGGAATAGATAAGTCTTGTTATCTCATAATTTATATATTCAGTTTGGTTGCAAAGTTAAAAATAGTTTCGAATAAATATGTCACACATTTAACAGCTGTGATAGTAATTTATACAAACTTTACACTACACTTACACATAATGATGCAATGAAGTCAGTGGATGTTAATCTAGAAATATCAATGATTTATCGTTGGTTCAAAGTGTATGCAGTATTCTGCAAGTAATTACTAGAAAACACGTGTTTATTAAACGGTGCGTGATTATGATCAAGACAAGTTAACGCGAAATATGAATAGGTTCTACAATGGGTTTATCAAAATAATCGAATAATGTATAGTATCGAGAAATTCATGAACACACCTAAATAATAACTGTATTGTGAGTAATAATGCTTTTAGTTTTTAGTTAATCTCTAAATAACTTCATAACTTCCACAAGTATGTTACTGACATTTTTTTTTAAACATTTATTTCGTATTTATTGTTCTAACATAATTTAATTATCTGACTTTATTATTATTTTTCATTTTAAGTAAATTACTGCCTGTTTGTTATTTTACTCGGAATGGTAATACATAATTGTATATTCAAAATCTACATATAAGATCTACTCAGTGTATCTGGTTGACATGTAAAAGTTATTATGAATAAATTAATATGAATAAATTAATATGTTGTAAATAAACAAAATACTATTATTTAGAGCTAAAAACCCCATTTATTAACAAAAATATATTCAAGTCATCGTACCACCGAAATGAGTCCAGTTAACTGTCACCACTGAATCGTTGAAAAGCAGTGCTCATGTTCTGTAAAAAAATGCGCTAGCCAGCTGACATTAAAAATTTTTTTGACCTATTTATTAATAACGTTATTTGTCTAGAAAGTAGAATTTTAAGATATACTTGCCTCGAAATATGAGTAAGCAGACTCGACATCACACTTCTTGCACTCCTGCAACAAAAGAAAATAAACGTCAGCAAATCATCAAAGTAAAAAACATAATCTTAACACATCTGCAAAATGAAAGTAAAGATCTTCAACTAATATCAGAGACGGCGGATAAAAGAAATCAAGTATTATTCAATGATTCACAATAGTCGACCCCTGAACAGCTGTTGCCTGGCACGCAACTTATAAAGGCAGGTAAAATGTGGCGCGACTCCAAATCTTTCCCGTTTCTAGGTAACGTAACGGTTTTTAATAACTATTGTTCATTAGTACGTAAAGTTTTAGATTTTATCTCAAAATAAATTGAGAATCGTAAACTAATACGTTGTTAGAAAGTTTGTGCAAAAATATCTCGTTACCACAATTTATACATTTTTGAAAGACATAAATTAGTTGCATTGGTATTTAATATAAGAATAACTTTAAAAAAAAAACTTTGTAGAATGAAAGATTATAAATTATAATACTAACAAAGTTCAATAATATAATACGGGGGATTGTGTGTGATAAATAAATATCTTTTTCACATCATGTTGATGATTCAATCTCAGAACGTGCATTTGCAGAGACTATATGCATGATATTCAATTACATATCCACAATAACTGCAGTTACTCGTATATAGCTTACAATCACAGTTTGTCATTTAGGCCTTCAAAAGCTCAAAGGTTATCGTGAAGATTGCACGAAGTTACGACTTGCAGCGTATCGACGGGCGGTGTCCCACAAGGAGCGCGTTTATGCCCTATTTATTTTATAGTTCTGAGGAGTACCTAACAATGACGCTATTATTTCGTATGTAGATAATGTTCCTGCTTCCTTTAAGATAACTTGTGGAAGACATGGTTGTGTTAGAACTTAATTGTTTTAAATGTTTCTTTCTTATCATATCCTGTCTACTTTTAGTCTTATGACTCAGCAAAATATTTAAATTATTCTGAGTAACTTCAGAAGTTAAACAATGTGATAGTAAAATCATTTATGTTAATACATTAGTCATGTTCATTTAAAATAACATAAATTTAAGTATTCAGTATTAACTTAAGGTACATTAACAGAACTAAATTGTTCAATCGCGAATTTACGACAGTAGAAAGATCAAATTACAGTAATAAAATGGTTATCGTATAACGCGACAAGGTTACAGATAGGCAATAACGATTAATCATGACTTTGATTTGACTTGATACTGTTCATTTGTGTCGTTTGAATTTCTAGAACAGAGATAATTAAATAAAGAGCATTCAGGCATCTAATAGTTTAACAACGTCAAGATGTTAATTAATAATTATCATGCTTATTAATATAAGCACGTTTATTTGTTATGGCATTAAGTAATTGAAAATAGGTTTAAGTATCCAAAAAACCGGCCAAGTGCAAGTCGGACTCGCGCACGAAGGGTTCCGTACCATTATCTATAAAAAGTTTAAAATTATGAAATATATATTTTTTTTTTTTTTTTACTAAATATTGAATTAGGCATTTGTCTCCCATCTCACCTGATGGTAAGTGACGATGAAGACGAGGATGTTACATGCCTATCCAAGAGATACCCATTTATTCTACTTTTGACATACATTTCTACTTTTATTATATGATAACAAAAAATGTATGCTATACGCAATTTTTATCTGAGCTATAAGACGTTGCTTCGTACCAAATTTCAAGATGTACGTTTTGATTCCCTTGCGAATTTCAAATATTTGATTGCGTTAGATCAAATGTTTGATTTAACAGCTCCAAGGGACAGTAGACCTGAGTATTTAATATGAATTTCAGCTAAATACCTAGGGTTTTGGCAGACACACAGATATACAGATGGACAACAAAGTAATTCTATACAACACAACAAAGTATTCCGTTTTTTTCTTTTGAGGTATGGAACTCTAAAAATATATCAAATGAAAGATATTTGAGTATCTTCAAACATATTACATTGTTTCATATGCAGGTTAAACAAATCAATTCTACCTAGTCTATTTTTTTTTACCTAGATATAGTATCCCGTACCATAGTATACCTAGAGATAGTTAGATGCATGGGTAAAATACATCAGAAGCTTGAGTAGTAGATGAATAGTGTTATAGAAAAAAATTATATAAACAGGAAAACATCTCGGTTATTTTAGTCGTAATTATGAGGAGACACAAAATTATTAGGACGACTTCATTTCATACGAAACTATAAAGAAATTTAATGGAGAAATATAAAATGTTAATACATTTTATTGATGCATTAATCAATATTAATAATCTATGCAAACAATGTTGTAAAATATAAAACCAAAGTAAAACAGAAGATTGATCCTTGACCTCATGTTGGTTCAATGATCTATGGCGCATATATTTAGCACCAATAAATTTAAATTATTACTGTTCCAATGATATGTTATCTGTTATCACGCGTACTGCTGGACTACCGGACGAGGTTTCTCTTTTTATTATTATATAAGAATCATACTTATTATTTCGCCCTTTCGCCCGCGGCTCCGCCCGCGTCAATGTCGATCCCTCGGGAATAGTACTTTTTCCCAGGACAAAAGGTAGCCTATGTCCTTTTCCGTACTCCAGTGAACTTGTATTCATGACCAAAATTTCATGATGATCGGTTCAGTAGTTAGCAGCAGTAGCGTGAAAGCGTAACAAACAAACAAACAAAACTTTCGCATTTATAATATTAGTAAGGATAAGGAAGCGTTTGGTTAGAATGGCAAATTCCTAGCGCCCCACAAATCCTTTGATCCCAAAAAAATGCCACTCAACCAACAAACAAAAAAAATTAGTTTCAACGGCTCCACGTATTGTTTATATTTTATTAATTTGAACGGATTATTAATATAGTATGGATACTGCATAAAATACTATTAATTGATTCGAAATGAGGGCAGGCATTAGAAGTAAGAATATGCGGTTTTCTTACTTTCTATTTTTTTAACCATTTCCAATAAATTAATATTCGGTATTAGCATACATTTTTATTCTAGTATAAATTCGTTATTTTTAAGATATAGTTCACATATGATATTTTTACGACTTATGGGAATGTCAAAAATGTGAAATAAACATACTGAGATATAAATTAGATAATAAACGAGCAAAAATCGGTGCTTTATGAGATGAAATGGAGGTTTAGTATAATGCCTAAATCGCAAAATGGGCACTCTAGTCTCAAAAAGGACTACTTCGCGTAATGGCTAATTCTCAAAAGGACCAATTTGCAAAATGGCTAACTTTTACCAACCTGCGCCGATAGTGTCACATTAAATACTGAAAATGAAATAAGTTAAGATTAATTTATGTATACCACGAATGACGAGCATGTATCAACTACCACTTAAACACAAGGCCTTTAAGACAATTTTAGTTCAATTTACAAATTAGGTAACGTTGAAGTTATCACCCAACTAGGTTAGCAGTAATTTTGTTATCTGCTATTGTTCTATAAGGAGAGGTGACTTCACCTCGCTTAGCTGTACAAACCATGACGAAGGATTGCAAATCATATGCAAATAATCGTCACTTTGTCCTACACACAACATCATAAGTATCTCTAAGTGAGTATCTGTAAACTCATGGACAAAAATAGCTGATTTCTTTCCGTGGCTTCTGGCTCTACAGCTATAATGGACCTTGACGCGACTCGAGTAGCCAACCCTGGCTAGTAAGCCAATCCATACACCAGTGATTGCTATTGGCTGGTTGGTTCCTGACCTGACTTAATGTCTCCATTTACATGAAGCCTATCGACTGTCTTATTAGTACTGGCTAACTGGCCTCTACTGGCATCGTGTAAAAGGTCCATATTCTTGTAGGTAAGAACACTATGCTTAGCAATGGGCTGATTATGATAATGATGATAACCTTTTATATTAAAGAGATATTTCAACCTTTGACTTACTGACTGACAATTCAGGGTTCACAGGAGATAAAGCCAACTTGCATCGAAAAATAATTTCCAAATGTTAATCATCGAGATGACAATGATATTAGTAAGTATGCATGCGAGTTTTTTTTTCGTTAGTGTCGCAATGCTCTCTAGCAAAGGCCTCCTTCTCTCTATTAAAATTTGAATCCCTTAATCCCATCATAAATTCTAAATGCATCAATGGATTTATCCATTATCGTATAACACTATCGTGTTGCCATCCATTATTCCATGTTGGTCTGGGAGAAAAGAAAAAGGTAGAATGTGCCAGCTGCTTCTCTTCCTGTGCAGATCGTAAAAGCCGATTGAGGGATTGGGCTAAAATATGCGGAATCATGTCAATAAGCGGCTAGCAACGCATCACTATTTGATTCCGTTTTCCATCTACACGCCCTCCAACATGCTAAATGTGGCCATAAGGCCTTATAGACCTACGATCTATGTACCCCACAAAGGAAAAAGACGTGATATATATGTACTATCATCTTGTTATTATTATTTAATTAACTTTTTATTATAAATATTTATTTCCAAAGGTCTTAAAGATCAATTTCATGCTCAACATAAAAGCTTACTAAGATTCTACTACAGTTATTTATCTAAAGACAGGTTGTATTTGAAATGGTCTTCTCTTATAATGTTTGCTTTCCCTTGATTAATGTAGATTAGCGATTCGGTTCAGGAAAAACAAGCATTGCCTTAGAAATTACTCTAAATTATAGCACAGCTTTACCGCAGTTGAAATAACGGTTACTGCAAACCGCTGCGAATACCGTACGGGATGTGGGCCTAAACAGCCTGCGCTTGCAATCGCCAAATTTGGACAGAACTAAAATGTAGCATCTTAGTTTTCTAAATTATTCATCGATGAACTCGATGGCCCAATAGACGTGAATATTATATCATAGATTGATCTAAATATATATAACTCAAAGGTGACTGACTGACATAGTGATATATCAACGCACAGCCCAAACCACTGGACGGATCGGGCTGAAATTTGGCATGCAGGTAGATGTTATGAGGTAGGCATCCGCTAAGAAAGGATGTTGATCAATTTTATCCTCAAGGGGATAAAATAGGAGAAGAAAATTTGTATGAAACTATACTTCTTAACGCGAGCAAAGCCGCGGGCAAAAGCTAGTTAGTCAATAAAAGTTACCGTCATAAACAGCATTTAGCCTCATGGCATTGTGAATACACTGACTACATTTTAATTGTTATATTCTTAACTGGTAAAATAATCTTTAAATTTTTCTACGGGTTAAGTGCCATACAAAATATACACATGGCCTTGAAGACCGGTAATAAGCTTAAATGACAAAAACGGCATCTTCCGTTTCGTGACCACTGTATTTCCAATTTGTCATTACACCGTTGATGCAAGGCCTTACAAAATTGCTATAGAAAAATTTTCATACGTTTCCCTCTTATCTAATTTCCCGGTTGTATCCTCAGTTGAGATGCATCGGAGCCCGGGGGCCGCTATTATGACACATGGGCAACATTTGTACGGCCGGCTGTTTGTCTAACGCAAAACTTCCTTGGGTAGTACCAGAACCGTAGGCTTATATCTGTAAAAATTAGGTTTCAGGAGTCGAACCCGGAGTCCCTCGTGTACCAGTCTGGCGTTTTAACCACCAAGAAGGCCGTCCATTCAGTTAATACCTCATCATCATTAGCTTTTTACGACCCACTGTTGGGTATAAGCCTCCTTTTGTCAACACCATTCCTCTCTATCTCCAACCATCGCAATCCAGTTCTTTCTTTATTTAAACACTTATTACCAGAGAATTTAATTTAGATGAGGATGTATCAGCAAATAAGGATTGTGACCTAAATTTGAGAGTGAAGGAAAGAAGCGATCACGGATAAAACCATTAAAATGTATTTAAGAGCTATTTGTATTGTTAAAATGAATAGTTTATTTTTGCTTTAATGTGCAGGCCGATATAACATACCTATACACATACTTTTATATACATAAAAATCGAAAGACCAGACGAAAGAGAGGCAGGACAAAACAGGAGTAAAAAAAAACAACGGGTTGCGGGCGAAAACTTGAACATTAACTTTGTTAATTTTTGAATATTTTGAAATGTCACGTGTTCGTCTTACGAATTTTCGATCATGCCACGTGTCCTAACGCGAGTTTAACATTTTTTTCCCACCCTAAAGAGTGCACAACGCCACTAAAGAAGTTTTCACTTCAAAAATATATTTAACTCTTATTTCATATACACACGATACTGAAAATTTCGAATGCAAACATAACCAGATTGTTACGTAAACACACTTAAAAGAGCAATTATTAACACTTTTAATGAATAACATGGACACATAATGATCGTTAAACTTGCCTTCTGATCGTCCCAATATGTGTAAATACTTCGAAACAGATTTATGTAATTTATTTTCATTATTGCTCGAAATTTACTTGTGACAATAGCTATCCCTAATCTTAGTAAAATATTATGCAATGTTTGTTGTTGTAAAGTAATAATAAGTAAACTATATAGTAACCCTACGATGAATGTCATATACAGCGTGATTTTGAACTCCCTAGCTAAATCAGAATCCCTTATGGAATACAGAATTGCAAGAAAAAAATGCAAAAAACTAAAAAATAAATTTAACTTTTCATAAAAATTCGCCCAGCTGATCGGCGACTTTGTATGGGAAACCTAATTTTCTTCTTCGTTTTTTGCCTTTTTTTCTTGCAGCGCTGTGTTCCATTAGGGATTCTAATTCCGAGATTTCAATATAGCTAGGGGGTTCAAAATCACGTTGTATAGTAACCCTACGATGAATGTCATATATGTGTGTGCATACTTAAACAAAGAATATTTGTACTGTCCTATAATAAAATAAGTTGATTGTGAAATATCATGTTTATAAATAAATACAATGTAATTTGTTATTAAACACGAACACAGAATACATCTTTGTCTCCGTCAGAGACTGGGCCGTAGCAGCAATAGGCTCCGCTTAGTTAGATAATGTGTGTAACAGTGTGGTAGTATTTACACACAGTACCTATGATAATATTACTCACCATCATCATTTCGAGTAGGTGTCACGGTCAATCGACCATGCACACCCTGGTGTCAGAGTTCTTCGGAACCGCCTCTCGGCCTCTGACGTGGTTCCTTTAACGACTACCAGATGGCAGCCGGGACCACCGGCTTAACGTGCCTTCCGAAGCACCGAATCATCTTTATTATCAGACAATCAGGTGTTTCAAGCCTGCAATGTCCTAACCAAACTGGAAACAACTAAACAAAGTATGCTTCCGGTGGGAATAGAACCCACTACCCCCGGGTCAACAGGCAAACGCCTAAACCACTGGATCACGGAGGCTGTTATACTGCTACGGGGTAACAGCTATCTCAATCTCAAGTAAACACTGCTAGTTATCTTACAATAACCTTATATTCTCCTTTTAATTATTAGTAGCCGGAAATAAGTCTTTTCGTATTTTTTATGTATAAAATTGTAATAAAATAATTTCGATTATGCTATATGTATCAACTTGATTTTGATACCGTTAGAAAGGTTTTTAGATAAATATATAAAAAAGTAAAAACATTTACCCGCCATTTGTAACTGTTTTATTTTCTCTTGAAATATATTGATTAACGAAGAAATACGATTATTTTTTTTAATGTTTGATGTTTTTTGACATCCTAGAGAAGACGTACAGAGAAAAGTTTTAACACAAAGTTGGTACAATAGCTTATACCAACTTTTTGTATAAGCGCTGCTTTAACGGGTAATTTGATGTAAAAGTTACACCTCTTTTGTATGAAGGGATATACTCTTCATACAAAATACGAAAAACTTTTCCCCCAACCTAATCCTAACTAATATTATAAATACGAAAGTTAGTTTGTTTGTTACGCTTTTACATTGTAACTACTGAGCCGAACCAATCATCATGAAATTTTGCATACACGTTATCGAAGAAGGACATAGGGTACATTTTATCCCGGGAAAAGTACTGTTTCCGAGGGATCGACATTGACGCGGGCGGAGCCGCGGGCGAAAGCTAGTACTACATAAAGACTAGCATAATTGATAGGTACTTAACATGATTCATGACAAGTCAATCTCTAGACGGTATTATTTAAAGTTGTATGACGTAGGTGTCTCACGTTTGGCACAGTTAAACGGTCAGACAATGAGAGAGTAATGATCACTGGACCAGGAGATCTAGACGCGCGAACGGCAGTGAAAGTTGACAACTTAAATAATGCGTGTGTGGGTGGCTTGCAAAACGTCTACCGAACAAATCATACATACGTCAGTCAGGAGCTAATTAATACAGCACTGAATTATGATTTCACATATACATACATACATATCATCACGTCTTTATACCTTACAAGGTAGACAGAGCCTAAGGTCATAAGACCGAGAGGCCACGTTTAGCGTGTTGGTGGGCGTAAAAGTGGAAAATGGAATCAAAATAGTGATGGGTTGCTAGCCGCATCGCCTATTGTCATGATTCTATAAAATTTCGCCATTCCCTTGACCGGCTTCTACGGTCTGCGCGGGAAGAGAAGCAGCTGGCACATTCTACGTTTTTTCTTTTCTCCCAGACCAGCATAAAAGAATTATTATGATTTCACCCCAGACAAAAACAAATTTAAAAATAAAGAGCTAAGCATAATTAAGTTTGTAACTACTTGACAATGTACTCTGTATGCAAGTATGAAACGAATGCGAACTGCCATTTACATCGGCTACACGTACTGATGCAAATATGAAACAAAATTATTCAAATGACACCCAAAAGAATCCGGATGGAGTATTCAATAGCAAATTGTAATCAGCTGTAAAAAGGCATCCAAACGTCAATAATGAAATCCTGATGGTTTGGTTCGTAGACATATTTAAGTACCTATCGTACGTTAGTACTTATATTAATTCTGTGGTATCGTCAACAAACAAAGCATAAAAAATGATGCCGTGAGTGATTTCGGATAATATTAGGTCGGTGTTTTATTTTGTGTGTAATATGGACTTTTTATACAAAAGAGCTGCGACTTTGACATCGCAATATCCAATGGCAATATCAGATAGAAAATGCTTAAAAAATAGGAGTATGTTCATAAAAATTAAAAAAAGTATTTGCGGTCCATTTCACAGTTTTCCTTTTTACAAGATTTTATTTAGCTTTCAATGTATGTATGTTTAACTATGTTTGTTCGGGTGGATTCTTGCAACTCAATTTTGAAGCAGATATCTTCCACTAATTGAGCTGAAATTTGGTACACCGATAAAGCATGGATGACAATACAAGGCTAGTTTTGTGACGTTATTCTAAATCCAACATGGCGGAACACCCAAGGTGGCGGACTAGCTATTTATGATGCACTCCGACAATATCAATATCATATTAAAGGGCTCGCTGAAAATAACTCGAAACATAAAGTGAGTGTTTTAAAATATTTTTATTTATCATATTTTTTTTTTATAAATTTATGAAATTTCTTCATTAATCTGAAACATATTAAGATACAGTATAATTTATTATATTTTATAAAATGGTCCTTTCTAAAACATAGTATCAAAACCAGGCACATATATGTCGAAGATATTTTATTGCAAACTTTACATGTACACAGATATAAAATACAAAATACGAAATAACTTTTTCCCCGAGCTTAATATATTAACATACGTCAAACAGTTTTTGCTTTTAACACCGCGTCGAAGGGCGATGGAGATTTATTAGGCCCGTCTATGGCACTTAGGAAAAAATATTAACGTTCCTTGAGAAGTGTTTTGCTGTGAAGACGAAGTGGATTCCGCAACTACTAATTTGTCACTGCAGACTGGTCGACTGATAAAAAGTTGAACTGTCGAAGTCTCGTTTGTGACTCCTAGAGGGATGGGAGTTGTGTATAATTAGCATTTGCGGCTGCCTGTAGTTATGCACCAGTGCATAAGGACGTGTAATCTTATCTGCCTAACGCCATTAGTTAGCACGCAAGTTGCAACTAGCTCGTGGGAACTTCCAAGTCAATATAGCGTGAAGAGGTTACTTAAATAAACTATTCTTAAAAGAATCAAACTTAGTATAGGTTTTTTTAAACACTTATTAATTGTCATATTTCACTTCTTAACAATTGTTGACGTCAAAAATTTACTTATGGCTAAGTTTAATGCCATAATGGCATGGCATGGTAATAAAATAAGTATATTAGAGGAGCTTTAATGTAAAGGACTATTTCTAGTCCTCGTGCATTAATATTTGGTCTTTAGGTCTGGATCTCAGTTTAGTACATGTAAAGTACATGTGTAATTTGCCTAAGCATCTTTTGGACACTGCCGATAATGACTTTTTTTCATAGACATAGTATGTTGTGCTCCGTGGTCTACCCTAGTAATTTTAACTTTATTCCGCGTTTTTTTATTGGGCCGAATGTAATGTAATTTTATCTATAACTTTGTTTATGACGTGATATCGTCTTATAAATCGATGAACGCCGGCTGCATGCGCGAAGAAGTGTCACGTTCCGTGTGTAAGCGGGAACGCGGAACAAGCGATAGAGAGGCAAGATTGGCCTAAACGTTCGGCTTGTGACGCATCTATCTCTCTTCCACCGTTATCACGTAAAATTATCGAACGAAAACCGACTTTACAGACTACCTATTTTTTTTAAATATTAATGTCCACTAATAATAAATAATACCTTCAAATATTAAGCATTATTTTCGGCACGTGTGTTATTTACATGATGTAAAAAATCTAATCCCAATTCCATTTATTTTTTGTTTCAAAAGGATCGCGTTAAACTGTCAAGCGGGCTTGATGATCTCAATTTGGCTAAAAATAATTTAAGAGTCGTTCCAGAGCCATTTTTAAAACGCAGTAAGATGCATGTTTTTACTTCGGACCTGTCTACCCTATAACTATTAATAGAAGACGTTCATTTGTTACTGAAATATTGGATTTATACTAAAGTTGTGGCTAAGTAACATTTACGTTTGAATATTTATTACAGGTTTTAACCTAATGACCTCATTGGCGCATTGAACTGTTTCAAGAGGTTTGTCGCCTATATTCAAAGGTATAGGATAAGAGAAAATAACATATTTATTGTATTAATTTTCTCGAACACACGTTATAATATTGCAATTAAGAGAAAAAAAACACATTAGTTTTATACATACGTTACAGTGTGTAAAACTAACATTCGACATTGCTTAACTAAGTATATTTAATAATAATTAAGTATTGTATTTTATTTAATTATTTTTATGGCTTCTACGAGTGAGGTCGACGATGACTAAGCTATCAGTAGCAAGTAAAGTTGAAGTTTCCTGCACTTTATCTTAGTCTTGTTCATCAACGTAATAGCTTAATTCATTTCGTTGATTCGACGGAGCCCCTGGCGACAATTCCCACAAATCCATTGGTTTGATCACAAACGACGCAACAAGGAGGATGCACCAAATCTCACAGCTGCACCATTTAGTTTTTCCACACATTGGTATTACAACATAGGCATTTATAAAACCAAATTACACTAATTTTATAGTATAAAGTCCACTAGGAGTAATTTTTAAAATAATGTAAAACAAAAACCTGCAGTCCGCCGAAATTCCCACCATGTGTGGCAACAAAACCTTTTTATTTTTTATCCTAGGCTAGCCATCTTAAAAATCTAAAACCAGTGTTGTTTACTGATCTAACAAATGAAAAAGTAAGAAGGTTTATAAATACTTCATGACTCATGACATTTTTCTACGCACTACATAAATAAATAACGCAAGATACAAAAATTAACAAGCAGAAGACGTCGCGCACAAAGTTATCGCCGAAAAGATAAATAGAAGAATGCACAATATTAACGATTTTCATGAAATGTTTCAATGCAATACATAAACGAATAACGCATAAAGGAAGATACGTAAATTCAAGCGGGCAGAAAGTAATCGCTGATAAATATGTTTACCCGCGAGCAAGGTCGGCGAGGGCGACATGACGACTTTGTTGACACACTGGATGAAATGGGCACGAGGTACACGGAGTGTCCCCGTGGAATAAGCTCGTATGCAAACGGAAAACTTTTTTTATCATTCGGAAAATTTACGATACAAAATTGGAAAAAGAAGCATTAACTTTTTATAGGTAACAGTTAAGGTTTTCAGATTCAAAAATGCTTTCATAAAAATGGCAACACTGTGTCGTAGAGTACGATAAGCTGGCTGCCTTGGATAATATTTGACAAACAGTGACAACTGACACATTGCTGGCCAATAATAATAGCTTACCGAACCCTACCATGCTGGTCATGGAGAAAAGGAAAAAACGTAGAATGTGCCAGCTTTTTCTCTTCCCGCACCGCCCCGTAATTATAAAAGCCGATCGAGGGATTAGGCTAAAATCTGCGGAATCATGTCAATAGGAGACGCGGCTAGCAGCCCATCACATTTTCCGTTTTCAATCTACACACCCTCCAACATGCTAATGTAGCCTTAAGTTTTATAGACCTAGGCTCTGTCTACCCCGCAAAGGAAAAAGACGTGATACTATGTATGTATATGTTACCGAACCCAACGTCTCATTGTTGTCGCCGGAAAACAAATGCTATGACAGGTTTGGTGGCTAAATTGAACGAACTTATATTAGACAACTTTTTTACAATATAGCTAACTTTTCGGGTCTAGAATGAAGTAGGCATAAGATACGCAAAATTCGCCTAGGAAAAGTTTGCATGCAGACGACAATTCTCATGATTTATTTTTGATCATCGGGAATACAAACTAATATTTTTAATTAAGCTGGAGTTGAGCAAACTTAGTACACTTTTGTAAGTTGTGTGTGAGTTGCAATCGACTATTAAATTCTATTTCGATTGCCAAATGACGGCGCAAAATGAATTGTCATTATTTAATGGGTAATTTAAATAAGTCTGGGTAGTATAACTCCATAAAAAAATATAAATAACAAATCAACTAAAAGACCATTAATGTTTTTGTTGATACAAACGCAGACAATGTGGTATTTCTGGTAGCGTCGTTTTGTTTTCCATATAAGTGTTATCTATGAAAATGGTAACCCTTTGAGGCCAAAATGCTGGCAACCTTGGACTTCTTACCTTATCTGTTGTATAACATTGCAGGACATTACAAAGAAAAATGTAATTAATAATTATTTGTCATATTTATCTGTTTAACATTAGATATCTATCCTTTTAAGTCTTATCTCTACAAGGATATAGATTTGTTTACGTTACAAGCGTAAAAATACAATCATAAAAGGTGTATACCCTGGTATACTATGTAAAAGATATTCTAAATTGGATTAAATATCGGAGCATGCAGCAACGGCAGTCGCATCCTTCAACAAAAAATGCTGTCATTTGCTATATCATGTGTGGGTGCCTTAACGATATGCACTCGTTGGTTGCATGGATAAATAGCAATCCCTTGTACCTTTAGTACTTAAATATCAGGGATTGCCATTTGTATGTTGTTTTTAGAGAATGTATTTCGTGATACGAGGTCAACTTACGAAAATATTGCATCAAGCATCGTGGGTGTATGAATCACTGCATTTGTTTCAAGTGACATTCGCCTACATGGTCTAATTTTGTCGACAAACAACAGGAAAAGGAGAGAGTGATTATTTTTGACGTTTTCGTTGTGCACTCCGCTTTGTTGGCTGAAGATTTAGCGCTAGTAAATGACATCATAGTCGTAAATTGACGTGACACGAAACTTCGTGGCGACGATTATGTAAGTTTTTTACAGCGTTATGATACAATTTTTGTGCAAATTTGTTTATGAAGGGGAAATGAAGTCTACTTATTGCCATATAAATTATAATTTAAGTCGGTTTCGCTGTGTTCCTTGGGTGCGATACAGTTCTTCAAGATTCATTGGTCCATCGGATCATACGCGGACAAAACATTTGTCTTTTTGATAGGTCGGTGAAATAACGGTTGTTTTAACCGACATTAATTTTGCCTTTTCTACGGCTTGACGATAGAATAGTTGATCACTGTTAGATTTTCTGACCAGATATTTCGTCTTTCAACCACTGACCGATAGATTATTTCGTCTATTCAAACAAATATACAGCCATACAAATATGTAACGTATACCAGATTTCTTTCGGACATTTGAAACGTTTGTGTACAAAATAAGTAAATAAATAAAAATATAGTAAAAAAATCATTTAGTTTATTTAGAATTAAGTCTTATGGTATGGCCGTTAGAGCTCTGCCGTAGACTAAGTCGCCTTTTTTATGGGCAATGATCTTCCAGTGACCACAAAAATGTATACATGGTCCAATATACTTACCTATTACTCTTTTTAAAATCAATCACCGCGCATATCTTACGCGACACAACCAGCCCCATCCTTGACGGTAGCTTTAGAAGTAATAACTAATAACATACAAGACAATAATTTCACTAGTTTAAAAGCAAAGGCTCATAAAGCTAATGAATGAAACTCGCAAACTTGAAATGGAGAAACATGCGGACAAAAAAGGGTCGCTAAGGCCATAGGGGTGGAGGCGCACAAAAGAGACCTCTGTATCGGAGGTCTTGTAAACAGAATGTAAAGGAAACGGTTTTTTGTCCATCTTGGGCGTCGACGTGGCGAGACGCAGGTAGTGGTTTCTATGGGTGTGTCCGCTTGAATCATATGATCCGTTGCTAGTGAAATCAGATTGTTATTAAAAAGAAAGATACGATTTCTTCTTACGACCAAAGGAAGTAGTTTTATAAGTATGCCTTAATTTCTGTGTCTGTACGGGCCTATCTGTGTGTGTGTATTTGGTTCCTACTTTGCTAAGAGCATCGGAGTTATAAGTAATAGGAATATAGTGGAAATTGCATAGCATAATCCAGATTACAGATCGAGAGCATAGTTAACTGGCTACTCTGGACTAAGTGGTTCAATTCAGCAGTTAGATATTTGAGTCGCATGTTTTTGATTACTGGAGACTAAAAAACCAACATGTTCAATTAAGCCGGGGTAGAGCAAAACAAGTGCATCTTTGTGAGTTGTGTATAAGTTGCATTCGATTCATTCGATTTCGATTGTTGATACTGTGAAAAAATATGTTCAAAGTGTTCAATGAAAACACCAAAAATACTAATGATATAATAGGTTAAAGTAATCAGACGTACTTATAACATATTAGTTTGTCCTAATAAAAGAGAATCTTAATAAAAGAAAATTGGAAACATTTTGGCGTATGTCGATAATTCGTTTAGACACGCAACGGGTCATATGATTGCAGTCAAAATGCCCCAGTGGGATTTAGTACTCAATGTTATCATGCTAAGTTTACAGGCGTGTAGCTATCTCTGTTTGCACAAATAAGGACTTCGCTGAGCGAATACGTGACCGTTTTACTAGTTACGTGAGTAACAACATCTTGGTCTGCAATTTCGCTATTTCTTTTTTCTAAATATTTGTTGAAATTTTCATAAACCATCCTAGTTAAAGAAATTCTAACTTATAGTTTTTTTTTTATTACCTTTTCTTCGCATACATACCTTTCTATTATTTTGATTATAGGCATTTGTTTTTATGTGTGACATACGGGTTAATCACGTATGAATTTAGCTACAAGCCGACATATTTCGACCTCATCTGGAGGTCTTCTTCAGGGCGAACGTAAACCGAGACGCGCGTATGAAGTCAGCCCGTACCGCGTTGTATTTCAAATTCACCAGTATTTCACATATTCTAAATGTGAGTTTGTAATAGATGACGGTAGAGCCACGCTACCGACAAAAGTATTTTTTGCTAGTAGCATGAATGGGCCTGCTCGTCCGGGGAAGTACCACACTCTCAAAGGAAATCGACGTTTGTGTAGAAGCTTTGACGCTTCTTTGCTTCGTTTGGTAAGTGAGAGAGCCGGAAGCCCGTCCCCCATTTCCTTCTCCCAACTCCTTCAAAGGCCAGCAACGCTCCTGTTACACCTTAATGTTGCAATTGTCCATGGGCGGCGCTCATTGCTTGTCATCGGGTGACACGTATGCTCGTTTGCCGTCCTATATAATAATAAAAAAGAAGTAATAAAAATATAGGTATATTTATTCTTTAATGTTTTATAAACGAAAATGGCTAGTGTCAATTGTTGAACAAATACGACTACCTTCATTTACAGGAAAATCTTTTCAAAGGCAGACATGCATACAGACAAGTATTATTAACATTGCAAAAGTATACAGGAAATTTATGTTTCAATTACTGAACACGCCTTGAACTCCTTGTTTTAACTCTTTTTTGTTGAAATACCTACCGGAACACAATCACATTACACACATAGTGAAAAAAAATACATATTTAAAAATACATCTACAGTTCTAACAAATCGTCAGAAAAATTGCATAAACAAAATATTTATACGTAACAAACTACTGAACAAACAATATCAGCTGTTTTGGATAGTTCGTTGCATATATACAATATTTTACTCAAATATTTAATTCATTTGTCTGGGCCACAGTCTAAAAATACACAGTCAACAAATGCGTCCAACCCTCGGCCGTTGCAATTTTAACTGTACCCTCCGCAACCTTGAATTACTTATGGCGTGGGTCAACTTAATGTACCTACTCTGTTAAATATTTAAACATGTTGAGAGCTCTGTCTGCTGAATATTTTTAAATTGATTTGTTCTTCACATAAGGGGCTTAGACCAGCGAAACTAGCGCCACCCATTATTTTATTCTCTTACTCCTAAACCCGATCTAACTAGTACACACACTTTAAGGGGCGACTCAGCCCGTCAAAATGAACAACTTATCCAATGGGAACAATATTGAGAACTAATTTTTTTTTTCGATATTTTCATACAACGAGTCTATATTTTCTTAAAAGGCCGACAACGCTCTTATCACTTCCCAGGTATTACAGTAGTCGCTTACCATCAGGTGACCCGCTTGCTCGTTTGCCGCCCTATGTCATGAAAAAAAAACAAAAGAAAATACAAATTGCCGAGCCGGACAAACACTTATAAATGGAAATGTATTTTTTTTTTTTGAATTTCCAGCATTGGTACTATGGGAAAAGTTTTTCATTTTGACGGGATGTATAGCGCTTTAAACTGCGTGTGTACTAGTTAAAAAGTAATATTGTACATTTCTAAAATGACATAAACTACTCGTACCCAAATAAAGATAAAAATACACGTAGTAATGATGTCGTCAATCGATGTCTGCATACCCATACAACAATTAGATGAAGCCATATATTGATACAATCGAGTGTCCCGCTGCAATAGCACCAATCACGAGGCGATGCAATGAATGCAAAACAATAAGGAAGTTCACATTGCTCGAGTTACGTTCGAGTTAAAAAGCTATTCTATGGCCCGGTAGCTGACAAAGCTATTCTTTACACAACAACTAGATGAAATATGAACAGTTCAAAAAGGTATTAGAAAAAAATAATTATCAATACCTATCATCAAAGTCTTTTTTATAAGTATTTTATTTTGCATTCACAATGCTATCTTGATATACTCTTAATAAATTAAGAAATGAAATTGGTGAAGAAATTTCATGCGGGCGGGACTTAAACCGACGACCTAGGTCTATGTACCTATGCTCTGCCATCTGAGCCACCGCACGACTCAATCTCGGCGCCGAAAAATATTTTTTTACCATATTTTATTTCTTAATTTATTAAGAGTCATCAAACTCACTTGGCAACTTTTGCCGGTACAGTTTTCTAAGAATTTAAAAAGACCGACTTCAATTCAATCAAACTACTGAATTGTGATGTAAATTAAATGGGATCGGTTCATAAACGACGGAGATGAGAAACCCTTCGTGCGCGAGTCCGACTCGCACTTGGCCGGTTTTTTACTATTTGTTACCGTAACTTCCATAACTTCGTCAATAATGAACCGATTGATAAATTTTTTTTTTTAAAGGATATGCTTTCAAATTGGCCCCATTTTAATTTCATCAAAATTGTGAATTTTATATGGAAGATTATACTAATGCTAGTCGCGGCTCTGATTTTATTTACTATTCAATTAAACTCGACCAGTATTCTCTAGACATATGAACACCGAACAAAATGTAATTTGAACCGATTCAATGTATTGCACAGAATAATGAGCGGATGTAATAATTCTATGGATACAATTTCCAAGGAAATATAATAGCATTGTTGTAATTGAATGATAGAAAGTAATGAACAAATGTTAAACAGTGGACAACAATAGGTATTTTAGGCTGTACAGAAACAGCAAAGGCTCGTGACTGTAAAACTAGTCTAGCCTTGTAGCCGTGACATAATTTTGAAAAAATATGTTGTTATTGTCTATAATAAAAAAATTTACTCTTTGATATAGTTAATATTCACAACAATACATACATACATAGTATCACATCTTTTTTCCTTGCGGGGTAGACAGAGCCTAGGTCTATAAGATCTTAAGTCAACATTTAGTATGTTGGAGGCCGTGTAGATGGAAAACTGAATCAAATAGTGTTGGGATGCTAGCCGCATCGCCTTTTGGCATGATTTCGCAAATTATAGCCATCAATCCCTCGATCGACTTTTATGATCTGAGCGGAAAGAGAAGCAGCTGGCACATTCTACGTTTTTTTCTTTTCTCCTAGACCATCATGAAAGATCTTCAACAAGCATACATTTTTATTATACCTATAAACTAAATAAATAATTACGCGGGAGCATCAACCTCCCGTCACTTCGGATTTTACTATATGCGATGGTAATTAGTCGCCGACGAGACAAAATAACTTGTTTCTCAGTAACACCTCAGTTATTTCTAAACGCAGGCTGTGCGTGCGCATTCGATGCGCTCGTTCTCGCTTCGTAGGTACAACAAATCGTAAATTTCTAGCATCATCAAAGGATAAAGTGGACTAACGTGTCTAGCTATAGTTTCAGAGTCAAGTTTCCTAGAGGAAATCGCAATTTTATGGCACTGGTATCAAAGTTTAATGAGGACCTACAATCCTGAGTCATGATCATTTCGTTAAGTTAATCTCGCGATTTTCAGATCTATGTCGTAAGTTCTAAAGTATATTTTCGAATGATTTTTTCTTGTGGATGGTTGCAAGAAGAAATGGATCGCATCAGTCACCGCTGGCGGCGCGTTTGATTACCAAATTAGTGGAAAGCAGACCGTTTAAACTTTTTTGGTAGCGCTCAGTCGACCGAGAATATGTCAACATTAAAATATCAACGAGTGGAATGGTTCCGCATATACATGAGACAGGTGTTCATGAATTATGGCCAAATTAAAGTCAAAATATAATATATAATATCATAAGTCTGAAAATTCATCAAATTGGTCGTAAATTATCCTTTAATCAATTCATTAACCATAGAGAAAGACTAATTTTATTCAAATCTATGAAATTAGCTAAACTTGATTTCTAAATTATGTTTAATTTATTGCTTTCTTTTATTATATAAACATTAATATAATAAAAGAAAGCAATAAAATTGAATTAATTTGTTAATGTCGATGATGATATATATATTTTTAAATAATCTATTCAATACAGTCAAGAAACCTAATCATTGAAGTATATCTCTCTTGGCCTCAGTTACATCTATCTATGTAGATCTGTAACATATATCGAGATATTTTTGTGTATGTCCCAAACAGCGTTACAGATTTGACGAGTGTCTAAATACACTTTATGGGTAGGTTAATACCCTTTTTAACATACTAAATGGCAGCCGCTATATTCTAAAAGGAATTTTACATAAAATTCCGTCAAAGAAATATTGTTTTTGCGATTGTTACATATTTTGCATACATTTAATCACAGAATACGGTTTAATCGCGTTTGATACATTATCACTACACCTAACGTTTTGAAATATTTACTGTTTTCATGTTCGCAGGTAGACTAAGTTGACATTTGTCTTTTATGTTACAAAAACTGTGCAAAATTGCTTAATAATAGTGCAATAACGGTCAAAATCATAACCCTCCTTTTTGCTTCGCCGTGGTCGGGTAAAAAACATTAAGGTGATACCATTGTAAATAAGGTCGTTCTGAACCTTATTTATCTCGCAAAATACTTAAATTAGGAGTTTCAAATCTAAGTAATATGATTTTTGACTATTTCATCTCCAAAAATTGAAGATGAAAACACGTTTTGATAAAATTTTCTCGATAGAACTATTTTCTGAAAAATGGTCTTCGTTCGCAGAGTTTTTGTTATTGTAGCTCAAATGCGACAAATGAAATAATGATTTTTAGACTAAAAGATAGGTTATTAGTAATTCATCAAAATGTAAATATGAAAATACAATTAACCGGTCTGATTTTATATAAAATAGAAATAACGAATTTGGCGCTTACGTTTTTTTCTTTGAGCGACTCTAGACTATCTCCTATCTCATCATTCACGGGCTAAACCGCCAAGCGCTATCCCTTGCGCGCACTTGATCAGTCCTTTGCCGAGCGAAGGTACCAAACATTTGAGGTTTAAAACAGATATTAAATTTGATAATTTATCAGTGCGGTAACGCCATTCCCACTAGCACGCAATCACAAGTAAGTATCTCTAAAGAGCGTGAAATATAAACATTTTATTACTATAGTCCGATTTGCACAGAAAATATAGTTAACGGAACTTAACAGTTACATACTCGTCATAGGTGTAGTCTGCTTCTCACTGCCTCCGTGGTCCAGTCGTTAAAGCGTTTGCTTGTAGACCTGGGGGTCGTGGGTTCGATTCCCACGGAAAGCATACTTTGTTTAGTTGTTTCCAGTTTGGTTATGCATTGTAGGTATGAATCACCTGATTGTCTGATAATAAAGATGATTCCGTGCTTTGGAAGGCACGTTAAGCCGTTGGTCCCGGCTGGCATCTGGTAGTCGTTAAAGGAACCACGTCAGAGGTGGTTCCGAAGAACTCTGACACCAGGGTGTGGATGGTCGATTGACCGTGTCACCTACACGAAATGATGATGATAGGTGTAGTGGTTAAGGGGCTTGGAAGAGCAAAACTCACAAGTATGCTAGAGCAGAGCTCAGCAAGAATCCTATGAATATCTTAATATCTAATTTCAAGTTCTTCAGCCAGTCTTCGGCTGTTAAAGAAAGAGATTGGAGCTCGTTAAGGCCTTCTATATTTTATTGAAAATTATAGAGTGGGGACTCTTCGACAATATGCCACAAAGTTTGATCTCAGCCACATGAAGTCTTTGTTACCCCACTTATAAAGATGGTGGTTAGATTAGACCCACGATAAACCATCCGTAACTCTTTCGGAATCGGTTTAGTTTTACCCCCACTTATAGAGGGTTTTTTTTTTTATTAAATGTTGGATTAGGCATTTGTCTTCCATCTCTCCTGATGGTAAGTGACGATGAAGACGAGGATGTTACATGCCTATCCAAGAGATAATAAGAATAATATAAGAATAGGTGACGATTAGACCGTCCGTATCCTGTTCGGAATCGGTTTAGTTTTACCACACACGCCTCTTTGACTATTAAAGCCTGCTGGTTTCTTCGTTGGGTCCAAGATAATATCGTATTACAATAGTTTGTGTGTAAGTGACCAACCACTGGTGTCAGTTTTTTCAAACTAACTAAAGGCATCTGATAGTTTGACGACCGCCATCAATGATAACAGCCAAGACTAACGGCTTAACGTGCCTTCTGTAGCACGAAGATGTTCGAGATATTTTTATGCCACTTGCGGTCACCCATCCCAATGAGACGCGCCCGGGGTTACTTAGCATACAAAAGATAAAATAGGTATTTACAAAATAAAAGTACGCACTCTTTTCTACCGTAACATGAAATGATTTTGTGAAATCGGAATATCATTATTTGGTACAGTTCACGTAACTATTGTATCATTGTATCAATCAACCAGAAAGTTGGGCAATGTTTATTGTTCGTCGCGCATCGACTGTGACGCGCTTCAATGCATTATTTTCAATGCCGATTACATTTGTATTAATTACCTTAGATTGAAAATATAAAAATAATTTGTTTACCTTGGTTCATGTAATTAAATTTAACAGCTGAAGTTAATACTGTATGATGCATATCAGTATTTTACGCCTAAATAAACTGTTTGATTAATTTTATTGTTTTTATTTTTGCTAAAGCATTCATTCCTTGAATAACGAATAAAAATTAGGATAATATATTAGTATCACCGAAAATCATATTGTTAATCTTCAAATTTTCTTACTTACCAAAAAAAAAGTATGCAATGTAGTTAACGTAATCTGAAAGAGTTCTTCAATAAAAAGCACTGGCAATTTTAAAATTTAAAAATAAGAACAATCCCACCTCATTTCCTCATCGATGCAAACTGGCCACTTTCAATCAAATCGAATAGCGATAATCGAGACACTGTTTATTGCAAGCGTTTTATTCGATTCCTGATTCGAAAGCGGGATTGCAGGCGGAGACGGCGACGTGGGTGTCAGACCTGTATTGTTGTTCCAATCAAGTTCTAGGTCTTAGGGCGTAAGGGCTCCGTTTATATGGAAATACATTGTTGCCACAGACATTTGAAAATTTAAAGCCATTTTATTTTAGACGTTCCTTAACATAACACGTTTGTGTTTACGAACTTAAATCCGATTTACAATGTGAAATGATGTTTTGAATATTTTACTATTATTGCAACTCAGGAGTATAAGGTATAAATTCCAGAGTCTCCTATGTAAGATAACTTATACACTTCTACACTACTATTATTAAGAGGAAAAATAGTGTTGTATTATTGTTTGAATTAAATGGGCTCCGAAACTAATGGACCGATTTGAAAAATACAATATCCCTGATGAACATAGGCTATAGATAAAATACCTATATCAACCCGTGCCGCCGGTAAAGCCGGTAGTATTAAAATAATAATTTATGAAAATTATTCCAATTCAGTATATTATTAATATATTTTATTACCGGGATTTAATGTGGTATAATATTAATAAAATATGTATTTACTAACATACATTTACGATTAAAATTTACCTAGGACCACCCAATTTTATGTTTACCTACCCTTCGAGTGCATAATTTAGTTCATTATTATTCTTCTCGTTTGCCTAAACATAATAAATAGTAATTATGAATTCTATGATGTCATCCGTTCTACTGTTTAACAGTCCCGTCAGATTTTAAGAATATGTGATTAACTGCATAAATGCAATACGTTAACTGATTGTACCTACAACTAACCACCAAACAACTATGTTATATAAAAAGTCATCTTATAACTAAGTCAAGTAATAACTTTATTTTACAGTTTAACCAAAAAGTTTTGGTTTGTAAATATTGGTACATACATTTAAATAATATAAAAATAATTACATAATATCCTTACGACATAAATTTCAGGGACGTGCACACACATTTTCTGAAGGTAGACAAACACATACTTGTCAAAAACTTATAAATTACGACTCGTATCTAAATAAATACTTTCTTGTCTATATTCTAAACATAACAACTGATTTATGAAGCATTTTACTCGTAGATTTAAAAAAATACGATTTTACTTGTGATATTTTAGGGGCAACAAAATGATATTTTTTTTTGTTACAGAAAAAACTCATAAATGTTTAGTGAGTTCAGGGTAGAGAGACTCAAAATATGGACTGCACCTCCCTCACTGATTAATTGCTAATAATATTTATACTTGTGACTGACATAACGTAAAATGTCATGACATAGATCAGCCGGAATGGCCTTTGAAATGAACATAGATTTAAAAAAATGGCGGACTTCATACTTCTATCTTCTTTCAAAGGCAAAGTTTGAAGTCCGCCGAGCGACATCGAACAATATTTACGGACGGAGATGTTTACTTTTTAATTTTTTTTGCCACATAGACACATACCTACTTCTTAACTATTTATTTCTTAACTATTTATTTCTTAACATTTGCTCCCTAACGCCTAAATATGTGATGATAAAATAATAAATTAATACTAGCCAACAGCCTCCTCAGATTGTTTACGACCAGGCATGCAGACATGCTGAGAAATAAAGACCTGTGATAATTTAAGTAGCTTAGTACCTACTTAAATTATCACAAAAAATCTTATTTCTAATGTTAGTATAGTTACTAACATTAGAAATAAGATTTTTTGTTACTAACACCTAATATGATCCAAAGATGGTCGAAATAAAGGAATTATTATTATTAATAATAATAATACAGAAACCTAAACTAATAAACATTTTGTATTTTTTTTTTAGAATTAGTAAGTACACAATGAATACTATAAAAACAAATATTCAATTTTAATAGTTTCCTGTCCCATCATGTGTGAACATTTAAATTGAAAGGGTTAATATTCATAAAGTGAGCTACGCATAAAACCAACAAGTGCTCATAATTCTCTGAAGCGCTGTCATAAAATAAAAGTCGTCCTGCACAAAATCTAAATAAGATATAAACGCAGCTCTAAACTGGAGTGAGAGTATTTTACGCCCACGCGCAGCGGCTGTGAAAGTTGGTTCAAAACAGCCTGAAAACTACTAGCAACTAGGTTCAAAGATTAATGTTAGTACATAATCTTTCATATAAAAAAACCGGCATAGTGCAAGTTGGACATGCACAAGAAGGGTTCCGTACAATCCTTACTAATATTATAAATGCGAAAGTGAGTTTGTTTGTTTGTTTGTTACGCTTTCACGCCGTAACTACTGAACCGATCATCATGAAATTTTGCATACAAGTTCTATGGAGTGCGGAGAAGGACATAGGCTACCTTTTATCCCGGGAAAAAGTAGTATTCCCGAGGGATCGACATTGACGCGGGCGGAGCCGCGGGCGAAAGCTAGTATATAATAAGTTTGAAATTACTAAAAATATTTTTATTTTATGATGTAACTCAAAATTAATGCTTTTCGCATTTTTTCCTTTATCTGTGCTATACAACGTTGCTTCGTACCAAATATCAAGATTCTGAGTTCATGGGAAGTACCCTGTAGGTTTTGATTCCCATGCGAATGTCGAAAAAAAAACGAAAATTTGTGGCCTAACCAGCTATATCTTTTGATTGCGTTGGCTTAATATATTGATTTATTCACAGCTCTATGGGACAGTAGACGTTCCTGAGAAAAAGTGCCTGACCGACGGACAACCAAGTAAATCTATATATGGGGTTCTGTTTTTTTCCTTTTGAGGTACGG
This sequence comes from Elegia similella, assembly GCA_947532085.1. Classification (NCBI taxonomy): domain Eukaryota; kingdom Metazoa; phylum Arthropoda; class Insecta; order Lepidoptera; family Pyralidae; genus Elegia; species Elegia similella. The sequence goes on along the minus strand of OX383926.1, from coordinate 23,550,533 downwards.
AACCCTAAAAATCGACTTCATTGAAACTACTGAACCGATTGTGATGAAATTTCAATAAGACCAACTTTAAGGCATACCCTTTCGAACAAAAAAATAATTTAAAACCGGTTCAAAAACGACGAAGTTCTAAGATAACAAACAAAAAAAATACAACCGAATTGATAACCTTCTTTTTTTTAAGTCGGTTAATAAAAATAAATGCTGTCCTCCAAATTTCTGATTTAGATGTAGACGCGAAACTAATAAATATACCTATGTCATTTAAGAATATATAATAATAATTTTATAAATAAAAATATATAATAGGTTAAATTTTTTAGTTATTAATACATTTAATAATAATGCCTGGTGCAATGCCTCCCTTCTTCAATGGATCGAGGGAATGGGTGAAAACTAAAAAATATTCTAACGTTTTATAGGAAGGAATTACATGGAAATTAATTTAATAAAAAATCTATAATCTGCGTACATGTATAGACTTGATATCAATTAGCTGACGTAAATTTTGTTAGAAACAAGACGGTTGATGACGTACAGAGGACTATTATATATAATAAATAAACAAGTTTTTGTTGAAAAACACGTTTGGACTTTGTCCTGCTGATCTAGCAAAAAAATCCTATAAAAAAAGAACTGGTTGTATGTAAAGTTGATTTATAGATGATAATTTTACTTGATAACGGTGGAAGAGAGATACGTCACAAGCCGAACGTTTTCGATAGATGCCCAACGCTTAGGCCGATCGTGCCTCTCTTTCGCTTGTTCGTCGCTCTCGCTTGCACGCGGAACGTCGAACATATTTCTGCTGCCTGTGCTACCCTCATTAATTTATAAGAAGTCACAACGTCAAAAAAATGTAAATAGAATAATTGAAGGTTGTAGTTCGCTGCTGACCAGACCATGTTCACTTTTGAGAGCATCTTAAAGTTTTGGCAGTAAATTCATTTGAAATGTTTACTTATAAATAGTGGATCCCGTTCCGATATACTATATTACAATATAAGCTAAGGTGTCTTCGAGTAGCTAAGGTGTGGAATGAACTGCCTGCATCTATATTCCTAGACAAGTACAGTCCCGGGACATTCAAAAGTAGAATAAATGGGTATCTCTTGGATAGGCATGTAACATCCTCGTCTTTATCGTCACTTACCATCAGGTGAGATGGGAGACAAATGCCTAATCCAACATTCAGTAAAAAAATAAAAATATAGTTTTATATCTACTATTAAATCACACATGCACAGTATTTTTAGTACTATGTACGACCATAATGGATTCTTTCATATTGAATTTAGGTCAGGGTGGCCGGCCCGGTGGTTGCAGGCAGGGATTTATATCGATACCATGAGGAGTATCGAAACTTTTACACGAGGAGTATCGATACCTTTTTATTAATATCTAGGTATTGAAAAGGCATTTGCTGGTATGGCATCGGGTACGCGCGCCCTGCCTCGCAAGCTGTTACTTGTTTTTCCCACATTCATCCGAATGAGAAGTAACCCAACATCTTTATTCCTTTCCAAGATCGTACAAACTCCTATCCTTACCTATCTTAAAAATGCTTCCGATGGACAGCAGCGTCGGAAGTAGCCAAAGAAACTGCGCTCGCCAACCCACCCGCCATGGTGAGTATGGCAATATCCTTCTATGCAACAAAGAATCTTTGGGAGCAGGCCTTTGTCCAGCTGTGGCCTTCTTACGACTTTAAAGATGATGATGATGGCACTGAATTCAGTAAATTGTGGCAAGTGCGCATTTGTGCAGTCTCATCCCGAGTAAACGAGCCTTGGTTAAGTGAAATTTTCCTATTCCAATCGACGGGAAGGATAGTTAATTTATCGAGACATTTATTACTAGATGTGTAGGTTTGAAACCTAATGGATGACCATTAGGTTTCAAACCTATATACTAATGATAGTATGGCGTAGAAGAAATTATTTTTGTTTAACTAACTTCCTGTACTAAAGTTACATAATTATTTATTGCCTATTTATTACAGCTTCTTGAAACAACAATATTTACGATCTTTATCTATCCATTAGAATACTACATGATCCCTGATGAACATAGGCTGTTGAATAAACACCTATATCTACCCGTGCGACGCCGGGGCTGGCCGCTAGTGTTCTATAAATATTCTTCCATACTTTTGAGACATACGTATAACTAAATAAAACCCTGAAACTTGAGTAAGAAATATGCGAGAATTCACAATCAAAATTTATCGGTCAGCGGAGGCTTAGAGTAGGCTTAGTAAAAGGGTTCCATTGGCACTCTTTGGGTATTGAACCCTAACAAAAGAGTAACACCAAACTCCATTTTGATTCCATCTCTTACTAAGCGTACGAATGAATGAATGAACTCTTTACTGTACACAATAAGTAGGAATTAACAAAATATAAATTAATCTATGTACAGTAGTAACACATAAGAATTACATCCACAGAATTACTAAAAACGCTGGATGCGGGCAGTTTTCAACCGGTCTATTTTGGAAATCCTTGGGAGGGACTATGTTTAGCAGTGGACTTCTTGTGGCTGTTATGGTGATAATAATAATGTGATAAGGATGCTACCCGGAAACATGGGCAGATGAGAGAGAATGCTGGCCACTGTATTACACACTGTTGTGAGCACACGTGCAGAATATGTTATTCAACAGAAATGGTAAATAAACACTAAGATTAGCAGATGATTAACCAACACGGGTTGTTTCTACAAACCGACCTCTGTTTATTATTTGAACGCGTACGCGTATATACCCAGTCTTAGTATATAAACAACCCTTGAGTTTGAATATAAATTAAATAGCTAATTCCATTCAAGACCCTTCCGGATTTTAAATATACTTTGAAATTGTTTACTCTTTTACAGCACAGAAAATTACAGAAAATTACATTTACAAAATATTTTTTAACACATATTGGTAACTTCCCGTAGATGTCGTACAAGGCGACTTAGGAAATACAAGCTAAACAAAGCTTATAAACATCTATGAGACTTCTCCAACTCGTCTGGCCAGCGTGGAGAGTGCAGGCCTTCGCTTCAGGTTTTCGCTTCATGGGAGGATATTGCCATACTCACCACGCTTGGCAGGCGGGTTGGCAAATGCAGTTTTGTTGGCTTTTTTTGCTTCCGACGCTGCTGCCCATCGGAATCATTTTTAAGCCGGGAAATATAGAAATTTATTGGATTTGGGAATGAAATGAAAATATTGGGACGCTCCTCACTCGGATTGAGTAGAATCGTGTAAAAAATTGTAAATCCTCCTTTATAAACTAATATTATAAATACAAAATTGGTACACTTTCATGCCTTAAATAGTAAACCAAAACGAAAGGAACTGTACTTTTTTCGGGATAAAATGGAGAGTCCATTTCATCCCGAAAAAAGTACAGTTCCTATTATTCGAGTCACGGGAGAAAGCTTGTATGTATATGATAAATACATTTTACATTACAGATTTGTATATACCTATTTAAACTGCAATGGTATGTATTATCTCGCAATGTCCTAAAGGTGAACTGGTGGTTTATGCAAATGTTGTACCAAAATCATTAGGATAAGTGCAGTAAATAGCTAATGAAATAAATCTTTCTTCTTCTAATATATAAAGATGAAGTTCTCGTGTCACAGTGTTTGTAACAAAGCTCTACCGAAACGGTTTGGCTGATTCTTATTAAATTTTGCGTGTATATTCAGTAGGTATTTTTCATAACCCTCATTGATAAGGGTGGTAGTACACCAAAATTATTTTATTTATTTATATGCCAAAACAACGTTTGCAGGTTCTGCTAGTTATCTAAAAAATCAAGTAAAGTAACGACAGAATAATAATCTTTATTATATAAAAAAAAAAATATTTTAATCAAACTACTCGAAAATTTAAAAACATAACCTTGCAAACAAAAAAAAAGGATTTTAAAAGTCGGTTCATAAATTACGGAGTTCTGAGGTTACAAACTTTAAAAAAATACATCCGAATTGATAACCTTCTTTTTTTTAAAACCTGTTAGACTAAAAAAACTCTCGATAAAAATTCAATAGATCCGTATAACGTTTCTTTTTGCCTAAGTCACCCCAAAAGATCGCCATATTGTGATGTAAAACTCAAATCCAATCATCCGTCCCTCCTGGAATAAATATCCAATTTCGTTTATGGATGTGCGTTAAACTAGACAAGACACCTCTTGCAATCCATTCCGGACCTTTATTTATTGAATTTGATCACACCACATTTCCCGTTACTTTAATTATGTTTACAGTACACTTCCCTTCGTTGTTGGTTAACTGCAATGACAGACGCAAGCCCGCATTGTATTTTGGCATTCGTAAAGCACTATTGGCTGCAATTGAATATAAATTGGTTACAAAGGGTTGATATTTTATGGGCATATTTTATTATGTACCATCTGCTTTTCATCTCACGCAAATCGTAAGATCCGATCGAGGGAATAAGCGAAAAACTTAAAAATCGTGTTAGTAGGCGATGCGGTTAGAAACCATCACTATTTTAATTTCGTTTTTCACCTACACGAACACCAACATGCTAAACCCCGCAAGGGGAACAGACGTGATTGTATGTATGTATGATAACGAAATCTATCGTTTTATAAAGGGATCCATCCTTTCAAAAAATGTTTATTTGGTGAATACTATACATATTCGTCTGGATTTTTAGGTAATCATAATAGGATCTATTCTCATTATATATAGACGAGAAATGTGTGTGTTTGATTGTAATGGATAAACTCAAAAACTATTAAACCGAATTGAAAAAATCTGTCACCGGTAGAAAGCTATACATTATCAGCGGATAAAATAGGTAATTTCCGCGAACGAAGTGTCGAGAAAACAGGTAGACGAGAATATTTTTATAAGAACCAGTAAGTTTGTTTTGTGCCCTTGAACCTATAGGTTACAGAGGTCTAGTTGATTTCATCATAAGATGCGTCATTCAGGACTAAAAAAACCACCAAAAAATTCAACAATTTGCCAAATGGGTGCTAGATTTTACGGCCATAAAATACTTGTTAGAGCAGTTAGCTTTACGATACAGTCCCACAACTTTTAATTGATTAAAGTTTTGTTGATCAAACTAGTAACCAACCTTGAGTGCAAGTTACTAAGAACTGGCTCCTTGCTGTACCGGATCCTCCCGGTCTAATACCTTGACCATATCGGGAGCCCACGCCATATTTATCCCGTGCCATTGCTAGCATTCCATTCGGGTTCTTTACCAAATTCCTTTTTTTGTTGCGTATCCAATCAAGCAAAATAACATTGGCATTGACATAATGGGACGAACAACGAAACGCTCAACTACTCTTATGTAATAGGCTAGTTTCCTGCGTCAAAACAATTATATCAAAAAATTTCATTGATTATTATCTAGCTGGCAGACTACATAATTTCTTTTTTTTTCTCTATTATATATTAAGTGATAAAGATTAAGCGCGTAAAAGTTCATAAGGGGGCACTTAAAAGTTCGTGAAGTCACAGTTTGTTAAAAAAATTGCAAACTATGACTTTACACAGTATTTTAACGGGCCAGATCTAAATAATTATTAGTTTAGTCGACAAAAGAAAAAATAAGTTTCCAATATTTTTTATTAATTGACGGATTCTTAGGACACTAGTCTATTGAAATGAAGAACCATAATAAGTAGTATATTTTAACTAGTTGTCAATCAGTACTTTTATATATTTAGTATTAGTACTTGCCAGTTTTTTTTTATTCTTAAAATTCCTCAATGTAACCTTTCTATGCAATATCATCCAAATTCTCCTATATTAACTACATAGCCATAGTGCTTTAACTTGATTTACTGTTTAACGCAATTGTAATGGATGAGCAAAAAATACAATAAATTAGTCATATTTTTCATAGTTAGTAGTCGATCACAAACCTCTACCTTTTGAAATCGGGCTTAGCGTGCGGTCTAACGTGCTGTACCTTTTTTCTAAGCTCCAACGGTTAGAGCCATAATGACGGGTTCGGATCCTGATCATTCCGGAAGACGAAGCCGGCCACACCTTTTATGGAGGAGCAGAATATTCAAGAGTACGCGGTGAACGGGCCTCCGATAAAATGGCCCTTATTAAGCAAAATTAGCCGCAAGACAACCCGGTTTTAATACAATGTTTGAAAAATCGTATGTCTTTATCAGAACTTTATTATATATCAACGTACAATTTACCTCAATATCGAGTCCTACTGCCGTGGTACACGATACTAATGGACAAAAATATGTGAATTAGTATAGCGAGATTAAAATATTATGTTGTAACTCAAATTATTATTAGTTTTTCTTGATCAATTTAACACAAACAGTAAATTTATTGGGTATGCATGTATATTTATTTAGTGTGCAATTCTGTTGTGTTTTACTGTCGAAATATTTGGAAAAAGGTGATTTAAAGTAATATAACTACTTAATCTAAAAAAACGAAACCCGCCTTTTCGTTTTATAAAAAAAAATATTCAAAACGTGGCTTGCAACAAAAACGGATAAAAGATCTAGCGCTTAGTGCTGTTCACCGCATAAGTATTCATACTTATTAAAATATCCATTAGATAAAGCAATAAGTAATTATAAATTATTATTGTGCCCTGAGGTCTTTATAGGTCCTAGCTCTTCATCAATAATAAATAAATAGTAAGTAATTAAACTCATAACGTAGGTAAGGCTCAGTCGACACCGGAGGCATTTTGTAAAATGTCCTAAAACTGATTGACATTTACCGAATATATTTTTTTTACTGACTAAGGTTTCCCTGGGCCAATTTATATTTACGTTAAAAAAATTGAGTGCTGCAAAAAAAACCGCCAGTAATTGCTAATTAAACGTAAATTTTAGATACAATATAACAGACTTCGTATTTATAAATTATCTATTCTATTCAATTCAATTATCTATTCTATCTATTCAATTCAAATATATGGTTTATTCAAAGGTATGTCCATGAAAAATTTCAGACATTTTGCATAATGTTTTAATGTAAACTACTTAATGGGAATGGAAAATAGTAAGAAAGCAATAAAGACAAAGCGGCTGTAAAGGAGATTATTAGGCGTTAGCGCACAGATTGAATTATTGACGTAGAAAGCTATTTAATGTCCATATCAGCATATGAACGGGTCTAGTAATAAACGTCTAACAAGGTGCGGGGCTAGGAGAGCTCAACAGCAAGTGATTTATTATTTTTTTATTTATTACCTACAGGCTTTTGCCCACGGCTCCACTCTCTTTAATGTGTTATGTAATTTTACCCAGGATAAAGGTGCCCTTCATCGAACCTCAAACTATCGCCATGCCAAACTATTTAAATCGGTTCAGTGGCTGCAGCGTGATAAATGAGGTAAGAGACAGACAGATTTACTTTCGCGTTGATATAAGTATGAATCTAACTTTACCTACTTCTATTACGTTTCACGAAAATTTGGTTCGCGGACAAAAACAATTTTATATTTGCATACGTGAATTTTCCATAACAGAAATTAGGTAAAACCTTACATATGATTTTAGAAGGTCTCCAATAACTTAGGGATGATATAAACTTAGTAATATTAATATACAACTATGATGCTCATAGTTGCACTTATGCATCCATGGCATTGGTCTAGAACGGGTGTCTGCAGGCGTTTATCTAAAAGCCAAGTGCGTTCGACGACCCGCCGTCAAAGAACACATTGTAAGTCCTGAGAAAGTTTACCGAAGATAATACTCGAGATGCTGTAATTACAAGTAGTGCCGCCTTACCGAGATTGGATATTGGACTAAAGGAAGTCATTCCGCTGTGAACAAAACATACAAAGGTCGCTGTTAATTGCTATCTGGTGACGTCACGAGCGACGTAACGGTTGTTTTATTATTATCTGTTTATTTAATTTATTTCTTAGATTTAGGTTTTTACAATATTTATATAAAAGTAAAATATAAAAATAAATTACAAAACATAAAAACATTATAAAAACCTAAACCTAGAGTGCCGTCAGCAGCGGGGCAGGGCTCAAGCTACCAGCAATCAGGGCCCCAGAGAAAGAAACCTTCTGACTATTCGTGCCGTATCCAGGAGTACTGCCTTCTGTATCTGGCCCTTGATCCAACCATCCAGCGAGAGCCTCTTGAGATGTTGGTCGAGACTCTTTGTTATAAGACCGTTTGCAGACACGACTATCGGGACAATGACCGTCGAATCTACATCCCACATGGCAGTCACCTCGTGAGCCAAGTCAAGGTACTTGCTAAGCTTGTCCTTCTCGGCCTTCACGAGGTTTTCGTCATGTGGAATGGTGATGTCAGCGAGCACTGCTTGGCGTGTCGATCGATCTGTCAGCACGATGTCAGATGTTATTATTATTCTCTTTATTCAAAATAAATCTTAAGCCTAGGTTTTATAATATTTGTATAAAAAGTAAAATATAAAAATATAATACAAAACATAAAAACATTATAAAACCTAAACCTAGCTCGCCGCCAGCAGCGGGGCAAGGCTCAAGCTACCGGCGGTTAAGGCTGCAGAGAAAGAAACCTCCTGACTATGCGTGACGTGTCCAGGAGTGCTGCCTTCTGTATCTGGCCCTTGATCCAGCCATCCAGCGAGAGTCTCTTGAGGTGTTGGTCGAGACTCTTCTATTATTTTATTATTATTATGTTGTCTCTTAAGTAACCACGGGCCGAAGCCCGGTCTTTTGAGGCTTGCATGGGGACACATGTCCAACATGTAGAGGCCTTGTGAGACGTTTGCTATAAAATGGGGTGGGGCACTATCCAGGTCATGACAGTAAACACACTATAGAAATGTGCTCACAGACAATCCCCAGAAGGTGCAAACCTATTGATATAAAGGAACACTACTCTTGGGCTATTGGGATGAATGGCTAATGGTTAGTATCTGGGCTATGGGAATAACTATGGCACCTGCCTGACCAATGTTGATACACACGGAAAAATAGGCAGGTGGTGACTCGCCGACTCAGTCAATGGGCCCCAGAAACGGCTGCACGACGCAAAAATGTGCAGCAAAGGGGCAACATTAGTTGAGCGGCTAAAGGGCGGAGAGGTGTCACTGGAGTTTAAACGTACGATCACTTGCATCCTTAGAGGGTCCCATCACGCACGCCCACTCGCCACTTATGTTTCACATCCACCCTTTGAGCATATAGCTCTCGCGACTCCACTCTGACCGGCCGATTAAGGCAAGTCAGAGGTAGGGGTTCCTGTTACCTCTTCGGTGTCCACTCCGATCGGCCATCTAAGGCAAGTCGGAGGCGAGGAGCAGGGGCCTCCCCTGGGAGCACTCAGGTCCGTGGGGTCGCTACTCCCCAACAGCTCGCCACAAGCTGCCCTGCGGGCTATTATTATTATTATTAAATACTAGTGCAACAGTACTTGCCTATTGTTATTCTATACATGGTTAGGGGTGTTATCCTCAACTACCTGTCCGGTGGTTGCAGGTATGGCATCAGGTACGCGCGCCCGGCTTCCCGAGCTGCTACTTGCTTTTCCCCCATTCATCCGAGTGAGTTGTGTACCGATACCTTCATTCCCTTTTCAAATCCAACAAATTCCTATATTTCCCCAGCTGTTAAATGCTTCCGATGGGCAACAGCGTCGGAAGCTCAAGAAGCCAAAGAATCTGCGCTCGCCAACCCGCCTGCCAAGCATGGTGAGTATGGCAATATCCTCCCATGGAACGAAGAATACCTGGGAGAGGCCCGTGTCCACCAGTGGACTTTTTGTGGCTGTAATGATGATGATGATTATTCTATACTAATGTATGAAAAATAAGTAAATATGTATGTATAGGGTGTAACAAACGATTCTTCTATGTTGATCTGCAGGAGCATCTTGCATTAGTACCGAACAAACATCCAACCTATTTACTGTAATGCATATTGTGTAATTGTATAAGTCATTTAAATGGTAATAAAAATAATTAATTAAGAAAAGAGAAACGTAGATATACCTTATATACCAGCTGTTTGTCTTCTTTCACGGATCGTTAAAACCGATCGAGGGAATGGGCTCATCCGAGGAATAATATCAACAGGTGATTGACTAGTACCCCTTTGCTTTAATTAAAGGCATTTGTCTTCCACCTACACGCCTAAAGATGGTGAATGTGTCCTTTAGGTTTCTCGATGCACTTAGGATAGGAAATAAAGACATGATAGTTTGTATGAATATACATATAAAGCTTAGCTCATAATAATACCCTAGGTACATTTAAATAAAACGGGTTAGGAAAAAAAATCTGTTATATAATAAAGTATGCACAATCTTCGTTTTTATTAGCAAACACATTTTTTAATTTTGAATTCTGGTCTCTAGGGAAAGATGATAATATCTATGCGAAGCATACAAATACATAACATGACATGAACTTCTGTCTTTTACTCACGCTTAATATTTACTTTTTATAATATGTGCATATTACAAGTGGTAATAACAATTTTTATCTATCAGTAAATATGTTAACATCTTGACAATTATATCTTTAGGTCAGCTCAAGGTGAATTTACACATCAAATAAATAGAGAACGTACCTATAATCCTTCTGACAACTATATATATGACAAGCCTTTTTCTTTTATTATTGTATAGTATAAAAGGAATTAATATAAATAGCTATTTATATTTTGTTTTAAAGAGACCAGGGGGTACCATACCATACTCAACTGCCTGCCCGGTGGTTGTAGATATAGCTACGGGTACGCCTGTCCGGCTCCCCGAGCATCCCAACTCATCCGAGTAATTAGTATTCTAAATATCCTTATAACGACCCCCCCCCCCCCCCTCAGGGGATCCAACAAACTCCCTTCCCTTGCATCCCGGTGAAGCATTTGGAGCTAGCAAAAGTCCTTAAAAGAAAAACCGCAGCGTCGGACCCGATATAAGCCAAATAAACTGCACTCACCAACCCGTCTGCCAAGCATGGTGACCATGGCAATATCCTCCCATGGAGCGAAAAAATCCTTGAGAGAGGCCCTTGCCCAGCAGAGGACTTCTTGCGGCTGACATGATGATGATGATTTTGATTATATGTTCACAAGAATAAACTACATACTGAAGTATAAAATTTACCCGTGTCCTTATCATTTTGTCTACTATATCAATATAATGATACAGTGTAATTATTAAATTCTAGTACAATATTTTATGAACTTACTATGTTATCAATAAAATTGAATTGAAAACATTATCAGTGGCTGGGCGTCAGTCATTATCACTTTCGTACCACAAATTTATTCTCACACTTATCTACATTAATATTCTAATTATGTATTCACATTTTCTTACACAATGTGGTTTCAGTTAACAATTCAATTAGTAACAAGTCGCCTGGGAGTTTTGGAAGCCCGTACTGCCTAGTTAAAATTATGGCTCCACATCGAATTGATGACGTCGAGATGGGGTACTATTTTTGAAAGTATGACCACTCGTAGTCGAGCGATTTATGTATGGAAAAACGGAAAAATTGCATCAATAGACTTTAATGGACCTGGACTTTAATAAAGGAATGGTAAATATAAAACAGAAAATGATATCAATAATTCGCAGAAAATGATTTATAACTTAAGACATTATTAAAGGTACGTATTTTAATTATATCTTTGCTTTCCATGTGCATATTATTAATATTTTACATGTGAAAGTTTGTATGGATGTAAGATATATGACTCCTTTACACAAAACTGACACGTTTATAAAATTTTGCAATTTAATAGCTTACATTACAGATAGCACATAAGCTATAAATTACGTGGACAATGTCACGAGAAATAGCAAGTATTGGATGAAATGATTAAGTTTAATTAAGTAAGTTAACTCATGTTTCACACTTGGCAATGATGGATCGAGTGGCAAATAACATACCGTTAGTACTTATATTAATTTACTAGCCGCCCTGGCTTCTCATGGGATAAATATAGGTATTTAAATAGCCTATGTTCATCAGGAATAATGTAGGATTATAATGGTGAACGAGTATTTAAACTCAGTCTATTAGTTTCAGAGTCTATTTAATGCAAACAAACAAATTTAACAAATATTTCCATTCCGCGTTATGTCCATTCCTTTGGACTAGTATAATTTCCTGGAATTAAATGTACCCTATGTCCGTCCCCAGACCTCAAACTACCTCCATACCAAACATCCAAATTGGTTCAATGGTTAATGCGTGAAAAGGGAACAGACAGACCGACAGACTTACTTTCGCATTTATATTATTAGTATGGATAACATCAAATATATTTTCAAACGCCACCATAATCCAGTATTTTACATTAATAACACAATTCTTAGTCATTATTTCCTTGTTCATACTTATCGAAAATTGATATCAGTTTGTCATTGATTTAAATCAATGACAAGGTGCACTTGCGTCACACTCCTGTAATGTATTATTACTCCTGTCATTTGCATGAAGTAAAAAAGCGACTTAATTACAGTCGCAATCATATATTATCATAATATTCAATTAATGCAGCGATAACTCCGAGACATTGCAAACAACACAAAGTCATGAGACTGCAGCATCGTGGTTATGCACTCTGTAGAAAAATAAAAGATAAAAACATTTCATTCGCATGACAACCAATTTACCTACAATAGGCTAGTTTCCTGGGTCGTAATAATAACATAACAATTAGTCCGACAGTTAGATAATCAAAAAATATTGGACACGTATTTTTTCTTTTGTCAAATAAACAATAATTAATAAAGATAAAGCGCGTCAAAGTTTAGGAGTGGGGGTCGTGACGACAAAGTTTGCTAAAAATTGTAGCAAACTATGACATCACACAGAATTTCAAAGGGCTATATCTTTATCATTTTTTGTTTAATCGACAAAAGAAAAAATACGTGTCCAATATTTTTTGGATATCTAATTATATTTTTTTAGGAAACTGCCTATCTTCTACTACGGATCTACAAGAACGCCAAGAAACTTGACATTCGTCTAGAACAAGGTTTCCCAACCTTTATTTCGCCGAGCCTCCCCAAACCAAAAATAATAATATTTACATACCACCTTTAAGTTTCAACAAAAGTAAGAAACACATATTTTTAACTGTATTATTTATTTGAATTTCAAATAGAGATTGAATGACAATTCGGAACAGTTGATTTACATACGCGTTGAATAGCCGTGCCGCCCTGGTTGGAAACACCTGGTCTAGAAATAATAATTATAATATAATAATAATAGCTTTATTTTCAGATACAAGATCCATAAAAAGTAATCATATACATCAAAACACCTATTAAATTATGTTACAAATTAATAATTTGGTATTAATTAAATTTTAAATTTAATAATGTCATGAAATAAATAACAGTAATACAATAATAAGCAGCTCCCTCCTAAACTAACACTCCTTCATCCCAAAGAGATCTAATGAGAGAGAGCTAAATGGACTGTGTGAAGGAAAGTATGTGTAGGAAAAATGCATCAAAAGAGATGGCTACTAGAAGGAAAAATGGAAGATACGAGTACTACAAGTAACATGTTGCGCCTATCCCATACAAAAATAAGTGAAATGAGGTGAAAAAGAACTGCATCCAATATGTATTTGTCATTCTCCTACTATCTAGCAGCACGACGCAAAGAATAGTGTTATTTCCTAATGCTTTACATAGCACCAAGCTACTACAGTGTTTGTGATTAGGCTCATTCAAAGCTACTTAAACGCATAAAAATTCTTCTCAATCTTAAAAAAATGTAGGGTTTTAAAACATGCCTGTATTGCAAGTAAGTTTATTTATGTCATACTATGAACTACCAACCAGTCAAACAGTCAATCGCACATCAGGTTATATACCCACACAAAACTGTCAAAGCCAGACATCGAAAACTCATGCGGGAACATAACCTCTTTTCCAACAAGGATACCATAATTCAAAGAAAACGTTTACAATACGAAACGGATACTATTTAGCAGGAAGTTTACTTAAGTGGTTTGAAGACGAAACCTAACAATTAGCTTCCCAATACTCATTACCTTAATTACTGTACCTCATTACGAAACTAAAGGAGTGCCCAGGGACAGCTATCACAAAACATGCAAATAATGTTACAAAAATAGACCAATTTGATTAATAAGGTTTTAAATAGAAACCACTAATTTATATGTACAAACAAACTATTTTTTTTACTTTTACTTGTACGCAGTATTTTTTGTTCCTGTTTGATTCTACATAAGGGATCCATGACATGACAAAGTATATTTTTTGTATGTAGTTATTTTAAAGATGAATAAAATGGTTCATCAGAGCATGTGGACTTCTTGGAATAAAAATCAACTTATTTGATAAAAAAACACGTCTTGCCTTTATCGAACATTGCTTTATATTTTTCTGTCATACTAGGTAGATCCGTTGACTTCAAAGGAGCTACTGGGAGGGACCCATATGATGACAATAATGCTTACAGTCGTTATAATGCAACCCCATTAATATTGAAACCGAGTATTACTAGAAATAGTTATTAACAAACAATGGAAGGGCCATTGTCCTAAATACCTTTGCGAGATGCGCCGGTTAATTCATAATGTGGCCTAAAAATCCAGTCCCACTTTAATAGGACCCGAATATTTTACGTAGCTATAACTTTTAATTAAGGTTCTTTAATCGGATAATTTTAATAAAGAAACATTCTTAAAATAATAAAGATAAATGCTAAGTTTATCGTGTAAAGTGATGGAACGTGTAAAGTGTGCTGAACACACACTTAATAAATTTTTGCACTATACGGAGTGTTTTTCTACTTATTCACTGTCATGATTATTTTTTCATAAAACAGGCAGTTTATGTTGCATAAAGGTACAGAATCAAATTTGGGTTCTCGTCACGTACGATTTTGGGACAAGATATAAATGATGCGATGATGCGCCAGCGCAGTGCACAGTTCATTACGTTTCGTACATGTTATGCATGTGACAACAGGCCACAATTACAATAGCTTCTGTGACGCCCAATAAGTGTAATGGCCTTTGACCTACTTGCTTACCCACAACTACATATAACTATACTATTAATGAATAAGCAAAGTCAGTCACGCGTTTCGTTTTGGTTCAGTGGTGGACCACACATACTGGTCTAGCTTACTTCAACGAAACCAGTCTTAAAATATGAAAAGGCGTGTAATAACTATGAACTGTACCTGGTGAACATTTCAGAGGTATACATGTTAAAGACATTTCCACAGTTCACAGTAGGATGACTAGTAGATATTTGGTATTTTATTTTGATTATTTATATTTTTTGCCAGACAACTTACCGATAACTAACTGTTTATCAATTATAATAGAAAAATAGCTGGTTAATAATTTTTTCCCGGGATAAAATGTACCCTTTGTCCTTCTCCTTTTGGGGATAAGCCCCAGATAACATGTAAGTGATGCAAAATTTTATGATTATCGGTTCAGTAGTTACAACGTGAAAGCGTAACAAACAAACTCACTTTCGCATTTATAATTTTATAGTTAGGATAACATTCCTTTTATGGGAAGCTTATAAAATATTATAAAGATACTTACATACTTCCAACGGCAATTGTTCCTGTGTGGGTCTAGACCATTTCAAATTAAAAATATAATATATGAGTAAATTGGTAATAGTGTGTCAAGCAAACATTTAACTCTGTGGTTTGTGCGAGATAAACCCCGCGCTAGATGATAAGAACTGTTCTACAAATAAGTTATGATTGATCTATCACACCAATCTTACATGACAGAAAAATAAATGCAGAACTTCACGTTCTAGTACTATACTAATATTATAAATGCGAAAGTAACTCTGTCTGTCTTATTTTGACGACCACTGAACTAATTTGGATTAAATTTGGTATGGAGGTAGTTCGAGGCCTGGGAAAGGACATAGAGTACCTTTAATTTCGGGAAATTCTTCTGTTCCGAAGGGATAGACACTAACGCAGCCGTAGTAAAAGCTCGTATTTAATAATTTGTTAAAAAAGGAACATTCATAATTATATCCTTATTTTTCTTATTTCTCATTTTATCCTTACTAATATTATAAATGCGAAAGTAAGTTTCTTTTTTGTTTATTTGTTTGTTTGTTACGCTTTCACGCCGTAACTACTAAACTGATCATCATGAAATTTTGCATACATGTTCTCTGGAGTGCGGAGAAGGACAAAGGCTACCTTTTATCCCGGGAAAAAGTACTATTCCCGAGGGATCGACATTGACGCGGGCGGAGCCGCGGGCGAAAGCTAGTTATTTATAATCATGCTACAAATTATACCATTGTTAACACAATTACACGTGTCTAGATAAAATATTATTTATTTCAAAACAGGCATATATCCTTATCCTTACTAATATTATAAATGCGAAAGTGAGTTTGTTTGTTACGCTTTCACGCCGTAACTACTAACCCGATCATCATGAAATTTTGCATACAAGTTCTCTGGAGTACGGAGAAGGACATAGGCTACCTTTTATCCCGAGAAAAAGTACTATTCCCGAGGGATCAAAATTGACGCGGGCGGAGCCGCGGGCGAAAGCTAGTTATAACATATTTTTATCACATATTATTATTTTATATACATAATACTATTTCCATCTGAACACCACCAACTACATGATGTCACTGACATTCAATATTATGATATAAACGATCGAACATAAACAATATTTCAAAATGCAATGAAATGTAAATTTTATTTGATTACTGTCAATACGTCTCAAATGGAGCATTTGATGTCATCATAGATAAAAATAATTCGAACAATACGCCGACGCAAGCACTATGCTTATTAGGCAAATCAAGCAACGACGAATGTGTTTCGAAACATTAAATACTAAAAATTACAGTCCACATCACCTGATATTATTCGTCGTATGAAGACCTAATGACACCAATTTTTTTGCGCAGACCATGCGCAAATGTTGATACAGATTCGCGGGCCAAATTATTTCGAGCTGGGGGCGAAAGTAGGTAAGTACTTTCACCGTGATAAATAAAATGGCAAATTCTTGATCGAAAGATTTGTGGTAGCGCAAAAAATATGCAAGACTATCTCGGAGGTCTCTGATATTAGCTGATATGATTCTAAACAATTTCACGGTAGATCGCGCTTGTCAAACAAAAAATTACATTATAGCTATCCAAACAAGAATAAAAGATATGAATACTAATATTAAAAAAAACCGGCCAAGTGCGAGTCGGACTCGCGCAAGAAGGTTTCCGTACCTTTATCTATAAAAAAGGCATTAAAAAACCTTTTGTATGGGCCCCCCTTTATTATAAATTTTATTTTTATTTAATAATTTATTTTTAAAGTGAATATATAACTAAATATTCAATAAATATTTCAAGCGTCTACCGGTTGCCGTTACCAATATGGAGATAAAACAACCAAAAAAATAACGTTTGGTGTATGGAAGCCCCCTTAAATATTTATGTTTTTTCTTTTTTGTATATTTTTTATAGCGGAAACAGAAATACATTATTTGTGAAAATTTCATCTGTAAAACTATCAAGGTTCATGAGATACAGCGTGGTGACAGACGTACAGACAGACAGACAGACGGACAGCGGAGCGATATTAATACGGTCCCGTCTTTACCCTTTGGGTACGGAACCCTAAAAAGCAAAGAAGGAAATGAATGTGTAAAATAAAAAGGTTGGAGATTCGTAGGACGTAGATGAAAAAATGATAACAAATGGAGGGATATAGCGTTAGTCACATCCTTCTTAATGTACACAATTCGTGACGGCGACTCTTTAGAATCAACATCATAATCGATCACGTCGGATTGTATTCAAATAAACGTCACGGTATCACACAATTTTATCAAATGTGCATAACTTGGTAAATAATAAATATTGACCTTCCCATCCCCAACTCAAACAGTGTGGTCGACATTATATCTCAAATTCTTAGCTCAAATTATTGAGGAGAATAGACCTTATATAATTTTTTTTCACTATTGTGTATAATAAGATATATTTTTTTACTTTTATTAAGTAGTTGCATTTGTCAAAATGTGAATTCTTTTTATTCTTTTGTTATTTTTTCTTTCTACGTAGTTTTAGTTATGATATATTTTTATGATTTCTTTATCACTAGTAGGTTTAGTTTTAGCGATTATGTTTTTTATATCTTTGTTGTAAAAATCGATGTAAATGGAGAGTACTCTGCTAGACATGCATTACGTAAAAATTGATTAACTTTAATCCGAAAAAATGTTGTAGGTATGGCCACTAAAGTATACAATAAATTGCCAAATGATTTAATAGACTTGAATATACATCTGTTATAATTAACTTATTATTCTATTATCATATCTTTTATTATGCAATTTGTTTGACATACGCCCTCATATCATTATTGAATTAGTAATTCTTTAAATAAAATTTTTGGTCAACAACAACATTATTGAATTAGTATATGTATTATTTTTATGACTTAGATTTGAATTGATTTATTAATATAAAATAGTTTTAACGGAAACTCCATTTCCTCACGCGGAGCTCGAGCGGAGCTTTAAAATCCACAACTCCATATGAAATCAAAAAGTTTATTCAGAAAATAGGCCTTTGCAGACTTTTCACGTCAACTAAGATGTAGATCTTGAAAAATAGCATCTATTTAACTGTTACAAATCATATATTATATAATATTTTATTTTATGACAACTATATGAATTGGGAATATGATACACTTTTAAGCTTCTTATTAAGCAGTTAACAATGTTTTGAACAGACCTTCGGGTTTATCAGTAAGAAATCATACCTTATGCTTGCCGGCAAGTCATTTCTTGCAAAACCAGAATGCAGATGGTCGGATAAAAGTTTTATTTCATTTTGTGAGTGTATGCAGATGTAAAATTACACACATTATTTAAGTTGCGTGGAGTAAGTTGTTTCTACATTCAGGGTTACTCGCAGAGACAATTTGAGTGACAGGTCTTATGAAAATCCAGAATACGAAGTCAATTATTGCTTAAATTAGATTATTTCTTACGATTTTTATTTCTTTTAGCAATCCTGATTCCGAAATGGAATTATTGCCACGGTATTCCAATCGCCCATTTGAAATCGTAGATAACTACGATTTCAACAATTGTCTGCAAATGGGAGAAAGAAAGCATAAACTTTCGTTTATTTCAAGTCAGCTAATTGATGCCAAAAACATAAGAAATCTATCATCGTTTCCATAGACAAAAAAAATAACCAATATATAAAAAAAAATGTAAACCTAATAATGTCTTCACTATATTAACTAGACAAGGCAATACCTCAAAGTATACGAACTGCCTTGAGCCGGCTCTAGACAATTACTGCTAGGTTCAATATCACCATAGACCAGTATTATTAAAGCGGTTCAGACAAGGAAATGAACCAGTAGGGTAGCTCGTCGGTGGCCGGGGTTAATCGAGCTCGACGCATAATCACGACCGCTTACTATAATAGTGCGCGCAGCCTCCTAGCCATAGATTTAAAAAAAAAAAATTTCGTTTCTATGCTCCTAGCCGACTATGGCTCTATATTATAACGTGCTCTTTCACGGGTTTATCTATTATTATTTTATTATTTGAGGAGCCCGATGGCCCAGTGGTCGTAAGCATTAAAAGCGCTTACGCATGTTAAGCAACCCTGGGTGCAGTTCCCGCTGTGATGTGTGTTCAAGTGGCATAAAAATAATTCGAGCTCCGCCGTGTTTCGGAAGGGACGATAGGCTGTCATCATAGATGGCAGTCGTTAAACTATGTCAGATGCCTTCAGGCAGCTTGAAAAATCTGACACCAATGTTTGCCACTTGCACACATAAAAACCAAAACAAAAACGGCATTATCTGAGCGCACATTTAATATAGTACGAGTACCTAGTATTATTTATATAGTAGTCGGTAGTAGTACACAAATTGTTTCGGCTTTAGAATATCTTAGCATGAGCTCTTCCATGCTGGTTTGCTAGAAAAGAAAAAACGTAGAATGTTACCAGCTGCTTCTCTTCCCGCCCAGATCGTAAAAGCTGATCGAGGGAATGGGTAGTATTATATCTGAAGAATCGTATTAATAGGCGATTTGGCTAGCAACCCATCACTATTTTGATTCCGTTTTCCACGTAATGCCCACCAACAAGCTAAACGTGGCCTTCAGGTTAAGACCTGAAGGCCACGTTAGGGTAAGCCCTAGGTTCTGCCTACCTCGCAAGGGAAAAAGACGTGATATTATGTATGTATGTTAGCATGAATTTAGATATTCTGTGATTGGAATCGATGACACTCACTTTCCTATTCATTAAGTATGACAGGCTGAGTCGCGTTATCTTTAAATCTTATCTATATCTTTAAAATTATTGGCATTTTAATATTCATACTTTGGTTATACATAGTTTATTGAAGTACTTACATTATTGAATTATCTATTTGAAATATACTTTGGTCATATTCTTATGCTAGCTAAAAATATATATACATAAAAATATCTGTCATATATACACCGTCTCTTATTGTTTCCCGTGCAAAGGTGCCCAAAACGCTGGCATACATAGTTACAACTTTATCTATTTTAATTTGATAGGACAAACAATTATACCTAAGTCAATTAAAAGGGAGGCAAGATAAACACGAAAGGGAGGGAGTGAGGGTGAACAATAAGGGGCTGGAGGGACAAAGCCCTTGCCTTAACAAAATAACTTGACCACAGAGAGTAGGTTAGATTCGTTAGGGTACTTTTGACCAAAACAAGAGCGAAATCTCCGCGCTTTTGATATTGTGAAGAAGAGCAAAGCAAGTTTTATTAAATGCTTAGTTATTCTAAAGCACAGCCTATTTACTTCTCAACGTGTTACTTTACTGAGCATTGGTAAATTAAAATACTACCTAAACCGCGTTTATGTGATGTGATCTAAATGGACACACGATTTATGGACATAAAAACTACAATTTGAAATTGTTTATATTCATCATCATCATCATCAGGTCCTTTTTAGTCTCCACTACAGGAGCACGAACCTCTCTGTTCTATTAGGGCCATACTTGGCCAGAGCAGTCAGAGGACATGGCCTACACTCTCCACGCTGGCCAGACGGGTTGGAGAGGTCTCTTAGATGTTTATGAGCTTTGTTTAGATCGTATTTCCTAAGTCACCTTCTACGACATCCACGGGAAGACTTGGAGTGGTCCTATTCTACTCTGCCGGATACCACACGGCTATTTATATTAAAAAAATAACAATACTCGTATATACATTTGTAATATTGTTTTCCTTATCTAAAATTTTTTTAACTCTAGCGACTATACAAAAAATTTGCAATATCAATATAAATATACCATTAAATCTACGGACCGGATCAAATTCTGATTAATGTGTATGTGTCTCTGCTAGTCTATGGTTATTTTACTGCATACTTTCACGTATATGCACTTGAGCATCATAAACGTTGTCTGTCGTAAACGAGCGTTTCTTGATGAACTGGGAATTTGCAAAATCAATAAAATAGTGAAAGCCACGGCAAAAACTAAAGAGAATATTTTTATTTTTCAAAGAAAAATACGACTACGTACCTACCTAAAAAAATAATACTTAAGTCCGTCGGGGAAGTTTAAGGATTCTAATGATATATATAGGTACGGACAAATCACACAGATTGAGCTAGCCCCAAGGTAAGTTCGAGACTTGTTTTATGGGATACTAACTCAACTATATTTTATAACAAATACATATGGCCAGGCCAATCTGAAAAATATCATTTTCCATCTTGACCTGGCCGGGGATCGAATCCGGGCACTCCGTGTCGCAGGCTGGCGTGTTAACCACTGCGCCACGGAGCTGTCAAATAGGCATTTAGTAGTGATAAAGTTATGATAGATTTTAAAAAAATCAATATATTAATACTTACTTACACATATATGAACTCAAACACAAAACTAAAAATAATACCTATTTTTTGGGTAGACGTGTATAAACAATATTTATAGTAACTTATCGCCTTTTTAACCGACTCTAAAAAAGAAGGAGGTTATCAATTCAGTTGTAAGTTTTTTTAATGTTTGTTACCGCATAACTATCTCAGTCATTTAAGAACCGAAACCGAAATTCCTTTTCTTCGGCTTTTAAATTGGTTCCAAATCAATTTCATAAGTTTTTTATTAAAAAAGGTAATATTATGATATAAGTATACTATACCAAAAGTGACTACATGGTACCTACCTATAAGTAATTAAATAAATTGAAAAGTTTGCAGATAAATAAATAGGTAATACAGAGGTTAATTTTACTGAAATTTAATTAGGTTTATTTAATCATATTTCCGTGAACGATATTGATATCTGAAAGTTAAATGTACCGTGAGGCCAGTCTCGTAAAGTGTGATAAGTTTCTTAGACCTAAAATAAACTTCTTAAATATGCAAATATTATAATGAGCCAAAACAATATACTTAATATTGACGTTGTATGGAAGATAATTTGATGCGTACAGTTTATGATAGGTATACGTAGTTTTCTACTATCATACAAGAACGTTATAGAATAAAAATATTAATAATTAGGTAGGTATATTGTACGTAGCTGATTCTTCGATAACTTATCTAGTAGGTAAGTGTGTCAAGACTACTTAAGACTAGAAAATACAGTAGACGTCAATAGCAGCTAAATTAAATAAGTAATTAACAAAGTAGCGGTATGAAGACGTTCACGATTTATGGTCGAGCAAAGTGCAACATTTGGCTACCGAACTAGACTCGGAAAACCTTGGGAACCTGTTTCTTTATCATTGTCACCGGCCAGTTACACCATGAAAAATGTCCGTAGCATCACCATTTTAAGGTTAACCTTTACTTAGTGACGGTAGTTCAAAATTTTAATTAAATTTACCTAAATTTTTAAAACAAATACTTTAATTTTGTTCACGTAAATTTTACATTTACTAAACAAAACGAAATTGGCACTGACAGTATCTAAAGTAAACAATTGTTCAGACCGTACTTACCGGTATAAATCGTGCAAATTGTTAGAAATAATTCGTGTCGTTGTAAGGTCGCTGTTCGAAAAGTCCTTAAAATTCCTGGTCACTCACTCTCACTGTCACTTCTAGATATGCACAGATATCTTGCAAAAAGTTCTCACGCCAGGGGACGTGGCGTGGTTCCGGAGCGATGGATAGAGGCGGACTGGCGGAGTCGAGACGACCGGCACGAGACAGGGCCGGTGACGCTGTAACGTCGGCCCTGGTTCCGACTACCACTAGACAGAATCAAATGGGGCATTTACTCAACTGCACCGCTACGACCGCACACATGCGTGCGTCCTTCCAAAATCCCAAACGTTAATCATTTAACAAGTTTTTAGCTAATCTACTAAATTATCAAAATTTATGGAAATATCTCCGCTAACCACTTTCCTTAATGAAGATGATTTAAGTATTGATTCTAATTATGGAGAAAGTATAAGTAGTGATCTTGCTTAAATTTAGACGAAAGCGTCTATAAATACGAAGGAGACCCTGACATTGATAACGTCAATGCGGATGTTACGTTATCTCATTTAGTCGTCGATATATCAATATTCATACCTAATAATCTAAAACTGAAAGTGATTAAAATTTGACTCGAACGTATATATTTATAGAACTCGAACGATATTAAAACAATAACGTTACTATTTTTTTTTTCTTTATTACATTTATTGTTAAAGTAAGAGTGATTAAAATCGACAACTCAACGCAATAAAATATAACGCAAAATGCAATACAAATAGGTACATAAAATAGTACCATTAAATAGGCACATAAGCACAAAATAAGTACATAAGCAGTTAATTACTTGAAGTAAGACACAGAGCTCGTATTTGAAATGCAGAGTGTGTGTGTGTGCAAACATCGTACGATCATCGAACCACCTCCAATTCGCATATTCAACTTTTTCTACAGTTACCCGGTGATGTTACGTGTATGTAATTGACGTGTGGTGGGTATCGAGATCTGTTACACAATTACTCTTTATCAGTGATTTTTATTGTGTTTTGTATGCAGGATTTATTATTTTTAGTCCGCTCTATTGAATACAAAGGTGCAATACGATACGATACGATCACGTGTAACTTCTGTTGCTAAAAGTTAAATAAAAAGTATATACCTATAACGATGTTGAATGATTTTTTTTTGTTTTGTTTCGTCATTCAGCGCATTACTCCGTCTTTTACCTTTGCTATTTTGGCTCAATATTACTCATTGTTTACAATATTTTTATTTATAATGATTTTTGTGGTCTGCCTTTTTCTTGAAAAATACTGGTGATATATTTTTTGTTTCTTGCCTATAAGTTGACTGAAAGTGATATATATTTTTATCTATTCTATCTATTTTTACTTTATGCCTTGTCATTCATCTTGCGTTGCGATAATATTTGTGTTCTTTATTTTTCTTATGTGTTAATAAATTGATTATTAATTGTAGATCACACTAGCAGCTTAATTAAAGCTGATGCGTGTGCGTCTTGATGTTTGTAGATTTTGTTTTAGTCTAGAAATTCTAATGTGTACCTGGCAAATATTTGTATTCCTTTTCTATAAGTTCAAATAGGGTATTCGTAAAATTTCTTTCCCGGCTTTCTTTAGTGTTAAATCTATACATATAATAAAACAGTAAAATTATTTTGTCTGTACATTTCGAATTTTTGACTGAAATGGATAGAGGGACACTTAAAAAGAATAATAGAAAGCAAAAAAAATTTTTTGGAATTTCTTGTCTGTCTGTCTGTCTGTCTGTCTGTCTGTATGTATGATCACGATTATCTCCGAAAATACTGAACCGATTTACTTCAAACTTTCACCAATTGCTTTGTTTTAACTCAGCAAAACGTCTAAAGTTCGTTTCATCAAAATCGGTTCATTAAAAAAAAAGTTATCGTCATTTGAATGAACTCAAGGCATGAGTTTGCCTGCAAACATATAGCAAAAATAAAATAAAATAATAAGTGACATAAGAAAATTTAAATCCAAAGTCAATTCATCATCATTATACGACAGCATTATACCTATCCACACTATCCATAGTAATCCATACTAAAAAAAAAGGAGAAGCTGACTGACTGACTGACATATCAACGCAGGGCCTAAACTATAAGGGTTAGGAACTTGAAATTTTGCACAGGGGTTCCTTTTATAACGTAGGGAAGCACTAAGAAAGGATTTTTGGAAATTCATCTCCTTAGGGGGAAAAACGGGTTGCAAAGTTAGTATGAAACTTTGTTGTTTTTGAAGTTATTCGAATGAAATTCAGCATGAAGGTTCTTTACTGAAAGGTATGAAACACGAGTAAAATATTTTACTCAAAAATCATCCCTTAAGGGGGTAAAATAGGGGTGCAAAGTAAGCATGAAACTTTGCCATTTTTGAAGTTAGTCGAATGAAATTCAGCATGAAGGTTCTTTACTAAAAGGCATGAAACACGAGTAAAATATTATTCTCAAAAATCATCCTTTAATATTACGGGGATGCAAAGTTAGTATGAAACTTTCCGTTTTTGAAGTTATTCAATTGAAATTCAATATTAAGGTGTTTCATTGAAAGTCATGAACTAATGTATTCCGGGTTCATTCTACTGTTCCTGAGAAATCGACACTTATGCGGGCGGAGCTACGGGCCAAAGGCAAACCTGACTTATATATCAACGCACAGCCGAAACTACTGTGCGCAGAAACTCGAAATTTGGCACAGGGATTCTTTTTATGATGTAAATGAGCACTAAGAAAGAATTTTTAGAAAATCAAAGGGTTTGAAGTTTTATGGAATTTTCTCATTTCTGGACTTAGAAGTTTGAAAGTAGGTACGCAAGTTCTCAATTAAAATTAAAAAAGATCTGTTTAGGTGAACCAGACAACATTCTCCCTTGAAGGGGTAAATAGGGGGTAAAGTTTGTATGGAATTTTTCCATTTCCAGACTTGGAGGTATGAAAATAAGTATATACGTTCTAGGTTACAATTAAAAAAGATCTGTGTGATGTACAAAATTTCCCCCATAAGGGATAAAGAGGGGGGGGGGGGGGGATTGTACGGAAATTTTCTCATTTCTGGACATAGAAGTATTAAAATAAGTATATATGTTAACGTTGAAATTAAAAAGATCTGTGTAGTTAAAATGGTCGAAATTTCCCCTTGAAGGGGTAGAATAGGTGGGGTAAAGTTTGTATGGATTTTTTTTATTTACTTAGAAATATGACAATAAGAAGTTCTCTATTACAATAAAAAAATATCTGTGTAGGTGAAATGGGCAAAATCCCCTCCTTAAGGGCTAAAGATCTATGCAGGTGAAATGTATTAAATTCCCCCTTACGGGGAAAAAGCAAAGGGGCAGGAGTTTGTATGGAATTTTTATCATTTCTACTGTTCCCAAGGGAACGACATTAACGCGGGCGGAGCCGCGGGCAACAGCTAGTACTTTATAAATTAGCTTATTTAATACACCCAGACATTAACAGATGTTTTAATTTTAGCAACAATTACTTTGATTGCATCTCCGATATACTTAAATTATTGGTTTCTGCAAAGCAGACATTGTTTCCAAACTAGTTTCTCCAAGGCAATTACAAAGGGATCGGACTAGGCGAACATGATGTGACCACAGAAAGACCTTCGACGTTGTGAAAAGGGCTTTGACTTCTACACGCTCTTTACATAATTAAAAATGTACATATTCACTTGAGTTTTCTTCTATTTAACATTCTATGTCAATATTTGGTTGTGGTTTTCGTGTGTGTAAGTGGCCACCACTGTTATCTGATTTTCAAGCTGCCTAAAGGCATCTGATATACTTAACTCTTTGATGAATACTGGACGTTATATGTAATAACCAAATAGCTTAACGTGCCTTCCAAAGCATGACAGAGCTCGAGGTGTTCTTATGCCACTTGCAGTTACCACAATCAATACTTTATGTGAAAACTAGCTTTCGCCCCCAGCTTCACTCGCATCGTCGTTCTCTCGGGAACAGTACCTTTTCCGGGATGAAAGCTAGCCGAGATGACCGAGATGACCAAGATGTCCTTCTCCATGCTCAAGAGAACTTATATGCAAAATTTAATGATGATCGGTTCAGTAGTTAAGGCGTGAACAGGTAACAAACAAACATAGTCACTTTCGCATTCATAATATTAAATATGTAAGTAGGGATATTGACTTTGTTAATTTTGTAATTTATATGATTTATCTCATATGTGTAAAATATTGTGTATTTTAGCACATAGTAATATTCATGTTGTATTTAAGTATATTTCTAAATAAGTTTCGGTTTCTATAGAATATCCTGTTTTCGATCGGTCTCCATATTGTATCAAGCGGCTAGACAGATTTCTACTAATAAGTTCCTCGTATGCATTTTTTGTTGTTAAACTATATCCTTTAAACTTTAATTTATTACATGGAGTTTGTACTGTATATGCAGCTCCACGAGCTTCGTCAAAAAGCAACAAAGATTCATCAGCAACAAAAATGTACAGTCTATAAATCCGCTCCTAGTTCTATAAGTTATTAGCATGTCAAAGTCAATACATTAAAATTGAAAACACCATCTTATTTTGCCGCAGTTGAGCAATCAAAGAAATAGGACTTCAGACGAGCCGGTTTGCGACCAGCTGTTCGACACAATACAATAACCCTGCCATTCTCGACGGCACGTCGCTTTTTGTGAACACCCATTACAATGCTAGGCTGAGAAACTTTTGAACAATATTGACGTGTTTTAAAGAATCAATTTGCTCAATTTAAACTAATGGTACTTGTACAGTGTCACTTTAGATGCATTTGCTGATGATGCGACCTTCACCACGTCACGCGTATCAATTCTCATCATCATCATCTCAGCCCGTCTTCTGCCCACTGCTGAGCATAGGCCTCTCTTGGCCAGAGGAGTGATGGCAGATGGAGCAAAAACTTAACCGAGTGGTGGCCTAGTAGAACCGGGGAAAGAAGCGTCGGACGTCCTCCGAAGAGATGGGTTGTTGATATAGTCAAATTGCGGGTCGCTCCTGCGTGAGATCAGCACAGGACCGAGACGGATGGCGTAACAATTTTACTTATTTATTCGTTTTAGGCAAGTGATCATGCGCAACTACTACGCGACGGACTAATAGGGAACGGAAATGCCAAACCTAACCTACTTGTTTGTACGAACTGAACTTAACTAATATAAAGTAAAACTAAATGTGATTGTTTGGTGATGGGTGCAAGTTGAAGTATGGTAGAGTTAAATTGAAGCTTGAGTTGAGTTGAGTTGAGAGTGCAGGGCTTCTCCCTCCCACCACCATAACTTCTACCCAACTCTACTATACATCCTACATAATGGTCTTTCGAGCTGGTTTTTTATTATTTTTTACTATAGATTACTATTATACTTCGACGTTGCATTCTTAAGATTTATTTATTTACTTGGTAGTTTACTTTCCATGCGACTGGGCATCATACACAAAATTCTGAATGGAATCGAATCTGGAACGATACACGAACGAAACTAAATATCATTTGTTGAATTAATTAAGTACGACACAAAGTTAAGTACACATTTTTAAAGATTATTGAAAAATGTGTCTCATTTTTGCAAAAGTGTTTCATTATTATCCTAAATAACTATATCGTGGATATTTTCGACATGTTTTTATACTGATTAGACATTGACTACATCGTAAATGAGTTGATCAAAACTTTTGAATCTTTTATCAACTAATTTACGATGTGTCAGTCACAATACAAAACGTCTTTTTTGCGGGGTAGACAGAGCCAAGGTACCTTACGGCCACATTTCGCATGTTAGGGGGCGTCAGCATACGTGTGAGAAAACTAAATCAAAATAGTAATGAGTTAATCGCCTATTAACATGATTCCTCAGCTTTTCGGCCATTCCTTCAATCGGCTTTTAAGATATGCGGGAGAAGAGATATTTGTGTTTTTTCTTTTCTCCCAGACCTTTTTTTTTTTCTCCCAGAATGGTTTACGTTAGAATTATATTGTTGTTTTCATTCTATAAACTGTAATAACGAAAAACAAAGCCAAAAAGAGATATTTATTCTTGATACCTTCAATCATATCTGCTTGATACGATACAAACTGCCTATAAAATAATTTAATAGATTTTCATGTAAAAAACGTACAATATGCTGCAAACTGTCCGCGCGAAATACTTACCAGGCAAAAATGTGGTTCAGATTTTATTTCGTCAACTTTGTATAATGTAATTTGATATTGCTGAGTAGAAAACATTCTGTAGAGAATAGGGTTGTGAGGTGTTTAAAATGAATAGCCAGAGAAAGCAAATTCAATTCGGAATAACCTACTGTATTTTATTGAATTGATACCATAAAATCTTCATAAATTCTTTCAAAAAATATTGGTCCAATTTAAAAATCCTAACAAAAGCCGGAGAGACTCTGACTAAGCCGGACGCGAAACCAAAAAGGCCTCTGTCCTGCTTTTTTCGGACGCCTGGCAACCCTAGTTGAGAAAGTAATTGTAAGGATTAAACATATTCTTTAAGAGAAAGTGTAAGTATGAAAATGTATAGCAGAAAGTGGCAAAAATTGAAAAGAAACACGATAGAAATGTGCAAGAGATGATAAAAAGCTAGAAGAGACGTGACATCTAATTTAGTATTAGCAAATCTCGAAGAAAAAGAAAGAAGTTATCTATTATTCAACCGACTTCAAAAAGATTCCCAATTCGTCTATTATATATTTTTTTGTACTTTTGTTACACCGTCATTTATAAAGACCGATCCTCAAAATTTGTTTTGTTTTTTTTTTTTTTGGATGTGTATATTTTTGTAAGTTTAATGTTATTAAACTGTATATAAGAAATCCTTGGGGAGGCTTATGTCCAGCAGCGGACTTCTTGCGGCTGATATGATGATGATGAATGTAATTAAAAGCGGTTCAGTACGGTGAAAGCTTTTTTTTTTATCTGAAAGATTATCGATTATGAATGAGTGACTACATGCAACGCGCTATTTTTTATGTAAAAATTATATGATTTTGACCAGTCGCCCGTTCAACATAGCCATCCCTGATGGTTTTAGGATTTCGTACCCAAATATTAAAACTGGGAGCCTATCACTAAACCTCCGCTGTCCGCAAATTTTCACAGCATATGTATATCTTGTGACAAATTAATTACTAATTATTTCTCGATTCTATGAAAGTTGTTACTCATTTATTACTCAAACGAGAAACCCAAGATAATTAAGAAAAATAGTGTCAATGTAAGAAAGACTTTGGTAAAACCCACAACAGAGGTCGCATGGAAGTTCAAGCGTCCTTATATATCAGAGTCCATATACAAGAAGTATGTGACTCGCACATGGCCGGCTTTTTTCTTCATTTTTAAACGATTAAGAAGAGGACTATGGTAAGAAATCTTTGTAAAAGAACATTTGCTAGATATACGTAAATATTTAAGGTCAATTTAAACTAAACGCAAATATTTTAAGGTCTGGCACCCACAAGCTAGAATAATGCTTTAGAAGCAAAATGAAAAAAATGACACGCTAATTTCGAAATATCTGGACATTAAGAAATGCAGACGAAAAAAACACCCTGTGTATAAAAAACATATTCTTGGCGAAAAACGTTTTACTATTATCTTTTACGGATACTAACTAACTAAGTCATTGACGTCAATAATGGAAATAGCTGGTATAACGATTTTAATAAAGAAATATTACAATGGGTTGCACTTCAGGAGTGCCCGCAGAAGTGAAAGCTCACCTTCGCGGCGGTCTCAACTCAAGTCACGTATCCGTCTTACGAATTTTCGATCAGGTCACGTATCCTGACCCGAGTTTAACATTTTTTTACCAACCCCTAAAAGTATACAACGCCGCTTAAGAAATTTTCACTTTAAAAATATTTATACGAAATATAAATATATACCTACGGATAAATCACACAGATTGCCTGCCAGCCTAGCCCCAAAGTAAGTTCGAGACTTGTGTTATGGAATACTAACTCAACGATACTATATTTTTTTTACAAATACATATATAGATACACATCCAAGACCCAGGCCAATCTGAAAAAGATCATTTTCCATCTTGACCTGGCCGGGGATCGAACCCGGGCACTCTCGTGTCGGAGCTAGCCATTACAAGACCAAAACTAGCGTGACGATTTCTTGAAATTTGTTACCAAAGCATTTATTTGACCTAGGATTTACGAATAAGTAATTACTTATTCGTAGCCTAGGATAGAATGTTAGAACCTAGCGACCACGCGAACCGGGCAAAGACGAATCGAGACATCATAGAGTTTTAGTGGGTTCGAGTCCCACACTACCACTTTCCACCCCCGTAGATGAGTGGTGTGGGTGGACCATTTTTCCATGTAAACAAAGGATAGGAGACCCAGCCCTTAAAATATTTGCGTGTATTTAAATAGACTTGTATATCTCTTTTTGTAATTGGATTGATAACTATTCAAATTCATATTAACTAACATGAATAATGAGCAGCGAAATACTTTTCACTACAAGTTAATTATGTGTTAGGTTAGTTAGCCATTTCTTTATTTACAGTAGGCATCATAGCAAACACATTAGTTGTAAAAATGTAGGCTAATAATGATGAAATGTTAATGGCTGGTTTAGCTATGTGTGCTGGAGATTTATTATAATGAGAAAGGAAATTAACAGAGTTTAGGATAATGTGTATAACAGGATAAATTATATCCTTTTTTTTTCTTTTTAATGAATTAGTAAATTATAGCCGTGTGGTTTCCGGTACAGTACAATAGGACTACTCCAAATCTTCCCATGGATGTCGTAAGAGGCGACTAAGGAAATACAAGCTAACCAAAGCTCATAAATATCAATGAGACCTATCCAACCCGTCTGACCAGCGAGGAGAGTGTAGGCCAAATCCTCTGTCTGCTCTGGCTAAGTATGGCTCCAGTAGTACAGAGAGAGTCATGCTCCTGCAGACTAAAAAGACCTGAATTTTAAGTAGTTACACTATTGTAACAGATAAATGGGAATAACAAAAAAATAAGTTGGTATGGATCAGATACATATGTGAAGTTTACAAATTGAAACTAGTTCGTTCTCGTGACTTCGTCCTAAAACTTATAGCCCTGTGCTATTCTGATGCTACTACTGCTTTAGACCAGGAGTGTCATCCTTAACTGCCTGTCCGGTGATTAAAGGCATCGGGTACGCGCACCCGGCCTCCCAAACTTGCTTTTCCATAATCATCCGAGTGAGGAGTAATAACCTTTGTTCCCTTTCCAAGTCAAACAAATTCCTATTATAACCTAATATCTTATTGTTTCATTAAAACGTGACGCCACATTAGCAGGGACACAATGTCACACAAATGTGACAATCCGTGACTAGGACAGGGAGTCGTAAAAATATTTTTTCATAATTGGTGTGACGTAATTTACGAATGGAATCCAACTGTGATAAATCATATCTTTGAAAATTTGCTGTTAAAACACGTTATTGATTGGTTATACGCATATACATAGTATCACGACCCACATTTTATGCAAAAGAAGATGTTGGTCGTAATGCCTTTTAATTTATTCAAGGTTACCTTAAGGCGAGTGTAATCCTATTCGATAAATCTCTCCTATTGATATCCATAAAACGAAGGCATCATAAGTAATTTACACTTATTAGAAGGATAAGCCTTTATGGCTGCCCGGATAATGGGCTTTTAGGATGACGTTAACGGCAACGACACGAATCTTGTACGACATTATTACAAGTCGGACAACTCGTTAGCAACGTAGTAGAGTAATTATGACGGTATGGTTCTTCTTCTTATCGAGTCGCAGATGGCTATTTTCAAATATATTTTGACCAATATTTGGCCACGCTGACCGCCTTGTCGTTGGTCTCGTTAAGATCTTCATTTGTACAAAGAAGTGGGGCAGTTGGGACACGACAAAAGGTGGGCCGTAGACTGAGTGGCACCACAGTCACATTGACTATTGCTGGAGGAACCCCACCTAACTCAGTGTTCACCAACACCAGCCCGGAGCCTGTTCAGAGACTTCCAGTCTGCCCAGGGAAGATCACTACCCGGTGAAAGCTTCTCAGCAGGTTGAATATTGGATGGTGATGGTAGGTACTTGCGTTTCCATTAGAGTTTACTCCTATTGGCTTCTTTGGCTGGTATACTAGGTTGTCTAAGAAAGCTATGCCGGCTCTTAAAACGTGATGGTTGTACTTACAAATCTATACAGCGTGATTTTGCACTCCCTAGCTATCCTTACCTTTTTTCTTGCAATTCTGTGTTTCATTACGGATTCTGATTCCCAGATTTCAATATAGCTAGTGAGTTCAAAATCACGTTGTATTGAAACATTGGTAGCTGTGGTTAAAATAAATGGAATTTTATCAAAAACTATACATTGCACGTGTCCCTGTGTAAATCTCAGTGGTGGTAGCTGAAAATCAGTGGTTTGCTCTACGAGCAAACGTATCACTACCTTTTGTTGTTGCTGTGGCACACATGCTAGATTCGATTTGATTTACTATTTCAATGATATGTTTTATGTAAATGTATTTCTGTCTTTTCGGTAACGATGAAGCTATTATCTATCTATCTACATAAAATAGCAATACATGTGTATATTAAAAGTAATGTTTAGTTATTATTAAAACGCGACTGCCTCCGTGGTCCAGTGGTCAAGGCGTTTGCCTGTAGACCCGGGGGTCGTGGGTTCGATTCCCACGGGAAGCATACTTTGTTTAGTTGCTTCCAGTTTGGTTAGAACATTGCAGGCCTGAATCACCTAATTGTCTGAAAATAAAGATGATTCCGTGCTTCGGAAAGCACGTTAAGCCGTTGGTCCCGGCTGCCACCTGGTACTCGTTAAAGGAACCACGTCAAAGGCCGAGAGGCGGTTCCCAAGAACTCTGACACCAGGGTGTGCATGGTCGATTGACCGTGACACCTACACGAAATGATGACGATGATTAAAACGCGAAATTAAAACGTCTCATATTTTTGATCATTTGCTGTTAAATGACGTCATTGATTGATAAATCAAACCTTTACGTTGTTTAACGAAAACAAAATGTTTCCATAGTCAAAGCTACGCTTTGCGTTATGCTTTATTGAATTTTTCGGGAAAACTTTAAGAATGTAATACACAAACGATTAGAACGCCTCAATGAGTCTCATCTATTGATACCCATAAAACTATTAAGCCATCACTAGGCAAGTAACTTTCACACGCATTAGAAAGATCCCGATAACGGGCTTTTAGGACGACGGTAAGGGTAACGACACGAGCCTTGTAAGACATTATTATAAGTCAGCCAAACTCGTTGGTAACGCTATCTTGTATAGTAATTATAAAGTTATGGATGTATAAAGAAACCTATTTTCAAGCTTGCTGTAGTCTTCTGATAAAATTAATGGAATTGAATCACAAATCTTAATAATACGAATATAAAAAAATGTTTAGCTGTTGATATGTATTAAATTTTAATCAACTAATATTTTTGAGCAATATCTTTTTATCAGAACTCAAAGACGGTGAAGCAATACCTATTCTATTTTTATTTTTTCTGCAAACCAAAAAGCATCGATACAATCTTATTCTGTTAAGAGCCCGCCATGTGGCGATACAAACGCGGATGGTCTAAACGCGTTGGCTACTTTGGATATTTTCGTTTTTTAGGAATATTCAAGGGTTATTCGAAAAAGAAAAACATATGATGGCTGCCTTATCTGTAATGCAATAATAATCAAAAGTTTTAAGGTAAATTTTAATGTATTTGGTGAATAATGCTATATACCGAGTAAATTAGACGTGATTAGGAGGCAACTTTGCAATTTTTTTCTATCGAGAAAATTTTACGCAATCGTGTTTTTGAGTCATATAGTTACCAGAGTTAGTCCTGAACTTTGCTGCATTTTCATTTCAACTTGAGTATTTAATTATTATTGATATAACAGTCAATCATGCAAAGCAGTGTGAGGTAGTATGGCCACTTAACAAGATAATGTGATTCATGGTCAAAGCTATATAGATGAATAGATTAAACCACTGGGGATAAATCTCATTTTTTCCTTTTTTGACGTGGTAACGTCTTATATATGAACGCCAGCTGTACGCTCAAAAAAGTGTCACGTTCCGTGTGCAAGCGAGAGCGCGGCAACAGCTATAAAAGAGGCACGATCGACCTAAGCGTTTGGCTTGTGACGTACACGCATAAAGCCGTTATTACCTAAAATTATCGTCCGTAATCCTACTTTAAAGACAACCATTTTTTTTTTACTTTAAAACGGTAGTGTCTCAGTGGTCTAAGAGAAGAAAGATGCGGGGTTCTAACGCCGCTAGGCCCGACTTGTACTTCTGAGTTAGTAGTTAGGATTTTCAGTGAAGGAAAACAGTCTTCCAGTGAAGGAAAACATCGTAAGGCAACCTGCGCGTAAGTGGATTTTTTGCTAGTGTATGTAATGGAGTAGGCAATGGCAAATCCCTCCATTGTTCCTGCCAAAAAGAGTCATTGTGTGAAAGTTTTTTTTTTAATAATCTTAAATGACTTAAAAGATTTGTCCGCATATCCGATTTGACTCGCATATAACACATTTACATATACATAAGTCGCCACATAACGTGAACTAATCAAAACAAACATCACGTTATCATACGCAGTTGCAAGAGCCAAGCTCTTACATTTCATAAATACGTATCCGAAGGACTTCTTCCTAAATTCGATCAATAACCGGTCAGATCTCCTGTTGAATAACTAACAAATATTTTTACAAAAATCATTAACGATGGTTGCAGGTATGGCATCGAATATGCGTGCCGGCGCAGTGGTCTGAAATTCGCGTTCCATACACATAGAAAACGAAAGTGGCATTAGTGCTGATTTTATTACTCGATAATTTTCTGGACTTTTTGACATGTATAATCAGGCAGGTTACGTTATTAAAGAGTTCGTCGATCCGGAGAAAAAAAATATTTTTAATTTTTTTGTATGGAGGAAAATATTAAAATAATTTTTTTCTCGCGACTGCATAGAGTTGCCACTTTGCCGCTTATATGGCGTGTTGTCCTACTATAGTCGATACCTACAAGGTATAATATACGTACCCATGCGCGCCGCTTTGTTCGTAGGTGGATGTGAAACTTTTGAAAAAATTACTGCAGTATTCTTCAACTTTAAGTTAATATTGTCCATATAATTCGCTTTAACTAATGTACACTCGTTCGATAGAACGAGTGTACATTAGTTAATGACTTCAGGTAGCAAATTTACTAAGTAGTAAATAAAATCATAATGTAAACTATAACTTAAAATATTTACGATATCTGCTAAATCCTTATTACCACAACTTTTTACAGTAGCATATGCTAATTCTTCTGTACTATGCGTGAGAAGGCTTGCAGTCCTTCTTTTCTTCTGCATCGGACTTAGCTAATCAAATGGCTTTCTCGGGCTGGGCAAGTAGCAGCAAGCCCAGATGTAGACGCACCTTCTTCGTTAACTACAGAATAAATTGTAGGCATGTTATCCTCCGAAAGATAAAATCACTATAACTGAACAAGGAGCTCAAGTCCAACTTCAGGCTATATTGGATATAACTACTTCTCGATTACATCTAATATATGTATATTAGATGGGGACCAGTTAGCAGAAAAAGATCTTACTTTAATTTCCAAGTGGGGCTTTGATGGTGCTTCTGGACAAAGGAACTATAAACAAAATCTGGCTGGAGATGCAGATGATTCGAGCATCTTTATGAGCTCATTTGTGCCTTTGAGACTGGTTTGTGGTGAAGATGTCATCTGGCAGAATCCAAATCTTCGACTTTATTTTGTAGACCAATTTATTTTAAATTTGTAAATGAAAATAAATTGGATATAAAAGAGGAGATGGCTATGGTTGAGGCCGAGATAGCAGCTTTAGAACCGTCTGTCATTAACAATAATATTAAAGTGAAACATTCAATGATTATGACTATGATAGATGGCAAAATTACATCACTACTGTCACAAACATCAATGCAGACATGTGACATCTGTAAAGCTGTTCCCAGAGAAATGAACGATTTGATGAAGATTAAAGAGTAAGTTAAATGGATACCATTATACACAAAACAATGTTTATTGTCATAATTTTATGACAACTTTTTATACTTTTTCATTTTTTTTTTTCAGAAAAGCCGTTACTTCTGATGAATTTGTCGATGTGACGAATATGGTGGATTCCGATTTTTCTGATATTGACGATTAATTTTATTTCTAGTTTATTTAGTTTCTATTTTTTTTTAGTTGATGTAAATTTTTACTATGTTTAGTTTTTAAATAGAAGTTTATTTCGTTTATAAATAATTATGTCCCGAATATTGTCCTGGATAAAAGATAAAGATAAAAATATATTTATTTCTCTCCATTAATCTAAACAGAAACATAAAATACAGAAGGTTTTTTATTATACGCTTAATACTAAAGATTTATGGAGACTGGAGCCTGAAGAAGGCCAAGCCTGTGTCACAGTTACTCCAGTGCTCCTCACCCGTACACACGGTAGATTTAACTAAATATAAATTACAAAAACATATTCCATAATCATAGTTGCTTATCCTCTAGACCTTAGGTCTACATATTTTGCTATTGATGTTAATAAGTAAATAAATATTATATTTTTTTAAAATAATACTAATTAG
The DNA here is from genome assembly GCA_947532085.1 of Elegia similella. Taxonomy (NCBI): domain Eukaryota; kingdom Metazoa; phylum Arthropoda; class Insecta; order Lepidoptera; family Pyralidae; genus Elegia; species Elegia similella. The sequence continues at coordinate 23,512,876 of OX383926.1, read as the reverse complement.
ATATCGTGGGGGTAGTATGTTATGTACATAGATAAAATATGATAAATAAATAATGGCATGTCACAAAGAGTGCAAAAATTTAGATTTTAAGTTTGTCTAGTTAAAGCAGGTAACTGTGTGTTGTTATTATGGGAAAAATTAATTTATCAATCAAATCGAACAAGGTCGCTGAGCTGAGATAAAGTTTATGTAAGTGGAATAATTAGGTCTTCCGTCTGATTGTAATTAAGGGAAAGCAGATATTTTGTCACAGTTAATTTACATGAATAGTAAGGAAGATGCAAAATTTTTAGTTCTGCATTAAAGTTATTATAAATAAAGGGACCTAGAAAACAAAAGAATCTATGAGAGAAATTAGTATTTAAAGCAGGCAAGATTGCAACGAGACGGTTGCGTTTAGAACGGTTACTGTTGTAGTCCGTGACACGGTGTTGCTGTAAGTCGGTGTATAAAATATATAATTTACGAACCGTAAGGACTTCGCAAAATTGAAAAAGATCGAAAGTGGGATACTGGAAGGGCTTAAAGGTGCATACTTTGAGTAGTGCTCTCTGCGCTCTCTCGAGCTTTATTATTATTGTTTTGCATGCACCACCCCAAGAAGTAATGCAATACGTTAGCAAGGATTGTGCTATGGCAAAGTAAACCATCCTCACGATATTTGGGTCAGCTACATGTCTTATTTAACTGTATCAACAGACGAAAGAGAAGGACAGTTACATAAGGAATCATTGGTGCTGGCGTGCGAGTGAGCAGTAATAGAAAGATTAGATAAAAGGATATTATTGAATGAGAGATTATAGATAGAACAGTTTACTACTTGGGTCTTTGCAATATTTCAGGTAAGTAAGTTAAGTCGCAGCCATTGTGACACCAAATCAAAACCAAGTTGTGCATGCTGATAGGTTTCTTGCCATGTATTGCCGGAGAAAAGCAGAGCGGTATCATCGCCGTAAGATATTATTTTGCAATTTGGAATATCCAGGGATAGCAGATCATTAATATAGACTAGAAAGAGGGTGGGTCCTAGGATGCTACCCTGGGGTACCCCATATTGAATAGGAAGGTCGCCGCTTGCTTGTTTATTTATAATAACACATTGTGTGCGATCTGTAAGATAGTTTTCAAAGAGTTTAAGCTGTAGACCTCTGACACCGATAGATTCAAGCTTTTCGAGGAGTATTTGAGTTGAAATCGTGTCAAATGCCTTAGCTAAGTCCAAGAAAATAGACATGCACTTGTTACCCGCTTCTAAACTGCGAGCTATAAAATCAGTGAGTTCCGACACCGCACCGTTTGTTGATTTCCCGGAGCGAAAACCATGTTGATTTGGTGATAGAATGGAAAATTTCTCAAGAAAAGATGTCAAGCGTGAATTTATCACTTTTTCTAATATTTTTGAAAGGGCCGTTAAAATTGAAATGGGGCGATAATTATTTATTTGACTGCGGTCACCTGATTTGTAAATGGGATGTACGAGCGCTTTTTTAAAAGCAGAAGGAAATATACCAGAAGAAATAGATAAATTACATATATGTGTAATTAAGGGGCTAAGGATTGTTTTATTACGCTTGATCAGGGATGTTGAGATGTTATCCCAGCCAACTGAGCAGTCCTCTCTCAAGGTATTGATAATATTTTCTATTTCTTCATTAGTCGCGTGAAGTAAGACTAAGGATCTATATGTTGTTGAGTTATCAGATTTTTTTCTAGAAAAGTTTAAGTTAGGGGAGGAATGTAAATTGTGTGGGGTTATAGATAGATTTTGGTTTTTTATATTATCGGCAAGAGATTTGCCAGCATTCACGAAGTGTGTGTTGACATGATCAAGTGAACTCTTGACTGTTGGCATACATATTAAGAGCTCATTAGAAGGAACAGAGACTTGAGATGAGTTCGTTACACTCTTAATTGCCTTCCATAGAGATTTGGAATTCTTGCAACCTTTCTTAATCAAATCTTTGTCGTAATTTATTTTGACTGATTTTAGCACAGAATTGCAGAAGAGGCGATATCGAGAGTAAGTTACACGTAGGGTCTCATTATTGGGGTTTTTTATATACTTTTTATATAGGCTGTTTCTGTTCCTAATGCATCTGAGGAGACCGGGTGTGATCCAGGGTTTTAAAATCCTGCGACGTCTAGGCCCATAAGTTGATGTAGAATGTTGTTTTATTAGAGACTGTAGCATAGAAATCAAGAGGTTAGTAGCATCATTAGGGTCTGTACAGGATAATATTGCAGAAAAATCAAATGTTCGAAGAATAGAGGATAACTTAGGGTAATCTATACGTGTAACTGGAGTGTTTGAAATAAGAGTTTTTTTAGTACTGAGTGATAACAATACTGAGCTATGGTCGGTTATAGCGGACTGGATTACGATTGAGTGAGCGGGAAGAGTACTCTTTAGGAATACATGATCCAAGCAACTTTGTGCACGGGTGGGTAGCGTATGAGCGGGCATAAGACCTTGATGGGCTAATATATTAAGGTACTCATCATTATCATCATCTAGTCTGGTCGGAATAATATCAATATTGATGTCTCCAATCAAAATGATATTTTTAAAACAACGTAAAGTATAAATTACCGAGTTAAGTGAGTGTATGAAATTCTGGTAGTTTCGAAAGGCACACGGGCGATATATGCCTAATATAGCTGTCTCCGAGTTGATTTTAATAAGTAGACAACTAGAATCCTTAATTTTTGGTTCGGAGATTGTAACACCAGCGAGTGAGCTATTGTAGTAGACTACGACGCCGTCATTTTGGTTCGCAGGAGTGGTTGTAGAAAAGTGTGTGTAGCCTTGGAGAGGCGGGATATTGGGGTTGTGAGGGAGCCAGCATTCAGTCAGTACTATAACGTCAAGATCAATGTCTAGGTTTTGTAAAAGTATTTCAAAACAGGGCAAATTGGATGAAAGGCTGCAAATATTTTGCGTGAAGATGTTTAGGGACCTGGCATGTGTCGGGAGTTTACTATGTACTTCCTGGGGATCACACAGGGTAGACGTAGCAACAGAGATGCTATCAATATTATTTAATAGGTCTTTGTTCATGTTCATTTTAAAGAATAAATAAATGAATAAAATGCAGTATGTGAATACGTGTCTATTTATTATGGTTGAGGATTAACGTTATGGTAATATAATACGGTATGAATATCAGCAATAAGTAAATAAAGGATACAGTCTGTTGATATGAATAGATATATAAATAGGCATGGAATCAAGCACTTCTCTAATCTAGAATTAATATTACAATGTACGTATTGAATATATAAGCTAATTGAGCCAGCCCCAAGAAAGGTTTCCCTGTATTATGGGATACTAACTCAACTGTACTAATAATATTCTAAGTAAAGAACATATTTTTTACTTATATTATACTAATATTTTATTTTATGTAATAATAAGAACAAAAATAAAAACAAAGACAATAACACGGCTTTGTTGACAGAAAATGTATTTATTTTATGAGTACAGTTTTCCAAACTAAACAGGTTGTGTTCATTATAGGAGACTAAATAAAAGGAACTAACTAATCAAAAATTAAGCAAATATTTTTTTTTTTTTTTGCGTTGACAAAGAAATCAATTATTTTTAAGTGCAGCTAGTTGTGTTTCTGACTTAATAATAATAGGTCTAGCTGTATCGTCCTTCCTCAGCATGACCCTGCCTCCTGAGGTCCAGCAGTGTTTGTACTGTTGTTCAGAAGCAAATTCCCGGGCGAGGTAGTGTAAACGGCGGGCCCTGGGCGTCAAATGTTCAGCCACATAAATAAGCTGCTGGGAGCCAGGAGCCAGGATGCTGGAATTAAGCCGATTTCCAGGCTTTGATTTGTTGTACTCTCTGTAAGCCTTCAGTATATTGTTTTTTGTTAGGACTGAGTTAAGGGATAACAGGATAGTTTTGTTATCTGACTTGGTTGGCAAATGATGAATATCATATACATCGGTGGCTGAGAGTAGAATTGAAAGCTCCTTGGCAACACAGGTTACAATTTTCAGCAGGTCTTGTTGTGTTGAGCTTGAGTTATGAGGAATGTTGCGCAGCTCAAGACAAGCACTACGAGATGATCGGTCAATCTCCTCAGTCACAAGTTCCAAATTATCCACACGCTTAAGGCATTCATCCGATTGTATTTGAAAAGAAGACAATCGGGTGCACATACTCTCATACTTCTCCGATAAGCCTACAATAGCTGTTTCAATTTCGGCGTTCGAAGCAATGATCTCGGATTTTTGACGCTGTATATCAGTTATGGATGACTGAATATCCGATAGTCCGTGGCTTGTCTCCACTCCGTCACGGCTTTTATAAATTTGTCTATTTTTGACTCATAACTGGAGCCACATTCACACTCAGACTGCCTTCGTCTTTTATTAGTGCGCAAGGTGACCGCGTCGCGATCAGGACTTTCACTGCTAATATCTGGCGCTGAACCAAAAAGGCTTTGTTTATTAACTGGCGAATGTAGCATAGCTTGGCTTAAATAAGATAAATCGAGAGTTGTGGTGAAGTACTGTAGCCGATAGTCGCGTGAGTCAGTTACGTATGTTTTGTTTTGTGTATGTTACGGATGTTTATCTATATATGTATTTGTTATAAAATATAGTATCGTTGAGTTAGTATCCCACGACACAAGTTTACAACTTAGTTTGGGGCTAGCTCAATCTGTGTGATCTGTCCCTATATATTTATTTATTTATTTCCAGTGAATAAATTGAAATAGAATTGAATTTGAAATGAATTATTTTATTTTTCAATGTAGTAAACAACATTTATTTAGTAAAAAAGGCAAAATTCGTCATAAATAAATGTAATTAATATTAAATAAAGACTGTGTTCAAAGAAATCGTGAAATAAATTAGTATAATTTCCGTATAGAATTTGTCTAAGTTTGACTTCTACCTACGAACAAAGCGGCGCGCATGGGTACGTATATTATACCTTGTAGGTATCGACTATAGTAGGACAACACGCCATATAAGCGGCAAGGTGGCAGCTCTATGCAGTCGCGAGAAAAAATAATTTAATATTTTCCTCCATACAAAAAAATTAAAAATATTTTTTTTCTCCGGATCGACGAACTCTTTAATAACGCAACCTGCATGATTATACATGTCAAAAAGTCCAGAAAATTATCAAGTACAAAAATCAGCACTGCACAATGACACTTTCGTTTTCTATGTGTATGGAACGCGAATTTCAGACCACTGTGCGGCGTACCGAGCTGCTACTTGTTTTTTCCCATCTGAGTATCCCAATACTTTCATTCCCATATCAAATCCAACAAATTCCTATTCTTCCCCAGCTCAAAAATGCTTCTGATGGGCAGCAGCGTCAGAAGCAGCAGAAGCCAAAGAAATTGTGCTCGCCAACCTGCCTGCCAAGTGCGGTAAGTATAATAAGCCTCCATCGAACGAAGAATCCTTGAGAAACGTCTTTCATTCCTTTCGAGTAGGTGACACGGTCAATCGACCAAACCCTGGTGTCAGAGTTCTTCCGAACTGCCTCTCGGCCTCTGAGAGAGGCCTTGTCCAGCTGTGGACTTCTTACGGCTAAAATATTGGTTATGATTCTTACTCGCATTAGAAACAACTCAAAACAAACTCGAACATTTCTCAATTGTATGACATTATATTTGTAAATTATTATCGTGTTGTTTTTTTTATAATATTTAATTTTTACTGACATAAATGTATTTTCATTTTATAATTTTTACTATATAACTAATTCTAGCAATTTTGACCATATGTAAAGTTCTTAAAATCACGTTGAAAATTTGCATGCCAACTTTTGGCGCAACACGCTTGTCCAATAGAATTTTGACAAACCTATTGTCCTAAAATGATTTTCTACTGTGTTTGCCTACAAATAAATGTATTTCAACATTTGGCAAATACATTTACATTTCTGATCAGTAGGGAAGTATTCAAACAAATCTTATCAGTTATATATTTTTAAAGAAGCCTGGGTTGTGTGCCATTTAAACTTTGTATTCATTGGCATACTAAGCCTGACGATAGGATACTATCAGTATTTTGGAAAGAATTCCCAATTTAGGGAAATGACGTGATTCACCCAAAACGAGATAATATGCGATAATCAATATCGAGAACCATAGGTTAAGTACGACAGATAACAGCAAAATGTCGAAGTTGTGAGATAACTCGTTTTTTTTAATATTCACACAACAAATGCAAATACGTTTGAGTTCCGATTGTCAGAACGTTGACTCATTTTAGTGATTTAAAAACTTTTCGGAGAATTTGGTTAAATATTATGAATGGCGTGATTTTCCTGTTACTTATATTGTATGTATATGGTGGGTGTGATTATTAGCATATTGGTATTTTATTATTATTTTTCAAATTGTAACTTACATACATACATACTAAAACGAGTCTATGTTTTCTTAAAAAGCCGGCAACGTTCTTGTCACACCCCAGGTGTTGCAGTTGTATATGGGCACCGATGATCGCTTACCATCAGGTGACCCGCTTGCTCGTTTGGCGTCCTATGTCATAAAAATTTTTTTTTCCCTTGCGGGGTAGACAGAGCCCAGGTTTTTATGAAATTTAAAGCTACTTTTAGCATGTTGGTGGGCGTTAGGTGTAAAACGGAATCAAAACAGTGATGGGTTGCTAGTCGCATCGCCTACTAACATGATTCCTCAGATTTTTGCCCATTCCCTTGATCGGCTTTTACGATCTGCGGGGGAATAGAAGTAGCTGGTACATTCTACGTTTTTTTCATTTCTTCCTGACCATCATAAAAGTTATTATTATAGGTATTTTAATTTATCATCACATTTTATTTTCTAGGTGCCCAATCACCTGTAACAGGACGGCGTAAACTCCGCTGGCTGGGCCGATAATATTTAGAAAATAAATATATCGAAACGATAAGCAGAAATAAATATAAGTATTTTTAATATTTCAAGGGTGTCATCCTCAACATCGGGTACGCAAGCCTAGCCTCCCGAGCTGCAACCTGCAACTTGATTTTGCCTCATACGAGTACATTCGAGTAAGTAGTATCCTATTCTTTCCAAATCCAACGAATTCCTATCTTTCCCCAGCTTAAAAATGCTTTCGAGGGTAACAGCCTAACAGCGCCTGAACCACAAGAAGCCAAAGAAACTGCGCTCGCCAACCCGCCTGCCAAGCGTGCGAAGAATCATTGGGAGAGGCCTTTGTTCAGCAGTGTACTTCTTACTATGAAGTGATGAATATTTTAATCATATGTATAGGTATCTCACCTGTATTTGGTGCTATCGGCTAAATAGGGTTCTGACCCATTTTGGCCTTTTTCCACACTCACGAATATGCTACCACCAATTAAAGTTAATAAGAGTTTTAACTATAAATAATAAATAAAATAAATAAATATATACGGACAAATCACACAGATTGAGCTAGCCCCAAAGTAAGTTCGAGACTTGTGTTATGGGATACTAACTCAACGATACTATATTTTATAACAAATACATATATAGAAACACACCTAGGCCAATTTGAAAAAGATAATTTTCCATCTTGACCTGGCCGGGGATCGAACCCGGGCACTCTCGTGTCGCAGGCTGGCGTGTTGACCGCTGCGCCACGGAGCTAGCCATAACTAACCTTTTAATGCTTTGTATTGTATGCATATTAAATAAGTCACTTACTATGTTATAAATTGCGAAATGTGTATCTCATTTAAATAGTAAACGGTGCTCGTGGTTCCCAAAATACAGGGTCTCCCTAGTTTTGGAATCAACGATTATTCTATGACTGTACTTTATTTTTCTGACAATAAATCAATTTTATTTTATTTTTATTTTACCAAGCTGCCACGATGTAACTTATATGGATTCCGCATAAAACTTCTGCCGGACACTCGATGAACATATAACATTATCTCAAATAACTCAATCGATGTCATTCATATGTTTATAGCAGGGAGTTTGTTATTCAAAACAAACAGCAAAGAGTGTCAGTGTCCGATAACGGGTATTACAAGTCAATCGGCACATTTGCACGATAATGCAAGTGGCGGCGATACACCTACATTACAGTAGGAAAACGCTAAATGAGTGCCCCAGTTTGGTAATGATGCAGACGTCCGCTGCGTTCGGTCACACCTTTTTAATCTCACGTGAATACGTAAACAGGCAGATCAAGTTAGGAACAGTTCATGTACTAAAGAAATCTGAGAAATAAATACTACTTACTACGTGTGGGATTTTGACGTATTTTTAAATCACTAGTAGGTACATATCGAAGACTTTTAGTTTTTTACATAGATTATCATCATCATCAGGTCTTTTTAGTCTCCAGGAGCATGACCCTCTCGGAGCCATACATAGCCAGAGCAGACAGAGGATTTGGCCTACACTCTCCTCGCTGGCCAGACGGGTTGGAGAGGTCTTATTGATGTATACGAGCTTTGTTTAGTTTGTATTTCCTAAGTCGCCTAACGACATCCACAGGAAGACTTGGAATGGTCCTATTCTACTCTGCCGGAAACCACACGGCTTTTTACATAAACGTCTAATGGTTTTGTAATGGCTTGCGCAGAAATCCGCAGAACTCGACGTTCCTCATTCGCGCCAATCCTAATCCTAACTAATATTATAAATGCGCAAGTGAGTTTGTTTGTTACGCTTTAACGTTGTAATTACTGAACCGATCATCATGAAATTTTGCATACACGTTATCTGGAGTACGGAGGACATAGGGTGCATATTATCCCGGGAAAAGTACCCGGGAGATCGACATTGACGCGGGTGGAGCCCCGGGGTGAAAGCTAGTGTGCTATAAATAGAAGTCAAATGCTACATATCATAGATTTAAAAAAAATGGCGTCTTTCCTACATTTTATGTCAGAGGAGGTGAAGATGACATTGTTGATGCGATCAGAACCAAAGGTCAAACAAACTACTAGTTTTTTATCCATGCGGTGTAGTTCGAGGGAAAAGTCTTTTCGTATTTTGAATTGAGATTTTATCCATTCATACAAAGGAGCTGTGTGAACTTTGACATCAAAATACTCAGACAGAAAATGCATAAATCAACTTTGTGCTTGTTTTATTAGACATCGGTAAAATATGTTTAAACATCAGAATTTGATTTGCAGCCTATTTTGTATGAACTAGTTTTTAACCTTTTTTATAAATAACTTTCAAAATTCATCGAATTTCACCGAATATCTGATTCCTTATAAGAAAAAAATTGTTTTATCCATTTATATAATTCTCTAAAGTGTACCTTTCTAATGATATCAAAACCAACCAGAACATATCCGAAGATATTTTATTACAATATACTATAGTAAATATTAAACCGAGCATTACAATGCTCGGTTTAATATTAAAATCGAAAATATGTGATAAAAAAGTTTTCGATTTTAATACTACCTATAATAAACATACAAAATACGAAAAGTTCTCCCCTACTATTCTTTCCCATTCTTCGCGCAAAAATTCAATCACTTTATCGTGTGAATTTGTTTATGCCTACATAATAAAGCTTGTCACAAAAAATATTCCGTCACAATAACTTGTTTTGCTATTAATAAACTTTGTCTAACAGTACGACTGTGCCTTACCTATGACATCATGTAATGCGCAGGAGTCAGGACTCAGAGAACAGGAAATTAGATGAGCCAGGTCCGGACCCCAGCGATGACACTGAGACCATAATATGAAGACAGGGTCGGTGGAAATGTTTAAGTTTCTTTAGACTTTTCAAACGTAAGACCAATTGAAAGCAAGGTTGTTATTTTTTTTTGTGTGTTTTTGATACTCCATGGTTGTTGAGATTTTTGATCATTAAGAAGGTTTTATATTACCAGACCAACTCGGTAGCTTATATTGTATTTTCATCCGTTTTCAATATGTATACAAAATAGCATTTAAAGAAATCGACAATTTGAACCATTTTTTAGGGTTCCGTAGCCAAAGGAAAAAAACGAGACCCTATTAATATGGCTCCGCTATTAGTCTGTCTGTCTGTCTTTCACCAGGCTGTATCTCATGAAACGTGATAGCTAGAAAGTTGAAATTTTCACAGATTACTTATTTTTGTTGCTATAACAACAAATAGTAAAAAGTAGAATAAAATAAATATTTAAGGGGGCTCCCGTACAACAAACGTGATGTTTTTGCTCGTTTTTGCTTGATCTTGATAACGACAACAGGTAAATACTTGAAATATTCACAGAATATAAAGTTATATATTCACTTTAAAAATAAAAAATTAAATTAAAATAAAACAACTATTCAAAGGGGGCTCCCATACAACAGTTTTTATAGACAATGGTACGGAACCCTTCGTGCGCGAGTCCGATTCGCACTTGGCCGGTTTTATATTAAGAACATAATGCTTCTGTAGTTATTTTTTCCTTACAATCATTTAACACTATTTATCGATATTAAATAAAATATGAATATGTTTATTGGTGAAAACTTATTTATTTCTAGAATATATAATAGTGTGTTTGTCGTGGAGACAGTCGAATGAAGTCCAAACAATTCCTATCTACCCGAAGGCGACGCCTACGCCAATAGTGTGTCCCTCATTTGTCCTCATTCCCACTCCGCACGTTTTGCGTTCACTGCACTTTCATTATTTTACAATTTGTATCTGCATCCTGCGCCAAAACAATACAACTAATGGGCCAATGACTTTGTAAGAAGTGCTTTTAATGTAGTTTGAGCTGAGACTGAGAATACTTATTCTCGAAGTAAAACTAAATTATAAGCTAATATACATGGTGAATTTTTATTGTTTTCTACCCTTAAAGGGGTGACTCAGATCATCAAAATGAACAATTTTTTTATGGAAACAAACATGGAACTCAAAAAAAATTTGACCTTCCCATACAAACTGGCCGGGCGGCGGAATTATTTTGTATGGAAATGTCGAATTTTTTTTTACCAACCAATCCTGGGAAATTGGTCCCATAGAAAAAGTTGTTCATATTGATGGTCTGAGTCACCCCTTTAAGGGTCCAAAATGATCAAAATTTCACATGTATAATGTCAGTTTAAACATCTATTACAACAGCGGTTCGATATGCAGCAGACCGAGACAAATGGCGAGAACTTATCTTCAGCCATGTTCGGAGGGGCCACGATCCTCATCAGTGAGGGAACGCATTAGAGAGAACGCGCTAAAAAAGAGCTTCAAAAATTAGAAGCAAAATAAAAAAGTCGACGCGCTAATTTTCGAAATATCTGTACCTGAACATTTCTAAAAACAGGGAAAAAAACATCCTGTGTACAAAAAAACACTTTCTTGGCGAACAATTTCATACTATTATCTATAGTGGTTACTAGTTACTTACGTCGATAAGAAAAGATTATACTAAAAGAAATAATTATTTTGCATGAAAATACAAAAATAAACACTAGCTCCTGAAATTTGCTACTAAAGCATTTCTTTGACCTATGAGACCCAGCCCTTAAAATTTTTAAATGGATAATACTAGCGGCCCGTCCCGGCTTTGCACGGGAAGATATAGGTATTTAAGTAGCCTATGTTCATCAGGGATAATGTAGGATTCTAATGGAAAAAGAATTTTGCAAATCGGTCCAGTAGTCTCAGAGCCTATTCGATGCAAACAAACAATCAAATCTTTCCTCCTTATACTAATATTAGTATCGATATAGAAATGCAAAAGTGAGTTTGTTTGCTATATATTTTTTACGCTTTCTGCTTTAACTACATAACTGGTCATCATAAAATTATTCCATACGTAATACGTATTGTCTGGGTATATAGGGTATTGTCTGGGTATAGGGAAAATAGGCTAGTTTTATATCCTGAAAAAGTTCTGTTACCAGGGGAACGGAAAATTAACGCGAGCGGAGCCACGGGCAAAAACTAGTATAAGAATAAATTATTGGGAAATAATTACTACAATCGACTGTCCTTGTTCTGTCAAATTTAAGCAGTATGATCGGAAGACCAGCAGGTTTTTTGCGTATCTTTCGACATTAACGAGGTTTAACTAACTGATCCATTTCGGTATCCATTTCTTTATTGGTATACTGCACTTTTACCACTGTGTATATGAAAGTCGCATGTGATGTTCAAAGTATAAATGAGTTGTATCTATATCGTAAATGTCAAAAGAATAGCCTAGCAGCTTAATTATAATACATATTTAGAAACACTATTAGCCTTTTATCTCTAGATCTTTTTGCCTCGAGTGTGTAAATTATGGAACTATATTCCTATTACTGTTTTCCCGCGAAGCTATAGGGTAAATTCCTATTTAAAAGACGGGCAGCTATCGCCCATTTACAACTCTGATGTCCATGGGCGTCGATGACAATTTCCATCAGGATACTTGCCTTCTTGCACAGATATAAAAAAGACAACTTTGCAGATAGCAACCCCTCCCGTTCCCGCAGACCCCGCGCTCGCCTTGTTTCTAGGCAAAGTTGACGCAACCCTGCAATAATTTATCGTTATATCTTGCATGTCAAATCATAGGATCAATACAATATTATTTGGTTACCCTCTCAACGTTTAGCTTCATTTATCTTTTATCTGCTTTAACACTGTCACCCCAACTGTTCATATAATTAAAACGAATTTCCTCAATTGACCAAATAAAATGTAAGTAGCCACCCTACCCCTGTTATTATCAAATTAGTGAAATGTTACTCAGCACAATAAATCGTTCCCCCAAGAAACAGTGGACCGTGAAAATGTTAATGAAATAATGTCCATTTGGGAATTAAGCAGATGTTTACTTAACCCTTTTAGTGGTAACAAATGGGTAAAGCTATTCCATAATGGCTATCCTTTATATTCCATAATAGGTATCCTTTATTTATATACTATCAATTACTTTTAGTAATGCTCAAATGTTTTATTTACCAAAGTTACCAAAGAATCTTGCAAAATGTAAAGCCTATTTTTATCAGGAATAATGTAGGATTCTTATGGTGATTTTTTATCGGTCCAGTAGTTTCGGAGCCTACTAAAACTAGTGTTGTAAAAAACTCGAGTCCGGAAGTCTAAATATTCTGACTCGACTGTAAATCACTAGAATCGACTGATAAATAGAGACTCCACTGTTCGATGTATTAGTTATACTCATCAAGCTCCTGTAATAGATTCGAGTTCGGTATAAGTGCTCGATTCTATTGTGTGCTCGAGTCTTATTATTGACTGAATCGCGCTCGAATCTGGTACGTAGCTATTAAGGAGTGGTGTGAAATGTATTAAGTTAATAACAAATATCATTTGTAGTGTATCTATTATTCAAAATAAACTTTTGAATAATTGTAATGCTTTGTATAACTTTTTGTACTGGAGAGTTTGTTGATTAGAAGTTGTTTTGAGTTTGGTATTCGAACTCGAGTTGGTTCTGCGACTCAAGTTTTTAGTCGACTTGAGTCCGTGCTCTGACGACTCGTCCTCGACTCGACTCTGACTTATGAATGTCTTATAGTCTAACAAATATGCAAAATTGGTCAAGTTTGTATATGTAGACTCCCGGACTCGAGTTTTTCACAACACTAACTCAAACCAACAAAGAGTCAAATCTTTCCCCTATACAATATTAGTGTATTAGGGCATGTAGAAGTGCAGATAAGAGACATATTTAAAAATTAGCTCTACCGTTTTTCAACAATAGAAATTCTAACACGATTTAACTTTCTTAGTTCAGATAGGTTACCCTTCTCATCAGAAGTAAAAATAAAACGACGACGATTCGTCAAACTACCGTTTGTATGTATTTGATTATACATCAACGTACATAACCAGCAATCATTAAGATAAGCTAATTAGTAAATCCTTTCACAGTGCCATACCGTCTTTGATATACTCCATTAAGCTCTCCGTCATTACTTTCTAAGCTCCGAGAAACCACAGCCTCACCAAACTAGGAATTAATAATGGCCTCGAGCTAAGAACGTGAAAACAAGTGATTAGATAACTTAAATCACTTACAAAGGATCGGCTAGGTCAGCGCTTACCAAAGTGGCCTTTATGCTCAGATTACTCACTACATTATATATGCCTATAAGTAACATAGTTTTGTTATCGAGTCTGTAAATCGCTATATTAGTTTCAGATGTTTCAAATAGCCAAAAGTGATTGCCAACTTGTCATATTACTAATTATTTTTTACACAATAGTTAACTCATTTCAGACGATATTTTGCTTAACCGCTTAAACAGGTAGTTATTAATAAATATATACATGAGTCAGATTATATAATCCTCTCCTCTATGGCAGCGAAGCATGGACTATTAAAGAATACGTGAGACGACGCCTCGAAGCCTTCGAGATGTTGTGTTACCGTCGCATGCTTCGTATTAGCTGGACACAAAAAGTCAGCAATTAAAAAGTGCTCCAACGTGTCGCAATGCAGCGGAAATTATTGCAAACCGTCAAAAAGCGCAAAGTTAAATATTCGGGTCACATTCTGCGACATGACCGATAGCAGCTGCTTCAACTTATAATGATGGGCTAAGATGAAGACAAAAGACGCGTGGAAAGACGCAAAAAATCGTGGCTGAGGAACATAAGGGAGTGGACCGGAATAACGAAAGGCGAGAAATTATTACGCTTGGCAATGGATAGAAAGGAGTTTTGGATACTGACGGCCAACATCCAGTAGGTAATAGGAAGTCACTAAGAGAAGAAGAAGATTATATAAAGGCCTTCAATGTATAAGTATAGACGGCGAAGATCGAAACTGAGACCTTCCAGTGTTGATTTGATTAAACCTCCAGAGCACAAAAGCTACAGTTACTGGGGAATTACTATGCGTTCCAACAAACTACTTTTTTTTAACAGAATTTTTGAATGATATTCCTTTGTATGATAGGATATCCAGATTGGTCCCATTTCATTAAATTTCATCAAAATTTAGCAAGATTTGCGATTCATTTCGGTTCGTTGTTTGTTCGAAGTCGGTTTTTTATATGAAAGATTTACATTAAAAACATTACGGCTGGCCCGGCTATTTTTTACTTTTTATTTAGTTCCCAACATTGGTCCCTTATGAAGAGTTGTTCAATTTGATGGGCTGAGTCACCCCTCCAATGGAATGCAGATGGTAAATTTACACGGTGTATAACCAAAAATTTAGTGATGTATGAGGCTACGAATAAGTAAATGAGGCAAAGTTTTGGGAACCTCTGGGTTATGTTATAGCACTCGATTATAGTCATAAAATAAAATTGCTGTAACATTAGGTGATAAACCTAAGCTAGATTGGTTGATAGCAATAATTAAAGTGTTTTTGCAGTGAGTCCGATCGAATGGTTTTGTAGAAAGTGAGATATCAGTGAGATTAAAATTTGCAAATTATGTCGAGTCCGATTGTGAATCTTATCTACATATCTTATATGATATCTTTATGATTCATCTTGTGGTCTGATGACACTAGATTGTAGGCATTACATGATATAACTGATTCAGACTCAGATATCAGCAACTGTAAAGAATCATTTTTTTATTATTTTGTCTTTTCTTCACAGTATAAGATCCTTATTAAAATAAGAAGAAATCCAGCCTTTTTAATTATTTTTGTTTAATATTATCTCAAAAAGGGCCCGTTTTTAACAACAATTAACGAAAGTAACTTTGTTTGTCTGTCTGTTTACCCTTCCTAATGCCTGAACCGATTTAGATTACATTTGGAATACCTACAGGTAGTTCGAGACCCGGGGACGGATAGGGTATTTTTTATCCTGGAAAAATGATGGTAGAGAGTTTAGTAAGGAACGGAAGGGATCCAAGCGAGTGGATACACGGGAGAGAGCTAATTACATCTTTATACCGTACGTACTTGAAGGTAAAGATGGCGGACAAAGCGACAATTCTCCATTTAATATCGTAAAAGAGATCCATTGTACTTTATAGGTGTAACTTACTGTTCCTTTATCCAGCCTATCTATCCTACGATTGAATATTCACGGGCGCACCTTAACGGGAAATGGTATACGATGGTGGCAGGGCCAGTAAATCAGCGGATGTCGGCGACAACAAATGCAGTGCGAGTCGTAAACCACTCGTAGGCTGTGGCGGCGGTAGGGATATTGCAGAGATGGGGGAGCGCCCAGGGCGACCTGAATCAAGGGGTAACTCGACTACGCTTACACGAACAGGGGGCACTAGGAAAAGGCTTTTTTTATTATTTAAGCACGTAATCAAAACATTTTAAACAAGATAACATTTAAATGTCATACAAAAACTATAAAACTACGGGGGTTTGTCTGGATGCACTGTGATCTGCATACAATCCAACTACTTAATTAAGTGCTAAATGTACGTAACACTCATTTAGTGCAAAGGTCGTAAAGACTACGTGGAGTCGCGGACACTAAGCTATATTAAAACAAATCTCTCAATTATTATCAGTCATCGGATACGAACTAAATTGCCTATGGTAAAATATTGTTCTGTCATCAAAGTATGCCTTGTTTTATTCTTTACAGATCATGTGAATTAGGTATCTTTCATATTCTATAATAAACTAACTAAATAGCTAACTTAGCTACCACATTAAGTTTTTTGTGAAAATCGCTAAATTAATAATATGAACGAACAAACATATATTTGAGAAATAGCTAGTTGTGACCACAGAATGCGCAATATCGTGGTCTTTCATTGAAAATACTTAATCTACCACACAACAGTTAATCGATGTAGATGTCAAATGGGGATGCTATAGTAATTTTGCCTAAGGGCGCAGTTAATGCTAAAACCGGCTTCCTAGGTGCAGTGGGCGAGAACCTTGGCACGACAACAGGCGGACACTCACCCGAAGATACACAGACTCAGGTATTTGAATCGTCGTATATATATAAATACTATTGTAATCATTGACTGAAAATTAAGAGGTTTAATCGTTTTATTTTGGGGGCACTCAATACTTGCCGTAAAGCAAGTCCCTCTATCCTTATTTTGGAGCTACTAGCTTACTACCTACCCTAATGGAGCAACAAGTCTGGAGTGCGATTTCATAAACAAATTCCGAAAGAAATGCAAATTATGAATACTTCGGCCTTGTTTTCTAATTCAATTTCAATCCTATGAGCACCGAATGATGGAAACAAATGTCAAAGCCATAAGACATGACTACCGAAAACAAAGCAATTTCGTTCCGTCATTTTTTTACCGGGATTTTATCCATTTCTGACTCCTAATAACTTTTCCTGAGCAAACGGAATGTTTATTAGAATTATTTTAATATCAACATAGTATACGATTTCATCCGAATAACAAAAGTATATGAAAACGCGATCGTTCGAATAGTAATTTCACGTGAATATGAAATGAGTCCTAACATCATGACTAGTATGGTCGATCTCATTTTATCGTTTGAAAAATCAAGTCCCTGGTCTCCCTGGGTGCATAATGCATGAATATGAACCAACAAGAAAGACTCCGTCACCGTCGCATATGAGTATGAACCAATAAGACCAAAAAGAATAAATAAAGCACCACCTAAAATAACTGTAGATAATAAAGATTTGCCTAGATGATGCCTGACTTTTGTAAAAGCATATATGTATAAGCAATAAGCAGTTAACTAGCAGCTAACAGTTAAGTTATTTATTTCTTATTTATTCAACAAACTATTACATACACAATAATAAATGCTAATACTACTTAAAAATCAATAAACTAATTAATCGACATACCTATTATTAAAAATAATTCTAAACTAAAAATCTAAATTAAAACTTAAATTAAAAATAAAATGAATCTATCTAATCTACAGTTAAGTTAAACACGCTTCACGAATTGGAACTTTCTCTGTATTTGACGAATTGAGTACTAAGTCTAGAAATTAGTACAAAACATTTCTTCTTATGCTTCAAATTAACGCCCAAAACTTTATAGTGACGAGCGTGTTATCCACCCACCAATCAAAAGCTATCAAAAGTCACTTTTTAAGCACTAGTGACTTTAAATCAAGAAATATCTCTACGTACATCAATTCAGCATGGGCCAATGAATCGAGAACGGATCACGAAGACCAATTGCCTCAAATTCTCGTGGGTGACGACTCTGCCACGACAACCACACGTACACTCAACCAGTAAAATTTGATAATTTTGACATTAATCCTATCCTTACTAATATTATAAATGCGAAAGTGAGTTTGTTTGTTACGTTTTCACGTTGTAACTACTGAACCGGTCATCATGAAATTATGCATACACGTTATCTGGGGTCCGGAAAAGGACATAGGGTAAATTTTATCCCGGGAAAAAATACTGTTCCCGAGGGATCGACATTAACGCGGGCGGAGCCGCGGGCGAAAGCTAGTAAATATATACGGACAAATCACACAAATTGAGCTAACCCCAAAGTAAGTTCGAGACTTGTGCTATGGGATACTAACTCAACGATACTATATTTTATAACAAATTTAAAGATAAACATTCAAGTCCCAGGTCAATCTGAAAAGATAATTTTCCATCTTGACCTGACCGGACATCGAAACCGGGACCGCCGGTGTGACAGCCTGGCATGATGAGCCAGGTGAGATGAGAGATGATAGGCTACAGGGGTCGTCGTCATAGGCCTAAGGAATTAACTTAAACATCGTCATATCAAGTCAAAGGATGAAGCCTATCAAAATCAATTAAGTTTAACAAAAGTTAATGAAACTTTTAATTTAAAAAAAAACATTTTTTATGAAAAAGCTTAAACAAAAACTAGTATGACGATTTCTTAAAATTTGCTACTAAAGCATTTCTTTGACTATGCCGGTGCCAGCTGTTAAAATGTTTGCGCTGAATTTAAATTGACCTTATATATGAACATAAAATGTGGTCTAGAATAAAAAACAATACACAAACGAGTCTGAAAAACCTCTAATCGAGACTGAATTCTCTTCGCTAAATAATCTGAATCAAAAGGAAACAAAGAAACAGCTGATTTTCGGGTGCCGAAAAAAAGTGCACGCTAAGAAAGCTCATTGAAAATACTTGGCAGATAGTAACACCGGAAAAAAATACTACGTAATAGTAAAACCGTAGTTATTATAAAAAGCTAGACTGACTTCTTCACAGTATAAGATCCTTATTAAAATAAGAAGAAATCCAGCCTTTTTAATTATTTTTGTTTAATATTATCTCAAAAAGGGCCCGTTTTTAACAACAATTAACGAAAGTAACTTTGTTTGTCTGTCTGTTTACCCTTCCTAATGCCTGAACCGATTTAGATTACATTTGGAATACCTACAGGTAGTTCGAGACCCGGGGACGGATAGGGTATTTTTTATCCTGGAAAAATGATGGTAGAGAGTTTAGTAAGGAACGGAAGGGATCCAAGCGAGTGGATACACGGGAGAGAGCTAATTACATCTTTATACCGTACGTACTTGAAGGTAAAGATGGCGGACAAAGCGACAATTCTCCATTTAATATCGTAAAAGAGATCCATTGTACTTTATAGGTGTAACTTACTGTTCCTTTATCCAGCCTATCTATCCTACGATTGAATATTCACGGGCGCACCTTAACGGGAAATGGTATACGATGGTGGCAGGGCCAGTAAATCAGCGGATGTCGGCGACAACAAATGCAGTGCGAGTCGTAAACCACTCGTAGGCTGTGGCGGCGGTAGGGATATTGCAGAGATGGGGGAGCGCCCAGGGCGACCTGAATCAAGGGGTAACTCGACTACGCTTACACGAACAGGGGGCACTAGGAAAAGGCTTTTTTTATTATTTAAGCATGTAATCAAAACATTTTAAACAAGATAACATTTAAATGTCATACAAAAACTATAAAACTACGGGGGTTTGTCTGGATGCACTGTGATCTGCATACAATCCAACTACTTAATTAAGTGCTAAATGTACGTAACACTCATTTAGTGCAAAGGTCGTAAAGACTACGTGGAGTCGCGGACACTAAGCTATATTAAAACAAATCTCTCAATTATTATCAGTCATCGGATACGAACTAAATTGCCTATGGTAAAATATTGTTCTGTCATCAAAGTATGCCTTGTTTTATTCTTTACAGATCATGTGAATTAGGTATCTTTCATATTCTATAATAAACTAACTAAATAGCTAACTTAGCTACCACATTAAGTTTTTTGTGAAAATCGCTAAATTAATAATATGAACGAACAAACATATATTTGAGAAATAGCTAGTTGTGACCACAGAATGCGCAATATCGTGGTCTTTCATTGAAAATACTTAATCTACCACACAACAGTTAATCGATGTAGATGTCAAATGGGGATGCTATAGTAATTTTGCCTAAGGGCGCAGTTAATGCTAAAACCGGCTTCCTAGGTGCAGTGGGCGAGAACCTTGGCACGACAACAGGCGGACACTCACCCGAAGATACACAGACTCAGGTATTTGAATCGTCGTATATATATAAATACTATTGTAATCATTGACTGAAAATTAAGAGGTTTAATCGTTTTATTTTGGGGGCACTCAATACTTGCCGTAAAGCAAGTCCCTCTATCCTTATTTTGGAGCTACTAGCTTACTACCTACCCTAATGGAGCAACAAGTCTGGAGTGCGATTTCATAAACAAATTCCGAAAGAAATGCAAATTATGAATACTTCGGCCTTGTTTTCTAATTCAATTTCAATCCTATGAGCACCGAATGATGGAAACAAATGTCAAAGCCATAAGACATGACTACCGAAAACAAAGCAATTTCGTTCCGTCATTTTTTTACCGGGATTTTATCCATTTCTGACTCCTAATAACTTTTCCTGAGCAAACGGAATGTTTATTAGAATTATTTTAATATCAACATAGTATACGATTTCATCCGAATAACAAAAGTATATGAAAACGCGATCGTTCGAATAGTAATTTCACGTGAATATGAAATGAGTCCTAACATCATGACTAGTATGGTCGATCTCATTTTATCGTTTGAAAAATCAAGTCCCTGGTCTCCCTGGGTGCATAATGCATGAATATGAACCAACAAGAAAGACTCCGTCACCGTCGCATATGAGTATGAACCAATAAGACCAAAAAGAATAAATAAAGCACCACCTAAAATAACTGTAGATAATAAAGATTTGCCTAGATGATGCCTGACTTTTGTAAAAGCATATATGTATAAGCAATAAGCAGTTAACTAGCAGCTAACAGTTAAGTTATTTATTTCTTATTTATTCAACAAACTATTACATACACAATAATAAATGCTAATACTACTTAAAAATCAATAAACTAATTAATCGACATACCTATTATTAAAAATAATTCTAAACTAAAAATCTAAATTAAAACTTAAATTAAAAATAAAATGAATCTATCTAATCTACAGTTAAGTTAAACACGCTTCACGAATTGGAACTTTCTCTGTATTTGACGAATTGAGTACTAAGTCTAGAAATTAGTACAAAACATTTCTTCTTATGCTTCAAATTAACGCCCAAAACTTTATAGTGACGAGCGTGTTATCCACCCACCAATCAAAAGCTATCAAAAGTCACTTTTTAAGCACTAGTGACTTTAAATCAAGAAATATCTCTACGTACATCAATTCAGCATGGGCCAATGAATCGAGAACGGATCACGAAGACCAATTGCCTCAAATTCTCGTGGGTGACGACTCTGCCACGACAACCACACGTACACTCAACCAGTAAAATTTGATAATTTTGACATTAATCCTATCCTTACTAATATTATAAATGCGAAAGTGAGTTTGTTTGTTACGTTTTCACGTTGTAACTACTGAACCGGTCATCATGAAATTATGCATACACGTTATCTGGGGTCCGGAAAAGGACATAGGGTAAATTTTATCCCGGGAAAAAATACTGTTCCCGAGGGATCGACATTAACGCGGGCGGAGCCGCGGGCGAAAGCTAGTAAATATATACGGACAAATCACACAAATTGAGCTAACCCCAAAGTAAGTTCGAGACTTGTGCTATGGGATACTAACTCAACGATACTATATTTTATAACAAATTTAAAGATAAACATTCAAGTCCCAGGTCAATCTGAAAAGATAATTTTCCATCTTGACCTGACCGGACATCGAAACCGGGACCGCCGGTGTGACAGCCTGGCATGATGAGCCAGGTGAGATGAGAGATGATAGGCTACAGGGGTCGTCGTCATAGGCCTAAGGAATTAACTTAAACATCGTCATATCAAGTCAAAGGATGAAGCCTATCAAAATCAATTAAGTTTAACAAAAGTTAATGAAACTTTTAATTTAAAAAAAAACATTTTTTATGAAAAAGCTTAAACAAAAACTAGTATGACGATTTCTTAAAATTTGCTACTAAAGCATTTCTTTGACTATGCCGGTGCCAGCTGTTAAAATGTTTGCGCTGAATTTAAATTGACCTTATATATGAACATAAAATGTGGTCTAGAATAAAAAACAATACACAAACGAGTCTGAAAAACCTCTAATCGAGACTGAATTCTCTTCGCTAAATAATCTGAATCAAAAGGAAACAAAGAAACAGCTGATTTTCGGGTGCCGAAAAAAAGTGCACGCTAAGAAAGCTCATTGAAAATACTTGGCAGATAGTAACACCGGAAAAAAATACTACGTAATAGTAAAACCGTAGTTATTATAAAAAGCTAGACTGACAAAATGAATTGCTAGTAGCATGAATGGGCCGGCTCGTCCGGGGAAGTACTACACTCTCACAGGAAGTCGATGTCTGAGCAGAAGCTTAACCGCTTCTATGCTTCGTTCGGTGAGTGAGAGAGCCGGATGCCCATATTTCCCTCTCCCGTTCCCATTTGCTTCCCCCAACTCCTTGAAATGCCGACAACGCTCCTGTTACACCTGGTGTTGCAGTTGTCCAAGGGCAGCGGTGATCACTTACCATCAGGTGACCCGCTTGCTCCTTTGCCGTCTAATATCATTAAATAAAAACTTAAAATAGTCTGTCACATCACAAGAACTTTTGACGTAGTTTCACATATTAAATACTCACGAAATAGAGTAGTATGGATTCTGCAGCTTGGTGACGAGATGACCATGTTGTGAATCAGGCTTCGCCTTGCTCAATACCCAAAAGAGGAGTACGACGCCCCGGTGGTCTTACTACTTCCGGTCTTGTTCTTGCTATCTCCAAACCGGAAAATCGGTTCACCAAGGTGACTGTACTACAACAAATATCCTATAAGCTCGTTTCTAGTAAATAAATTGCAATCCAACGACGACGTGGGCGAGACACAGACCTTTGCAGTGCCCACACAAGGTATTACCTAAATATTTTAGATTAGCTCAAATATTTAGGTAATACCAAAATGATTTCTAACTCACAACAGTAGATGAAGTTATACAGGTAATTAATTCTTTCATGAATTTTCATTTGTTATACGCACCTTGAAGATGATATTTCTCTTAGTTCTCATCATCATTTCGTGTAGGTGACACGGTCAATCGATCATTCACACCCCGGTATCAGAGTTTTTCGGAACCGCCTCTCAACCGCTGACTTGGTTCTTTTAACGACTACCAGATGGCAGCCGGGACCAACGACTTACCGTGCCTTACGAAGCACGGAATCATATTTAATATCAGACAAGTTTCCCATGGGAATCAAACCCACGACCCCGGGTTTACAGACAAACGCCTTAACCACTGGACCACGGAGGCAGTTACGGGAACCTAGTAGGAAGTTCTTAATT
The DNA here is from genome assembly GCA_947532085.1 of Elegia similella. Classification (NCBI taxonomy): domain Eukaryota; kingdom Metazoa; phylum Arthropoda; class Insecta; order Lepidoptera; family Pyralidae; genus Elegia; species Elegia similella. Next base: position 23,489,239 of record OX383926.1, on the reverse strand, counting down.
TTTCACAGAAAATATATTCTTCTTGCCGCAATTAACAACAAATAATAAGCTCTTTTTTTTGGAAGCACTATGTAGCTAGCTCCAAGTGAGCTTTCGCTACTTCACCGGGCGTTTGAGGCGAGGGCAGAGTGCCCTCAACCTTTATAGCCAATATCACCAAAGGGCCCCCAGGAGGGGGCCTTTGGAGAGCAGCAACTCTCATCTTTTGCCTTATTGGCCGAAAGCTACGTTGCCAGAAGGGCCTATCCTGGGTGCAAGTCACCCGGGACCGCCGGGCAGTCACCAGTAAAATAATAAGCTCGATTTCTGTCATGGCTGTATCAGGTGAACCGTACCGTAACAGGTAGAAACCTAAAATGAACAAAAAATGGAATGTGTACCTATAGTTATTAACTAAACAAACTCAAGAAACGTTATTTTATTTATTTTATTTATTATATAACTAAATACCACGGTATAAACATCCACTTACAGTATTTAGGCAGTATAAGTTTCAAAAAAAAAAAAGATAAATAATTACTTAAAATAGAACTTATTACGTACAAGTAGACTCACATTCATCCCTTTCATAAAATAGTAAGAACTTCCTAACAAGCACACTGCATCCATCCACAAACACATCACACTCTGGTTGCTGGCTCAGAAATTCGTTAATGTCTAAGAGCATGCGACAGAGAGGAGATTGCGCATGCGATATAGTGCGTGTGATAGGTGGAGCGAACAGTTTTCGCGGTTGGCATGTGCGCTGGAGCAAACATCTATTCGGCACATTAAGACGACATAGCTGGTTATGAAGTTCAGGGATATCGATATAACCACGTAGGATTTTTAAGCATGTCACTAACTGACATAAATCTCTACGAGTTTTTAATGAGTTAAGACCTAGGATTCCAAGTAAGTACAGAGTAGGATATAAATAGGGGTAGTACCCATAAATACGTTTATATAAATATCTTAGAAATGTCTTCTGAACTTTTTCTAACATGAGTGTGTAGGAAGCCTCATGTGGGTTCCATACACAGCTGCTGGACTCGAGTTTGCTACGGACGAGTGCAAAATACAACAATTTGACTGCATGCTGATTTTGAAAATCTTTACAATTTCGCAAAACAAAACCAAGTCGTTTAAAACTGTCTTTGACTAAAGAGGATACGTGATGGTGAAACGTTAATTTACAATCAAATACTACACCCAGATCTTTGACTGATTCAACACGATCAATTTTATGGTCATTCAAAACATAATCATAGCGTACTTTTAATACTTTTCGTCCAAACGTCATTACAGAACATTTACTAATATTAAACGACATTTTGTTTTGAATGCTCCATTGTTGAATAGCGTCTATATCCTGTTGCAGTAATTGATAGTCGTTTGCATTATTTATTTCCAATGCCAGCTTTAGATCATCAGCATACAATACACATTTTGCATGTTTTACAACTTTTACGATATCATTTATCATTATAAGGAATAATAATGGTCCTAATATGGACCCCTGACTAACCCCGGAACGCGTGTGATAACGTTTTGAGTGGTAACAACCGTATTTCACAAATTGCTGGCGATTTCGAAGATAGTCAGAAAATAGTGTTATCATTTTGGGTGAAAATCCTATCGAGTTTAGTTTTAGTAGTAAAATATCGTTGTCAACCCTATCAAATGCTTTTTGATAATCAAAATATACTACATCAACTTCGTTGCCTTTATCCATGGCTTTTGATATATAATCAACTATTACTAGGAGATTGGTATCAACTGATCGACCTTCTCTAAACCCGTGCTGTTCTTCACACAAAACAGAACTTAACTGACAATAATTTTTATTGTGTAGCACTCGTTCACATACTTTGGCTGGTGCTGATGGTACAGCTATAGGGCGGTGATTCTCTACAGATAGTATTTCACTTGACTTTGGTATAGGAGTCACACGAGATAACTTCCATTGAACAGGATATTCTCCGGTATGAATGGCTAAGTTAATTATATATTGTAATGGTAAAGCAATGTAATCTTGGCAAATTTTTAAGAATAGAGATGGAATGTTATCTGGTCCTATAGAACTATCAGATTTTAGTTTACTAATAGACCATGTTATGTCTTTTTCACTACAATTTGGAATATCTACCTGGCAAGAATCGAAGATAAATTGGTTAACTTGAGGGGAATGTGGATCTAAAACGGGTGTTTCAGGTAAAAATACGCTTGCAAAATATTCAGCAAAAGCATCTGCTGCATCTATGCCACAACGTATTTTGCCGTTACTACATATGTTTTTATTCAAAGAACGCTGTGATCTTAGGTTTGAAATATGTTGCCAAAAAAGCTTGGGTTTGTGTTTTAAATTATTTTCCATACGTTGAATATAAGACTTGTATGCTTCAGATATACGTTTTCTTAGATCCGATCTTAAATTTGCAAATAATTTATAAGAATCTTCAGATTTATGACGTTTCCAGTCTCTATGAAATTTGATTTTCTGCTTTAGATCTTTAATTATATCGCTAGTAAACCAAGTTGGATAAGAGGTATTGTATTTATTATTTCTAATTTTCTTAGGTACTGTTTCGTCGAATATACTGTATAGAATATTGTAAAAATTATTTGTGGCTGTAGTTACATTATTTGCGCTTAAGACCTCGTCCCAAGATATATTATACAAATTGTACGATTTTACGGATGTACGGAAAAGTGTGAATATGTTTCCTGTTGCGTAATGTAATGTTTTTTGTGTCCAGTAATTATTCAATACCCAGCAATATCACGCTTTTAAAACCATAAAATAATAATATCTATATGCACGTTGGTGACATATTCAAGTGTACGTGGTTTAACATTTTCGACTTATAAGCATGTGATTTTCCAATCAACTGCACTAAGAATGCGATCACACTATGGGGTCAACATGTCAACGTCTCACCTAACATAATATGATAAGTTTACTCGGCTGATTTGAAATTTCGCAACATCGTCATGGCACCTATTATGAATGTATGTCGATAATTTTATGAGATACAGATTTTTACAAGGATATAGGGGACAGGATTTTCCGGACCATTTACAATTTTTAATAAATACTTTTATAACCTACGAGCTTCAGAAAAAAGGTCTCTAGATCCAGGCGCAGATCCAGCATAATGGACACGGTAGGCATGCCGACAATCTTAATTATGATATAATTAAAACTTCTTAAAGCGTTCGCTGCCAACTACAAGTGTACTCGTAGTAAAACAACCAAATATGCATTATTACTCAATTCAATTCGTTTATTCCATAACAAAACAAATATTCGCGTATAATTTTTGCTAAATTTTGTAACAAAACCCACAATATATAAACAGGGGATGGTAAGATATTAAAATTCCAGAAGCGAATAGGTTAAGGTGAAATATATATATTTTATGTATATTTGACAGCAAACGAGCCGACGAGCCACCTGCTGGACTGGAAAGTGATCACCGTCGCCCCTGGACATCTGCAAGACCAGAGGAGGTGCTGATGTATTGCCGACTTTTAAAATACCTGTAAACACGAAAAAATCTTGGTAAAACTCATAATTTTCAAGTTAACGTCATTATTGGTCGGGCTGCGAAAACGATAGATAATATTAAATCTCTCTTTCATTTAACAATGCTTTTAGTTCAATCCTTACCTAATATGGGTCGGATCCTGGGGCCTCAGGGCCCACCAGATTCGACTGCGAAATAAACCCGAAACCCACGCGGACAAAGTCACAAGAAACAACTAGTTGATCATACAATCACTCCGCCGTGTGTAAATTGTTTTGTAATAATGATATTTGTCACTTGATGTGAATTCACAAGTCACTGTAAGTCACATTGTAGAAAGCATTAAAACCATCGGTTGCCATACGACCGTTAATTATTGCACTTTCCCTGCACTTCTATGGTAGTAAATTGTTTTCATTTAACGGAATGGTTAAAGTGTGAATGTTGGAACTTTATTACAGCCTATAAATGATGCCGCCGAGGTATTAAAACTTACGGAAACTACATACATATGTATGTATAAAGCTTTCGCTTAAAGATGCATCCCCTTTCATTACCTGCCTATTAATCGTTTTATATTGGTAATTAAGTATCTAAAGTTAAATCACTAATAAACGTGCTTACAAGTATACTTCAATTCCAAGTTAAAAGCTTTTAACACAAATGGCTCAATATTTCAGGTTAATTAAATATATCTATGAATAGATGAAATAAAATGCTGGATTTACTTTTTAGGCAATGCATAGTTGAAAATTTAAATTTTTGTGCCGGTCACACGTTGAAAGAAGCAAGAAGAAAGAGAATCAGTATTGCCATAGTAAACCAAATTACTTATCATAGACAATCTCATTTTTTGTTAAATTAATATTTTCATAAGTTTCTTAAACAACATGTATTAGATAACGTGTTGATGGAAGTTTTATGTTTAATAAAAATAGCTTTTTAAACTTTTAGTAACAGCGCAAAACTCTCGTCATATAGTATATGCGATTATATTAACTACTTATCGACTAAAGTAATTGCATTAAATAAGAGTCTATAGTAGGTACACACATACATAAATTATTTCGAAAAAAAAATTACGCGCAATGTTCAAGCCTAAAGATTTTGAATTATTTAAATAATACTGGCTGTTGTTTTAACTATTTTTTATGTAGAAAATATTATACCTAATTTTTTGTTTACAATAATACAAACTATGTCTTTGACAAACAAACTACTTTAATTTATTTATTTTAATTAAAAACAAGGCCGTTTTCACCATGTGCTTAAGCAAGATTTTATGGACTTCTACGATCTACACGTGAGGCGCATGTACCAATTCAATTCAATTCATTTATTTGCATAATGTGGGTATACAGATGTTACATGTGCAATACAGATGTTACAGTGTTTTGCTTCTTATTCGCTCCCAAACCCAAGCTATCATGGAAGGCAAAGGAATAATCTCAACTAGATTACTAAATTGGCTTCATATTCGACTCGTCATGTGCGAACTGCGTTTCCTCAAGACTGGAGGTGGAATAAGGACGTCCTGACTCCTGCTGCAGTGCATCGGCACGACCAGACTTGTTTGTACAAATAAACCCCGGGTGGCCACCATCAATCTTCATACCGAAACTAAACGGACCTTCGTACGGCTGTACTGATAGCAAATTAAATACGTAAAAGTAACTACGAAAAAAATTACGCCACATTTATAGTAAACACAAGTAAAATGAAATGGATAGGTCTTACTATGCCTGGTAATGGTTACGATGTCCTGTTCATTTTGGTAGAACCATAAATTAAATTGTAAAAATGGATTGATAATATCACTTACCTGATGTCATCTATGGGTCATCATCATTTCGAGAAGGTGTCACGGTCAATCGACCATTCACACCCTGGTGTGAACCGCCTGGTGTGAACGGCCTCTGACGTGGTTTCTTTAACGACTACCAGATGGCAACCGGGACCAACGGCTCAACGTGCCTTCCGAAGCACGGAATCATCTTAATTATCAGACAATCAGGTGATTCAAGCCTGCAATGTCCTAACCAAACTGAAAACAACTATACAAAGTATGCTTCCCGTGGGAATCGAACCCACGACCCGAGTCTTCAGGCAAACGCCTTAACCACTGGACCACGGAGGCAGTTGATCTATGAGTCCTGGAGGAAGAGTGGTGGTAGCTCCAACATGCCCACCATTCCGGTTATGGCGTAGAAAGAGCAATCATGTGGTTTTTAGCGGGTGCGAGTCCCGCATAACTATTCTGTACCCCGTAGCAGGTCATTAGTTCACAACGCATTTTATACACGTAAAAAAAAAACGCCCAAGCCTTAATAACCCAGAACCGTGTGACCTGGAGACTCGAGAAAATCAACTAGAAGAGCCGACCCGAGTGATGGGAGGTACTGATTTATTACTGACAAAATGTGTTTTCGTTCCAACTACATATCACGAGAGGACGTTCTAGTTTACGAGTACATCCAGAGCAAAGATTTCAGACATTTCATTCAAACTATTTTTATGTAGTCTCCATTATATCGAATTTAAATTTGTAGCTAATTAATTAATGATATTCATTTTATATCGAATTAGAACAAAACAGTTTGAAATTCCAATAGCCTTTATCTTAAATCGACTGAATACTCGTACGACTGTAGTCAATAATAATTTGGAGTGACACTAGACATAGTTTAAAACTAATACCATTAAAATTAAAATAAAAAAATATTTTGCATGCCAGTATCTGGTAAAATGTGTGTGACTTATGCGTTATATATGATCTCGTTATGTATCACATTTCGAGCAAAATAAAGTATTTGTATTTAAATAAAATAAAAAAACAAGAAATTAATAACTATTCTGCCGACGCTCCCGTACTTCAAGAGCAATCTTCGCATTGATACGGTTAGCGACGACCTTGGAATCCAGCTCCAGGACACAATTAGAAGTCTTCCGCCACCAGCGGCAGGAACACGTGCGCACTGACATGACATATCATATCCTCGCCACTTATCTACGCTTCTGAACTTCGCGGATTGTAAGGAGAGAAAGAATCAAAGGAGGGATATGTGTGTTTTTATGATATAGGACGGCAAACGAGCAAGCGAGTCGTGATGGTAAGCGATCAGCGCTGCCATGGACAACTGCAACACCCGGGTGTAACAGGAGCGTTGCCGGCCTTTCAAGAAGTTGGGGGAAGGGCATGGGGGGAGGAAATGGGGGAAGGATGGGCCTCCCGCTCTCTTTCTCACATATGAATGAAGCATAAAAGTGGTAAAGCTTCTACTCAAATTTCGATTTTCTGTGAGAGGGTGGTACTTCCCCGGACGAGCCGGCCCAATCATGGTATTAGCAAAAATTTAAGTTTGCTGGTATAGTAGCTCTACCACAGCCCACAGGGAGGCCTATTCAATGCAAACAAACAAATAAATAATCAAATCTATCTTCTTTATAATATTCGTTAAAATTTTAAATAAACTATGAAACTTAAGTAAAAATGCATCTTTTCAGAAAATACATACTACATACATAGTATCACGTCTTTTTCCCTCGCGGGGTAGACAGAGCCTAGGTCTAATAAGACTATATGGCCACATTTAGTATGTTGGAGGACGTATAAATGGAATACGGAATCAAAATAGTGATGCGTTGTTAGCCGCATCGACTGTTGACATGATTCCGTAGATTTTAACCCAATCCTCCGATCGGATTTGACAATCTGCGCGGGAAGAGAAGCAGCTGGCACATTTTTATTTGAGACCAGCATGGAAGAAAACAAAGGAAAGAAATAAAGGAATACGTGTATGTTTGTGAAATAGTTGATTTAGGACAAAATTTTAATTTATCTTTCGACACAGAGCGTTGAAACCTGGGATAGAAGAGGCAATATCAGGCTTTGGCCCTGAATGTGACCAGTTTAATGTGCATTTTAAAGTGCATATAGTTTTCGTATCGATCAAATATACCATTATATTTGATCAGAGGTTCCTTCATCACTATAAAATTGCATTCAATGGTGACGCGATCGATTGTCAGCGTCCTAAGTTTTCTCCTAATAATATTTTTATTACCATAATCATTTACATTTTTGTGAAATCCTATACTTACAAGTCTGTAAAGTGTAAGTTTCCGGTGTAAATAAGTCAAGGTCAACCTCCTCATGATTCACACAGCTACGGACTGACCGAGTCAATGTTCTCAACATACATGCCTCTAGCACTGTCTTTGAAGTAATTCGCTAATTTCCCATTGCATTAATGTCGATTAACACATTCTTAGACACTCAACCAAAAAAAAATGGAAATCAACAATGCCTCTCACATGTATAAAGCAGTCTTTTTGGGATTGAAGATAGCTTATGTTATTCTCCATAACACAGACAACGCATTCGCAAAATTTCATGATGATCGTAACAGAAGACAAAACGTGAAAGCGTAAATACAAACAACTTGTTATTTGTGTCTTAGGTTTAATTTTCTTACCTACTTATTAGAGCGCGCCTTAGCGAATAATTTTATTTTGATTTATCAAATAATTAAGCATTTAGGCATGCCTGTTTTAGGATTATAAACTGGATCGACTCATTTTGTGTATACGTATTGTTTTTGATATTTGTTTGTAATCTGTTTGGTGTGCTATATATTAAAAAAAAAAAAAAACTCACATTCACATTTATAATATTAGTAAGAATGACACGGAAAGTGTTATGCAATTATTTACATTCATGAGAATTCATCAGCAACAGGGAACACACAGGTAGAATCGTAACCAAGAGGGGATATTGTTACACTCTTTTTCTCAACTTGTTAAAATACCTTTAAATCATTTAATAAAGGTTAATCAATGAGAAAGTTGGAATACTTAAGATTAAGGGTGTTCGATAACACTTTAATTATTTTGATAAACATAAACAAATTTCACAAAGCATTCGCACGAGCCATGAACCGGCTCGCTTTCCAAATAAATATCCAATTAATTAAAGGCAACAATCATCTTACTCATATTTTTTAACTACAAACTCGTTTCTGTATTCCTGTTAATTCACTCCTAAAGAAACATATAAGAACAAAGTGCGTAAGCCATTATTTAGAGACATTTTTTTTTTTTGTAAATTCAATGAGAAAAAATTATAGCAAACTTACTGCAAAATAGGCAACTTAAAGTTTTTCAAAGTTTAAGAGATTGCAAACAAACCTATCGTTGGAAGGACGAACAGAGCGAACGCAGTGGTGAGTAAAGCCTCTCTCAGGCCCATAGGAACCGCCAAATGGGTTCTCATTACTAGAAAAAAACCACCAAATTCTTAGGTATACATAATGCAAACTGAATCAGCACGAACAGCCATCCACTGACGCAGCTGTTGGGTGTCGACGCAACGGGGAACCTTCAAAAAAACCGTACCAGGGCAACTGCCGTGAAAATCGGAAAATTGATTTGTACGTCTTCATGGGTAGCTGCACCGCCGAATCATTTGTACCAACAGCAGAAAAGTTACCTCCTAGCCACGATATGCCCTGGCCATTCTGGAATTACCACAGAACAACAAAGATATTAGAAATGGCAAGGTGGCGTGGCACGCGCGCCGACACTGCGCACAATCAGCTCACTTGAATCACCTGAGTAGTTTGTCCCACGATCGTCAAAGGAATAAAAGTGAGATTTACGTGAAAAAAAATCGAAAAATGCCGACGTTTTCTACCTATTCTAACGTGTAAAGTGAGAAGTCCTAGTGAAATTTTAACCAAAGGACTACTCATTTGTGTTGCGTTAGTGACTTGAAATGGAACGACGCTGGTTTTCATAGCAATCACGCATGATAACACTTCTAATGTGTTTGTTGTTCTGTGGGAATTACCTTAACCACCTAAGAACGCAGGTTGGTCAATGCAAAGATAATCTGGTCAAATGATCGTATACTGATAATAGCATTAACGTATGAAGCTGCGTCTACACAGACAATTCCATACTTACTGGTGTGCCACGCGCGCCCCGTGATCTGCACGCTGGAGGATCTGCATAATGCTACACTTTATGCAGTACAGGTCGCCAGGGGCCAAACGGGCCCAAACAAAAATATATAGTTGGGTGAATGTCGACACGCTAAGAAGAAGGTCAATCTGGCACTAGGGTGTGAAGTTATGTGTGGGAAATAGAAACGAAAAATTTTAACCATTTTTTTTATAAATTTATTTACAACCTAGGCTTAATTATGTTTATTCTGTTTTCACCAAACACACACAAAAAGTATTTAGAACTAGCTTTTGCCCGCGGCTTACTTACTTTTTCCCGGAAAACTTGTATGCAAAATTTCATGATGATCGGTTCAGTAGTTACGGCGTGAAAGCGTAACAAACAAACTCACTTTCGCATTTATAATATTAGTAAGGATTCTGTGTGCGATTCGTCCTATCGACTGCCCTGGGCGACCGCCCCGGGAAAGTCCTGTCTGGGCGTCGGTTCCTCGCGTGCCAGCTGCTACGCCTCTGCAGCTAAGATCGCAGGTAGTTTTATAAAATATCATTTTCAGAATATTGACGAGTCCAACCCAAATGATTATAATAAAGATATTTCATATATTGGGTACGTCTAGTCAAGTCACGATTTAATTTTTTTATCTTGTTATTATCTGGGTCATTTCAATAGTTCAAATAATAAAATCATCATCATCATCATCAGGTCCTTTTTAGTCTCCACTACAGGAGCACGACCCTCTCTGTACTACTAGGGCCATCCTTGGCCAGAGCAGTCATAGGACTTGGCCTACACTCTCCACGCTGGCCAGACGGGTTGGAGAGGTCTCTTAGATGTTTATAAGCTTTGTTTAGCTTGTATTTCCTAAGTCGCCTGCTACGACATCCACGGTAAGACTTGGAGTGGTCCTATTCTACTCTGCCGGATACCACACGGCTATCTGCCGGATACCACACGGCTATCTGCCGGATACCACACGGCTATATATAATTTAAATATACGAATAAAATAGTGAATTTAAATTATGTAAACGCAAATACAGCTTATTCGCGAGATTTAAATGTCTCGCAAATAGGAAATTGCATCGTAAAGAACATTACTGCAAATTACTTCAAGTTGATTTAAGACCCTGCTTCGCTACTGTAAAATGATTTGGGTTATTGACTTACTGACCAACAACTGACCACACAAATTGGTAAACCGAAAAGATTAAATATAAGTATAGTATACTTAGAGACGAATTAGAAACGAAAAAAATAGGCCAAATGTTTTATTTATTTATTTAATACCTAAGCTTAATTCTTTTATTACAGTTTTCACTAATGCGATAGAGAAAAATAACACAACAATGCTTAGAAAATTCGTTCAGAATAATTTATCACTGAGCGTACTAACTTTTGTTATTGTCGACTGTTTTTAAATTGTCAAAATTTTTCTTTGATCAGTGGTGTGGTGTAATAGAAATTTTCAAGTATACAAACATACGTTGAGAAAGTTTTTATCTAAACATATTGTAAACGTAAAAACCTGACTTAAAAAGCTGCCAGATATGTCTTATAACCATGGTTAATCTATTTTTTTATTAATATTGGATATGGGAAGGATATAGGCATGGATATAACGAAATGTTCTACATACATAGTATCACGTCTTTATTCCTTACGGAGTAGACAGAGCCTAAATATACCATAAGACAGAATTGCCACGATTAGCATGTTGATTTTCTACATACATCAAATATTTATACTGCAAAACATGCCAAAGAAAATAGACTCATACAATCGGACAAAAATAAATTAATTTTGAGTTTCATCGACCATGATGCTAGCCATGTGGCCAGATTCGTGTGGTCAGTCAAGGAATATCGCAATAATTTGACCTGTGGAAGAAAATTGGCCCGGCGTGATTAGCGGTCTAACATTACACATTGCGGTGTTTGCTAATTAGCGAATCATTGGGGTTAAGGAACTATATGTCTTCCGTCTCACTTTCTTTGGTCTACACTTGTCTTTTAATTAGAAGTAAAATTTAACTAATTTACACGTTTCACTCTTTGCTAGGATATTTCTAGTTGAAATCTAGCTTCATATGTGTTAAGTTTTTATTATTCTACTAGCTGTTGTCCACATATACTGTCGTGGACATTATTTTAGAGAAGAATTCTTTATTACACATTTTTTGGGTAACTTGAACGGTTTTCGCACTCGTCGGATGTCCTCAACTATGAATAATTTTCCCCCGTTTTCAAAACATTTTTTATTAATGCTTCGCTTCTATTGGTCGCAGCGCAATGTTTTATAGTCTAAAACCTTCCTCAATAAATGAACTATCCAACACAAAATGAATTATCCAGTTAAAACCAGTAGCTCCTGAGATTAGCGCGCAACAAACAAACTCTTCAGCTTTATAATATTAGTATAGATTGGTTGGCCGATAAAAATATATGATATCAAAGGACATTACTAAAAATAGGTCTTCTCGTTCTCATTTCTAAAGATAGTGAAAAAATTTGATACAAGACCCAAGAAGATCCATATAATATATATATATTTAGATATTACAAATATTTACTTTACGAATTGCTTTTACGAGGACGAAAAAAATATCTTTGTTCCGGCAAACTGATATACGATTGTGTTTTTTTGTAAAAAGGAGGATAGTATTGGTTAACAAATAAACGATATCCAGAATCCTTGAAAGTTTCTGGAACGAAGATCGGATGGAAAAACAACATAGTTTTGATATATTTATCCGAAAAAGAGAATTTTTGTGGGCCTCATCTATAATTTGAATGACGTATGACATCGAAATAAAGTAAATGTGTATTGATTTTTGATACATTTTTATAGTTATCATAAAACTCCAAAACAATAAAAGGTAACTTTAAAAAACTAGATTATTTTTTTCCCTCAATTAGCAACATTAGTGTTCTAAACTCTGTGGTGTATGTGGCCAGAAATCATACTTATCATGTGGTTTCCTGTCTAGACTATAGGACCTCTCCATACTGTCAAATTAGCCGGTCAGGGGTCATCCTCAACTGCCTGTCCGGTGGGTGCAGGTATGTCAGCGGGTACGCACGGCCAGGAGGCGGTAAGTAGCAGCTCAGGAGAGCTGCTACTTGCTTTTACTACATTCATCCGAGTGAGCATTTTTTTTAAATACTACTAAGTAGGCAAACATTCATATGGCCCACTTCATGAAAAGCGGTAACCATAACTTATAGACGTTTGCAACACCAAAGGTGCCACTCGCGCGTTAACGCGGAAAAATAACGTTATCCACCACAGGTATCGTTATTTGCTGATAACGTTAACTACGTTTGATAGAAGTAACGTTACCAAATATTAACGGTATAGACATGTAGCGTTAATACATAACGTTAAAATTAATTTTAACGTTATCAATTTTACCGGTATAATGGCACCAAAGTAACGATACTTATAGGTATCGTTATTTTAAAAGTATCGTTACCTTTGCCGAGCCAAATTACCGTTACCAAATTTTTAACGGTATTCCAAGCACTGCGCGTTGCAGACCCTGAAGAAATTTTTACGCCCTTTTTGAAGAACTCCATGTTGGAAATCCACTCGGAAAAACTATGACAGGTTCGTTCTACAACTTTAGCGTACGACGAAGAAAGTTCCTTTCAAAAGAGTAGTATCCCAATAACTTAATTCCCTTCCCAAATCCAACAAATTCCTATCCTTCCCTAGCTTAAAAGTGCTTCCGATGGGCAGCAGCGGTGGAAGCACAAGAAGCCCTCTAAACTGCGCTCACCAACCCGCCTGCCAATCGTGGTGAGTATGGCAATATCCTCCCATGGAGAGAAGAATCCTTGGAAGAGGCCTATGACATTTACGGCTGGAATGATGATACTATCTAATGGATGTCATAAGAGGCGACACATACATTACATACATCCCGTGCAACAAAAGCATTCTCAAATAGAGATGAAGTCGGGCGGCAGCCGGTCATAAAAAATCGAGAAAAAACAACAGCATACCCAAGAAGGGTTGACGTTAGGCAGGCAGCTATTCGTAAAAACAGCTGAACTTTTACATTATAAAAGACTTGCAAGCTTGCCATCCCCACATTAAGTGGGAGAAAGAGGAGTAGAAGAAGAGGTCTGAGCACTGTCTTCATTTTCCTGTTGAATAGCAAAATTCATATAACATCCTTATCCTTACTAATATTATAAATGCGAAAGTGAGTTTTTTTTTGTTACGCTTTAACGCCGTATTTACTAAACTGATCATCATGAAATTTTGCATACAAGTTCTCTGGAGTACGGAGAAGGACATAGGCTACCTTTTATTTCGGGAAAAAGTACTATTCTTGAGGGATCGACATTGACGCGGGCGGAGCCGCGGGCGAAATTTAGTTCTCATATAATCTGCATGCTCTGAAGTCTCTAGTTGTCTCGAATATCTTTAAACAGTATAAAGTCGGTTCTGCCGCATGTTCGCTTAGATCTTTTAAACTACGAGTACTTCACGGATTTTTATACAGTTTTCAGCAATAGATAGAGTGATTCAAGAGGAAGGTTTATATGTATTATTTACTGCCCCAATATCTACATTGCACCCGTGCGAAGCCGGGGCGGGTCGTTAGTATATTTATAAACAACAATATCAAACAACGGAACAAAAGTTTATATCATTCTGTATCTCATTTTATAAATAATATTTTTAAAGTCTCAGTAAAAAAGGATGTTAAGTTATCTGTTTTGTAGTATTTTAAATCACCGTAAAACCAAGAGCCGACAGTTTTGACGTCTGTGTCCAATCTGTGACCGATCTCCGTCCACTTCTAATAAGTCATCAAGTAATTACTCAATCAAGAGCTGCTGAGGTTATGGTTGTCTAGAATGTTTGTACAACAGCTCAGGAAAAGTTCTTTTTCTCGAAGTGCAACAATTTCATTACTTTTAGTGTGATATAATTCCTTTTCTTTTATTTTGCCAATTAAATTGTGTATGTGTCAAATTCAGAATTTTCAGATGAAAATGTGTTGATTTTTTTTAGGATGCAATATCTAATATGTTAACGACTAGCTGGTTCTCGCGACTTTACCAAGTGTGAGGGTACCGTACCACATTTTTTAAAATTCTTTAATAACTCTAAAAACATGCGTGGGAAGCTCGCGACATTTTCTATCTTCTCAACCGACTGCGTTACAGTATAGTGCAATTCAATTCTTAATGCTCTTGTTGAATATCTTCAATATAAGTTTATTCAGTAATCTTCCAGTGTTATTTACTTATCAAACGAGGAAACAATCCTCAAGATGCCTACAGAAATAATCCTTCCAGTCGTATTTGAAACAGCGACTACCTATAACGGTTCCGTATATACAACCCTGACATTAGTAATAGGGTCCCGTTTTACCCCTTTGGGTATGGAACCCTTAAATCTATGCCGTATTTATGGCAAAACATGTATTAGCTGGCAACCCTAGCTGCCCTAAACGAGTTAAGGAACCTGACGGATCGGATATTACTAAAGATAAGATCATTATTATTGCAAAATTCCCGACGAACGTCAGTAAGTCGAAGTTGTGATTACTTTTATGTCATTTGTTACACGCATTGCCCTAGGCACTAAGTCGGTCTTTGTTGTTTTTATGATAGCACTAGGTATACCAGCGAATATCGTGTCGCTGTTATCTTTGATTTGAAATGTTTCTTATATTTTATAGAATAACTATTCTGCATTTCAGGTGATAACAAAACCAACAAACCAAAGATTATAAAAATCGGCTCCCGTTGTTGAGTTATAATATTCGAACACACCCGACTTTGGTTTATTTGGGTATACACGTAAGTTCTCTAGATTTAAGACCTAGTTTGATCGATTTTTACTCCCAAACCCCTCCTTACCAAAACAAAATGTCATCCAAATCATTGGAACCGTATACAAGGGTTTCTCATTTAATAGATCTAACTACTAACTAGCATCAAACAGAAAGGAACTCTTTTAATCAAATGTGTATTTAACATATAATTGCTAAAACCATTGGACCACACATGTGATGAAATTAAAACAATTTTAACAGAATATAATTAACCTACATTACAGCCAATGCCTACGGCGGAAATAATGACAGTGTCAGTTCCATAACAATCGGTTCGCCGGTTATAGAACAACCGAAAAAATCTTGACGTGATTGCCTGAGAAAGTGGGCCTGCGCCGACTAGACCGACGGCAGACAGACTTTTTACATCACTCATTTCAACTTTACCACAATTATCTAATATCTGATTATCCATTGCTCCTTCACCATTAAGATCGACTGTAGCAATTGTTATTCAAGCAGTATTGGACTTCGTATAATGCGAAGTAATGGCTTTGAAAGAAAATTATGCAACGTCACGATAGACGTGGTACACTTTTTGTCAGAACACAAAGCAAATCGTATTACAACTTACAAGGCTTGAAGCGTAACTATTAATTACTATCATTACTTCAGTTAGACTGATAGGGAAACAATCACTTTATGTTTATTGGGTAAATAAAAATAAATAATTATTTTTTCTTTATACATAAATTTAATTAGTAAATACTTTGAAGGAATCATGACTGAGGTACACTATCTATAGTTGAGATATACTCCGTTTAATTTTCCACCGACATTTTCTTGAAGGACTTTTCCTATGGAAAGAATGCTGTAGGAACCCAAAAAAAACGATATTTTAATACAAATTGTCGGGCTGAGAATTCATTTGTATGAAAATGACAATTTTTTTCTATATCCCAGTGTTGGTCCAATAGGAAAAGTTGTTCATTTTATCATACTGTGTGTGTTGTTGGTTAACTTACACGCTGTATAATACAAACTCCAAATGATCATACCACGAAACGATAGTGGCTCAGTGCTCTAAGAACAGAACGCAAACTATAAGCAAAAGATATCGGGTTCGAACCCAGTCAGACCCTACCTACTTCTGAGTGTGTTACCCAAACTGACACTATCTGCCTCGAATCCGAATTTTCACTAGTGTGGCGCAGTGGTTCCTGGGTTCGATCCCTGGCCAGGTCAAGATGGAAGACGTTCTTTTTCAGATTGACCTGTGTCTTGGATGTTTATCTATGTAAGTATCTAGCATAAAATATAGTATCGTTGAGTTAGTATCCCGTAACACAAGTTCACAACTTACTGTGGGGCTAGCTCAATTTGTGTGATATGTCCCTATTATTTATTACTTATTTATTAATAAATATATAGGGACAAATCGTACCTATTGTAAGTTGTGAGCTTGTGGCGCGGGATAATAACTCAACAATATTATATTTTATTATAAAAATACATATAAAGATAAACATCCAACACCCAGGCCAATCTGAAAAAGATAGTTTTTCATCATGACCTTCCGGCCTATTTGCTAACTCAGTGTACAACGTTTTGATAGTTATTTCAGAGTACATTACGTTTTATATATCTTTAATAAAAATAGTCAATCATATAAAACCCGCATTGGATTTTGAAGTGACCATCAAAACGTTGGTCACTGAGTTAGCAAATAGGCCGGCAGATTGGGGATCGTACTCAGGACCCTCCGTGTCGCAGGCTGGCGTGTTCAGGAATGGAGGAAGTAGAAGAAGATTATATTTTATTCAAATAGTACCTGAATTCTTTATTTTGTGGTAAGGAAAAATATTTCATTTTTAGTCCAAGGCCCGAAGCAGTTTATACGACATAATATAACTAAGTTAATCATTATATCCAATGATTAACTTAGTTAGCTCTTGTAATGAAAAACCCTTCGATCATATATAATGGTAGATACACAGTCTCATACAAAATGAAGCCTAAATAATGTCCCCGAGCCAAAACATCATGCATACTTACAAACCACAACAAAAACGGTACAAACTGAAATTCTGACACTTCATCTTTCTTTTTCACTTTTGACGCGTAGTTTTTGCATCTTTTCACTGACCTTTGTCATCGCGAGACGTGTAAGTGCTAGCGCGGTTTATTGAAACTGTGGACAAAACAGCTCCGAAACTCGATTAAGGCGCTGTTTTGCTGGTGCCACTTTTCGAGCGCGAATCGTGTATCTACCATTATATTTGATCGAAGGAAAATCTTATAAAATATTTTGCAAGTCGATATAATTCTCTACTAATAGGTTTATACTCTACTGAAACCAGGACGCGTAAAATCTTGATAGCTGTATCTTGTTGCTAAATTTATTGGTTGTAACAGCAACTAAGTTATAAAGTTTCCTCATAAAACACTAATTCATACTGTAATTTAGAGTAAGACTATCATATTTTTTAATACGCAATGGCACAAAAAGAGAGTGTACGTGTAGGTATCCAGTATTCACCCACATGGTCGAAAGACCTGACCAAGCTCGGATGCGTGCCGTATCCAACCGGTGATTTTAGAAATCCTTGGGAGAGACCTATGTCCAGCAGTGGACTGATTGCAGATGTAATGATGATGATGACGATGATGGGTAGAAATAGTTTGAATTCTTTCCTTAACCGTAGAATAACATAGGCTTTACATGTTTTGGTAGGACAGTTGTTTTTATTTTTCTTTGAAAAAAAATTTATGTATCTTAGTGACTAAGATCGTATTAGATTTCGAGCTGCCTAAAAACATAATAGTACGTAAACTATGCTGACGCAAATTAATAAAGTGGTAATACCTAATTATTTAATGGCATCGTCTTTGAATATACTGAGGTCAGGCAGCCTGAAAAAAAGCATTACCGATTGACGCAAAAACTACCGAAAAGGATTAATTATGATTACGGAATCAGTGACCGAATCGACTTGCCGTGAAAGCCTTGCCACAATCGATTTTATAATGTGTTTAAAACTCGTCATGACATAATAATTATTTAAATGTAATATTATCGACAAATATATGGAGTACTATTAAGTCTCCAAAGAATAATAATACTTTTGTGTTCAAATAGGTTAGTGTTGGGAACTATAGCTCTATATCCGGATAACGGCAAGGTTCCGGGTTAGAACCTCGCCTCCTAAACTATGCCTCCAAACCAGACAATTGGGCCCTGGCTGTCAGGGGGGCGATGCTCACACGCTCGACATGGTGTCAAAGTAGATACGAGTATTATCGAAAAAACATGGCTGACATTGAATTGTGCTATTCTCACTATATCACAGTCGATATTTATCGACTGCCAGAGCTCGATATACATCTAGTGGTCGGCAGCACTCGACAAGATATGTCTCATATATGCTATAACTTTGAAGTTTTGATGATTTTTAGGTTAGATTTTGTAATAGTATGGGCTTGTTTTTTTAGTAAATAGGTATTCAAACATTTATTTTGAATCCACGTCGCACTACATAATTTTTTGCGAAATTTTTGTTGTTCCATATTGTTTTGTCTTATTTCAAGTAGTCTTTGGCCTGCGTTTTTTGGTTTGACAGCGCTCTGTTAACAACTCTGATGCTGCAGATGTCCATAAGCGACGAGGGCACTTAGTATGAAGTTTTTACTATGAAGTGTTTTGTATGATCATCTACTAGTACAAGCAAAGATCGTGCTTCTAAAGAATCTTCGCACAAGCACTTTTATATATGTTTAAAAATCATACTTCTTTAACACCTGAACGCTTCCTTACCGGATGTAAGAAGTTGGATATTTATATTCACCAATGAAGTTCCCATCCATGTATTATAGTCCCCAAACACTATCTTTTTCATCAGAAAATCGCATTGGGACAATCTAGTAAGATAGCCACAGGAACAGATCAAGCGATCCTTTAAAGGCCAGAAACAACACGGCACGTCCGACAACGTCATTAACATTCAAATAATACCTATGAAATATCACCACTTCAATAGTGATGTAACCACGATACTAAGAACATAAATGACGCACTTGTCAATTGTTTAGTTTGTGTAAATGCTCAGGTTTCCAGCCGACTCTCGATTTCCAATTGTATGTTCCTTATACAGGCTACAAAGTAACAGATGTACAATCATTTGAGCAGCAACAAATGGACTCTAGTAATAACGGCGTGGGTGGTCTCTTAGACGTTATTCATCATAGTTTCACTCTATCCCGATAGAAACTCGGTAATGGTTAGTCTGGCAGATAATATGATATCCCTGCTCTCTCCGAAAAGCGAAGCCGATAGACATCCGATTTTAATCACATATTCACATGATAAAATTGGATATTGCTACAGTGAATATCTAATTCAAAGCTCAAAGTTTAAATCGTGATTGAGCCACGCTATCAGCGAAATTCATGTTTACATGAATGGGCCGGCTCGTCCAGGAAAGTACCACACTGTCACAGAAAATTGGGTAGAAGGTTTAACGCTTGTATGTTTCGTTCGGTGAGTGTGAGAGCCGGAAGCCCATCCTTCCCCCCTCATGTCCTCCTCCAACTCGTTGAAAGGCCGGTAATGCTCCTGTCACAACCCTCGTGTTGCAGTTGTCCATGGGCAGCGGCAATCATTTAATATCAGGTAACTTGCTCGTTTGCCGTCCTATATCAAAAAAAAAAATCCTATAGTTTACCTTGCCACTTGACTTTCTATAGTTAACCCCTTAACTGCCACTTCTACTAAAGAAACGTTAATAAAATTTTCTTACACTTTTTTTGTTCCTGTATATTGCTTTAGCGATAAGGCCGCGTAATTGTATATCCTATTTCTTAAGCGGGTGCCGCGCGAACGAAAAACGTCGCTACTGCGCAAGCCATTAGGCTGCGCAGAACCATTCGGAGATTAGGGAAAAAGATGAAAAGTCTTAATATTTCCATATTTATCTTACTAATATTATAAATGCGAAAGTGAGTTTGTTTGTTTGTTTGTTACGCTTTCACGCCGTAACTACTGAACCGATCATCATTAAATTTTGCATACAAGTTCTCTGGAGTACGGAGAAGGACATAGGCTACCTTTTATCCCGGGAAAAAGTACTATTCCCGAGGGATCGACATTGACGCGGGCGGAGCCGCGGGCGAAAGCTAGTATCTTTATAAAGCAAATTAGAAAGGGGGCGACCTCCGAGACGTACATATAAATATTGTCATGTGAGAATTATTGTTTTAGACGTAAAAATTACAAAGTTTTCGAAGAAAAATGCTTTTAGATATCATACCATATTTATATCATTTTTAAATTTCATTCCAACAAGAGGGCGATCTTGTTCAAGGATTGATCTAAATTATACAAATACTTTTGATGTATTTAATTAATTCAGCGCATAGAACTAGTGATTTAAAAACACGTAAATTTTTACAATTTCATGCAGTACCGTCTTAATATTAAAGCCTTTGTATGAAATTTTGGTGCAATAAAGAGTTTATTATTATTATTTTGTTGTCTCTTACATTAGTAATCACAGGCCGTAGCCCGGTCTTTTGAGGCTTGCAGGGGACACATGTCCAATATGTAGAGGCCTTATGAGACGTTTACAATAAAAAGGGGTGGGGCACTATCCAGGTCATGGCTGTAAACACACCATAGAAATGTGCTCACAGACAATCCCCAGAAGGTGCAAACCTATTTAAATAAAAGATTAATTAATACTCTTAGGGCTACCATGGGATGAATGGCTAATGGTTTGTATATGGGCTATGGGAATAATTATGCCTGATCAATGTTGATACACACGGATAAAATAGGCAGGTGGTGATGCAAAAATATGCAGCAATGGGGCAACATTAGTTGAGCGGCTGAAGGGTGGAAAGGTGTCACTGGACTTTGAACGTACGATTACTCGCAGCCATTAAGGGTGCCATCACGCACACCCACTCGCCACTTACGTTTCACATCCACCATTCGAGCATATAGCTCTCGCGACTCCACTCTGGCCCGTCGGTAAAGGCAAACCAGAAGTAGGAATCCTGTTATAACTTCGATTTCCACTCTGATCGGTAAATCGGAGGCGTGGAACAGGGGCCAAGGCAGTACTCAGGTCACTGGGGTCGCTACTTTGCAACAGTTCGCCAAAGGCTGCGAGTTTATTATTTTTATCCCCATGTTCCTTTGTTTTACCTTGCTTTAGGTATAGTATTTTAACATTTATAGTCTACTAGCTTTCGCCCGCGGCTCCGCCCGCGTCAATGTCGATCCCTCTGGAATAGTACTTTTTCCCAGGATAAAAGGTAGCCTATGTCCTTCTTCGTACTCCAGAGAACTTGTATGCAAAATTTCATGATGATCGGTTTAGTAGTTACAGCATGAAAGCGTAACAAACAAACAAATAAACAAACAAACAAACTCACTTTCGCATTTATAATATTAGTTAAGAAGAAGTTAAGATAAGATTAGGATGTCTCTCAGGGGGTGTCATACGTTCATATTCGATAAGACATTTAGAAGTTATGGTGGAATAAAGAAACTCAGATACTGGTATATTAATATATATGTTACGGTAAATTTGATTAATTAAAAATTATTAATAATTTTATAACATTATTAATAATAACCTCGTGTTTTGGTAAATGTGAATAAACAATTGAAATTAATTACTTTTGGTAGTTATTATTAATAATTCACTACACTCATTGGTAAAAGTGATAAAATAAATAAAAAAAACAAAGTTTTTAGTCCAGCAGGTATTTATTTATAATATGATATGACACACAGTGCTTGTCTCAGATCACACAAACAAGGGTAGGTCTTGTACCTGTAGAAATTGACAACAAAAATCACCTTTTAATCTGAACTCTAAATAAACAAAGTTAAAAGAGTGAGAGAACAGCCTCTTAGCAGCGATAAAGAGTCGCCACTCCAGCTGGAAATACCAATGTATGATATGTCTTTAAACCGGTCTAAGCTGGAGCAGAAACTATTGCATTATGAAAGAGAAATTTGTGGGTTATGGGATTTAAAATGTGGCTGGCCTTGCGCGAGGTTATTGCCAAGGATCAGACACCTGATATTATTATAAAACGGCAGAATTATAGACTCGTCATCACCATCAAGAAGGCCTCATGTGATCAAAGTATTAAAAAGGCTTCGGGATGATTCATAGTTATAAATTATTTTGCCCTACCAACATGGGAATGGAAATTGATGTTATTTTTGGAGTCCAAGATGGCGGACGTGACTTTTCATGAAAAATCAGCTAGGGCGTCATTTTTTGGGTTTTTTGTAATCAGTTATGTAATCCAAGATGGAGGGCGCGACTTTTCGTGATAAACCAACATGAGTGTCATTTTCTAGGTTCAAGAGGGTGTAGATCTCGTAAATGATGTCAGTTTTAGAATCTAAGATGTCACTCCAAGTCTTCCCGTGGATGTCGTAGAAGGCGACTTAGGAAATACAAGCTAAACAAAGCTTATAAACATCTAAGAGACCTCTCCAACCCGTCTGTTCAGCGTAGAGAGTGTAGGCCAAGTCCTCTGACTGCTCTGGCCAATTAAGGCCCTAGTAGTACAGAGAGGGTCGTGCTCCTGTAGTGGAGACTAAAAAGGACCTGATGATGATGTCAGACGCGACTTTTCATAAAAATGCAGCAAAGGGAGTCGTTCCATGGCGATTTTTGAGGCGTAGGCCGTAGATCTCGAAAATGACGTTATGTAACCTAAGATGGCGGATGCGACTTTTCATTATAAATCGACATGAGTGTCAATTTCTACGTTTTTTTTCGGTATAGATCTGGAAAATTACGTTAGTTTTAGAATCCAAGAAGGCAAATCTTCGCGTGGCCTCTTGCACATCCCGCACGCCGCCCCGCCACCCCTGCCCGCACCTCTGTTGACCAATCGAGAAAAAAATCGCCAGTGTAAGTTTATTTTTATCGGTAGTTATTTTACATTTATCGGTACTAAGGTCACATTATTAATAATCACCGACAAATGTGATAAATTTCTCACTTTTACCTCTTCATTCGGTAATTATTAATAATGATAGAGAATTATTAATAATTTTTGATTAATCACTCTAACCGTAACATATATACATATTGACATACATACAGGCCCCTCTTTCCATTAGGCACACTGGGCACGTGCCCAGGGCCCCGCGATCGGTAAGG
This sequence comes from Elegia similella, assembly GCA_947532085.1. Classification (NCBI taxonomy): domain Eukaryota; kingdom Metazoa; phylum Arthropoda; class Insecta; order Lepidoptera; family Pyralidae; genus Elegia; species Elegia similella. The sequence goes on along the minus strand of OX383926.1, from coordinate 23,465,778 downwards.
CCAGTTGCTTCCAATAGGATATACGATAGCCGATTATTATTAATGCAAAATATATGACGAATAGATAGTGACGGACAGACAGACACACGAGTGACCCTTTAAGAGTTCCGTTTTGTCACTCAAAAAAAATATTTAAAAGAGGTGATAAATCAATAATTATAGCGCTGCAAAAACGAATTATTAATAGGATTAGGCTTTCCCCAGCCTATGTTGTTTATTTATCTTTGTTATCTTTTAATGTTTCTTGGGAGCAAATACGTTTTTAATAATGCCACAACCACAACCATTCCCGGCATGTTTCTAGTTCGTGACTATAAATATGTAAAGTTACCTATTGTTACATGAGGTCTTACTGTATTAACCTTCCCTCGGAAATTTCACGAGGTATTCCAAATGTCGAGCTCAGTGAGTACTGCTTTCACTCACGAAAATGCATATAATGTTACGTACTTGCATACATCTGATAGTTCATAATTATCCATACTACATGACCCGTTTAGAGAGGGGGTCCCTTCTCTAAACGGGTCATGTAGTAGTAGGGTTCGAATACCACGCTTTGGACCGTATCGCCATCACATAGTCAATCTATTAAGAAAATTTCGTGTTTTTCTAAGCTATATTCGAATTATAGCACATTGAAAATCAATGCTTTATAATAATCAATCAGAAGTAAAAAAAAATGTCTTCTTTAACTTAATGTAAAACTAAGACGGAGTTCCGTCCTTCCCTCATTTCCTCACCCCGTGACCTTCCCCCAACTCCTTTAAAGGCCGGCAACGCTTCTGTTACACCTTGGTGTTGCAGTTGTCCATGGGCAGCGCTGATAGCTTACCATTAGGTGACTCGTTGACTCGTTTGCCGTCCTATATCATAAAAATATAAGAGGGGTCTTGGTATTACATATAAAATCACGAGGCATTACCAAATTTGGTAATATTCCTGATAATAGCAACTTTGGTTCGAGGCTGAAATTAATGTACCTGCCTATTGTCATAAACGCCATTGTAGTATTAATAGTGCAGATAAGTAAAAATGTACAGAAAACTTGTAGTCTATTCGCGTTCGCCCGCAGCTCCGCCCGCGTTCTGGTCGATCCCTCGGGAATAGTACTTTTTCCCGGGATAAAAGGTAGCCTATATCCTTCTTCGTACTCCAGACAACTTGTATACAAGATTTCATGATGATCGGTTCAGTAGTTACGTCGTGAAAGCGTAACAAACAAACTCACTTTCGCATTATAATATTATAGTAAGGATTAGTAAGGATACCATACATATCACATCTTTATCCCTTGCGGAGTAATGGACAGAGTCCACGATTAAGACCAAAATCCGCGTTTAGCATATTGGTGAGCATAAAGGTGGAAAACAGAAGCAAACAACCACTGAGCTGCTGTAGCTTCAAATCACCGCGGCGGATTTGTTCATCACATATTACTACAGCAGCTCAGTGCTTGAGAGCATCGACGGGCCAGGTGTCGAAGGTTTGTGGGTTCAAATCCTACCTGTGGCGCAATTTTTTCATCACATATTTTCGATTTTAACATAGGTCTTTCGTTTGTATGTTCTGAAAGCTTTCTGAGACATTGACGTTATTTGTGGTAAACTTTGACAATAGGTGTAAGGTTACGGTTGGAAGCAGATTCAATTTGCGAATCGATGCTGCATAATACCTCTATATACTATCATCTACACAAACAATTGTAGTAAAATCACGGCATCATAGCTAGGGTTGCGAAATTCTAGCCCGCTAAATATGCTAAAAATGAAAAACCTCTAAGTCCTCTAAAACTCTAACTAGAATTAACATGAGGAAAGTTTTACAAGGTAGAGAAAAGTAACTAACGAAAAATCCCTAAATAATCAGAAAAGCAGTATCAGTTGTAGTCATTGTCAAAACAAATATAACGTCGATACGATACTACAATGTTTATTTTTACGTATTAAAGTTACTAACACTTAGCCTTTTTTTAGTTATTCTTCGGAAAGTGTTTCGTAAAATAAGACACATTAGTGAAAGAATACACTGCATACTGCATATCATCTTCATAAGAATACATAAAAACTCTTTCAGATAAAAAACTTTGAAGTCAACTTTAAAGGATCAAAATCATAATCAAGTAATCACTTTTAGTCACGTTTGATACTTAATCAACTTAAGTTCTATCCACTTGTGCACATCCAACGCAACTCAACAACTTGAGCAACCCATCTACGGTATTTACTTCCCTCTACCCCATCTACCATCATCTACGGTATTATCATTTTTACGTTTTGTATCAAAAATTATTTCCGTACTTGTAGAGCTCAAGGCCCTAGCAGATAATAAAGCATGCAAACTTGGGTTCCAGCCAGCGCCGTTTATCGTGAGAATTATTGTGGAAGGAAATTAATATCCAATGAATTCTAAAGTCAAGTCTCATAGCTCAGGTAATGTAACAGGCAGTATTAACATTTCTATTTCTTGTATGTTTGTTTTTAATGAGTTATGTAACTCTACAATAAAAAGTACATTATTAGCTGGTGTTATATTTTTTACACCCTGCGTTAAAGCTTGTTGCCCGGAGTAGATCGAGATGAAGAAGCACTGTGGAAGACGTCTGCCCCACTCGATTTGAAAAATTATTTTGCTATTAGAATCCTACATTATCCCTGATAAACATTGGCTTTAGAATAAATACATATATCTAACGGGCGGGCCGGTAGTTTATAATACGCTGGCTGGACTTCGCACCACGATTTCTGTCGGATTTTTTAAAACAATGCATATTGATTTCACTATCTTATTATGATTATACTCGTAGTTGGCAGCGAACGTGTTAAAAAGTTCAGTTTTTATGTAGAAATTGGCAAAAATCTTTCAAAGTAAAATTTAAAACAAGTTTGCAGTAATAGAAGAAATATAACTCATATTTTATGCTATAGGACGGCAAACGAGCAAGAGAGTCACCCGCTGCCCATAGACAACTGTAACACGACGGTGTAACAGGAGTGTTCCTGGCCTTTCAAGGAGTTGAGGGATGGACATGGAGGGAGGAAACAGGAGAAGGATGGACCTCCGGCTCTCTCACTCGCCGAAAGAAGCATTTCTATGCTTCTTAAATATGCGGTAAAGCTTCTACTCAAACGTCAAATAATACAAATTTTCTTTGAGAGTACGGTACTTCCCCGGACTAGCCGGCCCATCCATGCTAATAGCAAAAATGAATTTTGCCGATGGCGTGGCTCTACCACAACTACAACTTGCACTTCCTTCACTTGCAATATGAACATGTCATAGTTGTATGGTTCCATAATTTCTCAAACGGCAACGACACAATAATTTTCACGTTTCTCTGTAAGCGTTTTACTCTACCATTTCTAATCTTAATTTCTCCAAGACATTTACAATAAATAATGATTCTTTTAAATTAATGACAAGAAATCAATCATCATCACAGACACTGAGGATGGGGCTATACGCTTTATAACATACGAGAGGTATTTGTCATTAAAGATACGACGTCCAAAAGTAGTCATACAACTTGTCAAGTGGATGATAAATTACAAAACAATAGACTTTCTTATCTATCTATTATATTACTATTAGTACTGATAATGTGAAAGTTGATTGGTTTGTTACCTAATCATGTACTTTTATTATTTTTATCGTTTTTTTTTCAATATTAGTATAAGTTCAGACTCACTAAATAAATTAATAGATATGAACGGACAAATCACACAGCTTGAGCTAGCCCCAATGTTAATTGTGTTTACTGGATAGCTACTAACTCAACGATACTATACTTAATGACAAATACATATATAAATAAACATCCAATACTCAAATCAATCTGAAAATGTCATTTTCCATCTTGACATGAGGACCTAAAGAAAACAGAATCTCGAGAATTTTTTTTTTAAAACTAAGAGTTGCACACCAGGAGTGCCGGCAGAAGTAAAAACTCCACGCGGTAGAAAGAGAGGGGGATATAACTTCCTCTCCTTCGCCGCGCCGGTGGTCTCAGGTCACTTGTCCGTCTTAAGAATTTTTGATCAGGTCACGTGTCCTGACGCAAGTTTAACATTATTTACCCATCCATAAAAGTGCACGACGCTAAAAAAGCTTTCGCTTAAAAAATTTGACCTCCCATACAAAATCTCCGATCTTCATTGCTCAGAAGTACAAAATCATGCTCAATATATAGTTTTTTTATTACATAATCATGTTTTACGGTATTTACATATGTAAAATAATATTTTTTCTGTACTACATTTTGGAACCTGTAAGTTTGATTCTGTGATTAAATATGAAATGCATCAAAATATGAAGGTAATACACATAAAGCTTTTAAGAATAAGCGGAGCAAAACAGTTATAAAAAAAATATTTTCATGTGTATTATAATTCTGGCAAGAATTCTAATTACTATTAAAATAATGAGTTAAAGAAAATAATGAGATTTTACAAACCAAAAAATAAGCTACTTTTATAATTTACGACAATGTTCCTAACACAAATAACAAGAAATCCAAAAATAAGGCGACTTCAAAGAATCGACGGCATCTACTAAAAGATCCGAAGATGCGATTTTATTGTCAGCTATCGCCTATTCCGTCAGATAATCTAGGCAAAATAGTTCTGGCGAGACGCCAGACATGATCTTACAACTTTGCCACGATAACTTTACCTACTACTTTACTTTCTTCCGCTCTTATTACCACGTAATAAGGCTGCAATTAGACTGTTTATGTATTTTCGAGGTCTGTTCGTCTGTAATCTGATGATGGCGCGATCGACACCGTATCGAGTGTCGTTCCGCTTCGGCGACCCACTGCGCGACCTGGCTGCGCCTGTGGTGTGAATGGAACTAGGTCCTGGTTACTATTTACAACTGCCTATTTATTGCAGGCTTGAATCACCTGATTGTCTGATAATAAAGATGATTCCGTGCTTCGGAAGGCACGTTAAACCGTTGATCCCGGCTGACATCTGGTAGTCGTTAAAGGAACACGTCAGAGGCCGAGAGGCGTTTCCGAAGAATTTGACATCAGGGTGTGCAAGGTCGATTGACCGTGACATGTACTCGAAATGATAATGAACTGCCTATCGATTATTGAAGGCAAATATTCAGCAAGTCTTGATTCACCCATATACCGTGTGTAACAAAATGACGAAATAATATTTAAGGGGCATGATCAGTCCATCATATTAAACAAGTATCCCCAGGGAACATACGTCGAAGGACAAAAAAATTTTTTGAGCTTCCATAGAAAGTCGATCAGCTGATTGCTTATTTTGTATCGGAGATCGAATTTTTCTTTTTAATTTTCGAAGTTTGTCCCTTGGGGAAAGTTGTTTAATATTATGGACTGATCATGCCCCTTGAATATTATTTCGCAATTTTGTAACACCCTGTATAAGACAATGTACTACTAACGTATAGACTGCCAATCTCGTACAAATATATTGGCCCAACTTAAGGCCTGTTAAAAGCTCCCAAGTAACTGGCAAGCATGTGCCAACAGGCTGTGGAAGTTTCACTAACTGCCACTATGGGCGGCGGAGAGGGCGCTGCAATGCAATAGCTACAGCTTCTAACCCACTGCGCGACCTGGCTGTGCCTGTGGTGTGAATGCAACTAGGTCCTGGTTACTATTTTACAACGGTCTATTATTATTGATGGCAAATATTCAGCATGTCTAGATTTACCCATATCAAAGACAATGTAATACTAACGGATAGACTGCCAATCTCATACCAAAATATTGGCCGAAAATTTAATGCAATCGTGTTTTTGAGTAAGATATTTAGCAGACTTAGTCCTGAACTTTGCTGCATTTTTATTTCAACTTGAGTATTTCATTATTATTGATATTACAGACGATTATGCAAAGCAGTCTGACATAGTATAGGCCCTTAAGGTCTGTTAATATTTTTCTTTTTTTGGAAGTACTATGCAGCTAGCTCCAAGTGAGCTTTCGCTACTTTACCAGGCGTTTGAGGCGAAGGCAGAGTGCCCCTCAGCCTATAAAGAAAACATCACCAAAGTGCCCCCAGGACGGACGGACCTCGGCTTTGGGCGTTGCCTGTGTGAGCAAGGCTTGGAGAGACAGCAAACTCTCATATTGCCTGATGGGCCGCGTATTCGTGCATGCAAAGCCTGAAGGGCCAATTTGAGAAACAATGGCAAAAGTCTTTGGAGAGCAGCAACTCTCATTTTTGCGCCAAAGTACGAGTATCTGCCGGCAAGCTGCGGTAGTAAGTTCCACTAACTGCCACTATGGGCGGCGGAGAGGGCGCTACAATGCAATAGCTACAGCTTTTAAAGCTTGATTTTAATGAAAGTCTAGATATATCCGTATCAATCATAGTGATTTCAATCACAATCATGTAATAATACTGTAAACAATTCTTCTAATTTTTAGCAGAAACTTTTCCATACAAATTCCCTGCCCAGCTAAACATAAAAATAGGTACCAAATATTAAGTCTACCTCACTACCTCTGCTTAAGTTTCAAACGGCTAAAAAATAAAATAGGCTTTTTAGTATATAAATGATTATTAAATTGATTAAATTACTTAGAAATCATTTTATGTTTATTTTTATAAAATTCATATATTGTAAGCACATTATTACACCTGAGCCCTTTAATCGATTAGGGACCAATCTGGACTGAGTTACAGCGTGTTCTTCTCAGTAATGGTCATTCCGAAACGAGTAGAAGTTATTCGATTTGCACATCACCACATCACAGGCTTGTAAGCAATAAGCAAAATAAATTTAAGGACATGTTTATTATTTAAGATCTTATTTACTCTATTTTATGTGAATAAATTATAATTATCACGGAATAAAATTTTAAGGAAAATTAATCATTAACTTCATAAAAATATATTGTATGTAGCAATCGCATAGATCCCGTAGAAAAAGTTGTACATATTGACGGGCTCTGTCGTCCGTTTAAAGCTATGTATGACGAAGACGCCTAGTACCTATGCTATGCCAAATACACCCACCATAATAATATTAACATGTCATTCAAAACCCTAAATGTTATCATAATATAATTTATGGCCTGTAAATAATCCTTTTAAACATAACAAAACATAATTTGTTCAATTTATGTATGATTGTAACATTATACCAAAAAGAGTGTTCAAAGTTTTGAACCGCACATTTTTGACCGTCCTGTAAACTTTGCGTTTTGACACTTAATATTGTATACCTCCAGCTTATGATGTGTAGAATGGCTGGACCATGTACCTACTTTGAAGCTAAGCGACTACATTGATAGTACCTTCCGGGGATAAAACAAAAGAATCCATTGCATTAAATTGTCCATATATTCATCGGGTCGAATCAATATACATAACATAAAAGCCACGACCACCTACATCTCAAAGGTTATCGAAAAAATATACATACATTCAAGAATTCATAAATTCGTGACACATTACAATATTCATGTTAATACCATTGTACAACTGTTTCATACAAATTTAACATTGCTTAAGCGTCTTCATTTCTCAAAGTATCGTCCGTCACGCAATGCGAAATATACGAAATCATGCACATTATTTACCGATCGTTTCAACCTTTCGATATTTATACTACTTCTATATCCGATTTTGCCTGTAGTCAATTCTTTTTTGGCAATCTCAATATATAAAATCAAAAATCATATTCAATCAATAAGAAATCTTAATATATAAAACAAAGTCGGATCTGTTGGAACATTTTTAACTTAAGAACGGGTGAATCGATTTTTGTAATCTTTAATTTGTTGATTTTGTTATCATCCCGAATAGTAGAATAACTATTAATATATTAGAAACACTTAGAAAAAAAAGTTGCCTCAAGCGCCTAAAATCCCAATGGCGCTCCTATTAAAAAAAACTGAGTCGACCAAAACATTCTTAACAAGCTTTTCTCGGGAACTGTAGAATTTCCCGGAATGAAACGTCCTTCTTCAGGCCTCAACCTACTTCCATACCAAATTTCATCCAAATTGGTTCAATAGTTGAAGGGTGAAAAGGTGACAGACAGACAGAGTTACTTTCGCATTTTTTATAATATAAGTATGGATATTATATAGAGGAGAACAACCAGGCCGATATCCAAAACGAAACAGAGACGTTTCGCTTGCGCTTCGCGCTCTCTCGGCCAATAATTTGAATACATTCTTATAACCAGTGGTGGGTACCAACCCTTCTTCGTCTTCTCCTTCGGTATTACAAGAACTTATCTTTACAAAATCATGTCAAGTCGTTGTTAGCTGTGACGTGAGCAGCAGATAAAAACACTTTCGCAATTACAATATTCGTTTGGATGTCCGGTCCTTAACAATGACATGACACATGATTGACTATTCATACTTTCCATACAGAGAGATGCACAGTCGCCGAGGGCATCGCTGCGGTTGACGATATTCGAAATGCAACAGGGTTATGACCTTTTCATACCATGACGATATTGTCGGAGACGACGCTAACCTCTTTCTTTATCGATATTTCTGAGTTTATTGAGTTCCGCTGCTTTGATCATTCCATTTTTTCAGTGTCCAATCCATTAAAATCTCAGTTTTAATCACTGTAGCGTTAATAAATTAAATTGGTCGAATTAATTACTATTTTACATGTTATTTTAGGTCTCTATTATTGTCACTACGCGACATACCGCGATTATTTTTGAGATTTGTGTTATATTTCGGCAAGCCGCCATCTTCACAGACTGACTGAAGAGCTGCGATGGATGTTGGAACTGTCAAGGGAAAACGTATCGGTCTACGCTCTTTCTTAGTCTTTTATTGCACAAGTTTTCACACACAGCAATGACGGTGTCCGTTTGGGAACTGTTCTCTGGTACGCGTCTACACCTTTTGCACAACTCGATCACTGGATTCCATGTACCAGATAACTTTGAAGCCGTCCTTTACTAGTCGAGGTAAAAAGCGGCGTTCAGTCGCAAGTATCTTACTAATTTCACTCGGGAAGACGGCTTCAAGTTATAGGATACAAGGATTGCAGTGATTGAGTTGTGCAAAAGGTGTAGACGCGCGCCAGAGAACAGTTCCCGAACGGACGCCGTCAATGTTGTGTGTAAAAACTTGTGCAATAAAAGACTAAGAAAGAGGGTAGACGTGAAATCACTTTTATCGTTTAGGTTCACGGGTCACTTGTACCCCGGTCCTTTGTGAGGCTTGCGTAGTGTTATAGGGATCTAATATCCCGCTACCAGATTGATAACCTTTGGAGAAGTTGATCACTTATTATTATTATATCAGGTACTTGTTTTTATTACTATATTAATTATATACCTATCATAAAACTTTTTTGGAATCTAAAAACAAACTTATATCTGAATACATTCATGGTAATATTGTGCGTTGGTGGCAAAAATACTGACAAGAGAGTCTTATCGGCTTAAATATGTTAATGATAACAAATTGTAGAGTTTCTTTCCTATTTCCTATTTACCTAGATAACATGACAAGTTAATAAAATGTATCAGCTCGACATGTACAAGTATGTTTAAAAATAACTCAAGAATCCAAGATAACGAGTTACGATCCAGGTTAAGAGGTGACTGCGCCAATCTAGAGGCAGAGAACTATAACTACTCGACAATAAGCGAATTTAATAACACAACCATTAAGATAGAAAATACGATAAAAATCGTATGATATTCATGTTTTAGATATGCATGTGGATAAAATATATAATATATGGTTTTTTCAGCTTCCGACGCTGCTGTCCATCGAAAGCATTTCAAGCTGAGGACGGATAGGATTTTTTTAAATTTGGGAAGCGAATAAATGCATTTAGATATTTATTTATATTTTTATTTAAAAACTTTATTGAGCCTAAAAAATGCTACAATAGGTAGACTTACTCTCCCAGTCAACATTTGAGAAAAAAATAAACCAAATAAAATAAATAGGTGTCACTAATTTACTAAGTAATCAGAAAGGTATAAGTAAAAGGAAATATAGAGCAAAGTTTTACATAATTAATATATACACATATATACATACATATACATACATACATGTCTAATACTACGCATATATATGTAGACATAAACATAACTAGATATATAACTAATATACTTACATATACATACATACTAATATGACAAATGATAAATCTGCTAGTTGACATTGGAGATACTACTCACTTGGAACAGGGCGCGCGTTCCCGATGCCATACCTGCAACCACCGGTCAAGCGGTGAGGATGAATCCCCTGACCTTCACATAATACATGCATATCAATGTCTTATAATAAGATCGTGACATGATTCATGATAGGTCACATTACTAATTTACAAATACTTACATCCTTACTAATATTATAAATGCGAAAGTGAGTTTGTTTGTTTGTTTGTTTGTTTGTTTGTTACGCATTCACGCCCTAACTACTGAACCGATCATCATGAAATTTTGCATACAAGTTCTCTGGAGTACGGAGAAGGACATAGGCTATCTTTTATCCCGGGAAAAAGTACTGTTCCCGAGGGATCGACATTGACGCGGGCGGAGCCGCGGGCGAAAGCTAGTATATTATAAACGCGAAAGTTTGTGAAAATGTATGTATGTATGTTTGCCAAAACGGCTGAAGAAATTTAGCATAGATAGATTATTACCTAGATTAACATATAAGAATATGAATGTGGAATAAAATTTCATCCCGGAAAAAAGTACTCCCGCGTAATCGACATTAACGTGACTAAGGTGAGCGAAGCCGCGGGCGACAGCTAATACTGCTGTATATAGGTACGCACATTTAGTCATTTTCAAAACCAGCTAGTACGGAAGATGTACGGAAGAAAGTTTGTTAATTATGAAGATTTAAACCTACAAAGCCTAGGGCCATTAGACCCGAAGACCACGTGTTCGTGGACGTAGAGGTACTTCACTATGAAGGTACTCGAATGTTTTCGCATCACAGCACAATTTTTTTACATGACTGTCCAAAACAGGAGTATAATGTATGTTTGTTTAACCATTGTAAACTGTATATGAAAAAGCTTCAATTATAACCATTTTGACTCGAAAAGAAGAATATATGTTTTCCGCTGTCTATCCCTATGTATGCTTATATCTTTAAAACTATGCAACGGATTTTAATGCGGTTTTTTTTTATATATAGTGTGATTCAAAAGGTAGGTTTATATGTACATTTAACTTCCTCTGTGGTCCAGTGGTTAAGGCGTTTGCCTGTCGACCCGGGTGTCGTGGGTTCGATTCACGGAAAGCATACTTTGTTTAGTTGTTTCCAATTTGGTTAGGACATTGCAGGCTAGAAACACCTGATTGTCTAATAATGAAGATGTTTCCGTGCTTCGGAAGGCACGTTAAGCCGTTGGACCCCGCTGCCATCATCTGGTAGTCGTTAAAGGAATCGCGTCAGAGGCCGAGACGCGGTTCGAAGAACTCTGACACCAGGGTGTGCAAAATCGATTGATCGCGACACCTACTCGAAAATAATAATTATAATAATATGATGTCCAAAGTAGAATCTGTCAAATGTCGACTAAACGAAATATAATGGCCAAGGCAGTCGCGTTTAAAAACAGCTTGTACTTCGGTGCGAATTGTAACTCCGTATAACATCTGTCAAATTAGAACAATAGCACATAGCACATAAGTGCTTTGTAGCGGCTGTGGTATTGCCAATTTCAACCCTACGTCAAATTGAAACGTCATCAGCACATGTGCGAATGCATTTGGAGACGGACATGTGCGTCCAGCATGCGACAGAGATAAGCAACTTACAGTACAATAGAGTATTTTTCAAGGAATGAGGAACAAAACAATCATTGGTTTCGAAGTTGACGGAGGGTGTGGAAAAGATTAGCTACTTTTTAGGGTTCCGTAGCCAAATGGCAAAAAACGGAACCCTTATGGATTCTTCATGTTTGTTTGTCCGTCCGTGTGTCACAGCCTATAAATATTGAAACTTGGTAAGAAGATGAATTCTGTGAACCGCATTAAGATTTTCACACAAAAATATAAAAAAAAAAAACAATTATGTTGAGCTTTCTAATATTATTTTTTTTCTAAACTTAATAGTTTGCGCAAGAGAAACTCCCAAAGTGGTAAAATGAGTGTCCCCCCCCCCCCCCCCCCCCCCACCTGTAACTTCTAAAATAAGAAAAAGATAAATCTAAAAAATATATATGATGTACATTACTATGAAAACTTCCACCGAAAATTGGTGATGAACGAGATCTAGTAAGTAGGTTTTTTTAACGTCATAAATCTTAAACCGCAATGTTCATTTCATTCAATCAACTCAAATATAACAACAACTTTTATATTATGTTATTTGCTGTTACTGAACCCTTCATGGGCGAGTCCGACTCGCCGCTTTTTTTTTTTTTGTTCAAGGTAGGGTTAAGGGTTTCTTCGTATTTATGACAGCGGCGCTGAGCGGCGCGACTCACGCGCTCAACATTTTTAGATTTGGTACGAGACGAGATACGGTAAATTATAAATATATTGAGAAGCCGCTTTCGTAATATGTGAGCCAAAATTAACTTAAGTCATACCATTATCCGATCTTAAAACATTACATAATATTTTTTCTACATTTAATCTTAAAGCTTCTACATCCATACCGGTTGGAAGAAAGAATCCAACTTGATGACCAGCCATTGATACAGATATGATTATTCATCCGGAAAGGTGGGCTTACATTCACACTGACTGGGTCCCAGGAATCCGATATGCTATCGCGTCTTTTTCCCTTGCGGTTTAGACAGAGCCCATCAGGTATTTAAAACCTAAAAGCTACATTTAGCATGTTGATAGGCATTAGATGGAAAAAATGGAATCAGCATAGTGATAGGTCACTGGCCGCATCGCCTACTAATATGATTCTACAGATTTTCACATATTCCCCCGATCGGCTTTTGCGCGGACTGAGAAACAGGTGATACGTTCTACGTATTCTAGGAATCCGATGAATATAATGGTTAGATGATATAAGTGTATTTGATAACAAATAGAACAAGAAGAAGCAAAACATTTTAGAAATATGGGTGACACATATCATTTCATATAAGACATGACGCCTTTTCAAACATGACAGTCACCTCTATTCATGATCCAAAGATAGAAACTGTCAACAGAGTATCACCGGTGTCATAGTCCAATTAAAGGTACCCGCCGACCTAGACAGATGCCATCTATTACCAACATAAGTGATACCATCTATCAGAATTCAAACATTCGGAAGTGATAGTGCCCAACACTTGAGATCATGCAGAATTTTAATGTTCAAAGAATTTTACAAATCGGTTTAGTAGTTTCGAAACCTATTGAATGGAAATAAACAATCAATTTTTACAAAAAAAACTGTATTCCAATTGTGTTTATGTTTAATTTGGTGCAATAAAGAATTTTCCATTCATTCATTCATTCAAACAATCAAATCTTTCCTCTTTATAATATTAGTGAACATACCTAACTTAGACAGACGGCTTTACTTACCTCTCAAAACTAGATATCCTCAATGCTCATCCTTACATTACACACATAGCAAAGATGATCTTTAAATTGCTAGGGAAAAAATTACAAATAGGCCGCAATAATACCTACCTAGCCTTTACTTAGCCGTGTGATTTTCGACAGAGTAGTATAGGACCACTCCAAGTCTTCCCATGGAGGTCGTAAGAGGCGACTTAGGAAATACAAGCTGAAAAAAGCTCATAAACATCAATTAGACTTCTCGCGAGGAGGAGAGTGTAGGCCAAATCCTCTGTCTGCTCTGGCCAAGTATGGCTCCGATAGTACAGAGGGGGTCATGCTCCTGCAGTGGAGACTAATAAGACCTGATGATGATAATGAAGACCTACCTTTATAAATTTAGCGCCTTACCTGATATTATTTACTTATATTCCCACTAACCTCAGATTGCTTGAAGAAAATTGCATTTAGCGATAAGGCCGCCTATTGCTTTCTAAATCTGTTACCTATTTATGTTTATTCCTAAAAATTTGTGCAATAAAGAGTTAAATAAATAAGTAATCTTATTTATTAGATACTTTGATGACGTCGTACATTACGACTTAACTACTCGGTACCTCTTTTTGACGAAAATATCATTGTGTTAACAATTCTGTTTTTAGTCTTTAGCTGGCTGGCTGATTTTCTGACGGCCTACAGGAGACAGTTCCACGGTCATTATTCTTCTTCTTCCTCGCCTTTTCCCTATTTGGGGTCGGCTCTGTATATCAACTCTCCCCAAATTTTTCTATTATCCACCATTATTACTAACTTATTAAATATACAGTTTCAAAACAAATTGCAAGCGTTGCATTCGTTATTCCCGTACACAGATTATATGTATTTTAAATAATTGATATTATGTAGATTTTTTTTTTAAATTAATCCTTGATTATTTTTTCTTTTACATTAACTTCCTACGTTAAATCCGATATGTTCTTCTCTTATAATATTACTTACTTTGTGCAATTTTTACGTAAGAGCAACATCATAAATTTGAACTTGTGCTTACATAACAATCTATAAGTCAGAATGCATTCTCTGTATTACATTGTTGATATAAGATGACTGTTACTTATGAAGTAAAGTATATCTGTTCGTACAGATATCCTTACTAATATTATAAATGCGAAAGTGAGTTTGTTTGTTTGTTTATTTGTTTGTTTGTTTGTTTGTTTGTTTGTTACGCTTTCACGCCGTAACTACTCAACCGATCATCATGAAATTTTGCATACAAGTTCTCTGAAGTGCGGAGAAGGACATAGGCTACCTATTATCCCGGGAAAAAGTACTATTCCCGAGGGATCGACATTGACGCGGGCGGAGCCGCGGGCGAAAGCTAGTACATAATAATTACATCACTGCACCAAATATATTTCGTCCTACATTACCACTATTAAAATCATCAAACAAAAGTGAATGAAGCTCATCTGTAGTCCTCAACCTTTCTATTTTCATTAAATCAGTTTCCTTGCCTTTCTCTGGGGACAACGGCTGGTATAACGGTTAACGGAGGCCATCAATCAAGCTTTATTTATGAAAAAGCAGTCAGGCTGTTAAATGGACGACTTTCGCGGTCAATACTCACA
Organism: Elegia similella; assembly: GCA_947532085.1. Lineage (NCBI taxonomy): Eukaryota > Metazoa > Arthropoda > Insecta > Lepidoptera > Pyralidae > Elegia > Elegia similella. The sequence continues at coordinate 23,450,698 of OX383926.1, read as the reverse complement.
TTGGCTAATCACGGCTGTAGGGTAGCTGCCGTGGGCTCAGCTGGCGGGCTGGCGTAGTCCACTTGTATCCATTGATTTCAGTCTAAAGTATTCAGTTGGATACACAGAAGAATTAAAACTTACGCGAGATAAATTAATTATAAAAATATGGTTTCACTCACGTTTATTTAGTTGGAATCGCCAACTAGTTTCGATCAAAAAAAGTTCAAAACGTTAATTCAATATAGGTTTCTGTGAACACTTATTAATTTACTTTTATTGATGCTTTGCTCCTATTGGTCATAGCGTGATGTTTTATAGCCTAAAGCCTTCCTAAATAAATGGACTATCCAACACAAAAAGAATTTTCCAATTTGAACCAGTAGTTCCTGAGATTAGTGCGTTATAACAAACAAACTCTTCAGCTTTATAATATTAGTATAGAAGTATAGATTACGAGGCGTCCGCGTCCGCGCCACACTCAAGCCAAACATTCTTATCATAATCTTCGGCCCTATAATAAGGCTTTTTACAAAGTAATTGTTTTACATAACTTTTGAATATTACGGGCTGTCACGAAGACCATAATCTGAGCGAGTGTAAGGAGTGGCGTCACGGCGGTTCCGCTTCCGTCAAAGCACTGACGGACAGTAACTAGTTGGCGATTCCAACTGAATAAACGTGACTAAAACCCTGTTATAATACACAGAATTGTTTAGATTTTTGTAGCAAGCCAAAAACAATATAATACACGTTAGTACTATTACTTATTCTGTGATAATACTAACGTATAGACTGCCAACCTCATACAAAATAGTTGACCCAGTTAAGGCCTGTTAAAAGCAGCAGACGTTAACGACAGGCTGTGGTAGTTAGTTCCACTAACTGCCCCAACCCCGTAATTTTGAACCGATTTAAATTCTGTCTTTGTTTAAAGGGCGTGCTTTCAAGTTGGTACCATTTAAATTTCATCACATTCGGTTCAGCAGTTTAATAGAAGTCGATTTTTATATGAAATATAATTTTAACTTAACGTAATGCGTATATCCCGAAGGTGAATTTATTTGGTCATCATCATTTCGTGTAGGTGACACGGTCAATCGACCATGCACACCCTGGTGTCAGAGTTCTTCGGAACCACCTCTCAGCCTCTGACGTGGTTTCTTTATCGACTACCATGCCAGATGGCAGCCGGGACCATCGGCTTAACATGCCTTCCGAAGCATGGAATCACCTTTATTATCAGACAACAGGTGATTCAAGCCTGCAATGTCCTAACTAAAGTTTACTTTGTTTAGTTGTTTCCAGTTTAGTAACTAAACTGGAAACAACTAAACAAAGTATGCTGGGAATCGAACCCACGACCCCCGGGTCTACAGGCAAACGCCTTAACCACTGGACCACGGAGGCAGTTAATTTAGTGTCGTCAATAGATTTTCTTTCTGTGAATATTCCATTGGAACAAATGATATCAAAATTAAATAATATATTTTAAAACTGTGAGTAACCACCTCGAACTATTGGACGCAAAGACAACAAACCCGTTGACGGCACTCCTCTTAGACTAGAATTTAATGATCACCAAATACGGGTCAGTTTAGTCCTCGCGGCGATTGTCGATAACCAATAATTTTTTCAACGACAATTACGCCTTTTTAACAAGGCACAAATACGTAAACACAGTTTTACGTATTTGTGCCCTCAAATTTGCTTAGGCTTAGCTAGACAATGTAACGGTATTAGCAATGTAACTTGCTATTATTGTAAAAAATCTGGCCTAGTGTGTCGTTCACGAAAACAGTTACTATTCATTAATTTTTTACTGGCAGTAGGTAAATTCATTTCCTGGTTTAAACCATGAACAAAATACATTAGATTTAATTGTGATAGAGCCACGCTACCGGCAAAATTCATTTTTGCTAGTAGCATGAATGGGCTGGCTCGTCCGGGGAATTACCACACTCTTACAGAAAATCGACGTTCGGTGAATGAGAGAGCGGGAGCCGCCACGCAATTGAAATATGACATTTATCTTCAATGTTTTCGATCCTTCTGTTTTAAGCACACAGTCCATTCGGGCCCCCGGGCCATTCACCGGGCCGACCCCTACCCGACCCCCAGGCCGACCCCCGGACCCAACCCCGGGCTGACCACCGGTACGACGCCTGGATCCGAATCATCTCAGAAGAGGCTGTAACCGACAACACGTTTAGATTAGAGAGAACTTCAAACACTCACCTTGATTGAATCCTTATTCATACTAATATTATAAATGCGAAAGTGAGTTTGTTCATTTATTTGTTGTTTGTTACGCTTTCACGCCGTAACAACTGAACCGATCATCATGAAATTTTGCATACAAGTTCTCTGGAGTGCGGAGAAGGACAAAGGCTACCTTTTATCCCGGGAAAAACTACTATTCCCGAAGGCTCGACATTGACGCGGGTGGAGCCGCGGGCGAAAGCTAGTATTTAAATAAAGTTTATTTTAAACACTCTATTTTTATTAACTTCATTTTAACAGTCACACAATTAAATTTTCAATTATGTAGATGGTACGATCCGGTTCAAAAGATTCAAGGCAGAAAAAAATTATGGGTCCCTACACACTAGGACACGGGACCCTAAAAATACAATAACAAAACCTCTGTAGGAGCGATTTACTCGTTTTATACTACAGAAACTTTTAATAGTTATGTAATACAATAAAATAATCTTTTAATGTCCTGTCTGTAGAAACACTCGAATAAATCAAAGAATAACATATTGGGACAATGTTGTTACGACAAGTTTACGACCAAAACTACAAAATACTTACGTTTCCATGATCATTACATTTACGACCGAGTTTTGAAAGCGGTTAAGTTTCAATTGCTGTACTTTCTAGTCGTAAATAGTTAATGTTTTTAATCTGTAGTAAAAGGATACCCCTCTGCGGGCGGTGATATCAAAGCAATCGATTGAATATGCATTAAATTATTAAAATTTACTTTCCATTATTTTATTTAATATAATTATTCAAAATACGAAAATATTTATTTGCTTTTGATCGCGCCGTCTAATATATGCGGATTTTTATATTACTTACCAACATATACAATCTGTCACGTCAACGTTCCGAGGTATAATGTAACCTACGGAAGGCACGTTAAGCCGTTGGCTGGCTGTCGTCATCTTTGATGGCAGTCGTTAAGCTATATCAGATGCATTGGCATTTGGAGGCAGCTTAAAAAAATCTGGCACCAGTGTCGGCCACTTACTCACACGAATAACAACAACAATCACTCCCCTTCAGCCTTACAGTCATGTCATCATCTATTTGCTGCTATACCAGGTATGTCGGCGAGCTCCGTGGCGCAGTGGTTAACACGCCAGCCTGCGACTGCGACACGAGAGCCCCGGGTTCGATCCCCGGTCAGGTCAAGATGGAAAATAATCTTTTTCAGATTGGCCTGGGTCTTGGATGTGTATCTATATATGTATTTGTTATAAAATATAGTATCGTTGAGTTAGTATCCCATAACACGAGTCTCGAACTAACTTTGGGGCTAGCTCAATCTGTGTGATTTGTCCGTATATATTTATTTATTTAATTATTATTTATGACTCCTTAGAAGCCAAGAGCCCAATCACAATTCTAGCTTTACGAAAGAAATGTATTTCTTTTTTCTTCCATGGTTTTTATTAAAATTTAAACTTGTACTAAGTATATACTAAGAAAGATCTCTAAAATTTGTTATACTTTAATGCATTAGTTTCCTTTGGTAGGTACTTTCATAGCTGCCTTTTACCTCATCTTCGGAAACCATAAATTGAAATAAAAAATTTCAATCTAAATCCTCTTACACTAGTTTAGGACCTCTAATCCTAATAAAGAAGACAGATAGCCGTCGTCCACAAAACTACTAGCGTGAGGAATGTTAATGGTACGTCTAAAACTAAAACATTTTATCATCCTTATACGAATATCTATAAAGTTCAAAGTAGATCACACATTTTTTTGGACGAGAACACACATATCAAACACTAATCGAACCTTTTTGGGTTACCGTACAACTTTTTAATACTGAAATTAATTTTAATTTATAGTTTTATTTCGAGTTTTACTACGAGGGATCTATTTGTTTGATTTTTGGGATCTTAAGTGCTACAAATAGATTACTTATTCCAACAGGCTATATATTTAGTTTAGTATGTCCAGTTGTAACTGTTGTTTTTCGTGTAAGTGGCTTGTCAAAGGCACGTATGGCCGACGTATTGGGCTGATATGACACCATAAGCGCCGAAGTTATGCGACAGAAATTCGTTAATAGATTCGGGTGTTACTTTGCGGAAGTCAAAGCTACATTTACTTTGAGACAATTTACTTTGCGTGCTTACGCCACCAGTTCATGCAAACTATTGCTGGCCAGCAATAGTTTGCATGAACTAACTGGTGGCGGAAGCCTCAAAGTAAAACAGAAATTCGGTTGCACTACTCGAACCGAACTCCAGTGGCTATATAGACCGAAATTCGGCTGCACGCTTTAATGCGAAGTAATTTGAGCATAATATGTTTACACCGTCCAACACTGATGTCCAACACTTGTGTCGGATTTTTTATGCTGTAATAAGGCATCTGGCATAACTTCATGACTGTATTCAATGATGACAGCGGACACCAACGGCTTTTATCATGCCTTCCAAATCACAGATAAGGTCGAGATATTTTAATACCCATCCAAGGATCCCTTAGCGTAAGCGCTTATAGTGCTAATGCCCACTAAGCTATCGAGTATAAAAATATTTCATCTATTTAGCAGATGGCGTTTCCACGACTTCATTATGAAAATAACTCCATTGAACCTCAAACTTTTTGCTCAACGGTAAACAAAATCTTCGAAATTCACTTTTCAATCAATCAGGGTTGATGGACCATCTAAGAAGGTTGTTGCCAAGCAGAGAGACGCAATTTTTTTTTAAATCTTTGTTGCCAAGGCACTTTGCTGCGAAACCTCTGCAGGTGCTGTATAAATTGTTTAGCAGCGGAAGTTTTGAGAATACCGATGTTGGGAGATGCTCAAATTCATTACAAAACAATTTTTACAAATTTATTACAAATACTTATCAGCCACAGTGTACCAAAAGCCAGAACGTAAACTGGGGTACGAAATCAAGCGTCTATAAAGTTGTACGAGTATGTAAGTAATACTAATTAAATTGTATAAATAATAATAAATATATAGGGACATATCACACAAATTGAGCTAGCCCCACAGCTTCGATCACCAATACTAACAATAATAAAAGTTGGTATTGTTGATCGAAGCCCCACAGTAAGTTATGAACTTGAGTCGTAGAATACTAACTCAGTGATACTATATTTTATAATAAATAAACATCCAAGACCTTTTACACCCAACATTTCGAAAACTTTACAGTTTTTTTTCGAACTGTTAGGTGTATAATGTAATACGAGTATACGCGGTAATATCGTATTAAAGTTATTTTATTTAAATGTGTAACAATCGCGAAAACGTCAGACACCATTAAGCAAGTAGCAGCTCGGGAAGGCCGGGTGCGCTGATGCCATACCCGCAACCACCGGCCAAGCAGCTGAGGATGACACCCCTGACAGTATATTATTATTTTATTTGTCATAGAAATAAATTACCCACATTCATAAAGATCCTTGTAAAACTATAGTATTTTTACGGGTGCTTGCCGCGATCATAAACTAATAATCCTAACTAATATTATAAATGCGAAAATGAGTTTGTTTGTTTGTTTAGTAGTTTGTTTGTTACGCTTTCACGTTGTAACTACTAAACCGATCATCATGAAATTTTATTTGCATACATGTTATCTGGGATACAGAGAAGGACATAGGGTACATTTTATTCCGGGAAAAAGTAATGTTCCCGAGGGATCAATATTGACGCGGGCGGAGCCGCGGGCGAAAGCTAGTGTTTCATATTAAATAAAACGATTTCAAGCAAAATAGTGATACGATTTTGATAAAGTTTTAATGGAACCAACCGGAAAGGATCCCTTTTAAATAAACATTTTCTTTTAATCGGTTCATAAATTACGGTGTTATGATGTGATAAAAATTTTGAAAAAAAATACAACCGAATTGATGACCTCCTCCTTTTTTGAAGTCGGTTAAAAACGGTCAGGTTATGTGATAATAACTATGTGAGCAACTGAAGCCGTGTAGTTTCCGGCAGCGTAGAATAGGACCTCTCCTAGTATTCCCATGGAGGTCGTAGGAGGCGACTTAGGAAATACAAGCTAAACAAAGCTCATAAACATTAATAAGACCTCTCCAACCCGTCTGGCCAGCAAGGAGAGTGCAGGCCAAATCCTTTGTCTGCTCTGGACAAGTATGGCTCCGGTAGTACAGAGAGCGTCATGTTCCTGCAGAGGATGGCTAAAAAGACCTGATGATGATGATGAACGAATGTGAGAAAATGTTCCGGTACCATAGATGTGATTAAATCTACAATTTTTACTATATTTTTTTAAGGTTCCTATTATTCATTTCTTGTTTTAATGTCGTTGGTTAGCAGTTAAATGATTAATTTGATATTGATTACGTACTCTTTACTATCTATACTCTAATATCAGCGACATGAATATTTCTTGCTCAGAGTCTAATATGTAACAAGAAACGGTAGTCATGTTTTTTTTTCATGTTTATTTATACAAACTATACCAATATTAAGAAAAAACTATGTGTTTATTAATGGATAAACCCAAAAAACTCTTGAAGCGATTTTAAAATTTATTACTTTCATAAAATGACATAATCAGCATGTGACATAGGCTATGATATACGAGAACGAAGTCGTGGGAAGTACTGAGGGTTAGTAGTTATATTAACATTAATTAATATGTTAATTAGGACCTTCCTAATTGGTCCAGGCATCAGATAAAAACGCCAGGAGAGCTATTTTTAAAATAACGCCGTTCGTAAACGAGCGATTGTCACACTTTCTAAAATAGTACCCCAGGTTTGTTTCCTAGAGATTATTATCAGACCAGCGTCACCCAAATTCTATTGTCTGGTCACTTATTTGGGTAACAGTACAGGATGTCGATTGGCGATGTGCTATTGGTGACTCATGCATTTTTGCGAGTAGACTTCGAGATGTAGGTCATTTGTAATGCACTGGGCCATTCCCAACAAAAGAGACGATAAGACTTTTCTGCGAATAAAATAGCCAAACGCATTTTTAAGTAATACAATAGCTGTCGTCTAGGTAAACAAGGACATGTAGAAAACAGGCTTAAATAAAATTAAAAAAACAATAGGTTTACTAATTGGAACAGTTCAAAAACAAAAACATAAAATCACTCTCATCATCATTATCATCATCTCAGCCACAAGAAGTTCACTGCTGGACGGCATATATCCTCCAAGGATTCCCAATACGACCAATGTAACGACCGGTTGGAAGCGGCATGCATCCAGCTTATTCCTACGTCCTTAGTCATGTCGTCCGACCACCTGGTCGGTGGGTATCCAACACTGCGCTTGCCGGTACGAATTAAGTTATAAACTAAAATTTTATGTGTTTGGATTTATAACAAATACCATAATGAATAAATAAGAATATAGTATTCTTTATATTAACAAAAACAACATTTTAACAAAAATAACGTTATGACCTCAGTTACTTTCTGGAAAAAGTTAATAAGTAAATTCAATTGAATTTAAATATACTTATAACTTCAAATGCTGTCACAAATTAGTAGAATTATGAATAAATGAGGAATAAATAGAAATAACATGACTTCAAACTTCAATCATAAGTACCTAGTTATTGGCGGGAATTTTGGTGAACTGCGCGGCATAATATGACATCGGCATAATTTGTTTTTTTTTTTTTTTATAAACGCTTATTTTTATGAACAATGTACCTAGTATTACTTATTCTGTGACAATGTGGAGATCAACTAAAAAAAACTTTCATAGTGCGGCTGTAGTGAGATTTACTTAGCGAGCTGGCGGTTGCCCGCCTTACTGCAACGTTTATGATCAAACCAGAGGATTCGTGGGGCGAGATGAATTTCACCATAATTTTATTTTATTTAAATACACCATCATTTCGTTGATAAAGAAGAATAACTTGCCAACTGGCGAAAAGTATTAAAGGACTCGTATCCAAGACCGTAAAGAAATAAAAAAGTCCTACCTAGTTAGTGAGATCCCACATTGGTATTTGGGTTCTGTTCTTTCCCTAAGTTTGCACTTTCCATGAATCATTACGCCATAATATTATAATTAACGATCAAACCTACTAAAGACTGATCTAGTATAGCATTAGGAATGCTTGAAAACACTATGATATAATTTATTTGGAATTATGCAGATGACACATTTAAGTAAGTGTAGTTTGTTTGACAATTCAATCATCTATCAATTGAATCATCAAATCAGACGTTCAAAAAGAGATACATTTATCCAATTTTGAATAAAAATCTTTGACTTTGACTTGACTTTGACATCTAAGTTGAGCGAGTTCAGGCTGTTATTGCAAAATATGTAAACATTTATCTTAGACAGGGTAAATGGTATCTAACTCATAACCTCCCAAAGGTGATTAAGGTACATCAAAAAGCATCAAGATTAACTACGTTTAGTCTATGGCTTTTTGTTATTCGACGTTCAAGTCGTCCCTAGCAGGTTTTTCGTTAGTTAACTATAACCCTATATATTTAGGTATGCAATGTAATCGCGTTTATTATATTATTTTTACACCTAACGTTTCGAAAAATTTCATCGTCGCGGTTAGTCTAAACGTTAAGTGTAAAAATATTGTAATAAACTTGATAAAACCATATTTATCTAAATCCAATAGCGAAACTACTAGAAAACTTTAATAATAAGTCAAGTCACAAGCATCGTTATCAACTGTATGATAAAGATTTTATCATAGTCTGGATCATAAACAAAAATATTGTAAGACACTTAGATATTCACAATGAAGTAGTAGTTACCATGAGTTTCAAGAATAAAGTCGTGATTGTGACCGGTGCCGGGTCAGGAATCGGAGCGGCGTCTGTTGAGCTCTTTGTCAAAGAAGGTGCTCATGTTGTTGCTGTTGACAAGAACGGTGAAGCATTACATCGTGTTGCAGAACGTTCCGATAAATCCAACAATTCTATACTTAATATTATCGCTGATGTGTCTGATGATACTGATGCCAAGCGGATCATTACAGTAACTATTGACAAGCATGGAAAATTGGACGTATTGGTTAACTGTGCGGGGATTATCAGAGCTGGAAAAATTTTGGATGGAACGATACTGAAATCTTTCGATGATGTCGTCAACATAAACTTACGGGCTATCATCCATTTGACTATACTTGCATCTCCGTATCTTGTGGAGACTAAGGGAAACATTGTAAACTTATCAAGCATGAGTGATACGTGTGTACGAATGCCTTTAATCGCATACAGTGCAGTTAAAGCCGGAGTTACTCACTTTACTAAAGGAGCTGCTTTAGAACTGGGACCTTCTGGCGTACGAGTAAATGCGATCAGTCCAGGCTGTGTCAGAACAAATCTGTATGATTGTTTTGGTGGTATGTTTAATTTCAAAGAGGTTGAAAAGAACACGGTTCTTGGTAAGATCGTTGAACCAGAAGAAGTAGCTGATTTGATCCTTTATCTCGCTAGTGATAAAGCCAAAAGCATCACAGGAACTACGCACTTCATTGATAACGGTTTTTTACTTAAAGGACCAAACTAAACCACAGTTATATAAGTTGTTGTATATTTCAATTGATTTATTATTTGTTGTCGTTTCAGAAACAGGATTTTTTAAAGGATTTACAACATGGTTTATTTATTAAATAAAGTTAAATTTTGTATCTGTTTAATCTACTAATGTTTAATCTTCAAGATTGCATTATCTTGAAGATAAAACATTTACATACATAAACATAACTGATTAAATAACATGCAACTGAACTAAAATCCGGATGTTTTCATGACATACTGTGGTAAATTGAGAAGTCTCAATGTTTAGTCTTCGACCGAGAAAGTAACCATCAGGAGGCATTATCGCAGCACTTATGCATATGTTGAAAAGTAGAGTTATCTGCGCGTATGGAACAAGTTATAAACTGCGAATGTAATATTGCATCTTGGTCTGGGAAAGAAGAAAAATCACAAATTTTTCCTCTTTAAGATATTAAATGTTTTTCATAAAAAATAATATTTATAAACTAGCTTTCACCCGCGGCTCCGCCCGCGTCAATGTCGATTCCTCGGGTACAGTTTTTCCCAGGATAAAATGTATATTTTATCCTGGGGATATATGTCCTATGTCCTTCTCCGTACCCCAGATAACGTGTATGCAAAATTTCTTGATTATCTGTTCAGCAGTTACAACGTGAAAGCGTAGCAAACAAGCAAACAAACTCACTTTCTGATTTATAATATTAGTTAGGATAAAAATATACGGACAAAATGTCAGCGCAATCTGTCGAGGACAACTGTATGATTTAATGAAAAAAAAATTAAAAGTTTAAATTAAATTACTACATATTAAAACAAATCTGCTTCCCGCTGTCTGTCTGTCCCTATTTATTTATTTTTATTTAAAAACTGTATTACAATAATGTAATTGGCGGACTTAAAGCCAACTATGTATGTTTAGGTCTCTAAAACTACACAGCATTTTCACACGGTTTTTAATAGATAGAGAGATTCAAGAGGTGGTCCATCAATGAGACCTCTCCAACCCGTCTGGCAAGCGAGGAGAGTCATCATCAGGTCTTTTTGGTCTCCACTGCAGGAGTATGACCCTCTGTGTACCACCGGAGTCATACTTGGTCAGAGCTGACAGAGGATTTGGCTACGAGAGTGTAGGCCAAATCCTCTGTCAGCTCTGACCAAGTATGGCTCCAGTGGTACAGAGAGGGAGACTAAAAAGACCTGATGCTGAAGACGATGAAGAGGAGGTCTACATACATTGCACCCGCGCGAAGCCAGCGTCTGGGTCGCTAGTAGCTAATATATAAATTAAATCACATAATACAGTTTTGTCGCGTAGGTATATTACATTATTTTTACACCTATCGTTCGAAAACTTTAGTTGTCATGTCCGCAGGTAGACTAAATATATAGTAACAACTAAATCTACCTGCGAACATGAAATGTGTAAACAATCGCGAAAACATTAGCAAACATTAAATCATCATCATCAGGTCTTTTTTAGTCTCCACTACAGGAGCACGACCCTCTCTGTACTACTAGAGCCATACTTGGCCAGAGCAGCCAGAGGACTTGGCCTACAGTCTCCACGCTGACTAGACGTGTTGGATTGAAACATGAAATAACATCTTATAATAAAGAGTTACTCCATAAGTTTATGGTTTGGACCGCAGAGAATTCTTCGTGTGAGTTTGTGGCCGTTGCACTTGAACCGTAACAATTAGTAACCGAAGCCATTAAATAAATCGACCTCAATACACTGACCCTTGCTTACATTGGTATCGTGTAAGCGGGCCGATTTACATTCGCACCAAATGTGTTTGATATTAAAAAATGCCACATAACAATTTTATTTATGAAAACAGCCTAAAAATTTTAAGAATTAATGTATACTTTTTTAATAGGCTTTGAGTGTACTCTATATACTCTATCTCTCTTTTACACGCTTTTTATTAGTTTCCCCTGTATGTTTGCTTGTTTGTAACAAAATTTAAGTCTACAAAATTTAATTTAAATTTTGTAGACAAGGACCGATGACAATACTAATTTAATTTGATAAAAGTATGCTTTTTAGTTAATTTAAACTTTTTTTTAAATTGGTTTACAAACGGGTTGTTACAAGCAATGTCAACATAGAAATGAAATAATCTGAAAACATGTAAATTGAACAACTTTCTAAAAGTGCACACAGCATGCACAGTGCAATAACTCTCAGTAAACATAATATAGTCTAAATAAAACATGAGAACTGTAAAGTTTTCGAAACATTAGTTGTAACAATAATGTAATAAACGCGAGAATACCTATAAAAAGATAGATTGACAGTTCGATATATTTTTAAATTGATATAAACACAGAACTTGGTATCTTGACATTTAAACATAATTTTCCATTAGAAAGATTATATTATCTAATAAATTATAAGTGAAATTCGCGATTGAGTGAGTTCTAGCCCATAAATACGTCAACTATAAAATACGTGTCAAATACGTACCTCCGGTAGTCAATAAAGTTATGTAGATTTGCGAGTTATAACTGTGGCGCCGGCTAAATTGATAACTTCCGGTTTGGTCTAAATGTCCAAAAATTGTAGAATATACATATTTTTATCAAATTAAAAATGTGGATTTGATTTTTAATGTGAAGAGAAGTGAAAACTAGAGTAAATATGGGGTTAAATTACATTATTTACATGTACATTTATTTGTTATAATGCCTAGAAACTCCAAAGAAACAGTTTAAACGAATATGAATGTTTGCATTTTTTATGTCACATATTTTAATATGCTTTGTAATGTATATATAAACACTATGGTTTTTATTAAACAATAAGTATTTTGTTCATAAAATTGTATAGTTCAAAAATCATATCTTCAAAAAGCGTAGAAATTAAGTGCCCATATTTTAAGATTCAAAGATTCAAAGATTTATTCAGAAAATAGGCCTTTTCAGGCACTTTTTCACGAATTTCCTTTTAAGGAGGGTAGCAGGTAGGGTAGTTAGTAGGGGAGCAAATATTTTTCTCGGATTAGGTACTTTTATTTTCCGATGGATCACTTAAGTCGTTTTATGGTTTTAGATCAACATGTATTTTGTCTTTAAAATAGATTTATCGATAAAAAAAAAACAACTATTATAAAACTGATCCATTAACTTCCTTTGACATGTCTAGCCTGTGCGCCACAAACGTCGGTCTAACAGTGACAATAAATTAATCTCATTGGAACCAGTCTAAATACCTTTTAAATGGCTAACATTTGAAGATACCACATTTGAATAGAAATTACAATCATTGCAGTAAAATTTTGTAGAGATACATTTCGATTTTTATGCTGGTTTATTTACTTTAACCCTTTTTTCAGACGTTATGAAGTCGTATTAAATAAAATTTACGTGCGATTAGACAATATTAAAATGTGAAATAATAGGTTATTTACATACAAAGCTAGGCTGCTAAAATATAAGAGTATTCCGTCAATTCAGTGCGAATTCGGGATGTCTCTGTTTTTCGTACTACTACTACTGTTCGTTTTTTTAGGTTGTAAATGTTTGCTATCATTTTAATCAATGATTGGATGTGGTTTAATAAATTTTGATTTTACATTTCCTGTTAAATTAACACACATACGATTAAAATAAAAGAAGGAAAATTAACACTTTCCGGGACATCCCGTAGACGTTAACTTCTATTGTTATGTCTATTGTGTCTGGTTCAGTGTCGGTGAATGAGTTAATCTGGCACGTTACCATAAAAATACTGTCATGGGCCAATGTGAGATGTCATTACTATGCGTTAGAGTGATGCAACCGGACCTTAATGCAGGAGGAGCGTTCCATGTAACGACGAATAACGATTAGTATTACCATGATAGGTACTAGTGTATAACCACAATCTCTAGTACAATAAAGTATAAAGTCGTTATAGAGAATTTTACGTATAACTTGCTATAAGATAATTGCAGTCATACTATTACCAATCACATTTCTTTATTGTATGCTTTATTTTAAATATAATAAAAATACAATTGAATTAAATAATAACTTAATCTATAATACTACTCATAAATAAAACTAACTAATAATAAAATAACCTAACCTACTTAACTAAAAAAAACTATTATAAATAAAAAATGTCCCGCAGTTCGTTGTCACGCGGAAGGGTACTTAGAAGGCTGACAGCATTGCCACATTGGTTGGCAATGCTTACTCTGTTGTATGCATTTAATTTAGAAATAGGTCAGGGATGTCATTCTTATCTACTTGGCCAGTGGCTTGGCGAGCTGCTACTTGCTTTTCAGCCATTCGTCCGAATGACTCTGAGTAGTCTCTCAATACCTTCATTCCCTTCCCTGATCTAACAAATTCCTATCTTTTTCCATCTTAAGATTGCTTCAGATAGACAGCAGCCTTGGAAGCACAAGATCGTATCGTTGAGTTAGTATCCTACGACACAAGTTCACAACTTACTGTGGGGCTAGCGCAATTTGTGTACCTTTTACAAGAAGCCAACGAAACTGCACTCGCCAACCCACCTGCCAAGCGTGGTGTGTATGGCAATATCCTCCCACGTAACGAAAAATCTTTGGGAGAACCCTTTGTCCACCAGTGGCCTTCTTACGGCTGAAATTATGTCGAATTTAATTTAATTTTTAGGGTTCCGTACCCAAAGGGTAAAAACGGGACCCTATTAATTTCGCTCCGCTGTCCGTCTGTCTGTCTGTCAGTCTGTCCGTCTGTCACCAGGCTGTATCTCTTGAACCGTAATAGTTAGACAGTTGTAATTTTCACAGATGATGTTTTGCTGTTGCCGCTATAACAACAAATATTAAAAAATTGAATTAATTAAATATTTAAGGGGGCTCCCATACAACAAACGTGATTTTTTTGCTTGTTTTTGCTCGTTATTGATAACGGCAATAGGTAGACACTTGAAATATTCACAGAATATTTAGTTATATATTCCCTTTAAAAATAAATAATTAAATAAAAATAAAATAAATATTAAAGAGTGCTCCCATACAAAACACATGACTTTTTTGCAGTTTTCATAGATAACGGTACGGAACCCTTCGTGCGCGAGTCCGACTCGCACTTGGCCGGTTTTTTAATTAAAACGCCATACTTGAAAAGCTTACTAAAAGATACTAACAGGAACTTTACTATCCAAGATTAATTGAACAAAATCAATTACAATTTACCTCGATACGAGCCACTTTCGCTACCATGGGAATGCTCCACTTCGTCGCTACAGTTACATACAAATTAGCTTATTTACATATCCACCGCAGCCGACATCAAAAACATCGTTAAACTGATAGAAGTGGAATTAATTTTAATATTCATTACTTCATCGACACATTGCAATGCTTT
This sequence comes from Elegia similella, assembly GCA_947532085.1. Lineage (NCBI taxonomy): Eukaryota > Metazoa > Arthropoda > Insecta > Lepidoptera > Pyralidae > Elegia > Elegia similella. Next base: position 23,435,639 of record OX383926.1, on the reverse strand, counting down.
TACGAACTTTTACTTGTTCTTTATGCCTGACTTAATAATATTGCGAGATTTTAGCCCAATTTGGTTCTTTGTTTTGTTTTTGTTTTTCGTGTGTGGAAGTGGCAACACTGATGTCAGATTTTTCAATCTGCCTAAAAGCATCTGACATAGCTTTACGATGGCAGCTGGGACCAACGTCCCAGCTGCCATCGTAAAGCTATGTCATGTGCTCGACGTGCCTCGAAGCACGGAAGAGTTTGAGACATTTTTATGCCACTTGCAGTCACCCATCCCAGTGGTGACCGCGCTCAGGTTGCTTAACACACGTAAGCGCTAATAATAATGCTCACACCCACTGGGCCTTCGGGCTTATTAGGTAAAAATTAAATTGTAAGTACCTACTTAAAGTCTGAGCTCAAAACTGAAATTTGCATAGGTGCTGCTTACAATAACTTAAGAATGCCGAGTTTGTTTGGTTTACGATGCAACCACTATACCAGTAATAATTTGTATAAATTAGAATTTTGAAATTACCTTTTTTATCTATGAACACTTTTTCGGTGCATTCTCTCTGCATTATTCAATAATTTTGCGGCAGATAACGAGCACATTGACAATGGCAGTGAGTCACATAACATAGGAAATGACGTCACTCCCTGATAATGGGTCACTAACCCGATAATAACTATGCAGTTACGATACCATAAAAATGTAAGTTAAATTTATTTCATATTTTAAAATTTAATACTTTCTCGCTATAAAAAATAATTAGATTGGTGTTAATAATACACAAAATAATGTTTTTAATGTGATGTGGAGGTAAAATTCTCTGCAATCTCATTAATGTTATGATGTGCAGGTTGCTTCGCGATGTTTTCCTTCACCGGAAGTAGGCAATGGTCAATGACAATGACCATACTTGAGTCAGATTGGACTACAAACTTAAAGATACAGGTCAGGCCGGGTGGGTTTGAAACCGAGACCTTTCATTATATATGAAAATTATTTAAGACAGTTATTAGTTACGACGTATAAACAACTACTGATATATTCATATCAGTAGTTGTTTATACGTCGTAATTCATATTCATGAATTTACAAAGCATGTAAAGTTAAGAAAATATAAAGTCATAGATGCTTTAAGAATAATAATACCTAAATTAATAGCAATGTGCTAACGTTCAACGGCGCGCGGCGCTTGGCAGAACGATACGAGGCCGCTTAGTGCCTGCCTTGCAATAAGCGGGATTGCAGCAGCAGCAGCAGATGCTGCTGCTGCTGCTGGAGCTGGAGATGGAGAAGATTATTAATAAATTGCAATAAAATCTTATTGACCTATGTATACGAGGGGTATACATAGGTCAATAAGACTGTCAGAAGTGCTTTGATCAGAACTATAAATGCAATGAAATCTGTTGTTAAGAGAAAAAATACATATCGTTCAGCTTGAATCCCTTATTGGCTGCACTGGCAAATACCAGTATTACACTTGGACTCTTCAAACCTTAGGTTAAATGATTAAATTGACGTATTTTTAGTCAACTAATGACTAAAAATACGTCAATTTAAACATTAAACTCGTATGGATACCATGGTAGCACGAGCAGGAACGTGTAAGGGTAACCCGATAGCGTTTCCAGCGAACGAGAATCGAGACGGTGCATTCCGCCATTTGTGTATAGTGTGCCTTTAGCCGGAATTGTCCAGAACGATCACTATCTGACTGACATGACGCCAGCACAGAAATAAGTATTGCACACTTACACTTTTTGTGGTAATTCAACGTTTGTGCTTTTTTATGTATGTTGGACGGCAGACGACCAAACGAGCCACCTGATGGAAAGTGGTCACTGTTGATGGACATCTGCAACATCAGAGGAGGTGCTGATGCGTTGCCGACTCTTAAGATTCTTGTAAACACGCCTTTTGAAGGACCCCAAATCATAGCACACAGGAAACCTGAGGAGGGAGCCTATTCCACAATCCTGCGTTTACACTACACATGTTTAATTGACTTGCTGATGACTCAGCCACAACATATTCGGACATTTTTTATTTTTAAGTCAAGTTTGATTGTAAGAATTTACACTTTTTAATTTTAATATTTTTGTTTTCATTTGACAATTCGGACACCATTAAAGAAATATACAAGCAAACGTGCAAGCTGCGGGTTTAGGGATAAAACTACATTTCTATGACTTTACTTTTTTCTATATCAAGAGCGTAAATAAAGGGTAAAAACTATTAATATCGCTCCGCTGTCCGTCTGTCTGTCTATCTGTCACCAGGCTGTATCTCATGAACCGTGATAGTTAGACAGTTGAAATTTTCACAGATGATGTATTTCTGTTGTTACTATAACAACAAATACTAAAATATTGAATTAAATAAATATTTAAGGGGGCTCCCATACAACAAACGTGATTATAATAACGCCAACGGGTATTCACAGAATATTGCAAGCGTCAGTGCAAATTTAATTACATATTCACTTTAAAAATAAATAATTAAGCTCCCATTACAAAAGGTATTATTTTTTACCGTTTTTACCGATAACGGTATGGAACCCTTCGTGCGCGAGTTCGACTCGCACTTAGCCAGCTTTTTTTACACTCTGTGTGGCTCACATTTAAAAATACTAAGCGACTGTCAACGGTGTCATCCTTAATTGCCTCCGGTGGTTGCAGCACATGGCATCGGGTACGCGCCCCGGGTTTCCCGAGCTTGTTTTTCCCCCATTCATCCGAGTGTGTTATCTCAAAACTTTATCCATTCCCAGATCAAACAAATTTCTAACGTGACCCAAGTTAAAAAATGCTTCAGGAGTGTCGGAAGCACAGGAAGCCAAAGAAACTGCGCTCGCCAACCGGCCTGCCAAATGTGTTGAGTATAGCATTATGCTCCCATGAAACGAAAAATCCTTGAGAGAGGCTGGATAAACCAGCAGTGGACTTCTTGCGACTGAAATTATGAAGAGCAACTCACACTTATAGGCTTTTATAGAAAAGAACTAAAGAGCGTAGGTTACGTTGTTTTAATAATTGGTCAATAATCAATAGTCAAATATTTTATTCATCGTAAGAGACTTTAAGTACTATTTGGTGAACCCTTACTTAAATTACACATTATTATTTACAACATTATTATGGTTGACGTCAATAACTTACTTATAGCTAAGTTTACACCGCTTCCAAGGCGGAGTGCAGAAGAAGCGGCAACAAACGGTATTGGTATTTTTTGACACTACCCCTTGTCACAGAATTCACATATATTTTTTTTTTACGACCTTCAATAATAATGTACAGAGTGTAAATGAACCCTTAAAAGGGTGACTCAGACTATCAATATGAACAACTTTTGCTATGGGACCAATGCTGGATTTCGGCATTTCTATACAAAAGAGTTATTCGGCCCGGCCAGTTTTTATGGGAATGTCGATTATTTTTTAAGTTCTTAGCATCGTTTAAATAGGAAAATTTGTTCATATTGATGGGCTAAGGGTGTCAAAAATATGTCAGTACTAGCGGTCGCCCGCGGTTTCTATCGCATTAATGTCGATCCTGTGGGAGCAGTACTTTTTTATCGGAATAAAAGGTAAGGCCTATGTGTTAATCCATTTAAAACCTATCTGTGTGCAAAATTTTGTCAAAATCTGTTCAGCCGTGTTTTGGCGTGATTGAGTAGAAAACATCCAAACCTACATACATAAGGATTTGACACAGACTTGAAACATTATTTAAAATTGTAGTTTAAGTATATTTATTTGTTGTTGCGGTTGATCTGCAACAACAAATAAAATATTTATCTTTTCTAAAAATCCTCTTATAATATTAAAATGAATACGCCTACCGTGGGAGGTCGACCCATGTTACTTACGTATGACAGGAGTGACAAACAAACCAATAATCAGATTAACAATAAATACAAAGCCGTTCTCGTGATTATCATAAAAGCTTTTATGGTCTCTTCAGCTATTGTCTTTTATTTATCCGTTTTTCGATAACCAAAGGGATTTTAATTATCCTTATTTGTCCAGGGACTTCGAATTTATTCAATAATCGTTCTTCATATTTTGTTTTTTTTTAGCCACAAAGTAGTCAAGACGCCATTTTTTTAAAACCTATGTTTGTTAACATTCTTCTATTGTCTTGATTACAAAAAGACGCATTAAACTTCTTTTGTTTTAATGGTACACAATATGTTCAAAATTAATTCCTTCCGACTGTTGTTTTTGGTTCGGAAAGTATTCCAATGGACTTAAATTTGGAAATGTCATGGCAAAGACAATAATATACTAACGTAAAGACTAACAACCTTTGGCCCAAGTTAAGTTCTGGTCAATGGACGTACAAAAGACCTGGCAAACATGCCGGCAGGCCGCTGCTAACTGACAGATTTTTTTTGGAATGACTATATTGCTAGCTCCGGGCGTTTGAGGCGAGAGCAGAGTGCCTATATAGACAACATCACCAAAGGGCCCCCAGGAGGGACGGACCTCGGCTTTGGGCGTTACCTGTGTGCGCAAGACTTGAAGAGACAGCAAACTCTCATATTGCCTGATGGGCCGCGTATACGTGCATGCACAGCCTGAAGGGCCAATCTAAGAAACAATGGCAAGAGCCTTTGGAAAGCAGCAACTCTCGTCTTTTGCTTTATGGTCCTAACTGGCTGATAGGTACTAACTATTACTATAGGTGGCAGCGAGGGCGCTGCAGTGCAATATTAACAGACTTTTGCACCCGTCACTAGATGTCGTAGAATAAACTTGATAAAATCAAGTAAAACTGAAAAATATTGTTTTAATACCTATAAGCCGAAGAAAACCTCTGTCTGCTTTGGCCAAGTATGACTCCGGTAGTACAGAGAGAGTCATGCTCCTGCAGTGGAGACTAAAACGACCTAATGATGATGATAAGCCGAAAATATTTATTTTTTAACTTTTTGCTTTTTGGGGTGACCTCAGACCGAAGGGAAAATAAAAACTTTCGTGACATAAAAATCCAGACTGTATCTAGATAGTAATATATATAGACATAATACATAGATGATTCATTGCCAATACAACGGACACGTGGCATAGGGTCATAGAGTTCAAGCGATATTTACCAAACATTCAATGGCAGGAAGCGCGTGCACCTAGCAACGAGAATACGACTTGCGATGTGCTGAGAAATAATGATTTGTTGGAAAGCTTACACAAGTTTGCTGTAGACACATACGTGTCTACTTGCATTATTGCAAATTCGTTAAAGGAACCACGTCAGAGGCCGAGAGGCGGTTTCGAAGAACTCTGATACCAGGGTGTGCATGGTCGATTGACCGTGACACCTACACGAAATGATGATGATTGCAAATTCAACCACGATAAATATCTTCTAGCTGGTTTCGATAGATAGCTATTGTTAAGTCGGATGCTCGTAAAACCCGATACTAGGGTTGACTATCAAAACAGAAAAATATAAGCACAATGTCAAGCTAAAATTTGAGCATTCCATTTGGGCATAAGTCACCGTACTGGAGGGATTCTGAAAATGAGTCGTTTCTTCTATATAATTTCAACGTCGATGATACTAGTAGCTGATCCTTGCTGACCACTGGTGTGTAAAGGATTGAATATTTCCAACAATCACGAAAAAATTAGAAGTTTCTCCATGCACACTTATTTATCACTGTGAACGTTATAAGCTCGACTATTTAATCAGTAATCACTGATGGCAGTCGTTAAGCTATGTCAGTTGCACTTAGGTAGCTTAAGACGAGGCCTCAAATGTTTGGTACCATCGCTCGGCAAAGGCATACGCAGACTGATCAAGTGCGCGCAAGGGATAGCGCTTGGCAGTTTAGCCCGTGAATGATGAGATAGGAGATAGTCTTGAGTCGCTCAAAGAAAAAAACGTAAGCGCCAAATTCATTATTTCTATTTTATATAAAATCAGACCGGTTAATTGTATTTTCATGTTTACATTTTGATGAATTACTAATAACCTATCTTTTAGTCTAAAAATCATTATTTCATTCGTCGCATTTGAGCTACAATTACAAAAACTCTGCGAACGAAGACCATTTTTCAAAAAATATTTCTATCGAGAAAATTTTATCAAAAAGTGTTTTCATCTTACACTTTTGGAGATGAAATAGTCAAAAATCATATTACTTAGATTTGAAACTCGTAATTTAAGTATTTTGCGAGATAAATAAGGTTCAGAACGACCTTATTTACAGTGGTATCGCCTTAAAAAGTGAACACCATGTTTTGGCAATTATACCTACATATAATTTATTTGAATCACTCAACTTAAAACAATCGGGTCTACACTACTTTAAAACTCTAAATGCGATTTTCTTATTATCATCATCATCATTCCAGCCATTAGAAGTCCACTGCTTGACAAAGGCCTCTCTCAAGTTCAATGGGAGGATATTGCTATACTTTTGGGCGGATGCTACTGATTCTGTGCTATCCGCCCCGTTAAAAAACACACACCGGGGCAGATAGCACTTGATCAGTTTCATCGGCCCCGTTGACCAATGGAGCCGGCCGATGAATCAATTTTTTCCAACCGTCCCGTCACCGGGGCCGGTCCACCGGGGCGAATGGGAGTTACTCACTTTGATGCATTTTATCTTTATTATCTATTGTCTAATTGACAAATAAAAATACTTGTCCAATAGTTTTTGGTTATTTAACTGATGGTTATTATTATGACCCAAAAAAACTAGCCTACAAAAAATATTGTCTTATTATTTTCTTTTTTTAATTCTTTCAATTCGTAGTTCAAAATTTAACGCAAGATTGATACCGCCGTTTTAGACTTAGGGGGTCCGACAACAATGGGTCGTTACCATGTGACACAGGAGCGAACATTACAGAAGACAGTGACAAAGACCCGTTTTGACGGTCGTAATTATACACCATTATGTGTCCAATGATAGGAGACTACTTCCTGCTGTTACAGACGAGCATCACCATACACCACTAGCTTTTAACCTACCTTAGAAAATAAGGAGTTTATCAATATATCATCATTTCAGCCGCATGGAGGTCACTGCTGGACAAAGGCATCTCCAAGGATTCTTCGTTTATCATTATCAGCCGCAAGTAGTCAACTGCTGGACACAGGCCTCCCCCAAGGATTTCTAAAATGACCAGTTGGAACCGGCTTGCATCCAGCGTCTTTCTGCGACCTTACACAGGTCGTCGGACTATCTGGTCCGTGGATATCCAAAGCTGCGCTTGCCAGTACGTGGCCATTCGAGAACCCTTCTGCCCCATCGGCCATTGGTTTAATTCTTCATTCAATAAGAGAATATTGCCATACTCACCAAGATTGGCAGTTGAGTTGGCGAGCACAGTTTCTTTGATTTATCAACATACTAGCGACATGGCTTGGCATGGGTCCAATGTAGATACTTATATGGGGCAGTAAATTAGACATATAAACCTTTCTCTTGAATCACTCTATCTATTGCTGAAAACTACACTAAAATCCGTTGAGTAGTTCAAAGGATCTAAGCGAACAGACAGCGGAAGCGATTTCATTTTATACTATGTAAAGATGTAATCCAACCCAAATATAAGATTTTTCGAGCTGCCTATTTAATGATCAGCTAAATTACTCACATCCATTGAGCAAAGCATTGAATGATTATTATATTATTTATCAGAAGAAGAAATGTACACAGTTTTAAAGATATTAAAAACCAATAATAAACCCAAATTTCAATGATTCCATATTTCACAGATTCTAATCCTAACGGAAGATTATGTGTAAGTAGTTAACTTATTCCTAGGTAGTAAGTACCTATTGTTTTGGATCAATCTTTTGAGATGTACTTTTGACAGCTACTGTCAAAAATACTGGCCATTACAGCCACCTGGGGTAAAAATCGATTCCAAAAAACCCTCATTTGAACTTTGAAACAATATTATCCGTTGTTTTATTGGGTTTACCATTGATATGACTGATCAAATAAGAGGCTTGTTTTCTAAAAAAAAAAAAATACCATTCGAAATAATTATTCCGTCTTATAGATTATATGATGATATAGAAAAATATTAGATAGTACGTATTTTTTCTTTTATTCATCAAACAAAAGAAAGCGAAAAAGTTCAGGAGTCAGAGGCCCATGACGTAATAGGCCGGTAAAAAGTGTATCGGACAGTAACGTCACGCGGAACTATAAGGAGCTAAGTAGGTATATCTATATTATTTTTTTGTTTGATTGTCAAAAGAAAATTACGCGTCCGATATTTTTCAATAATCTACCAGACGGACTAATAACCTATTTTGAAAATATTTTTTTTAGAAAACATCCCTGTCGTTCAATTCAGAAACTAACACGCCCTTTTATTTTTTCATACAATTACATAATAGAATCGTTAAAAAATCTGAATATTAACCATCCGTCAACTGGCTATAAAGATGACAAAATATTGATAAAACTAGACTTCTCTTCTCTATCTTTATATCACCAAATATATTCTGGGTTATTCTAACGATTAAAATTCTTAAATTTCCCAAATAGCTTACGATCCTGTCCGTTTATCTGTTGCTCATTAAATTTACGTACTAAAATTAATCAAACAACCGGATCAGTGCCAAACGATGTGCAATTTCACTTTCTAGCTTAAAAATTCCATCTGGAGATGCCGATGGTAATTAAGATTTAAAAGTGAAATGGTGACGAATATTCTTACAAAAACAAGTATAATATATATCTTTGTTTCGCTAATGGTACTTGGATATAAGGATTATATAATTTAATCCTTCTATCTAAGAACCATTAGCGTAACAAAGATATTATTCAATCAAAGCGTATTTTTTTTTGTGATACTTTATGTAGGAGTTTCGTTTTTCTATGAAACATGGCATGTTTGTTAACATGGCAGTTACGCTTGTAAAGCAACCACTGGCGTGGTTCCCACTGGGATCGGTGACCACAAATAGCACCAAAAATTCTCGAACTTCCCCATGCTTCGAAATGCACGATAGCTTGAAAGGCTTCATATGACAGCCGTTGGACCCGGCTGTCATAATTAGATTAGTTGTCATATGGAATCTGCGGAATCATGACAATAGACGATGCGGCTAGCAACCCATCACTATTTGATTTCGGTTTCCATCTACACGCCCTCCAACATGCTAAATGTGGCCATAAGGTCTTATAGACCTAGACTCTGTCTACCCCGCAAGGGAAAAAGACGTGATACTATGTATGTAAACTAAAATAGGAGCGGGCGCCGGTGGAAACCAGGCAGGGGATACAAGATAGGATGATTCGATTTGCACCGGATAGAAAAAAATGCAGATCCGGGGCTGGTTCCAAATTTTTACACTAAACAAAACGGTTTCATTTACGTGTTTAAAAATAAAAATACGTCTGTGAAACCGATTTGTTTATATAAAATTGATATCTTGCGTAAGTTATAATAATATAATAGCCAACACTAGTGTCAGATTTTCAGGCTGCCTTTCAGCTGCCTGGCATAGCTTAACGACTGATATCAATGATGACAACGGCTTAACGTGCCTCCCGAAGTACGGAGGAGCTGGAGATATTTTTATGCCACTTGCGGTCACGGACCAAAGTGGTGACCACGTACGGGGTTGCTTAACATGCGTTAGCGCTAATAAAAGCTCACGCCTACGGAGCCATCGGGTTTCTTATGTCAATTACAAAAGTAACTATCCACTTTTATATGATTATATTCTTTTAATTTACCTATAGGTTTATTTATAAGAAAGTTCTAAAAATAAGGCACCTCTGGTGTTGCAAACGTCTATAGGCTACGGTGACCGCTTTCCATCAGGTGGGCCGTATGCCTGTTTGCGTGCTTAGTTGTATAAAAAAAAAATCAAAAGTGGGACTCAACGAAAAATAATCTTTGAAACCAATATTGACACGGACTTTTATTGCAATTATGTGCAATTTTAACACAAAGTGGTGGGTTCTAGCACCTTTTTTTGCTAGAAGTGTAGAACTCGTTTTGCAACTATATTTTTAGTCGATGGGATACTTTAGCGTACCAACAATTTCACTATTATCTTCAAACAAGTCTGAAGAGCATCTTAAGTCCTATCTAATAGCAATTTGGCTACAGACGTCAATAGAAATAGATAACGTAAATATTGTGTAAATATGAATATTTGTTGTGCTGCCAAAATAATTGTTACCTATCAGATATTCCACTCGGGATAATGCTAGGTAACGATACCTTACCAACCGTATTCATTTATAATTATTTAGAAACAATGATGGGAATAAATACACACACATTCTTACATACATGAACTCTAAAAATATAATAAATGGAACATACGTTAAGTTTTTTTATAATTAGTTGGACAAGTCCAATCAAAAGTATAAATATATATATATATGTATATATATATATATATACGGACAAATCACACAGATTGAGCTAGCCCCAAAGTAAGTTCGAGACTTGTGTTATGGGATACTAACTCAACGATACTATATTTTATAACAAATACATATATAGATACACATCCAAGACCCAGGCCAATCTGAAAAAGATCATTTTCCATCTTGTCCTGGCCGGGGATCGAACCCGGTCACTCCGTGTCGCAGGCTGGCGTGTTGACCGCTGCGCCACGGAGCTAGTCAAAAATAAATGAAATATTACTCTAAAAAATCCCTTTACATTTGTAGCAACTTCTGTTAAACGCAATAATTAAACATAACTGCCGAACAAAGTTCTCATATCATTCATACAAAAGGGTCTTAATAATGTGGCTTTGTAACTTTTAAATCTCAAAGAATTTTTGGACTAACAAATTAATATTTTAAATGAGGTGTTTATTTTTGGGACGATTTTTCACAGCACAATGAAACATAAATGCATTTTGCTTTTTAGCTTAAAAATAAATAAATGTACAGTTCACACCTCAAAATACATAATGGCATTGATTTTCTTTTATTTTTTTGTTTTCTTAAGGGTGTTAGATGAGCGAAACTAGCGCCAATCATTATTTTATGCTTTCTCCTAAATCAGAATTTAAAACATCTAAATCTGTACTTCGGTAGTAAATTACTTACTAGGTTTTTTTGATTTGGACTTATGAGTTTTACCCACTTAGTTACCACTTAGATGTAGTAGAATAATGATTTTACTACATCAAAAGTGGGTAATCAACAATTCTTTCAATTTATCAAATGCAAATTAATGAATAGTCCAAACATAAACCTAAAATACTAGTCATTTACTATCGAAGTACAGATTTTTTTAATTTGATATTTTTTATGAATAAAAAAATAAAAAGACGAGTGGCGCTAATTTCGCTTATCTCTTCTTTTTTTTCTTTTCCCGGAACTCTTCTAAAACAACACAGTTCACATATTGCTTTCGTAATGGACGCACGTAGAATTTTTTGTTTAGTCTATACAAATTGTTTGCCTATGAATTTAGCGAAAACTTTCGCAAGCATAGCGGTACATAATTAGATGGGCATGTAAATAAGTGAACGTGTAATAGTCATTTGGTAAAGATTAATATTCAGTACATCGAGGCTAATCGATGCTAACGGGCCGATAACGACGGGTAATACGAAATACATGTATCCAAATATTGTTGGTCTTTTGGCGATATCACATTATCTGGACCTGTTCAATTTCTCTTTTCCAATTTTATTGCCACGTTCAATATTTCCATTTTGTTATCTTATACTTATTAATATTATAAAGCTGAAGAGTTTGTTTGTTTGTTTGTTTGAACACGCTATTCTCAGGAACTACTGGTTCAAATTTGTGTAGTCCATTTATTGAGGAAGGCTAGGCTATAAAACATCACGCTGCGACCAATAAGTGCGAAGCATCAATAAAAAATGTTTGGATAACGGGGAAAAATTATTCATCTAATACTAATTAATCATAATAACAGAAATTGCCGCGGATGAAGTCGCGGGCACTGTGTGCAAAAGTGAGTTAATAGTTGTGTTTTTACATACAGCGTGTAACATAACCTCCGACGTTACCGTGAGGGGGTGACTCAGCCCGTCAAAATAAACAACTTTTCCTATGGATGCAATGCTGGGAACTATTTTTTTTTTACTTCTTCATTCTGATTGCCGGGCCGGCAGAACACTTTTGTATGAAAATGTAATTTTTCTTGGGTACCCAGCATTGGTCCCATAGGAAAAGTTGTTCATTTTGACGGGCTGAGTCACCCTTTACGGGAACGTCGGAGGTAGTAGAGCCACGCTACCGGCAAAATTCATTTTAGTTAGTAGCATGAATAGGCCGGCTCCGGGGAAGTACCACACTCTCACAGAAAATCGACGTTTGAGTAGAAGCTTTACCGCTTCTATGCTTCGTTCGGTGAGTGAGAGAACCAGAGGCCAATCCTTTCCCCATTTCCTCCCCCCATGTCCTTCCCCCAACTCCTTCAAATGTCGGCAACGCTCCTGTTACACCTTGGTGTTGCAGTTGTCCCTGGGCAGTGCTGATCGCCTACCATCAGGTGACTCGCTTGCTCGTTTGCCGTCCTATATCACAAAAACGCACTGTATAAATGTATCACTTTTTAGGGTTCCGTAACCAAAGGGTAAAAACGGGACCCTGTTATCAAGACTCCGATGTCCGTCCGTCCTACCGTCCGACAGTCCATCCATCCGTCCGTTCGTCCCAAGGTTGTATCTATTGAACCGTAATCCTTACTAATATTATAAATGCGAAAGTGAGTTTGTTTGTTTGTTTGTTACGCTTTCACACCGTAACTACTGAACCGATCATCATGAAATTAAGCATACAAGTTCTCTGGATGGAGAAGGACATATGCTACCTTTTATCCCGGGAAAAAGGATTTGAATTTAGGATTGTAACGGTGAATCGTCCCATTAGTTTCGGAGCCTTTTCAATGCAAACAAACAATCAAATCTTTCATCTTTATAATATTAGTACGCATATCATCATCATCATTACAGCCATATAAAGTTCAATTGTTCTTATTCGGGAGGCTGGGCGCGCGTTCCCGATGCCATACTTACAACTGGACAGGCAGATGAGCATGACACCTCTGACCATAGCAGCTCGGGAGGTACGCATATCATCGTCGACAATGTCAAACCAGCATTTTTAGGGTTCTGTACCCCAAAATGGAACCCTTATAGGATCGCTCGGTTGTCCGTCTGTCTGTCAGGAACGCGTAGAGGTATTAAGCTGAAATTCATATCAAATACTCTGGTCTACTGTCCCTTAGAGCTGTGAAGCCAACGAAATCAAAAGATACAGTGTTTATGCCGCAAATATCCCGTGAACTCAGAATCTTGAAATTTGGTACGAAGCAACGTTTTATAGCACAGATAAAGGAAAAATTGTGAAAAGCATTCAGTTTGAGTTACATCATATAATAAAAATAACTTTAATAATTTCAAATTTATTATATATAATGTACGGATAAAACAAGGGGTTTTATTTTATAGACTCTGATATCGTCTAAGTATATCAGTCATGTCAACAAATTGGCAATTATATAAGACTAGCTTTCGCCCGCGGCTCCGCCCGCGTCAATGTCGATCCCTCGGGAATAGTACTTTTTCCCGGTATAAAAGGTAGCCTATGTCCTTCTCCGTACTCCAGAGAACTTGTATGCAAAATTTCATGATGATCGGTTCAGTAGTTACGGCGTGAAAGCGTAACAAACAAACAAACAAACAAACAAACAAATAAACAAACAAACAAACTCACTTTCGCATCCATTTATAATATTAGTAAGGATAATTACAAATCGCTGAATTATTTCAAGCGACTTGACAGTCGCTGGCCACGGTAAACACCCACGGGGAAGGTGAAAGCTTCGGCGTGCTTTGAACATGCGAAGCGTTCAAAATGTTTAGATACGACCATGATATTTGCACAAAGCGTTTTTCTCTTCTCTTCGTTTTGTAACACTGATGGCACCGATCTTTTATTTTTATTCTTATATGTTCGCATTTAATATAGTTTCATATTCTGTTATGTGTGTCTAAGTGTTACGATAAATGATTACTACTTTACACCAATATGGTATATAACATGTGGTCCCGTACTATGGGCCACATAAGAATGCTCAAAGTCACCCACAGAGCTATGGAGAGGCGAGAGGGCTATGCTCCGTATTTCTCTACGAGACCGTATCAGAAATGAGGAGATCCATAGGAGAACAAAAGTCTCCGACATAGCTCAGTGGATCAGCTCTTTGAAGTGGCAGTAGGCGCGGCACGTAGCGTGTAGAACCGACCCCCGATGGGGCAGAAAGGTTTTGGAATGGCAACCACGTACCAGAAGGTGCAGCGTCGGACCCCACCGACCAGGTGTTCGGACGACGTAATTGAAGGATGCAGGGACACGCTGGATGCAAGCCGCTTCCAACCGGTCATTTTGGTAATCTTTAGTAGAGTGCTATGTCCAGCAGTGGACTTCTTGGATAGGAAATCCCTGCAATTGATTTTATCATTTATATTTTAAGTTCCACTTTGATTAATAATTCAATAGATATGTATTAATATCTCATATCTTTTATGAGCACTGCTCAGTTAAAAAATACAATTAAATAAGAGTTTCACTGAAAGTGAAATTGAACGGGTTAACTCGAAATTACCGATTGGGGAGACGCCAATCTTGTTAAGTTTAACCCGTCTCAAACACAGGCTTTCTTCTTTGCAAAAAAAAGTGCTTTCCTACTTACACCCACTTTCCGAGGTGTTTCCTTGCCGTTAGATGACCATCTGGGGCTTTTGGGCATGACAGTCACGTCCAAACTCAGCTTTGCCCAACAGATAGAGTCGATGGCACTAACGGCTTCCATGAAGTTGGACATCATCTCATAGGTTCGGCGGTACTTCAGCTCTGAACGGCTGCTCAATCTTTTTACAACCCAGGTTCTCCCTTTACATGGAGTATTGCAGTCACGTCTGGGATGGCTCAGCTAAATACCAGCGTGAAGCATTAGACTCTGTTGATCGAAGAGCCTGCAGGCTTATAAACTATGTGGTGGTCTCAAAAAGGCCAAATCCCTGCAATGCAATCCCTGGAGCATCGCCGTAAAGTCGCTTGCCTATCGGTTATTTATAAGATCCATTTTGGAGAGTGTGCGAAAGCGCTCTTTGAGCTAATAGAACCCTCACTATTCCTCCATCGGCCTACGAGACGCAGACACAAATGTCGTTAAATACCAATGAGTCGAACTAAACGTTTTAATAGTTCCTTTTTGGTTCGAGTAGCTAAGGTGTGGAATAAATTATCTTC
This sequence comes from Elegia similella, assembly GCA_947532085.1. NCBI lineage: Eukaryota > Metazoa > Arthropoda > Insecta > Lepidoptera > Pyralidae > Elegia > Elegia similella. Next base: position 23,420,414 of record OX383926.1, on the reverse strand, counting down.
TGCGTCTATATTTCCAGACAAGTACAGTCCCGGGAAAGTCCCGGGACATTCAAAAGTAGAATAAATGGGTATCTCTTGGATAGGTATGTAACATCCTCGTCTTCATCGTCACGTACCGTCAGGTGAGACGGGAGACAAATGACTACTTCAGCATTTAGTAAAAAAAAAGATGCTGTCTCTATCAGTAGAGCATCGTGGACTGCTTTATATACCCAAACGGGTATATTCATTTATTATCACATAAACTAATAATTCCATAAAACTACTATTTAGTAGTTTTATGGAGTATTTACTCCAAAAATCTTTCTTTATTAAGTATATAATAAAATAATACCGCCTCTACAACTTTACATGTCTTTCTACGCACAGGTTCATATTTCACAGTTGATCACAGTAAGCCACCGTGGACTGCTTGATGTATGGCATTGCTGGCTTTATACCAATTTATTGCCGCTTAAACTAATAGTACCAGCTACCAGTACTCGTTATTGGAAAGTAGAGATTAAAAGAGTAAACTAGAAGTTTGAGCAATTAAGTCCGCATTGAGCTTGAGATTGACATCTTTCAGACAAGCTTCTTTGGCTTCGAAGGTCGTATGAGTGTGTTTAAAGACTTCAAATGTTTTCTCATTCTATATGTATAAGCATTCAATAAAAAAACAGCATAATTAATAGAATAATGTATCTATTATATTTATACTAGCTGTTGCCCGCGGCTCCGCCCGCGTTAATGTCGTTCCCTTGGGAACAGTAGAAATGATAAAAATTCCATACAAACCCCTGCCCCTTTGCTTTTTCCCCTTAAGGGGGAATTTAATACATTTCACCTGCATAGATCTTTAGCCCTTAAGGAGGGGATTTTGCCCATTTTACCTACACAGATAAAAAAAAAATCCATACAAAGTTTACCCCTTCAAGGGGAAATTTCGACCATTTTAACTACACAGATCTTTTTAATTGTAATGTAAACATATATACTTATTTTTATACTTCTATGTCCAGAAATGAGAAAATTTCCATACAATCCCCCCCCCCCCCCCTTTATCCCTTAAGGGGGAAATTTTGTCCATTTAACCTACACAGATCTTTTTTAATTGTAACCTAGAACGTTTATACTTATTTTCATACCTCTAAGTCTAGAAATGGAAAAATTCCATACAAACTTTACCCCCTATTTACCCCTTCAAGGGAGAATGTTGTCTGGTTCACCTAAACAGATCTTTTTTAATTTTAATTGAGAACTTGCATACCTACTTTCAAACTTCTAAGTCCAGAAATGAGAAAATTCCATAAAACTTCAACCCCTTTGATTTTCTAAAAATCATTTCTTAGTGCTCATTTACATCATAAAAAGAATCCCTGTGCCAAATTTGAAGTTTCTGCGCACAGTAGTTTCCCGCAGCCCGCAGCTCCGCCCGCATAAGTGTCGATTTCTCAGGAACAGTAGAATTATTAGTTGAACCCGGAATACATTAGTTTCTGACTTTCAATGAAACACCTTAATATTGAATTTCAATTGAATAACTTCAAAAACGGAAAGTTTCATACTAACTTTGCATCCCCGTTATATCCCCTTAAGGGATGATTTTTGAGAAAATTATTTTACTCGTGTTTCATGCCTTTTAGTAAAGAACCTTCATGCTGAATTTCATTCGACTAACTTCAAAAATGGCAAAGTTTCATGCTTAGTTTGCACCCCTATTTTACCCCTTAAGGGATAATTTTTGAGTAAAATATTTTACTCGTGTTTCATACCTTTTTAGTAAAGAACCTTCATGCTGAATTTCATTCGAATAACTTCAAAAACAACAAAGTTTCATACTAACTTTGCAACCCGTTTTTCCCCCTAAGGAGATGAATTTTCAAAAAATCCTTTCTTACTGCTCCCCTACGTTATAAAAGGAACCCCTGTGCAAAATTTCAAGTTCCTAACCCTTATAGTTTAGGCCCTGCGTTGATATGTCAGTCAGTCAGTCAGCTTCTCCTTTTTTTTTAGTATGGATTACTATGGATAGGTATAATGCTGTCGTATAATGATGATGAATGACTTTGGATTTTAATTTTCTTATGTCACTTATTATTTTATTTTATTTTTGCTATATGTTTGCAGGAAAACTCATGCCTTGAGTTCATTCAAATGACGATAACTTTTTTTTTAATGAACCGAATTTGATGAAACAAACTTTAAATGTTAAACTGAGTTAAAACAAAGCAATTGGTGAAAGTTTGAAGTAAATCGGTTCAGTATTTTCGGAGATAATCGTGATCATACATACAGACAGACAGACAGACAGACAGACAGAAAAGAAATTCCAAAAAAATTTTTTTGCTTTCTTTTATTCTTGTTAAGTGTCCCTCTATCCATTTCAGTCAAAAATTCGAAATGTACAGACAAAATAATTTTACTGTTTTATTATTATTTATTAAAAAAATGTTTTTTAGCTACGACTACAAAAGAGTGTTACAAGAAGTAAGCTGTGAGTAAAGTTATATGTGTCTAAATATATATATATATATATATATATATATATATATATATATATATATATATATATATATATATATATACTAGCTGTTGCCCGCGACTTCGTCCGCGGCAATTTCTGTTATTATAATTAATTAGTATAGATGACTAATTTTTCCCCGTTTTCAAAACATTTTTTATTGATGCTTCGCTCCTATTGGTCGCAGCGTGATGTTTTATAGCCTAAAGCCTTCCTCAATAAATGGACTATCCAACACAAAAAGAATTTTCCAATTTGAACCAGAAGTTCCTGAGATTAGCGCGTTCAAACAAACAAACAAACAAAAAAACTCTTCAGCTTTATAACATTAGTATAGATTATATGATAAGTATACATTTGTTAATTCAATTACTCAAGAAAGCTACGTTTTATTAGTTTAAATTTATTATTAGCGAAGAGGAAATATTTGATTGTGGTTGTATGATAACGAAAATACTGAGCGGATGTAAAATAACATTTTTGATAGTTAACTGTAAAACGCCAACTAAATCGCAGGAAAAAGCTAGTGTGGAATAAAAACATCAATATTTCTAATAATTATTTATAGATTCGCGTGCTACAGCATCTCTTAAATGACACAAGATTCTATTAATTCTCAATATCGTCAAGCCGCTGAGTATAAGCACCTACAATACCTATTTAGTTTTTAGTTACACTTACAATCAAGAAAACACTTACTATATAGATGCTTACAATACATAAAAGTCTTAGTAATCTGTGGTACCACCACGGAGAAAATAATGAAATCAAACTACACCCGCGCCATCTCTCTGTAGTCTCTTGAATTATAAAAAGAATCACCAGCCCGTTTTCGAGGCATGCTTATACGTCTGCTTTGTAAAAGCATTACGATTCTACTTAAATTTTACTAATTGTATTTAAACACGCATACTAGATGACTCTAGTGTAGTACTTTCATAGTAATTTCAGTTTATTTTCTTGTTATAGTGAAATTAAGCCTTATACGGACTCTACACTGACTCTACCTGAGAAAAACGTTTTAGAGCCGGGGGTTTCATTCCTGATTACAAAATAATAGTGTGCTAAATCCACAAAGATGCTTATAAGTAATATTAGTTTTAAGAATTTTTTATTGTCCTTTGTCACGATTTGCTAGGTGATTGTTTTAATATTATTCGACAACTTTGTATGACTTATGTATGATACAAATGCAAAGGCCTTATAACTTCCTTGTAGGTAACAGAAAGGAAAACTGATAGGTAAGACATGTGAATTGCTATTCAAATTAGCCAAACTTACCTGTTAACTCTATAGTATTATATTGTCTTTGACTCTTCCCCTATATCTCTACGATTAACTTCTTTGCTCCTTATCCATAAAACAACTAGGTACTGTTCATAATAATTTGTGGGTTACCAGGTAACAGAAGGTAATCTTTTTAATCAAATTCAGAAGAATGTAAATATTTTGCATAATTTTTAAAGCGAACAGCAAACGAGACGTGACATTGTTCGACGTTCCGTTGATGTAGGTTGCTGCACTACAGGTATAGCTATAGAAAAGTTGAAATATGGTTACCTCTGTCTTACGAATAGGTATTTGTGTGTAGTAGAGAAGGATAGAAGAGTGGAGCCTCGCGTCACTGAGCAAACAAGGCTTGCTTTCCGAGTTCGCGAGACAGCCGAAGAGCGACGAGTCGGAGTGAACAAACCGGCGCGGGGCGCCATTACTCTCGAAGTGTCTGTGAACGTGACTGTGTCTGCTTTTCGCTCGTTTTTCTCTTCGTCGATCGTGTAAGGACGTCGTTACTGCGCAGTGTGAGGTAAGAAAGTTACTTTTTAAGTTGTTTGGACGCAGTGAATTTTCGTGGAGTGTTTTCGAAGAAGAGTGTTGAGCTTTCTCGTTTATTTATGCAAGGAATTTATCGAGGGCGATGTGTCGGAGGCTCGCTGGCGAGCGAGCGGCGCTGCCTTCGCCGCCTGCGCACCCTCTACATACATATATATGGACAAACTTCTATACTTATCTAAAGTGGGATTTTGGTTAAATCGTGTACGTGTAGTGTGCTCTGTGAAACGTGATTGTGCTATTTGTTTTGCATTGTGGTGTTTGTGATGACTCTTGTCTCTGAAGCGAGTGTCAGTTTCTTTGTGTTTTGGATGGCTCTTGTTTGCGCTAGCGCACGATAAATTTACGACTTAGGTAATACCTTCGAGGCTCATTGCCTTATCTCGCCCGACCGACTGAATTCTTGTTTCATTATGTAGGTTCTTACTGTCATATATCTACTGCACATTCATTGCTTTTGTTCATTGTATTCACTCGTTAGACGCATGGAAATGCATAAGGCAGTTTAGACCTACATAAATGACGAAGCATTTATGATACAAAATCATTTTTGTAATGCAACCTTGTGACTTCTTATGGAAACCCATTAAAGTATTAAAAACTGTAAAGTAATAAATATAAAAGAAAAATAACAAAATAGTAATATATTGGAAGCATAAATATTACAGAACAAATAGGAAGGTACCTTGGTGGTAACATAAAATGACATCGATCATCTAGCTAACGATTTAGCTAATAATTATGCAGTTGTGAACAACGATGTCATTAAAATACCTGGTCCCTCAGTTCTTACGTAACTTGTAGAAATTGCCCAAGCTTTCACAGCTGCCTGCACAAACTGCAAAACCTTTACTTCCAGTAAAGTTTATAACTTGCCATATACTTTATTAGTACAGAAATTTAATGGATTGCCTGCAGATAACATTGTATTGTTACCATGGTTTCACACATTACAAACTATCAAAAGCAATACAATGTATTCTACTTTACTCATCTATACATATAAAATTCTTTCGAGAATGGATATCATCAAAATCTGATGTAATTGTCATCGTAAAATTCAGCAGGCTTTCGTAACCGTAAATTTTTAATGCTTCGACTTTAAAAGGATACACGTGCCGAGTATGAAGTTTTATGTCAGAGACATAAAGTTCAAATTGGCAGTCGCTGGCCATTAGATTCAAGTCGACCATGACATGACGACACTCAACATTACAATAGATGAAGTAAATTGTCAAGACCTTCCTTATGAGGCTTGGCTACTGATGCTGAAAATTAACTGAATGTGTTCAGCAAAGTAGCAAATTTCTTATAGCAGTTATTCGAGTTTAAACCACTAACTGTTTCATACCTAGTTAAACTCAAGCAACTTAATTTCATATAGTATTTCTTGATATTAATACTAATGTAGGCTATTATCAAATCTGTTCAACACAGGTTTTGTAGTTATTGCTTAACATTTAAATTTTTCATAATTTTTTGTATTTGTTGCTTAACGTATTGCAATTTTTTATACAATACGTGAGTTTTTATTGCTTTTGTCATAAAAATATAAACAGCAGGTACAAATATTATCGCATTTCTACATTGATGATGTTATGTTGCCTGCCATGTTAACTGCCCAAAAACAAGAATGTATTGTTTTAAGAGTTCATGTTCGTAAGTATGTATGAGATTCTTTATTCTACCATAACTTCTGAAATTCTGAATATATCCACGGATTTGGACAATGTGGTATCGGAACAATCTTACACACACCTGAGTGACTATAATTTTAGGTAGGCAGTCATGTTATATTTTTCATTAAAACAATTTGCTGTATTCTTATTTTGGAATTCTACTTAAATTGGTATGCTGTGTTAATGGATGGCACTTATAACGAGCAATAAAATTGTATTGTTCTCCGGAACAGTAAATTAAAATATCTTTATTGTGCGGATAATTAAGCATAATATTGTAATAACATAGCACAGCTGCTGTATTCTCTTTGACTTTGCAAATAACATTTTCTGATATAACTCACGATTCTAACGAGATTCCACATCTGTTTAAATAAAATTAAACATGTCTAGTTCAATAACAACATTTTACATATCTTATGGTAGTGAATTTGACACTTAGTTACTCGCAACTTCGCAATGCCATTATTTATCTTGATAAATATAATTATTGGGATGATTTATCTTAAAAATTTCCAAAGAAAGCAAACACCCAAAATTCATTATTGGTTAGAAATAACCTACTTATATAAATTGTGTGTTTTTATAATTCTACGTGTGAAGTAACTGCTAAAAAGTGCCTGCCATTTTTTAAATAAACATTTTCTTCCTGTGGGTTCCTTGTTTCTTTGGGAATTGGCTATCATTGTGGAAGTTGATGAAAAAGCTGATATGAAATTTATACCTATATTTTATTTGATTGACGAATAGTCAATTACATCAATCAAATAAAATATATGTTCATTTCCTTATTATGAATTTATACCCATGCCCGGGGAGTAGAGCGGAAAAATCGTAAAGAATTTCATGGTCTGATTTAACATAATTGGATGGCTATTGTATTCCTTCCGGTGATGCACCGACACTCCTGCCACACTTTTGTTTGCCACTGGTCAAAATGTTAATGCAAGCGTAAATACATCGCTAAATAACAGTATAAAATCCATTGAAACATACAAAGACGAGCTTTGAAGCCCTAGGCACCATAATAATTATAAAGAGTGAATTTAAAGAAACGTGATATCAAAAGAACAAAAACACTTATCTCACAGCAAATATGACTTGGCATAAAATATACCATTACGAAAAAATTAAACAGCAGTTGATTTCATAGCTTTGTCATTTCGGCGCTTTACAAAAATGAATTATTTTGCTCAGAGAATGAAGAGGCAAAAAATAACGAACCAAATAATCCGCCTCATCAGTGTACCTATTTGATCTTATTGCACCCATTAAACCCGTTACAAGAAGTGACATCAGAGGACTACTTGATAACAATCAATAGTCTCAATTAGCCTAGACGATGACCATGTCTCCCGACCTAAATACAGTCATGGTTTGACTGCTTTCAAATTTATTTCATATATTACACAAATCGGAATTAGGATATGGATCCTGCATGCAGAGCATGGGCTCTTCTATGCTAGTCTGGGACAAAAGAAAAAAACGTGGAATGTATCAGTTGCTCCTCTTCCCGCGCAGATCATAAAAGCTGATCGAAAGAATGGGTATTAGTAGGCGATGCGGCTAGCAACCCATCACTCATTTGATTCCGTTTTCCACTTAATGCCCATACATTCTAAATGTGGCTCATATGTCTTAAAGAACTAGACTCTGTCTACCTGCTAGGGAAAAAGTTGTGATAGTATAGTATGTATAGTATGGAATTAGGATCGCAAGATAGAAGTCGGAATCGCGAATTCGCATGTGAAAGCTAATTTTTTTTTTTCGCTTTTTGTAGAATATCGACCAGAAGATTTTAGTAGGGATACTGATTCTGAGATTAAAATATTGCCGGGAGTTGAACAATCAGCCTGTTTACGCATGCATCTCTTGGTGGAATAAAGTTAGATTATTAATGAATAATAATAACTTTAGTTCCATCACCCCAAAACTACGAGTAATAAATTGGTCATTGTACTCAATACACGTACTTACAATATATTTAATGTCCCCAGTAATGCATCAATTGGTTTGTTCCTGTTCGTGTTCTGTATTTAAAAAAAACAAGGCTATTCATACCTTCTTCAATTGTCCGTGTGATCGTTTAAAGAATTTTAATTTTCTACTGCCTCTATCAGGTCTTAAATTTTTAACCTAAGTTGTTTGGCAGAACAATTTTGAAAGGAATATTCACTAGTATCACTCCACAATCAATCACACCATTAATTTACAATCGAAATATGAATAGCGGTCTCTTTCATAATATTATCCGAAATTCTCGAAAGGCCTGCCTCCTACTTTAATTAAATTTCCAAGAATATTTTTTGCCAGAAAGTAATCTGTGAATCATCGAGGCCATATACATATTGTCTTGGAAAGGAAAAGCTCTAGTTTATTACTTTAAGACTTACAGAAATTGTTATTCTTTAGTTTCGTTATTAAAGTTGATACTCATTTACAGATGCAAAAAGTATTTTAAACGTTTAAAACCATTTGGTTATAAACCGTTTTTTTTGTTTAAAACGTTTTAAACCAAATTTTTGGGTTTAATATAGGTTTAAAACGATTTTCTATTAGAATTTACTAACATTTCACAAAAAGCAATTCAAAATATAATTATTGCTTTAACTTTCATATATTTGGGTTAAGTGAAATGAAAAAAAATGTACTATATACCATGGAAAATTATACTTTAAGGTGACCTTAAAAACCTAGCGGACGCGACAGTGACCCTGGTTGCATCAAATGACTCAAATGTGTATTGGACGCGACCAGAGTCGCGGGCGCTAGGATTGAAAGATATATTTAACTGTTACATTACTTTGTCATCATCCATTAAATTAAATGTCTAAATTTCACAGAAAATACAAACAACGAAATAACAAACTATTAATTAGCAGAAATTTAGTTTTTAGGGTTCCGTATCTCAAAAGAAAAGAACGGAACCCATATAGGATCACTTTGTTGTCCGTTTGTCTGTCAAGATCCTTTTTCTCAGGAACGCGTTGAGGTATCAAGATGAAATTTATATCAAACACTCAGGTCTACCTGTCCCTTGGAGTTGTGGAAATAACCAAGACTTTGGGAAAAACGTTCTTGACAGACAGACAGACAAACAGACAGACGAACAACCGAGTGATCCTATAAGGGTACCGTTTTTTTACTTTTGAAATGAAATGAAATGGAATAACTTAAGCATAGTTAGCGACCATATTCTACTTGGAAAGAAAAACGCGGTTTTCCAAACATAAGACTAATTTAGATCGATTGTTTACCCCCGAAAACCCCCATATACCAAATTTCAGTGAAAATGTTTGAGCGGTTTCCGAGATCATAGAAATAAATTTATATACATATAAAATAATTATAAAGGAAAGAAAATAAAAATATACAAGAATTGCTCGTTTAAAGGTATAAGATTTCAAATAATTTTAAAACTTATTATAGATAATGATACGGAACCCTTAGTACGCGAGCCTACTCGCACTTGGCCGTTTATTATAACAAAAAGCATAACTACTTACAGCTTATTATATGAAAAAGAAACTAAAAAATACGCATATTTAGATTGTAATCTTTCTAAAAACTAAAAATATTATAAAACGTCATTTAAATTAAAAAAAAATATATATTTTCAATTAATATCTTTTATTTTTATCTTCAACATAATAATTTGTTAATAAACTAGTAATCACGTGGTCACGGTTTTAAACCGTTTTAAATTTATTTAAAACGGGTTGTAAACCACGGATTTTGGTTTAAAACGGTTTATTTGCAACTATATACTCATGTCATTTCGAGTAGGTGTCACGGCCAATCGACCATGCACACCCTGGTGTCAGAGTTCTTCAGAACCGCCACTCGGCCTCAGATGTGGTTCCTTTAACGACTACCAGATGGCAGCCGGGACCAACGGCTTAACGTGCCTTCCTAAGCACGAAATCATCTTCATTATCAGACAATCAGGTGATTCAGGCCTGCAATGTCCTAACCAAACTGGAAGCAACTAAACAAAGTATGCTTCCCGTGGGAATCGAACCACGACCCCCGGGTCTACAGGCAAACGCCTTAACCACTGGACCACGGAGGCAGTTGATACTTAAACGGTTAAACAAGTATATAAGCCTCCAGCTGCGATATTATCGACAGAGGTATTGCAACGGACGTGCTTGTACTACATGACATTGTTCACCGCAAACTCAAATGTAACTATAGAAGTGACGTAATTCCAATTGCATGTTTGATCTGAGACTAACATATTATCACGAAGGCAGTAATAATGTTCTTCTACTAAGGGAAATACGGAAAATTATTGAAATTTTGGCTGATCAATGCCCGAGCGAGCAATAACTTGCACTTTATTTTCACAGTATTGCCCGCGATTCAGAAGCTTCCCAAGGAGATTTGGGGCATTATACAGGTGATCGGCCATTAACCTGTCAGGATCCGGTATATGACATAAATCTCTCTATTGACCTGGAAAGCATCTTAAGATACCATCAGGTTTTGAGGGTAACCTTGCCAAACCAGATCATTACAGCATGAATACAGTTGAGGATGCAACTGGGAAAATGCTGAGATGATAACTTGAATTACGGAAAAAATTACAAAACATCTCCTGAACTCTCTTCTGAACCTGGCTCTTCCATGCTGGTCTGGGAGAAAATAAAAAACGTTAAAAGTACCAGCTACTTCTCTTCCCGCGCAAATCGTAAAAGTCGATCGAGGGAATGGGTAAAACCTGAGGAATCAAGTTAATAGGCGATGCGGCTAGCAACCCATCACTATTTTGGTTCCGGTTTTCACCTTATGCACCAACATGCTAAACGTAGCCTTCAGGTCTTATAGACCTGGGCTCTGTCTACCCCGCAAGAGAAAAAGACGCGATATGTATGTAGTATGTATCTCCTGAAAAGATGTATTTTTAATACATAGTTTATTTACAACTAATATTATAAAGAAGATAGATTTGATTGTTTATTTGTTTGTTTGCATTGAATAGGCCTCTTAACATCTGGACCTAGTTGAACATTTTTTCACCATTAGAATCTTACATTATCCCTTATAAACATAGGCTATATATGAAATACCTATATCTATCCGTGCGAAGCCGGGGCCGCTAGTTTACAAAAAAATGATTCATTGGTGGAGTAATTTTGAAATGTCGCAGATATTGATTCAAATGGTATAACAATGGGAGAAAAACGTAATACAAGAGAATAGCCGACGAGCCCAGCGGCTGGAATGGACTTCCATCCTTTCCGAGAAGCGCACGGTGCATTCCCGACGAAGAATGCAGCTTCGCAGATCTTTATATCGCGCCGCTCCATGTGATTGCGAAGTCTTTAAGGAAGTTATTTGGAAAATTGTTGCCATGCGCCGCAAAAAGGGCAGCACTTAGCCTTTATATCACAAAAGGCTGCCTTTTATAATTCAATAATAGCTAAGCCAGAGTAACTTTTCTTGGATATATGGGTTTTCTTGAAAAGCATAGCAAACATCAACAGGGATGTTAGAAATTATTCGGTTTTTTATTAATTATTAGGTGCACCTTTTCGAACTCGTGTTGTGTATTGTTCATTATATAGGTAATATACGTTACGTTATGCACTTCTCTTTAAAATCTCTATCACTACTTCTTTAAATTCTCGATACAAATAACTCTAACGGAATAGAAAATAATCCTATGTTAAGGAGAATATAAGTTCAATTTAAATTAAGCGCAAATATTTTAGTCTGACACCTACAATATCGAAAAATGCTTTAGAAGGAAAAATAAATCAACAAGCTAGTTTTTGATATACCTGAACATTTAGAAAAACAGACGAAAAAAACACCCTGTGTACAAATAAACACTTTCTTGGCCAACAACTTTTTACTCTACTATGGATACAAAGTCATTGAAGTCGACAATCAAAACAGCTGATTTATCGATATTAATTAAAAAAATAATAATTTATATGAAAAAAAAAAAAGAATTAGGGTGTCGATTTCTTAAAATTTGCTACTAAAGCATTTCTTTGACCTATGAGACCCAGGCCTTGTATAATAAAAACTGTAATTTGCTGCGTTACAAATATTAATAGCGTAATTACAAGATATCAGTGGGACAGTTAACGGCTTGAAATGAATTACAAGATATCACTTCTTTCCTGCCTGAATTTTAGCAATAAATCTTGTTATAATTTAATGTATTTGTGCCAATCTTTTGGTCTAGATAGCAACAAAAGAAGTGCATTAAGACCCAGCTGTCAGCTGATAAAAGCATGCATGTGTCACACAGTGTCCTAATTTCTTGTATACTTTCGATTAACGTCTGTGAAACTTATTAGTCATTGTATTGGTCTACATCTTTTGGTATCGGTAACACAGCCAAACGTATATGTCCTTGGACTTTTACCTCTTAGCTACGTCATTGTGATGAAAGAAACGTGCAGTTCCGGCCGCTTTATTCATAGTTCCGTTTCCGCTTATCTTTCCAATGCCATTGATTGGTTCAACAGTTCAAGAAGCGAGATATCCACAAGTCATGTCTGATTCACTTCTTTTACCTTGTCCGAAGTAGAAATCAATGATAAATATAAGAGAGGAGGCTATTGAGAACATTTTCATACAACGAAACATTTTCATACTCGGGTGCCGAGTATAGCTTTTGAGGGCGCGTGGGAAATATTTTTCAATATTTTTTTCTATCTCTGTCACCATACTAAGTGGTACACCTTCGTGCTTATGCTTTTGCTTAGTTTTACTTCCGATTTCCTATTAGTTGTTACTAGCTGTTCCGGCGAACTTCGTTTCATGTCGTAAATAATATGTCGTATATATTTTTGGGTTTATTAGTTATTTTGCTATTCGGGGTGAAAGATAACAAAACCAAGAAATCAAAGATAATATAAAAATTTAATAAAATAAGATAAAAACCTGTTCACCCGTCCTTAAGATATTATAGGTGTCCGAACAAACCAGACTTTGTTTTAATATTATGATATAGGTAATTGAAAACTCTCTTTGCTAGACAAATGTTTTAAAAAGACAGGGCGTTGCATATCAATAAAGTGAACAACGTAGTAAGTAGGAAGTAGTGGCAACTTGCATAATTACCATTACTACCTAAGATAATTACTGGAAAAATACTCTAATCAACTAGAAACTACATCCTCATATTGCTAAGTTTCTTTGTATCCATAGAGCACATCCTAATAGTTACCCAAACTAGCGGCAAATACTTTATTTATTTGTCATATTAACGAAATTGCTTAAATGGTCGAATAGGCATTTAAAATAGAAATTATTGATCTGAATTAACACTACCACCCGCATTTTCTACACCACTTAATTGTGAATGAAGTTTTATCAATAAAATAAATCTTAGTTATAAATAAATAAAATAAATATATTTTATTAACTGCAACATAGTTACATAGTACAGGACGAAACTAATAATTCTAATAACTTCGATATTCCATAAAATTCAGTAAGTAAACGAACGTACAGTATTATACATATGCAACTCTGAACTTCCGCTATTTCGTGAAAACTGACTGAGAGACGTTCGCTTATTTTAAAACATCATCGATATAACAACGAAAGAGAATCATATCATGGCTGGAAAAGTTGTTGTATGATTGATCGATCTTCTCAATTACATCCAAAAATTAAACATGTTGCTCTTTTTGGTTATAATAATATTATATCAAAGGAGGTTCAGAACAAAACGAAATATGAAATGAAAAATCAAGACGCGGAACGTCTCATATTCATTGAGTTCAGCCAAACAGGTTATAATCTGTCTAATTATGACCGAATATTCAAGTTTCAAAGGTGTGACCGCGAAATCGATGACGCTAGACATCTTTGTCCAACCGTCACGTGTGTTTTTTTACTCTAAATCTCATAAGATATAGATGAAAAACAAGCGACGGGCTCTGCCAATACATTAGCTTGAATTTGACCTTAAGTGACTCAGATGTCTAATGACATGTTACTAAATATAACCTGCCTTGAAGATTCAAGAAACTATTAACTTGGTTATTTGATTGCTTCTGCGTTTTTGTCATTCGCATAGGTCCGACGAGGGATTTCACGGTAAAATCTGATTTCTTCATCCTAGCCCCTAGATACAAACTAGAAACAATAATAACAGAATGTTAATAATACTGGCTGGGTTTTCCAGTTACACCTGTGAGTTCGCTATCATGCATTTTCCTGATAACCTCAATTACGCTTTGTAGTCTAGGATTATCGAAAAGAAGTCAATAACCTAAGCCAGAATGACTGATGATGCTACAAAAATGCTGATGATGATGATGAGATTCATGTTTACTTCATAAAAATACTTAATATGTACACAATAGTAACTGGAAATCAATACTAAATCATGACAATTACTAGAAAGTTTTTGTTAAGGAGCAGTTTAGAAAATGATTTGTGAGAAAGGTGCGACTCGAGGCATCGCGACTCTACATTCCTTATCTCGGAATGTTCAGTTCAAACATTGAGGCTATACAAACATCGTGTTTTGATCCTTATACCACCTCCTTCATGTAGATAAGGTTTAGACTAAACCAAATAAAACGATTCAACAACCTCTTGTTTCTTAGATTTTAAATAGGTATTACTAAAATGATTCGTGCAACAGGTTAAAATTGACAAAAGTTTTACTTTTGTTAAGTAAATGTTGCACTTTTTTTAGTTTCAGAAGTCTTTGTAGTGTGTATGCTGATGTACTGTCAAGCACATTCTATACTATTTCATTATTTATTTCACTTATCTTTTAGTCTTCTAAGGTTGCTTTTGTCAGAAACCAGATATCAGAAATATTTATTTGCCAGAATACATAATTTATACCTTATATATTCTCACATGAGGTATTAAATTGTAGTACCTTATTACAATTTTACAATAATTATTTGTCACTGTATTCAGTCATTACAGTACATACTCAAGTCGTAATATCTTTATCTTTATCTTAATCTTAATACATATCAAAACATTAGTCTAAATTCTCCTTTTGTTTATTTTTCTTCTTATTTGTATTAATTATTAAAGACTTTCCCCTTCTTGTTTATACCGTTCTGTGAATCTTCTTCTCACCATTATTTTTAAAACATTTACCAGTTCCGTTTAACATTGACCTCCAAATTCCCTAAGTCATTTGATCCGAAACAAAAAGGTATTTAGTCTACAATTTTTAAAGGAAGTGTGCTTGTATTTTTTGTGGCTGGTAAGGTGCCGCATCACTTGGACGGATAAACTATGCTGGCATTCCCTCGTCTCGGCATCCGTCCGGAAACCACAAAAAAGCAGTCATCTTTTCATTACGTTGATTGATCTCACGTAAAATGATACCGTATTGGTTTGCAATGAGTCGCTTCAAGGAATCTGCCAGACAATGGCACGGTCATGCTTGAGGTTTTTGAAAAAAAACCTCGTCGCTACAGCCATTTGTCTTAGTGGGGTACTGATTGCACATTGTACAGCACGTGACTACGCTAAGATCCTTTTCTCAAAGATAATAGAAGACTACATGGCTGTTCATTTTGCTTCCTGTTTCTTTGAAATCAACGTGTGACTATGACATTAACGCATTCTCTAAAGCGTACACTGTACTTACAAATAGATGATTGTAAAGGTAGAGTTGTTGTGCCTCTCATGCAAATGGCAACTCTTGAAATGCCTACACCTATTGATACTTATCAATATGAAATAAAGCCGACTGCCCGTATATACTTGCAGCAAACTGGGAGGGAGGAAACAAAAGAAAGTTAAAATACAGTACCGCTCTTTGTAAAGCATTATTGCTCTCAGCCTCTCCGTGAAATGTTTAACATTCACTTCGTCTCGCTCTAAAGTACAGGGTATAAAAAAGACGATGAAACCACCATTCATAGTCATCCGGATAAACCACCGCTTGTGGTCACACCAGTTGCACTAAGCAACTCGGCCGAATTGAATAACCATTGAAAGCTCAGTCTCAAATTTAAAACTGTGTATTTCTAACACGGTTAGCTTATCGGTGGGCGTGTGTTTTTATTTCTGTACGCGTCGGCGGCAATAAGTAATAATGTAAACATTAAGCAAGTGATGGAGGCCACTCGACTCGTCTAAGCAAGATTCTTGAACTACAGCAAATTCTACTGCTGTTAAACACCTGATTTAGGTACTTTATTAATGGTACGATTCACGTCTTAATAGCTTATTTTGTATCTGGCAGGAATAGTTCGCTTGTTTGTACAGTTTTTTTTCCATCAATCACAAAGAATTCGTTTTTTTTTTTGGAAAATTGAATGATCAACATAAAATAATTTATAAGAATAATTCGATATTCTATAATTTTTTCGAATTTTAATCCTACCATTTATATCTATTTCTAATTAATGATTATTTTGGCGTTGGTGACACCTTTTCTTACCACATTCCTGGACAGTGAAAGTCCATAGCATAACAATTAAACATCTACAATAGATGTTTGTTTCGTTTAGTGTCCAATAATGAGTTAATATAACATCACTTGATTTTTAACGAATAAACGAACCCTTCAAGTTTTTAAAATTGTGAGCGAAAGCCAAATATTTTATTCAATTCGCGAATATATTAAAAGTCGTAGTTACTTATACGTTATTTTGACGAAAAAAAGGATATTATACAAATGCAAAATGCAAATCATGTTAAATTTGGAAGTCGAAGAATAGTGCTTTATCCTCAGTCCAGAATAAAATGTAGGTATGATATATGTATATATATCCACAAAATAATGACATAATTTGTTCCAAATTATAAATGACCCTAACGTGATCAAAAAAACGATGGTAGATTATAAAAACACAAAAAAAATACTCGGTCAAATTTTTTAAACTTGTGATAACACCAATGTTTTCCATCCTATTTATTTAAATTATGACAAACTATGTGTTTTCAACACGTGTCGGCTAGGTAGAGATAAATCCTAAGTTAAAACACTTAAGATAAGAGTAACGGAACCTGAGCGCGTTCCCGTATACTTCTTAAATCTTCATTTAGCTCCCAACCAACGGTTTCTGTTTAGCTTTCACGCCGTTCGTTTGTTTACGCATTCACGAATCCATTTCCATTCTTTTTATTTGAGCAATGGGTCTTTAGAATTCAATATAGAAATATGAGAATACGGAAAACTTATATGTGTTTGTTATTGTTGTATTTTTTTTTTCGTGTGTATAAGTGGCCAACTCTGGTGTGAGATTTTTGAAGCTGCCTAAAGGCATCTGACATAGCTTAACGACTGCCATCAATGATGACAACTGGGACCAATGGCTTAACGTGCGGTCCCATCCATCCTATCCTTAGTACCCATCCTAGTAGGAACTGCGCCCGGGGTTGCTTTACATGCGTAATCGCCCATAATACTCACGTCTACTGAGTTATGCATTTGCTAAAAACATAGACAGATGTAGCACAAACCAAAGACTCTTATTTCAATCTCGTAGTATGACAAAGAATTTACAAAACCAATAAGTACTTACACAAAAAACTACACAAGGACGAACAAAAAATTAACCAAATAATCTGAATATTAAAAACAATGGTTGCCTACCTTACTTGATATTTAATTCTAAGTTGAACCACACGTTCGAGGTTGAGATCATTGCCATGAAAAATTTACAAAGCTTTTCCAAGAAATACGTCTAGACAACATAATTAGAGAAACAATAGACCCTAAATCTGGACACAATGACATGCCGAGTATACAAAAGATTTCACGGTTAATTCTGAATTGATTTAATTAACCTATTATTTACTTACTGTTTCTGATGGAACTAGAATGGAACTATATCAACAATTCAATAACAAAAGAAAATAATATACCAAAGGAAAATACAACAAAAAATATGAGCGAAAAATATCTCATATATTTAGAACGCTATTTCAATTCGATGACGTTAGTACAATAAATTGTACTAGCGTGTATTATTATATCAATCGCCGTACTGGTATGCTTGAAAATAAAACTACAGATGTATTTCAGAGAGTTAGTGACGTAACCAATGATCTCTAATGCAAATTAATTACAACATTTGACATGATCATCACTTATATGTTGGATTTTAATAATGAATTTTAAATATTTTAATATTTTAACAATGAATTCTTAATAAATAAGTAACATTCAAGTAATAAGTATAAGTATGTTTCTTAATAAATAAGTAACATACTTATTTATTAAGAATAATGAAATTTAAAACAAATCTACTGCCACTAAAAGTTTGTACAAAATAAAAGCAAATTATTGCGAAATAAAGACATCTTATCAAAAAGGAAGGAATAACAATTAATAAAGTCCAAAACATTGCCAAATATGACGTCAATATAAATTACCATTATAATCCTTTAACATAGTAAATACGACACTTAGACTAAATATAGATCATAAATAAACAGACGCAAATTGTAATCAGACAAATCAATTAAAATACACAGCTGCAGAATTAATTGGATACATTTGATTAATGCCAGTTGCAGCGTTTGAATCGTCCCCAATACCTTACGCACACATTAAAATTTAATACTTGCACGTGATTTTAATGCTTAAGTATGTACCCATAAGTTTATTTTAATAGATGACGTTTGCGTACCGTGTCGCGTCAAACTCAGTTTTTACCGGTGAGTTACGAGTATTTTGCCTAACATTGTAATATAAAAAATAATTCATTACAAATTAAACATATTTATGATGATATCAGCGAAAATATTAAATGATCTATAGTAAACAAAACGAAAACATAATCTAATGAGAACCAAAGTAATAAAACTTAATCCTCTTATAGAATATTAAATAGACAATATAGAGGTAGGTAAACACACAATACACCTCAGTGTAATTTAAAATCAACATATACATACGCATATACATCAGGTGTGTCATATAAATAATACCTCTAGCATTTATTGGTTTAAAGATTGTTATCTTCTTGCACACAATGAGCTGTTCTACACTGTAAATTTTTGTAAAAAAAGCAGCAAAATTTCCAGTTATTTTTAAATTAGTGAGTACGATACTATAGTCTGCTTTATAAGCTAGATTATTAAATAAAATAGGTATATATTTTATTAGTAGGTTTATTCTATATCTTAATAATAAATAAAAGATATTCAGCCAGCATAACAACATTATAAAATTATACCTTAGCGCCCACATGTCTGTCGTTATTGATGTGTACTTTCATGTTTATCTGCTACTGCAAAACAAGTTTTGTTACACGAAATAACAATAATAGGTGGTGTTTAGTTTCTGCGTCTCGTCGCCTGCACACCATGATATTGTGCGGCAAACCGGTCTGAAGTGGAAACAAACGAAAACTGGAATTTGCTCTCGATTGTTTTAACCAAATTAGAAATTGAATCGCTAAGAAGCTCATATTATTTGCTCTACTTTGACAAGGACAATATTTGGAAACAAAATTGGTAAAAACATAAACATTTTTGGGACAAATTTACATTGTAAGTCAATAAGTACCTATTGACAAGTTTTACAGCGATGTGGAGTTAATTATCAGACCAGTTTATTCTTCTTCTTCTCGAGTCAAAATAGCTATTCTTTACACTAGTTAGCCAGTTTATTTACATAATATTATTGCATTCTCATCCGATTGACATGCGCATGCAACATTCCAGCTCTATTTAGCAAGAATTGATTACAGACATAGATATCGGCGGCTTCACTTGTATTTTTTTACCAATATCAGCCAAATGGATATCGTCTGGTTTATAAATTATATAAGCAAGTAACCGCTGTTAATTCTATTCCGATCATGCACGAGGATTCGGAACTCGTTTTCGGAGTGCAAATTAGTGTATTTCGTTTTGGCGCCTTTTGATTTACAGCCGTCTTGCTCGCTACCATATCCTGACTTGATGCCTAAAATGCTTAATCATTCCGACCTTGGCTTCTTTTAACTGGCTAGCTTCTTTAATTGTGATATTGAAGACTTCAATTGATTTACAGTCATTAGTTCAGTTTGTTTTTCTATTTTGTTTCTATTTTTAAACTTGATTAAAGAGGAAACGAAGACGTTTAGAATTAAAACTATAAATTATGAGAAAGGGAATTATTTGGCCATGATGAAAGATTAAAAGATATTAGAAATAAATAACCCGGCCCAATGCGAGTCGGAACCCCGCAGCACCAAACAATATTTAACATCAAAAATAGAATTTCGAAAATTATTTTCTGTTATTTTCGGAACCCTCAAAAGCATTGAAAAGAATATCAATAATCGTATTTGGTATATATAAGACAGTAAATTATGTTTCTTATACGAACTTTACGGATTTAATAAATTAAAGCGTAATGGTAGTAGAAGTCAAGCACTCTGCACACAAAACAGAACAATAGAGAACGAAAATATGACTAAGAAATAAAAAATAAATATATCAGAACTTAGATATTTTTACAGAGCACTAAGCTATAACACAATGCAAGTAATTTGTATTGAAACCAATTTTTCCTTGTTCTTGTAACCGCCATTGTTACAAACAAAATATTTACAGAATACAAATCGACAGACGCAACATCAACACGTTGTTTGAATTCAGACAAATATGTTGGGCAATCGCCAATTTAACGCATTAATTCTGACAAAGTATATTTGTATTGTTTTTGTTGGCTACCGGCTTAATTGGGAAGTCAGGAAAGATTTTGGTAAGAGGTCAGTGTTAAAATGCCCTTGAAAAGCATTTGTTGATGTTTGTGTTTGACGAATAAGTCCATCATCATCATTGTCAGCTTTCCACGACCCACTGCTGGATATAAGCCTCCTTTTGTCAGCACTATCCTTCTCTATTCCTAGCCTTCGCACTCCACTTCAGAGTAAGTACCTACTTTCCTAAATATCGAATGATTGCTAAAAGGTTGAGACTACAATGTTTAGTATCTACATTGCACACTCGATAATGTGTTCCAAAAAAATCATTTATATAATAAAATTGTATACCTTTTACTTGAAATAAAAAAAAAAGAAAAGAAGGAAAAAGAAAAATAGTAATAAAATTATAAAGTCCAACAGGCGAGTAGGCAACCATTATGAGTACTGTTGAAAACAGTTTGTTTCGACGTTTCTTCTTTTCAGTTGTTGGTTCCAAAACGCTAGTAGTCTGTAGCTTTGGAACATTCATTAATAATTTTGATATTTCTAAATTATTTCATTTAAAATATGATTTGATCTGAAAAAATGCTTGTCAAAACCTATTTTATGAACAAAAGCTTCATCTTTATTTATAAATAAGTTATTTTCTCTCTAAACTCATGAAATTAACTTAGATAAGGCGTACCACGCTATAAATATCATTTAGATAGGCCAATTCTAGCGACTTCAAAATTCTGAATTGATTTGGTAATAACTTTCTGGAAAATATCTATTTGAATTAATTTAGAAATCATTTTTATATGCAGATAGTTTGAAAATGTTTAATAAGATTTATTACAAAAATAATTACAAAATGTCGGGTTTTTTGGTCAGAATTATGTCAATAAAAGATACGCGTGATGACATAGTTTTTTAAAAATGGCGTCTCTCCGTAATGATATGTCAACTACTAAAACTTGTCGGTGTCACCAAGATACGTGAAACCATAGAGATAATATAATCGTTTTAGTAGTTAATGAGAATTGCTCAATTAATTTCAATAAATTAACTTCAAGGTTATTAAAATTATAGATCAGTGTTCATTTGACGAGCAGCGGCATCAGATTTAGGACCTCCCAGCCCGTCACCTCGAGCTAAACTTATAGGATCACGTCATTGTTGTCTAATCAGTAGGCATCCTTCACACCTCGTCCGGCATCCAGCTTACCATTCAACATTCATATACACGAATATGGCATACTTAAGCTACAGTGTTTAAGGACTCTGCGTTCTAACAATCACTGCATTCGCGTATGTAAGTGGTATATTCAACGAAGACTAGTTGATTTGTGATCTCCTGGTGATATTTACATTTTGAAAAATAGTAATTAAAAGGAATTAGGCATTAAAAAGTTTTTTTAATTAAATGATTTCTTTTTTCAAATTTGAATTTCATGTAACTCTTTTTGAACGTCATATTATTATTATTATATTTGCAAAATCAATAAACTATAAGCGTGTCAGAACGACCACTGCTGAGATGAATACGCGGAAATAAACTCAGTACAGTATTGGTGAAAAAAATATTTTCGTGACAAGCTTTTATCATGAGCGCTTGATACCATGATGGTGTAAAGTGATTTCCAAGACAAATCAAATGAGCTTTAAATTTATCTTCTTTAGTTTAGAAGGGCTTTTAGCCACCTTCCGACTACATCATTAAATCATAACTATGATTTTGTATTGTCATTGACTACATATATATAAATTTTACTACATTCAAAATCAACCTGTATAAGGTATAAACGGATGCCAGTACATATATCTAAGTTTTAGGAAACGTTGACGTAAATGTGTACAATGTAAACGTATCAAACATAGGTACATGAACCTTCTCAAGAAATAGTCCTACAGCTTTGTGTGAATTCAGAGAGACGCCAATTGACGCTCGTGTTATTGACGTTTTTCACACTCGTCATTTCTTAAGTAGTCTATCCAAAACTTTTGCAGTACGTCAATTATATATTGATTTAGTCTCCGTTACAAAGGTGTGATTTCGTTTAACTAGGTGATAAAAATTTTCGAGTTTTACCACTATTACCGCTTATCTCGTGATGATTTTTAAAAAGTTGAGTCCAAATTTACACGTATTATGTATATGATACATTGAATCAGACACCATTGCAAAAGTAAGAAAGATTACGAATTGACACATAGTGTAGTCTTTCCACAGCCGTTGTAGTACGTGGTTATATTGCTTCAGTCTCCATTACAAAGGTGCGATTACTTTTAGCTAAATAATAGAATTTAGGAGTTCTGCCACTGTTTCCACAGAGCTGAATCCACATGAACACAAGTTGTAGTTCGTTCAAAACTCTTACAGTTCGTAGATGACATTTTAGTCTCCAGTGCAAAGGTGCGATAACGTGTTGCTATTGGAGAGACTTTTGGAGTTCTGCCACTGTTTACACAGAGCTGAGTCTACATTAACACATGGTGTGAACTTTTCGCGGCAAACTTCGATCAAACGCAATGACGTTGGACAAACACGTCCGGTTTATGGCCGCCAGTTAATCTACGACACTCTGACCTACATACAGCTTATAAAACGCGAAATTTGTTACTTTACGCACCTATAACGTCATTTGTTTGATGTTTTTAACTTATGATGGAGAATATACGTTATCACGACGTCTGTTCACTTACAGCGTTACTTAAAGACTATGGCTAGCAAGGAATAGTATACAATCCTAGACCAATTATCGCCTTTAAAGTTTTTCTTCCAATCGTATTCGGACGTAAATACTGTCATCATTATCATCACAGCCGTAAAAAGTGCACTGCTGGACAAAGGCCTCTCCTAAGGAAACTTCGTTCCATGGGAGGATATTGCCATACTCACCACGCTTGGCAGGCAGGTTAGTGAGTGCAGTTTCTTAGGCTTCTAGTGCTTCCGACGCTGCTGTCCATAGGAAGCATTTTAAGCTGGGGAAGGATAGGAATTTGTTGGAGCTGGGAAAGGTATGAAGGTATTGTGATACTACTCACTTGGTCAAATGGGAAAAAACAAGTAGCAGTTTGGGAGGCCGGGCGCGCGTACCTGATGTCATATGTACCCGCAACCACCGTACAGACAGTTGAGGATGACACGCCGACCAAATAAATACTACATTGTCTCTTTTTTTCTTAATGTTAGGTTGTATAACTTTGGTTGTATAACTTTGGTTTTTTATATTTTGCGTAACAATAACAAAAATAATGCTATCGTTCCGTTTCCGTTTCTGTCAAATGTTTTAGTGTGGCACAGTTTTCTGTGTCGTTTTAATAAACTTCTTGCACAATGTATAAAATATATTTCCAAGAAATACCTATGAAAATGTAAAAGGTATTTCTTCTTTCTATGACTCATCATCATCATTATCATCATCATCAGGTCTTTTTAGTCTCCAGTGCAGGAGCATAACTGTGACTCATTTTTATCAATGTTTTCGCTGCAACCTTAATACCTCTATGACGAACGCAATGATTGCATAATTTATGAATAATATGTATGTTTTTACTTTTGGATATTATTTGCCAAAAAATATTCAAAAATTCGTCCGGCAATGATGATTTTCCAACAAACTAACCATGAAAATTTAAGCATGAAAACTGTGAACATAAAATCGTTTACGCTCAATCTTGTCTCAAGCGAGGGATATTTCTCATACTTATTTCTCAAGCTCCTCAGCAAGCCTATAAAGACGGATTTTGAAAAAAAAAATTAAAGCGCATTGTTACAGTTATAAAATTTCCGCGAGCAATCCTGAGGAGTACCGACAGAAGATGAACCTTTAAAAACCAAATTTTTACAATACGGTCTTTGTCCAATTCTATTCGAAACAATCTTATACGTCGGTTTTTTATTATCTTTGTCTATTCAGTTAATGTCAATAGTAGAATAAAATATGCTGTCATTTTATTTTAAAAAAATCATGTCCTGCCTCATAGTGGTTATTGATGCAACCTCAAAGATTATTTCCCAAAACAATTTTCAACTTTTAATTAAACTACTCATACACAAAGTATACATTTTTGCAAAGGATCCCTATAGCACCTGCAAACCGTAGTTAACTATGCGGCAGCGTGCCCAAAAAGCTGACAGCATTGTTAGATGACAATTTTGCCACGTAATGAGGGTTTCCGTTTCAACAGGTGGCGGTACTGTGACGAAAAGCTTTTTCGCTTTTTTGACAGCTGACAGCAGCAGGTTTCAAAATCCACCAATCATAAAAATGATGATTTAAACATTGATGTGATGATTTTTGACAGCCGCTGCCAAAAACACTTCCTTATACAGTGCCGCCACATGGGAGAAAAATTGATTCCGAACGCCCTCATTGCCAGCCCTCAGGTTATTATATTGTTCATTTGACATCTGAAAATAGGTCATTACCCCGTCGCCATTAGAGCTATAGATGCTTTAACAGCATCGGTCACAATGTCGCTTCATGGGACACGATTTATGGTGTCATGGCATTTACAGGCATTAGACACAATGCCGTCGCCAGCGAGCCGTCGTAAAATCGGAATTTGTGGGAAAACATAAACCGTGGACTGATGAACTGATCGGTTCCATGTTAAGGGTCCCTGTGCCATGGTATGGTACAAATTTTAATTAACATAAATGTTGATTTAAATTACATTCATGAGTCACACACATTCCATTCATGAGGCAACTTAACTAAAAAAAAAACTTTATTTAAAAAGGTATCATGCAGAATTTGTTTCTAATTTAGAATATGCGCTGCAGTACATCAAATTAATAATATTAAATTTTCATTAAATAAGGAACAATAAATTACCCAGGTGTAAATTACATGGGACGTAAAGTTCCTATGTGAGCAAAGATTTGTTGTATCTACCCAATTACCGTGTATACGTAAAAAGTGAAAAAATATACGCAAGTATAGTCGAATTGGATATAGAGATAAATGATTGGCAGTAAACATACAACAGGGGTATATACCTAACCATAGTTAGGTACCTGCATATATCATTCGCCTTTCTCTTTAATAGTGCATATTACCTACTCACTTTATTATCATTGTTCCCTTATAAACTTATGACTTTAAAATAAAGGTGAGAAAACATATTTATCAGAATTTATACTTATTTAAGAATAATGTAAAACGTCTTCTACTAAAGGCTAACCTAAATTCAATGTAAGTTTATACCATAAATTAAAAACATTGCTAATTTCCTCCGTGTTCCCATTCCTAAGAATTTGAATTTTTAATTCGGATGTCATCTGAAAATATTTTTAACAAACTTACTCAGACAAACAAGTTATAAAAAATTTAAAAAGTACTGGCAGGTTTCAAACGCGTTCAAAGCGTACAAGGGTAATTTCTAAATACGCCGAAAAAAAATTTTTTTGGCGGCACCCTCTCTTGCGATTAGTTCCAAAAATCATCCTTTTATGTCAGTAGTTCCAGTTGCTCAACTATGTAATAAGAATATTTTAAAGCCCAAAAAAATATTACGTTAAAATTATCAAAATGTCATCATCATCATCATCAGGTCTTTTTAGTCTCCACTACAGGAGCATGATCCTCTGTACTACCGGATATACCATACGTGGCAAGAGCAGACAGAGGATTTGGCCTACACTCTCCTCGCTGGCCAATCGGGTTGGAGAGGTCTCATTGATGTTTAAGAGCTTTGTTTAGCCTGTATTTCCTAAGTCGCCACTTACGACCTCCATGGAAGACTAGAAGTGGTCTTATTCTACTCTGCCGGAAACCACACGGCTAAATCAAAATGTAATCTAAAGAAACTTAATAATCAAAATGCTTTTTATTGGTTGTGGTATGAATATCTGTTAAATTTATAGCACGTAACGCCCTCTGTGTATACTTGCAGCGCAACTTTAGTTTGTATAAAACGTCCTGGACACGGCAAAAATGATACCACCATGCCTAAAATAACTACTCGCTTCTAATTAAACCAGCATTATAATTGCTTAGAATCTGATCCCAGGCACAGGAAATACTCGTAATAAAAAGGACTGTATAGCCAGCGGCCTGAATTCGCACCAACCGCCACGTTTCACCAAACAATGCTTAGGAACCGAAATTAGCACAAAGCAACTGGGTTTGAGGTAGGGTTCTCAACTCTTCTGGAATGCCTAGAAGACTCCGCCAATAATATTACCCCCTGAAAGACTCCAGTAATAATGTTACCTTTCGATAATTATGTTACATGCATTGATTTCACCAGTATTAAGAAATTTTATCTTTGAGAATGAGAGATAATTGACGTAACGTAAATCATGACAAGTGACAAGTTAAGATTTGAATGACATTGGAATTGTGTTTACAAAGCAACCATGTATTCTGGGTAATAATGAAGCTCATATTCCGCAGCTACTTTGCAAAGAAGAAAGACTTTTATTGGTAATAGTCTTTTATTAGTATTAGTGTAGTTTCCACAATTCTATTTGGCCACCACCAAGGCCGGTCGTATTGTAGGTCCGTAGCGAATTATTGTCATTCATTTAAAAAATGTCACGTTTATTACTTTCATTCCTGTCTCTAGTGAAAATCCCCCTGTTGATTCGTTCCTTTCAGAGTTGGCAACCCTAGTTTGAGTTGCAGAAACAGGTTTGTTTTAGCCACAGATACAAACAATCCGACAGAACCAGGGGGAACATGTAATGTTTTGAAACATGCAGTTTTAAAAATAAAAAAATGAAGGTTTTCTACTAAATTGTTTACCGTTATAGGAACATTTAAAATCTGTCCCGTTTACAATTTTCCATATTAGATATGTGATCAGAGTTAATAATTTACCGATATTTCTCAAAACAAGACACATAAAATCTTTCGGTTATTTAAATTAAATACTGTATGTAAGGTACCTCACCCAGCTCTGATAGTGTGAGCCTCATATAAAATACGAGCAGGTGTGGCAAAGCTAGGTAATCGCTCAGCAAAGAGGGAAATAGAGGCAGGCAGGGTTTCAGAAAAACATGAACAATAAGGAATATGTATTGTATTTCACTGGTACTGTATATAGAAGAATATATAGAACAAATGTTGTAGATCTCCCGACGTCAGACAGATGATGAAAAGGGCTGCGACGAAGATTTTGATAAAAAATAATTTGCGTCTGGAATTTTCTAAAAAAAGGTGGACAGCATGTTAGGAAAGAGAAATGAGGCAGATATAAACATGGAGCATCGTTGGAGTACTAAAATTTTTCAACTCATTTTCTGGTTTAATTACGAGTATCGTATGCATGACGTAATTTACAAAATGTCTATAAGTATAACATATTAAGCCTGTTTTAGTGGTTATAAATAAAGCCAATTTAGCAGACTAGTCTTATAAATGAACATATCAATTCTAAGTATTTGTGCAAATAATTGCTGTACAGTTGAAACCTAAGGTCAGTCCACAAGGTAACATATCAATTCAAACCAATCGTATGAAGTGAATTAGCAAACCTGATCGTGATCCAAATAATTAGCAAAGATATGCCAATGTTTGCAAAACCTATTACTTTAGGAGATTTTTTTCTTCTTCATGTTATTCTAGGAAAACTGTTTGCTTTTCTTCCGGCGCAGACTGTAGAAGTTGCCCAAGGGGATGGGTGAAAATCAAAGGAGTCATGTCAAAAGCCGATGTGGCTAGTGACCATGATGGGTTGCTTGTTACCCGCATCGTCTATTGACATGGCATATTTATATGGCATTTAGGTCTTATGACCTTAGACCTTCTGTAAAGTATAAAGACGTGCATGATATGTATGTGAGTGAAATTGTCTTTTTGATATTTAAGATTATTGTTGATGTATTTTGCGAAAAAAACTGCGCACAAGACTATTGTAATAATTTTAATCGGAGATTAAACTCCTACTACCTACTCGTCATCCTCAGCTATCTACGACCTAGTGCAACGTATTATTAGAAATAACAACTACTATTACAATAATTAAAACAAAAATATGTATAAACCTAATACTATCCGTTTTTTCTATAGAAGGTTTTTTTTGTATAATTGTTGTAGTAAAACAAGACAAGATATATCTGCTAGTCTGGGAACTGGGTACAAATGAAAACATTTGTAGCACCGCCTGCTTGCTCGTTTAAGTCGATCAAAGAAGACATATTATACCTCAGAAAAATGTTTTCCATCTTCAAACATGGTTGTATTATAAACAATTTGATAGTGCCTGTAAATTTCAAGTTATTTATAGGTACTTTTATTTGGATCACAGGTTTTGAAACTGTCATTAGCTGACTGAAAAGAACTCTCGAATATTACATGATTTTGTATTGTTAGACGTACCTATGTTAGAAGTTTGCTATAACCTTGAACCTCGTTATCTAATCAATTCATCTTTTCATTCTACGACGAGAAAGTAAAGCAATACAGTATAAACCTTACAGTATTCATAATAGGGTATTTTTCGCTATTGACATTTGCCCTCAACAAAGAATGTCTGAATAGAGTTTTCCTATAATGATTATCGGAAATTATGTGATCTTGAGAACGATACAATATCATATATTAAGGCTCCTTTAGTAAATAGAGAACTAAAATTATTGAAAAAAGTCATATTGTCTTTAACTTTCAGAGAAATAACACACATAGATGCACAAATTTAAATGTGGACCACATCATGAAAAGTACAAATAAATTGCAACCATTCAGTAATTTAAGTTTGTAATTTATTATACCCGATACCGTAATACCAGAGATCTTTATTAATTCTATCAATGGGCGTTTTTACACACTACATACATACATTACTAGGAAATTTGATAGTATCGCTAAAATAGTTTCAACCATGGTTGTAATATCTGTAGCTCAAATTTCCTCGTGTCGTTTGTCCCGAAAGAAAAATAAAGCGAGTGAAATATTACATATAAACTTAGCTGTTAACGATCAAAATACAATTCGACGTAAATATGCATGGAAATATATTTTAATATACATATTAAGCACTCGTGTTGACCATTTATCTTCCAAGATTCACACCTGCGAAGAAATGTACGTGAAGAGCATCACGCGGCGATATCTGCTAGTCAACTGTATATTTATCTACATGTAGGTACTTTATGTATCATCCATCATTCATCATTTTAGCCGTAAGATGTCCACTACTGGACAAAGGCCTCTCCCAAGTATTTTTCGTTTTATAGGAGGATATTCGATACGCTTGACAGGAGGATCGCCGAGCGCAGTTTTTTTGGCTTATTGTGTTTCCGACTCTGCTGCCCATCGGATAGGAAGGTATTGGGATGAATGGGGGAAAAGTAAGTAACAGTTTGGGAGATCGGATGCGTGTATCCGATACCATAGCCACCGACCAAGCAGTTGTGGATGACACCCCTGACCAATCCTTACTAATATTATAAATGCGAAAGAGAGTTTGTTTGTTTGTTTGTTACGCTTTCACGCCGTAACTACTGAACCGATCATCATGAAATTTTGCATACCAGTTCTCTGGAGTACGGAGAAGGCCATAGGCTACCTTTTATCGCGGGAAAAAGTACTATTCCCGAGGGATCGACATTAACGCGGGCGGAGCCGCGGGCGAAAGCTAGTATTATAATATAACCGCTATTTTATCTGAAAGATTATTTTGACTAGCTCCGTGGCGCAGCGGTCAACACGCCTGCCTGCGACACGGAGTGACCGGGTTCAATCCCCGGCCAGGTCAAGATGGAAAATGATCTTTTTCAGATTGGCCTGGGTCTTGGATGTGTATCTATATATTTATTTGTTATAAAATATAGTATCGTTGAGTTAGTATCCCATAACACAAGTCTCGAACTTACTTTCGGGCTAGCTCAATCTGTGTGATTTGTCCGTATATATTTATATTTATTTAATCCCGGGAAAAAGTACTATTCCCGAGGGATCGACATTAACGCGGGCGGAGCCGCGGGCGATAGCTAGTATTATAATATAACCGCTATTTTATCTGAAAGATTATTTCAGCAATTTTCTATCATAGGTTATCTAAACTCCATAGTTTAGGTAACTCATTAGACTTATCAAGAGTATCATAGAGACCTTGTAATGTGATGTATATAGGCTGGATTTACCATGGCTTGTTTTCTAAAGGAAAAACTGAAATAATGTCATGACCCCGAAGGAAATGAAAGCCCGCCTGCCTTGTAATAGGGAAACGTTGAAGGAAATAACATCGACTCTAGGTAAAATATGAACAAAAGTAAACAAATATTGCATTATTAAATTATTTTATATTTTTAATGTCATCCTTTTGAATTGAACACCTGGGCGAGCCTTGAAAAAAAAGCGTAAGAAGCCGGTTTAACACTTATTTTATTTTTATTTTTTTAAATATATATTTATGAATATTTTTGGTTGGAAAGCTAGGTGAAGGTATTAATTACATAGGTAAACTAACAACTTAGAGTAACAGTACGTAAATACGATTTGCAATAGTTTACGCGTTCAAACAAATATAATGTTACATTTACATATATATAGCTTATAGCATTTTCTACATGATAATCGCACAGTTTTGATTCCGTTTTCCACCTAACGCCCACCAACCTCCTAAACGCGGCTTTAAGGTTTTAAAGTCCTGGGCTCTGTCTACCCCTCAAGAAAAAAGACGTGATACTATGCATGTATGTTACCTATAAAAGGCTTCATAGAATATGAAGCGGAGGTTTATTTATCTTATCACCTGACGTGTTCTGTAGCACGAATGTCATGTGTCCGCAAATGTTGCCCAAACGGGTCCTCATACAGATGTTACTTATGAATAAAACCACCTGTTGCATTATTTTTTGTAATAAACATCTTGCTATTCTCAAATTAAGCACAAGGACTGCAAAGTAGGTCGTGTAGTTGCTAATGTACACCTTAGTATCTGAACTATGTACACATTTGAGATAATGTTCATGGGAGGTTCACAGAATTAGTGATTATCTGCCACCGGATGTACTTACGCTAATATTATCACGTGTCTTAGTTGCCAATATGAATTAATCTAACTACTTTTTTTTTTATTTATTTTTACTAAATTTTGTATTAGGCATTTGTCTCCCGTCTCACCTGATGGTAAGTGACGATGAAGACGACGATGTTACATGCCTATTTAAGAGATACCCATTTATTCTACTTTTGAATGTCCCGGGACTGTACTTGTCTGGGAATATAGACGCAGGCAGTTTATTCCACACCTTAGCTACTCGAACCGAAAAGGAACTTAGTTCGTCTCTTTGCTATTTCAACACCATAAGGGTGAAATTTCTGTCGCCGTCTCGTAATCCGATGGAGGATTTAGTAATATCACATCGATACCTACATGCCTCAATAGACCTACTGAAACAAGACTGAGAATTCGAAGCCAGAATATTATACTCCACTATTTTACTGATATCTTTGACCCATCTAGCCTTTGGATAAACCGGTCGCATGTCCTAAAGCAAGTACTTACCTGAGGTTTTCCCGTAATCGGTTAGCAACATGACGCGTACAATCCAATTCAATAAAAACCCAAGAGTTGATTGGAGCAAAGAAAAAATTCAAGGCGTGTAACTGTTATGAAACTTTTGCTTGTCGTTTTTAGGGTTCCGTACCCAAAGGGTAAAAACGGGACCCTATTAATATCGCTCCGCTGTCTGTCACCAGGCTGTATCTCATGAACCGTGATAGGTAGACATTTGAAATTTTCACAGATGATGTATTTCTGTTACCGCTATAAAAACAAATACTAAAAAAATAGAACAAAATAAATATTTAGGGGGACTCCCATACAACAAACATGATTTTTTGCTTGTTTTTCCTCGATATTGATAATGGCAACAGATAGACGTTTGATATATTCACAAAATATTTAGTTATATATTCACTTTAGAAATAATAAATTAAATAAAAATAAAATTAATACAACAGACATGATATTTTTGCCCTTTTTTATAGATAACGTTACGGAACCCTACGTGCGCGAGTCCGACTCGTACTTGGCCGGTTTTTGAATATGATTCTCGTCATATTTACGTGAATAATAAACATGTCAATAATGTGGATTGAAGTAGTTCATTTCCATTCAATAGTGCTTTTATTTTTTTTAAACCTTATTATTTTCTCTCGCGAAGAAAGTCCTCTTCTAATCAAGTATTTTCCTAAAATATAGCCAAATATTTCCTCAGACATATTACCTACATACAGCGTATAGATTAACCCTTGATATTCCCTTAACACGGTAACTTAGCCTATCAATGTAAACAACTTTTAATATGGGACCACCTGTGGAAACATTAAAAAATCTATATTATCATGCAAATTGCCGAGCTGGCCGAACACTTTTGTATGGAAATGTCAAAAATAATAGAGTTTCCAACATAGGTACCTTAGAAAAAGTTGTTCATTTTAAAGGGCCCCTTAAAGAGAATGTCGAGGGTAAATTTATACACTGTATATGGTTTCATTACAATAGTTTTCAAATAACTTTGACGCCAT
The DNA here is from genome assembly GCA_947532085.1 of Elegia similella. Lineage (NCBI taxonomy): Eukaryota > Metazoa > Arthropoda > Insecta > Lepidoptera > Pyralidae > Elegia > Elegia similella. The sequence continues at coordinate 23,387,332 of OX383926.1, read as the reverse complement.
ATTTTATTTGAGCACACTGTAAGAATATTGAAATTACTCTAAGCGTCATTACATATCAAAACATTTGTACACTAAGTTGTACTTAGTTAATAGGCTAGCTAATAGTACTTAGCCCCTAACACAAATGTACAAATATATCCCATCTCATATTATTCCTCGTCCTTTCCAACAACCTTTCAAACCAATGAGTGAAAATGTTCAACCTGCGTTGACACATACAGACAGCCCGGTGAAATAATTAACATATTTAACATGCTCCTTGTTAAAAGAGTACGAACGCAAGCAGTGCCATAAAAACGAGGTCTGCATAATACTCGTATATACAACAAAAAGACCGACAATATTAACATATTGAGTGTTTGACCTGGGCCTGGGGTTTGAGTGTGCACAACGATTACGTCACTTGTGTTGATTGGAATTGGTGCTGATAAACGTGCCTAGGTATATTGACTTCGCCAAACTATCAAACCTATTTTCATGAAATTTAAACGGAACTTGGAATCTAAACGGAAATTCGAAAATACCCCTCCTAAATAAAAAAGGTTTTTTTAAAATCGGTTCATAAACGACGGTGAAATGGCGTAACAAACATACAAATCTTTTTGTATGTTGGTTACGCCATTTCACCTTGTGTCTTCTTAGATGATTTGAGAAACTTCTGTAATCTATACATATAATAAAACAGTAAAAATATTTTGTCTGTACATTTCGAATTTTTGACTGAAATGGATAGAGGGACGCTTAAAAAGAATAATAGAAAGCAAAAAAATTTTTTTGGAATTTCTTGTCTGTCTGTCTGTCCGTCTGTCTGTCTGTCTGTCTGTCTGTATGTATGATCACGATCATCTCCGAAAATACTGAACCGATTTACTTCAAACTTTCACCAATTGCTTTGTTTTAACTCAGCAAAACATCTAAAGTTTGTTTCATCAAAATCGGTGCATTAAAAAAAAAGTTATTGTCATTTGAACGAACTCAAAGCATTAGTTTGCCTGCAAATATACACGGTAAATTTTTTATCGTTTTGGACCCATAAAGGGGTGACTCAGAACATCAAAATGAACAACTTTTCCTACGGGAACAATGCTGGGAACTCAAAAAAAAATTCGACATTCCCATACAAACTGGCCGGGCGGCGGGACTCTTTTTTATGGAAATGACGAATTTTTTTTTGAGTTCCCAGCATTGGTCCCATAAAAAAAGTTGTTCATATTGATGACCTGAGTCACCCCTTTAAGGGTCCAAACTGTTCCTGAGGGATGGACACTAACGGCGGCGTCGTAGCCGCGGTCAAACGGCAAACCAACCGAAACTGCTGCGCCTAGAAACTTGAAATTTGGTACAGGGGTTCTTTTAATGATGTAAGTGAGCGCTAAGACAGGATTTTATAAGAAATTTAACTTCTAAAGGGGTAAAATTTATATGGAATTTTCTCATTTTTGGACTTAGAAGTATGAAAGTAGGTATATAAGTTCTCGATTAAAATTAAAAAAGATGTGTGTGGGTAGATGAAATTTGCAAAATTCCGAACGAACGCCGCATTAATTTGTTATGGCTCTGTCGACTCCGAAAAGTGCCAAGATGTAACATTGAATTGCTCATGATAATAGTTTACTTACTAAGTCCCATCATTTATCAATCGCTCGAAAATTTTAATTATAATACTTTAAAAAGATGTTTCAAAAGTGATATACAATGCCTTATTGCTGCAAAAACATCAATATTGAGGCAGCAATGATTCCAATAATATCGTTTGAGCCAATAATGTACCAGTCTCAGGCCCCTTTGGCCAGGTGGTCGCCGACGTAATTTGATATTGTCGAAAAACAACACGGCTGTTTCGCGTCGCGCAAAAAATATGGCCATAACTGGAGTACTGGCTGATATAATTAGAACTGATGCGATGGATGAAGATGACATTGGATACGCTGAAATGGCTCGCAGTCGTTTAATCATTTTAAATTTTAATTGATCGTTTTAGTGAAATGTATACGTGTTAGTAGATTTACGGCTGTTTTTTTTAACGACACATGAGATATTAGAATCTAACAGTATAATAATAAAATTAGATAGTTAACCTACTTTCGTCATACTAGTAATTTCTAATAATTAGTCTCCCGTATTCTGTTTTTTACTCATCGTCATCATCTCAGCCGCAACAAGTCCTCTGCTAGACATAGGCCTCCCCAAAGATTACGAAAACACCGGTTGGAAGCGGCCGGCATCATCGTCTTGGTACTGTTTTTATCTTTTTTGTTATCAATGTGAATCAATCAGGCAGGTGACATATTTTCTACACATCGGACATAACCATCTAGCGTCAGCTCAGCAGCCAGGACAAACAAAATATTACGTGCCTTTTAAAGTTTTTTTAAAATCTGCAATGCGCATTTATCTTTCTTCCATGACAGAAACAACAATATCACTTTGCAAACTTATGTTCCTGGTTCTAAACAAAGTATTCAAAAGCAAATTTTAATTCGTTCCAACCACAGACAACATCAACAAAAAGCACCCTCATTGGGTTTCACAAAGTACTCGACAAAAACCAAACACAATACTTTCATTGTAAACGCGTAGAATTCGATTCTATTTAATTTGTCCACTATTTGTTGGAATGCCCTTGATCTTTGTCAATGATGTTTCTTTGATCCTTTTACGTTAAGGTTATTTCACGTGGACCATAGATAGAGCGTTGACAGGTTGTCCGGAGATGCGTCTGGGTTTCAAACACATAAATAGGTAATATTATTAAAACTTAAATATTATTAAAACTTACTAGCCGTGTGGTATCCGGCAGAGTAGAATAGGACCACTCCAAGTCTTCCCGTGGATGTCGTAGAAGGCGACTTAGGAAACACAAGCTAAACAAAGCTTATAAACATCTAAGACACCTCTCCAACCCGTCTGGCCAGCGTGGAGAGTGTAGGCCAAGTCCTCTGGCTGCTCTGGCCAAGTATGGCCCTAGTAGTACAGAGAGGGTCGTGCTCCTGTAGTGGAGACTAAAAAGGACCTGATGATGATGATGATGATGATGATTAAAACTTTCGCGAGATATATTTTGAATATTAAATCTAGATATCATTTTAATATTAAACAACACGGTTTGACTCAAGTATTTTTAGTCGGAAAAACATATTAGGCTACATACAACCAGTGATCATCTGTCGGCCGCGCCGGGACGTCCTTGACACTCGCCCTGAGGATGGATGACTAAGCTGAAACTGTCGGCATTTTTCCGACTAAAAATACGTGAGTTAAACCGTTTTTTAAATATTAAAACATAAATAGGTCCTTCTGGACATAAATTGATCGTCAGTAAGAAGTTTTAGGTTGAAATTTTATCAAAATACAAATTGTTCTATGGCATCCAATCATCGTCATCATCATCATCATCGACAGCCTTCTATATCCTACTGCTGGTATAGGTCTCTCTCAATGCTCGCCATCCATCTCATCTTGTGCTTTACGGATACAGTTTGGACTCGTGATAAATTTATCCAAGCAAACCCTGTCCGATCCTTGAAGGGGTGATTCAGCTAGTTGATATGAACAACTTTTCCCATGGGACTAATGTTGGGAACTCAATTTTTTTTTGACGTTCCCATACAATTTGACCGGGCGGCCGAACATTTTTATTGGGAAATGTAATTTTATTTTGTCCCAGCTTTTAATCCCATAGGAAAAGTTGTTCATATCGATGGGTTGAATCACTCCTTCAAGGATCGGAGAGAGTTTTCTTTACATGTTGTATAATTGTGTCCATGTTTTAGACTTTCGAGTGGAACGAACTGAATATTTATAAAAAAAATTCTACAAAAATTGCCGTCGTTATCAATTACAATAGTTCTCTTTGAGTATTGATTATGAACCGCCTTTAGCAACCCTTTAGCCAACATTAGATACCTACGTGCCCTTTTCAATTTACTTACTCTGTTACTACACAAAGCTCTTTGTGTTCCGAGAACCTTACAATGTAGAGACTGGTATCTTATTAGTTTCGTTATCCTATTGTTTTCAAACTATCATCTCGATATGTATCAGCAGACTTGTTTGTGATTGTGATATGTCATATGATTTCTCAGATATTGTTTGTTTGTATTAATAATTTTTATATTGTTTGTAAGTCTTACGATGGAAAGTGTCGCTATTTGCTAAAAAAACTTGTGAGTAAAGAAAATACTTATTAATTTATGAACTTTAATTAGCGTGTTCACATAATACACAATTTAAATACGTTTGAGTTTTCAGAAATTTATATTTTTCTTTTAATAAACGCAATATTAAATATTTTATGTCCTTTGTATTTGCTAAACTTAATTACTTATTTCTTCATATATAAAAGTTACATCGGGAAATTTAAAAGAAATAGATATGCGGTATACATTTTAAACCTACATCGTGACTAATATTATAAATGCGAATGTGAGTTTGTTTCTTTGTTACGTGTTAATTTTTGCATAAACGTTATCTAGGATGGAGAGAAGGACTAGGATAGGGTATATTTTATCCCGGGAAAAAGTACTGTTCCCGAGGGATCGACATTGACGCAGGCGGAACTGCGGGCGAAAGCAAGTAATCAAATATTGTAATGATTTCATGACCATATACGTTAGCCTACACAATAGACGTTGTTAAACTTCACTTCACCCTAAATCGCAATGTACTTGTTTATTATTTTAAAATATTACCTACTACATATTATAGTCAGTATTCAGACCACGGAAAGATTTTTACGACCTTTTTGTTCATTCACGGCTCTACTAGAAAACAAGTTTGTACTAATAGCCAAACGGCACCCAGTGGCATCGCTAATAAGCTGATTACGTCAATAAAGATATTATGGGTCATTTTATTGTGAGTGTGCAAGAAAAATATTTTATCATCACAGTGTAAGCATAGACAGCTTCGTCAAGCACTCGTTTCTGACTCTCTTTATGAAGTGTTTATTTGTTTAGCTCTCGCTTATTAGTAAATTACTAATGAAATGGTAATTAGGCATTTCTGCGACCTAATTGGTTTGAACGAGATCTAGTTAGTAGTTTTTTAATACGGCATAAATTGTAAACCGCAATTTAACTTTCATTCAATATTATGTTACTTGCTGCTACGGAACCCTTCATGGGCGAGTCCGACTCGCACTTGGCCGCTTTTTATTAAATATTTTATTCAGAAATAGGGGCAATCTGTTCTCAATATTTTTCCGTAACTATAGGCAATAGAGTTAAAACAAGAATACTCATTCTCTTTGGTGAAAGTCTAAAACATCTATATAGTAAGTGTTTTCCTGGGTTTCCTCGTCTAAAACCCATAGATTTAAAAAAAATGCGTGCTTAAACCTCAACCCAAAACCTCAGAACAAGTCCTTGTTCCATAGATTAAAAAAATGCGTCCTTCATACTTCTATGCCTTGTTCTGAGTCTAAAACATCTCAGTAAAACATAGATACAAAGAGACGCAATTTTTTTTAAATCTATGCATTGATAGACGCATTTTTTTTAAATCTATGCATAGATATAAAAATATTTAATGTTTGTTCGATTTGAATTGCATTGACAAAACAGTACTTACATGGTTATGAAATAGGTTCAGTGATCGTTAATTCAGTAGGTGTGATGTAAAATATCGTCATCGTTTCTTTGATTTATTGCACATAAAGCTATGATACGGGTATTTGACGTTGCTTATATGGCATGGTACTTTAATGTGGCCTATTCGAAATGATATTTACGTTGATATATGTTTGATATAACAGCAAAACTCGTTTGCATTCGTATTTATATAGGTACTTGCCTATGTTTCTCAACTAGCATTATTTACCAAGTCGGTAGATTTAAAAAAAAAATTGCGTCACCACGTCTAATAAGTTTAAAAAGAAAAGTAACATGCGCGTTATATACACTTATATTAAATACCAAGATAAATTTTTAAATTCAAGAAATCATGATTTTTAACTTACCTTTATAAAATGACTAGCTGTTGCCCGCGACTTCGTCCGCGGAAATTTCTGTTATTATGATTAATTAGTATAGATGAAAAATTTATCCCCGTTTTCAAAACATTTTTTATTGATGCTTAGCTCCTGTTGGTAGCGTGATTTTTTATAGCCTAAAAGCCTTCCACAATAAATGGACTATCCAACACAAAAATAATTTTCTAATTTGAACTTGTAGTTCCTGAGATTAGCGCGTTCAAGCAAACAAACAAACAAACTCTTCAGCTTTACAATATTAGTATAGATAGATATAGATTTTCTTCTTAACTATAAGTAATATTGACATGAAAATTTATATTAGAAAGACTTCATATTTTAATCTTTTTGTATAAACATCATTTATAGTTTAAGAGACCTAGGTTAGGTTCATAATAAATATTATATATTTTTTGAAGTTCCTTACCTAACCCGCGACTGGGTTACGATTTTGGGTCAGGTTCGGAATAATCCGACTAGCCTATTTGCTAACGAAAAAAGTAATGTATTTTGATAGTCACTTCAAAATACATTACTTTTTATAAATATCTTATATGAAAATTATCAATCATACGAAAGCCGCAATGTATTTTAAAATGCCTGTCAAAACGTTGTTCACTAAGTTAGTAAATAGACCGGCTGGTCAGGTATCTCCGTCTCTGACTGTAAATCTTCACACTGATTGAGAGCCCGAGTAAACTATCGGCCGATAAAGTCTACTTGTGTGCGGGGACACTTAGCCTAGCCTAGCTAGCCGCAGCCGTTGTCTGACTCATATATTTCGGCTTCCTGCTGCTTCTGGGTTTGTGTGCCATGACTTTATAGCACATTGTTTGTGTCTCGCTACGAATGCGGACTATTTATTTGGATAGAAAGCGCAGCAAGACCAAACACAGTACAGATATTCGTTAATTTTCAATGGCTTGTATTTCTTTTCTATCGATATTTCAAGTGACTCCTAGAATAAGGTACCTATATATAGGTAAGAATTCAGCAGAAAGTATATATGATCAATATACTTTTGTGCTGAATGCTTATAAAAAAATAATAAAATAAATACATATCTATATGTGGACAAATCGCACAGATTGAGCTAGCCCTACAGTAAGTTCGAGACTTGTGTTATGTTATGGCATACTAACTCGACGATACTATATTTTAGAACAAAAAAGTACATATTATAGATAAACATCCAAGACCCAGGTCAATTTGAAAAAGATAATTTTCCCTCTGACCGGGAATCGAACCCGGTAACTCCGGTCCGGTTGTCTATGGCCTAGTGCTCATCATGCTAGGCTGCCAACCAGCTCGTCAAAAAAAATTGTTTCTATGAAGTTGATTAGAAAAAAATATGTACTTGGAACTTCATCGAAAATTCGCGATAGAGTTATTTTTTCTCTTTTACGTTATCAAACCGATAAAAGAAAGTAAGTTATCATAATTTCAATCTTATCAAGTTATGTTAGTAGAAACAATAATAATAACTTTGACTCAAATAACAGCATCTAAGGGTCAACCACACCCACAGTCCCCTTGCACTTTCGAACGCTTATTGCAAAAGCTTCCCGTCTCTCTCTAGCATGGATAATGCTTGTCTATCTGTCCTTTTTACCATAGATATCTATAAATGTGTTGAGATTACTGTCGAGGGTGAGGGAACCTTGTACCTACTTCGTATGTTTTCCTTGCTAAAAGTATTTGACTGTTTTGTGGAATCCGCAAACTTTTACGGGAAATATCCATTATCAAGTACACTATGAAATAAAGAAAAATACAGGCAAATGCCTTAACCACTGGACCACGGAGGCACTTGAAACCAAATGACCTGTAGAAACAGGAGCAAACGCAAGAACATGATGAAAATATCTCGAATTCGCAGATTTACATTAATGAGTAATAGTCTTAAGCCTAGCCGTGTGGTATCCGGCAGAGTAGAATAGGACCACTCCAAGTCTTCCCGTGGATGTTGTAGAAAAAATGTCACGTTTAGTGTGCAAGCGAGAACGCAGAACAAGCGATAGCGACGCACGATCGGCCTTTGCGTTCAGCTTGTAACGCATCTATCTCTCTTCCACCCTTATTACATAAAATTATCGCCGTAAACCGACTTTACAGATAATAATTTTTTTTATTATTATTATAGAACTCTCAAATTGCTCATAACCAGTTTGATAAATCCATACATCTAGCCGGCCGCAACACAGGAACCAGTAAACAGCGGTGAAACACGCCCAAGCTACGCCAGGAATATCAATTCAATCGGCGAACATGTTCCATTTTATCGATACCATCGATTGCTGTATCGATAATCGGATCGAACAACAAGGAACGTTTGTCAATTGGCTATTGACCCGTGCAATATGTTCCACTGAAGATTTGCTGCAGACTGTAAAGACCCATCGATTTTCTTTATCGAACTAGTATGCTTCCTAGTTATTAGTCTTGCTTTATGAAGTCAGTTCTATCTCCTGCACCTATAAAGGGGAAGGATGCATTAGTTCCAATTGAGTGGTTTTATTTTAAAATAATATCATAAACACGGTCTTGATTCGTAGAATATCGATGAATTACTAAGATAAGAGAAATTATGTTTCTTAAAATATGCACAGAATTGTCTTTTAATTTTTAGTGACAGCAAAGACAAAACCTCCGCAGATGAAAAAAGATAATTGGGGACAGTGACAACAGGATTTTAGCTCATTATTCATAAATTACCCTGGATTATTTTATATATGTACTTACTCGCACATAGCTCTTAATTAAATTATTAGAAAATATGTATTTAATTAATGTAATTTAGCTAATGTAGTTACATACACAAAACCGAATAGAAAGAAATGTGTATTGTACCAAAACTAACAGTAGCAAATAATTTACAGAAAACAGGAAGTGAAGATTTTTATTTACAAATAAATTTAAACATGGCTTCCTATAAAAAAATATAGCCTGTGTTTGTTACTCGGGGTGATGTGAGAATTCCAACGAATTAAGAACCTAACATACATAGATACATTCTATCATAGAAACATATGTACATGAACTCTAATAAAACCATTATACTCCTTTTTAAAGCAGTCGTGTAAAAAGCAATAAAAACGCTAAAAACTAGAGCTGAAACTAACGGTATTAGCACAATGATAAAACGATAATGATGCTCTTAATGATCCTAATTTATATTTTGCCGGTAAAGCAGAGAATAATATTTTTAATTAAGAATATAAAGCGATGCAACTCAGAATTGCGGTCCGCCTTGTAGCACTTCCGCAGTCAATTCAAGAGTTAATTCAGTCGATATTATTATAGATAGATAACCATGTTATAGAAAGACAAACAGTAAAATTTAAACAAGAAGAAATAAACGCTTTTTTCCTGCTTGGATTTTTCCTCTTTTATTAGCAAAGCAGATTATGCTGATAGTTGATAGATTGAAATCAGCTAACTGGATAAGATAACTACGATATAAAAAAAAATATTTATATTTTTCCTAATTTTATATATTATTGCTTGTTTCAGGTTTCAACTAAAGAAGGAGTGTAACTGGGAGGCTGAACGTGGTTCTTTGGTAAATATTTTATTTTTTCTACCAACACATTAAAAAAACAGCTTACTGAAACACAATTTGATTTATGAGTATAAGCAGGTAAAGTAAGACAATTTTGCATATAGTTATAGTTGTTAAGCTGCAGAAAACAAATATTTCTCTTCTAAAATTCTGATTAAATACGACTATATTTGCACCCAGTTGACGATGACAATAATATTGTGTTTCGTAGAATTATTCATTTTGTAGCTTTTACATGACCAGACAATAATAGTTATCCCGTTAGCAATACACGAAAGCCACAAACTGATAATTTTCCTTAGTTGGGTATAGCTCGTCAAAGTAATTATTATTGAATATATTCTCAATAATATTTGCTCATAGTTATTTCGACTTTGACCTGTTTCCTTAACTTTACTTTTACTTGAAATTTTGCAATAACTGCAGGACCTGCAGGACTTTTTCTATGTACTGCTGCAAAGAAATCTGACCCCCTCTCAGTATAGTGTCACTACCGAGAGTCTGCAGCCATGTGCACCTACATAGGCAAATGATTGCCTTACAGCCTGATGTAGAGACGTTTCCTTTGTGTCTGACTCGAGCTGTGTAGTTTATATGAAATAGTCACATTCTTAGAGTAACGGAGGATCATTTACACAGCTTGTTAGTCTTAAATTAATATACTTCATACGGTTTATTACATTATTTTTACTCATAACGTTTCGTAAACTTCACAGTTTTCATGTTCGCGGTTAGACTAAAATTAATGTAATAAACGAGATAAAACTGTATAAGTGTTTTATATAGCAATTGAAAACATCAGAAAACAACACTATCTTAATTTGATATAAAAATTCCTTTGGCTGAGTGTCCTTACTAGATTTACACAGCTTGAAATTCTGACATCTGGACCACTTAGAAAAAAAATAAGCGTACGTACTAAGACACTTCAACCAGGACTTTAACTACGGTTATACAGACGGTATAACCGTAGTTAAAGACCCGGTTACAATAAAAATACTTTTTTTTATCTGTACGAACCCGGTTCCCAAGATGGAATCCTTTTTACTAGTACATCGATAAAATTACACATTATTTCCATCATTAATGTTGTTTTGATATAACTTTCATGGCTCACGGTAAAAATAACAATCGTTATATCGATCGCCCATTTGTTCCAGTTTCATTTGCATTTTTGCACGCGCTCCGTGTACAATTGGAGAAATAAATCTATAAATATTTAATACGTGTTTGCTTCCTTACTTTTTGAAGCCATGGTAATCCAGTAACTACTCGGAAGTAAATCGGAAACAAGGCGTCAGTTACATTATATGACACCACTATGAGCAAAAAAAAGTTCAATTTTATCATCGAAGTTTTGCCATGCACTATTTTTCGAGGACACTCCAGTTTTTGAAGAGAAAGTAACTATGGTCGATACTGTCTAAGTATGGGATGAGCACTTGAGCTGCCGTCCTATACGAGCTAAAACCTCTTTAGAAAGATTCAAAATTCCAACACTTGTGTCAGAAATATGGAAAAAGATGTACGGCAGGAATTGCCGACATAGCTCAGCGGATTAGTTCTTTGAAGTGGCAATGGGCGGAGCACATAGCGCGTAGAATCGTTGGCCGGGGATGGAGCAAAAAGGTATGAATGAATGAATGGCGATCACGTACCGGCAAGCGCGACACCCACCGACCAGGTGGTCGGACGACCTAACCAAGGTCACAGGGAGACGCTGGATGCAGGCCGCTTCCAACCAGTCATTTTGGAAATCTTTGGGGGAGGCCTATGTCCAGCAATTGACTTGTTGCGGCTGATATGATGGTGAGGGATGGTGTAGGTTCGCTCTGGCTGTTTAACTTATTCATGGACAGTTGCTTGAAGGAGATGAATGTGGATTAAAAATGAAAGAGTTACTCTACAAAAGCCTCCTTAATGCCAACAACCAAGTGATACGTGTACTTGCATCGTATGACGAAGAATTACAGGGAGATGGTTACTTGTATGAATAATAGGAAATGGGTATGAAAGTGAATGTCAGCAATACAGTATATTTATAGATAGAGAAAAATTGGAATAAGTATAAAAGTATTCACGTTATGTTTTCAATTACAAGGGATGGAAGCACGAAGAGGATATTGAAAGGAAGTTGGCTGCTGGTAACCGGGTAAACGGGGCATTGCATTATTTTACTTACAATAGAAGGTATCTGACTTGATGATAGACCCCACTGTTCATGAAGGAGTGTTGGTGCCAACTCTTATGTATGGCAGTGATAGTAAAAGGTACGAAAGAAGAATTAATGCAGTTAAAATGAGAGCGCAAGTAAGAAATGACGTAATGCGGGAGCGATGTGGATTAGAAGATGATGTCGACCAAGATTAAAAAGGATTGTTAAGTTTGTTTGTTAAAGTAGGTAATGAAAGAAGAACAACAAGGACTAGCTTCGTGGCGCAGCGGTCAACACGCCTGCCTGCGACACGGAGTGACCGGGTTCGATCCCCGGCCAGGTCAAAATGGAAAATGATCTTTTTCAGACTGGCCTGGGTCTTGGATGTGTATCTATATATGTATTTGTTATAAAATATAGTATCGTTGAGTTAGTATCCCATAACACAAGTCTCGAACTTACTTTGGGGCTAGCTCAATCTGTGTGATTTGTCCGTATATATTTATTTATATTTATAATATATTTATATATAAAGCCAGTGAGAATGGGCATGTTGGCCAGGCTTGACCTCGTCGAACGTGCTGAAATCAGATTGAAGACGTTCTAAATAAAGGATATAAGTACCCGAAATCGAAAGAGCATACATGAGGAGAGTGGTGAGTGTAGACGATGTATGTACCTATGCACTAAACTATTGACAAAGTTTATATTTTGATTATGTTTGACCATGAAACCGTTGCAGGTGTAAGTATATTGTTACTTCTAGAATGAATTACTAAAAATTCCATCAATACTTACGTTACTTCATAGCAGTAGCAATTCTATAAATATAGACATAGATTTATACAAGAATGTGCGTCACTCGAGGAAGTAAATAAAATAATTAGTGACAATCTTGGTGCAGCTATGAAGTTGTTACGTTTTTATTATCAAGATAATGAGATAAAGTATTGTAGTCGATTCCGCTAAAAAACTGACGTCTGTTGTCTTAGCAAAAGAATCATCATTATCGTCATCATTACAGCCGTAAGAAGTCCACTGCTGGACAAAGGCCTCTCCCAGGAATTCTTTGTTCCAATCACGTTCCAATTTTTTGTTCCAATTGGCGAGCGCAGTTCCTTTGGCTCCTTGTGGACTGGCCAGGCTGTTGAGGATGATACCCTGACCTAAAAATAGGTACTAAAGTAGTTTAAATCCGTTGCATACTAGGTTGGGGTAATAGCTTAGATCTAAGGGTAATCGTTAGAAAGCAGAACCAATTTGAGTAGAGTTCCTTAGAACCATGTCTCATGCACGGAGTAAGGTCTCATGCCATGTCTTAGTAACTAATACAGCGAAAAGGTAAACAAGCCGCATGATTTATGGGAAAGGAAAAATCCCAGATAGATGAATACTCCTTGGGAGACGAAGGCATCTCCCAAGGAGTATTCGTTTGTTGGGAGGATATTGCAATATTCGTTTTAGTCATGGTAGAGCTACGGTACCGGCAAAATGAATTGCTAGTAGCATGAATGGGCCGGCTCGTCCGGGGTAGTACCACTCTCTCACAGAAAATCGACGTCTGAGTAGCTTTACCGCTTCTATGCTTCGTTCGGTGATTGAGAGAGCCGGAGGCCCATCTCTCCCTCTCCCGTCCCCATTTTCTTCCCCCAACACCTTGAAAGGCCGACAACGCACCTGTTATACCCTGGTGTTGCAGTTGTCCATGGGCAGCGGTGATCACTTACCATCAGGTGACCCGCTTGCTCGTTTGCCGTCCTATAACATAAAAAATAATACCACGATTGGTAGACGGGTTGACTTGCATCATTTGTATATTTTAATCTGAACTCAAAGCCTGGTTGCCTTTGAGTTTAGATCAAATCAAAATATGACCTCATATAAAAAAACGAACAAAACTAGCGTCTCACGTTACATTTTCCGCGTCTGACTCACGTTACTTATCAGTCCACCATTAGTAGGTGCGAGGATTACATTCTTGTGACGTGATCGTGAATACATTAAATTCTGTTATGTACTAAGACCAGTATTTGCATAGAGAACGAACCTCTAACAGTCTTTCATATGGAAATATCACATCACAAATAAAAAAGACTTTAGTAGTGTGAATACGCAGTTTTGAAGTGAAAGCTCCTTTAGCGGCGTTGTGCACTTTTTGGGATGGGTAAATTTTTTTTTAACTCGCGTCAAGACACGTGACCTGATCGAAAATTCGTAAGACGGAGACGTGACCTGAAACCGCCGCAAAGGCGAGTTTTCACTTCTGCCGGAGTGCAACCCGTTTTTTTTTGTGTGCACTGGCTTTCAAGCATAGGTACTTCTTTCTGCATTTATCCCTCGTATCGTATAATCCTGAAACATTAGCCCATGTGGTATTTTAGGCATTTACCCATCTCTATATCAGGCGGCCTACTTGCTTACTTTTGACAACTTCAGTATACAACGTTTTGATGGTCACTTCAACTTCCATTACGGTTAAGTAATCTCAAATAAAAAAAATCCATCATACGAAAGCAAAGTATCTTGAAGTGGAGTGCGATAACCCAGTCGGAAACTATTATTTTCCTAGTTTAAACTGAGAGCCCCGAATCTGGCTTGGAACCAGTAATATCATCATAAATTTCCAATACCTTGGAGCAGGCTGATGAAAGATTTGAAGTTTTGTGTGTCTCTATAAAAGGCATCTATTTGAATTTTCGTTTAGAGCTAGAACCAAAAATATGGTTTTCTTAAAAATATTTATTACTGGCAAAGCATTTAACTACCTTTGTGCATACTTTTTCTCCAGATAAACCCACGGGATCAAAAAAAGTTGGCTAGAGTAAGGTTACGCCTGCCGAATTTTATTTTCCTCATTATCTCTGAAACGGCGTGGCGGGGTGTATTTTTTTTACTACCGGATATATTTACACGAAGTAGATCTAATTATTTGTATTTATCAATTCTTAAAAGTAGCACATTTTCAGTGCGGTAACGCACTCCTTGAAGTGACGACCAAATCGATGTGTGTGTATAAAAAAGTAATAACTATCAAATTTTAAAGTCTAAAATAAACATTAGGTACTAATAGTACCTAATGTTCAGATAAAAAGTCATTGGTACTTTATTTCCTTTGGAAAACGGCGGATTAAAAAAAAAAACATTCCGTAGTTTTTAATTTTATCCATAACATATAAACATACACAAACAATCAAATCTTTGCTTTTTATCCATATTAAATTTCGAATATCCTAATCCTAACTAATATTATAAATGCGAAAGTGAGTTTGTTTGTTTTTTTGTTACGCTTTCACGCCGTAACTACTGAACCGATCATCATGAAATTTTACATACAATTTCTCTGGAGTATGGAGAAGGACATAGGCTACCTTTTATCCCGGGAAAAAGTACTATTCCCGAGGGATCGACATTGACGCAGGCGGAGCCGCGGGCGAAAGCTAGTAACCTATAAATGCGAATGCAACTTGCCCCGGCTTCGCACGGGTATCTAAAGGACTTGCTTTACTTTGTAAACGCCTTTGTCTGAAACTGTTTCGCTTCAGTACTTCTAGCCCCGCTTGTTGTGCTACTGCGCCTATCTAATCTTATCATCTGTCCTTAGATATGCAAGTATCACCGGTGTCATCGTCATATTGGTATTATGAGTTAGGCAGGTGACTCCTATAGGTGATTATATACATACTACACTATAGGTATACGGCTAATTCTCATTTTAATATAAATACTAGCTGTCCCTGCGAGCTTCGTTTCGTTATAAGATAAAAACTATATGTATTGTCGTTTTAGTTAGACCAAATTACAGATAGCTACGAGTTTGATCAAAATCGGTTCAGTAGTTACAGAGTTTATCCCGAACATACATCGTGACACGAGATTTTTATATAGATATACATACGATTTTTAGCTCTCGCTGTCACAATTTTTGACTATTTTGAGTTTCAAACTCAAACTCAAAATATTTATTGCAAACAGTCTGATAATTCGGCAACATTGCAGCTCTCTGCCATTTTCTGATAGAGATACCGCGGTGGTGTGCTGAGCTGTTAAGGGAAACCGTATCGAATTACCCCTTGTCTTTGTCTTTTATTAAACCAGTTTTTGTACACAACACTGACGGTGTCATTTGAAGCGCGTATACACTTTTTACACAACTCAAATACCCGGATTCCATATCAATCGATCAATCAATTTATTTATTTGTTAAACATAGGTATTACATTTCATGCAGTTGTTGGGGAGTATAAAAGACCGCTATGTACCCGGTAGCTTGTAGCCTACCCGATTGAAATTGGAATGCTTTTTAATATATTCTTAATAAATACAATATATTGTTATATATACTAGTATATTCATTATATTTCAAATTAGCGGACTCGCAGACTTTGTCCTGCCCAACAGCAGCGCCACCTACCAAGTCCAATCGTCTTTATAAACCATCGAGAAACCCACTGAAGTATACATACAAAATTTCATTTAAATAGATCCAGCTGTTCACGAGTTATGGCATAGGTATACATTTCGGCGATTCATTTTATTTGGAAGATATCATTTATCTAGATATAATTTTTTTTACAATAATGCTGTTCTTTTATATAATATTATAAATATTTAAGAAAAGTCCCTGTTCTATGGTCCTAACAGAAGACTAGCGCTGGACCGTAAATGATAAGTTAGGTAATTATTTGAAGAATTTATCGATTTTAATTTATCTATTATTATCTTCCTTGTATGTGCCTATTTTATAATTGGTTTATCCAAACAAAGTAAAAGTAAAGTAAAACTACCGGACTGAAAGATTCGCCGATTTTAAGTCGATTTAAAACCGAAACTGTGCCAAAGTCCTATATATATAATATATTATTTGCCGAAATTTGCTTAAACCAAACCGAACCTTTGGTCGAACTTCGCTAAAATTATCTTCCTTATTTTTGTCATATTAATTTTTCTCATGTTTTAATACGTAGTTATTCTGCTTTTCAAAATAGTACAACTGCAAGTAAGTTATCAAAGATCATAATAAAATTATTATTTAATATATTAATTATTAAACAAATCAAAAACCGACTTCAACCCTTATATATAAGTGTTTTAAATACATTTTGGAAATAATCATTTAATTAATTGTTATTGATACTTACCTATTTTCAAGCTATTTTCAATTTATCATAATTTTTTTTGGAGTCTGTGCCAGCCAAAGTAAATATAACCTTAATTTTGCCTCAAGTTGTCCAAAGGTTTGTTGTGAAGGCACGATTAAACTAACTTTGTTATCTTGGCACTTTGAGTACCCTAGCATTGTTTGCTTAAGGGGAAAGCTGCGGTGCTGCCCAAGATGTAGTGCCCTAAGCATCGCTTAATTAACTTATTTGTTAATCCAGCAATGAATACAGCCATAGTTAGCAGTGTACCAAACTTATTAGTTTGGTACATTACTAACTATGGCTTTTCTAGCATCGCCTTTTTATGAAAAATTATATCAGTTACATGAGGCAATAAAAATATAGCTGGAAGGCGTGCACCATTTATTACTACCGCCTTTTCCAGCAAAACACTGATAAGCTGATTCGTTATCAGTACCTGTACGGGTGATGCAGCTATCTGTCTAAAAACAAAAAGTGTCCTTTTGTTTAATGTTTATGTAGATGATTAGGACAAAGGTTGTACCTTATATAAATTTTGTTTTAATTATATACAAAAATGTTCAAGCACTCCTCATAATCGGAAATGCAATGTTTTCCGATAAAACTTAACTTCCATTAGTAGTTCCTCCATGCTGGTCTTAGAGAACAGAAAACTTTAACGAATTTTGATATTTTGTCAAAAAAGTATTGCAGAAACTACGACAATAATCCATGATATTTCATATAGTGTTCCCAACAAGTTACACAGGTTAAAAATTTCCCTGTTCAAACTTTTAAAAATAACTCGCTAATGTTAATTTTATCGATGTGTCCGTGTACTTAATTCTCTAGAGCAGTCCGTTGCCATGTAATTACCTGGTGACAAAGCGATTGCCCTTCAACACCACAAACATTCAATCGGGGTCGGAAAGGCTAGCAGACCGCGTGTATAGACCTAGTGGCTTGAATAGGGTTGGCACCAGGACCGATTTAACGGACTCGGAGACTATACGGGGTGCTAACCGTACGACAAAGTGACCATGTGCTTCATGAGGATTTCAAAACTAGAAAATAATCCTGCAAATATATTGGTCTTACGGGACAACGGGGCCCCTGAGGATGGGGCCTAGGCATTGACTGTTTGTATAGAGATATAATAGTTACTGACCTATAAACTCGTTAAGGTTTCGGTAACTTACTTAGCCCAATAATGCAGCATTTTACCTGCATTCTTCGGATGGGCAAGTCATCCTTCGAAACCGCAAATAACTCAGTCAGGGTATGAGGCCAACGGAGATTTAAAAATGTATACAGACCCGTCTAAGGGAAAAATGTTTACAGTTCACGAAAAATTTTGTTTTTGACGTGATAACGTTTTATAAATCGGTGAACGGCTGCACGCAAGAAAAAGTGTCACGTTCCGTGTGCAAGCGAGAGCGCGGAACAAGCTATAGAGAGGCACGATCGGCCTAAGCGTTCGGCTTGTGACGTATCTATATCTCTGATACCGTTATCACGTAAAATTATCGTCCATAAACCGACTTTACAGACAACCAAGTTTTTTTTAAGTTGCCGGACGATGTAAATATGTCAAGTACTGGCCATGAGACCGACCGAAGGTTTAAAAAAATCGGCCGAACCTTCGGCTTCACCTAAACTCGCGCGTTCATGAATGAGGGTTTTCAGAAATGCTTACCACCAGATGGTAGCACTGTATCGAGAGGACGATAAGCTGTTATTGGTTATTATTTGAGTGACAGTGACAACTGACACATTGTTGCCCAATAACAGATTACTAGACCCCTATTGTTCTGAGCTAGACCCGAAGCCTCAGTGCTGCCTTCGCTAATTTCAGAAAACCCTCAGTGGTCTCGCTACACGTAACGTAACCTACTGTTTACTTTGTTGATTTTTAATTAAATCTCCTAAATAAATAATAAATAAATATATACGGACAAATCACACAGATTGAGCTAGCCCCAAAATAAGTTCGAGACTTGTGTTATGGGATACTAAGTCAACAATACTATATTTTATAACAAACTAGCTTTCGCCCGCGGCTCCGCCCGCGTCTATGTCGATCCCTCGGGAATAGTACCTTTTCCCGGGATAAATGGTAGCCTATGTCCTTCTCCGCACTGCAGAGAACATTGTATGCAAAATTTCATGATGATCGGTTCAGTAGTTACGGCGTGAAAGCGTAACAAACAAACAAACTCACTTTCGCATTTATAATATTAGTAAGGATAAGGATACATACCTATATAGATAAACATCCAAGACCCAGGCCAATCTGAAAAAGATCATTTTCCATCTTGACCTGGCCAGGGATCGAACCCGGGCACTCTCGTGTCGCAGGCTGGCGTGTTGACCACTGCGCCACGGAGCTAGCCGAAATCTCTTCATCATCTTAATAAGGTGTTATCAAGTTTTTTTTTTTACACCTAGCGTTTCGAAAACTTTGCAGTTTTCATGTAAGCATGTAACAATCGCAAAAGCATTATGATAACGCTGTTTTTATAGGTTCTCTGTACTTTATTACATTAATATTTTTATATTAACAAATTTAAAAAAAAATCGGTTTCGGCTTCGATCGACACTGAGACCGAAACCGAAAGTTCGTTTTCGAATTCAGTTTCGGCAAAATATCCTATTTCGGTCTATATCTAATGGCAGCCCTATGTGTCAGTACAATTGTGTAGAGTGTCGCGCCCGGCCGGCGAAAGTTCACTTTCTATCTATAAATCCGTACAATTGTCTAATCAGACGTGAACATACTTAGGATTTTCCGGTATGAAATGCAGTCTTTGTTGTGTTCCCGAATAAACTGTTACAATAATTTTAATGTTCAATAATGAAAAATAAACAAAATTAAAAATCCATACCAACATTATAAATGCGAAAGTGAGTTTGTTTGTTACGCCTTCACAAACTACTGAACCGATCGTTATTTTGTACACCCATTGTCTGGGGGGGTACGGAGAAGGACATAGCGCATTTTATCCCGGGAACAAGTAGTTCCCCAGGGACCAATATTGACACGGGCGAAGTCGCGGGTGAAAGCTAGTAATGAATAAAATGTTAAGGTATACTTCTATAAGCAGCTTCAGTAACAGTCACAGAGGAGAATAAGGACACCTAGTTACGGTCTTATTATCTAAGCGACGGATTTGTATTAAAGTACTCAAGATAACGCCAATGAAGAATGATCATCATGTCATTACTATAGTAACGACCACGGAATTTAAAAAACAAGAGGAACGGGCATAGCATATATTTTTCTTGAAAACCACTGTCGCCAAACTCACACAATAACATTTTACGCACACTGAAATTTAACGAATTAGAAAGCTTATAATTTCTTGGAACCACAAAGAAATAACAATCAGTTTGCATTACAAAAAGAAAAACCTTATTTCTTGCGCCATAAAGTAGAATTAAGCAATAACACTTCGTGGTTTTTATGACAGCGTGCATATGCTACGTCGGCTTCTTTCAATGTGCTTTTAACGATCTCAGACTACTTAGTTCAGCTATTCGCCAAAAGATGTCGTACTTAAAAGTTGTACACAATTTTACACCCTATTCACTAAGGTTTAAGGTTTCAATTTGAACTCCATTATTTATTCTTCTAGAATGTTTTATCAATAATGTCATTGCTACTCAAATAGGGATTGGGTTCATATCTTTTTGCTAATGATGCTAGGAAATCGATCGATTCTAAAATTGGTGTTAATTCATTGTAATTCAATAATTATTGTTGAAAAGTAGCATTCGCCATCTTGGTTTCTAAAAGTGACCTCACTGTTGTGATCTATACTGACCGACTTCAGTCGAACTCTGTGGGGCAGTAGTTAACATGCCAGCCTGCGACACGAGTGGTCCCGGGTTCGAACCCCGGTCAGGTCAAGATGGAAAATGATATTTTTCAGATTTGACGTGGGACTTGGATGTTTATCTATATTATCTATCCTTACTAATATTATAAACTGATATTATAAATGCGAAAGTGAGTTTATTTGTTACGTAAAAAGTACTATTCCAGATATTGACGCGGGCGAAGCCACGGGCGAAAGCTAGTTAATTATAAAATATACGATCGTTGAGTTAGTATCCCATTACACAAGTCTTGAACTTACTTTGGCTCAATCTGTTTGATTTGTTCATTATTTCTTATATTTTATTATTTTACCCCTTAAACTACCATACATAATTAAACAATATTTAAAATAATATAAAAAATAAAATATAAAA
Organism: Elegia similella; assembly: GCA_947532085.1. Taxonomy (NCBI): domain Eukaryota; kingdom Metazoa; phylum Arthropoda; class Insecta; order Lepidoptera; family Pyralidae; genus Elegia; species Elegia similella. Next base: position 23,366,270 of record OX383926.1, on the reverse strand, counting down.
ATAATTAACAGCCCCCGTGGTCTAGTGGTTAAGGCTTTGCCTGTTGACCCGGGGGTCGTGGGTTCAATTCCCACCGGAAGCATACTTTGTTTAGTTGTTTCCAGTTTGGTTAGGACATTGCATGCTTGAATCACCTGATTGTCTGATAATAAAGATGATTCCGTGCTTCGGAAGGCACGTTAAGCCGGTGGTCCCGGCTGCCATCTGGTAGTCGTTAAAGGAACCACGTCAGAGGCCGAGAGGCGGTTCCGAAGAACTCTGACACTAGGGTGTGCATGGTCGATTGACCGTGACACCTACTCGAAATGATGATGAATATTTAAAATCTGTTCATCCTAGGCCAAATTAGTTTATTCTATAGAATTCAAAACAAACTAGTTTCAATAGCGGTTTCTCGGGAACATAATTATATAATAAATTTTTTATTTGTATTTTATATTATAAATGAACGAATATTTATAGGTAGATTGTATTTATAGGTAGGTCTTTATTTAAGATTTAATTAATTTTTAGGTTTATTTATTAAAATAATATATAACAGGAAACATCAACTGACTTTCGCCTGAAAGTCAGTAGATGTTTTCTTTGACCAGGACTGGCCTTGCACAAAAATCAGCATTACCATCTATCGTGGCAATGCTGCCAGCCTTCTGAGCATTGTAGGGCAACGAACTGCCGGGCCTTTTTGCTTGTAAATGTTGTGTAGGTTTAGTCTTAAATTTTAAGTATTATCCTTACTAATATTATAAATGCGAAAGTGAGTTTGTTTGTTCGCTTATTTGTTTGTTAGTTACGCTTTCACGCCGTAACTACTGAACCGATCATCATGAAACTTTGCATACAAGTTCTCTGGAGTGCGGAGAAGGACATAGGCTACCTTTTATCCCGGGAAAAACGTACTATTCCCGAGGGATCGACATTGACGCAGGTGGAGCCGCGGGCGAAAGCTAGTACGTTAATAACGTCAACTATATTAAAGTTAAATTATCCAGTACGCTGTGACAATAAAAAGCGTGTGCATATATAATTCAAAAATTAATACTTTTACAAATCGATATTCGATGATATCACAACCCTATTAAATAGAATGGCTTACTTCGCCTTGTGTCGTAATTTCTGATTCTACCACTCGCCACTAGATGGCGTACATGGTCGAGGCATCATACAATTTTAGACTTTATCTCAATAGGCATACGTGTAATTTTTTATTTACTCTAATATTTATTTTCAATTAAATAGACAGAGGTTAATGCTAAAACAAATTTATGAAATACAGAGTAAATAGCGACTTATTGAAGATAAGAAACACCTGATCGTAGTAAGTTCTTAGTACTACTATTGTTTTTGCACTCAAGGATAGAGCATCGAGTCATTTATAAGAGTTTTTTTAAGAAACACGCAAAGTAATTCACCGGCAGCCACACGTCGCGTCACACCAGCAACAACAGAGTAATTGAGCCTGGTTAAGACTCGCTGTGCTTAACTGCGGCACGCGGGCCACGCCTACACGTCCCTTCCATGAGGTTTATTATTCCGTGGTAACGACAAATATATTTGGCATCAAAATCTGATAATCAGGCAAATATGTACCTATAATCTTTTATATAAAAAAAACCGACTTCAATCAAACTACTTAACCGATTGAGATGAAATTTAAACGGGACCAACTTGGAAACAAACCCTCTCAAACAGAAAAAAGATTTTTTTAAATCGGTTTATGATTGAGGGAGTTCTGAGGTAACAAACATTAAAAAAAATACAACCAAAATGATAATCTCCTTTTTATTAAAGTCGGTTAAAAATATAATGAAATCTTGTGAAATTAAGGAAAAACTTTTGTTTTTGTAAGTGGTCAACACATACAGCGATACACGTTATAAAAATCCTGCAATCCATGTAGGATTGCAGGATTTTTATGTTAGGAGGTTTGCATGTTAGGATAACAAGTAGGGTTGTTTCTACGATTTATATACCTATTAAATAAATTATTACCCGATCTCCGATATGAACATTGGTTAATTGCTGTAGATTCCTACCTATTTATCACAACGTAATTAAGATTGCCTACCGCATACTTAGAGAAGAAGGCGCAGTACAGCAGAGGTGCATGAAATCATAAAAATTGTACGAATAACGAGCCGCCTCCGAGCTGCGCCCATACAGTTGTATCTGTCCTGTAATTACGCGGCATGCCACGCTGCAATGCACTCACTGTGTATTGTATATGCTACTGCAGAATGCACCTCTCATTTGTGGTAAACGTACACAGTTTTATTATAAAACGAGGACTAACTTAATACCTGGTTTAAATCATTATCCGACCAAATTAAGTCGACACTTATCACTTTGATATTAGGTCAACTGTCAGTGTCAATTTGTTTTGGATGGATAATGGTTTAAACTAGGTTTCCCTAGGTACTAAAATTAGTCCTCATTGTATAATAAGAAGGTATGAGTTTTTTCACGCGTTTGATCATCCACTCAGTATCTAGATACTGAGCCGCGTTGATAAGAAAAAAGAGTTATGCAACCAAATGAAACTTTGTCCACTGATTTGAGTTCGTCATCCCCGAAGTGTCACGTTTCTACGTCAGCCTCGGCTGACTCCAACCGAGGTTATTTTTCAATAAAATTGCTAACGGTAAACACATTAGGTATTGTTCTTGCAATACCAATTGGGTGCAACAAGTTCTGTTATTGCCTATTGTGAGCTGTGAACTCACACAACTCAATTTGCAAAATAAGTTTTCCATTGTTTTCCATATGACCTCGAAATTTCGGGACTTTCAGTGTTTAAGACATCTAAATCACGTGTTTACACATTTTTTTTTTTCAATTTCAGAGTTCGCTACGTCATGGGGGCGAGGTCCCGGGAGTTGATGCTGCTATTGGCAGTGTGCGCGTTGGCGCATGGTGCAGCTAAAGCGAAATTAGGACCTATGAACGAAACAGATGATTTCCTCGACCATTATGGGGACTATGATGCTGACCAGGAGGTACTCTTCAATGAAGACACACCCTGCCCAAGAGACTGCGTTTGCACTTTATCCCAAGGATATAGAATGGCCAGATGCAATCGCTTGGAAATAGGAACTCAGAAATTCGGCGCCGATATCACAGATCTGGTGGTCGAGAACTCTGACCCAGAGTTCCCTATTCAGCTCACTGAGAACATATTTGTTACTCTCGGTCTCCACAAGGTCTCCACGATCAAAATCGTTAACAGTCCTATCGACTATATTGACCGTGCTGCATTCCATGGCCTTAAAGACCTGTACTCTTTGACTTTAACCAATAATCAGCTTAAGAGGATACATCCAGAGACTTTTGAGCAAAACAATCAGTTGCTGATCGTCACACTCTCTGAAAATCCATTGAAACTCCCTGCAGCCGGTTCCGATGACATCTTTTTGAACGCATCCTCTGTACAAGAGCTCGGCTTGTCTAAATGCAACTTGCAGTATCTTGGCACCAACTCCTTCAACCACATGACAAAACTGATGTACTTGGATTTATCTAAAAATGAAATCGTCGGATTACACCCCGATATCTTCAAGAGCCTCCTAGACCTAGAGGAATTGGACCTCAGTGACAACATGATTAAGACCCTCCCAAGCGACATCTTCGCAGAGAACACAGAATTGGCTACTCTTCATATTGATAGAAACCCAATCGACTCAGTTTATGGATTGAACATGTCCTCTCTGTTGACCCTCACCGCAGCTAAAACCAAAATCCGTTTTGTTGGCCCATCCATGTTTAACGGCGTCACTTTCATGGCTAATCTCAACCTTAGCGGAAACAATATCGAGAAAATCCACAACCAGGCCTTCCATAAACTGAATGACCTCAACTACCTTGACCTCTCTTATAACAATCTTAACTTCATATCTAATGTTCTTATAAAAGAAAACATTGAATTGGACGTTTTTAAGATTTCCAACAATCCCGAATTGAAACACTTGCCCGTTGAAGGCTTTAACAGTTCTGCTGAAGTATTCAACATTTACTCTTTCGACGCGTCTAACTGCGGCCTTGAGGAGATTAACGACAATTCGCTGAAAACATTCACAGCTCTGACTTCCGTGTATTTGGCTGGGAATAGAATTAAGTCTATAAGCAACAAAGTATTTTCGGTGTGTCCTAAACTGGTAGAAATAGACCTGTCTTACAATATGTTAACAGAATTGAATGGCAAGATTTTCGAAAACAATGTTCTACTTAGCAAACTTTACCTTCAAGGCAACCCCCTGAAAGTTCTTTCAGTTGAAACATTCATCCGCACACCTGTACTGACTTTATTGGACATCAGCAATGGCGAACTAACGTCGCTGTGGAAGGAGCAAAAGAACTTGCCTAAGACTTTATTGAACAATCTGACTTTCCTGAACGTCTCAAACAACCGCATCACGGAAATTAGAGAAAAGGAAATCGCTACTTTCAACAAATTGCGTACATTCGATGTCAGCAACAACCCCTTGACATGCGGTCACGAGTTTGAAGATTTTATGGCCTGGTTAAACAAGAAGAACGTGTCCCCTAACTCTGACACTGCAAGCATCGCCAATTTGGCAAGAGACAGCAAAGACGAGTCCACGACATACAGCTGGGACGTCCTGTCAAAGAAGGTGTGCGGTAGCACTAACATCTCGCGTCCTGTCGTCCACCCTTTGCCAGAAGTGTCTGACGAGGAAATTTGGGAGAGAATTGACAAGGATGCCGAGGGCGACTTTGACTTGAAGAACACATTGGGTGATGCTTCGAACGCCAATGATAACAACAAGCTGTCATCGGGCAAGGACTGGAAGGACGATGACAAAGATGACGATGTTGATGATGATCCTGAAGATGACTCTGATGAAGACGATGACGACGAGGATGACGATGACGACGCCGCCGAGGAGGACTATGACGACGGCGAGGGCGACGACGACGTAGACCTCAAAGTTAAGCTCATCGATATGTCTACCGCAAAACCCACCACCGTACCTCCGATACTATTGCCAACGAAGGATTTGGAAAAAGAAAAGATCGGCGTCAAACTGCTAGAAAACGACAGTTTGTACGACGACATGGAACCGGAAGTTTACATGAAAGCGTCCGTGTACGAAGAGGAGCACGGCCATTACGACTACCTATGGCCACTGCTGATCTCCATCCTCGGCGCTCTGCTGCTACTCATCGTGATCGCCAAGGTGGTCATGGTCGTGTGCAGCAGAAGGAACCAGCAAGTGAGATACAACAGTGCCATAATCGCCGCCATGAGCCACCCAGGCCGCACGAAGAAGGATTGCGGCTTAGTGTACCAGCAGCTGTCGGAGGACCTGACGGGCCCCGCGACCCCTAAACTCAACCGCTACCAGCCGCTGCACAGCGTCACCGTCAAAGCCGCCAACATCCAGTCTTACGAAAGCAGTCCCTTCCACCACAGCAATATTGTGCCCGAGGCGGTGTGAACCGACGCACATAATATTGTAAGTTAGAATTTACACGGAACTAACAACTGCCTTAACTTTTACATAAGCAGTAAGGTGATTGAAACGAGCGCTAGTCATAGAACAATACAAATAATGATAGGACTGCTTATTCGAGTCTCCGCTTAGTCGGTGTAAAATGAAGCGGTTAGAGGCGGAGACTCGACTAGGACGTTCTGCTATAGTACAGTGCCTTCAACAACTTTCTCGAACAATACGTCGACCGATGTTTGCTCTAGCGCTTTTTGATTTAAAGTAACAAAAGTCAAATTACAACAAATTAATTTAAGCTATACATATTATATATTATACAAATTAGTTGATAGGCTATTTTATGTACTTAAAATTATTAAAAATTAAACACTAATGTTTGGTTTTATTTAGTCTACATCTGAAGGCCATACCTAGCCTGTCTCACTCCCCGTGTCGGTGTCGAACATACCTACGCGCGGCGACCACTTCGAAGCTGGTCTGTTCGCCGACTTAATCGAATTATGATTTGTTTGGTCTGAGCTATAAGAATGATTCTATGGATTCAGTAGTAGTCTGTCTAAACGAAAAGGTTCTGCGTTCTGACCCCGACGTCTCATTTGCACCATTGGCCAGGCAGGACTAACCTTTGCAGAGTGGGACTTCTGTACGTAAGAACTTATTATTATTCTGTGGCTATACCATAACTATACAAAAATTTTCGGGGTCCAGTGTTCAAATGGGTGTACCCATTTGAAATAAATTGTTCAAAGCCCAGGGACGTAGCTTTGCATTGTGGAGCAATACCTTAAATATACCAAAAATTAAGAGATTATTATTATTGTAATTAAATTGGTTGTTCATAGTTTGAGATAAAAAAAAAGTAGCGATCGATAGGTATCTAAACTTATCCGAACATACCACAGGTTGTGACATTAATTTCATATTATAATAATTCTTTTTTCTGTGTATAAATGACATTTGAATCGCAATACCTCAACTAATGCTGTCGTACCTCAAATTCGACTCTTAATAGGCTAGTTTCCTAAAAAAATATAATTAGTCCGTCAGTTAGATATTCAAAAAATATTGGGCACGTATTTTTTCTTTTGTTGATTAAACAAAAAATGATAAAGATATAGCCTTTTGAAGTTTCGTGTGACGTCATAGTTTGCTACAATTTTTAGCAAACTTTGACGTCACGAGCCCCCACTCCTGAACTTCGACGCGCTATAACTTTACTATTTATTGTTTATTTGACAAAAGAAAAAATACGTGTCCAATATTTTTTGATTAATAAACTGACGGACTAATTGTTATGTTATTATTACGACCCAGGAAACTAGCCTATTCCACTTCAAATTCAGACACTATTTTATTCCATTTCTAACCTATACAAAGATATATCATAGATACATATAATAGCAAAGCTTCTGCTACTGTCCCACTGCAGGGCAAAGGCCTCCCTTTCATCATTCCAATCCAACAATTTCGATCAAGACACCATAAAATCACCATAAACCATAAAAAAAAGTTAAAGTTGAATTAAAGCAACATATTTTTATTTGAGTGTTTAAAAGACAACAATTGCAGTAATTCAAATATAATAAATATGTACCTCCTGCATTTATAAGTGTTGTAGCACTAAGAACTTATTTTTATTTTCTATTTATCACTAGTATTTTATTTTTCATTTTTAATTTTTGTTTTAAATTAGCATGGTGTGTCCACGGAAGACCAGCGTCGTGGCCCACACCACGGCATATGCTGAGTGGGGAACCATTTTGGTAATTTAATTGATTTATCATGTGCATTTTGTTTGTAATGTTTTTACCTATACGTGCTACGAATAAGTATTACTGACTCGTATAATAAAAAGGAGGTTACGAATTCGGTTGTTTTTTTTTTTAACTTTGTTACCTCAGAAATGTTATTTATGAAACCGATTTAAAAAAATCTTCATTTCTCTTTTTAATATACAGGGTATGCATTCAAGTTCCCATTTATATTTCAACTATACTGAACTGATTTAGTCGAGTAGTTTAATTGAAGTCGGTTTTTTTATATGTAAGTTTATTTCTTTCTTTCTTTATTTGTAATTGACACATTCGTGTCAAATAAATTATTTTTAAAAGGGAGGCAGCACTGGACCCCAAAAAATAAACAAAGTAAATTTTCTGTAACAAAATATTTATTATAATATATTCGATATTAACATGATTTTCAACAAACATATACAATAACTGTTATACTTATTAGTAATAAATTCGTTACACTTAACGATCTACTAAACCAAAATGGCACCAAAAAAACATCGAAAAATATAATAAGGAAAAATAAATTACCTCTTGTATGCTGGAATACCAGACCGTAATAATAATAACAATCGATAAAAACAATAAAATCGATAAAAACAATAAATAAATATAGTGTACGGCAAAATCGCACAGTTTGAGCTCTCCCCAAAGTAAGTTCGAACTTGTGTTAAGGGATACTAACTCAGCGATACTATATTTTATAACAAATATATATAGATAAACATCTAAGACTCAGGCCAAGATCATTTTTCATCTTGACCTGAGCGGGGATCGAACCCAATATATCCGGTGTGGCAGCCATGATGACATTTTTTAAATTGCAAGTAACATATTTTACTTCAGTCCATCACCAGTCTTAAATTGGTATTTACCTGTATTTATTTATTTATATTTAAACATCATATATAACAAGTGTAAAAAATATAGGTACTGGGTGGCGCAAAAGTACTGGCACTAAAGAAAATACTTTTATTTTTTTTATATGACATTTTCTGTCATTCTGTTTTTGAAAATTGTGTAGTGAACAAATGTAAAATACACTGAAAATAAACATGGACCGTTTTACTCCCCAAGAACGTGGAATAATTGTGTCAATGTTCTTACGGAATAATTCATCAGTGATAAGAACACAACGTGAATTTCGTCGACGATTTCACCACCGTCCGGCACCGATTGCCCGATCTGACCAGTCCAGACTTCTTTCTTTGGGGTTTTTTGAAATCTCGGGTGTATGTGAACAAGCCACAGACTCTCGCAGCTCTAAAAGAAAACATTCGTCAAGAAATAACGAACATATCGCAGGAAGTGTTACGGCAAGTTATGCAAAATGTCATAAATAGGGCTCAAATGTGTATCAACTCTGGAGGTCACCATTTAAAAGACATCATCTTTAAATCCTAATGGTACGAAATTTAATGGCACAAATATACATTAAAAAAAACCTAAATCTAGTTTTCTAATTTAGAAAAAATGTTATAGCTGAACCAAATAGGGTCTTTACTTTTGCGCCACCCAGTATATAGTTTGATCTATAAATAATAATATAGACAACTAATAATTTTGTAGCGAATCTTCCAGAATTTTTGATAAATCTTCCTCAGATTGGGGCAAAGGTGAGATTTGTAGCAAGCGTTGCTGAAACAGAAAAAAACTCTTATCACAATTTATTTCACATAGCTTCATTGACACTATAAACTGCTAAATACGCAAAACGCGCGTTTTTCAAAATCTTACCAGTAGTACAAAATAAATGGTCACGATGCCTAAGGCATCGTACACACCAACGTATTGTCCGGCGCCGCCGACTGTGAGCATGCTCAATGAGTCAATTCGTCACGTTCAGCCAGTTCGGTGTGAACGAGAAGTTGATTATCATATGGAAAAGCGAAAAAACTGCAAAACAAGCGCTTACAATCGGCGACGGACAATACGTTTGATGACAGACTATCCGTAACGCACTTTTTAGTCTGTGATAATAGAACCTGTGCAATAACTCACACGACGCACCATAGAGTTTTGTGCGCCGGTCGAGTCTGTGCCGCAGATTCAACCGGACAAAGTGTGTCCGCGTTGGGCCTAATAGTCTACATTAGCAACTAGTCTAAAACGCTCATTCATGATATAAATATACTATGAAGTGATAAAAAACTTATTCTCATCCAAATAGGTGGTCTAATAAAATATTTTGTCAACTGTTGCGGCGCGCCTAACTATAGTGTCGTGGCGTTCAGTTTTTAGGCCTGATGCATCTCTGCTCTTTAATTTGAGAAGGCGAAAGAATTGTCTTGTGTGAAGCCTTTGAAAATAATAAAAAGTGAAATAAAATGATAGTAGGATGGAACCCATTGCAAAAGGAAGAGAACATAACAAAAATGAAGGGAAAAATAAATTACGGGCGATCTGAGGTCGGGAAATGGGTGAGCTTTTAAGGGTAAAAAACGGTTTATCTCAATTTTCAGCAAAACTAAAAGTCCTGTGGAAAAATGTTATATGACAATGATGTAGGTAATAAAAAGTTCTACTACTTTTGTATTTACACTTTTTTCACATAACCTCAAAATGTATGTGAAAAATTCAAATTAGCAAATTTTTGGTTTTTTATTTTGACCTTTTACAAAAATGTTTCTTTTTTCACGAAATTCGGTGAAAACTTACCTTTCTATGTCCCAAACACACTGTAAATTTTATGATTATTATATACTATTAGACGAGTTGCTGCTAAAGGCTTTGTTTGCGATAATTCGATACTATCTCTATTAAAAGGTAAACAAAGTTTATCTCATAATTACGTACGGCGGTAATGGCAAATGTCATGCTTACGGACATATGATAAGTAATCACTAATCAAATACAACAAATGAGATTTATGGCTTATAAGAATCTCAGAATCTCGAACTCTCATTTTAACATACATTCCAGAAGAGTAGTACCTCGTTTGTAAGTCGCCTCGGCATTGTTCGATGTCGCAGAATAGCGCAACCTACCCCCGACTCAAACCGAATGTAAACATCTTAAAAAAAACGAACTTGTTCCTACTACATAAGATTTAAAATCCACAAACAATATATCTCATGCTATCTCGCTCATATGTGTGCGGCGAAGCGCTGCAGCGAACTCCAGATATGGCGCGAACGCATAAGCCATTAAAAGTCTAATAATTTTTGAATAAAAAAAAAATTGCGCATGTAGATACATCAGTGTAACTTATAAAAGAGGTAGTACTGTACGTTCTTATTAGCCACAAGTAAGTCCTGCTAGACTTCAAAAGTTGCATAAACATGAAACGCATACCTGTGGCAGGGCCCCTTTGACCAGAGCGGGGATATCTTCGCTCAAATATCCCAAGGCCTTCAATCCATTTTCAATCTTCAACGTTTCCATATACTTAAGGATAGTGTCAGCAAGTATGTTTCCTGCATCTGCCTGTTTCTTGCCCGTGATGTCCGTGCCCAAAATGCTGGCGGCTTCCAGATGTTTATCCGGGTCGCTGGGCGCCGTGAAGCGGAACACAGCCGGCGCGGTCACCACGACCGATAGGCCGTGCGGTATTATGGGCTCATTCCTGCAACGTTAATGGTGCATCATTTCAGTAAAAGAATGAATTACAACAGTTAAACCCCAAGACGATCGGATCGGTTTTTGTCCGATCGGGTTTGCGGCGCACAAATATTCTCTATGGTGCGTCGTGCATATGATTGCACAAAAATTCTTTATGGCACGTCATGTGCGTTACTGTTCAAGATTGCAACAAAATTCTCAATGGCGCGTTGTGCGTGTTACTGGATATGATTTGTCACAGATTAAAAAGTGCATAACGGATAGTCTGTCGTCTGCGTTAGGCTTTAGGATACTATTATCATAGATATAATAATTCTACAGGATTAGATTTATATCTCACCAGCGACACGACAAAGTAATTGTTAGATGCGATCTATTGCTAGTTAACTATTTTAAAGCATAAGGTCAGATAACCTGAATAAATTCAATAATCGAAAATGCTTTTTATAAAAAGTTTAGTGTGCATGAAGCTTTAATTAGCATTTGTAGTTAGTAGGGTTATCTAGGGCCCCGCGGTACAAAATTTTAAATGATATAGGTAAATATCAGTTTTTCTACAAATAATTTATTAAATATGGCGGCAGCCCTGGGCCCCGAAAATTATTCAGGCCTTAAATGTAGCACGCATCGCAACTCTAGCAAGCCTGTCTCACTCCCCGTGTCGGTATCGAAAACATACCCCATTCGAAGATGAAAACCGAACAAATCCGGTAGGAGCGACGCGCGTTTGATCATATGTGTTCACTGGCTTCAACGAATTATGTATCGTTTTGAGCACGGAATTTAAAAAACAAGAGGAACGGGCATAGCATATATTTTTCTTGAAAACCACTGTCGCCAAACTCACACAATAACATTTTACGCACACTGAAATTTAACGAATTAGAAAGCTTATAATTTCTTGGAACCACAAAGAAATAACAATCAGTTTGCATTACAAAAAGAAAAACCTTATTTCTTGCGCCATAAAGTAGAATTAAGCAATAACACTTTGTGGTTTTTATGACAGCGTGCATATGCTACGTCGGCTTCTTTCAATGTGCTTTTAACGATCTCAGACTACTTAGTTCAGCTATTCGCCAAAAGATGTCGTACTTAAAAGTTGTACACAATTTTACACCCTATTCACTAAGGTTTAAGGTTTCAATTTGAACTCCATTATTTATTCTTCTAGAATGTTTTATCAATAATGTCATTGCTACTCAAATAGGGATTGGGTTCATATCTTTTTGCTAATGATGCTAGGAAATCGATCGATTCTAAAATTGGTGTTAATTCATTGTAATTCAATAATTATTGTTGAAAAGTAGCATTCGCCATCTTGGTTTCTAAAAGTGACCTCACTGTTGTGATCTATACTGACCGACTTCAGTCGAACTCTGTGGGGCAGTAGTTAACATGCCAGCCTGCGACACGAGTGGTCCCGGGTTCGAACCCCGGTAAGGTCAAGATGGAAAATGATATTTTTCAGATTTGACGTGGGACTTGGATGTTTATCTATATTATCTATCCTTACTAATATTATAAACTGATATTATAAATGCGAAAGTGAGTTTATTTGTTACGTAAAAAGTACTATTCCAGATATTGACGCGGGCGAAGCCACGGGCGAAAGCTAGTTAATTATAAAATATACGATCGTTGAGTTAGTATCCCATTACACAAGTCTTGAACTTACTTTGGCTCAATCTGTTTGATTTGTTCATTATTTCTTATATTTTATTATTTTACCCCTTAAACTACCATACATAATTAAACAATATTTAAAATAATATAAAAAATAAAATATAAAAATAATTAACAGCCCCCGTGGTCTAGTGGTTAAGGCTTTGCCTGTTGACCCGGGGGTCGTGGGTTCAATTCCCACCGGAAGCATACTTTGTTTAGTTGTTTCCAGTTTGGTTAGGACATTGCATGCTTGAATCACCTGATTGTCTGATAATAAAGATGATTCCGTGCTTCGGAAGGCACGTTAAGCCGGTGGTCCCGGCTGCCATCTGGTAGTCGTTAAAGGAACCACGTCAGAGGCCGAGAGGCGGTTCCGAAGAACTCTGACACTAGGGTGTGCATGGTCGATTGACCGTGACACCTACTCGAAATGATGATGAATATTTAAAATCTGTTCATCCTAGGCCAAATTAGTTTATTCTATAGAATTCAAAACAAACTAGTTTCAATAGCGGTTTCTCGGGAACATAATTATATAATAAATTTTTTATTTGTATTTTATATTATAAATGAACGAATATTTATAGGTAGATTGTATTTATAGGTAGGTCTTTATTTAAGATTTAATTAATTTTTAGGTTTATTTATTAAAATAATATATAACAGGAAACATCAACTGACTTTCGCCTGAAAGTCAGTAGATGTTTTCTTTGACCAGGACTGGCCTTGCACAAAAATCAGCATTACCATCTATCGTGGCAATGCTGCCAGCCTTCTGAGCATTGTAGGGCAACGAACTGCCGGGCCTTTTTGCTTGTAAATGTTGTGTAGGTTTAGTCTTAAATTTTAAGTATTATCCTTACTAATATTATAAATGCGAAAGTGAGTTTGTTTGTTCGCTTATTTGTTTGTTAGTTACGCTTTCACGCCGTAACTACTGAACCGATCATCATGAAACTTTGCATACAAGTTCTCTGGAGTGCGGAGAAGGACATAGGCTACCTTTTATCCCGGGAAAAACGTACTATTCCCGAGGGATCGACATTGACGCAGGTGGAGCCGCGGGCGAAAGCTAGTACGTTAATAACGTCAACTATATTAAAGTTAAATTATCCAGTACGCTGTGACAATAAAAAGCGTGTGCATATATAATTCAAAAATTAATACTTTTACAAATCGATATTCGATGATATCACAACCCTATTAAATAGAATGGCTTACTTCGCCTTGTGTCGTAATTTCTGATTCTACCACTCGCCACTAGATGGCGTACATGGTCGAGGCATCATACAATTTTAGACTTTATCTCAATAGGCATACGTGTAATTTTTTATTTACTCTAATATTTATTTTCAATTAAATAGACAGAGGTTAATGCTAAAACAAATTTATGAAATACAGAGTAAATAGCGACTTATTGAAGATAAGAAACACCTGATCGTAGTAAGTTCTTAGTACTACTATTGTTTTTGCACTCAAGGATAGAGCATCGAGTCATTTATAAGAGTTTTTTTAAGAAACACGCAAAGTAATTCACCGGCAGCCACACGTCGCGTCACACCAGCAACAACAGAGTAATTGAGCCTGGTTAAGACTCGCTGTGCTTAACTGCGGCACGCGGGCCACGCCTACACGTCCCTTCCATGAGGTTTATTATTCCGTGGTTTTGAGAGACATAAGTATAAATTGGCTTGCTGTAGGTATCTTAGCTAAAAGGTGCTGCGTTGTGACACGAACTAAATTACACCGTGTCGCTAACAACATTGACTTGATATTTCTTTGAAAACCTTTGCAGAGTGCGACTTCTGTACAAGTACTAATTCTGTGGTTCTAGTTTGTATGAAACTTCAAAGAGATACCACCATGTTATTGTATAGATTAATGAGTTGATTTGTCACACACATCATATAGATGGCGCCATAGGTTTATATTATACCATAGTATGAGAAAATAAAATCAGTATTTACGATAAATATCTTATTTTAGATGAAAATATATTTTAGGTTAATGTTATTTTAAATTTTTCAGTTTTACTTGGTTTCACCAAGTTAACGCTAACCCCATCTAGTGACGGGTGGGAAAATCTGCAACTGTTGCATTGCAGCGCCCTCTCTGCCGCTCATAGTGGCAGTTAGTGGTACTAATTACCATAGCCTGCCGATAGCCGGACTGCTGCTTTTAACAGGTCTTAAGTTGGGCCAATTTTTATGTACTTTATTGTAGTATTATATTGTTATTGATATGACTAACCCGTAATCCTTGGGAATGAATGTCTTGACGTTCCCAGCGATGGGATAGGCGAGACCGTGACATAAGTGCACACCAGCGTTCCCGATACCAACGCCCGCCATTGTAGCTGCCAGGTGCATGGTCGACCGAGCCTCGATGTCATCTGGTTTGTATACAGCACGTACGAAGTACTTTTGAAGAGCCTGTGGAAAAGTGAATGGAAAAGTTGTTTTACAGAGTTCAATAAATACTTAGGTATCACAAGATGGCAGCACAGTGTCGTGGAGTGAGTGTAAGCTGCTGTCATTGGATAATATTTGACAAGCGGTGACAATTGACTCATTGTTGGCCAATAACAGCTTACCGAACCCGACGCGTCAGTGCTGCCGCCGTCAGTTTCAGAAAACCCTCATTGTCTTCGATTTCACTGAGAATTGTTGATGGCAGTAATTTACTTACAGCCTTATAGCTAAGTTTAGTGCCGCTTCACAGTGGCGGCGCAAGATCTAAGTTGGGCATGGGCACGACACGTTTTGCGAGGCCTAGAGGCTCTTTTTCGCAAATCGTAGGCTGCAGAAAAAAGACTACATTATCCGCAAAATCCCATTGGGCGCGAGGCCATGGCCTAGCGCCCATTTCGCCCACGCCTAGCTACACCACTGCCGCTTCCAAATCCGAGTACAGAAGAATCGACAACAAACTACACAGCGCATTTTCTCCAATCGACGTCACTCTCAATTTTATTTTACCCTAAAAACTAGTTACGAGTATGTGGACTGAGTATACATTGTCCTAACTAAATGTATTGATCAATTATGGTGCTGGCGCCCTCTCCTTATACGGGATAGTTATGAACCTCTCCAAATCATAGCAGAAGACGTCCCAGTCAGAATAATTTGAGACTTGCCGCTCAATAAATGACAGGATGAGATACAAAATCCATATTTTATACTTACTGTACTAAAATTATGAATGTGAAAGTAACTCTGTCTGTCACTTTTCACGCTTCAACCATTGAACCAATTTAGATGAAATTTGGTGTGCAGGTAGTTCGAGGCCCGGGTAAGGACATAGGGTACCTTTAATTCTGGGAAATTCTTCAGTTCTCGAGGGATCGACACTAACGCGGGCGGAGCCGAGGGAAATAGCTAGTAAAGTAGAATATATTTACCTGTAAGCAAAATCGGGCCCACACATCAGATATTGGGTTGCTGCCTTGATACGCCGGTCTTAGGGCGGGATTGGGTGGCGCTGGCCCTCTCTCCGTATACGGAATAGCTGTGAAGCTCTCCAGAGCATGGCAGAAAATGTCCCAACCAGCGTAATTTGATACCTTCTCCGGAAGGCTCAGAGTATGGAGAGGGTCTATAATAGCTAGCATGGGGCGTAAAGCCGCGTGGGATATGCCAGTCTTGGCTTTAATTTCTTCGTAATCGAATATAGCTGCACCGGTTGTTTCACTGCCTGTGCCGCTAGTTGTTGGGACTGAAAAGTGAAGAAATAGACTATTAGAAACTCTGCACAGTTCATGACCCTAATGAAGATAATGGTCTCGATACTGATAAGCGATCAATGTGACATGATTAAATATATTTAAATTGTAGATCCGTTAAAATACATTTGACCAGGCCGCGCGTCTCGATAGGATATATTTGTCGTTATCAAAATTAAATGAGACAGTCAATTAAAACTAGTTTTCTGTTCAAATAATATGCAATATAAACCACACTGATGACACAAAAAAATAAACAACTTCAACTGAACTAATAAACCGACTTGGAGAAATTTAAATGGGACCAATTAGGAAGTTCCTTCCAAATAAAAAAAATCTAAACGGATCATTGAGAAACTCCTACGTGTTTGAAGTTGGTTAAAAACAGATCTATAAATATCGAACATTTAGAACAGGGGTCGCCAAATGACATATATAAATAATAATAATAAATAAATACGGACAAATCACACAGCTAGCCCCAAAGTAAGTTCGAGACTTGTGTTATGGGATACTAACTCAACCAACTATATTTTAAAACAAATACAGATACAAGATAACAGGCCAAACTGAAAAAAATCATTTTCCATCTTGACCTGGCCGGGGATCGAACCCGGGTACTTTCGTGTCGCAGGCTGGCGTGTTGACCGCTGCGCCACGGAGCTAGCAGATTCCGATATCAATCGGGTTGCTACGCATCGCCCTGCATCGCCTGATGAACTGTTTCCTTAGATTTCCCACTCGCTTAGGTCGCTTCTACGGTCTGCACGGGAAGACAAGCTGGTAGATTCTACGTTTTTACTTTTCTCCCAGTCCACCAAAGTAGATACAAAAATAATCGAATTTGTAATCACCGTTCTGCTAAGATATTTTAAAAGGCAATTTTCTTAATTATCTAAATCACTTACTAGCAATCATGGGTTTCAACTGCACCTTCACGGGCTTTCCTTTGCCAACGGGTGCATTGACATAGTCCAGTAAATCTGCTTCAGGGTCACAATAGAACAGGTTAGCAGCCTTGCAGGTGTCCATGACCGAGCCACCGCCTACTGCCACGAAACTATCGAAATTGCCCTCCTTTGCAAATTTCACAGCTTCTTTGAAACTGAAACAAGGTAGGTTTTTGTTTGTTTTTCGTGTGTAAGGGGCCAAAACTGGTGTCAGATTTTTCAAGCTGCCGAAAGGCATCTTACATAGCTTAACGACTGCCATCAACGATGACAGCCGGGACCAACGGCTGATTGTGCCTTCCGAAGCACGAAGGAGCTCGAGATATTTTTATGCCACTTGTCCCACTAGAGACCACACCCAGGTTGCTTTACATGCGTAAGCGTTTTTAATACACACGTCAACTGGGCAAACTGGGCCATGGAGCTCCTCAACAAGGTAGGTGTAAGTTTATTAGAGCCATGTTACCATGCAAAATTTATTTTTGCTAGTAGAATGAATAGGCTGGCTCGTTCAGGGGAGTATCGCACTCACAGAAAATATACATTTGACTAGAAGCTTTGCTTCTGAGTGAGAGAGCCGGAGGACCCTCCCCTATCCTATTATATCCCTAACGGAACTGAAGACCTGATTGGTGAGTAGCGGGGTTAAAACAACCCGCAACATTTTTTTTTTTTTTCCAAAAATATGTTAGAAGCAATTTTGCAATTTTTATAAAATGTTGTAAGTAGTTTAATATTCAAAGAATAAAAAAATAAGCCAGACGGATTTAGTCTGGGTTTTTAACATTGCCAGACGCGTGTCAAATACAATTTGCAATAAAAATATATTTGAGGCAACTTGACATTTTAATAGGGTATTATAATATAGGTAGGTACCTATTTAAACTAAAAAATACGATTCTTAAAAAAACATTATTTTGGTGGGACTAAGTATATAGATAACTTCTTTCTTTGATAAATTATTCTTGTAACAGTTTTTTTTAGTATTTGTGTTAAAAAAAATATGTTACCGTGCAAGGTCAGGATTATTAATATTCAGAAAGATATTTAGTGTGGAAATCCATTTATGCAAAGCGTAGTTGCCAATTTCAGATTTTATTTGTTCAATATTTATCAACGAAAAACTAATCGACCTTGACCTTGAGCTAAACATATTTTTTAACACAATTAAGTCCTAAAATCCTACAATAAAACATTGAAATCGCACATCATTACAAAGATAATTTATAAAGAAAAGAAGTTATCTATATAGTAAGAGATTTAAAGAAGACATTTTGTATAAAAACACTTTATATAAACAAATGATAAGAGATGTCACGTGTCCGCCTAAGCGTTCTTATTGCTTTGTAATAGAGATGAGTTTTGATCGCTTTGAAGCGTCTGGCAATGGTAAAACCCCGACTAAATGGTTTGGTTTATTTTTTATTATTCCTTAAACATTAAACTACAACATATACCAATTGCATATTGCCTCAAATATATTTACGGCAAAAAAATATTTAAAAATTTTGGGTTTTACCCACACTAGTCACCAGCCAGGTCTGTAGTTCCATGTCCAGGGGAATAATATAATAGACAAGTTTTCAGCTTACCAAAAAAATACCTACCCAAAAATTGGTACCACCTCTCCTACTTTTGCCTAAAGCTATGTTATTACATAGCTTCTCTGTAATTCACTAAAGTAAACTAAGTAAATAATCATGAGCAGATTTGTTGGAGAAGGGCAATATGACAAAATTTTAATCTAGTTCTCTGCAAACATTATTTCAAATGAGGGCAACACCGGCCTCGAAAAATTCAGGTACAGCTGCAATAAAACAAGGAGTAAACCAAATTCAGCAATAAAATTACCTTGTATCAGTAGGCTCCACCCTAACTTTGTCATAAATCTTGTAATTTATTCCATTCTTTGTAAGTGAATCCAAAACTGCCTTTACTGGGCTGAGACCAACAAGGTTCTGGTCGGTCATAACGCAGACATTCTTAGCTCCAATGTTGACGAGGTCTAAACCGACCTCCCTTGTCACACCCAATCCATAGCGCACAGTGGAACATTTAATCTGCAAGTTATTAGTCACACTTACTAATTGAATGAGTAAAGCATCTGTTCAAATCTACAGGCTGAACCTCTCGACCGATTCTTGTGTAATTTTGTAAGCAGGTTCAAAAATAGTTATTTTTTTTTTAATGATGTATTAGGTTTTGGAGATTTTTCTAAATGGTAGATTACCTCTGAAGAATGCAGTGTAAGAGAATGGTGTGGAGATAAAGATATAGGAGTGTGTGAGTGACAAAAACTAAAAAAGGAATGGTTAGTTGATTTGGACATGTTGAAGAGATAGATGAAAGGAGACTTACGAGGAATATAACACAGCACATGTGGTTAGAACAGTTGGTCAGGGCTAGCATCAATCAAACATATAGTGACCAAATTGCAAATGTTAATATTATCATTTCGAGTAGGTGTCACATCGGCCATGCACACCCTAGGGTCAGTTCTTCGAACTGCCTCTCGGCCTCTGACGTGGTTCCTTTAACGACTACCAGATGGCAGCCAGGACCAACGGCTTTACATGCCTTCCGAAGCACAGAAACATCTTCATTATCTGACAATCAGGTGATTCAAGCCTGCAATGTACTAACCAAACTGAAAACAACTAAACAAAGTATGCTTACCGTGGGAATCGAACCCCAGGTCTACAGGCAAACGCCTTAACCACTGGACCATGGAGGTAGTTGATGTGAACGTGATGTGAACGTTAATGTAAAAGGAGAAGTACAGAATACCTGAAACTGGCAAGCATGCATGAAAAGAGTAATAGATGTAATGAAAGCAAGTGAAGATCCATTGCCTTTACGAATACCTACCCCCATACGAGAGAGGTGTGATAATATGTATTATGTAACTAGCCCATCTATCCTCAAGGACGTGAGATAGTTTATTCCGAGAATCAACTTCATACACAAACATAGGTGGGCAAAAGCTGGTTTATTCATAATTCTTTCTTTACTATGAGAGCTTATAGCTTTGGTGGGTTACATTGGAATTAAATGTGCACCATCAGGGGGTCATGATCAAGTTCATTTCTAATGCTGCGCAACATGCTCTGAGTGTGTAGATCAAACTAACTTTTGTAAAGTAATTTTCAATATATTTTCTTACTGCACATGAAGTAAAACAACTTTAGAAACACCACTAGATGGCATTTTCAGTAGTACCTATGTAAACTTGATTTGTTAGACATGTTAAACCATTGGTTCCAGCTGATTATCACTATATAGAAGTTGTCTGTGCATGTAACTGTTACCTACATCTAGGGCCTGTGAAGAACTCATACAATGAGGCCCATGTCAGTCACCCCGACTGATCAACTACTTGCTGACTAGATTTGGTAATTTGGTTGATTCCGTAGGTTGAATTCTGACACCAGTGTTATTGACCAACACACAATAAGTAGAAGACATGGGAGTGATACTGAAGGTCATGGAAACATGAATATGAGGAAAACTCACCTCAAATGCATAATCTTTTACTGGTGTAGAATTAGAAACTTGTATTTTGCCTCTATGACCATGGGCTGGACATTGACATCTGAAAATTTATGACATCCAAATGTTGACCACAGAAAACATTGCCTTTGCCTTGTCATATCGATCATACGTTCATTAAATTAATATTAGGTTATCTAGTTTTGCTTGCTGCTAGCATGAAATATAATATCCACAGTCTATAATAGCACCCATAGACCCAGGAATATCTTATCATAACGATAGAAAATAAGAAAACTTACGATGCAACATTGATGGTTCTTAGCAGATCAAAAACCCTTTTACGTGAAGCCATAATTAAAATTACGTATTTATTAAGTAATAATTAGTCGTCTATGACTGACGATTTAACGCGTAAACACAGAACAATATATTCCTAGCGCGTAAGACTTTGAAACACTGAAAACACTACAAATAAAATTTATTTGCACTTTGAATTGCTGGTCATAATTTATAATGTTGAATTTATCAGGGCGTAACTGTGAGATAACAAATCAACCATCTGAGGCACGTTATGCTTATATAGAGCTGCGATAACCTCTCAGCCTCAGCTGCGACGATGCGATGCGCGGATTTAAGATTCCAAAATGTATAATAATAATCGCTCGCTACGCGGGGCTCCGACGGGTTTCGGCCACTTGCTTGACTACTCGGGTTACAAATTTACAATTACAATAACAAAAATTTCACGATAAGGAACTGACTGCCGCATTTGTTTTGTACCGCCGGGTTCTTCTTGACATGACTCTTGACTTGACCTTATTCTAATCACGGAACATAGCTCCCACATTAAATTGGACCTTGTGTCCTTCATATAAGGTTTAAAACCCGCCCGATGCCCGATTAAGGGTTAAAGATATATATAATTTTGCTATATTTTATTATACAATGTTACCATCTCTATAGAAAAATAATTATTTTATATAAAGAGCATGAGTGAGAACATTTAATTTTATCCTAATAAGGACGACGGACGAGGCGCTCGAGCGCCCGGCCGAAAAGTTAAAGATTTATAGGCATTTTTGACGGGGAACTATATTTTTTGTCACCAAAGTTTATATTAATCATCAACAAGATCCATAAAGTTGTTTCACCAAATAAATATATCTATTACCACGAAATATTTTCGTTCTCAGATTTATACAAAGTGTTCCAAAGTGTGAATTATAGTTCGATTTCCATACTAATTGAATTTCACATTTGGGACTTAATGTTAATATAGGTACCAAATGTCAAATAAATAAGAGATGGATTACCAATAAAATTATAGTATATAAACTTCGTTATTTCAATTACGTAGGTATAGTTTTATTGCTTGAATAATAGTGGGCTCAGAAGTGGAATGGTAGATCTGTCACCAAATAAATCGAATAGGTAACTGTCCCCGACCTGATTGCGATTCCTTTTTATTTGTTTTTTGTCACCAATACAGTAGTTACATTTTATTTCGTTCAGTTATTAAATTACTTATAATATATAATTAAGTACTTATTCGTTACCAATGAAATACATCAAATTACAATTTTAATGAAAATATCGGCTCCGAATAGCCAGAGGAATCCCACTATCCGACCGCGTCGCACGCGCCACCGGAACAGAGTGCGTAGAGGATTAGCTCCGATTACTGGTGACCGTCCGGCGGTCCCGGGTGACTTGCACCCAGGATTGGCCCTTCTGGCAACGTAGCTTTCGGCCCATAAGGCAAAAGATGAGAGTTGCTGCTCTCCAAAGGCTTTTGCCATTGTTTCTCAGATTGGCCCATCAGGCTTGCATGCACGTATACGCGGACCATCAGGCAATATGAGTTTGCTGTCTCTCCAAGCCTTGCGCACACAGGCAACGCCCAAAGCTGAGGTCCGTCCCTCTTGGGGGCCCTTTGGTGATGTTGTCTATGAAGGTTAAGGGCACTCTGCCCTCACCTCAAACGTCCGGTGAAGTAGCGAAAGCTCACTTGGAGCTAGCTATATAGTAAAAAAAAAACTATCATACGATGTGATGCGCGGCGCGAGCAGCGAGATGCAAGTTTACTTACTTAGTTTGCGTCGATTGCCCCTGCGTTTTACAAAAATTATATGTGCAAACAAATCATCGGATTAGCCTGGATTAGCCATACGCTTAAAGCTGGCCAACCCCCCACCAGAAGCAAAATATGTGCTTATGGACCAGAAAAAAACCAGCCAAGTGCGAGTCCGACTCACGCTTGAAGGGTTCCGTAACATTATCTATTAAAACGGCAAAAAAAACATGTCTGGTGTATGGGAGCCCCCCTTTAATATTAATTTCATTTTTATTTAATAATTTTTTTTTTATGTGAATATATGATTAATTATTCTGTGAATATTTCAAGCGTCTACCTATTGCCGTTATCAATATCGAGCATCAATATCGAGCAAAAACAAGCAAAAAAATCACGTTTGTTGTATGGGAGCCCCCCTTTAATATTAATTTCATTTTTATTTAATCATTTTTTTTTATGTGAATATATGACTAATTATTCTGTGAATATTTCAAGCGTCTACCTATTGCCGTTATCAATATCGAGCATCAATATCGAGTAAAAACAAGCAAAAAAATCACGTTTGTTGTATGGGCCCCCTTAAATATTTATTTTATTCTATTTTTAGTACTTGTTGTTATAGCGGCAATAGAAATACATCATCTGTGATTTAAACTGTCTATCTATCACGGTTCATGAGATACAGCCTGGTGACAGACGGACAGACAGACAGATAGACAGACAGACATACATACAGACAGACAGACAGACAGACAGCGGAGTGAAATTAATAGGGTCCTGTTTTTACCCTTTGGGTACGGAACCCTAAAAACGACAAATATCGTATTGCTCTGAGAAGGCTCTGAGGTATTGCTTGCTAGTAGTTTGACATGACAGTTGGCGTCTATTCATAGACGTCAACGTGATATACTATGCGTCATACATATTATATTAACGTCTATCGGGTCCACGTATCGGGCGGGTCAGCTAGTTCTAATAATAAAATCACATAGTTACATACCTACTCCAACTTCACTAAATCTCACAAATCATTTTCTTCTTAACATATTGTCTCTCCAAAAAATTATATGTGTATCAGCTTAAGAGGCTGTTTAGGTGACTGCCATGCCACGGACGTATAAAAATCTATCTTTTTTTTATACGCCCATGATGATTGGCGACTGCCTAGACCATCTAAACCGCCATTAAATTATCGGCCGAAACGATATTCAGCCAATACCTACTAGGCGTTTTGATTTGACTGAATATAATTTCGGCTGAATATCATATCTCTAAAATTGATTCAAGATATAGGACGAGTAAAACCCATCAACACAATAATTGTGATGACGTCACACGTTACAGGCTATCATAATGTGTTCCCACATTATCATTTATAATTCAATCTTCCTTGTGTCCTTCTCCATTTAGAGTTTCTTTTTCTTTTACGCGTCGCGAGTATTCGCGCTCACGCACTTCAACTTCTTTGGCAAGAATCGTTAAAATTTCAGAAGGTATTCCATTACTATTTACGTTAAGGTCGTATCAGTCTTTTTACTGGTAGATGGCGTTGTCGCTTTTGGGACTGAAGGTGGGTTCGAGATCTTTAAAAAATAGTAAAAGTTTTTACAATGAAAAAATAAAAACACGACTTAAAATGTATTTTAAGCAGATGTCTTTTTTTTTTATTATTCCTACCACCAATAAGTAGTAATATAAAGATTATTACGATACCCCATACATCCAAATCTGATTCAAAATTAAAATCAAGATAGATCGGTCAAGTGAGCGGTACACACGTGTCTCAATCTTGCACGATCGTGCAAGATTCGTTAAACGTTCATTCAGTCAGCGTACACGTGAATCGTTTTGTTATTTTTGTAACATTTTTTATAAAACGAAACACCGGCCAAGCGCGAGTCGAACTCGCCCACTCAGGGTTGCGTACAAAGTTTTCGTTGCAAATTTCATGATTCTAGGTCATCGTGAGGTAACCGATAGGTTTTGGTTTCGTTGCGTAAATCATAAATGATAATGACTTATAACGTTCGATTTTACAGAATTTCAACTTGATCAGTCTTATTATAAAACGAGGACTAACTTTAGTACTTGGTTTAAACCAATATCCGTCCAAAACAAATTGACAATGAGAGTTGACCAAACGTCAAAGTGATAAGTGTCGACTTATTTTGGTCGGATAATGGTTTAAACCTGGTACTAAAGTTAGTCCGCGTTTTATAATAAGACGGGATATGTCTACGTTCCTGAGTGAAAAGTTCTTGACAGACAGACAGAAAGGCAGCAAACAAAGAACAAAGCAACGAAAAGACAGCAAAGAAACAACGGCATAATCCTATAAAGTTTACTTTTTGACTTACTAATCTATAAAAGTTGAATATATGTTTAAATGTATCAGAGTTTTTTTGTACTCTCCCCTAACCTTTGAACACTAAAAACGAACTATCCTGCCCGCTACTCTTTTCAAATGTATCATTCAATAAAAATATTGTGTTCAGTAATTGAGTTAAAATCATTCAAAGTTTTGTACTTATAATTATTAGTAAAATATGATAGTAGAATAAGTTACTCACTGCGAGATGGATCCAGCCGGAGGGTGGACTAGTGGAACCGTCTTGTCCTCTTTACAATTCAAACCGATGCATGGCATCATTTGGATATTCGGTCCCCGCAGCAAACCTAGCATCCATGACATTTGTTGAGAAGAAAGAGATGTTCCTGGTCTCAACTGCTCCTCGAACTGTTTCGCTGCTCCAATGTTGTAATTTATATTTCCTTCTTCAGCGTAGTGGATTGGATTTGGAAAGTTGCGAGGTAGTATGTAAGGGTTCATGTAAGGGGCTTCTGCCCGGATACATCAATATTTCAGGAGGTATTCCGTTGCTTTTTCGTTTTCGACCTCGACCAGTCTTTTTACGAGCAGGTGGGTCCCAAATCTTTAAAAACACAATAGTATTTTTACAATTAAAAAATGATTTTATTATTCTTACGTGCGTGCGGGCTGGTTTCATTGAAAAAAGAAAAAAAATACGTACGTATCTAATATTTTTCGATAACCTATAAGACTGAATAATTATTTTAATTTTATTTTAGGAAATAAGCCTATTCTTTTGATACTTTTTCTCTTGTGCTATAAATAAAGTAAACTCCACACTGACCCGTTTCAATGATAAATCTTGCATACGTCGTGTGCACGAAAAAAGGAAACAAGCCTATTATGACAAAATAAAAAATGCCATAATCATCCTTATCCTTACTAATATTATAAATGCGAAAGTGAGTTTGTTTGTTTGTTACGCTTTCACGCCGTAACTACTGGACCGATTATCATGAAATTTTGCATACAAGTTCTCTGGAGTACGCAGAAGGACATAGGCTACCTTTTATCCCGGGAAAAAGTACTATTCCCGAGGGATTGACGCCGGCGGAGCCGCGGGCGAAAGCTAGTAACTCATAATTATTAATATTAACGGCCCGAACATCGCAACAGGACTCGCTGTGACCACAATGGACTCGGCAGAAACGTCAGCGTAAATAATACGAGGTTCGGATATTCCATAAGAAACTGCCATACCGATCCAGGAATCTAACCATGTACTTATTTTTTTGGCAAATAGCACACATAACCTTACATTCCTAGATTACATTTTTACCGCGATTCCTCTCAGCAGTAAGTCGTTCCGAAGCGCTATCGCAGCTTTTCGACAAATGATTTACAATTAGCCATCCGCCAGCCGCAATGTAGATACTAATATGGGGCAGTAAATCCTAATCCTAACATCATCATCATCATTTCGAGTAGGTGTCACGGTCAATCGACTATGAACACCCTGGTGTCAGAGTTCTTCGGAACCGCCTCTCGGCCTCTGACGTGGTTCCTTTAACGACTACCAGATGGCAGCCGGGACCACCGGCTTAACGTGCCTTCCGAAGCACGGAATCATCTTTATTATCAGACAATCAGGTGATTCAAGCCTGTCAACAGGCAAACGCCTTAACCACTGGACCAAGGAGGCTGTTAACTATATTATACCTAAATGCGAAACTATCCTAACTAATATTATAAATGCGAAAGTGAGTTTTTTTGTTTGTTTGTTACGCTTTCACGCCGTAACTACTGAACCGATCATCATGAAATTTACTATTCCCGAGGGATCGACATTGACGAGGGCGGAGCCGAGGGCGAAAGCTAGTTATACATATAAATCTTCCTCATCCCAGCGCCTACTAAACGATTCTGAATTTAGTCACTGACGAGAAGGATGCCACTATACGTGAGACACGAATGTAAATATTTCCATTCGTGTCTAACGTATTGCGGCGTCCCTTTCAGGATGGTTTAATAGGCGCTTAGGTATCTATTGCTACAATTAAATTCGTTGAGTATTTTAAAATATCTAAGCGGAAGCGAATTCATTTTATACTATGTAAAGATATGTACCTACATAATCTAAGTATAGTTTTTATTATTTGCTAATCGGACCTTTTTTCGGTCAATTTTCTTCAATTTTTATTCGATTTTTAGATTTCGTTATTTATATTTGTTACCGACTTATCCAACTCATTTCAGCATCTCTCAAAGTACGAATTTATTACAAACCTTACTTTTGTTCGTGTTAATGAGTACATTGATGAAAGTTCATTGTACGTGACTGATCTTGTTAATAGCATTTATACACGGTGAAATTTTTATCGTTTTTCGACCCTTAAAAGTGGCGACTCAGATCATCAAACTGAACAACTTTTCCTATGGGAATAATGCTGGGAAATCATCGACATTCCCATACAAACTGGCCGGACGGCGGAACTCTTTTGTAAGGAAATGACGAATTTTTTTTTGAGTTCCATGCATTGGTCTCATAGAAAAAGTTGTTCATATTGATGGTCTGAGTCACCCCTTTAATGGTCCAAAACGATCAAAATTTCACTATGTATAATACTTTATATATCAAACATTATAATTTGAATAAATATATTTCTTATAATCCTTTGTTGAATTTTACGCCATATAATATTATATATATAATGTTCTGTGTAAGTGGATACACTACAACAAACGTGTTTTCTGTTATAATGAAGTTAAAATAAAACAAGTTATTTATATCTTCACATCACAACATTTTTCCTCAAATAACTAGTCGTTACTCTTGTATAATTTTCATTAAAAATAAAAGTACGTATTTCTATTGTGTCTAATTCAGTGTCCGTGTGTTAATATGTAATTAGTATTTCAAAAATCTGACGATGACGTATTTCGTATTAAAAATACATTTAGCTTCAAAACTATAAATAATAAACAGCTAATGGTGTTAAAAGCATGAAAATCAGAACGATTGATCTTTAGGCCATAAGAATCAATTTGACACATAGCACGAAAAAAAAAGAAGTGATGTATTTAATTAATTCAGCGCATAGTAATAGGGATTTGGAAACACGTAAATTTCCACAATTTCGTGCAGTACCTTCGTACGCGCGTCCAAGGAAGTGTAAAGAGAAATAAAATACAAAAGCAGACATCGAGGTGATGTATTAATAAATTCATACAGATTTCATTCACATACAATACACATTAGAAAAAACTATATCAACTACAACTTCATTGAATAAAACATCTTACACGCTATTAGCATCATTTGGTTACATAACTTTTAATAAGTAACATACTGACAGGCTAAAATGGCATTAAAATATTACATCACAATTCGATTTTCACAATATATTAAATAAATATGATCTTTGCATATATAGCTCCAGCAAAGTATATAAAACAGGTGTTCTAATACTTATGTACTCGAATAATATCTCCAAATTAAATAAATGAAAGAATCCTATCCTTGTCTATGCATATGCAATCTATGCTACAACTATTTACATTCATTTTATTAGATATGTCGCAGGCTTAGTCAGCAGTTCAATTAACTGCCCATTTCAGTAAACGGCGCCATTCAACTTACGGCCTGAATGATGATCAGCCGATATGTCAAATACAACATTTGATTAATTGCCTGGCTAATGCTTAGGCCATTCACTTTCATACAACGTGGTGACCATGTGACAAAAAAAGAAGGTGAAAGAAATTATTTATTTATTTGAACAATAAAAAAATCTAACAGTTTTATTTTATTAATAAACTAGCTGTTTTCCCGCGACTTCGTCCGCGTAAAACATAGCCTATGTTCAGCGCAGATAGTGTAGCTTTCCAACTGTGAAAGATTTTTCAAATACGTCTAGTAGTTTCGGAGCCTATTCGCGTCAAACAAACAAACAAATCTTTCTTCTTTATAATATTAGTATAGATTGGTACTAAGTTTACTATTTGATTATCATGTGTACCGACTATTATATGAAAACAAGAAAATTTTAATATTGTGTAAATTCAATCACAAAAAAAGGCTGAACACATTTGGATAAAATTGCAAACTAATTGTGAATACTTACGATGCTTTTAGTGTTATATAATAATTATTTGACCAAAATTCAAATTCCATTGCATTGGAATCTTCAGAAACGTGGCAAAAATGGAACTACATATGTATTTAAACATCTGGGCTGGTCCGATAATTTGCTAGTTGTAAAACTTTATCGATCCAAGTTATTTGCTTAGCTATTAAATAAAGTGGTTGAATATCATTTAGGCCGCTAGTTGAACGGCGCGGCGCCGGCGCCGTTTAGTGAAATAGCTAGGCAGTTAATAAAATGACTGACTAAGCTATTTGGCTGCGACAGATTTATAATACAGGCATGGCAATTAAATAATCACAATTTACAAATTATAAACATGATCTTGAAAACTAGTTTACAAAAAAATATATTTGTTTTACTGACTGGATACAATATAATCCGAAATGATTCGTCTGTCTACCATAGTCAAATAATCATTTTGTATGTCTTCTACAAAATAGCAAAGTTCCAGCCCTTTCTTCTAATTGAATTGGTAGCAGAGCGCATCATTTCAACAAGCGGGAGAAAACCTTGTATGAAGTATACAAATACCCAGGGTGAAGGAATAAACATTGAGTTTTAAACTGTTGTTCGTACGAATACGCGTAGCAGTATATAAAGCATAAGTGGCATATTGCCTTATTCAATCTGTGTGGCAACGGCAAGACCACGGGCATCTAAATTGTCTCAGTGGTCATGACAATAACGTTAGATAGAAAAGTACATTGACCATTGACACCATGACCAACCGTTCAGCTCGATACTACATCAGACTTAATTAAATCTGGCTGACTGCGTGTTCTGAACGGTTATGAATATTCCCCCACCAGGGTAATGCAACGATAATGCTAATAAAGATACTAAATTAAAAAGGTCGAATGAAATAACGCCGATGTAATCACGGCTAATACTAATGTTATGGCAACGCGCATGAATATTTAGGTAACTTTAATGTTTAAGTTTCACTTACATAAACTATTAATGGGATACAAAGCCTAAGTTTACAATTTATATCGCGACAGTGTAACTAAGAGCCTGGCTGAGGAATGCGGAGAGAAGCGGGGAGGGAACACATTAGATAAGCGTGTAATTTAGATCGCAACGTTTTTTGGGTTGCCACTGCCACAAACCGAGCAACAAGTAAAGGTTGATATGTACCTAATATATCTACTAGACATAAATTACCAATTGGTCACTTACCCACTTGAGTTCATGTAAGAGTCTACTAGCCCAAGCGGTATTTTAGTACATTCCATGTTGTTCTGCCTGTGCCAGTGTTCAAAAAGGCCGTAAAGAACGGTGCGTGTATCACCGGGTTATGATACTTATCGAAACTTCAAGAAAGACAACATGATGATGAATCTACGCTATGCATACAAGAGCATGCTCTTCGATGATAATATTGTTCACACTAGCGAATTCTCACTTTTTTGACAGGCGACGATCAACCTTGTGTAAACTTTGGGGACAGCACAAAGGGTTGCCAAAGTGGGAACGGACCTCTGCTTTGGATGCACCACGGAGTGGATGTCGGTTTGATTACAAGAGTGCAAACACCATAAGGACTGACTCATCGCGTGTCAGTCCTAGCACGCCTCCTCAATCTAAACCCACGGCAAGTGGGATAGGTAATCTAACACGCATTATACTCCACGCGTCCGATCACTGATGTGTAATTCGCGCTTTCTCTAGTTTTTCGCCGCTGCCTCTGCATCCCATGAGCTGGGTCCGAGTTCAAAGATACGCAATAACTACAACGTGTTCGATACGACTCACTGTACATGACGAGATTAAATGATTAATGAAACTAATATACAGAAAACATAGCTATGAAATCGGGAATGTGTAGTGTGGTAATATTTACTCGAAGAACAATTTACATTTATTTATATTACAGAAACTTATTACATGACTACGTCTTGCTATACAAACGCGAATGCTACTGTTACGCCTACACATATTATTAAAATCATTAATATCTTCGTCTATTAACTTGAAGTGTTAAAATTCAACATGTAACAACAAGTATCAAAGATCTGAATCTTGAGAAAGTTCATAGGTGGACTGCAATGAATGTTCAAAATGATGTATTCGTGTCAAAATTGTATGTCGGTCACTTTTATTTCGACTACATTATACATTATATTATGGTCAATGTAGAAAAATCTTCAAACATTACAATATTGGTTGATTACCAATTGTTTCCCGCGAAAGATTGTGTGTGCTGATGCAATATACCCACTCATTATAATCATTATACCGTATACATATTTCGCACCCTCGCAAGCGATCTCGGACCACAAGCCGAAATTTACAATTACAAAAACAGTGGCACTCCGAGTGTGCCGACAGAACAGACAGACAGTTAAAACCTGGACATTCGGTTACTTATAGTTATAAGAGGTCGGTTACAGTAACGGTAACAGTGTCGCGAGTTCAATGTGTTTTTCCCATCTCAAAAAATGCCCAACGTGCTTGATGAAATTTTCACTGCAATAACTTTATTGTATTAAGCCTTCAGTGCGGGAGTCCGTCTCGAATTTCGTCGTTTTTTTTTTTTCTATATAACATATTAGTACATAACACAAACAAATACAGATACTTAGTACCACTGAACTGCTTATGTCTATCATTGTCGTATAACATTTTGTCGTCTACAAAAAATGCATTCCACCTATGGCCTCCCTCATCGAACGTAACCTCTAGTCAGCATGCACCAACAATCTAAGACACGTCAATATCTTCTACGAGAACGAACTACAACAAACAGTCACTGGTCCGATAGAGTTTGTTGATATATTTCTTTTACTACTGATCACATAGATTTTTGGCAAATTTATTTTACTGTACAATAATTTTATCGGTAAAGAATTCCCTAGTACACTCTCAGGACTTACATTTAGGTTCTTTAACAGCTGTTATTTATTTAATCAGTTATATATTCATTTGTTTTATTTGAAACTAGCTATCACCCGCTCACGGTAATGTCGATCCCGCGGGAACAGTATTTTTCCGGGATGAAAAGTAGCCTATGTGTTAATCCAGGTAATAACCTATATGTGTGCAAAATTTCGTCAAAATCCGTTCAGCCGTTTTGGCGTGATGGAGTAACAAACAATATTAGTAAGGATTCATGAGCTAGACTACACTAGGAAGACGCGACGTGCAAAACTGTTCAATAACGCGATGTATAAGTAGGTAAGCTGTAAAAAGTTAGCTTTTGTTATTATTCTAATTTTCTGTAGTCCTGCGATAACTAGGGAATATCTTAACCCTTTACTACAGCTAGAATCATGACATCAATGTTAATTATAAGAAACAATTACTCAAACATTACAGCAAAACTCAACGATGTACAAATACATAATAAAGGTACCATTAATGATACTATTCAATGGTCCGGCTGGAAGAAAATAGTTACCGAGATTACGTACTATGCCTTTCAACTAGAGCTTCGAGTAGAACAGCGATTTTCTGACAGACTTAGAACTTTTAAAAATTGCTTGAACCCACCATTATATACAGTATATCTTTTTCTTAGTTGAAATGCATAGTAAGCAAAAGTAGCGACCACTTTCATATAATTGGCGCTTATTTTATAAAAAATTACACATTAAACAATTACTACAAGTGATTACAATTCATAAGTACAGTAAATATACACTTTTTATCGAATTCTACGAAATAAATATAACTTTTCACGTTGAGCTGTTTTACGTTGGCTTACAGTTATTCTATCTTATTAAATAGGGTTCAGTTTTTTTATAAATCGATCACGGTGTAATCGTATAACCGATATTAGGCAAAATATGCAAATATTTTAACCCAACATATGACAGAATATTTGTATTGATTTCCTTGGAGCAATCGTGTCAAAAATGAGTTTCGACTTGAGCAATTCTTTGCTTTATTATAAACACATTGAACTAATACAATATAACGGAAGTAATAAAATACTAGGTACTTATTAGAATTAATATTAATTTACTTTTAATAATTTTAAGACAACACCAAAATGGAACATTTACGAATTTACGACACGCCAAAAAGGTTAAACATGTAAAAAAGCGGTTAAGAATAAAATATATTGATCAAAATTTGAATCAAAACCCGCGTCGGGACGGACTAACTACATTGGCAAATCTTACAAAATTGGTGTTATAAATTCGTAGCCTCATTACCGATGAACCTTGGCAGCAAAACATTATTGCAATTGAAATAATTACGATAAGCTTTCTAATACCAGATTCAAATGCGACGATATATCATAGTAGGATATTATAAGTGTATTAGTTGCATGGTTCTGAGGATATCAAATGTTTAGTGAAGTTAAACATTAATAGATAGGTCCCAGCCAGCTCAACTCATTTTGGGCAGTGACGTACAGACTTTGTGTAATAGGTAGACATTCATAATTAAAACACTTACCAAAAATTATGGCAGTACTAGGGACTGTAGTCATATAAAGTCCGTAACAAACAAACACTAAGTTCAAAGTACGTTAAGTTTAAATTTCAAGCAAAACCTTATGACTGAAAACGGGTCAGTCGCGTGCTATTTTGTCGGGATTGCCGCCTATAGTTTCGGACTCGTCAGGAGCCTATTTTCAAGGCGATGGTGGGACGCGCGGCGGAGGGTCCCGAACTAGGCCTAGGTAGGCGTAATAAGAACATAATGTCTTTATCTCACGTTAGTTTCAATGATATAAATAAAACCTTTCACAAAAGTTCAATGTTTATATCAATATTTCAATGTTTTACGGAAACAAATATTTATTTCATTGGCTGATTGTATAAATAAAATGGTAGGGTGTAGAGCGAGAGGTATTGATATAGCTATCGTCTATATTTCTCTCAGAAGAATATATTTATATTTCCGCACACATAGCGTAATATTTTTTGCGTGTGCTGTGCTTGAAAGATATTAACACAACTACAAGGGCAGTCTCCTATCTATTCTTCTCTTCTTACATCTTAATTTTTGCGTTCGCCCGAAACTAAACGGATCAAGCGAGATATTTGAAATTAATTTTTTTTTAAATTAATTTGTATATTATTTAGTTAGTCAAGGGTAGCCACTGTCTTTATGTTATTATAGAATGCACGTCACTGCCTTTGGTTAGTGTGTTCTATTCAACTCACGTATAGCAATTTTCATTCACCGTCACTTCTGGCAAAAGAAGCCTGGACACTAGTAAATTATAACTGGAATACAGTCTCGCAAAAACCCAAAGAGGGATAGATTCGTTTTGTAATTCTGCTACGATATATCGCTACATATGTAAACTCCTGGTACTCTTAAATCCTAAAAGTAGTGTATCATTTAATCCCAAATATTTATGTTGCAACATGTATGGCTAATTAAAAATTGCAATGTAAAATTGACTTCCAAAATTGGAATGGTTAAATCTGTGAGTATTAAAATTTAATTCTAAAACAGTTCCAACGATTGGTGTGGTCATTATATCACATATAATATTGGTTGACAGTGAAGTAACAGTGCTAAGCCCCTGATAACGATTTTATGCGAATAACATTGAAAATTGTGGCAACTTAATACTTTAGTAACAGTCCGCAGTGTATAACAAGTGAAGATCGAAGTCTTATATAAATAAGCTCATAATTTTCAGAAGATCTTAGGCCAACGAAAATATAAACAGCTTACTTATGAAATATTTGGAGTGAACACGCGAATTTGACCCATCAAGATATATGTAATTTTAATAGCATGATATCATCCACTATAGACGAACCCATCAGCGTATACCGTTTCTGAAATACTTTGCACAATACACGAATACTTAGATTTCCAGAGATCTTTACTAGTTTCAGCTACTACCGGCACCTAGTGCTCGGCTGTCCAAGAGATTAGCCGATTCCTATGAACACTGGATAACTGACCTACGTTCCTCGCAACCTGCGGCGGCCCCCGGGTCCGCCCTAGTCCGGCAGCATGTGCACGAAAGACACGGGGAACATACCGCGCCGGCTGGTGCCCTCCACTTGCCCCTCCATCCAGTTGTCGTCTTCCGTGCGTTCGTTGATGACGACGATGACTTCGCCTTCACGGAATGATAGTTCGTCTTCGTTGTCCGCTGAGCAATCGTAAAGCGCTCGACACCTCCTCAATCCACCCATCTGTAAGTTTCAATATAAGTATATTGAATGTCTTTCATCATCATTCCAACCGTAAGAAGTCCACTTGAGGAGAAAAGCCTTTTCCAAGAATCATACGTTTCATGGGAGAATATTGCCATACTCACCACGCTTGTTAAGCGGGTTGGCGAGCGCAGTTTTTTAGCTTTTTCTGCTTTCGGCGCTGCTGCCCATCGGCAGTATGTTAAGCTGGTGAATTGGTGAGTGATAAGAATTTGTTGGATTTGGGAAGGGAATGAAGGTATTGACAATTAGCAGCTCAGGAGGCCAGACTCGCGTACCGGATGACATCTGCATCCACCGTACAGGCAGTTGCCGTAGCGAACGGTCAGTCCGATCGTTACTTAAACTCTGACCCCACATATACCACATAAGAGAATAGAAAATTCAAATTTGGATATCATGTATCTCTTTTTGAACTCATAATTATTATTTTTAATATTTGCAAAATCGATTAACTACTAGCGTTCCGGAACGACCACTGCTGATAAGAATACGCCGAAAGAAACTCATTCCAGTATAGACTTATAATAATATTTTTTTTAATATTATATAACGGCAAACGAGCAAGCGAGTCACCTGATGGTAACTTATCACCGCTGCCCATGGACAAATGCAACGACAGGTGCGTTGTCGGCCTTTCAAGAAGGTGGGGAAGGAAATGGGGAGAGAAAGAGGAAGGATGGGCCTCCGGCTCTCTCACTCACTGAACGAAGCATAGAAGCGGTAAAGCTTCTACTCAGACGCCGATTTTCTGTAAGAGTGTTATGTCGATTTTTTGTGAGTGTTATTGTCGATTTTTTGTGAGAGTGTCATTGTAGATTTTCTGTGAGGTGTTATTGTCGATTTTCTGTGAGATTGTAATATTACCTACAAGTTGTAGACATACCATAGTGATTGAAGCCGACGGCGAGCGCGAGTGTACACTAGACGTGTCGGACACGTCGAGCGAGCGGCTGTCACTACGCCGCGAGCGCTCGCGCGACCGAGAACTGTCGCACGACAGCGCCGAGTGGATCCGACTGTCGTCCAAACACGGGTCCGACATGTCGCATAGCTCCAACGACGAGTCCTGACTAGAGCATTCCTGCAAATTATATTCTCATGTAGTCTCAAGTTATTGTGAGACTCCACTAGATTTGGCAAAGGCTCAGATACAAAGCTGGAGAGAACTCAAGTGTTTAGGTTGTTTTGAAGATAGTATCTATAATCACATGATAATTAATGAAATAAGAGTTTCTAAAAATTACTACGTACTACCAAAATACTTATTTTGAATTTCCTGACAATATGTTAATGTTGGAATCTGAATCCCTAATATAGACGTGCCTGAAAAAAAAAAGGCATACAAATTCACCGATCCGAAATTTCTATGAAAACTATTTTTTTTTTTCATAAATTACCTTTTTTTCTTACGCTTGTATATTCTATTATGCATGTATTTCTATTAGGGATTCTAATTCCATAATTAAGATGTTGCCAGGGAGTTCAAAATCACCTGTATATACAACTTCCTATTGAGGTTTTACTTTGTAATATTTACTTATCGCCATGGTTACAAATAATTTTATAATGATGGATATAACATAAAATACTTAGACCCCTAAATCACCACTTATTCTCTTCTAAATCAAAAATTCATCATGCAATGTTATTGTCTCACACAACTCTGTTATATCACAAAACGAATCATAGTGTTGATAATGGAGTTTCGTTTAGAAAAGTAATCTTTAGGAATTATTCGGAATTCATAAAAATTTAGAATGCCAATTTCGCTAAAGTAACATGAAATCTATTGTTCTATGCGTTCTGTAAAGAAATGCGATTTATTTAATAATGATGAAACAAGAAAGCCAAAAGCTGTTAGGACATGCAATTGAATCTACCATTAAGTATGCCTAGAACTAAACGCATAGCTTATGGCAAAGTGGAATCAGAAACCGATTGTCAAGAGGTAAATAAAAAATATTGCCAATTTGTCAAAGCGAATATTGAAGTGATAGTGAGGACGCCGAAAAGGGGTACATATTTTTGCACATTGCCGTCGGAGTCAGTATATTAGTGCAATAGCACTTAATTTGCGTGAAGGTTGAACTAAAGTTGCCAGATAAACTTTTATAATGTACGTACAAAAAACGTATTTTAGTCGGTAATGCCGACAAGTTCAGCCAATTCTCTAGTATTATTATATTATATTACACTAATATTATTAAAAGTCCCGCGTAACTTTTAATAATATTAGTGTATATTGCTAACTGCCTATCGGTTTTGAGTGTGAAAGTAATGTTTTTTTACAAACATATTGACATCTGTCACACATGAAAATAAATAAATAAATAACACGCTTAGCGTGCTCAAACAGTTCATGACCTTTTTTTATAAAATATCCCGTCTGCGTTTTTAGCAGGCAATACGCTTGTTTCCTAAAAAAATACCATTTTAAATAATTAGTCCGTCTTATAGATTATCGAAAAATATGAGATACGTACTATTTCTTTCAATCAAACAAAATATGATAAAGATAAAGCGCAACCAGGCGTCACATGGAACTTTCACGGGCTATATCTTTATCAATTTTTGTTTGATTTACAAAAGAAAAAATACGTGTCCAATGTTTTTCAATAATCTACCAGACGGACTAATTATTTTGAAAAGTATTTTAGAAAACTAGCCCATTATTAGAATCTAGCAACTTCAGTCCCACGCCTTGTGTTCAAAGCATTATTGCCAACTCAATAAAGAATTTTGTAAATTTTGCCATCTCTTGACAATAAAGTAGGTCTCATAATAAACAAACATTAATTTCAGGGCGTAACTCAAACAAGGGTAAGCTAGTAAGTACACTAATCTCTCTCAACGGTTACCCTTCTCAGTTTCGCTTTCACAGCCTTATCCAGGTGCAATCTATTTTTCTTCTGAAGCAAAAACAAATAAACCTTGTACTCCTTCTTGTTAGTTGCTATCGCTTTATTTACACGTAATAGTTCAGGGGCAATATGAACCCTTTACACGTTGTTAATATTACTTTTGGATATAGTACAAATTCATTAATTCAAGTTACTAACTTAATGTTACTACTGATTTTTCATAGATTCTTTATCTAGGAATTATTGAGAATCCCTTTGATGGTTATGTTCTTTATAATTTTACGTGAAATATATCTAAAACATTAAATTGATTGTCAGTCTATAGGAACAAAAAGCTTTTCAGTTATACACGTTACATTATCTGCAAATTAACTTTCCTCAAAAATAATCAATTTTTCATTCTTTGACCTCAATAAAATAACGTATTATTATTTCCGACCCAGACATTTTTCGATTTTCTGGCCGATGTCTCATCAGAATCACAGAATTTTTCAGAATGAGTTTGTTTTCCGAATCGCTGATTATACATGATTGGTGGATTTTGACAGCTGCTGCTCCCAGAGGAATGAAAACTTATTTAGTCTTATTCTCAGAACAAGGACGTCTTATTATAAAACCTGGACTAACTCTGGAACCTGGTTCAAACCATTATCCCTCCAACACAAATTGACAATGACAGTTGAGCAAACGTCAAAGTGATAAGGGTCGTCATATTTTGGTCGGATAATGGTTTTCGACAAACGTCTTGTATGCCAGACACAATAGTTAAACAATGCATTTTTGCATAGATCTACGTATCGGCATACAAGAGGTCAAATTAGGTTTTTTGTTTTTAATTTTGAATAGGCTTACTCTTGACCTTAGTCTAACCCAGAGGGTAAAGACAGGATCTACGATGGAGCGAGCTTGCCTAGAAGATGCCTGTTCACTCTAGTCTTAAAGGCTGTCGGGTTATATGTACTCGGAAAAACTGACGCGGGCAATGACTTCCACTCGTTGGCGGTGCGCATAATAGGTACTGAAGTCAGTACCTAGTTTAAGCCTTGTTTTATAATAAGACGGATCGGATAGAAGTAAGGAGGTAAGGAGATAGTTACCTTCCGCGGCGGCGGCGTGGGCTGGTCGCGGGCGAGCGCTCCGTTGTGGAGCGGAGCCCCGGGCGGCGTGGGCGGCGGCCCGCCCGGCCGGGGCTTGCCTAACACGCCCGCCGCTGCAACATACACAATTACATCACACTAACACCCACAGAAGCCGTGTGGTTTCCGGCAGAGTAGAATAGGACCACTCTTAGTCTTCCCATGGAGGTCGTAAGCGAATTAGGAAATACAAGCTAAACAGACTCATAAACATCAATGAGACCTCTCCAACCCGTCTGGCCAGCGAGGAGAGTGTAGGCCAAATCCTCTGTCTGCTCTGGCCAAGCTCGGTGGTACAGAGAGGGACATGCTCCTGCAGTAGAGACTAAAAAGACCTGTCGAAAAAGATCTTTTGGCCTACACTCACTCGCTGGCCAGACGTGTTGGAGAGGTTTCATTGATGTTTTATGAGCTTTGTTTAACTTGTATTTCCTAAGTCGCCTCTTACGACATCCATGGGAATACTTGGAGTGGTCCTATTCTACTCTGCCGGAAACCACACGGCTAGTTAATAGATGTTGCTGGAAACTGTGTGAATACATTTTCCCATAGACGTAAATATGAAGAATATTAAGTTGATGCATTTTCCTTTGCGTGCTTATTGCAAGTCACTCGTTTGTTGATCGTCGTTTGTCTTTACCACCCATCCTACACAATGCATAAATTGCATTTTCACAACGTACAAGTACAATCGGGGGCAACCCTACAGTTTCAATAAAATTAATCAGGACCCCTACAATTTAAAATCTATCGTTAGCGGGGCCAGTTTTATCTGCCCCCGACTGTACATGTCAGTCATTTCAAATTCATACACAACGTGAACCCTATCCTAACTCCATCGCAACATATACATACGGGTTATTGGGTAAAAAATTACTTTAGCCCGCTGATTGCATGGCCCTTAGAACCTCTTTGAACCCCCGTCGGTGGATAACGGATATGTTAACAGTAGCGAGTTTAAGGTGTGCATACTGCTTAGTATTAAGTCTGTAATAAATTAACACAAGTAATAGTTACCGTGTAACGATCGCGTGCTGTCAGCAGAAGGCGACGGCGTAGATCTCGGATGCGGCGGTGGATGCGGCAACGCATGCGTCGCGTGCGGTAACGTGTGTGTCAGTGTCGTCGCCGGGGGTAAGGGTGCCACTCGCTTCTTTAGACTACCGATGCCGGTATCTGGAATAAAAAAGCCCATTTGTTCTAAAATACCAATTTTAATAAAAAATATTTTTAAACAAAAAAAAACCGACTTCAAACTGGAGACTAAAACGTAAAAAACCAATACAAATTAATCAAACCCAAACACCAGGTGATTGCTGTAAATCGTTGAGAAGTTCCCTCGAATGTCTTTTCGCTCCATCATCAGATCGACCCGTAGACCTTCATTAAATAGTTGTGCTAACATACCTAAGGAAAAAAGTAACAAACGTACTAGTCGCCAGTACAATTTTCGAAGGTTCCCCTCGATTTCTCTGAGATTCCATCATCAGATCATGGTACCACACTCGGGATATGTCCTCTCTAACAACAAAAGATTTATCAAAAGCGGTTCATAAACGACGAAGTTATCCGCGAACAAACTTAAAAATAATATATGCGGTCGAATTGAGTAACCTCCTCCTTTTTTTTTGAAGTCGGTTAAAAACTAAGAACCATTTATTGTGCGAAACTTTCTTTTGATTAAGTAATGTTTCTGGAAAGTGATTTGTTGTTTAAACTATATCACAACCTACGCACCTGCATTCTCCAGTCATCGCACTCAACAACAAACATAACGAAGGCACTTTGTATTTCAAAAGAGGCTGAGGCTCAAACTGAGCTTAGATACTCAATTACATTATTAGATACAAAAAATGTGATTCCTAGGTCACGTGGTGACCCACGCATTGCTCATGACGGCAGCATCGGGGAACCTCCGGTATTAGTCGCCCTTGAAAAAACATTGGGGGCGTGGTGGGCGTGGATGTATGAAGCAGCGATTCGCAAGTCGACGACCTGGAGCACAGCACCGGGGATATGCCCAAAACCACCACTATAGGTTCACTGATGCTAAGAATGCTGGGTCAGTTCCAAAAACATTGG
The DNA here is from genome assembly GCA_947532085.1 of Elegia similella. NCBI lineage: Eukaryota > Metazoa > Arthropoda > Insecta > Lepidoptera > Pyralidae > Elegia > Elegia similella. The sequence goes on along the minus strand of OX383926.1, from coordinate 23,324,868 downwards.
CTAGACACTCACAAACATTGGGCTTCCTAGGCAGCTTTGTCGGCGTTGGAGTGTGATGGAGCGATTCACAAGTCGACAACCTGGAGAACAGCACCGGGGAGTCCCCGCTACCTTAATTAGTCACACTGATACTGGGTCAGTCCCAAAAACATTGGCTAGACACTCACAAAGTCGGAGATGGTGGAGCGTGCTGTAGAGAGTCGCAAGTGGAGGACCTAGAGCGCAGTACCGGGGAGTCCCCGAAACCACTACAATAGGTTCACTGATGCTGGGGATGCTAGATCAGGTCCAAAAACATTGGATAGACACTCACAAACATTGGGCTTCCTAGGCAGCGTGGTCAGCGATAGCGGCGCGTGGTGCAGAGTCGCGCAAGTTGATGATCTTAAAGGCAGCATCGGAGAATCCCCGCTACCGCTATTAGTCACCCTGACGCTGGGTCAGTCCCAAAAACATTAGGTAGACACTCACAAACATTGGGCTTCCTAGGCAGCGTGGTCGGAGTTGGTGGAGCGTGGTGTAGAGAGTCGCAAGTGGAGGACCTGGAGCGCAGTACCGGGGAGTCCCCGAAACCACTACAATAGGTTCACTGATGCTGGTGATGCTAGATCAGGTCCAAAAACATTGGATAGACACTCACAAACGTTAGGCTTCCTAGGCAGCGTGTTCAGCGATAGCGGCGCGTGGTGCAGAGAGTCGCGCAAGTTAATGATCTTAAAGGCAGCATCGGAGAATCCCCGCTACCGCTATTAGTCACCCTGAGGCTGGGTCAGTCCCAAAAACATTAGGTAGACACTTACAAACATTGGGTTTCCTAGGCAGCGTGGTCGGAGTTGGTGGAGCGTGGTGTAGAGAGTCGCAAGTGGAGGACCTGGAGCGCAGTACCGGGGAATCCCCGAAACCACTACAATAGGTTCACTGATGCTGGGGATGCTAGATCAGGTCCAAAAACATTGGATAGACACTCACAAACGTTAGGCTTCCTAGGCAGCGTGTTCGGCGATAGCGGCGCGTGGTGCAGAGAGTCGCGCAAGTTGATGATCTTAAAGGCAGCATCGGAGAATCCCCGCTACCGCTATTAGTCACCCTGACGCTGGGTCAGTGCCAAAAACATTAGGTAGACACTCACAAACATTGGGCTTCCTAGGCAGCGTGGTCGGAGTTGGTGGAGCGTGGTGTAGAGAGTCGCAAGTGGAGGACCTGGAGCGCAGTACCGGGGAGTCCCCGAAACCACTACAATAGGTTCACTGATGCTGGTGATGCTAGATCAGGTCCAAAAACATTGGATAGACACTCACAAACGTTAGGCTTCCTAGGCAGCGTGTTCAGCGATAGCGGCGCGTGGTGCAGAGAGTCGCGCAAGTTAATGATCTTAAAGGCAGCATCGGAGAATCCCCGCTACCGCTATTAGTCACCCTGAGGCTGGGTCAGTCCCAAAAACATTAGGTAGACACTTACAAACATTGGGTTTCCTAGGCAGCGTGGTCGGAGTTGGTGGAGCGTGGTGTAGAGAGTCGCAAGTGGAGGACCTGGAGCGCAGTACCGGGGAATCCCCGAAACCACTACAATAGGTTCACTGATGCTGGGGATGCTAGATCAGGTCCAAAAACATTGGATAGACACTCACAAACGTTAGGCTTCCTAGGCAGCGTGTTCAGCGATAGCGGCGCGTGGTGCAGAGAGTCGCGCAAGTTGATGATCTTAAAGGCAGCATCGGAGAATCCCCGCTACCGCTATTAGTCACCCTGACGCTGGGTCAGTGCCAAAAACATTAGGTAGACACTCACAAACATTGGGCTTCCTAGGCAGCGTGGTCGGAGTTGGTGGAGCGTGGTGTAGAGAGTCGCAAGTGGAAGACCTAGAGCGCAGCACCGGGGAGTCCCCGCCGCTGTTGGTGGCGCTGGTGATGGTCCGGTCGCTGCCGGCCATGGCGAGCACCGCGCCGCCGGCGTATGACGGCGGCCGCGATCGCGGACATTTCTTTTCTGGCGTGACGCTGCCGTTTTGCTGAAAGAGTTTGTTGATATGATTCTTCCTATGACAAAAGGATAGGTTTGTACTAAAAACAGTTTTTTGTTTCATATTTGTTTTATGGCATTTGGCTTTCTATGCCTTTAGCCCTTCATAGTTATCTACGTGCCATCAACGAAATGATAGTGTACCAACGGAGCTACTTTATTTTAGTTATTTCACACATTGTTCATAAACGTGGGCATTTATAACACCAAATTACACCAATTTCACATTATAAAGTCCACTAGAAGCAATTTGCAAAACAATCCAAAACAAAAACCGTGAAGTCCGCCCAAATTCCCGCCAAGAACCCCCTACTAGAAACAGATAATAAGATAGTGTTGTGCTAGTGGACATCGAACTGGCTGAGTGTGAGTCAGATTTACAGACACAAAAAGTTACGTCAGTGGCGTAATTATTACCATCTGGGGCCCGAGGCAAACTCATTAAATGGGGCCCCGACCGGGGACTAGGATTAGGGCCCGTGGCATTTTGCCAGGCAAACTTGTAGTTACGCCACTGGGTTACGGACCAGTGGTCTTCTCACCAGTGGTCGTTCCGAAACGCTAGTAGTATTTAGATTTTGCATAAATTAAACAAAATATAACAAATACAAATATGACGTTCAAAAAGAGATACATGTATCCAATTTTGAATTAAAATCTTTGACTTTGACCACTGTACAATAATCAACTACAACCATCACGTTTCTTGTATGGGGAGTAATGTATAAGTATGCATGAATTAATTAAATACTAGCTTTCGCCCGCGGCTCCGCCCGTGTCAATGTCGATCCCTCGGGAATAGTACTTTTACCCGGGATAAAAGGTAGCCTATGTCCTTCTCCGTACTCCAGAGAACTTGCATGCAAAATTTCATGATGATCTGTTCAGTAGTTACGGCGTGAAAGCGTAACAAACAAACAAACAAACTCACTTTCGCATTTATATAATAGTAAGGATACAATATGTAAAGAAAACCCTGTCCGATCCTTGGAGGGGCGATTGAATCCGTCGATATGAAAAAGTTTTCCTATAAATTGGGAACTCAAATAAAATTTACATTTCCAAACAAAAATGTTCGGCCGTCCGGTCAATTTGTATAAAAACGTCAAAATTTTTTTAGCTTCGATGTGTTTCTAACCTCTTGTTAGGGCATTAACGTTGTTTCTTTTTTAACGTTAATTAGAAGAAGTAAGCAAAGACCAATGCAACCAGCCGGCAGTGACGTGCACAGACATTTATCATAGGGTAGACATTATTATAAAACTTACCTTACAAACATACCACCTATATACCTTACCTTACTATACGGCTAATGATCTACAACTCGTTTAATATTATGATAGTCTTTCGATCTTCGACCGCAAAAGTATTCAAAACAAGCGAAAGATAAGAGATATGATTACAACCTGCGAGCCACGTACACGTAAGGTTTAAGATTAAACGTGGATTAAACTTTAGAATAACTAACCATAACTAACCGGTTAGGTACTTGATTTGTTCTTTTGCGTGTTCACAAAACACTTTATATTTCTATTTCGGCATGCAAACACTAAGCGACACAACTTTCACATGAAAATATTTTTGTCACAAATGAAATTTAACTGATAAAGCATTTAATTTTTAAATAAAACTTTAATCTTGGATTGTTAGTAAACACGTTAATCAATGACATTTACATAAGTATGAATAATATCTATAATGAAATTGACAGGTGACGTTGACATTAATATCGCGCGCGGCAGCCAATAGAAACCTCGGAGACAGTGTCTCAAATTCACACACACAGCGCCAATTTGCTTTGCATGTGTGAGCCGATGAAAGATGTTTACTTGTACTACTACAAAAGCGATTTCCTATCGGTGTATAATAATTTTCTATGTGTGCGTGAAAAGTCAGACCTTTGAAATTTTGTCTTACGCGGCTTACGCGTATAGATACTGCTTGGCGTGGGCACGCGCGGACCGCGACCGCAGCACCGTACTTGATCAAAATCGACTATAAAGTATTTGCTAGCAGAATTTTGCAGGCGCACCGAATATAATTATTTTTTTGTAAGAAAAAAAATTGTATTTATTTAGCGACTGCAGGGTAGACATTGTCTAATAGTCTATATGGACTGCACGTCACTGCCAGCCGGTATGAAGTACTTACTCTTTCATCAATAACGGTGTCGTCGTCAGAAAAGTCCGTTGACCCGTCGTCGTGGGATAGATTCCAGTCAATGTTAATATTTTCGAATATACTCTTCTCTCTCTTATCTACACTTTCCAACTGAAATCAAAGCAAAATATGAACATTAGATAAAGGTCTACAAAAAAAATCAGTAATCAATCGTTTATTTAAATTAATACAATTAAAAAAATCCTGAATAAATTAATGACACGCGTGGTGCCCCATCTGCTTTGCTATCTATAATGACCACGCTACTTATCAACTCCTGACACGCGTGGGGATCCATCTGCTTCGCGATCTGCAACGCTGTTTACCAAATCCCATCCCTCAGGAACCAGTCGGCTCCCGCAAGTTTACAATTTGCAAGGAGTATGGGTATGAATCCGTGTGGTTTCCGGCAGAATAGAATAGGACCACTCCAAGTCTTCCTGTGGATGTCGTAAGAGGCGACTTAATAAATACAAGCTAAACAAAGCTCATAAACATCAATGAGACCTCTCCAACCCGTCTGGCAAGCGAGGAGAGTAAAGGCCAAATCCTTTGTCTGCTCTGGCCAAGTATGGCTCCGGTAGTACAGAGAGGTTCATGCTCCTGCAGTGGAGACTAAAAAGACCTGATGATGATGATGATGATGATGATGGGTATGATCACGCTCATTGGGGAGTCATAGGTTTGCTACGTTATCGTCCAATACACAGAACTTACCAACTCTTGACACGCGTGGTGCCCCATCTGCTTCGCGATCTGCAACGCTGTCCGGCCACTGCCATCCTTCAGCGACCAGTCGGCGCCAGCTTTGAGCAACAATTTCATAGGCTCCGTCCTGTCCGTCGCAGCACATAAATGCAACGCAGACATGCCGGATGACGTCGCTTTGTCGAGGAGCTGGGAGCCACCGTTTTGGACTAGAAAATCAACTATGTGTAAGCAGGAGCCGTCTCCCAGCTCCCGTGATATGGCTAGATGGAGCGCGGTTTCACCGCAATCCTGAAATTAAAATATATATATTTAGTCTTATTATAAAACGAAGACTAACTTTATTACCTGGTCTAAACCATTATCCGACCAATATAAGTCGACACTTATCACTTTGCTGGTCTGGGAGTAAAGTAAAAACGTAGAATGTACCAGCTGCTTCTCTTCCCGCGCAGATCGTAAAAGCCGATCGTGGAAATCGCGAAAATCAGGCAACATGTTACATGGCATCATCATCATTTCGTGTAGGTTACACGGTCTAACAACCATGCACACACTGGTGTCAGAGTTCTTCGGAAACGCCTCTCGGCTTTGATGTCTTAACGATCTAGGCTCAGTCTGTCAAGCGTGTATACGTACTTCTAATATGAAACAACACTCATAATTACCTTTTTATTATTTGATTCCGTTGACGTTTCAATGGAGTTACATCCATAGTGGTCGCAACGAGTCTCGGTCATCTCGTTAAATAATAAAAAGGTTCTTGCTAAGTCCCGTTTATACACATAATTGTGTGTTTAAAGCGCAAAAGTTTAAAAAATAATCAACACTCACCGAGCACGGCAGCGGGGCAGCCAAGTCCGCGCCCTCGGCGTACGCCTGCAGCAAGTTCTGCAGGTGGCCGTTGTTCACTGCGTGCTCCACCTCGGATAACCTCTCCGCGGCGTCACAGCACGTTTGCGCTGCCCACGCTCGGTACACGTACTTTTCCCTGATAAACCGTAGGCGTTCCTCCCTAAAAATATTTTTAGTCATTATTGTGACAAAGAGCCTAAACAAAAAAAAACAGGTTGGAGCGAATGTACAAATAATAATAATGAAATTGAAGCTTTACCAAGGTAAAATTAACGATGAAGGTATGACATATAAAATCGTTGAATCTGATGTGGTCTTTTTCACGCTAGACAGTTTAAAAGCGACAAAAGTCTCATAGGCCTTTTGAGTTGAATGTAGCTTTTAAACTGTTACTTTTGCTAAATCATTATATTGCATGAATGGTCCAAACTTACACGCTGTCTTAACAGCAGAATTGAGACCCCGTAGCACAACTAATTATGCAACTGGGAACACGCCCGAATGAATTTAATGTATCCAAAAAAATATTTAATGTGCTGACTGGAAGACATAAAAACAACGATGCAACAAGTATTAGCATATGAATTATCTTGAATTTTCATCATCCACCTACATGGTACTCGCCGGAGTGAGTTTTTCCCTCTCATCAAGAGTGTTCTCCATGATCTCGTTGAACATCTGGTTGCCCATGTGCCTGGCCAGCAATAGTTGTGACGTGCTGAGTCGGTCTAGCGTCAGTGACTGTATCCGGGATATGTGCACGCCGAGCTCTCGATGGCTGCCTGAGCATTCTATGCACACTATGATGCCGAAATTTGTTGAAAGCCATGTGGGATCTGAAAAAGATGAAAATTTATGATAAGATATAAACACGAAAATGAGTTTGTGTCTTTGTATACTGGCTACATCTTCACGATTCAACCTTTCTTCCATTTTAAGGGACCACAAAACGATATAATTTTATTCAGGCGCAGCCGCGGGTAAAAGTTAATGATGTTTATATAATCTTATCAAAAATAAAGCCCATATACATCCAAATGTACAAAAATAAAGAAGCGCTTTCTTCGCGGTCTTGGTAAGTGCACTGCCGTGGACCTAGTGTCTATTTTTGTATTTTCTATGCACGATTCTGTCATATTGTTTCTCTGTCGAAAGCGACCGTCTAAGACCTCTTGGCTACCTGAGCCAACAGTCTTTAGAAAGTAGTCTTTTATGCTGTAGTAAAACATTTAATATAATATAGACATAAAACGTTTTTAATTTAATGCAAGACACCATTTTTTTATGTCACAATAATATTTTGTTACGATATCGACACAATACATTTATCTAGACCGGAAGGAAGTGGCATTCCTATGTCAAGCGAGGAGCGGAGTAGTGACCAATATAGTCGTAGCAATTGGTGGTGAAGGTCAAACCGCCGCTGTTAACAAGTTGGGTAGGTCAAACGTAAACAAATGCCGCTGACGGTAGTAGCCTAAAGTATTAGCATATGAGGTACGCAGAAAATAGTTTCTTTGAATAGCTCCAGCCGTAGGACTGAAAATTTCTTGAAACTTCTACTTCTCAAATTTTAATGTGTATTTTATTCCTTAACATATTAATTTAGATAAAATAGAAATATTTTTCCCTATATGCGCCCATAGCTACTGTCCTGTCATTGACCAGTGTATTGAATAGTGAAAAGAAACTTATTAATAAATTCTGTATATCATTTCACTTGTACTTGTGCAAAAATTCTAAAAAGTCGACTTGTACAACATATGAAACAAAACAAAGCACTAAATCTAAGACAGTTCGGTTATCAGACGAATGTTGGCACACAAGATGCAATTGACACATTAATTTATGACACCGTAAGTTTAATAAATAAGAAAAAGAAAGTTGCGGGTACTTTTTTGGACCTCACCTCAGCTTTTGACACTGTGTGTCAAGATTTACTAACTTTAAAATTAAATCATTATGGAATAAGAGGTAAGGCGTTGGAACTTTTCAAAACATATTTAAAGAATCGTAAAATGTTTGTCGAAATAAGGAACTTAGATAGTGACGGTAGTGTAAATATAAGGCGATCAAAAATGAGGACAATAAGAGTCGGTGTGCCTCAAGGTTCAATATTAGGACCTATATTTTTTGTAATTTTTATAAATGATTTGATCAATTATATGACATCCGAAATTCCTGATTTAAAATTAATTATATTTGCTGATGACACTAATGCTATAATATCTGCAGATGACATACCTGAGTTAAATAAAAAAATTAATATGACAATAAATCTTTTTCATAACTGGTTAAATGCAAATAGCCTTAAACTTAACATAAACAAAACTAGTGTTATGTTATTTCGGACAAATTCGAGACAGAATGATACATTACAATGTACCTTGGATGGAAATACATTGCAAACCGTTGAAATGGTAAAATTCTTAGGAGTACATATTGATAGCTTTCTAAACTGGAAGCCAGAATTAGAGGATATAGAGAAGAAAATAAGTTCAGCTTGTTACGTTCTCAGGAGTCTGAGAGATGTAGTGGACATTCAACATTTAAAATTAGTTTACTTCGCTTTAGTTGAATCAAAATTAAGATACAGTATTATGTTTTGGGGCAAAAGCTATGAATATAATGTGCATAAGGCTTTCGTCTCACAAAAAAGAGCAGTCAGAACCATGGTCCGCATCTCACAACAAACCTCCTGTAGAGAATATTTTAAGAAACTTAATATCCTTACAGTTCCGTGTTTATACATTTTGGTATTGCTAACACACTTAGCCAAACATATATATAGACTTGAGACGGATGAACAAAGGAAAAAAAGAGAGGTTACAAGAAGGAAGGATTTAAAAGTTGAAGACACCCCTCACTTAAATATTGTGCAACAGAGTTTCTGCTATCAATCTATAAGAATATTTAATAAATTGCCAATCGAATTGAAAACGCTGGTATACAAAGCAGACTTTAAATACAAAATAAATGCTTTTTTACTGGAAAAGTGTTACTACTCGGTCGATGAATACTTATTATAAATTATATTTATACTGACACGCATTTATTTATTTTTATATCCTAATTTATTATTCTGACATTGATTATAGTCTTAAATTTATTTAATTATGTTTCAATTATTTTATAAGTAGCTACTTGTTAATTTGTGTTTATATAATTTTCAACACAATGTAAATTGTTATGAAATAAATGAACTTGAACTTGAATAGGTATATAATACTAGTATGAATTTCTAGCCTAAACTTTACCACAACTTAGGGTATATCCCTTATTTTTATAGGATTACCTGTATTTATACAAACGCCCAACACTCGTTATACTCGTAACCTTAAGTTATCAGCAGTTATTCAACGTTGGATCCTGAAATCTTGTATCTTCAAGACTTAGAGCGAAATGTTTTTTATTTGTGACCTTTGTAGACCTGTAGTAATAACTCACCATTGGAAGAGCCACAATCCGCGCAGACCTGATTCCCCGGCATTGCTCTGACGGCCCTGATGATGGATCGTTGTAGATCCAGCAGGGAGTGGCCGGAATCGTTGCTCTCTCCAGCTTGCTGGTGGAATGCCCTCATCAGAGCACCTTCCTTGCAGTTGATGAGTACTGACGTCCACGCGCGTTGTTCATTCTCATCCTCAGCTTGGAAGTGGTAGGTACGGTTATCTGAAAATGTATTTTCTTTGGGTTATTTTTTATTGGATATGTTCCTGCCTTACTTAGCTGTACACTTAACAGGTTCGCATAATAGTCGGTCTAAACATTAGTACATATAAGAAATATATTTTTTTGAATTCTAACCTGATTTAAACATTTTTACAACTTTACTAATATCGCTTCTCAAAGCCCTATCAATCATCATTAACATTTCCAGAGAACGCGCTCTGTTTGCCCACTGGACAGACAGACTAGACACATACGGCGACGAGCAATGACCTCTCAACCACCAAGCGGTCCAATGAGGACGCATAACAATAGAAAATCCATTGTGTCTGCGATTCTCGTGCTTTACTTAGCTGACTATGCTTCTTAGTCATAGCTACGTTGTTATAGATTGTGTACATATGTTATTTACCACAAATTATGAAGTATTGCAACTCACCCTCTTTATTGTTTTGAGGGTAATCACTTCCAACCAAAACATCTATACTATATTCATATTAACCAAGGGTGAATATGAATATAGTGTAGATGCACATAGTTTTTTAAGCCAATGTGATAAGGTCTAAAACGGGATACGTTGTTTGTGTTATCAGAATAGTATATGGAAAAAAATGTAAATACTCGTATAAAATTTGTTTTTAAAACCTGGAAAAGTTTATACATCTATTTCCTTTCATCATATCAGCCGCAGGAAGTCTACTGCTGGACATAGGCCTCCCCCAATGAGTTCCAGATTGGCCGGTTAGAAGCAGCCTGCATTCAGCTTTGTCCAGGTCGTCCGACCACCTAGTCGGTGGGTGCTTTATTTATTTCCTTTGCTTATGTTTAACAAATAGACGTTCAACTATCACGAATAAACTATTAATTGAAGTCCGTGTTCTAAAAAAGGTACACATCATATGTGATAGGATTCCCACGAGTGTTGACTGGAACTTTACCAGCGTATTTGTGCCTGGAGCCTCGAGACAGTATCAATAATAATGGAATCGTTAATAGGCAAACTTTGATTTTACAGGACTGAAACAAGACTTTCCCTTTATCTATATTGATTAGGTTTGTTTCCTAGATTACCTTTGCACGAATCAATATTCGACGAATAGATATTGAAGTAAGGAGTACATATGACAATATAGGGGTTTTCTTGAAGTGAAAACATCTTTAGCAGCGTTGTGCACTTTTTGGGATGGGTAAAAAATGTTAAACTCGCGTGAGGACACGTGACCTGATCGAATATTCGTAAGACGGACACGTGACCTGAGATGGCCGCAAAGGCGAGTTTTTACATCTGCCGGCACTCCCGGAGTGCAACCCGTTGTTTTTCTTTATTATATAGTTTCTTTACTTATACCATTACTTGTAAATAGGTACCTAAACGGATTTGGATGTATGATGTATCGTAGACCAAATCATTCCGAGTGACACGGGCTATATTATTTCTCTAAGTATACTAAGATATTTTTTTAATCTCTGCTACCCCAGTCCTTTTGAAGGAAAGGTCTGGGGTAGCAGAGATTTCTTGAGGAGATAACCAACTCGAAACAACCATGTTTATTATGAAATTTTGATCGTTTTGGACCCTTAAAGGGGTGACTCAAACCGTCAATATGAAAAACTTTTTCTATGGGACCAATGCTGAATACTCAAAAAAAATTCCTCATTTCCAGTTTGTATGTTGAATTCTTTATCGAAGCAGCATTAAGTAGTTGCATATCAATTATTTTTATTTAAGCAGATGTACTATGCATAATAATATTATACGATCTTTGTTACACCTACATTTGCAAATAATTTTCATTCAATTCTGAGAGATCAGCGCGCCTCCGCGACTTCACTGGGGACCCAAGGACTGGTGGTTTGCGCAGAGAATTGCCATCTCTGTGCAGAATAATATCGCCAGCATATTCGGCACCCTTCCTCGCGGCGACGGGTTGGAATCGTTATTTTATTTATAATTTATTTTTATGTGTATTAGTATTTAAAATATGTGTTTCAATTAATAAATAGATATGTATGCAAATAAATACATTGAAATTGAATCCCCTTGAAGTTGGTGTGGTGGTGTGAGTTACTTACATGAGACTAGATCAAACGCCCTCTTATCATCCGTCGACACTTTAATCTGGCACGTGAGCAGGTTGACCCTCGCCGGAGGCTTATTCTCGTCCGCATGGAAGATGTCTAGGAAGCCTTCAGCGGTGACCCGACACCGCCGCTTTTGCCACACCCTGCGGACCTTCCCTTCTGACTTCTTGAGGAGATAACCGCTTCGAGACACCCCGTGTTGTTTATCGCCTTGAAGTTGGTGGAGTGAGTATCCCCCTACTGATGACGCCACCTGAAAAACCCCAATCGGATTTTTAGGTGGTAAATCTTCAATTTGGACAGGGAGTTCGTTAGGTGGAGTTTCGACTTGCCAATTAGACCACCTTATTTCACTAAAATCATGGTGTCCCAATAGGTATTACGATATAGATTCAGACTTTCGTTCGATATGTCCCAACAACATAAACTGAAAATCATAAAATGGTATTTCACGCGGTGAAATACCATTTTATGATTTGTCAAATACTGAAGTAATATCAAATTTAATGTTTCCGACTAGACAAGAAGACAGAAAAAAAAAACGCAGTCGCCAAGACTATTTACGACATGTGTAAATTTGAAAGTTGTCACAAGATAGATCTTTTTTTTACTTCAGCTCGTCGTAGTCGAAAATATTTACGCAACTAACATTAGTAATGCCTTGTTACCTCTCTATCTTGCGGTGCGGCCGCTCGCAACATGTTTCTTAGTTCGAGCAGCCGCCGCCTCTCGTCGTCCTGTTGCTGCCGTATTTTCTGCAGCTGCACACTCAGATCCGCGACATAAACACCGAAATGTTCGATCGTCTTCAGTCCATCTTGGAAATAATTCGTCTGCGCATGGTAATACTCTACCAAATGCTGCAGCAACTCAATTCCCTTCTTCGTTTTGATCTCGTTGAACTTTATCAGGTACTAGAACAACAAAAAATATTCACTGATCGTTGTGCTTTCAAAAATGGAATGGAGCCAGTCACGTGGAGCGAGTAATCAGACAGAGCGACGCCGAAAACTGCGCGTGGGCACGGCTCTTATTACTTCACCAGCACCAATGGAATGCCGCAGGACCGACGCTAGAAGCGTCCAGTTACGACTGAAAACGTACGGCATTATAGGTGCCCTTCCGCGAGTTAAAATTACGCTTCATGACGCACGAATACGCGCATCCACGACATAGTGGATCCAGATTTGTCTCAGTTGTGCAATAATAATAAGGCGGGGTGCGCGACCTTGCTCAACTTTCTTGGCCGCCCGCCGGCGAAACATCTGTTTATTTAGTTTATGTCTGTTATTGTTTCGAAAATAATGGAAATGCTGTTAGGAGTGGGAATAAGGAAAAGTTTGCTTATTTCAATATTTTATTAGCGGAGCGATGCCGTGCCGCGCCGTGCAGGTTTATTTTTCGTTTCCCGAAGTGCTAACGAGGAGAGAATGCGTGGGTTGCGGGTCTGTGTCTGAGGCGAGTTGAGTTCGTGTTTGCACCGAGCGAGACTTGGATGGAACAAAGCAACGAGGCGCGAGGGTCACAGCCGGCTGCGGCCCTGCGCGGCGCAAGGCCGGTCGTCGACCTGACGCGCGCCTCCGTGGTACCGCACTGGTCATAGGGCTTCTAGCTTTCCTTTTTATTTTTGTACCACTGGCCAACGACCTCGCCGAGATTTCTGCGTCTCTGCGAAGGCGGCGATTTAGCAATTGGTTGAAAAGAAACGTAATAAGATTCAATTCAATTCGTTGAGTGATCTCATAGCACGAAATTGACCTTAGTTCCTTTCGTGTGGAAATAATCGAAGAAGCTATAAATTGTTTTCAATGATTGGCTGTAAACGAAAGCAGTAAAATTGATGAGCCTATCTTGATTGGACGGGAAATGGAGTCAGTGTTGCGCATCACGACCACACGAATGGTCATGAACTGGTCAACCCATAAAACACGCACTTTGATAAAGAATCTTCAATTGTTCTGGGTAAATAAAACAATGACTACAGAAAATTGTACCTTGTAAATAGCATCGGATTGAATAGGGCATTGTTTCGAAGTCGAATAGAAAAGTATTTATATTATTGAATATTATCTATTTTTGACGGAGTCAAACATTGGATGTCTGTTCTAAAGCACCAATACTTTCATCTTTCCTATCATAAATCATCAATATTTTAATAAATCTGTAAGTATTGGTCATGGAGTAAGTTACTTTGTTTTCAGAGATATCGTGTTTATAAGCTCTATACATACATGATACTGAAACTAAATTGAGGATTTTTAGATTTTTTTCTGTATGGGTCTCCATAACTCGTAAACGAATTAACAAAATTTTATGAAACTTGGTAGATAAACATTTAGAATAGACGCACAAGACACAGGATAGGCTACTTATTTTTTTCTCCATTTATGATAAGACGTGGCCCCCATACAAATGTACTTCACTTCTATTTTACGAAGTTCATAAATAGAAACTCCAAGATGCAATAAAATAGTGATTCCTTGTGATAATTTTTGCATATGTAGGCTCGCTTGACGATGGAGACAATTGCCATTTGACATTTTCAACCGATTTCAGAAAAGGGGATTCTCAATACGACTGTGTGTTTGCTACTTCATAACGCCGTAATTTATTTAAAGATTAGCAAAATTATTTTTATTTGTAAGGGATACTTTCGAATTTCTCCCATTAAAAATTAATCAAAGTCGTTGCAGTAGTTTGGTTGAAGTGGGTTTTTCTGAAAGATCTGAAGATTATCAATTCAATTCGCTAAGCTGGGACCAACGCTGGGAACTCAAAAAAATTCGTCATTTCCATACAAAAAGAGTTCCACCACCCGGCCAGTTTGTATGGGAATATCGATTTTTTTTGAGCTCCCTGCATTGTTCCCATAGGAAAAGTTGTTCATATTGATGGTCTGTCTGAGTCACCCCTTTAAGGGTCCAAAACTACTGGTTCAAATTGGAAAATTGTTTTTGTGTTGAATAGTCCATTTATTGAGGAAGGTTTTAGTCTATAAAACATCACGCTGCGACCAATAGGAGCGAGGCATCAATAAAAAATGATTTGAAAACGGGGGAAAATTATTCATGTGTACTAATAATAAAACGAATTTATCATAATAACAGAAATTGCCGCGGACGAAATACGCGGATAGATAAACATCCAAGACCCAGGCCAATCTGAACAAGATCATTTTCCATCTTGACCTGGCCGGGGATCGAACCCGGTAACTCCGGTGTGGCAGCCTGGTATGATGTGGACTAGGATGCAGAGCTCGTCAGCTTTAGCTGGCTGAATCCAAAATAATTTCGAGGTATACACTCTAAATATTTCACATATTACTAAAGATAAGCGTCATTCGTGCACTAATTTTTGCTTGCTGTCGAAAAATGACTTGTCTTAATTACAATTATAATGAGAAATGTACTTATAAAATAGATTTTGCCTAATCCCAGTAAAATAAAAACACATCAAAGAGCGACTATTTAAATTTATGAACGAAAACTTTAAGAGCCCGCCATATGCCAGGCGGCGTGGCGGTACAAACGCGGATGGTCTAAACGCGTTGGCTACTTTGGATATTTCCGTTTTTTATGAATATTAAAGGGTTATTCGAAAAAGAAAAACATATGATGGCTGCCTTATCTGTAATGCAATAATAATCAAAAGTTTCAAGGTTAATTTTTATGTATTTGGTGAATAATGCTATATACCGAGTAAATTAGACGTAATTTGGAGGCAACTTTGCAATTTTTTTCTATCGAGAAAATTTAACGCAATCGTGTTTTTGAGTCAGATAGTTACCAGAGTTAGTCCTGAACTTTGCTGCATTTTTATTTCAACTTGAGTAATTAATCATTATTGATATAACATCATGCAAAGCAGTGTGAGGTAGTACGGGCCCTTAATGAATCGCAGAAATAACCAAATCAGTTTATGAAAATAATGTTTTCTTACAGATAATGTTTTCTTTTTGTTAGCTGGGGTGTGATCCTCATCTGCCTGTCCGGTGGTTGCAGGTATGGCATCGGGTACGCGCGCCCGGTCTACCGAGTTGTTACTTGCTTTCCTTCATTCATCCGAGTGAGTAGTATCCCAATACTTTCATTCCCTATTTCCCTACCTAGATCCATAAAATTCCTATCCTTCCCAGCTTAAAATGTAGACATCTTACGGCTGATATTATTAATGTTTTCTTACAAATAAAAGAGATTAAAACATTTAAATAAAAGTATGACATACCCAATTACAAGCTATTTACGCGGGGATTTTGGTTTTACCACACAGTCTAATCGGGCCCATAATAAACATGTATACAGGGTGAAATTGAATTCACAAGTAATCGTTTAAGTAGTGACTCAGACCTCGAATCTGAACAACTTTCACTATGGGACCAACTCCGAAATTGCTAAAAAAATCAGCTGTTTCACAGATTTTGGCCAAGTAGATATTCCACTTTTGTATGAAAGACCAGATAATTTTTTCACGATGTCGAAGTTGGTCCCATAATGAAAGTTGCTCAAATTCGTGGTCTGAGTCACTGTATACCAACCAATGTGTATACCAACGCGATACGCATATATGATAGAGACATCAAGTGTTTTCGCAGCGCTCGGACAATTTTCGATACCTTGGGTTACAATAATGCAATTTTCGCACGGATCCTTTTTTTTTTAAACAAAAAGTACACTTTGTTACTTGCCGATAATGTAGCTTTCTATTGGTAAAATAAATTTTAAAATCGATCCATTTATTTTTAAGTTGATCCACAACAAATATGCAAATCTTTCCATTTCATAGTATTAGTCACGAAGTCGAGAAAATGGGGAAAAATAAATGTTCGATAAAATATTTTTTTTTCGTAAATTTTAAAATATATTTTTTTATAAATTACACTTTTACTCGCCTGTATGTAGTGGGGACATAGCGGTCTTACAAAAAAATGCTTCTAGAACTTCCATACTCCATTTCAGTTCATGGGGGGAAAAACTGCAGACAGATTGGATAAGTAATACGACCGTGAACCGACTGTAATTTGGCTTGAACCTCCACAAAGTTTACATAATGTAATGTGCAAGTATTTGGCACCATCGAGCATTTGGACCCAAATGCAAAGTTGTCATGTCTGGTAAAGTTTACGAGTGTGAATATATTTTCTACTAGCTTTTGCCCGTGCTTATTTCTATAGGATTTTTCCGGATTAAATATGTTTAAGATCAACAACTGGTATTAAAAAAACCCATACCTAATTTCAAGTAAATCATACCAGTTGTTTGTGCCTGAACGTCATACGACTGATAGACAAAAATTGTTGGAATTTGTGTTTTGACATTTATGCGTCGATAGACATGTCCAGTCTGCTTTTGTTATTTTTCTGAAGTCCAGTCCGATAAAAAAAAAAAACAAAATGTAGAAATTCGGTGCAGTTACTGTTTTATTATGTGTATTGTGATTTACACAGTCCCAATATCAAATTCCCTTGACAAGTTTCGTCAAATTCGCATGATGATGATTCACACAGACATTTATACAGATATTTATATAAATAAGTGTGCATACACTTATTTATATAAATGATCTCCCTCATATCACAAAGCACCAATGTAATCTATTTGCAGATGACATCTCTATTGTAATTACCGAAACTCGAGGTGAAAACTTCAATGACGATATTAATCTCACAATAGAAAATGTAACTAGGTGGCTGGAAAATAACAATTTACAAGTAAACATCGACAAAACAAAATATCTTAGATTCTTTAATAGAAATAAAAAAAACAGGTAACTTAAATATGTGTTCAACAAACGGATCTATTACGGAAGCGAATGAGATTAAATTTTTAGGTATTACTATAGATAACCAGTGTACCTGGAAACAACACATAAATAAGATTTGCACTAAGATAAATCGTTTTACTTATGCACTATGGAGATTAACAAAACAAGTAAACCAAAAAGCAGCACTCACGGCATATCATGGATATATCAATTCTGTTTTGAAATATATGATTCCTTTGTGGGGAAATTCTATTGATATAAATAGAGTTTTTATATCACAGAAGAAATGTATACGTGGAATATATGGCGTCCCTCCAATGACTTCTTGTAGACCCCTTTTCCAGTAATTAAACTTATTAACGGTCCCATGCATATATATTTTTGAGTGTTGTATATTTGTAAAGACCTATCCACATTTGTTCAAACTACAGGATAATTATATCAAGCATAAAAAAACATCTAGATATCCTAATAAACTACTTTTACCTTGTACTAAAACAAAATACTGTCAAAAAAATTGTTACTATAGCTGCATAAGTATTTTCAATAAACTTCCAGAATACTTAAAGCAATTAAAATTAAGTTCATTCAAAGCACAACTTTATAAAATTTCTAAAGACAGATGTTTTTATAGTGTTCAGGAATTTATAAATTGTAAATTGAGTGGAACTAACGTAAATGATAATAACTGACATATACTAAGTGACATTTTAGACTATTACTAATAATTCATTATTATTGCATGATCTAATACCTGTTTGTAGATATATAAATATTTAAAAATAAATAAATAGTTTTGTGTTTTTGCACACCCTTTAAGAGGTGAGTCAACCCGTCGATATGAACAACTGTTCCTATGGGACCAATGCTGGGAACTCAACATTTTTTTTTGACGTTCCCATACAAATTGACCGGGCGGCCGAACATTTTTGTATGGAACTGTAGTGACCTTTTTTTTTTGAGTTTCCAGCATTAGGAATCCCATAGGAAAAGTTGTTCATATTGACAGGCTGAATCACCCTTTAAGGGTTCAGAACGAACAAAATTTCACCATGTATAGTGCCAACCCTGCGATATCTAAAAAGCATCGACTTAAAAAACTATTGCAGAGAATTCGTTAGTAATATTTCTGTGGACGAAATTATCTTTGACATCCCAGCCATAATCATAAAGAAAAAGTGGTACATAGGTATTGACGGGCTATGTTGTAATACAAGTAGATCCTATTACATTACTTTTTAGGGATTTTGTCAAGTAGATACAACGTATCGAAAAATCTCGTCAGATCAGAACCAGACTCCATTGTCTACTTCCTAATTAAAATACCTTTGTTTTATGCATAATGTCCTCCAGCCTCCAACTTTTTTAACAATAAATGCATAGATGTTTATGAACGTTGAATATTCCAGGCACGTCCCAGCATAAATTGTTTAGAAGTTAAATTATGTACGGTAAGGTAAACGACCTCAGAGGACGCAACGTAGAGGAATCATGAATATTTGTTTCCACATGAAACCAATATGTGAAACATTAGAGGCCGTCTGTTTTGGCAGTAAGCTACACTATGCTAAATTATAACATCGCTGCTTTAAAACAAAGGCTATATTTGATTGAGTTATAAAATGGCTAGGTCTATTTGGCACATAGAACACATTATCAAAATAACTAATAGTAAAGCAGTGTCACTGCCAATGTACTTGCGACCTTTCGCATTGTTGAGACGGTTGGATTGTGTGCAAATAACGGCCCATCGACCACAATGCCACTTGTGTGGACAGTTGCAACACAATGCCTGTCACGGGAGAATATATCGTTATGCTGTTAATTGCATTTCACTGTACAATGATCACGCGGGCGACAAATTAGTTTGCACTTGTTTTTATCGCGTTGTTATTTAACTTATCGCAGTGTCAAATTACGATAAGCGATGAAAGTATGTAGTAGCGATAATAAGGCGTTGTACGTAATGCTAAGATATATGTATTTTTCGATTTACTTAACTAAATTTACTTGTACCTTGTCCTATCCCCTTTAGCTGCCTTTCCTACAATTGCTATTTCCCGATGTCCCTTTCTTCATCTAGCCTTAACACTTATCATTTCTTTAATTTGCAGGCTTATCTGGATCATACTCTCTTTTACCTATAATTCAATAAAACTCTCGTTTCTTGTCATGTCAGATCATAACAAATATTGAAGTGAGTCTACTTATTGGCTTGTAGTCGCAATCTTTAAAGCAAATAATGAAGTAAGTCTACTTATTGGTTTGTAATCGCAATCTTAACTTCATAAACCAATCACACCTACATTGTTT
The DNA here is from genome assembly GCA_947532085.1 of Elegia similella. NCBI lineage: Eukaryota > Metazoa > Arthropoda > Insecta > Lepidoptera > Pyralidae > Elegia > Elegia similella. The sequence continues at coordinate 23,305,303 of OX383926.1, read as the reverse complement.
GCATGAGCGACATGACGCGATACGGTAACCGCTGTACGACCATACAAGCAATTGTGTGACGGCTGATGGGTCATTCACACTGCGCACGCGACGTCATAACCACTGTGGATAATCAGGTATGCAGCAATCATCACTACTATGGTCTCATTTGTAATGCATACAGGACAAGCTTGTATTACCGGCCTTTTTGCTATAATATTTTTTTTTTGTGCCTATTAGTCAACTTGATATAATTTTTTGTCTTTTAAAATGACGCATTTTTTTTTTAAATCTATGCTTTTAAATTACCGAGAGAGACGCAATTTTTTTTTAATCTATGCCGAGAGAGCAGCTATCACATAAACAAAATCGAAGATATTCTACAAGACTAGATAGCATTAGTAATATGCCTTATCAAGAATTATAAGTACATCCTGCAAAATCCACTCCTATCATGCAAAAAATGTGATACCCAATACTGCAGACTCAGAGACCCGAGCCACATCTTAAAATACCAAACTAAAACAGTAATTCTGCAGAAAACATAAAACAAAATCACGAATACGTAAACGAAAACAATGTTTATGTGATCGAAATCGGATGGAAAATGAATTATTTATAGTGTTTGCTCGATCCAATAAAAATATCCGCGCATTTATGGAATAACAAAACTACAAGTTTTTTTTTTTGATTTTATAAATTTTGTTTATCAGTATTCATGTACATACATCAATATTACTCGCAAAAATGTAATAAAATGCTTCTCTATATATATTATAAATATGGAGTTGAAAGCTATATCGATAACGTATTATATCATGTGTCAGTGATACGAATAAAGTTAATACTATTAAACCGTGATGAGACAATATTTTAAATCCAAAAATATAATCGATTGGAAAAAAAAAAATGTGTAAATTCCTGATTTTTGCAACGCGAAGATATAAAATTAGCTATATTATTTATAATCAGGTCAGAAATTACAGAGGTTAATCCTAATCCATTAAAACTTCATGAAAACGAAACTTTTTGGCTTCAACACGTGTAGCGGGGTTTTAAACATGTTTCGTCGGGTAGCCATCACCTGGCCACAACCTATGTAGCAGTGGCCACTAACTGCCCATTTGCAATAAAAAACCGTCGACTGGACAAACTCGGCCACGAGCCAAATGCAACTCGCTAACATAAAAATATCATAGGAGTCTAGACAGTAACCGGGTGTTAATTTACAATCGACTTTATCTTGAAGGGGCGATTCAGCCCATCCATATGATGGTTTTTTCCTATGGGACCAATGCTGGGGATACGCACCCGGCATAGTCAATCAGTCTGCGAGCAAGTAAAACCTAATAATATGTAGAGATATATTTACTTATAGCTTACCTACTAAAATCTGCTGAAGCGCAAATTATGGACGTAATCGGAAACATACGGTTTCTCCTAAATAGGGCTAGCAACCTGTGGCTGGCATTACTGGTTTATTTTCACCTAGATTTCGAATCAATATTTTGCAAACTGTTGCCTTTCAAAACGTGAAACTTGACTTTGTCTACCTCGCAGATCTAAATAATAAAATCGCAATTAATCGCAACTACGAATTAATTGAGAAGCCTAGAAAGAAAGTAGTCGTGAATTAATCTTAGTCTATGTAAAGATTGGATCACATTCCACTGATGTGGAGTCATGTCCAACTTAACATCCGATAATAATTATTAAATCGCAATAGATGAACATCTCGGAACAGTAAACCAGTTTAACGATGGCAGTGCCCACGTTACGACAAATGTACAGCGGCTGAGCAATAAAAAGAAAACGATCGCTATCGTTTATTAAAAGGCAAAATATATGTATATCAAGCTCTCGGCTCAGCAAACTGGAATAGGATGTGGAACTATCAGCGTTTCCTTCCAACTTTCCCGCAGTGCAATAATCTACAAGCCAGGATGTTCATATGACAGGGTTTGCAGTGGTCGTGTTGGTGGCGAATCGAGTAATAATCTTTCATATAGGTAAAAATCTACTTCAATCAAACTACTGACCCACACACCACCTTCAAGATAAACAGATAATAATAAACAAATACACATAAATACCCACTCGTCTGAATACATAATTATAAATAAAAGAAATATAATAATAGGTACATAAACCAGGGAGTAAGTAATTCTGCTGCATGCAATTTACTGAAAGGACCTTGTGGTTAATTGTATATTATATTATATGTTTATGATACTTCTGGTATCTTTGGACAAGGTAAAACTTGGATAGTATAAGAATTTGACATACATCCAGAACGAAACAGAAGGAATAAGGTTGGAGCGAAGTTCACGATAGTGAGTTTGATTTATATTGATATATGCATCTCTCTGGAGAATGAGGGTTCTTAAGAATAGACGAAATGGTACAAAGCTTTCTCTGCTTTCTGCGTTGACGAACAGGAAACCAGTTGAGCTTTCGTTGGTTTTAGTCTTGGTCTATTCGCTTTCGCTAGCTGTTTCGTTATATTCCTATCAGTTTGATTTTAATTCTCTCGTCTGCAATCTGCAACTGGACCACTGTGTACATGGAATTGCACTAGAATAATGGAACACCGCAAGTAAAGCTTGACCGTGCAATTTCAATTTACGCCTGTGACCCGATTTTCATGCAGCCCTAGATTAAAACGGTTCTGCTCCATGCCTTATTTCCAGAAGTTATGTCATAACAAGCGACATTTGGCAACGCTCGCTACTTCGCAGCTGGGGACGCTTTAACAATTCAATTTTGAATTTTCATGATTACAATAGAAATACATCAGAAAAGTCATAGAAATCTGTGAAAACAAGCGTCATGGCTGTAAGATCTAACGCTGTTGCTAATCGATGTTTTCGCATGAGCGTTAAAATTTTTCCCCAGGCATGAACAATTTATCTCCTTGAACACAGTTCTATTATCGTTGAGTTGAAATTCAAATTAGATCCTCTTGTATAATGTATAAGTTACAGAACTAAATTTACGTATTCATGTAAAGAAACTCTTTGTAGTTGATGACCTATTTGTGGGTCAGTGGGGTGGTACCACGAGTGCCTATGAATTGCACGGTTCGATCCCCAGCCAGGTCAAGATGAAAAAAGATTTTTTTAGACCGACATGGGTCTCTGATGTGTATTTATATAAATGTGTCTATAATTGAATGTACAGTCAGATACTAAGGTACCTGACCAGGCCCTCTATCTACATCTTGGATTATATTTACATGAAAATGTATATTCAGAAAGTCTTAATTGAAATGTTTCTGAATTTTATATTATTTTTAGTTTAAGAGGAAATTTCAAAATATATGTAGAACGGCTGGTCAGATCTCTCGGTATCTGACTGGTACCTCAAGTAAGTACCTTAACTTGCTTTGGGATAACGCAATCTGTGGGATTTGCTATTCTACACATATTCGAGTATGTAGATTATAATATGACTTACCTCACACATTTGCAACTGGAATAATCTCCTTTCCTTTTCCATCTCGTCTGCGATCTCCGCTGGCGTGACTTCGCTGCGTATGAGGCCAGCCTCTTTCGCCTGTGACTTCTTCTCTTTCTCAATCTTCAGGTACTTGGACTCGTAGTCTTTGGACGCTTTGTCAAAAGGCCTTTTTAGATCGCCTTTGACTCCTCTTAGGTCACTTTTGAGGAGACTGTCCACGGGGAACATGACTATGTTGTTAATATTTTGCATCTGTGGACAAAAGAATAAAACCTTTACCCATACTAATATTATAAAGGCGAAAGCAATTCTGTCTGCCTATTTTCTTTTCACGTTTCAACCTTTGAACCAATTTGGACGAAATTTGGTATGGAGGTAGTTTCGAGGCCTGGGGAAGGACATACCTTTCATTCCAGGAATTTCTACTGTTCTAGAGGGATCGACGTAAACGCGGGCGCGCCGCGGGCAAAAGCTAGTAGTATTATATTTTCGATTTTTACGATATTTACTTAATTTAGATAACGTTGACTTCAAGTTTCATCCGTTTAAGTTACTCTACCGTAAGTTTAAGAGCACTGCTAACTTAAGGGTCACTAAAGTTGTAAAGTCAGTGGCAACTTTCAAATTGTTGTTCATGTCAACTACTCAAAGCACAATAAAGTTATAAACTACTTTAGCTGAGCTTTCAGTTTAATTCATTTTCTTTGTTTTTGTCGTCAAACGACTCATGGAGTTTTGTTGTAGAACATATGAATTCTAACGGATACCACTTTCTTTTTGTTCAAAAACGATCTCTTTTTCAGATTGACCTGGGTCTTGGATTTTTATCTATATAAGTATCTAATATAAAATATAGGAAATATGAATTCTAACGGATACAAACTACTTCTTTTTGTTCGAAAACGATGTCTTTTTCAGATTGACCTGGGTCTTGGATTTTTATCTATATAAGTATCTAATATAAAATATAGTATCGTTGAGTAAGTATCCGTCACAAGTTCGCAACTCACGAGTCACGAATCTGAACAACTTTCATTACGGGACCAACTTCGACATCGTGAAAAAACAATTCTGCTCTTTCATACAAAAGTGGAATATCTACTTGGTCAAAAACTATGGAACAGCTATTTTTTTTGCAATTTCGGATTTGGCCCCATAATGAAAGTTGTTCAGATTCGTGATCTGAGTAACTCCTTAAACGTTTGCTAATGAATTCAATTTCATCCTGCATATGGTTGTATATAACTATGTATCTATTATTATAAAATAAAGTAAGAATGCGTTTTTCTATGACGCAAGTTTACAATTTACTGTGGGGCTAGCTCAATCTGTGTGATTTGTATAAATAGGGATATATTTATTAATTTTACGATGAGAGGATAAATTTACAATTTCATTTTTCGAGGAGCTCAAGATACCACAAATCAAATGTATGAACGACGCCTGGGGTTACTTGACATATTTCTGCTGGGCAATCCATTTCTCCTTTATTCTAGTAAATAAATATATGTATTTCTCTTATCCTAATTTGCTTATTCCCTGCTGAATTTTTTAAAGTGCAGCTTGTTGTGTTGCTTTGCGCTTAACTATTTCAAGTACTTTATATGCGTATGCACTTTTAGATATAAGTTTACAGACACCCATACCGTGTACATTGCAAAAGTACATTCCTAAACCGGCACGTTTGGCTGATCTCAGCGTTGCTTCATGTCTATTACTGGTACTTCGATTACAAATGCGCCACCCGAATAGGCGCCAAGCGTCATGAACATACTGAATAATGATAGGTTGGGCAACCACTTACTGACATATGTGGATATTGGCAAAACACTCCTAATTGTCGACCGTGGCTTGAAAATTGACTTCGTCTAACTACTGAAATAGCCAACGTAAGATCTAAACAATATGAACAAAAGGGTTTTATTTCCAAACCACTCAGCAGTGTATTTCAGAAGCAATAAATTAGAGGAAATGTTCGAACCAGATGCGTTAATGTTGCTCTTTTCTGAAGTGGCTAATGGTACTGTAATTAAAAACTTAAAACCCTCAAGTAAATGGAAACTCCATTCACGGGGGTCGATTGTGAAATCAATGGAGCGAATGCGCCTGTGAGGCAGTGACAGCTAGACTTGTAGGGGCCGACGTCTCCCTACAGAGGGTTGGTGTATACAATGAAACCCTTCCTGGACATTATTGCCAACCACTGAACAACAGCTAATTATGCTATAAGGAAATAACAGGCCATTATTGAGTTAATTGAATTAATATGTTTAAGCCTCACGTTCTGCGCATTTATAGGGATACTCAGAATTGTTGTTAATTGACGTTTTACTTTGGAAAATGTCACCGCGCCATAACCGGTCACTTTCGCTAAATTACTTTTTATTAATATATTTATTTATTTTATTATTTATTATTTTTGTAAAATGACTTTCACAAAATGTGATCGATCTGAGGATCGATCGACAATTGTCTTGCCAAATCATTGAGATTCACATTTTTAAATTATCTCTAATAAAAAGCTTTCTGACGCGTGTTTTTTTTGCAAAGTAGTTATGTATGACATTTTGCAAAAGTAACTATTTTCGACGAAAACATGTTACGAAAGTGTTGGTTTGCGTTACAATCCTCATAAAATCAATATTATCAATGAAGCAATAAATAAAGATAAGGTCTACGGTGCTTCACGTAATTGAACGGCAGGCACAGTGCAGATGCACTTCGTTTTTCTAATCCCGACCCTCATAAGTCTTTTAGATAACGCGAACAACTTACAGATAACAAAGGTAATAAGACAAATTAATGTCGCTGCGAGGACTTTTTTCTTTCAAAGAAATTGCAAAAAAAAGATCTAAGGAAGTCGTTTTGAACGAAGCCAGTATTACTCTCATTTCATTGTAGTAAGAGTTTGTATATTATACTAATACATTATATTTTTGGTGTAATACTTCAAAGGCAACAAGCCTATCCAAAAACTTGCATTTTAATCATCATTTCGTATAGGTGACAAGGTAAAACGACCATGCACACCCTGGTGTCAGAGTTGTTCGGGACCGCCTATTGGCCTCTGACGTGGTTCCTTTAACGACTACCAATTGGTAGCCGGGACCAACGGCTTAACATGCCTTTCGAAGCACGAAAAATTTGCATTCGAATATTTATAATCTAGGCTTTTCCTCGTAACATTGTGTGGAAAGAAATGTACATACTCGTACCATCACTTATTTTGTCATCCATAATAGACTGAATACTGGCCAGTACTTATATCAAGGATTATTTTTATGGTATGGCAACGGGTCACTGACGTGCATTCAATTGTTTCGGACTCGTTTAGGATGAGAGTTCCATTCCGACTCGACAACACCTTTCCTTCTGTATTATAAAAAGGACATTCACTATAAAACCCATACAAGGAAACTGGCACAAAATACACCATAAAATCAAAAGTGTTGTATTGTAACTAACGAGAATATCAACTGATAGTAAATCGATTTGTCTGTGTGGCCCACATGCGGGTGGGTTAATACACCGATCTCCACGATACCGGGATCCAAACACAATAGCGTTCACGCGATGATCCCATCCCCATCGTGCCTAGTGTAGGCTAGTGCCGTTTGAGTCTGATAAATATGGAAATAGAGAGTTTTATTTTTCCTGTAATTCAATTACATGATGTAAAAGAAATGAAAGGTATCTCTTTTACTCGGCTTCATGCCCTAAATGCTACACCTAAATGAGATAAATGGTTTTACCATTATCAAGCATTATCTGCGCATCTTGTTTCCGAAGATAGATAAAATATAAGTAGGAGCACTCGAAAGTGAAAGAAAGGCTCATACTTGATCGCGTGATAGTCAACAGGCGTTACTGCTTCTTAATTTCTACGTCTCTACAACTTTTATTGGGTCTTGGCCTCTTGCACGAGTTTCTTTCATTTGTCACGCTTCTTTGCCTATTATCTCTAGTTTTTGTCTATGTTCTTTTTGGTCATCTTCCTTAGGTTTTCTATAACGCAACCCATGACAACCAGCTTTATCTAGCCTTAATACAAATCTGTGGTATGTAACTACGGTCGATTAACTGCGAATCGTTTATCCGAAGCGGCAAATTTAACTTCAAACCTTTCGCTTTCCGCATAGTGGAAAACTACACGAGTGTATCGGTTCGAAATTATCTTTAGATCGATCTTAACTCCAATACAGATAGGAAGCTACATTGTACAGTATGAATTGTAATTACTTCGCTACTTTTTATGTGTTTCGCATGATATGAAAACTTTGAGGTGTGATTTAAAATAATGTACACAAACAGCTTCTTAACTAATAAAGATAAATTGTCTCATAAATGTTAATGAAAACGTAGATTGATGTTACAAAGTCAAAATAATACTACAACTAAAATTTTAAGACATAAAGCGAATTAAAGGAAAACATGATACATTTGCAGAAAAACTGACAAATAATAATGAAACCATTAACAAAAACGATATAAACTGAATAGATCGACCAAGATAGATCCAGTAGAATAAATACAACACCTTAACAAGCACTTACAGACGAGTAATTGCATTTTTTTGCAAAGACTAGTAAGCTGTGATATGTTAGTACAACAATGATCTTCATAAGAGCACGCGCGAGTTTATGCTATTGTATGCAGCTTGGCGAGCTTCGTGGCGCAGTGGTTAACACGCCAACCTGCGACACGAGGGTTCTCGGGTTCGATCCCCGCTGAGGTCATGATGGAAAACGATATTTTTGAGATTGACCTGAGTCTTGGATGTTTATCTATATAAGTCTCTATTATAAAATATAGTATCATTATGTTAGTATCCTACGACACATGCTCACAACTTACTGTGGGGCTAGCTCAATTTGTATGATATGATATATATCCCTGTACATTTATTTTATTTATTGATGCGGGTGCAAGTTACTGCGAGCATATCTCTTGCGAATTAACCTGTTACGTCTACAATTTAAGAATTCTCCTTTTATGCCGTTAAAATTAAGGCGATACCACTGTAAATAAGGTCGTTCTGAACCTTATTTATCTCGCAAAATACTTAAATTAGGAGTTTCAAATCTAAGTAATATGATTTTTGACTATTTCATCTCCAAAAATTGAAGATGAAAACACGTTTTGATAAAATTTTCTCGATAGAAATATTTTTTGAAAAATGGTCTTCGTTCGCAGAGTTTTTGTTATTGTAGCTCAAATGCGACGAATAAAATAATGATTTTTAGACTGAAAGATAGGTTATTAGTAATTCATCAAAATGTAAATATGAAAATACAATTAACCGGTCTGATTTTATATAAAATAGAAATAACGAATTTGGCGCTTACGTTTTTTTCTTTGAGCGACTCGAGACTATCTCCTATCTCATCATTCACGGGCTAAACCACCAAGCGCTATCCCTTGCGCGCACTTGATCAGTCCTTTGCCGAGCGAAGGTACCAAACATTTGAGTCCTCGTCTTAATAAAGATGCAGTGAACTCGAATTCATACTAATAACACAACTTAATAACATTAAAACAACATAAGCTCAAACAGTAGTCATTGAATTTTTCAGAGATTTCTTTCATAATTAGTTATATTATTGTAACAATTACCAAAAACGTAGATTCTGTGAAAAACTATTAGACAAACGAATATAACAAAACCATATTCCTAGTAGACACACAACCTAATGACATAACTCGACAAGTACTAATAGAATTATAATTGCACCTTTTTGCAGAGACTAGCAAGCTGCGAGATGTTAATGTAACAAACAATGATCATTGTAAGACTCAGTTGTTAGAGCACGCGCGGGCTTTATGCCTCGCTATTGTATGCAAATTGTCTTTCGCACGATAAAAACCCAGTTGTAAGGCATGTGGCGTATGCAGCTTGATGCAAGTGCCAGTCACTGTGACCTTATCTTGATTCTCTTGCGAATGTGTTAAACTTATTTCCTTTCCTGTCCACCAAAATTAATGAAGATATAGAAAAGACAAATAGATGTAAGACAGTTATCATTTACTAATAGAGATATATTTGCAGATTACTACAACTCATAACAGAATATTTAAGAACAAGTTTTATTTCAAACAAAAGCACGCCACGTCACATAAGGTTTAAGTGTAAAATTTCACGATATTAAAGCTGAATTTATAAATTTGATCCATTTTCCAGATCCAACAAAGTTGGGGGAAGCAATTCAACTGCTTTTGCTCAAACTTTCCAGGGAATATGAAATAAAACTCCAAGGGAAAAGGAAACTTCGGTATTTTAATTTTTCTAAGAAGCACTAAAGTTGTTATTTTACAAAAGTAATGGATCAATAATCGCGAAGCATGGAGAGCAAGTGAGGATCATTTTAGACCTGTCACTCTTACGAAGATTGATGAAGAGGACCTACCATATACGGCCCCGCAAATGTGAAATATATCCAAGTACCTATTTAAAAACGCACCAACTGCAAAATAATCTTGTTCATTAGAGCCCTGATAAATATGTTAATTTGAAATTCCAGCGGGTGCTATAGCTACTTTGTTTTCAGGAACGACAAAAACATTATCCATATTAAACCATTTTTAAAAAAAAAATACTCTCAACTCGACGTAAGAATACATCGATTTATTTAAAACCATTTCTAAATTAAGTACATTATTACGTAAATCGAAAGCTTTGTAAAAATATTACATCGTTTTAGGAGTTTTTAAGAGTTTCTACATAGAAAAAAATCTGAAAATAAAATTGACAATATGAAGTTACAATAATATTGGTAATTCCGTGAGGCCCTAATTACAACTGTATAAGAAGCTTAGGCAGCATTAATAATTTTGTAACAAGGTAAAGAGTTAAAAGGTCTCGGTCGGGGACAGTCCCAAATGAATATTTATCGTGGATCCAAGCGGTTCACGCATCAATTATTAAAACTGAGGCAGTTCGGCGTTTACAACAAAGCGAGGAGTTAATAATGAATTGATGTTAACGAAGCTACTTAACCCGTCAAGACTTTTAATTCCGCTAACAAATGACGGCATCTTAAATCTGTTTTTAATTAATAAGTTGGATAAAGATTTTATTTTAAGATACTTTACGTTATCATAATAAATATATGTATACAAATAACACCGATGTAGATTTTTTGTGTGATTTGTCCCTATAAATACCCCACAGTAAAATGTGACCTTGTGTAGGTTACGAATTCAACGATATTTTATACCAGATAAAAATAAAAAAAAATCCAAGAACTAGTATGACACATAATAGTGTGATGTACAGTCGGGGGCAGATAAAACCGAATCCTCTAGAACACATTTTAAATTGTAGAGGGGTCAGATTTATCTGACCCCGAACGTAGTACGCGTTTCCTCCGTGGTCTAGTGGTTAAGGCGTTTGCCTGTAGACTCGGGGGTCGTGGGTTTTGGTTAGGACATTGCAGACTTGAATCACTTGATTGTCTGCTAATAAAGATGATTCCGTGCTTCGGAAGGCACGTTAAGCCGCTGGTCCCGGCAGCCATCTGGTAGTTATTAAAGGAACCACGTCAGAGGCCGAGAGGCGGTTCCAAAGAATTCTGACACCAGGGTGTGCATGGTCGATTGACCGTGTCACCTACTCGAAATGATATTATAATAATTTGAAGTGAGTCAAAACGTTTAGTGAGGTGAAAAGCAAGGTGACCCTAACTCTTCTCTAAGAGCAGAAAAAATAAAATAACTTACATCTTTTATTCTTTGTAAAATATTTCCAATCTCATTTGGCGAACGTATCACCATCATCATTAGGTCTTTATTTAGTCTCCACTACAGGAGCACGACCCTCTCTGTACTACTAGAGCTATACTTGGCCAGAGAATAGCTTAGCGAACGTATATTTCACAATAATTGTTGACATTTATATTTATTTTATTTACCTATAAGTTTATTACCAAAGCAGAATATCCATGTAGAATGGTGATTGCTAAGACTTCTTTATGGAAGATTTCCAGACATTCTACAGTAACTACCGTCATGATCATAAATGACGTCCGGGAACTGATCCAAAAACCTATTTACCCACTTTTATGGTTTATAAATGATATAAACTTTACTACGTCTAGAATAGCTTATACTGTAGAAAGAATAGGTACCATCGAGAGGAAGGAAAGCTTGCTTTATATAGGAAAAGAACCCAGGTGTAGTATTGCTTTCCTTCAAAATGACTTTGGTTGGGGATACTTCATTGACAAAGACAAATTTCTTAGTTGAGAACATTGGCCCGCAAGTCCGCCCGCGTTAGTGTCGATCCCTCGGGAACAGTAAAATTTCCCGGAATTAACGGTTATGTCCTTCTCCGTACCTCAAACCACCTCCATACCTAATTTCATCTAAATTGGTTCAATCGTTGAAGCGTGAGAATGTACAGAGGGACAGACAGGGTTACTTTCGCATTTCTAATATTAGTATGGAAGTATAGATATGGATAGTATAGATTAGTATGGATTGACACTCAAATAATTGCCTGTGGGCCACATTTACTATGTGATCTAAAGAGGAAGTTGCTCATCTATCATCATCATCAAGGGATTCGTGTCTAAATTTTGTATAAAACTGCAGACCGTCTATGTATAGGTAAAATTATGACCCGAAACATGATCGCTGTAGTAATCTATATTCATCTAACAATTTTCGTTGCGTAAGAGTGACACGAATCAGATGAATAAATTAATATTTTTATACTAAAAGTGATTATAGTTACAAACAGTAACAATTTAGTGGGGGAAGCAGAGCGAGGAAGCGGGTCGCCCCTCATGCGAGACGGGACAAGTGGTTAGCACCGCGGTGCATCTTCGTAATTTACTCATTAAATAAAATAATAATATATTAACGTTCAGCCTAGATAACGACGGTGATGGAGATGACGAAATTTTAATTATTTTACTGATGTAACCATCCATCCACGACTGCTGAAATAAGTAAGAAATTTACTTATCATTTATCAATTAGGTGTTTTCCTGCAACTTCGTCCGCGTAAATTAAGCCTGTCACCCGCTGATGATGTAGTTTTCTACATTTTTGTGACATGCTTTTATTATAAATGAAACCACAATGTAATGTGCTTTTCCAGACTAATCGAATGAGTCCAATCCGAACACGACTGGTGTACCTTGTTTAGTTTAAGAGTTCCTATGGCCACCTCCCGACTCCGTCATCAGACCAGCACAACGATTCCATAATATGGTATTGTCAGCCGATTTACACATGCATGCAAAATTTCAGCTCAATCGGTAACCAGGACGTGGATTAAATTTAACTTGCAAGATTAAAAGCTTGTAAAAATTGGTAAAGCCGTTTTTAATTTATAAATTAAACAAACACACAAATATTTTCTTATATATTAGTATAGATGATAGATTATTATTTAATTTTGCATTTAGATGAAATCATGGAAGGTCACAATTTTAAGCACCGTTATTTCTAGTCGTGTTGTCTATTCGATTTGCTTGAAGAAAGTTCAGTTTTATTGTGACTGAACCCACCTTTAGTATTATTTAATCTTTTTAGGGTTCCTAAGGTTTAAAAAGGGCCCTGTTTACTAAGCCTCTGATCGTCGTCCGTCCGTCACAGAGCTGTTTCTACTGACCCGCTATAAAAGACCTGAAATTTTCACAGAATGTGTTTATCTATTACCAGTACTTTTCACTTTTTCTGAATAAACATTTTGATATTGATTTGATTTGACTGCTATAACAACAAAACATAAATAGAAAATAAGGTGTAAGGAACCTTTCGTGTGCGATTCCGACTCGCAATGTGCGCGCAAAATATTAAGGTGATACTACTGTAAATAAGGCCGTTCTGAACCATATTTATCTCGCAAAATACTTAAATTAGGAGTTTCAAATATAAGTAATATGATTTTTGACTATTTCATCTCCAAAAATTGAAGATGAAAACACGTTTTGATAAAATTTTCTCGATAGAAATATTTTTTGAAAAATGGTCTTCGTTCGCAGAGTTTTTGTTATTGTAGCTCAAATGCAACGAATGAAATAATGATTTTTAGACTAAAAGATAGGTTATTAGTAATTCATCAAAATTTAAATATGAAAATACAATTAACCGGTCTGATTTTATATAAAATAGAAATAACGAATTTGGCGCTTACGTTTTTTTCTTTGAGCGACTCGAGACCTCCCTCGAGACTATCTCCTATCTCATCATTCACGGGCTAAACCGCCAAGCGCTATCCCTTGCGCGCACTTGATCAGTCCTTTGCCGAGCGAAGGTACCAAACATTTGAGGCCTAGCCTTAACTAAAACAAGCTATTTTTATCTGATGAACCAAATGAGAAGTTGTAGGTATCCTTGCCACATATTAATCGTCACAGGCAAGAACTTAGCTCTTTTGGTTCAATATGAAAATGCACCAATATCCGAATTACGAGCAAAACATACTACAGACCAATTCGATTAACATTATACGAAGGCCGGTGGCGACCCTCAAAGTAATTAAACTCATATTTCCCCGCTAAGCAAATATTACCTTGCACCCGAGCTTTGGGCAAGGACAAAGGATTGCAGGCGTGTCAAGGGCAGGCCGGGGATTCTGCGCAGAAGCGAACATGTCTTAGCCCAAGGATGCCGGAAACGGAGCGAGGCTGGACAGGTAGTCCCTGGGGTGGGAATCGATGAATGCATTTCCTTCCTTGTTGTGTATCACGTATTTATCGCCTTTTGAAGGTGAGATAATAAATATAGGATTAAATAGATTAAGATATATTGAATAAAGAAATGTAATACGCGTGTAACTGATGATTTAGATATTGATAATCTGTCTTATGCCGTCCCGCCCGCCCCATGTTTGGCGTTTTAAAGTTGAACATGAGCCGAATGATTAAAGCCGAGTCACGCTAGATGCGTTTACAGTGCGTACACGTAGATGCACGTGGTGATGGGCGAGTACAGTACACGCGCATCACTCTGCCACACCGGGAGCAGTGCAGCTCTACGACTACGGACACGCCACTCCCATATTTGTCTCTTGAAAACGTCTACGTGCATGCTTACGCTACGCACATGCCACGCAGGCTGTCCGCCATACGAGTATCTCATATTGGAAGATATGATATAACGTCATGTCACGCTACGTGCACAAGCACGGTGCGGTCTACGCATCCAGTCTGGCTCGGCCATTAAAGATGTCAAGCGTCTCATGATGCCCCTTTCTTCATCAAAGTGCTTACTTTGGTGAGCTTTACCTTTAGGACTTGATTCGACGGGAAACATTGCAGAAATCACTCCACAAAGCGTCGGAGTTGGTATTTTCATCTGTATTTTTAGAATGCATAAATATTTTGCATAATATGACGACGGCTTTATATTATTTTTTTTGGCATAATCGAAACAAAATATCATCCCACGTCACTGGCATATACAGGTCTGTCTAGTGGCATTTATGTTTTTAAATACGATTATTTCGAAAAGCAATAAATGGTGCGGGGGGAGGGTGTCTTTAGAATCAGTGATCGTGCGGGCTTATTAGTCACGATGTCATTGCAGTGGTCGAGTGAGCATCGCGCGTTCGCCATCGAGGCATTTTTTAAGAGTAACGATTCGTACATAATAGGCTAGTTTCCTAAAAACTTATAATTAGTCCGTCAGTTAGATATTCAAAAAATATTGGACACGTATTTTTTTCTTTTGTCGATTAAACAAAAAATGATAAAGATATAGCCCTTTGAAGTTCCATGTGACGTCATAGTTTGCTACAATTTTTAGCAAACTTTGACGTCACGAGCCCCCACTCCTGAACTTAGACGCGCTTTATCTTTATTATTTATTGTTTATTTGACAAAAGAAAAAATACGTGTCCAATATTTTTTGATTATCTAACTGACGGACTAATTGTTATGTTATTATTACGACCCAGGAAACTAGCCTATTGCTTGTCGACAATTTTAAACTGAACTGATCAGTTGTTTTAGGGACATCAGACTTAATCCCAGTGGATTTTGTTATGGGAAAAAGAGAGTTAAAGAGAAAATTTACATTAACAATCCACGAATTCTTGTGAATTTAAAAGAAGAAAATCGTAGAGAAATCAGCACAATTGAACCAAGTTTCTGAACACAAAGTTCCGTTTTGAACACAAGGTTCCGTTTCGAACAGTGTGTGCAACTCGACGGAAAGCTTTTATATGAGATTGCCGCCAGATAACCTGTACCTCAGCTGGCAGACTAATAGAGCAGTCTGCGGCGGCGTCTACGCACCAATCTCTACGGCGATAAGTCGCTGTAGGTAGGCCACCTGTAATATTTTAGTCTATCTATGTATATTTACACATCATCATTATCATCATCATCAGGTCTCTTTAGTCTCCACTGCAGGAGCATGACCCTCTCTGTACTACCGGAGCCATACTTGGCCAGAGCAGACAAGAGGATTTGGCCTACACTCTCCTCGCTGGCCAGACGGGTTGGAGCGGTCTCATTGATGTTTATGAGCCCTGTAGCTAGCTTTATTTACACAGGAGTAAAATAATTGATTACTTTCTGGTAGCACAAGCCTCATCACCCTGACCCATATAGCAATCTAGGCCTGCACCCACACATTGTCTACGTCCATGAGTCACTGAGACCTCTCTAACATCCAACAATGAGAAAGTTAGGTATTTGAGTTTAAGAGCTTTCTTATGTTGGTACAACCATCTTCCTTCAATAAAGTAATAGCCTATTTATAGCCTGTGTCTGCCATTTCTACGTCAATGGATCCCCGAGGCCTCTCTGGAACATTTTGGTATTCTGTAAATTTTCGCCGAGAGCTTTCTCATTGATACGGCAAAAATTATCATTAACTAGCTTTCGCCCGCGGCCCTGCCCACGTCAATGTCGATCCCTCAAAAACAGTACTTTTTCTAGAGATAAAAGGTAGCCTATGTCCTTCTCCGCACTCCAGAGAACTTGTGTGCAAAATTTCATGATGATCGGTTCAGTAGTTACGGCGTGAAAGCGTAACAAACAAACAAACAAACTCACTTTCGCATTTATAATATTAGTAAGGATAATGTTTAGCCTATGTATATTCAGATAGTATAATAATTGCTTAGTAACTGGTAACATATACGCCTCAGCACCCTGACCCATATTGCAATCTGCGGTGGCGCCCACGCACCGGTATACGTCAATGAGCTGAGGCCGAAAGCGAACACGTTTTATGCCTTCGCTTTTCTGAGAAGGACGCGACTACCACACTGTTGCAGGATATCTAATTACGAGTCAATCAGAAATAGAACATAATCGCGTGGGAATAACAAAACTCTTTATATCGTTGTAGTATATTTACGACTATCTTTTGCTCATTAGGTGCCTATTAAACCATCCTGAATTTAGGATGCGATGGGACGCCGCTATACGTTAGACACGATACAAGATATCTCCAATCGTATCGCACGTTTAGCGGCGTCCCTCTCATCGGATCCGATTCAGGATGATATAATACCCCCTTTACTTCTCCTCGAAAATAATCTACCAGAAATAAATCTTGGAGACAAGATACTCGTATACCTCATTCGTGTAACTGTCAGTACTGTATGCCGACTTGCATGGTAATCAACTAAGTAACATTATTTGACTAGATTATGAATCTAGCTTAGAACTAGTATTGAAAAGGCAAATGCGAGGCTAAGTGATTAAATTCGGTCTATATTTGGTTTTATTATCAACAATTTGGCTGTCAGCTCTGGAGACCCAAATAAAAAATCTCAGAGTCAGATTACTTACATCATTGATCATAGAGTACAGTAATAAACATATAGGTGTGAAGATAAATTTCTAAATAATTCAGCTTCAAATATTTCTAACATAAAAGAAAGGAACCGAAAGTAAAGTGTACATGTACAACCAAAATCGAGAATGCGACCCACTTGCGTATGTTTGCACGAACCGGTAACTACTAATACGGACATTGGCCGACATACGAACCTGTATGATAAACAACTGTACGTTTCATATTATGACGGAAATAATTTGGCTTTAGCTGACAAATGTGATTCACGAAACGTAACGCTATTCTGTAGCAATGAAGTTATATGATTTAAATTGCAAAACACTTACAAAAATATGTGGTTTAGAGTTGATGGATGTTGCTGGCAAAATAAAAGTGATTCCAAAATGGAGAATTCCTAGTAACTTTTTGGAACGTATATACTTTCCATGTTTGTATTTAACGAAGAAGAAACTCATAGTTGAGTGTATGATAAAATATTTATTTGTTCATTTGTATCAAACAAAGACATAAAACAATTAAATCAATAAAAGTAACTATCAATTCTTAAATATGTGTGCCACAGTAGCATAAAAAGGCTGCAGCTCAGCACAATGTCACTTGGTGAGAACAACTTTAGATTTTCAGCTGGCACCCTTGAAGAAGCGCGAACGAGAACAATTTCACATGTCAACCATTCTGATCACTTAGTGGAAACAACTTATTATTTTTAGTGGTAAAGTTTAAAGAAAGGGCTATAAAAGGGGGAAGGATTATCTGACCTGAAGTGATTAGGCAAGTAAACATCTTAGAGACAGAAGGCTAGAGACAGAGCGAAATAGAAGAATAGCGAAGAAGAGGCTAAGTAACTAGCGCCCAAAAATAAGTAAGTAAGGTAATTTAAAGTAAGTTTAGATAAAGTACTATATGTCGCCCGCAGCTTCGCTCGCGTCAACGTCGTTCCTTTGGGAACAGTACTTTTTTCCGGCATGAAAGGTAGTCTATGTCCTTCTCTGTACTCCAGAGAACTTGATTGCAAAATTGCATGATGATCGGTTCAGTAGTTACGGCGTGAAAGCTAACAAACAAACAAACTCACTTTCGCATTTATAAAATTTTATAAGTAAAAGTAATAATAAGTAATATAATATAAAATATATGATGAAAATAAACAAAAAACAGCGAATAAAAAAAATTACATGTCTCGATATTGACGACGTAAGTACAAAACAAATAGGCACAAAAACTTCATGTCAAAAATTAGTATAGCTTGCAGCCCAAAAAAATAGATAGAGCTACTTTGCATAAGCCTTAATTTTATGTGTAACGTAACGAGTCCCGGAGTTCACGAAGTGTGAAATGAAACAAGCGTATCAGACGCCACAACCTTCTATATCAGAGCCCGGAGCGATGGCGAAAGGAAATTACGCCATTCAGGAGCTCAGGGAGCGCGCGATCTCGAGACGGAGGAACGACCTTAGATGAGATATAAAGCCGAATTATACGCTCTTGTCGGAGTCTGCGATCTAATAAATATATACTCTCTTTTTGAATTCAGCATTAACCAACCAAGTTGTGTTGACGCTCTCTTTTTACAAGGTTTTATTAAGTTTCACCTGTCCCGATGTTTGTCTGTGCCGACTTCCGATGAAATCTTGCAAGTTAAATTTGAACCACTGCCTCATTACCGATTGTGCTGAAATTTTGCATGCATGTGTAAATCGGATGACAGAACAATATTATAGAATCGTTGCAGTGGACTGATGTTGGAGTCGGAAGGTGGCCATAGGAACTCCTAAATTAAACAAAGTACACCAATCGTGTTTGAGCTCATTTGATTAGTCTTGGAAAACACTTTACAGTGTAGATTCGTTTATAATTTTATTATGTCACAAAGATGTATTTTTTGCAAAAAATCTTGTTTAAATGTATAATTGTACTATATGTCTAACCACATCTTGTGAGGTTAAAATATAAAAGTTATTTCACAACAAGCTTTAAAACTTGCTTTGTTTTAACTCAGCAAAACATCTAAAGTTTGTTTCATCAAAATCGGTTCATTACAAAAAAAAGTTATCGTCATTTGAATGAACTCAAAGCATTAGTTTGCCTGCAAATATACACGGTAAATTTTTTATCGTTTTGGACCCTTAAAGGGGTGACTCAGACCATCAAAATGAACAACTTTTCCTACGGGAACAATGCTGGGAAATAAAAAAAAATTCGACATTCCCATACAAACTGGCCGGGCGGCGGGACTCTTTTTTTATGGAAATGACAAATTTTTTTTTGAGTTCCCAGCATTGGTCCCATAGAAAAAGTTGTTCATATTGATGACCTGAGTCACCCCTTTAAGGGTCCAAACTGTTTCTGAGGGATGGACACTAACGGCGGCGTCGTAGCCGCGGGCAAACGGCAAACCAACCGAAACTGCTGCGCCTAGAAACTTGAAATTTGGTACAGGGGTTCTTTTAATGATGTAAGTGAGCGCTAAGACAGGATTTTTAAGAAATGTAACTTCTAAAGGGGTAAAATTTATATGGAATTTTCTCATTTTTGGACTTAGAAGTATGAAAGTAGGTATATAAGTTCTCGATTAAAATTAAAAAGGATGTGTGTGGGTAGATAAAATTTGCAAAAATTGAACTGATTTGGATGAAATTTGGTATGGAGGTAGTTTGATGCCCGGGGAAGGACATAGGGTATATTTAATTCCGGGAAATTTTACTGTTCCCGAGGGATCGACACTAACGCGGGCGGAGCCGCGGGCAACAGCTAGTGGATACTATATTTCATAATAGACATCTTATAAGTAAAAAAATAATAAGGCAAGGCTGGTTATAACTCCTGATTATTACCAACCTCTACAACACGCTAAACGTGGCTTTTAGGTCTTGAAAAACTTGGGCTCTGTCTACCCCGCAAGGAAAAAAGACGTTATGTCTGTATGTAATTGGCTCGAAAATCAATCATGCTCAACGTACGCATTGTATTGACAGATTGAATAATTACGAAGTTGGCTTCAAAGTCGTTGGTCGCTAATGTTTGTCCAGACCAAACAATGTCTACTTAACAGACTGATTAGTCAACGAGTTAATATGGTAGTGTTTACATTGTGCATTGTACCTAGATAAAACTATTATCGATATTACGATGATTTATATGGGGGTATTGTCGATATTTGCTTTCGGTGAAGAACCGTCGTTAAAAAAATACATACATGCATATTATCCATCTTTACGCCCTTAAGGCGTAGACAGATCCCAAGGCTAAAGACCCAAGATATCGGTAAACATGGTAACGCGGGGTGGCAGACGATAGGTACTCGTAATAGACACGATGATGATGAATTGTATACTGATATGCTTATATTCTGTTATAATTAAGCTTTGAATATGAAATGCAATGGCTCGTTCAAAGTTCAAAGCTCAATTAATATTTACTTAGTATATTGTAGTAATAGTTTTGATTGGGAAATTATATGTCAAGCCACAGATCTCTTTAAGCACGATAACCAACCTCTGATTTCATAATCAAGCCACGGGAAAATGAGAAGGCTTCTTATTCTAATAAACTAATTCGCCTTTTCTTGAATGCCACGCGAAAGGATAATTAGGACCCGTTTTATTCCCTTTGAAACGGAGTCAAAACATACCTATAGGTTACTAACCGATGACATAGAATTAAGGAATACAGCACGAAGCAAGTCGTATAGCGACTTCACATTAACATTGTTACGGTTAACATTGTTTACGGAACCCACAGTGCGTGAGTTCGACTCCCACTTTTCCGGTTATTTTATGATTGTTTACTATAATATATTATATACGAAATGATCACAGTGGTATACGTAATGAGGATACGGACAAAATCATAGGAAGTAAATTGGTATTTAGTAATCACTCACTAGTGTCTTCATAAGAGCTGACAGTTCTTTGGTGACGACAGCGAACTTGAGGAACGCAGCTGCGATGTCAGGCTCTGAGTCTTTGTTCAGGGCGTTCCCTCCAAGCCGCTCCAGTGCTCGGGCGAGATACATCTCGTTGTCCACGTGAGCTGGAAATAATAATATATTTAAATATTTGACGCTGTACAAATTGACGCTGCCAGACAGGCGTTTGAAGTCTTCTTCCCCGGCAGAAGAGGCAGCAGAAAGTAGTTGGCATAACAATTGCTGATACCGCTCAAATTGTAAATATCCCTCACTTTACTACCAAATATGTCTATTTATTCATCTTTAGCTGTTGTTAGCAAGTTTGCTAACCACTGGCAAATTTTGGTTGTGCAATGTAATATTCATGTTTTAGGTGTTATAATACATTGTATATGCAAATTGCAAAATAACTATTTCAATTTTATCTATGACTGTCTAACAAAAGAATTGCTGTGGTACAGCGAACTAAAGTTTCACAGTTTCATTACTTGCTACCGGGTCTTTGCCGGATACTGGCTGATGTTTAATTAGTTTCTCTGGAATAACTTGGTCTTGCAGAGATGAGACGAGGATAGAAACTTTTGGTTTTCCCTTTCGAGGATGCAAGTCACACAAAAAGAGCAATTTTTATAATATTTATAAATGAAGTACTTACAGATGTTTTCCTTTATAATTATGTAATCTTTAAATACTTAAAGTGAATATATCAATCCTAAAAAGTTGATCGTAAATAGATGTAATGAATTGTAACTTTACATCAAACCAATTTTGACGCAGAAGAACAATTTTTCTTGCGCTTGTATTATCCTACAAATAACTTGCTAAAAAATGAATAGTTTAATATGGAAATCTCACCGATTTATTTGTATGCGAGAGCTTGGTTGGCTACAGGTGATATAACTACATAATGAAATGAACTGTTTATTTGCAAGGGTATATATAAATTCCCGCCTTTTACAGTAGGCATGCAAAAATTATATTAGAAGGTAGTTAAATATTATTAGTCAATACAGATTTAATTAGCATACAAAAATTCACTATCTTACTAAATTAAATTCATGTCAAATATTCGTGTATGTCATAATAGCATTTATCAATTAACCATTTATGCAATTTATGTTTAAATTGTTGAAAAGTAAGCATCTTTAGGTCGACTGGCAGTTTATTATAAATTTTTATCGGCATAAGGTAACAATTTTCAACAAATATAGTGCCTTTACAAATAGGGCAGTAGCGTAGGATCTCTTGGTCTTAGCCTCTGATTTACGACTTAGATATCGAAGAAATTTGAATGTGTCTTAAGTTCTTAACAAAACAACAGCACTGATATATGTATAAACCTTAAGATTAACAGTCATACAATAGAGATGAATGACGATTGAAAATTTAGATCCGCTGTTCTGGAGATTTATCTCGCAAAAAATTAATAATAATTTTATTTGTGATTATGTCTACAAATGAATGGCCAAGTATCAGTGGGCTGAAGAAATTTAACAATTTTATTACTTGGCGCTGAATCTTTGTTGGATACAGGCATTGAATTTGTTACTTGAGCAATCTTACTGTTTTTTTGTAGTCTATCTATAGAATTGCACGATTACTGGAACTTACGATCTTTTAGAAGTAGGACCTGAGTATTTGATATGAATTTCAGCTTGATACCTCTACACGTTCCTGAGAAAAAGGTCTTGACAAAGAGACAGACAGAAGGACAACCGAGTTATCCTATATGAGATACAGCCTGGTGACAGACGGACGGACGGACGGACCAGACAGACAGACAGACGGACAGCGGAGCGATAGTAAAAGGGTCCCATTTTACCCTTTGGTTACGGAACCCTAAAAAACTTGTGTACCAAGCTGCTTTTCTTCCCGCGCAGATCGTAAAAGCCGATCGAGGGAATGGGCAGTGGCTTTTAGGTTTTAAATACCCGGGCTCTGTCTACCTCGCAAGGGAAAAACGTGATAGTATGATATAAATTAATTATTATTTAAAATATATGCCTACGCGTGAGGGTTGACGAAGAAAAGTTTTCAGACAGACAGAATTCTTAAATTTTATGTATCATCTTCTAGGATCACATAGTAGACCTTTACTTATTGTGCACTAGCCGCCCGTCCCGGCTCCGCACGGGTACATATAGGTAATTTATTATATAGCCTATGTTCATCAGGGATAAACAGGATTCCAATGGTTTGTGTTTAATGTTTCAAATCCAGTAGTTTCGGAGCCTATTCAATGCAAACAAACAATCAAATCTCTCCTCTTTATATTACTAGTGAGATGCAGATAGGCAGATTTACGAAACGTTTTAAACTAAGATTAAGTTTTAAGTTTTAATTAATACAATGAGATTCATCGTAGAGCTGAGAAGACTTTAAATCTCCCGTGAATTCAAACAATTGTTAGCATTTCAATGCTTAAGAGCTACTTTCAAAAGCAATTTCTAATTAAACTAGTCTTTGAATGAAGAAGCTCTTCGAAATTAACTATCTCGTAGGTAATCCATGTTCAAGAGGAAAATGGAACTGAGGAACATAAAAGCCGAAGTATTTCATTCAGTAGACTGTAGGCGGACATTGAATTAGTGTAGGTTAACTTAGTCGTATTTGAAAAGACGGAAGCGGATTAGTGTCATACTCTTCCGATTTGAAGATCATCATCAGGTCTTTTTAGTCTTCACTGCAGGAGCATGACCCTCTCTGTACTATAGGAGCCATACTTGGCCAGAGCAGACAAAGGATTTGGTACACTGTCCTCGCTGGCCAGACGGGTTGGAGTGGTCTCATTGATGTTTATGAGCTTTGTTTAGCTTGCATATCCTATGATACGATTTGAAGATGCAACTCACTAATGGAGATTTATTTTTAACCCTTTGACCGCGAACGTCGGATAAATCCGACATACATTTTCTATTAAAATGCTTGACGTTCGCGGTCATAGGGTTAACTAGCTTTTGCCCGTGGCTCCGCCCCCGTTAATGTCGATCCCTCGGGAACAGTAGAATTTCCCGGAATGCAAGGTGCCATTTGTCCATCCCCAGGCCTCAATCTACCACCATACCAAATTGGTTCAATGGTTGAAGCGTGAAAAGGCAACAGACAGACAAAGTTACTTTCGCATTTATAACATTAGTATGGAAGTATGGATATTCTAAAGCAGTCGCAAGAGCAATTCCTAATTTAAAACATTTTTCGAAATACATTGTTTGGAAAATAAAAGTAGCGGTGTTGTATTACTCGTTGCGGGATGTTTGCCTGTTGCAGGCGGATATTTAATTACTTGCTGCAGATTAACTTGGCCGCAGAGGATGAGATGGGTAGCGGATAAGAACTTAAGATCTCCAATGACTGACAAAGTAAGCTTTTTTAAGAGCAATTTCTTATTCAACCACATCTACGAAATACATTGTGGAAAATATAAGTGCAGAGTTTTTTACAACACCGTGCTATTTTATAGGTATAGTGCAGGACATTTAATTACTTGCGGCAGATTAACTTGGCCGCATAGGAAGAGATGAGTAGCGGATTAGATAGGACTTAACATTTTCAATGGGACTAACAAAGTAAGCATTTTCAACAGAAATTTCTTATTTAATCAACATATATAATACATTGTGGAAAATATAAGTGCAGTGTTGTTTGAAACACTGTGCAGTTCTATATAGTGCAAGAGATTTAATTACTTGCGATAGATAAGCTAAGCCGTCTACAGATAAGCTCTTCTCATCTAATTGGAGTTTTTAACTTTATCGAGATGCAACTTACAAATTATTCTTATTTTTGAAATATGTCATAACCAACTTTCAATATGATGCATAAAATTTGGCCAGGGTCCAAGGAACTATGATGATGTAAATGAAAAGATTTACTGCAACAGCGAGAAGACAGAACAAATCATTTAAACATACAGACAAAAGCACATAGTTATGATCTATACCACAATTTTATATCATTCATATTTTTAGCGCTTCTTTAAGCATTTACTACAAACAAACATTTGATCAGAAGTCTAGACGGCAGGTAAAAAGTTAGAAGTGACCTTCAGAGTCTGGAAACAAACTGGATCCTAGAAATCTAAACTCGACCCAAAGCGCTGCGTCGCCGGTGGCGACGAAAGTGAAATTCTCAAACTAGTTATTCTAACGTCTGGAGTGGGAAATCAATAGGGTTCTTTGACCAATCGTAGTACTTGTACGTAGTATTTTTTCTCTGTGGTAGTATTAATGATATTCGTAGGTGTTAATGACCAACAGTAATTCATTGGACATAGTAGACCCCATATTCAGGCCCCGAAATCAATTTGAACTCCTCCGAAACTCGACTGATGTTTGACTGCTTTACATAATTCGTATGTAAATACTCTTTATTTACATATGCATTTACAGGGACCATGAGTCACAACCTCAATGGGTAAAGGAGGCATTGTGTACCCTAGTAACAGATTATTCAGTTTTTGAAGTGAAAACTTCTTTTGCAACGTTGTGCACTTTTTGGGGTGGATAAAAAATGTTAAACTCGTGTCAAGACACGAGTTTAACACGTGACCTGAGATCGCCGGCGCGGCGTAGGAAAGGAAGGAATATCCCCCTCTCTTACTACCACGGGTTGCACTTCCAAAGTGCAAACCGTTGTTTTTTGATTGAAATATTGATTTATGGCAAATAGACACAATAAATTCATGATGTCCAATGAAGATTGTT
Organism: Elegia similella; assembly: GCA_947532085.1. NCBI lineage: Eukaryota > Metazoa > Arthropoda > Insecta > Lepidoptera > Pyralidae > Elegia > Elegia similella. The sequence continues at coordinate 23,279,491 of OX383926.1, read as the reverse complement.
TAGGCTGAAATATTATTTCAGCCCAAAAATCTGATCACTGACATACATATAAAACGTATTATTTTAGTTACATCAATGTTAAAGTCTTTAATAGAACCATACACAGTTCGCCAGACATAAATGAAGTCCACCGACCACATAACTAGTTTGCAATGTAAAAAATTCAACTACATTATTAGGTCAGCTTCTTGGAAAGGTCGGTAAAATGAAACTATTCAGCGAAGTAACTCATTTAGTAGGTAATATATTAAAAGCTCTACTAACCTTGCAGGTGCACGTTTTATGTTCGGGGAAAACTTGCAGGTGACATCATAAAATTATTTCGTTTTAGAACGGCGCGTTAAAATATTTTCTTTTTTAATAGATTACATTGAATATTAAATATTACCCCAGAACAAGCAGGTGTAATCTTTAGCTTATTGCTTGAAATTGTTTTAAATTTATACTTAATAATTTGACCAGGTTCTTTTTATTTATCACTAACTTTCGCCCGCGGCTCCGCCCGCGTCAATGTCGATCCCTCGAGAATAGAACTTTTTTCCCGGGATAAAAGGTAGCCTATGTCCTTCTCTGTACTCCAGAGAACTTGTATGCAAAATTTCATGATGATCGGTTCAGTAGTTACGGCGTGAAAGCGTAACAAACAAACAAACTCACTTTCGCATTTATAATATTAGTAAGGGGAAGTAAGGATAAGGATATGGCAATATTATATTGATATCGCTGTCAAAATTTAAAATAGTCTAAAGCTGCCCCGCTCCGCTATTTGAGATTCTGTTGTGTAGTGTGCCACTGAATGATGTCGGCGATTAGTTCATTTGGTGTCCGGGCAATCCATATTTAAATGACGGATAAGATCATCATCATTAACCAGAGTCTACTTCTTAGCGAATTAATTATATCCTAGACAAACGATTGCCAGGAAAAAGCTTAAGAGTATCACTTAATATTGTCTTTTGTCTTGAAATCGGCCTGCATTCATGAGACAAACGGACTCCTGGATTGTTTGAAAAAGTACCAATCGGAAAGATGTTGACAGTAACTGAGAGATCCATGTCGCGGCCCACCTTTGCCTCGCTCAATCCCGCTAACATTACCTAAAGTCCTTATAGTCCTAAAGCATCGTAATGCCCATATCATCGTCGCTTTATTATGCAAACGGTATTTTCACCACTTCAGAAATCAAGTTCCTTCCACAGATTTATCACAAAATCGGCCTGCATTATCGAGACAGATGGGCTCCTCGATCATTTGAAAAAGTATCGAAAAGATGTTGAAAGATACTAAAAGATCCGTGTCGCGGCCCACATTTGCCTAGCTCAATCCCGCGACGCTCTCTGAATATTAAATGTCCAGCAATGCCTTGCCTTTCAATTTCTCCGCGAGCTTGCCGTTTGTCGCCACTTTGTATGTTCTGAGTGAGTCCTTGGGCTTTCATCAAAACTGGATGCCGGATACCTAATAATAGAGAAAGGAAACAAGAAATTCGAAACACCAACGCTACTGAATATTTTATGAAGCACACGAGACAATCGTTACGATGGCTTTATTCCTTGAACGGTGAAATATACAATACAAGTAGGTAATATGAATAGGAGAAGATAAACAATTGTCAAGAGTTCACTTGAAGCAAGTCCTTTTCTGAATTTTTTGAGAAATAAATGTTGCAGTAGTAGTGAGATATCAAGTCATTAGATAAACTGATAATGTATTATTACAAAATTTCTTTTTACTTTACTTTCGTGGTCCAAATGTTAAAAGATGAGTTAAAATTTTGGTGTCATCATTTACTTGCTGAAAGCAATAATTACAGTGTTATCTGGTAATAGAGCTTCATCATGCAGGTTATATAGCAATTTGAATAAAAGCAATGCATAACCCTATCCTTTGCCTCAGGCCAGATATATAACCTCAGTACTTAAACCATTTCGATAAATCCATTACATAATTACCTCGTCAACAACAAATGTTAAATGACTCTTATTCAATTAGGAAATAAAATATGGTGAAAAAAATTCAAGCAGGCGGGATTTGAACCTGCGACCTTAAGTCTATGTTCGACTAATAAATTAATAAGAGTATATCAAAATAGCATTGTGAATGCAAAATATAAACACTTAAAAAATGATACAAGAAATGAATATGGTGTTTCTTGGAAACACGCCAAGAATCCATCTATTGTTCTTTCATTCAATACCGATCTCATCGAAGTCACGTTGTTTGTGAATCTTACTAATATAATTAATCAATTTGAGCTCTGCGATGAGAATGCACTTTATATCAAAAGCCACTCGTCTGCTTTTATATTACTCTTTTTTATTTTTAAAGCTAAGGGTAAAATAATGTTCATTCTTCCATTATAGCAATATTAAGAGTATAAGCACAAATATGCTTTCGTTTATTAATAACGTAACACGTTGGGACCTAATAAGAAGGAAGTACAGAATTCACGTGACCTTTTTATGTGCTCTGAAGTCTGTATACGAATATTTTAAAAGTGATACATTGACTCCCCTTGGATAGTAGTGATAAAAAATCATATGCAAGCTTGCGACATTGATAATAGAGTACTTCATATAGGAACGACAAAGATTTTGATATCTGTATTCAGTTTACAAAACTTAAGAACACGTTTCTGATACAAACAAAAATAACAACTCAGCTAGACAGCCAGAGGACAAAACAATTGCAGTCCTAAATACATCATCCATGTACACGAGGCTATCTGATTGGTCGTTTTTGCAGGCACGACCTTGCCAAGCCGGGCAGCAAACCTGCACGACAAGTAGACGCTGCAATAAAGAATAAACAAACTAGTGCTGTAACGATAACGAATAACGTTACAATCGATACTCGATACCAACCATCGTTTCGTCATCTTAAGATATTATCAGATTTGCATTTTTGAAAACATAGGTTTTCTGTATGCAGGCACTAGTAAATAAAAGTATTGTGAAAAAATCAGGAAATACTAAATTCGCTATATACGATGAGTAATAATTTAAGTAGGGGAAAATAATTGTTTTAGTCTCATAGAATACAAAAACCGGCCAAGTGCGAGACGGGCTCGTGCACGAAGGGTACCTTACGATTATCAATAAAAACGGCAAAAAAATCATGTCTGTTGTATGGGAGCCCCTCTTAGATATTATTTTTTTGCATTTTATTATTTACTTCCCGTGGATGTCGTAAAAGGCGACTTAGGAAATACAAGCTAAACAAAGCTTATAAACATCTAAGAGACCTCTCCAACCCGTCTGGCCAGCGTGGAGAGTGTAGGCCAAGTCCTCTAGCTGCTCTGACCAAGTATGGCCCTAGTAGTACAGAGAGGGTCGTGCTCCTGTAGTGGAGACTAAAAAGGACCTGATGATGATATAACTTAATAATCTGTAAATATTTCAAGCGCCGACCTGTTGCCGTTATCAGTATCGAGCGAAAACGAGAAAAAAAACACGTTTGTTGTATGGGAGTCCCCCTTAAATATTGATTTTATTCCGTATTTAGTGTTTGTTTGTTGTTATAGCGCCAACAGAAATACACCTGAGAGACAGCCTGGTGACAGACGGACGGACAGACACCGGAGCCGTATTAATAGGGTCCCGTTTTTACCCTTTGGACACGGAACCCTATAAATGATGAAAATGAGGGTATCGAAATTAATATACGAGTAACAAATTTGAAAATTCGAGTCAGACCTTGTACTCGTTACTCAGTAACGACTTTTATCCATTTGCCACAACTCTAAAACAAACGATAGCACGCGATGGAATTGCATTGCTAACCTGTCATTCATGCATGTACCTTTTACTTGGAAAAATCCGATCGTTTATCAATATCCTCGGCAAATGGGAGTTGTAAGGGCTACATCGTAATGTCTGTATCGGGGAGCAAAAAGAAGATATTTATAATAGGACTGCTTTTATTTAATGCATTCGTTATGGCATTTCTTGCGACGCAAAGAAAACTGCTAGATCCTTAATAATCCTAATATCCGAATAATATTATAAATGCGAAAGTGAGTTTGTTTGTTTATTTGTTTGTTTGTTACGCTTTTACGCCGTAACTACCAATCATGATGAAAATTTGCATACAAATTCTTTGGAGTACGGAGAAGGACATCGTCACCTTTTATCCCGGGAAAAATTACTATTCCCGAGGGATCAACATTGACGCGTGCGGAGCCGCGGGCGAAAGCTAGTATTTAAATAATCTTTAAGAAGGAGATTGATTCGTTTTCCTTTGTTCGAGCCAAATAGATTACAGCGTGTAAATTTACCACCGACGTTCTCTTAAAGGTTTGACTCATTATGAACAACTTTTCCCACAGTAGCAAGAACTCGAAAAGAAATAGCAGTTTTATAAAAGTGATCGGCTGGCCCGGCAATTTGTATGAAAATGTCAAATTTTTTGAGGTCTCAGCTTTGGTCCCATAGAAAAAGTTATTTTTCTCAAACATGCTCGGAAATGTAGGCATTATTGTAGTAAAAAGAAGACACAAAGTTTGTAATTCTTGGCTGGTGCACTACTTTACCGGCCTAGGCCAGGAAAGTAAGTATAAAAATTCATTCCTGGCCGCTGCTCAAAACTTTTTAATTAATCTATGTAACTTGCACTATGAAACTTGTCATACAGCCAATGGCTACCACATTATAAAGAAATGCACTCATCGAGCATATAATTATATGAATATGAAAATAATTTAATTAAAATATTGGTAAAATCACACAAAAATATGCCAATAATAAAAAGAAAAAACGCGGGAAAGCAGATTTTTACGGTATTACATTTTTTGGATAAAATATGCCTGGGCTGTTTGGGCTGTTTCCTTAGCACTAAATGACAATTGAAATTAAAAAAGAAAATCACGCGGGAATGTACTATTAGGTATTTATTTTCGGCGGACTGTAAGCAAGGTTGTTGTTTTGGATTGTTTCGCAGATTGCTTCTAGTGGACTTTATAATCTAAAATCGGTGTAATTTGGTGTTATAAATGGCTATGTTTATGAACAATGTGTGGACTAACTAAAGTGTCATGGTGCAGATTAAGAGATTTACATAGCGGGCTGGTGGTCGCTCGCGTTACTGCGTAGTCTATGATCAAACCAGAGGATTCGTGGGAATTGTCGCCAGGAGCTCCGTCGAATCAACGAAATGAATTATACCATCATTTCTTTGATAAAACGTTGAAAAATATGAAGGAAAAGGCGTAGAACACCAAATAATGCAAATAAAAATGTACATACCTATTATTATCGTTTTTTTAAATTATACTAATTTATTCCCAGTAGTACGTCTTTCATTATTTCCTCGCATTTATTGAGAAAAGCACAATACATGCCTTTGCCGGGAAACGGCTTACCGGTATCGTATTTATTCCAAGGCCTCGCTAACGCTCGGCCTTGAAAACTCTACTCGTCCGGCAATCCCTTACTTCCCGGCCTCTGCAGTAATGTACTATATTATGGTGGTCTGAGTCTCCCTTTCCAGGGAATGTCGGTGGTAAATTTACATGCCACACACAGGTTCAAAACTTATGACGCATAAGACATTATGAAAAACTATAAAAAATCGGAACAACTGCATTCGCGACTACATCTGACACCCTAAATCTTTGTTTCGAGCAAATTCCATTGCACGTTGATATCTATGATAATTTACAAATGAGACACTCATTATCACAAACATGTATTGCAACCAGGGCTTGGAATACCGTTAAAAATTTGGTAACGGTAATTTGGCTCGTCAAAGGTAACGATACTTATAAAATAACGATACCTATAAGTATCGTTACTTTGGTGCCATTATACCGGTAAAATTGATACCGTTAAAATTAATTTTAACGTTATGTATTAACGTTACATGTCTGTACCGTTAATATTTGGTAACGTTACTTCTATCAAACGGAGTTAACGTTATCAGCAAATAACGATACCTGTGGTGGATAACGTTATTTTTCCAACCATTTAGCGATAAACTCGATTGCGTAAAAGGTATTGTTAAGGATATTTCCCTCCTACCCAATATACCGCGCGCGCGGCCTAAGAAGGCCCCATTATTTTGACTTTATTTCGCCAGTCTGACTAATCCCGGTCGTACGCGCAGCTAGTTACCTAATGTACCTACATATAATAGTAGGTCAATACAATTTGAATGAAAATTCAACTTTTTCTTTGATACCTTTGTCTAAAGATTGGTTGTTTTGAGAATGGGTGAGTAGCGGCGTTAGGGTAGGGCACGGTTGGACGACCTCCCAGGGCGCTGGATACGGAAGGGACGCGTCCACCAATCAAGGAAGGCACGTTAAGCCGTTAGGCCGATGCGGCAGAAAGGTCCCGGCTGTCATCATTGATGGCATTCGTTAAGCTATGTCAGATGCCTTTAGGCAGCTTGAAAAATCTTATACCAGTGTTGGCCACTTACACACACGAAAAACAAACAACTAAGCTAGGGCAGAAGACGCAGGGCAGTGTGATTCAATCCCATTGCCCCCCCCTCTCCCCAATAAGAGGGGGCGCTCGTAGAAATATCGCCCAGGGTGCCAATAATGTGACGCAGGCACTGGGTGAGTTTTTAAATGTAATAAATGTTACATTGTTAAGTATTAGAATTATTGTGGCGTTTCACTGGTAAATGAACCTTGTGGAGGTTGGCGCTTGAGGTTGAACGAGTCGATACTTTTCCCATACAGATTTCGGGGGGCTTTACTTACTGCATTGCTTGACATTGTTTATGCAAAATAAAACACGATATCGTGTTGTCTCATAGACAATTTTATTTATTATACGAAATAAAAGTAGTAAGTACTTAATAAATAAGTAGGGGGTAGCCGGGCGGGAAGTAACGGCCAACTTGAGGCAAACGGGTAGTAACTTAGTAAGCGCTTACACATGTAAACAAATCTCCGCGTGGTCTCCACTGGGATGGGTGACCACAAGTGGAGAAAAATTTCTCGCTCGTTCGTGCTTTGGAAGGCACGTTAATCCGTTGGTTGGTCCGGCGGTCGTTAAACCACCTATGTCATATATCTTCAGGCAGCTTGAAATATCTTGACACCAATGGTTGCCAATTACACACACGAAACGCAAAGCAAAACCGAAAATACATACATATAAAGTCACGCCTGTTTGCCATAGTGTTAGGCTAAAAAAACTATCCCGCAATGTCACGAGTACGCGCGTTGCGCATGCGGCAGGTGTTCACGAGAACGGGCGGTGCGCTCGGGCGGCAAGAAAAGTGGACGTATTTAGATCAAAGAATAATACAGTAATTTTTGGATAATACAATAACTTATTGTTTCAAACGTGTTTTGAAGGATGCCATTATAACGGTACGTGCTTTTTGACCGACTTTAAAAATGTTCCATGTTCGACAGTATGAATGTTTTTTTTTGTGAACGTTCTCCGGTTTCGCAGTGGACTGATTTTCAAAATTCTTTACTTATAATTTATTTATGTCAAAAAATGTGTTTTATTAAACGTATATTATATGAATAACCAAACCGGCCAACCCGATTTCTGAAGACATAAAGATAAATTATAGTTTGGTCTAAGACGAACTGACTGAATATTTATTCAAATATTGTTAGTAGCTTTTACGTAGGGAATTTAGGGCTGTCGAAAATGACGTCAGTTTTGGAATTCAAGATTGCAGACGCGACTTGTCACTAAACATTGACATGGGTGTCGTTTTCTAGGTATTTTGGGGTCTAGATATCTTAAATGACATCAGTTTCAGAATCTGCGCGTCGCACACGAGCACACGTCCGCCATCATGGATTCCAAAATATCCAAGATGGCAATCGCAAATTATTATAAAAATTCGACATGGGTGTCGTTTTCTAGGTTTTTTGGGGTCTAGATCTCGAAAATGACGCCAGTTTTAAAATCTAAGATGGCGGACGTGACTTGTCATGAAAAATCGACATGGGTAGCGTTGTCAAGGATTTTTGGGTATTAGATCGCGAAAATGATGTCAGTATTGGGACCAAGATGGCGGACGCGAGTTACTATTAAAAATTTTCATAGCTGTCGCTTTCTGGGTTTTTTAAGGTGAGGATCTCAAAAATGACGTCTGCTTTGGAATCAAAGATGGCTGACGCGAGTTTTCATCAAAAATTGACATGAGTTTAATTTTCTAGGTTTTATGGAGTGTAGATCTCGAAAATGATGTCAGCTTTAATTCGAGTTTCATCCTTACTAATATTATAAATGCGAAAGTGAGTTTGTTTGTTTGTTTGATTGTTACGCTTTCACGCCGTCTCTACTGAACCGATCATCATGAAATTTTGCATACAAGTTCTCTGGAGTACGGAGAAGGACATAGGCTACCTTTTATCCCGGGAAAAAGTACTATTCCCGAGGGATCGACACTGACGCGGGTGGAGTCGCGGGCGAAAGCTAGTATCATATAAAGTTTAAAACCGCATGTGCACATAACTTCGAGGCTAATTGAATATAAGGAGCTTTGCGTTGCCGCGTTCCGGTTGGTACAGGGAGTAACCGATCCCTTTGGTAAGTTCGAACAATCCTTCAGGAGTAGGTAGCTACCCCAGGTACCATTACGCATACATTGTAAAATTAATATTTTGTAAACTTTTATTTATTTGGTGTACAATAAAGTGTTACTTAGTCACTTACATAACACCGCCAACTGCGAGACACCCCGTAGTCCAGCAAGGTAAGCTGCTTTCAGGCACGTAGGGACCAAGGCTGGATTGAGTTTCTTTCGGCGTATTCTTCTCACCAGTGGTCGTTCCGAAACGCTAGTAGTATTTCAATTTTGCATATATAAAAAAATATATAAGAAATAAAAATATGACGTTCAAAAAGAGATACATGTATCCAATTTTGAATAAAAATCTTTGACTTTGACTTTGACTTTTCAATTTAATTTGCCCCTTAACGCACGCTAATTTGTTTTATAATACAGTCCAAGCCCCCAGTATCGTTTTCTAGGATCTTGGATTCCCAAACTGACGAATCATTTTCGAGATCTTCATCCAAAAAAACTGAAAAAACGACACCATCAACACAAAAACAAAAATCTCCCAAAAACTTCACCTTCACCAAAACTGACGTCATTTTTGTGATCCTCACCCCAGATAACCCAGAAAGCGGCTCCCATATAACTTTTTCATAAAAACTTGCGTCAGCCATCTTGGACTCCAATAGTACACTACTCACACGAGATCTACACCGCCAAAAACCTAGAAAATGATACCCATGTCGAGTTTTCATAAAAACTCGCGTCCGCCATCTTGGATTCCAAAACTGACGTCATTTACACTGTCACTGACCCAAAAAAACTCAGAAAATGACACCCATGTAAATATTTTACGTCAAGTCGTGTCCACCATCTTAGATTTCAAAACTGACGTCATTTTCGAAATCTACACTCCAATAACCTAGAAAATTACACCCATGCCGAATTTTCATGAAAATTGGCGTCTTGGATTTCAAAACTGAACTCATTTTCAAAAATTACACCCCAAAAAAACCTAAAAAACGACATTCATGTCGACTTTTCACGACAAGTCGCGTCCGCCGTCTTGGATTCCAAAATTGACGTCATTTTTGAGATCTACACCCCAGAAAACCTAAAAAACGACACCCATGTCGATTTTTTACGACAACTCGCGTCCGCCATCTTGAATTCCAAAACTGACGTCATTTTCGAGATCTTCACCGCTGAAAACCCAGAAAATGACACCCGTGTCGAGTTTTCATAAAAACTCGCGTCCGCCATGTTGGATTCCAACACGGATGTCATTTTTGAGATCCTTACCCCAAAAACTCAGAAAGCGCCACCCATGTAAATTTTTCATGAAACGTATCCGCGCTCTTGGATTCCAAAACTGACGTCATTTTCGAGGTCTAAACCGTCCACACTCCTTTTTTTGGAGGTAGTGTAAAAATAGATAATTTTTCATATAGGTAACAAAAGTCGACTCTAATCAAACAACTGAACCAATTGTGATGAAATTCAAATGGAACCAACTTTAAAGCATACCCAATCAAACAAAAAAAAAATATAATCGGATATATTTATTTTTAAAAAAAGTTCTAAGGTATGTAACAAATATTAAAAAAAAAAACAATCGAATTGATAAACGTCTTTTTTTTTTAAGTCGGTTGAAAACTAGCAAAATCTTAAATATCAAGTACCGTACCTACATCAGAAAACAGAATCATTTTATACCTAGAATTGACCATATGACAAAAATTTTGATGACCTTTTTTATTTGTTTTTCAAATAGACAGCGAAAAAAGGGAGGACCCGTATATTTTAGATTTTTTAAATATTGCGTAATTATTAAAATAAAAATGTTTAAAAAAAATAATTAATTTGCCGGAAGTGACGTACCCGTAAGGCTGTATGTACAGTGATGCTTAAACTTCACATATCCGATTATCATTTAAAAAAATGTTAATGTCAATGTCAATGCCATCGCCAAAATGTGCCAAACAAAAAATACGACTTTACGACTATTTACATTCAATAATAATTATCAGATAGTCCGTGCTTACCTTCAAATTCAAGCAAGTATTATCCAACCAAACGAACAACAAAACAAAATAAAACCAGTAGCGATCAAACCGTCAGGACCGAGTACCTGACACTGTCATCTAGCTGTCAAACAAAGTGACATGCTTGCCATGTTAGTTTTTTTTTGTAAGGGCTGTCGCGAGCAAAGGCATACTCTTGAGTACGGTTAAACTGTGACGTCACGAAAGGTTTTGAATATTTTTTTTTTTTCTCCCTAAATAATCATTTAAAAAATTTAAAACTATTTTCTCGAAGTATATAAGGGCAAATCTAGAAACGGTTTTTTTTGTTTTAGCAACATACTTTTTTGTCATATGGTCAATTATTCTATAAATACGTCCACTGCCACTGACTCACTACCGCTCTTGTTCTAACATAAGGTCTGGCACAGCATGTCGTCTCTTTTTATTTCGGCGCAAAGCTGCCGCGCTGTGTTTGTGCGCATCCGTGCCGCTCTATATTTTTTTTCGTGAACATCTTTTACCATTTGTATGACTTTGTGCGGAAACGCAGGCGCCTGCCTCTGACGCGTGCGCCTTCCTCGCGTAGGTACTTGTGAACGAGGCGTAAGAATATATACCACTGATTTTAACAGGCAGTGCCATTTTATTAGTAGTAAGTAATTCTTTAATTTCTAATGTTAGTTAACAAACATTTTTTATTTGTTTATTATTATAGAAATCACATACAGATTAACAGTTTTACACCAAATCATCTGCATGCTAGTCAGTCACAATGTTAGGTTTATATAAAGTTATTACAAAGCAAAAGGAGAATATTACTAAAACAAAAATTACAATTATAAACAAATGTCAAAAAGATATCTTTACCTATGTTAGCTGTTTTATGTCAATGTCAAGTAATACCATCTATATAGTAAGTGTTTTTTTCCTAGAACGTCCTTGTACATTATATAGAATTGAAATAATTAACTGTCTTGTTTAGAAATACATTAAACGAGTCATAAAATACATCAATGTCATTGACGAGCATGTCACTGAGCAGTCTCAGGGCTATCGGCGTTGGGGCATTTTGCGCGTATTCAGTGCGGACGGTAGCAGGCATTCCTCTTGCCATCCGCACTGAATACGCGCAAAACTTCTGACTTCTGACCCCGCTTGGTCATTACCATGCGGGGTCAGAAGTCAGAAGACACTCTCAGTATAAAACCAAGGGCCTTAGAAGCTGCCATACACGTATTCATGATATGATCATAGAAATTCAGACAGCTATTTATTTATTATAGATCACAAAGCGTGCGTCTTAAAAATGCAAACAAAATATGTACGTACTCGTTGCTCTTACATTATACCAGAACACACATTGGTGTTTTATAGAAAAATGAAATCCATGTAAAACGAATTTGTATTTTAAATAATCGTTAAATCATATATCCACCTATACGTGTAAAAAGCTTTAACCAAGCACCTTTTATGCAATCTATATGGTTAAATTCAATATTTAACCACATAGATTGCATGTGGAAGACCTATGTTTTTCATTTGTGACTAGCTCCGAGGCGCAGCGGTCAACGCGCTAGCCTGCGACATGGAGTGACCGGGTTCGATCCCCGGCCAGGTCAAGATGGAAAATGATCTTTTTCAGATTGGCCTGGCTCTTGGATGTGTATCTATATATGTATTTGTTATAAAATATTGTATCGTTGAGTTAGTATCCCATAACACAAGTCTCGAACTTACTTTGGGGCTTGCTCAATCTGTGTGATTTGTCCGTATATATATTGTCCGTATATATATATATATTTATTTGTAATGAAGATTCATTTGAATGAAAAACGGTATACCGCGTTCTTTCATCTTCGCCCCATACTGCTACAGAGTCGTCTCAACCCTTGTCAAAATAATTTCGTGTCCGGCTACTAAGCGCTATCTTTATTCTAAGTTACCCGTGACGCGTGGGATGGTAAGACGATGTGCGCGCATTGTTGCCGTTCTTACCGATTCCCGCTCCCCCGCACCTCGAGAATCGCGCGGCGCGTCAGGCGTCGAGTCAAGAAACTTGTACGGAGCGGCAACGTCGGAGAGGTATCATAAAAGTATCGTTAAATAGAATTGTTACCTGGTAACGTTATAATGCAGTTCCGTTACTTAAAAAGTAACGTTATAATATCGATAAAATACTTTTTAACGGTAAATTACTGTTAAAAAGTAACGTTCTAATACTGTTCCGTTACCTAATTAACGTTAAACATTTTAACGATATCAAAGGTATCGAAACGAAAATAACGTTATTTAACGGTATTTTTAATGTGAATTGGTATCGTTACCAAGCCCTGATTGCAACATAATTATTATCAACTGGAAAAGCGTACATTACTTATCACAAAACAAATCCACCCCAATTCAAACTGAACGCACATTACGTATGGCGCATAATATGAAGATAAATCATAACCAAGAGAACAGGTGCAAATCCGCAGCTATTTTAGATATATGGCACGTCTAAAACAATAATCTAGTAAGCAATGCCTAGGCAGGCCTGGTTGACATTGATACAGTACAATGGGTGAGTCAAGTGCTGTCGAGTGGGGATATTAAACATAAGCTAAAGCAGTGACGATGTCAGGTAACCGTAGGTCATGTCTATATTGGTTACGTTCTTCCTTTCGAATTAATTAGCTCGAATCACGGTCGACCAGAATTTGCCATGTTTGTTCTTTTATGTCTTTATTCGGCCTCGTTAGGCAAACGGGAAAACGATGGGATGACAGAGAGCGAGTGTAAATAGAGTGAGGCGATTGGGGCATGCATGCATGCATGGAGATGAGCGCCGCGGGTTAGCAAGGAGGATAACCATAGATGTTTTGTAGTTTCTCTGCATGATTTGCTAATTGTGAAAACGGGTTTTCAAATACTACGAATAAAATGATATCTAATCCCGAGGTACCTACTAGTAGTGGCATTTGATGAACTAAGGTAAGTAACAGCATTGCCTAGTGCTTGGATAGTGCACTATCCAAACACTAGCCTACTTGACCAATGTAAAGCTTGTCTCAGTTACGACCGCGCGAGCCAGACATTCGACCTACTTTCCATGACAACGTACGAGTATACGAAGGGAAATCCATTTGCGACCAGCTACCGTCCTCTCGCCGCATTTCAAGTTAAATCTTCTCAAATGACCAAACAAACTTCATACTTGTAGTTAGCTTTCCAGTTATGTTTAGTAGACGTGGAAAGTTTTATTGCGCTAGAGAGTAAATGAACATGTTGTAGACTGGGACTAGTCTCTAAAAGGGTTTATGTATAGTTTTTATTTTTTCTTTTATAATTAGAAAGAGGGGAAAGTAAAGTTGCATGAGTGGAATGTTAAGAAAAATTACAATATATCGAAAATTAGCCGTGTGGTTTCCGGCAGAGTAGAATAGAACCACTCCAAGTCTTCTCATGGATGCCGTAAGAGGCGACTTAGGAAATACTCAAGCTAAAAAAAAGCTCATAAACATTAATGAGACCTCTCCAACGATTCTGGCCAGCGAGGAGAGTGTAGGCCAAATCTCTCTGCTCTGGCCAAGTGTGGCTCCGGTAGTACAAAAAGAGTCATGCTCCTGCAGTGGAGACTAAAAAGACCCAAAGATGAGATGAAGATAAATATATCGAAAAGCCGGAGACGGGAATAGTAAAGATTTAGAATAGTTTTAGAGATATAAGGTTTACTGAAAACCTAAATAGGTACAGGCCAAAGAAAATATGGATGGGTGTGAAGAAATATTTTAAATAGATTGCTGTTGGTCTTCTTAATAAATAAAATAAAATAAATAACATGGATGTTGGAGCAAAGTGGAAAAGACTCAGGTGCATGCTGCTCCGATAGCATATGGAAAAGACAAGAATACATATGCCACAGTTGCCTATAATGAGAATCCAGTAAGTATATATATTTCCAATTTCTCATTCAGTTCAGTTCATTAAAAGAGCTCCAAAAAGCAAAATATCCCGGAGTTTCATAAATCAATCGACGAACTGTTGACCGTGCTGTTGTAAATAATGCATCAACGTCTGTTACAGCCTTGTTGCGATATTTAGGTCATTCTAGTTCAGTGAGTTGAACGACCTCTCGTCCTAGGAGCCGGTTCTAAGCACATTACAGTCTAATATGTCTAGGTAAACTGTATGTTAAGCCTCTCGCTGCTTGCTCGAGGAATTCCACTTATGATGACCTTGAAACGTTTAATTATGATAATTTAGGTTCACAAGAAATTTGGGTCCCTAAGGAAGGTACTTGGGCAAAGGCATTTATTATAGGCAAAAAGCTTTCACGAAAAGTACAAATACTCTTATGTGTCTTCTGCCTAATAATATTATGTATAATGAAAAGGTTTTGTGCAGAAATATGTCCATATAACGGTACTGGCGTAAAACGTAGCCTGATTCTTATAAAAATACAAAGATAACAATGTGTCAATAGATCAGTGTATAAAAAAACCGGCCAAGTGCGAGTCGGACTCGCACACAAGGGTTCCGTACCATTATCTCTAATAAGTTTTAAATTATTAAAAAATATTAAAATTTGTGCTTTTCGCAATGTTTCCTTTATCTGTGCTATAAGACGTTGTTTCGTACCAAATTTCAAGATTCTGAGTTCACCGGAAATACCCTGTAGGTTTTAATTCCCTTGCCGTCGAAAATTTGCGGTATAAACGGATGTATCTTTTGTTTGCGTTGGCTTAGACGTTTGATTTTTTCACAGCTCCAAGGGACTTGACCGGAGTATTTCATATGTATTTCAGCATGATATCTCCACGCGTTCCTGAGAAAAAGGTCTTGATAGACAGACAGACGGACAAAAAAGTGATCCTATAAGAGTTCTGTTTTTACCTTTTGAGGTATAGAACCCTAAAAAAGAACACAGAATATAAATATGATTCCGTTCATGCAAGTAGGTGCACTTATATGATCGCATGTAATCACTACGATATAAACGTCACTTGAAGCGCCCTCAATGTATGTCTATTCCAAGCTAGGTGGTGCCAACAAAAAATCTCTTACAATAGTCGCGTGCAAGCTGCAACCAGAGGCACGTGACAACAGTGCACCGACATGCAACAAAGGAAATCAATAATACGGCTGAATTAAATATGTTAACCCTTTCACTGCATGTCTATGAACTGCTCTGCATCTAGGATGAGCTTCATTGTCATTTCTTTTGTACTTTCGATAAGAATGCTTTTTGATAACATTTCCTTAACATTTCTGCAATTATATATACAGATAACCAGCCGATGAATGGATTAAGATGAAACTTGATTTGCGACCCTGGGACTTGGGGTAGTTTGTACCGCGGAATTAATTCCTTAGTTGTATAGAACATAGTGGAGGTTTTATACGGATCGGTAAGACTCAATTCTTACTAGCGCAGAATTGAAGCGAATAGCGATTTTTATGTGTCGAACTCACCTTTATCTCAACATCGTAACGCTCATTCTCTTCTGAGATTCAGACGCCGCTAAAATTCGCGCACAGACGTGCAATATCAGCATTACAATTGAGTTTGCCATATAAAACCTTCGCTTCGCTTCGACTCTGCGCTATATGAATTGCCCATAATAAATATTTTCTAAAAGGATATAAAAGTCAACCTACACAGATAAAGTCACGGGCAAAAGCGAGAATTACTATATAAGCGAAGGTCTCATATGGATATATTCTTAATAATAAACGATCCAACGAATTGCATATACAAATTTCAAACTATTTGTATGATGTAGCAAATATAATGTGGTCATCATAACGCAAGAAACAAAAATACTTATTTAATACTATTAAAAAGACGAAACTAAAATAATAACTAAACAAATCGTACAGTCCCTCCAGGTGCTCACCTCTGAGCATCGTGCCGATTCGTGCCCCAAAGGCTGGCAAGAAATGGTTTCCTCATTTCAACCTCTTCAAAACTATTTTCATACCGCATACCTTCACCGCTTGCAGTCTCGACAACGATGCACCGGGTATTTCGTCTATTCTAGTCTAATCTATTCATACTACTTCCTCTCTCCCTATTTTTAGTTCGGTCTCGTGTTTCATGTCGCCTGCATAACTGGAGACGAGCCGTGAATACAAATAAACTGATCAATATTTATGACACGCTCAGAGGAATGCTCCAGTAATATTCATAAAGTTATATGCCCATTTAGCGTTTCATTGCGCACGCTGGCTTAGATCTTCGCATATTCTTTGGTGCATGTACTGCATTAAATATGCCACAAAGGGACGCTTCGATCAAATCGAATACAGTAATCTATTATCTCGAATACGTGATATGTTCATGTTTCTGTACGTACCATTTCCAGAATTGTGTATCGCCTTGATCGCCTTCTTGAGTTTCGTGAGGCCATCTCGGTCGAAATCCAACGTCTGAAACAAAATACGGACGCATTAAACATTGACATTAATTTGTTATGCTTGAGGGATAATAAGCCTGCCAGCTGCTTTTCTCTAAGATATTTTTAAAAAGGCGATAAGCTAACAACCAATCAGTGCTATTTTTCAATGCCTATTTTCAGCATGTTTGTTAAGGTGGTCGTGTCTTCAAGGAACAGTGCCTATATGCCACATAAGAGATCAAAACGTGATTGTGTATCTGTGTCACTATAAAACATCAATACGCTAACGGTTTTCGAATTCGTGAGAGCAGTTTCACAAGTCACCTTTGTAAATATTGCGACAGGGCCAATCCAACTTTTTGTCGAACGAGTCGTTCTCCATAAAGCGCGGACTACAAAAGCGCACGGTCACCAGTCTTTGGAAGCCGGGAGCGAACATCTGCCACCCCAGTCGATTTATCAATGGCTCAATAGCCCCTCGGAAAGGCAAGGCCGAAATAACTTGCACGTACGGCACTTTTAAAACGCTCGTATGCGCTTGATCTGTTCAAGTGGCCGACTAATTTTAATTGTATGGCATCCTACTGTGATTACATCTTAATTGATATGATGTTTATTGCTTTAATGCAATACGCTTGAGATACTTTTAATAGCATCACGTAAGCTTCTCGAGACAGCTTTGCCTCACTATATTCGTAAAACACTGGCACATACTCTTTAATGAGTTTAATTTGATCCTTTCCTCGAACCAATATTGCAACAGCTGTTAAACTTTCAATTTGTTTTAGATAAAAATATTCACACCTCTTTCAGGATTAAGAGCTCTCCGGTAGTATTTTATTTAGAATCTCTATCAACCAAAAAACAAAGAAAAAACCTCTATATAAACGATTCCATGTAAAAGAGATGCTGCTGGCTACAAAACTAATTGCGTGACAGATTGAAGTGCTATGAATTAGTCAGTTGCCAATAACAAGTTAAATGAGGCAGTTCAAGTAGCCAATACAAAATAAGCAGCAAGAACAATGAAGCTAATTCTTGCTGTTAGCGCAATTACGACTATAGAAACAAAGGCTAAAGACAGATTGAATTGGGACATGCGATATCGAGTATCGGAAACAATATCGAGACGAAATTAGATTAAGACTTGAGCTTAAGTAATAAGGCCAGCTGGCAATATGGATAAAGTCATTTAATATCCCTTGGCGTCCTTTACTTACGTCACTTGTTCAGTAATAATGGCTTGGGAGTGCAAGTATATGTAATTGTCGAATATCGGCGTTCATTTTCAAAACAAAACAAACCCATATTTTGCTTGCATTATCTCTGGACAGTAGATAAACCTTTACATCCTGTCTACCTAGATGAAGACAGTTAGTACCATGGTTAAGCTGGTTCATGTTGTTCATAAAAAAGTTTCTTCGGGATAAGGGATGTGGAACGCCTTGCTTTTAGCGTCCGTAGCCAAAGGGTAAAAGGGCTGTCACAAAGTCTCCGCTGTCCGTCCGTCCGTCTGTCACGAACTAAAATTTTCACAGAATGTATAATATATGTTGCCTATTGCAGCAACAGGTTTACATTCTGTGAAAATATTATCAATCATTGTCATTAATCATACTCCAGTGTTTTTAAGCGTTTTTATAAGTTAAATTATTGTATGATGTTACGGAACCCTGCGTGAGCGATTCCGACTCGCACTTACTCGTGAAGTTTTACAAGTACAGACATAGACACATTTTGGTCGACGCGGAATATGTGCGTTTATTAGACTCGAGAAAATTGTTTTTCATTGTTATTCCAAAAATTTGCTGTGAAAACTTGTTAATGGCTGATAGCTGCAAGTTTTCCTAGCGTATGTAAAATAAAATACAAAAAATACAGAATATGGTATAATAATTGCAGGCATCCCCTTCTTGTATTTTGAAGACTCCTAGATTCGTCAAGAACCGCGATTACTTAACACAGCTTTACAAAATTATTTTTTTTGAGACACTACAATTTCATAATTAATCGGCTCTAGCGCCAGCGAGGTAAAATTGCAAGCTGAAAATATTTTAGTGCATATTTCTTCGTAAAATTTAAACAGCAATTAATATAAAGTCATAATTCTCCGCAATTTCTGCCAAGTAAACTTATTACGTAGATCTAATTGCAAGTTTCCAGCTGGGATGCAAATCTTGACTTTAATTTACGAGATGCACAAACTTTAAATATCGCTTACATTTTTACGGAAGTTACGTAACATTTTAACTAGCAAATACAATTAGGGTTGCCACCCGTATATTATAATGAAGTATTTACGTTATTTGGGGGTAATTAATTGCTTTCTATCTATATTTAATGAAAAATAGAGTAAACGAAAATACTTTATTTCACATACCTCGTTATTTCTCTTGGATAAATTTGTAATTTGTGTACAACGAAACGCATTTGCACTAAGCTGCATGTTGCGTAAATTTATTTATTTATCAATTGAAGTGCGTTAATTGACTGTATTAGAAATATGATTATTTCGTTATATAGCATAAATATTCACATATGAAATAATGGACATTAAACTTAAATATAGACTGCAAAGATGATGTAAACTAAAATAAATAAGCAGCGACAAAATATTGCCAAAAGGAATAAAGAATATGTTTTAAAGGAATAAATAAAAAATACTTTATTTCCAACGTACTTTTTTACTACTTATATGTAGTAGCCAATATACTTAATATGTACAAAAAAATTGGTTGTCTGTGAAGTCGGTTTACGGACGATAATTTTACGTGATGACGGTGGAAGAGAGATAGATGCGTATATCCCCCGATAATATATCAAGCACGCAAGCCTCTCAAAAAGGACGGTGTCGGTGACCGAAACGTGACATTTTTCATGCACGCAGCCGGTGATCATCGATTTATAAGATGTTATCACGTAAAAAAAGGTGGCAACCCTAATTACAATGGAGATGTGCAATGTTAAATAGTTATTGCGCTTTCTTCGCCGTGACCACCGACGCATGAGAGTTTGCGTAAATCACGTCATGATGATGCAATTATGTCATATCTCAAAGCATCTCCATTACACTGATGACAATCGTGCATTGTGTGTTTCGTTCGACGAAACAGTCTCGGCTTTTTTTTAATTAGAAACTTCCTAGTATGCGCTCAGTCATACTTCTCGGGTATTTCCTGTTGTCTGTTTTGCTATTCTTTGTTATAGTAACAACTTTTGAGCGTGCTTTTGCATATTCCGTCAATATACCGGGTTTTATTCCATATTTGATATAGCCATATAACTAAGAGAACTTATTTTGTTATCGCACGATTGAATTAATCATTGTAGCATTTTAGAACAATATCAAATGTGATTAATATTCACTTTTATGATGATTAATTAATTTAGTTTTTTAAGCAAAAAATTGTAATATCATCATTATAATAACAGGCTTGCACCAGGCGGGTATTATTTTGAAAAAAAAATCAACGAACTTCGCTAAGCTAACTTTTCTTTTCACTAGCTGAATTCAAACCCATTTCGAGGTATACGCTCAAGGAACAATATTTTCGATACAACATTTTTAAAACGAAGCATTACCTAGATGTGTAAAGAGAGAATTCGACGCGGTGATTCGAAGTCACGGTGGTGTAATGGTATCACACTTAGGGCGTAAACCTAAGGGACGTGGGTTCAAATCCTACCTGTGGCCGAGTTCTTTTTCATCACATATTTTCAATTTTAACATTAACTAGATAATTCAATTAAATAAATTTTGCGTTTTGTGACGTCATTCGTAGACGCATTTTTGATACGGGTTTGAGAATTATACCAAGTTGACCAAACCTAATATGCCATACCAGAGCCTGAAAAAACATTATACCACCAAGCCTGTGTCACATTTATAATACGTTCTCCAGCAGAAAGTACAAGGAAATAATCGCGGGCGGTCGGAACGGTCTCTCTAACTGCACCGCGCAGCAAAAACATGTAATTTATCGCGACCCATTATCGTAGCATTGTTCCACTATTTATACATGGGCTATGATATTACAAAACAGTTTAGCGTGGTTGCATAAAATTACGTGTAACGTTGATTTACTACTGAAAGAATGTGTGTATGTGGGTGACTGATACGATGGTTGCTGGGGTAATGTAGAATGATCGACTGAGCAATGAGGTCAGAGTGGAGCTACTAATTAAGGAGTAGAATTTTAAGAAAAGATAAGTGCGATATTTCAAACTTGATTAACATATTGCATTGATAAAATATGGCAACCGAATCGTAGAGTATACCAAAGGGTGATTATGTTTTCTAATTTTCGCTGCCTGCGCATGCTATTAGCTTTAACCAGCCGGCCTATTTGCTAACTTAGTGTACAACGTTTTGATAGTCATTTCAAAGTGCATTGCGTTTTATATATTTTTAATAAAAATAGTCAATCATAAGAAACCCGCAATGTATTTTGAAGTGACTATCAAAACGTTGGTCACTGAGTTAGCAAATAGGCCGGCAGAAGAGGCTGCGTAAATTGAGCCCAGACAAGGTCAAGTTCCTTACAAATTTCAAAATATAGATTGGCTTTTTATCTTAGATCATTTAATAGCTTTTATGGATATTAATGTAGGTAAGTGTTACAGGGATAAATTCCACAATTAAGATTTGCTCTACCTGAAATCCGACCACATAAAGTATATGAATTTGCAATACTAACGCGATACATTGCAGCATTTGCAGCCTTTAGTTAATAAAAGGAAAGGACAATTTACACATACATATTAAGCTAGACATCACACCAGTTCTCAGGTTAGTGTGGGTTACCGTCCGTTGTGAACCGTGGTCAAAAAATGCTTTAAAATGCGGCTATTTGCCCCTTTTTAAAACAACGTCATTTCGACTGCCAAATACAGCTTGCTACTAATTCAACTAACATATTATTGAAAAGCCTTAAAGTCGAAGCAGTTAATTTTTTTCTGTAATCAATACTTTTACACTAATATTATAAAGAAAAAAAAAAATTGATTGATTTAAAAATCTTTCACTATTAGAATCCTACATTATCCCTGAAGAACATAGGCTATAGGATAAATACCTATTACTACCCGTGCGAAGCCGGGGCGAGTCATGCTCCGTGGGCGAGCCGCTAAAGTACAATAAAGTACCAATTTGAGTACAAAGTCGGTCATATACGGTGACATAATTTATGTTTATTTAAGAAACAGCTGGGCGGAGATGGTCCGCAAAGAGGCTAAAAGTATTATACAGATGTTGACACGATTGAAATCATTACAAGCGAGATTAAAACCAAGTACAGCTACAGCTAATTTAACAAGCATTTTAACACACTTCAAAAAAAAAGATTATCAATTCGACCCGTATGTTTGTAATATTTCCAGAAGTTTTTGTATATTTTGTTGTATAGCTACCAGCATCTGAACATGTGGATCAAATTGCATAAGTTTAGAATAGTGGTGAATTACATAAAGCATGCCCTTTCAATATTATACAGATATTATCTTAATTGCTAATTTTGCTAATACAATACTATAATCAATCATGTAGGCGGATGTTTGGAGCTAAAATATGCTTAGTAAGCGGTGACTCAAATCAACTGTTGACTACCGTATGCGTCACGCAAGAGTATCTCGAAGAGCAATATAAAAAGTAATAAACAAGCATTTCTTTATTTTTCTTATTATTTCCGTATGATATTGTAGGGGATAAGGAGTTAAGTATCCCGATGGATGCTGAGATATAAAAGAAAATAAACGTTGAACATAGCACTCAGGAAAGAAAACACATTTCTGAATAATATTTCATATAAAAAACCAACTCAAATCAAACTACTGAATTGATTGTGATGAAAATTAAATAGGACCATCCTTAAAGCATACCCTTTCACACAAAAACAATTAAAATCGGTTCAGAAATGACGGGAGTTATGAGATAAGAAGCATTAGAAAAAAATGTACACAATCGAATTGATAACCTCCTCCTTTTTTTGAAGTCGGGTAAAAAGAGAACACAGGTGTAGTCACACTACCTATATCAACGTGACCTTAAAAACGTTCGTCGTTCAATTTGCGAATTAATTGAATTTATTCTGAAAAAGCAAACCTGTTTAGAATTTCTTTCCATACCGTTTGGGTCACGCCATGTTTCTATATAGATTATATTATATCGTAAGAGATTATTTATTTTGTATAATACATTATTCATTTTCATCACTATTTTTATTCATAAAATAATTATCACCATTCTGCTTGTAGATCCCATGATAAATTAGTCATACGACCTGCATATGACACTACTCCAAGTAATTTAATTAACTTTATTTTATTATTCTTATGTACTTACGTCATTTTTTCATTACGAGTAGGTATGTACGTTATTTACAGTTTATGTTTATTAGATTTCAATACTAACTTTATCACGTCATTGACAAGGAGTTTACCTTTTCTGGGTAAGACAATCTATTCGCGTAATACTATGATTCTTCTTTTTGTCGTGTCGTTGGCTGAAAACGATATTTTTTATTTTTAGTAGATCGCTACTTTTTACCTATTTCAGAAGCGTCAAAGTTTAATAACGCAATATCGATATAATCTGCCACTTCCGTACTAAAAATAACTATCAAGAATTCAAAATTGATTCGGTCGTTCTGTACTTTTCATCAGGTGAATTCAGGTGGGATGTTTGCCTACTTAGACAGAAAAAATATAAAGTTTATGATTCGTATCTCTGTGTATTTTTTTTCATATGGGTTTTACTATGTCAACTAAAAACGAGGTTCGACGAGACTTGCTAAAGGGCTCCGCAAAAACCTGTATAACCATACACCCGTCAGGGAAAGCGGTTGACCTTGTGGCCAGCGCATCGAAAGTTTGTTCAAAATTATCGAACCACAACACGGCCGTGGTCTTTAGGAAACCTGTTTATCAATGCTGATGCTTTGAGTTGGAAACAATTCAAGACCTGACAGAGCTCATCTACCCCAACAGTACCAGTAATGGTACGGACACTTCAATAATGGTCGACGTACTTTGAAATCTTTTAATTTATTAATGAAATAAGACCAAGAGAAATCCATCCCGTAGCAAACCCTGTAATGATTAATAAACTACTCAACAAATTATAAAGTCCATGGAAACCGTCACATTGCGGTAGCTTGCCCAAAAGGCTTGCCAGCATCGCCACGTTGGATGGCAATGCTTATCCTTTGACCATGTAATTGCCACCCTTTAGTTCAAGGGCCTTTCAAATTAGACCATTATGTACAACAATGAATACAGATTTGAGTAGTGAAATGACTGCATAAAAACAAGTCTGTTTTTTTGAAGGGAGGCTTTGCAAGGCATTAAAACTTTCTCTCTACACTACCCACGTCCGAGGGATTTCCAGCAAATCTCGCGGGCTTTACTGAAAACCACTGGCATGAAGAATAAATGAAAAATGAAAAGCACTACACTACTAACGAGCTTCTGTGTTTCGTGTGTTTAAAACGTTAAGGACTTTGTCTTTCGTTGAAGAGTATTTTGTTACCTTCGTACTCGTCCCTTGGTTGAGAAAAAAATTGTATGTTAATATTTAAACGCCAGAATTGTAGACAACATTTTTTCAATTGTTTAAGTCATAATTTTCCACAGAATGGCAAAAGGATCTTCAGAGTTTTCCAAAAGGTAGGTTTAGCTATGGCAATCCTGTCGATTAAAGTTACTTATCTAAAAGAGAGGATAGATAATTAATAAATTGCACGGTAACTAACGCATCCCATCAATACATTACTTATTTAAATAACTTTTATACTCCTAATTAACTGTATGTTATAGTCATCACAAGTCACGATAAATACTGACTTGATATATATATGTCTTGTTTTTTGTTTAAGGAAGGGAAAGTTGATTAAGAGCAAAGTTAAATAACAGCCAGCTCATTAAGTAAAGCCTTGGTTGGCGGATATTTTCATTAAACTAGACATCAAAGTGTAATTAATTTTGCAGTTATTCCCTTGTCAACGAGCGAAGTTTTGTACCACAGTCAAATTCCTTCTTCGATGTACATTTCCATCGACCAAAACGTAGGACACGTTACTGTACGGTATGAGAACGGCCTTTAATTCTCCCTACTATGTCTTTAGGCCAGTTAACCCTTTGTTAACTAGCCTATAGACATAGTAGGGAGAATTACGGCCGAAGCCATTGCGAAGCGATCTTGACATTATTAAAATATGTTAACGAAGTCAGCTGCTGGCCGACATGTTTACACATGTTTGTACATATTTTAATAATGTCTATATCTCACGTTAGATTGAAAAAAAAAGAGCTATTTACTTATTCAAATCTTGGGTTGAGGAAACTATACTGTGGTTTTTAGCCTGATACTGTGCCTGCTGGGCAAAGCCCTTTTCATTCTTCAACAGATCCGAATCAAATGCAGCTCGCTGTCAACCTCTCAAGAACCTGTTCATCAGGTACACAAAGAGACCTCATCATCATTTCGAGTAGGTGTCACGGTCAATCGACCATGCACACCCTGGTGTCAGAGTTCTTCGAAACAGCCTCTCGGCCTCTGACGTGGTTCCTTTAATGAGTACCAGATGTCAGCCGGGACCACCGGCTTAACGTGCCTTCCGAAGCACGGAATCATCTTTATTATCAGCTAATCAGGTGATTCAAGCCTGCCATTGTCCTAACTAAACTGGAAACAACTAAACAAAGTATGCTTCCGGTGGGAATCGAACCCACGACCCCGGGTCAACAGGCAAACGCCTTAACCACTGGACCACGGAGGCTGTTGCAGGCTAACAAAGCGATCTAACGGGCAACAAACAATGTACAGTAATAGAAACTAAATTAATTAACATCAAACTAAACTAGCTTTCACTATGAAAGCTTATACTAGCTATAGGTACTAAGATATTGAGAAGAAAGGAACAGATATTAACTCCCTAGGTACTCAAAACGTGTATGCTATAAAGTGCGTATTTCACAACATTCAATTCCAGGACAAAAGCAATAAGGGAAATCGCACGCCACCAAAGTTGCATTAACACAATACCTAGTTAGCAATTAAATACATTAGCCGTGAATGTTTTGACTCCGATCGTCCACACCACACATAATTAAGAGAAAGTACGTGTAATGCATACGAGTTCATCGTTTTGCACTTTCGCTTTATAACATGTGTTTATTATCGATCCCGTTTGGGTGACCAACGGAAATCCGTTGTTTTTTCCGTTTTTAATTTGTATTACATAAGATCATTTATAAAATTTTTTTTTTTTGAGGCTCGACATACAAGTGTCTATTTAGGTGAAGTGCGGTGCGATTAAAATTATTACTGTAGCTTTCCATTTCACCGAACGAAAGCTACAAATAATAATAATTTTAATCGTTGATACCTGTGATAATGATCCAAAATCAGCCAATACATATATGTATTTGAAATATGTATGAAATGTAGTATAAGAAGTTTAAAAAAAAAGCTACAGCCTTGCCAAAAAAATTATAGCCCAATATCACGTATGGGTGCGTAAGGACTCTTAATTTTTTGAGGCATCAAGAAGTAATGGCGGAATAAAGAAACTCACATTCAATGCATACAAACATGAACTTCAAACGTAAGTCTTATAAGTCTGCTGAGAGACCAGTACTACTCTCTACGGAAGTGAAACCTGGGCTACGAAAAAACAAGAATAAAATCGGTAAAATGTATGCCTCTGAAATGTGTATGCTGCGTTGGTCGGGTAAAGTTATTCTAAAATATAAAAAGTGTAACGAACTCTTATGGGGAGTTCCAAAGTTTTGCTGCACCTATTGCCGGGACACTCATTGAGACCAGATTGAGATATTATATAAGAGCATATGTTGCGAAAACGCGATGGCCACATTGTTAAAGTGTCCTTCCATGACTACAAAAAAAAAGAGAGGCATAGGCAGACCACAGGCGACGTGGATGACAAAGGAAGGACTTAATGTGGTTTGTCAGTTGACGAAGCTAAACAGCGGAATAGATGGCGCCATCAGAATCAACTTAAACTATATTCATAAGTAAGCCTAGATCATCCTACTTAAGACATCAGTCAACAGGAAAAAATCATCAAGATAACAATCAAAAACTTAATGGGAAACAGTGGTAATTATTAAATTGCCTCATTAATTTTCCTAGAATCTTCACAACCTTTGTTGACAACAAGACTTCGAATTATTAAAGTTTTATTTGTTTTGTCGAATAAGTTTTTTATTTGTTGTTTAGGTAGACAAAAGTAATAATGAAAAGGTAGTAAAGATTTTAAATGAGTGTCATAAATAGGCAGTAACGTTTTTCGTTTTATAGCGGACGGTTGTACGAATACAACAAAATAACAGTTGAAATCGTTGGACCGAAGCGAATTACGGCTAAAAGCGTTCGGATGTCTTTAAAAATAGTACAATACAGTCAGCTTTTGACGTTTTTTTTTTTTAAATCTATGGCTTTTGCAATGACGATCGACGTCGCTATAAAAAGAAATATATGATTTGTGGTTTTTTACACATTTTACCGTATATATAGATATATACGTTATCACTTCATCTTTATTCTAGTCTTAAGAAGTCCATTGCTGGACAAAGGCCTCTTTCGAACATTCTTCGTCCCATCCCATGTTAGGATATTGCTATACTCACCACAGGCAGGCGGGTTGGCGAGCACAGTTTCATTGGTTTCTTGTGCCCTTCGGAAGCATTTTTAAGCTGGGGAAGGATAAATATTTGTGGTATTTGGGTACGGAATGAAGTATTGTGATACTACTTACTCACTCAGAGGAATGGGGGAAAAGGAAGTAGCAGCTCGGGAGACTGAGCGCGTGTACCCGATGCCATACCTGTAACCACCGGACAGTTGAGGATGACACCCTTGACTTAGTGCGGCAGATTAACGACGCAAAGAATTATTAACGATTACTCTTGTTAAGCAACTGACCAAAACTGAATATTTTTCGGAATCCTTAAGCTCTGTTAGATGCTTTAAGGTATCTTGAAATATCTGGCAATAATATTGGTCAAGACATATAAAAAAAATTTATGAAGATTTTTAAAGTGACAAATATCTACACAGTCAATGGTTAAAGTATAATTTTGAAAACCATCTAGCGATTTGTAGCGACATATACAAGGTATATACATATAAGTAAGAAAAGAGGTAAGACTAGTAAGAAGAAAGGCCATCTAGAAAGAGCAGATAGGAACTAACAAACAGCTTACAACGTATACTCCGATTCAAAAGCACAAACTACATACTAGTAAATGTTTTCAGTTACATCACAGAATAAGTACTTACATCTACTTTTCGAACTAAAATCCTCAGAACACTGAAGCTTTTCATCTATTGTAAGTATTATAAAGACAGCGCATAGATGAATCTTTGACCTTTCTCCTGATAAAATACTCATAAAACTGCAGTCAACGAGGCAAAAACTATTTTAATGAAGAACGTCCTCTGGATAATCATCGTGTTTTAAATAGACGTGTCACAAGATGATAAAAGATAATGAGATTAGTCATCACCGCGGCGCGGCGGAAAGGTCTATCTTGTTCCGTTGAATGCAGTTGCTGCAATAAGGGCAGTTTTACACTTTCAAAGGAAATATAGAGAGCGATCTGAAGGCATGAATGGAATGAACTCGCGAACGTAATAAAGAACGTACTTATGACGAAAAAGACAAAAAGTATTTAATGACCGTAAAACAAAGAGGGGTTTTTTTTTTATTCGGTGATTGTCACTTCACTAAGTATTTTTTGTAAGCGATTTTTTTTGATAAAATCACATACAGATAAAAATAAATATTCATTTACTACGCACTTACTAGCTTGTATTGTAGTTAAGTGTTAAGTGTAGTAAACTAATTATCAAAATTGTGATTGCGACATGCTCTTCTGTATGCTATCAATATAAGAAGGCTAAAAAAAGTAGAGCACTATTTGATAATTTCTCTAAAGCATGATGCGTTTAATCGCGTGGTTCAATTACTGGGTAGCAACCTTTACGTGGGCCAAACTCTTCACTATGCAACATGATGGCATTTGGAGATGAGTCACCGGTTGCCGACCTTTTGGGCCTAAATAGATAATAGGCCAAGTACTACAAACATTTGAAGTATTTTGGGTCCAAATAATCTTCAACAAAGAGAAATACGATATTCTCTTATGATTATGAGTGTACTATCATTTGGGGCATTGGCCTTGACCCTGACCTCTGTTTACCCCATTACCATCATCACCATCAGGTCTTTTTAGTCTCCACTGCAGGAGCATGACCCTCTCTGTACTACCGGAGCCATACTTGACAGCCAGAGCAGACAGAAGATTTGGCCTACACTCTCCTCGCTGGCCAGACGGGTTGGAGAGGTCTCATTGATGATATACCCCATAAGGAACGTAAAAAACATGAACACGTACTCTTAATCTTAACTTAGTTTATAAAAAAAAAAACATAATTTGCTTCATTTATGAAACTACCGATTTTGATATCATAGTTTGAAAGTTTTAATTTATTTAAGTTTTATTTATTGAAATAAAATTTTCCTAAAAGAGCTATAATATTAATGGTGCAAACGAAACTAATTAGTCTCATCTGCACCATTGATGGTGCAAGTCAATGGTACATACGGTACGACGGCATAAATAGAATAATTTTGTTAATAGAAAGGTGAAGTATAAGTATCTTGAGTTTTTCCGTGCTTCAGAAGGCACGGTAAATCGGTGATTCATGAGTTCCGCCACTATTAGGCAGTGGATAAACCTATGTCAAATGCCTTTAGGCAGCTTGACAAAGACTATACTTTAATATTGTTGCTTGTTACTGTAAACAAATGAGTTGTCTATCTTGGAATCAAGTTATTTTAATACAAAAATTATATACAAAATAGCCTATAATAAAAAATGTCTTCTTACTTCTATTAAAAATATAGTGAACGTTCCGAAAGCTGACTTTTTGCGGAATTTTTGTCATTTTCATGCGGCATTTGCTTTCCGTGTCTAGTTCAGAGACAGTGACAAAGAGCTAACTATTCGTTTATTCAATTTGTAGTCGTTTCCAGCTGGCGCATCGCCAAATCTAATGGCGAGATAGTTTCGTTTGCTAAACAGTTAGGTTCTAATGAAACTAGAATCGTGCTAGCTTAAAATTCTAGTTTGTTAAACCGAATACAGATGGTTTTAACACGGAATTTACATTTGGAAACGCGAAGCCATCAAAGGAATTTAGCTAGCCAGCATAGTTCGAATGTAAGGCTTTGTGCAAAGGCCAGCTGTAAGCGGTTAACTATTGTTTGGTTGTGTAAAGTCAGTGTAGTGCTAGCGAGCCATTGACTTGAATACATAGCCCGCATAAGGCTGCGTTTCCACCAAGATGTGAGAGGTAGCGGAGCAGTGCGAGGATGCGTAGTGAAGATGTGAAACGAGGTAAGTGTTTCCGCCAGAGATGTGAGAGACCGCCAAGCGGTGCGAGGATGCGAAAGGGTGTGCAGATGAGCGATGAGAGAATGTGTAAGAGGGCTCTTTGCAGATTTCTTCATCGCAAATTTTCCGTACAATATACACCTACCTCTAACAAATTCTGTCTTACTCACTAGTGACTGCTAGCAGTTTCTTGCTCGCCAGGCCT
Source organism: Elegia similella (assembly GCA_947532085.1). Classification (NCBI taxonomy): domain Eukaryota; kingdom Metazoa; phylum Arthropoda; class Insecta; order Lepidoptera; family Pyralidae; genus Elegia; species Elegia similella. Next base: position 23,248,979 of record OX383926.1, on the reverse strand, counting down.
AGAACACATCCCTCACAACACAAGTTCGCTCCGCTAAGCCATTTCCACCAGAGCTTTACCCAGAGGTAAATGAAAAGATAATTGGTTCTTAAAAAACACGTTCCTTGCTACTCATCCTAGCACATCTCTAGTGTAAACGAAGCCTTACAGTCCCTGCGAGTGGCTGCTTGAATATACCGGCAAGCGGAACGCCCAGCCGCAATCTGCCCCACAATGAGTAGTGTGAACACGCTTTAGCCTAATGCGCACAAAGTCGAAAGTTCAACATAATTTAATATTTTGTAAACCGTGTTATGAAACTATTTTTTATTTCTGTAGTTATGATATGACATAAAATATAGATCTCTCATTAACATTACCTATATCGTATACTCATCATCATCAGGTCTTTTTGGTCTCCACCGTAGGAGCATGTCCCTCTCTGTACCACCGGAGCCATACTTGGCCGGAGCAGACAGAGGATTTGGCCTACACTCTCCTCGCTGGCCAGACGGGTTGGAGAGGTCTCATTGATGTTTATGAGCTTTGTTTAGCTTGTATTTCCTAAGTCGCCTCTTACGACCTCCATGGGAAGACTAGGAGTGCCGAAAAACAAGACGGCTAATCTATCGTATGTTTAGAGCTAAATTCATCTATTCGCATTCTTTTTATCTCTAAATGTACTTACTAAGGCTAATACAGACCTATAAATTTCTATCACCATGATTTATTTTATTACTTTTAGATTATACCTCCTTCTTTAATAATTCGCATGTTCAATTGCTTTAATTAAACCCTTTTTATATCGACGATATTTGAAATTCTATTTTCATAATAAACTCAATCCAAATAAGTATAGTTAGTCATGTTATAATTAAATTAATATAATATAGGAAGTATCAAATTAACATAGCAATGACAGCTACTTTCATGCGTGAATTGAGTAGTACTGGTCGTTTCCTTCCTCGTATGAATAAGGTTTTAAAAGCAATAATGACAGACTCAATAAGGAGAAATAAAACCGTCCAAGTGCGAGTCGGACTCTCGCACGAAGGGTTCCTATCGTTATCTATAAAAACGGCAAAGAAATAATGTCTGTTATTTTTAAAGTGGATTTAACTAAATATTCTGTGAATATTTCAAGCGTCTACCAATCGCCGTTATCAATATCGAGCAAAAACAAGCAAAAAAATCACGTTTGTTGTATGGGAGCCCCATTATATTTTTTGGGTTCCGTACCCAAAGGGTAAAAACGGGACCCTATCAATATCGCTCCGCTGTCTGTCTGTCTGTCTTATGCACTGGCATCTTATGTCATGGTTTAGATGCACGACCGCCTGTACCTACATTGGATGAGTTATATTCCGCCTCCGATAGTGACATAGAAGAGGCTGATAAAATGTAAGATCCATCGACGACATAATAGGAGGCGTAATATTGTCACCTCAGGAGACAAAATATAAGCAAATGGTGGAACGGATACAGAATAAATTCAAGAGATTTCTATATCTTAAAATGTATGGTGTTTACCCGTTCCATCCACTAATGTACCCTACATTGTTTGTGCTTGGGATGGTTGGGTACAACACGCTGGAAGTTAGACGAAATGTGAGCCTAGCGACATACTTGTTCCAGCTGCTGCGGGGTTGGAACAGCAACCAGGCAGTATTGCAGTGGATAGCGCTTAGCGTGCCGGACCGATACGTGTGGCGGAGGCGGCAACCCCCTCTGTTCGCGATACCGCAAGCGCGAACGAATTTATTAGGACAAGCGACAATTACCAGGGCTATAAGAGCTCTGAATGGGGTCGCTAATAATATAGACCTGTTCAACTGTAGCTTGACTGAATTCACAAAGGCGATCACATATGAATTATGTTATAACGTAAGAAATACGGATGTCTAGGTGGTAGCACACTGTAAACTAGTGTATACAGGTCAATGAAATAATAAACTACCTACTCTATTGCATTGGGTAATACTGTAAAAATAGAGTAAGTGAATGAATAAATAAATAAATAAATAAATAACAGATTTTGTAAATTCGCCTCAGGTGAACGTCGATAACTCACTTTAACTGCAGTTTCTGCGACGCGTTGCAAAGGCAAAGTGGATTCTTGTATGTCGTCTCGACACTTACAAATTTATAGAATTCAACCTATTTTATGGGTACCTTTCTCTCTCACATGAAGACACTTGTTGAAATCAGTGTTTAAAAAAACGTAATCCTACAGAAAAGTCTTCTCATCTGCGCGTTCATCAACGCGGATGAATTCTCTGCTTTGGTGCATCGGAGCCTGGGGCTCGCCATTATGATAGTATTTGCTGTGTTATGATTTGGTAGTTTGTTACAGTCGTTTCGCTGCCAGATGCCAAATTTACTTAGGAAGCTCCAAAAGCGCAGACAGATGCCGGTGAAAAATTCTCTATTTGACCGAGCTGGGAACCGACCGTCATCACATCACTATGAGTCAGTGGTATTGTTTAACTTTAAAATATCCACCGTACCACCAGGGGTATGGTCAGGGGTATGGTGGGTCTGTAATGAACCCAACGACCCTCATGTAGTGGACTGGCGTCTTAGCCACTGCATCACGGAAGCCATAAAAAAAACTCACGTTTTCGGCAGAAACAATGGATGCCTGCTATAGACTTCTCCATTTATAGTTGATTTATAGGCACACCAGTTGGTATTGGTTTCCTACGCTAACTCGTAGGACATATCGTTTTAAGTATAGTTGCTTAGCTTTCGAAACTTTACTTTACTTCACACTACATATATCTATTTGTAGATTGAATTCAGTTTGCCTAAAACCCAACCTATGTATACCCAATACATGATCGTCGAAATTTACTTGCTCGTAATTTAAGATTATTAGAGGAAAGCGCGCTCCGCTTTTGACTGAAGCACCGCATCTTTCATGTGACCTAAATTTATATGAGGGCTGACACGAAAGTATGCTTTAAACGCCCATAAATTATTTACATAACTACACACACTTCATGTCAGAAATTAATTATGCATTCAGAATGCACTGCGGCTTACAATTCTAGTGTTCCGCCGTAGTTTACTGTACTAAGCCTAAAGTTTCTGACACGACATAAAAACGACTATCAGACAGTGTAAATACTTCATGTCAGAAATTAATTATGCATTCAGAATGCACTGCGGCTTACAATTCTAGTGTTCCACCGTAGCTTACTGTACTGAGCCTAAAGTTTCTGACGCGAGATAAAAACGACTATCAGGCAGTGGAGTAGACGTTGTCAAATTGTAAAAACTCCTCAACTAATGGGATCGAAATGGCCGGTCCAACTGACAAATCTCACGTCAGATCCTATTGCTTCTAACTTTCGATTCTTACAATTTCGTATGTTACTTAAACAAGCAATTTCAGCGCTCTTTTAAAGTTTTAACTGTGCTTTTATACCTCCAATCCCTGGATTAACTAGCCAATTTCAGGTTGAATGTTTCCTCCGTATCATCATCATCTAAGCGTATTCTTGGTTCATCCATTTTCAGCGTCGGAACTGAGGTTCACTATTATGACAGCATTTGTGCTGTACAATATGATTTGGCTAAGGTTTTTACAGCCTTGGGTAGCTCCAGTTCCGCGGACAAATACCAGTATTTGCCCACGCAGAGAATCGAACTAGGAGTCATTTTAATTTCTCCTCCTTATACAAAGCTCCATTTACGGCACTGAACGGAATGATACAACTTTGTTTTAAGTACTAGGTAATTTTTTTTTTATTTAAGAATGGAGACTAATGTGGCATTAGAACTACTAGTAGCAAGCAACAAACTTCTCAATTTACTTAAACAAGCTTCCGGGCATACCTACGCGTAATCTTATCTGGTACCTCATTAAACTTTCTATTCTACATACGATATGCATAAACATTTTAATTTCCATATCTCGAGATGATGCGTCAGTAACCTAGTGACCGCCTCTGCCGTGCCTTTCTACGGTTTGTTTACTTTTGGCAGATACTTCGTACACGTTGCTAGCCCGCGTATTTTGCGGTTATTACGGCTGGATGGTAAGCGAAAGGAAATATACTGGTTTCCATTACCAAACAACCCGAAATAGCTCGAGAGGCCGTTTTAAGGGTGTGTATGCAATAGTAGTGAAGTATTTTGCGATACGATAACATGGAATACGGTTCAAATATGCTCTCATTGATATGGCGAGGCATTTCATCTATTCGATTAACTGCAGCTCAATTCTTTTCTTTTTGGGGTTCTGTACCTCAAAAGGCAAAAACAGAACCCTTATTGGATCACTTGGTTGTGATCACTGAATACACACCCTTTTTCTCAGGAACGCGTGGAGGTATCACGCTGAAATTCATATCAAATACTCAGGTCTACTGTCCCTTAGAGCTGTGAAAAAGCCAACGAAATCAAAAGATAGAGTTTATGCCGCAAATTTTCGACATTCGCTAGGGAATTAAAACCTTCAGGGTACTTCCCGTGAACTCAGAATCTTGAAATTTGGTACTAGGCAACGTCTTATAGCACGGATAAAGGAAAACATGCGAAGAACATTTATTTTGAGTTACATCATAAAATAAAAATATTTTTAATAATGTTACGACACTCGTAAGGGAATTAAAACCTACAGGGTAAAGTACCCTAGTAAGGGAAGTCCCTTGAACTCAGAATCTTCAAATTTGGTACGAAACAACGTCTTACCTATAAGATCTGTCCTAACAGATATAGGAAAAATTGCGAGAACCATTAATTTAAGTTACAGAATATAATAAAAATATTTTTATAATTATTAACTTATTATATATGATGTACGGAACCCAATTTCGAGAAGATGATCGACATAAATATCAACGGATTTACAATAAATGTTAAGTGATTTTTTGATGACCTTTCTTTTCAGGTAATAAATAAGTTAAATTTCATGATCGAATTTTCAAGGTCGCGCTTAGGCGGCGTTCGTGACCGCCAGCATTGCGTGTTCTCACGAATACCGTGATCGATTCTGTAACGTATCGTGATTTGCAGACGTTTTGCCGATATATCGTTATCGATTGATATCGGTCTAGATAAAATTGTGTATGTATCCATAGAGGGGTACTTATCCCCCTTCCTAGAAAGCGACTTTATAATAAAAAGCTGTTGTGAAACATCATCATCAGATGTGGTGTGACACCATACCGCGTATCGCCAGGGTGTACCAATAAATGTTTCCGGGATGATTGCATAAATGCGGATGCCGTTTGACCAAGGCTTAATGCCCGAAGTCAGTAAGTCAGTAACGGGCAATCAAGTTAGCGCAGCACTGGTCAAACCATATTTAATATGTATTTATAGCCATTTTACGACTCGATAGAAGAACCGAAATTTAATACATTGAGTAGCATCATCATTTCGTGTAGATAACACGGTCAAACGACCATGCACACCCTGGTGTCAGAGTTTGTCAGAGGCCTCTGACGTGGTTCCTTTAAAGACTTCCAGGTGGCAGCTGGGACCAACGGCTTACCGTGCCTTCGCCTCGTCATCGATCTGATTCCCCCTTACCCCAAATATAAATCCTGGCGACACACCTGTGATAAAATACGTAATACCCGTATGATAAAAGAAAATCCGTATCAAAAGCAGTAAAACAGTTGTATATTTGGGAATTTAATATTAGTTTATATTAACCAACATTTAGGATAAATTACGTATCATGCCGCAGGAGCGTTCACAAGGCCGAAGGTACCACCTACACATCTCCTGCTGGTCCCACCCAGCCAACACATTAAAATACCTAATATATTACGTGGGGGAAAAAGTAATTTCGTATTTTGTATGGAGACTTTATCCGTTCATACATAAAAGCTTATATCGACTTTGGGTTTGGATTTTTTGGGATTGCAGTAGGATCATAAATATTAAAATTTTATTAGCGTCGTATTTTGCATGTTTTCCTCTTGTATAAAATGTGTATAAAATGATGTCGCTTCCGCTGCCTGTAGCTTAGATCTTTTAAACTACTCAATGGATTCTAATGCAGTTTCCAGCAATAGATAGAGTGATTCAAGAGAAAGGTTTATATGTATAATTTACTGCCCCATATTAGTATTTACATTGCACATGTGCAAAGCTGGGGCGGTTCACTAGATTTTGATAAACTTTAAAAAATGCGTAGAATTTCTTCGGTAATCCGATTAATTTTAACTGACAAAACATAATCGAAAAAAGGCAGGAAAATAGTTTTGTTAACATTTTTAAGCCAGTACTGCACGAAATTGTGAAAATTTACGTGTTTTCAAATCACTAGTACTAAGTGCTGAATTAATTAAATACATCAAAAGTATTTCTATAATTTAGGTCGATCCTTGAACAAGATCGCCCTCTTGTTGGAATTTGAAACGGATACATATGAAATTTAAATATGATATATTTATGTTATGATATCTAAACACATTTTTCTTCGTAAACTTTGTAATTTTTATGTCTAAAACAATAATTTTCACATAACAATATTTATATTTACATCTCGGAGGCCGCCCCCTTTCTTATTTTTTTTTATAAAAATAAAAATATTAAAACTTTTCATCTTTTTTCCTAATCGCCTAATGGTTCTGCGCAGCCTAATGGCTTGCGCAGTAGCGACGTTTTTCGTTCGCGCTGCACCCGCTTAAGTATTCTTACTTCTTACTTACTACCAGTCACACATAATACAGCATAATTGAAGATATTTTGCTACTTATGTATACATAAAAATACGAAAAAGCTTTCCCTGACCTAATATTGAAAACGTCTTATAAATCGATGAACGCAGGTTGCATGCACTAAAAAGTGTCACGTTCCATGTGCAAGCGAAATCGTGGAACAAGCAATTGAGAGGCACGATCTGCTAAGTGCTCTGCTTGTGTGTGACACACCGTTATCATGTAAAATCATTGTCAGTTAACAGACTTTACAGACAACCAATTTTTTTATAGTATCCTCAGCTGTGATGCGTCCTCGGAGCCCTGAAACCGCTATTATGACAACAATCATGCTGTAATATGATTTCACAAAGTTTCAACGATCATCCACTTTTTTGGCTGAAAGGCTTTAAATCCTCACTTTAAACTGCAAACAGTGGTTCATATAAGTTTGGAGGGTTAGGGCATCGCAACCCAAAATTTTAAATGATATCTCCATTTTCCTACAAACAATTTATTTCAAATGGCTGATCTAGACCCTGAAAAATTCAGGTACAGCCTTAGATATAAAACAATAATGTTCTTATCTTATTACACTATCCTTTACATTAATAAAGGTTTTTCAATTTCTTTAAGTAAATTTTTGTAGAGATGATCTCGACAAGTGTATGAATGGATGGGCGGAAGTTGCGATGGATAGAAACAAATGGAAAAACAAGGGAGGCCTTTGTCCAGCAGTGAGACATCTACAGAAAAATATACAACTAAAATGAAGAAAAACACTCATGCCTTGAATTCTTCAATGTAATGATGAAACAGATTCAATGGATATGTTATTTTTTAAATTAAGATTGTTGTTGATGTTGTTCTTTGAACCAATGTGAGTCATCAAATGCATCCATCATGCATCTTCCTCTTCTCATAACCCTTTTTTAAAGACATGTGTTAAGTAGTAAAGAGGGTTCTATACCATCCTGAATATCGGATCCGATGAGAGGGACACCGCTATACTTTAGACATGACACGAGATATCTCCAATTGTATAACCATAGGAGAGACAGATTTATTTTAACACTGTGGCTTTATATTAACACCATTCATAACCCTTCTCCATCAACTAGGTACTTTATTTCTTGGACTGACAGTCCCCTTTGAAGAGGCTGCTTATAATCTGAAGAAACTGTGTGGCATCTCTTATTGGAATGTCCAAGCATGACATCTACAAGAGAAGTTCATGGGATATCCAGTATTCACATGAGCGAGGCCTGCAGCATACGCCCTGCAGTTCTATGCTTCCTCAACAAGCTGGGTTGGCTTGGGTAGAAGAAGAAATGGCAACCCCAGAAGAAATTAAAATAAAGAAGGAGAGCTAAGACTCTCCAAAGCATAACACCGATAGGAAGGCAGTCTTCTGCTCACACACAATGGGCCCAACATACAAGAGGCCTAGGTGTGGAAAATTGCCCACAGACCTAGGTGAACCTCTTGGATTTGTGGTGGAAAAGCCATTTCAAAAGCCAACTTGTTCACTATGACTGGTTGACATTTGTCAAGTTATCAGGTGAGATGATTATAGTAAAAACCATGAAAACTTGGTTTTAATTTCTCAATGAAAATGGCAAAAATTAAATAAGTTTTGCACAACAAATTCCACAGAATTTAGTTAAAATCTGTAGGTAACAAAATATCATAGAAAAAACAGAAAGAAAAATAAACCTCTAGTAACTAAGGGCGTAAATATTCGTTGTAAAGGGGTTTAACAGGTAAAACATATGTTTCTCGTAACGGACTTAAACGAGGGATTGATTTCCAGTAGTAGTTAAACAAGAGATACGTTACCTCCTCCAAAGCGTTGATTGTCTGCCGGCATTGTGGCATTCGCGAAACAAACGTAGATGTAGTTGGTGAACTGTAGTCATCTCGAGTTTCCTCAATAAATTCGCCGATACCAATAAGACCCGGCATTCTGAACACAATCACTCACGGTACACTTCAGTTAAATCCTTTCACATTCGTTTATAATATCACTCAATACAGTAAACGAACGTTAAAACTGAAACCGAGCACATTGTCACGTACAAAACACTTCTGCGCAAATAAAAACAATAACGCATCTAAACGCTACGCTCAAACCCACCCATTTCGCTCGTGACAAATGAAGTACTAAATTGATTGAATGAATGAAAAGCTGAAGTGATGTGATGATACATGAATGATATCGAACCGGAAATGAGTAGGTAGTGAACGAACATAAAATGAAATGTTAAGGTAGTTTTCCACCAGTAATCTACCAAGAACCAATAATTGTATTTGCGACAGTTTTATGAGGTAGTAATGGCAACACAAGACAGTGACAATGACGGAGCTGTCACGAGGTATGTCCTACTTTTGAAGAATAAAAAATATTATAATTGGCAAAATAATGTGGTAAAGAATTGATCTAAAATATTTTATTTGTCCTATGGCTTTTCTTCAATTGGTCTTCATGAATTAATTTGTATCCATTTTAATCATTGAATAAAGCTAGTATTTATTTTACAACAAAACAAATATTTTAATAATTTCAAGGGAATATTAATACATAACTTTATTTTGAACAATTAAAGAAATCGCCAACTGTGATCTTTTTCCTAAATTACCGCAATAGGTCGAGAAATGTATGTACAGAGGAATATAATGATGAGCAGTGATGAACCATGTTTCTTTACCTTTCAGGAATTGGAGAAGTTTGGTCAAGACTATTTGATCACCGGCCGTTCTTAAATGGTGAAATAAAGTTTATGCTTAAAGAATTTGAGGTAAATTTGTATCCTGTGACTACACATCAGAACGGCCAATAGTAAATAAACTTATAAAATAATATTTTTTGTAGGAAAAGAGAGGTGATCGGGAAGTAGAGAATTTATTCTCCATTCTTGAGAAGCTTACTGAAATCAAGGATAACCAAGTGGACAAAATTAAGAAAAGTGGAGAGGCTGCCTTGCCTTTTTTGAATGAGAAAATTGAACAAGCTTTGCACCTATGTGAAGATATTGAAAAAGAATATATTGATATTCAGAAGGTAAGAAATGTGAATCATAACTCGGATTATAAGTGCGAAAGTGATATTTGTTCTTGGTTTGTGAAACCTTCAAGCCCTATCTACTTAAACAATCATCATGAAATTTTGCATACTTGTTGTCTGGGGTACGGAGATGGACTTAGGGTATATTTTATCCCAGGTAAAAGTACTGTTCCCAAGGGACCAACATTGACGTGAGTGGAGCCATGGGTGAAAGCTAGTAGGTGAATAAAGGCAAAAAACCAAGTTGAATAACGACAAATAGAGTAGGTATGTTTTTAAACAATGCTTAGAACCCTAGCTAATATGCTCTTAATTTTAAATTGTCTGTTACACCTGGTGCTTCCACACAGCAGTTATATAATGTTACAAAATTATGTGTAACAATCATAACGTTCTATAACAATATAGATTATCCAGAATGTTATAGAATTACACATAGTTTTTATTTTTTATAACGTTATATAACTGCTGTGTGGGAGCACCTAAAGATACCTACTCGACCAACAAAATATAATTATTGCTCAAAGGTTGCAAACTTTTCTGTAATGACTATAAAAATATTTTGTACATTACTTGTCCATATGAACTTAGAACATTGCTTACTTATTCCTGTTTTAAATTTATCCAGGCAAGTGAACAAAAGCGATTAGAAAACAAAGAGAAAAGGCAGAAAGAATGGGATCAGTTCATTGATGATATGAACTTTAAATGCCAGAGAATAGACAACGCTTTTGAGGAAAAAGAAGAGGAACTGAGAGATTTGTACGCAGATTTAAACCACAAACTGAACATTGCCGAGAAGTAGCCATGGACTTAAAGGGATCTCTTGTTGACACAAATGTCAGAATCTACCCTTCACTCAAGCTGAGAGACTACTTGAAAACTATACCCATTGATCGAGCTACTCCCTACAATATTGCCAAAATAGCCAAAGATGAAGATTTCATTCCACAAACCCAAACAGAATCTGTACTAAAGCCAGTAGAATATGAGTTGAATAAAACAGATATTGAGAAAATAAATAAGATTAAAACTATTGTTAAGAGTGATGAGGATGGGTCTGTTAGCAGTGAAGATACAGAAAGCAAAGAGGTGCCGAGCAATGCACAGACAGAGAAAGTAAAAGAATCCACTCCTAATACAACAGAAAAGGTAGTTAAAAAGGGGGAGGAGGGTGATGAAGAAGCAAGTGATAAATCTGATGAAGAAGAACAAGAAATGCATAAAAATGAGCCATACTTAGTAACTACTGATATTGATTGGCTTTACAAGTACCTCAAAGAGAAAAGGAATAAAGGAGATAAAGATACGCCCTTCTTTCATGTCCTACTTGAAGGTGTAGATGTTGTAATGCCAGGCAATCAATTGCTTAAAAGGAATCCGGTCCTAGAAGAGAGATGTGTGAAACTAAGAGCCCAGCAGGAGGCAAGGGAGTATAGGAAGATGACAAAGGGTGTGGACAATGTGAGGATTAGGTTCCCTGAAGATAGTATATCTTACCAATGTAAGTACCAACTTATCAATAATGATTAGTAGTTAGTTTTTTATACTGGATTGACAAGTAGTACTGATAATGTATCCATGGAATTAGTAGTAGTGATAATGTATCTAATTTATGGAAGGTGTTCTTTGCTTATAAGAATATTTTTTGTTCAATTACAATTCTTTCAATGTAAATCTTCAAAGTATCTTCTTGGCATAGAGATAATAAAAGTAAAATGAATCAGCAATATGCAAAGGATCCTTATAAATTTACCGTCGACAGTGTTAAAATGAGATTCTATCTCTATATTTTTATTATGAAAGAGACAAATTCTTATTACAAATACAATCTAAAATTAATTCGCTCTACACAAATTATGCTTTAATAGGAAATAAATTTTAACTTTTGCACAATAATTTGGCATATTTTAGACATACATAGGCTTTATTTATTCAATTAAATGTAGAATTAAGTAACATAAATAACACACAATTAATCCTTATTTCATAATCTTTTCATAGAACTTAGTGTTGTCCCAAACTATATCTATGAATCAGCTAATGTGTTTTATTTTCAGTGAAACAGCTAAATCGTCAACTCATTGCGATTGGCCAATTCATATTGTCAATCTTTGCCGGATTCCTCTTTGGATTTAAGGGAGTGGAATGGATGATCGGGTCCCTAGATTTTGGATTCCGTTTACTTCTCGGAGTGATGTGTGCCTTGATTATTGCTCTCGCTGAGATCTATTTCTTAGCCAAAAAGTTAAATGAAGAACTGAATGTACCCGCCACAACACAGTTGGGAGGACCTCCAAAGTTTGCTGAAGAGCCAACATGTCACGGACATAAAATAAGTGCAATCGACAAGCCTCATAAGGATTAGTTAGCATTAAATATTTTTGTTATGCATAATCTATTTATATTATTAGGTTACTATATTTATGTACTCTTATAGTAAAGTACCATGTTTCTATGTGTATATGGGAATAAAATAAATGCACATTTAATATTTTATTATTAATTAGTAATGTAGATTACAAAGTTAATTCCTCAAGACTCAAGACGAATGGTCTCATGTTAGTGACAGCATGAAAATTGCACCAGTGGTTTCTAAATATAAGCAATAGATAGGCAAATGTCTTTGTCTGAGAATGTTCCACGTAAAAGTCGATTAAGGAAATGGGCTAAAATCTGAGGAATCATGTTGTGATGCGGCTAGCAACCCATTACTATTTCTATCCCGTTTTTCATTTTCACGCCCACCACACCTACATGCTTAACGTGGCCTTTCATTCAGTCGTATGGACACAGGCTCCGTAGGGAAAAAAAAACGTGATAGTCTGTATATTCAATGTCCAGCCACAATGTTGTTACCTACTGTAAGTGATTGAATAAATACATTTTCATATTATATTATTCATGATACCTGGTACCTATTATGATTCGGAAGTTTTTACAGCAGGCAGCCTTTCTTAGGCAGTTTAAGTCCTTGTTCTGAGGGCAGTTCCAGCCGGCCTATTTGCTAACTCAGTGTACAACGTTTTGTATATCTTTAATAAAAATAGTCAATCATAGGAAACCCGCAATGTATTTTGAAGTTACTATCAAACAAAACGTTGGTCACTGAGTTAGCAAATAGGCCGGCAGGACCGCCGACAAATACACGGTGAAAAGTTTTTTCCTGCGCTAGAAATAGAACCCAAAACAGGGGTTTTATTTTTGAAAGTGTGACACTCGTCTTCGAGTGATTTTTGTATGGAAAAATCGCTCGTTTACGAACGGCGTCATTTCAAAAATCCTGATCAGTTGACTGGGCTGACAAATATGGTTGAATGAAATCATAAACCCTCCATAAACCCAATACATAGGTATGTTTTTAATTTTTTTGTAGGTACCATTTTTGAATTTGAGCATTTTTAGGAGCAGAACATTTTATACATTTGTTTCTTTCTAAATTTTACCAAGGTTAAGGTGATAACGCCCCAGATTTTGTCATCTTAACCCCAAAATACCTTAAAAACGACATATATTACCAATTATCACGTCTTTATCCCTTAACAGAGCCTAAAGTCATAAGACCGAAACGCTACGTTTAGCGTGTTGGTGGACTTGAAGGCACGACGAAAAACGACACCCATGTAAAATAAAAAAGAATAATGGTGGATGCCAAGACCAAGACTGACGCCAAAACGTCTTATAAGTTATCTCCAACTAAAAGTACCTCGAAACCGACACCCATATTAATTTCCATGCAAAGTGGTGTCATGTTTTTATATATTTTTAAGGCTACTGCCAAATAGGTACATACTTGAATAAATATTAAAGTATGTTCGCGCTAGGCCAAACTAGTTTATCCTAAAGTATATAGGCCAATAAACTAAATTAACAATAATAATAAATCTGTGCCTGGGTTGGTCATGGAGTAAATTAACTACTTTGTTTTCAGACATATCGTGTTTATGAGCTCTATATTTTTTGATTGTTTTCTGTATTTATGTATGTAGATATATATGTTCTTCTATAACTTAAACGAATTAACTGAATTTTATGAAACTTGGTAGATAAATTAGGCGTACAGGACACAGGATAGGCTATTTAATTTTTTTCTCCAGTTATGATTAGATGTGGCCCCCATACAAATGTACGCGAACGGAGTCGCAGGCACAGCTAGTATTTAATATAGCTTTCGTACTGTAGCTACCAAAAAAAGTTCTCACGCCGCACCGCCACCCTACCTACAAAAAGATCGTATCGTATTTTACTTAAATAGTAGCTCATATACGTTTTCAAAATATCTAAAAAACTTTTGAACTTTTATATCTGTAAGGATTTTTTTGTTTATAAATGTCTTTTTGGAAGGTATTTTCATAGCAACACGAAAATAATGTAGGTACCTATGCAATATGATGCCTACTCGCATAGCGCCTTATACTTTGGTTTCCTCCATTTAAAAATGTATGGTGTGATATGATGTATGTGCAACTCAGAAGAATAATATACATAGAAGCCGCATAAAAATAGAAACTGAAAACAGATAGTTGACACTGTATTTTTCTTATGTGCTTTCGCTTATGACAGAATGAGACAAAAACTTCAGTCAGTTTCTATTATTTTCATGGTTGTCCCGACTTGAAATGTCAATGGACTCCATTGGACTCCAATTAAATCCGACTAAATTCAAAATAACTTATTACAGTTCAACGTCTGTAATATTTGCATCTTGCCGATTTGATCGGGTTATATATCGACAAAAACATTGCGGCGGAATTGTGATGTCTGCAAATTAAATATAGGATTGTGCTAAAATTCTCACGGAAAAAAGTATTAACCGGTGTTGGGTTGGTGCGTTATCAAATGACCATTATACTAAACAATGTCTTGTGCAATGGAGCGATGTAAATCCCATTTAGGACGAACAGAAATAAATTCTGTAAAACATAATTTTCTTCGGTAAGTTTTTCAGTTAAAAGTGCATAATTAAAACCCAAAATACCTCAAAATACAACAATAATATTGTCAATTATATAACGTATTGTATAAATGACAACTTTTATAAGTATTTTGCTTAAAATTATCGTTTTTTCCTTATTTCAAATTAGGTTAGTTTTTTTTGCTAGTGATGTGGTAAAATCACGTATCTACGAGTATATCGATATTTTTTATGACGGTCTTGCTATCAGGGATATTTTTGTTAGTGTTGAGCCATGCAATAGTAATGTAACAAATTGAACCATCATGGTAATTAAACAACCAGCAAAGTGTGAGTCGGACTCGCGCACGAAGGGTTCCGTACCATCCTTACATATAATATTATAAATGTGAAAGTGAGTTTGTTTGTTACGCTTCCACGCCGTAACTTCTGAACCGATCATCATGAAATTTTGCATCATCATCATCACCATTGCACGATCTCTGGAGTACGGAAAAGAACATAGACATAAATTACATCTCAGAATAAGGTACTGTTATCGGGGATAGACATTAACGCGAGCGGAGCCGTGGGCGTAAGCTATAAAAACGCCCGAAATTTTTGTTTGTAATATTTCAACTGTCTCACTATCACGGTTCATGAGATACAGCCTGGTGACAGACAGATGGATATCGGAGTCATATTAGTAGGGTCCTGTTTTTATCCTTTGGGTACGGAACCCTAAAAAGAATCGATTTTTACTAATATGAAGAAAATTATTGTTGAAATTTTATTGCAGCTCCCTGAAGTAAAAGGATAAAAAGGTGTGGATCCGAGGAACTTTCAAGCGACATATTGGACATAAAATGTCATACATACTCGAATTTGTTCAAAATATTTTACTGCCGTGCCGATACCTTAATTTCGAATATAAAATTAAATGGAAGCGATTGAAACACGATGCTTTACCTACATTTATATTTGCCGAATTATAAATCAATGGTAATAAGAAAGTTTACGGAAACGGTTTTATTATTTATATTTAAAATTATGAAAAACATTTTATTTTGGACAGTAATGAAAGTGGGTAAAGTAATCTCTTGTTTTTCTTCACCTCTTGTTTTTCTATTACCAACACTGTGAATTTTTCACAAATAACACACTGGCACTTTTTTACCCTAGTGTAAAAGTTTTATAAAATAAAAAATATCACTTCGAATTATGTGTTTCTCTTTACCTACCTGATTATGTTTCCTTTACTGACTGTTCCTCAAAGCTAGCTGGGAAAAGCTTTAGATGGTTTTGGAATATGCTGAATGGCCCATTGTACAAGTGAAAAATATATCTGACCTTATATTACCTTTTGATACATGAGCGCCCCATTGCAATTTAGAGTCTATTGTGATTCCTAAGAAGGTGGTATCATTTACAAAGTCTATTTTACCTTCAACTAGTATGTCAACGTTGGACTGCCTCACATTGGGGACTGTAAATCGAATGCATTGGGTTTTTTGCGTATTCATAGGTAAGGTAGGTAAGTAGGCACTGTTTGAATTTCGAAATAATCGAAAATATGATTGACATCATATTAGGTATTCTGCCGTTCGACCAATACTGGGTAAGGCCTAATGACCAGCAGTAGACAGTAGACGCGCGGTGGGTAATGTATGGATTTTTTTTTACCTATTTATCAGATGAAGCCAAGCGACGCCATGCGATTAGGAGTTATTTAGGTGTATCTTGACGTAACTTTTAAAGTAAAAGCCTCTTTAGCGGCTTTGTGCACTTTTTGGGATGGGTAAAATAGAAAACTCGCGTCAGGACACGTGAATTGATCGAAAATTCGTAAGAAGGACACGGACCTGAGTATGCCGCAAAGGCGAGTTTTCACTTCTGCCGGCACTCCTGGAGTGCAACTAGTTGTTTTTTTTTTATGAATCGTACTCATTTAACGAATCGATACAATCAGAGTAGAGTACATTTATGACTTTCTTAGGACGAAACATTTAGTCGATAAATATATTTCATCGATATAGTACAACCCTGATCACATCAGTACCCCAGGACAACCTGCACCTTTACGCAAATGGCATTGTATATGCATCTCTTTCTGATGCTTTAACAATGCCATAAGTAAAAACAGTGTAGAATATTGTATTTTGTTGTTATTTTAACACGGTTTCTATGCTTTAGTTATTGTTCTGAGATGTGCAATCTGCCCTCTATAGATTATGATAAATTTATCATTCATATTCCACCTATATGTATTTTTTCATACAGTACAAAAAAGTTGTTAAAGACTAATCCCATAGGTTCCTGCTAGTTTGTGGTTCCTGCCCTTGGGGTCCTGGGGCACTATTTTTGAAAGTATGACACTCGTATTCGAGCGATTGTTCCATACAAAAATCGCTCGAAGACGAGTGTCACACTTTCAAACGGTCCTGGGCTGTGACTCTTAACTCGCTCCAGTTGAGTCCAGTTGTAGCGACCTCCTTCTCGACTGAACGCCTCCAAGTTTTACGAGGGCAACCTGGTCTTCTCTTGCCCTGGGCATTCCATAGGAGACCTTGTTTGGGCAGGTGGTTATCAGGCCTTCGCAGCACATGTCCTATCCATCGCCATTTCCTTAATAGGATTTCTTGCTGGATGGGCTTTTGGTCAGTTATCTGCCACAGTCTTGCATTGGATATGGTTCGTGGCCAGTATATCCCTAGCAGACGACGTAAACATTTGTTAACGAACACCTGGTAGTCGGCTGGTGATGTCGTTCTTGACGAGCCATGTCTCGCATCCGTACAGCAGGACTGACTTAACATTGGAGTTGAAGACTCTGATTTTAGTGCGTCGACTTATTACGGTCGATGTCCACACCGGCTTCAGTTGCGCATATGCTGCGCGAGCCTTGTTGATGCGTGCTTCGACATCGGCTTCTGCTCCCCCGAGCGGATCAACAACACTACCCAGGTAGACAAACTGCTGGACCTGTTCAACTACCTCACTATTTATATATATAGGCGCCACGTCTTCGGTATTAAGGCGCATTTACTTCGTCTTGGAACAATTAATGCGCAGTCCCTCTTTCGCAGCAGCTTTGGCGAGGTCGTTAGCCTTGGTTTGTAGGTGGGCCCGTGATAACGCAAACAAGCAAAGATCGTCAGCGAAGTCTATATCTTCCAAGGTTTTGTCTTGCACCCATGGTAGGCCCCTGTTTCCCTGACTTGTTACTCTGCGCATCACGTCATCCAAGACAATAAGGAATAGCAAAGGCGACAACAAATAACCTTGCTTCACACCGGCAGTAACTGGTATCGGGTCTGTGAGTAGGCCTTTGTGCATCACTCGGCATGAGGAACCCACGTAAAGGCTTTGGACTATTCTGCTGACCTTGTCTGGTATACCTCTTTTCTTCAGCGAGCGCCATATACTTGACCACTTGACCCTGTCGAAAGCCTTCTCGAAGTCTACGAACAAAGTGAAAAGTTCGCTTCGTAGTTCATTGCACTGCTCCAAGATCATACGTAAAACGTTAATTTGGTCGATGCAAGAACGTCCTGCTCTAAATCCACTCTGCTCATCCCTCAGCGTTTCGTCGACAGCTCTCGCCATTCTGTTTAGCAGGATTCTGCTCAGTACCTTCGAGCATATTGGCAATAAATTTATGCCTCTCCAGTTGGAACAGTTTGTCAGATCTCCCTTCTTAGGCAATTTGATGATTATGCCTTCTTTCCAGCTTTCAGGTACTTGCTCTACCTCCCATACAGCAGACATTAATGGGAACAAAATATCTGCTACTACATCTGCATTGGTTTTTAGAGCTTCCACTGGGATGCCATCATTTCCTGGTGCCTTTCCACATTTCAGAGATTTTATGGCTTGTGAGATTTCGGACCTGTCTGGAGGATCCACTCGGATGTCTAGCTCTTTGTATATCTCAGCATGCTTTGTGGGTTCATCCTCCTCATCTGCCAATTCGTGAAATACCTCTGTGAAATGCTCATGCCATCTACGCATTTGATCTTCTTGCGTGGTAAACA
The DNA here is from genome assembly GCA_947532085.1 of Elegia similella. NCBI lineage: Eukaryota > Metazoa > Arthropoda > Insecta > Lepidoptera > Pyralidae > Elegia > Elegia similella. The sequence continues at coordinate 23,230,349 of OX383926.1, read as the reverse complement.
ACTTGCCGGTTTTGTCCCTAACTGGACGATTGGATGGTGGTTTGTTGCATAGCTCTCTTCCAGCACGGTACAGCTCTTTGGTGTTACCAGAATTTGCAGCATGTTCCGCTCTTTGAGCTATCACTGCGGCTCTTACGCGTTTGTCTTTTCGGGCACTGCGTTTTATGTCACTTTCGCAAAGGAAGTACTCGTAAGCTAAACTTTCTTTAGTGCTTTGATCTTTTGCAACGTTAAGCTTCTGTTTTAGCGATTTCCGATGAAGGATTTTATCCCACGTATCAGTAGAAATCCAATCCTTGCGCTTAGTACTTTTGCGACCCAAAAGAGATTCGCAACATTTCTGAAAGGTGTTCTTGACAAGCTCCCATTCCTCCTCGACTGTCCCTCCTTCAACCTTCAGTGAGTGATATTGATTGTGCAGTTCGATGTTGAACGCTTGATTTGTGTCATCGTTCTGCAACTTCGTGACATCGTATCGCCGAGATAATTTGGTTGAAATGTTTTGCACCTTTGCTATCTTCAGGCTGATCTTAGCGACAATAAAGTGGTGGTCGCTGTTCACATCGGCTCCTCTTCGGTTTCGGACGTCCAGCAGAGAGTGTCTCCATTTCCTGCTTATCATAACATGGTCCACCTGGTTTTCAGTGCGTCTGTCAGGGGACACCCATGATACCTTGTTGCAATCCTTGTGGGGAAATATTGAGCCTCCAATTAGTAAATCATACTCACAGCAGAAGTCAATTAACATGTTGCCATTTTCGCTTCGCTTTCCTAATGCATGTCTGCCTACCCATGATTCTATGCCTTGGTTGTTGTTCCCGATCTGAGCATTGAAGTCTCCCATACAAATAACAATATCGCCATTTGGTATATTTTTCAATGTCGCCGTGAGTTGATAGTAGAACTTTTCTTTTTTATCGAGCTTCGCTAAGTTGGTTGGTGCGTAGCACTGTACTATAGAAATGTTTCTAACTCGAGACTTAAAGCGTGCAGTGATGATTCGGTGAGACACCGGTTCCCAACTGAGGAGACTGCCACGGGCCTTTCTGGTCAACAGGATACCCACCCCATTCTCGTGCTTGTCTGCCTTACCAGAGTATAGAAAGGTGTGGTCCTCAATTGGCTCTTCCCCAAACTCCTTCCATCTGGCCTCGGAAATGCCTAGTATTTCCAGACGATAGTCTTTCATATACTTGAGAACCTGGTATGCTCTGCTCTCTTCTCGCATTGTACGTACATTCCAGCAACCTATCAGTGTCCTTTTATTCGCGCCAAAGGTCAGTTGTTTTTTATCAGTCCGTATGATTCTTCTTTGAGTTTCTGTAATATTTATGGTTTCAGGTATACAGGTTATTAGCCCATAGTACCCTAGACGGCTAGTAGGGCCGCTACTTTGAAGCACACCGACGCACTTGATTTTTTCTCGAAGTTTCTTCTCCTATCGATCATTTTGGGGGCATTAAACTCCTCAAGGCCGCCGAAAGCCTCTTCTAGCCGTAACTAGGTGTGGGGTTATACCACCCTTGCTCGGTCGCCAGAGCCACGTCTGTTATCTAGCAGGAGCCACCACGGAAACCATTCGGTCTCCGCCGCTATCCGGCGCGAGCAGGTGAGGTTGACATTTGGGTCGGATAAAGATGTTGTTTTCCGTTCCCTCTTAACCCCTAACGTCATAGTGCGCGTTGGGTAACTGTAAGTGCTGTGAGTAATTATATATATATAAATAAATAAATAAATATAAATAAATAGAAATCGATAAACGAATGTCACAGCACAACAGCGAGCAGCATGCACGAAATGTCACGTTCCGAAGTAGTATTAACTATCACGCACGCACGCATCTACCGATGCTATCTCTCGTCCTTAATATTTAGTTGAGTTCAGTAGTTTGATTGAAGTTGTTTTTTTTTTTTATAAATAAAATTATTAAACTTAACTAATCTGATTCATTCAAAATCAAAACTCAGATTTAAAATAATTTCTTTTCTTTACACCAGTGACTTATAAAAAATATTTATACGGAACGCATTCAAAGCTTGAATGATCTTCTGTTTTTGACTTTGACGTATGACTGTTTGACAACTTTGTATTGCACAATATCCACTTCGATTTGTTTTCTTCTCCAAAGTTCTGCTGATGATTCATAATATTTTCAATCCATATTTATATAGGCAGCCCTCATAATAACATCATTTCGTGTTTACATCTGTGAAGAGCGAGACGTATTTGTTTTTTCAAAGAGTGAATTGTGCCGATCGAAGGTAAGTTACATTTCGAAATGTATTTTTCTTGCTCATTCAAAAATGTATAGTACACAATATTTATATGCGCACAAAACTTAGTAGTATGTACCTATGTATCAAATTATCTCATGCATGACGAAACTGAAGCGAAATGGCTTCCCTTCGTTGTTCCTACTTTTGTGTACCTACATGTATTAGTGTCGATTTTCTAATTGCGAATCAAAAGATCAACAAACCTATAAATAGGTCATTATTGAACGAGATTGTAAATTATCCTGTGTATTTTTTGTTTTTACACATTATTATATTAGAGCAATTAGAACTTGTGGTTTCAGCTGCTGGTTGTTTTTTTTTTAAATGTAGGATAAGCAACTATTGCACAATGGAGGCTGTATTGGCATAAGCCTTTCTTTTATGCGGTACAAACAAGTAGCTTCAAACCATTAGTACCACTGGACAAAGAAAGTTATTTACTTTAACTGGTAGACTAGAAACTTGTATAAATATTTTTTAATTAAAACATATTTATAATTTACTGGTATGGAAAGGATATCTGAAATATTCTCAGTATATTAAATTCCAGGTTAACAATTACTAATAATACAAATTATATTTAAATGATGTCATTTTCATAATTCCATTGTGACTGATGGACTTGTGGATATGTTTCTCTAAAATTTGACATACTTTGGGCTGTGATAATATTCTATTATAATGCTTATAACAGTGAAATCATTTTTTTAAGCTAAAGTTTAATTTTTCTGTCTATTTAGAACATCTGTATGACTAATACAAAAAGAACATGCAAAAAAAAAACTTAAATTTGTGTGGTAGTATATTAAAAATCCACTGTCATCTTCCTTGTTCTCAAGACTGAATTATAGCTCATCCATACAATGTAAATATTTTATTTTTCTCAGATGTTTACCTAGGATACCAAGGCTCTGTTTCTTTAAAAAATATTTTTGCTAATGTTTACATAAAAATAAATAAGTAAATTATTGAACTTCTGGCATAGGGCTTTGTGACTGGTGGTATAGGGCGAAAATAAGAAAAAATTATTGATTTTTATTGATTTGTCATATATTAAGATGATATGGCACGAAATTGTGAACTATGGGCTGAATTAATTAAATACATCAAATTATTCAAATAAATTTAGGTCGATCCTTGAACAAGATGGCCCCCTTGTTGGAATTTGAAACAGAGGCATATGAAATTTAAAAATGATATATATTATGATATCTAAACACATTTTTCTTCGAAAACTTTGTAATTTTTACTCTATTTACATCTACATCTCGGAGGTCGCCACCTTTCTTATTTTTTAATAAGATTATAAATATGAAAATATAGACTCATCTTTTTTCCTAATCGCTTAATGGTTCTGTGCAGCCTAATGGCTTGCGCAGCAGCGACGTTTTTTGTTCGCACGGCACCCACTTAAGAAACTATATTAAAGAGCAAAGAAATATCAGGAATATTTAATAAATTTTAGAAAAGTAAAATAAAATATAATTTAGGTTGATCCTTAGTAAAATAGTTTCTATAAATTTTATTAAAAAGAATGAGTTAAAACTTTATGTAACCCACTCCAAGCCAAAACAAAATGAATAGGTATAATTTATTTTCTGAGTTTTACTGTTATTAAAAATAAGTAATGTCATCAACTTATCAACAGAAAAAGTATTGTAAGAGAAAGCTTGGTTATTCCTGTTTATGTTTAAGTGACAAAAACAGTCATAGGTTACAGATTTTAATAGATATTGCAAGTTAAAAACAGATTTAAATTATTTCTGTCTAACATACATATTATCATTTTTTATGAGCTTTATGAGCTTAATAGAGCCTAAGGCCATAAGACCCAAAAACCACATGTAGCTTCCTAAAAGTTATCTCTTTACAGCCATGGATGACTTAGTGGCATACAAGGTGTACACATTCTGGACAGAGGGTGCCAAGCCTGAAGTTCGCAGGTTTGGGATAGAGAAGAGCGTGGTGACTAGCTACCAATACCTGAAAGCGAAGCTCCAAGACGTGTTCCCTGGACTCAGGGGAAGAAACTACATTGTGACCTGGAAAGGTAATTATTTCACAGCTCATACACACTTTTACAACTTTACAACAAACATGCAGATGTTTATGGTTTACTTATTTTCTATATCAGCTATTCTCAAAGTATGCTCCATAGCGCGTCAGGGTCAGTCAGTCTGTAAAGCCTCTTTGAAGGTTTTGTTATAATATACAAGACAATACGAAAAAAAATTGGGTTTACTTTAGTTTAAAGCTCCATTTCATCCTTTACCTTACCCGAATGGGTCTGCGCTGCGACATAATCCCCTGTTCTACATGAACCTTGGTTCTCTCCCCATATGAGTTTTCCCAGTTGTCTCCTCAGCTGTAAAGCCTAGGAGAGCCTGGGGACAAGTGTTAAGACAGGCATAGTTCGCTTAGTTATACTAGTCATGCTGTAGAATGGTTTGCCAATGACTTTACTGATATCAAGGCTTATTGGACATGCTTTTGCATGAATAAATGCCCAACATCTATTTCGCCGAGCCCACCCGAACCAAAGATAATATTTTAATTCCCCCTTAAGTTTCAACAAAAATAAGAAATATTTTTGATGTGATAATGTCTTCGAAATCAATGAACGCCGGCTGCACGCACGAATAAGTGCCAGGTTCCGTGTGCAAGCGAGAGCTCGGAACAATTAAGAGATAGGATCAGCCTAAGCGTTCGGCATCTATCTCTGTTCCACCGTTATAACGTAAAATTATCGTCCGTAAACCTATTTTACAGACAACCAATATTTTTTTATATTACCTAGGTATATTATTTATTTGAATTTAACAAACATATACTTGTTACGGGGGTCGTGCCCTCCGTGGTCGTGCCCCTACGAATAAGTACTTATCCGTAGTCGTGCCTCCTAAGGGAGCGTAATAGGTATATAACGTGCCCCTAAGATAACAATGAAGTCTTAAAGTAAAAGTCAAGTTAGCTGTATTACGGACATATGAATAAGTGAAGTCAGCCATATTGAATGACTTGCCATTTTGCATAACTTCAACAATAGTTTACATATTCATATTGTATTGAACATTATCTGTTGTGGTAAATTAATTCTTTTTATCATCATATTTGATTGACTCATTTTATATTAATTGAATTGCTCATTTGTATATTATTATAAGTGTAAAGGTTTTTTCGTAGACTGGCGCCCTCAATTAAAAATAATTAATTTATACGAAATTAATAGGAGATGGAATGATTAATAAAAAATATAGATGAGAGAGAGTAAGTTAGTGTGTATAAGAATGAGAGAGAGATATAGCAAGGATAATGCAAGTATTTAAAATGTACATATTCCACTGGAAGCATAAAGGTTTAAAGGTATATAATATAAAGACTTATTGGTCACATTTTAAAAAAAGGGATTTTCCTTTGCGTAATAACTCTGACAGAAAGATTAATAGAATGGCGTGTCACTGGCTTAACCTGAATATTATTTTGGTTCCCCATAGATGAGGAGGATGATGACATCACCATCTCATCAGATGAAGAAGTGATTGCTGCTCTAGCGGCCATCACCCCAACATCCAACATCATCAAACTATTTGTCTACTGCAAGGATGATAACAAGAAAGATGATGATGTGGAGGTTGTGATTTCTGCTGTTGCTGACGGATTAAATGGTGAGTAATTTATTCACCATCATCATCATTTCAGCCAAAACAAGTCTATTGCAGGACAAAGGCCTTTCTCAAGGATTCTTTGTTCCATGGGAGGATATTGCTCACCACGCTCGGCAGGCGGGTTGGCCGCATTATCTTTAATTTCTTGTGCTTACGATGCTGCTGCCTAGCGTAAGCATTTCTAAGTCGGGGAAGGATAGGATTTTTGGATTTAGGAAGGGAAGAAGTTATTGGGATACTAGTCGGATGAATAGCGGAAAACCAAGTAGCAGTTCGGGAGCCCAGGCGCGCGTACCCGATGCCATATCCGCAAGATCCGCAACCACCGGCCAAGCAGTTAAAGTTGACACCTTTATTCTATCTACAGATTTATTATTCTATCTTATCTTGGATAGGTATGTAACATCCTCGTCTTCATCGTCGCTTACCATCAGGTGAGATGGGAGCCAAATACTTAATAAAAACAAATTACAAATAAAATGCCATTTCATAAAAGTTGTGGTTATATCCGAAAAAAAAATCGAACTGTGTCAACTTCTTCATAGGTTCTTCATAGGCATAAGTGTTGCTGATAATGCACATTCAAGGTGTATACCGAACCCTTGAATGTGCATTATCAGCAGACATGCAAAAAAATCTTGATTAAAATGTTTATTAGTCGGGCAATAATAATGGCCTAAAAATCTGGAAAAGTCTGAGTTACAAAGAAACCAATATGTTTTCTTATTGAATTTTCATAATTCTGGGTTGAGTCATACTACAAGTCAGATTTCGGTAGACCTTTGTAAGCGATTACACTCAGTGGTGTAATTTGTTCTTCAATTCTGTAAGTATACAGACAGAAACCGGGTCACTATCGTCGGCGTTCTGTCTGATATGCATTGTAGTTTTTATATGTACTTATGTTGAGGTGATTACATGTACGGTCCACCAGTAGACCATTCTATTTGAAGCATTTTAATATTATTTATGAAAAGTAATTATGCTGCTATACATGGCTGACTAATGTATATTTATTACGCAAAGTGTATGTAAGTAAACCGAGTAACTTTGTTTTGGCCAGTAAACCAAGGTCAGTCGACGCGGCTATATGTGAACTGCTTACATTTTCTACTTGTTAGTTTTGTAATAAATTACTTATTTGTAAATGTTCCCTCTGTGTTTGGGACACATCCATAACGCGGTCAGTTATCTTTTTAAACCTAAACAGCTAAAGCGATTTAGATAGAGATAGATCGGTTATTTCGGGAAATGTTGATGACATCATCACTTCGGAAACACCCCGTGACCTGTCATTAAAAATTAGCCGAACAACTCTTTCTGTTTCTTACGAAATCTTTGAACGACCTCTTGTTATATGAACGCCCTCACTGTATGGGGATTCCCATGATTTTCTCCCAAGCATATTATTAATTACATAGTTTTGTTTTGTTTTTCGTGTGTGTTATTGGCCGACACTGGTGTCAGATTTTTCAAGCTGCCTAAAGGCATCTGACAGCTTTACGACTGCCATCAAAGATGGTAGCTGGGACCAACGGCTTAACGTGCCTTCCAAAGCACGGAGGAGCTCGAGATATTTTTATGCCACTTGTGGTCACCCATCACAATGGGGACTGCTCCCGGGATGCTTAACATGCGTAAGCGCTTTTAATGATTACGACCATTGGGTCATCGAGCTCCTCATTACATAGTATAAAAAACAAAGTCGCTTTCCGCTGTTTGTCTGTCCCTATGTATGCTTAGATCTGTAAAACTACGCAACGGATTTTGATGTGCTTTTTTTAAAAGATAGAGTAATTCAAGAGAAAGGTTTATATGTATAATTTATCGCACCCGTGCTAAGTCCAGGCGGGTCGCTATGAGTATATATATATATATATATATATATATATATATGTTAGAAGATGAGCCAACAGCACTAAAACGATTGCCTTATCTATGAATATAAGCTGTGATAACTGATAACTCATATGTTCCACTTTCTTTTTATTATATAGACATGACTCACTTTTTCTGATATGAATCAAATCGAATATTGGCATAGTTTCAACAGTTCTATTGTAAACACTACATAATTGTGGGTAAACAGAAACTGTCTCGTTTGAGAATCATCTTTGAGAACATCTGATCCCGTCTGCGTCTGTATTTATTTATTTATTGACACACAAAACAGATTATGACATATAATAACATAATTTATTACTCCAAATAAAAACACTTGTCATTATCCTAAATATGCGTGTACGACGTGATCATGTGTAAGCAACAACAGTTTCTAATTATAAAAATATAAAAAATGTTAGAAACTAAACTCAACTCAAAATGTTAACAGATGTATCTGCTTGAAAAAGTATTAAAAATATAGTGAAATAACGTGGTAAAACTTTATAAACTACAAATGAAATTATAATTGTTATTAATACTAGCTTTCGCCCGCGTCAATGTCGATCCCTCGAGAACTTTTTTTCCGGGATAAAATGTACCCTATGTCCTTCTCCGTACCCCAGATAACGTGTATGCAAAATTTCATGATGATCGGTTCAGTAGTTACAACGTGAAAGCGTAACAAACAAACAAACAAACTCACTTTCGCATTTATAATATTTATTATATTTATTTTTTGCTTGAACCATAAAAAACTTTTACTTGCCTCAGAAGAGGTTTTCTTCATCTCGGACTGCGCCCCGCAGCTCGCGCAGGACGTTTGCCCGTCAGTCAATGAAGTGTCAAATTGTGTATATTTTGAAAATTTTTAGTTACTAATTTAGTTTATTGAAATATTTATTAATTATTCTTTTTATTATTGATAATCATGTATCACATGTAAGTACCTATTTTTATTCTTATAAATTTGTAAATGTCGCTTCGCGAAAGGGTATCGTCTAGTAGTGTAGAACTCAGCCAATCTGCGTCATCCAGAGACCTTATTCAGTGTACCCAGTGCTCCCAAATACGATTTTTTAAAGGGCAGAGAGGTTTAAAAATTCACGCGTCTAGAGCTCATAAAGCACCTCTACACGAAGAACCTCTTTGCCCTTCAACATCACAAGTTTCCGCCTTATCGGCTACTACAGTCCCCCTCTCTACCTCTACAACAAGCTCCGACCCTCCTCACCATAATTCATTTCATATTCACCTATCGCATTTAAAAAGAACAAGGCCAATTATAAAGCGTATACCTTAAGGTGCGCGTAGGACTGTATCACAAACCCTTGCAAAACTTATTCACCAAACAGTTTTAAAAAATACTGAGCAGGCCTGGGAAGACCTACTTACCTTTGCGTTTCGAACCCTTCATGTAAACCGATAATGGAAATCAAAATTTAACAACCAAAATTAAACTAAATTGTACTAATCCACAGCCTAATATATTTCACCCATGTTCGACCTTTAAAACCAAAAAGAATTCACTTCATTATGTAGAGGGCAAAATCAGTGATGGTGATATAAAAGGAGCCGCAAGAATTTTGTTCTCGGATGACGCAGTCGCCCCCAATAACCCGGACACCCTCGCTGCCTTACGGGAAAAACATCCACCTTCCGCAGTTGACCCAAACTTCCCTGACCCGCCCAATAACAATGAAAATACTTTAAGAGCCACTGAAGACGAGGTATATAGGTCTGTCATGTCCTTCAAGAGTGGCTCCGCTGGCGGTTTAGATGGGCTATCGCCACAACATTTGAAAGATTTGTTAAACAGTGACCGTGGCATCGCTGGCGGGGCACTTTTGCGAGAGCTCACAGCTCTAGTAAACTTCATGCTATTGGGTAAGGTGAATAGCAGAATTACAGGAATTTTATATGGAGCAAATTTATGTGCCCTTAAAAAAAAGGACGGTGGTATTAGACCTATTGCTGTAGGTACGACTTATCGTCGACTTTCAGCCAAAATATGTTGCAGAGTCGTCGCAACCACTCTTAGTGACTATTTTCAGCCTATTCAGCTAGGTTTCGGATCTAAGGGTGGTTGTGAAGCCGCCGTCCATTCTCTACGCGCATACTTAACAGCTGAAAAACCAGAAGTCCTGCTGAAGGTGGATATAAAAAACGCCTTCAATTCGGTAGATAGAGGTGCCATGCTGACACAGGTACTTCACAAAATTCCTTCCGTTTACAATTTCCTCTGGCAGTGCTACAGTCAAAATTCTAAATTAATGTACCAGGACAATCTTCTTTACTCAGAAGTTGGATGCCAGCAAGGTGATCCTCTGGGTCCGGTTATTTTCAGCCTCGCCATCCATCCCATACTTGAAAAATTAAAGTCGAAATATAACGCATGGTTTTTGGATGACGCAACGCTAGGTTGAAGTGCGGCCACAGTTTTAACAGATTTAATGATCATTAAAACCGAATTTAAATCCATTGGACTATCCCAAAACTTTTCCAAGTGCGAACTATATTTAGATGAGGACCTGCCACTGCTATCAAAAATCAAAATTATCTCACTATTTAATTCATTAGCCCCCAATATTAAAATTATTGACAAGTCCACACTCCGTCTCTTAGGATCCCCCGTATTTGACGAATCGTTTCCAAATTTAATTCAGGACAAAATTCAAAATTTTCAACTGGCCGCCGACCGCCTTGCGAGTATACATTCTCATTTTGCTTTCACGATATTAAAATATTGTCTGTTCGTGCCCAATTTTACATATAATCTTCGATGCAGTCATCTGTGGAAATACCCGGACCTCCTTTCAAAATTAGATGATGTTATAAGAAATTCGTTATCATCAATTCTGAATATTGATTTAAGTAACCAACGTATTTGGGACCAAGCCTCCTTACCCGTCAGGTTAGGGGGGCTCGGAATACGCAAAATTTCCAGTGTTGCCCTTCCTGCTTTTTTGTCCTCTGTTCATAGCGTAGAAAACCTCTTTCAAAATATCCTTAAACAACCTACCTATGAAATTCCCTATGTGGCGGAGGCCAAAATAGTTTGGTCAGAGGTAAGTCTAAATTCAAAATTTCCCGACATTCCTTCTTCGCAGAGGCAGTGGGACGAGCCGTTATGCAGAGTTGTTCAGAGTAATCTCCTTAAATCTTCTGACAGCAACCCTGCTGAGTGCGCTCGTCTCCTTGCAACTGCTGAGTGGGAGTCTGGTTTATGGTTGCAGGCTTTACCGTCTTATAACCTGGGTACATTCCTAGATGACCACACCTTCCGCTTATATAGCGACGTGTCTACGTTTAGGAGCCGTCACTAATGTCCCGCATCATTGCCTCTGCGGTGATGCTGTCGACCAGTTTGGACGCCACGGACTTTCATGCTCCAGGAGCGCTGGCCGCATAGCTCGCCATGCCAACCTGAACAACATTATCCACCGTGCTCTTGTCACCATCGAGCTACCAGCTGTTTTGGAACCAAATGGCCTGGCGCGAGATGATGGCAAGAGACCAGATGGCATGACTCTTGTGCCCTGGAGATTGGGGAGGCCATTAGTGTGGGACGCCACGTGTGTTGACACACTCGCGCCTTCCCACCTCCATGGCACTAGTTCTAAGGCTGGCGCAGCTGCGGCCACCGCCGAGTCCCTCAAACGTCACAAATATGCATGCCTTGGCAATGGCTACATATTTGAGCCGTTTGGGGTGGAGACTATGGGTCCGTGGGGCCCTTCAGCTCATAAATTATTTAAAACCATAAATAAGCGACTGGTCAAGGTATCTGGTGACCAAAGGGCTGGCATTTTTTTTGCACAACGCATTAGCATCCAACGTGGCAATGCGGCCAGCCTTTTAGGCACTCTACCGGAAGGCAATGATCTGCGTGACATTTTTTATTTATAGATAACTTTTATTTAGTGTACATATTATACAGTTATACTAGTTCTAGTTGTTAGTAAGTATTATTTTTTAAGTTGATTTAGATATAAATAATATTCTGTGATTTAGTCCCTAATGCTTATAAGTTATAATATTAAAAAAAATTAGCATATTTATAATATTAGTTGGGATAGTTGGGATTAACTATTACGGTGACTACGATCGATTACTGATTCCGTCGCTATTCTTTTAAAGCGACTCAGCCTATGTTCAAACACGTCTAAATGTAGTGTACTGTGAGTCTGTGAAGTTAAGGAGTTCGGCTCGGATTTCGACATCCGGTTTTTTCTTTTCTACAACGGGGGAAACAGGATACCATAATGTACCGTTTGCAACTTCATAGATATAGTACATTTATTGTTTCCCAGTCATACCAGTTAAGGCAAACTGCCATTGTGCTAAAATGGAAAATTAATGTAATGTCAAGAGGTAAACTCTGGTCTAATAGAGAAAAATCACATTTAAACTTCTTGACGCCGTTTTAAGTAAATAATTTGACATCATCTATTCTTCTGCCACAATCAAATCGTTCCTGGTTATAATCCTTCCTAACTAATATTATGAATGCGAAAGTGAGTTTGTTTGTTACGCTTACACGTTGTAGCTACTGAACCGATCATCATGAAATTTTGCATTCACGTTTTCTGGGGTACGGAGAAGGACATAGGGTACATTTTATCCCGGGAAAAAGTACTATTCCCGAGGGATCGACATTGACCGGAGCCGCGGGCAAAAGCTAGTCAATATATAAAACACATTCGGGTTTGTTGGATGGAACACCGGGTGAACCAATTTTTATTATCCTAGATTTGTTGGTTTTGTTACCACTGCACCAGAATAACTATTAAAATATAAGAAATTTACGACAAAAATAATAATGGCGAAACGAAGTTCGCGGGACAGCAATATTAGTATAGATTCTTGAAGACTAGCTTTAGTTTAAATTGTTAAATAAAAACCTTCTTCCCCAGCCGCTGCCGGGCCCAACAACTCTGTCCACTACGGAGTGACGTGTGATGGCTGCGATTCAGAAGTTATTGGATTCCGTTACAAGTGCATCTCTTGCGATGACTACGACCTCTGTGCTGCTTGCGAGTCCAATGGCTTGCACCGCGAGCACTGCATGCTGCGCGTACCTTTGCCCTCTCTACCGGTAACTGAATTTATATTTATTTTTTTATTACATTTTAGGAAGACTTACAGCTATAAATACATATTAAATAGTAAAAGTAGGCAATTGCAAGCCATTTATAAGTCCCCACAAATAAAAGTAAATTAGAAACAGAAAGATCAAAGACAAAAAGAGAAGCAACAAGTGAGTTATACATATCAAGAGAAATAGAGCAATAAATAAGATACAAACGAAGGTTACATGTAAATTACATAAAAGGAAAACAGGAAGTTACATAAAAGAGTATATAACGCAAATATACTCGTAGTTATATTATAACTAAATCGATATGTCATCATCATCATCAGGTCTTTTTAGTCTCCACTGCAGGAGTATGACCCTCTGTACTACCGGAACCATACTTGGCCAGAGCAGACAGAGGATTTGGCCTACACTCTCCTCGCTGGCCAGACGGGTTGGAGAGGTCTCATTGATGTTTATGAGCTTTGTTTAGCTTGTATTTCCAAAGTCGCCTCTTTCGACCTCCATGGGAAGACTATCATCATCATAATCAGGTTTTTTTAGTCTCCACTGCAGGAGTATGACCCTCTGTACTACCGGAACCATACTTGGCCAGAGCAGACAGAGGATTTGGCCTACACTCTCCTCGCTGGCCAGACGGGTTGGAGAGGTCTCACTGATGTTTATGAGCTCTGTTTAGCTTGTATTTACAAAGTCGCCTCTTTCGACCTCCATGGGAAGACTATCATCATCATCATCATCAGGTCTTTTTAGTCTCCACTGCAGGAGTATGACCCTCTGTACTACCGGAACCATACTTGGCCAGAGCAGACAGAGGATTTGGCCTACACTCTCCTCGCTGGCCAGACGGGTTGGAGAGGTCTCACTGATGTTTATGAGCTCTGTTTAGCTTGTATTTCCAAAGTCGCCTCTTACGACCTCCATGGGAAGACTATCATCATCATCATCAGGCTAAAAAGTCTCCACTGCAGGAGTATGACCCTCTGTACTACCGGAACCATACTTGACCAGTGCAGACAGAGGATTTGGCCTGCACTCTCCTCGCTGGCCAGACGGGTTGGAGAGGTCTCATTGATGTTTATAAGCTTTGTTTAGCTTGTATTTACAAAGTCGCCTCTTACGACCTCCATAGGAAGACTATCATCATCATCATCATCATCATCAGGTTTTTTAGTCTCAACTGCAGGAGCATGACCCTCTCTGTACTACCGGAGCCATACTTGGCCAGAGCAGACAGAGGATTTGGCCTACACTCTCCTCGCTGGCCAGACGGGTTGGAGAGGTCTCATTGATGTTTATGAGTTTTGTTTAGCTTGTATTTCCTAAGTCGCCTCTTACGACCTCCATGGGAAGATTAGGAGTGGTCCTATTCTACTCTGCCGGAAACCACACGGCTAGCAGTAGAAGTTATATGTCTACTGTATTAATGTGCAATCCATAGGGTTTTCCATAGGTAGGTCAGGGGTGCTATCCTCAACTGGCCTCCCGAGCTGCTACTTGCTTTTCCTCCATTCATCCGAGTGAGTAGTATTACAATACCTTCAATCCATTCCCAGATCCAACAAACTCCTATCCTTCTCCAGCTTAAAATGCTTCCAATAGGCAGCAGCGTCGTAAGCACAAGAAGCCAAAGAAACTGCGCTCGCCAACCCGCCTGTCAAGCGTGGTGATTATGGCAATATCCTCCCATGGAACCAAGTATCCTTGGGAGAGGTATTTGTCCAGCAGTGGACTATTTACGGCTGTGGTGATGATGATGACATAGGATGTCCGATACAAGTGGTGGACATGAATGTAGTAATATTATACATTTCTTCTTCTTGTATCAAGATTGAGTTTGGATGATGTCTAAGGATTTTCAGGAACGATTTTTTCCCCAGATGGCGGCACTGTTGACGAAAGGTATTTTGAGAGCTATTTAGACAAAAGCTAATTTAAACTTCTTTCACAGCGCACCGTCATCAAGGCGGCTATCAAGAGGTCCCGTCATTTCCTGAAGTCGGTAGTGGGCCCAATCGGTGAAGAATGCGCCTACAAGAAGCACAGGCGCGATAGGAGCGGGGAGAGGAGGCACCGCGGCAATGGCGACGGTGGACACGGTAAGAATATTCGACATTTATGGAAAAATAGACATGTAGTAATTTTTGTCGTGTGTCTAATATTGTCATATTTTCTCCGTTTTAGTTTGGACAAGAATTATTTCGGTCTGTCCATCTGTCCCGCTATCTACTTGTTATCCTCTTCAGGTTGCATTTCTCATCCGTTTCTCATGAAATTTTGTGAGCTAGTTCGAGATTTACATACATTTTTATCATTTCATTTTTCGTTATTTTTTTTAAATTGCCGAATAGACTTATTGTGAGTTCGCTGTTTTACTCACGAGGTCTGCCACTAGTCAAAAATATTTCCTTTTATAATAACAATTGTAATTTTTCTATAATTCATACATAAATAGCCGCAGTATAGCCGCATCGCCTACTGGCATAATTCTTCACATTTTCACCCATTCCCTCGATCAGCTTTTACGATCTGCGCGGGAAGAGAAGCAGCTGACACATTCTACGTTTTTTCTTAGAAAAGAAAAAAACGTAAGATATGATTATATTTACCATAATTCATATCTTTTTCATATCCTAGGCCATAGAGGGCACGGAGGCCACGGCAGCGAGCACCACGATCACCACCACCGTGATCACCGTGATCATCGCGAGCACCACCGCCGCCCGCGCACCAGCTGGCTCGAAACCTTCGCCACCTACATGAATGAGTTCGCCAACCTCGCTGGCGACGTCGACCTCACCGGAGAACCTAAGAAGGATAGCCAAGCTCCCAAAGAAGCTACCACTTCCACCTCTCAACAGCCAGAAGCTGCAAAACAGGCACAGGAAGAAACCGCTCGCGCTGAGACTGCCCCGCAAGACAATGCTCAGAACTCGACTGAAGCGGATTCAGCTGCTCCAACTGGTCCAACCACCTGCCCGTTTTTTCCGGGCAACGTCAACGTACAGAACATCCAAAAGTTGATTGATATGTATATTAGCGGACGCTTGAATGTCCACGACTTCTTGCGTGAGCAAGCAGCTGCTTTAAATACCAATGGGGCTAATGCGACATCTTCTACCGCAAATGTGACATCTTCTACCGCAAATGCGTCAGCTTCTACCGCAAATGCGTCAGCTTCTACCGCTTCCGCAACAGCTGCCGCCAACGCGACGGTAGCCAATGAGGTAGAGATGGCTCCGGCCGCTCAGAACGCGCCTGAACCTGATACTGTGTCGATTGCCTCGTCTGAACCTCATGCTAGCGTCGACGAGACCAGAGATGCGTCTCCTGACAAAGCCGATGGCTGGACTATGATTACTGCGGAAAAAGGTAAGTTATTTTTGTAATTTTAAATATGTATGTTATAAGCGTCCCTCCATCCCTATTTTTTGGTCTTACTCTGTTCTTTTCTTTTTTTAAATAGCTGGAAAAAACTGGACCTAGAAAGCAAAAACAGAGAGGAGAGTAACTATGTTTGCTCAGGTGAAATCTTATAACTCAATTTTGAAGCAGATATCTTCTACCGATTGAGCTGAAATTGTGTATACTTGTTTAGTTTGGATGACAATGAAAAGCATGGTTAGCTGTGTGACGTCATTCTAAATCCGACATGGTGGAACACCCAAGATGGTGGACTAGCAATTATTGATGCATATCGACGATATGGATATCAATTGAAAGGCCTCGCAGAAAATAACTCGATAAATGTACATAAAAGCTTTAAATTTATTTTTCTTATGGAAGCGTCATGAATAGGGTACCATTCGCTTAACTTTTGTTGGAACAGTCCCACTTTCACCCTGTCTCCAGCCAAAGAGAATATATCCCATTTGGCGCAACCGAAATGAAAATTTATTTGTCGCGGCAAGCTATCAGCAAATCAATGTCCAGAAACTGCTGCCATTTACCTCCTCCCTTTCACCGCCTTTTCAGGTACAAAGTATAAACTGTCTGGTCACATTATTTATTCATATATTATTTATTTACATATATGTATAATATTCCATAGTAATTTTCCCACTAACGTAGCCACGAAAACGTTAACATAGCAAAATAATTGACAGATAACATTGATTCAATAATAACAAAAATTCATCATTATTACATTAAAATAAAATAAATCTTAATTAAACTCAATCAAAAATGCCACCCAGAAGCGTTCCCGGCTCAAAGGTACCCATTATGCTAGCTGCATTGCCCCTCTGAATGGCTAGACTCAGATTGGTTACTGAGTAGTCAATAAATTCTTGGTGGCACTGGCACGTATCGTTATTCGGTGTTTGCGTTTTGTTTCGGCTTTGTTTTCTATATTCGTGTTGAAGTCTGAATACACGAATACACCGTCTACACATAGTACATGAACAGCAAGTATGCCGAAAATTTATGAATATTTTGGCTATAGTTGAACGATGGACGTGTTGACTGCAGCAGTGGCTTATTTATACTTATTAGACTAGCTCCGTGGCGCAGCGGTCAACACGCCAGCCTACGACACGGAGTGACCGGGTTCGATCCCCGGCCAGGTCAAGATGGAAAATGATCTTTTTCAGATTGGCCTGGGTCTTGGATGTGTATCTATATATGTATTTGTTATAAAATATAGTATCGTTGAGTTAGTATCTCATAACAGAAGTCTCAATCTTACTTTGGGGCGAGCTCAATCTGTGTGATTTGTCCGTATATATTTATTTATTATTTATTTCCATTGTGCATTAGCAAAGTTTTACGAACGCTTAATATGTACTGGTAATTATACCAGTATTATGCGTTTGTAAAAACAAAGTCGTCAAAAGGCCATGGAGAAAAAAACGCTATTGTATATTAACAATTCACAAAAATCATTTATATGAGAGGCACTTTGCGGCTCCCATATGCAGGGATGCATCCTTACTCCTTACTAATATTATAAATGCGAAAGTGAGTTTGTTTGTTTGTTACGCTTTCACGCCGTAACTACTGAACCAAGCATCATGAAATTTTGCATACAAGTTCTCTGGAATACGGAGAAGGACATAGGCTACATTTTATCCCGGGAAAAAGTACTATTTCCGAGGGATCGACGTATACGCGGGCGGAGCCGCGGGCGAAAGCTAGTTTGATAATATTCCAAAAATCGAATAACGAGGTCGTTTCTCCAATCCATTTTGGCGTGAACAAGCTGTAAACAGAGGTGTGGGCGGTAAATGAACATATTCGCCATGTTCGCAATTTACGATTGCGAACATCCTTTGATATGTTGCAAAAAACTGACAGCCGGGTGGATGCGGGTGTTCGAGTATTTGGCGTATTCGTGTTGTTCGTGAGAATAGGCAAATATAGACGAATACAGTTACTTCAGAACGTCGTATTTAGGAGGATAAGCCAAATACACGAACACGAATAGCTATGTGAAGTGGCACCAAATAAAAAGGCTTTTCAAATTTATATTCCAAACAGCCTTCCACAGAAAGTTGACAACAAAACACAAAATGAGTATATTTTCATACTCATTTTGTGTTTTGTTAGGCACGTTTTTAATTTTGCTTATGAATCAGTAATCAATTTAGCTGGACATGAATACCACGTCCTATTAGCATATAAACTTTTGTTTATTGTGCTAATAGGACGTGGTATTTGTGCAAGCTTTCATAATGTGCAATAGCAACATGTATAGGTCAGCATAGAGGTTGAAAAGCAGTACGGGTTCCGTAATGTGCGGAGTTCGAGGAGCCCCATGGCCCAGCGGGCATGAGCATAATTGGCGTTTACGCAGGTTAAGCAACCCTGAGCGCAGTCCGCACTGGGATGGGTGACTGCAAATGGCATGACAATATCTCGAGCTCCTCCGTGCTTCGGAAGGCACGTTAAGCCGTTGATCGCGGCTGTCATCGTCGATGGAAGTCGTTAAGCTATGTCAGATGCCTTTAGGTAGCATGAAAAATTTGACAAAATTGTTGGAGACTCATCATCATCATCATACTACTTTACCTGTAACTGGCCAAGTGCGAGTCTTGTATGGTACCCCCCTTTAATTTGTTATATTTTGTTTCTTGTAATAGCTGTAATAGACACACATATTTTGTGAAAATTCAAGAGCCTCCTATTTACGGTTCCAAAGATACAGCTCCGTGACAGACGGATGGATATCAGATGAGCCTCTGATAATAGGGTTTCGTTTGCACCCTTTAAGTATGCAAAGCTAAAAATAACTACCTACTACGGTCCAAAAGATACATTATAAGTTTAAAAGTATTTATTTATCAAAAGATACATCTCTGTGACAGACGGGTCACATACAAAAGAGCCTTACTAACAAGGTCCTGAATGTATTTGTCCACGCGGAATGTCTTATTATAGTGCTGGATAAGAGTACTTCAGTTAGAGCTAGACATAAGGTAAACCATAGACTGATCAATTGAGCTATAGACACAAATTATTACTGGAGAAATAAATAAATAATAGACAGACAGCTTGAGCTAGCCCCAAAGTAAGTTCAAAACCTGTGTTATGGAATACTAACTCAACGATACTAAATTTTACTTCAAATAAATATATAGATAAACATCCAAGACCCACAATCTAGATCATTTTTACCTTGACCTGACCGGGGCTCGAACCCAGGACCTCTAATGACATGATGACTAGGCCACAGAGATTATATAACATTAAACATAATCTCATCTAACATTATTTGCTCGGCACATGTGAGCAAGAAACTATAAATTATCGGATGTTACAGATATGGAGGAAGCTTGCGCCCCCGCCCCTATCGGTTTCAACTTGCCAGAAGAGTTCCAAGACCGCGTGATAATATCCGAAAGGCAGAGCTTGTATCCTCCGCTCAACACTGCTACTGCTGGTAATTATATGTTATACTTGAATTATTTTCACTTTCACATACATATTATGACGTCTTTATTCCTGACCGGGTAGACAGAGCCTAAGGTCATAAGATCTAAAGGCCACGTTTAGCGTGTCGGTGGGCCTAAAGGTAGAAAACGGAATCAAAATAGTGATGGGTGGCTACCCGCATCGCCTAATTCACTTCACAGCATAAAATTTTTTCAATTCTTTTTTATTTATATTTGACGGCAAACGAGCAGACGAGCCACCAGGAAAGTGGTCACCGTCACGCATTAAAGATTCGATATCTAATGTATCCTTGAAATATGCTTTTATACTTATATTATAGCTATTCAAGACCTTAAACTAGTAAAGTTTTATCATAATCCATCCAGTAATTTTGTATGAAGGCGAAACATCTACACCTTATCACATATTCGTAGTTCCTTATTAAACAAATTAGTTGTAAGTTGTAAGTACGAAATGCATTCGCAACATTTTGTCGACATCGCATCACCTCCAAAACATTATTTGTGGCGTCCGAATACTCACCCACTCATGTTAACGTCTAGTGTTGAATCCCAAAGAGCCGGCGCTAATCGCACAGCCCGCGGCGACCGCGCCAAATGCGCCGTCCGCGCCGCAGACACAGCGTCCGCTTCACCCGTACCAACCGCAGCCCCAAGGCCCGTTCCACCCGTACCAAGCGCAGCCTCAACCGCAACCGCAGCCTCAACCACAACCGCAGCCTCAGCCTCGTCAACGTCATCCTAGTAAGTTTATCTCTCATCTGGGAGGTCCAGTATTGAAAAGAATAATTGTATAGGGACAAATCACACAGATTGACTAGCTCCGTGGCGCAGCGGTCAAAACGCCAGCCTGCGACACGGAGTGACCGGGTTCGATCCCCGGCCAGGTCAAGATGGAAAATGATCTTTTTCAGATTGGCCTGGGTCTTGGATGTGTATCTATATATGTATTTGTTATAAAATATAGTATCGTTGAGTTAGTATCCCATAACACAAGTCTCGAACTTACAACGGGGCTAGCTCAATCTGTGTGATTTGTCCGTATATATTTATTTATTTATTATAGAGCTAGTTGTAACTGCCTCCGTGGTCCAGTGGTTAAGGCGTTTGCCTGTAGGTAGACCCGGGGGTCGTGGGTTCGACTCCCACGGGAAGCATACTTTATTTAGTTGTTTCCAGTTTGGTTAGGACATTGCTTGAATCACCTGATTAAGGCACGTTAAGCCGTTGGTCCCAGCTGCCATCTGGAAGTCGTTAAAGGAACCACATCAGAGGCCGAGAGACGGTTCCGAAGAACTCTGACACTAGGGTGTGCATGGTCGATTGACCGTGACACCTACTCAAAATGATGATGACTGTAAGTTGTAAACTTGTGTCGTGGGATATCAATACTAATAATAAATCTGTAAGGGTTGAGCATGAAGTAAGTTACTTTCTTTTCAGCGTTATCGTGTTTGTAAGCTCTATACATGATACTGAAACTAAATTGAGGATTTTTTTATTTTTTCTGTATGTATTTATATATGTATGTATGTTGCTCCATAACTCTTAAACGAATTAGTAACTGAATATTAAGAAACTTGGTAGATATACATTTAGGTGCACAGTACACAGGATAGGCTACTTATTTTTTTCCTCCTGTCATGATAAGACATGGCCCCCATACAAACAACATAAAATGTACGCGAACGAAGTCACGGGCACTGCTAGTTAACTATATTTTTATAATAGATACATAAATAGATAAACATCCAAGACCCAGGTCAATCTGAAAAAGATCATTTTCCATTTTGTCCTGACCGGGGATCGAACCCAAAACCCAGCGATTCAAAGGCCACTGTTCTGCAGAGGTTGTGTAAAATGGCATGTTTGTTGGCACTTGAGTTTGCCTTTCTACGAGAAGTTAGTATGATTGTCGTTAAGTGCGGTTATTCAAAAAGATTTCAGTTTGAAAGTATTCAACATAGTTAAGAACACTTCCCAGAGAAAATTGACCAGATCGGTGAATTTGTATTGGAAACTTCTTTTTTAAAGAGGTCTATACAAATTATATGTGTCAGGGAAAACCTCCGGCGGCAAGTGATTCCATTCCTTAGCCGTACGCAAGGTGAACGAAGAGGAAAAGCGTTTCGTGCGAGCTAGATACTAACCACATACGGGTACATACTTCCACCGCGTCGAGTACTTTTAAAGATTACAATACTAGGGTCCTTCATACATATTTATATTGTTTTATTGCAGAACCCCACATCGACGCTGCAATCCAACAAATGTTGGCTATGGGCTTCACCAACGAAGGCGGCTGGCTGACCAACGTCGTGGAGAGCAAGGACGGGAACATTTCCGCTGTGCTCGACCTGCTGACTCCGGTTCAGAGGAAGTAACATACGATCTGCATCACATCCTCTTCAATATGTCAGATATTAGCACGCCTGCACAGGCGATTATTTTCCTAGATTAACGTCATATGTAAAACTGTATCAATGAGGGTTTTGGTAATCGATTTTTTTTCGAGATGGCAGCACTGTGACGAGTATTTTGACAGCAGCTGGAAATCCGCCAATCATGATTAATCTTAATTTTTGTTTGGATTTTTGACAGCTGTTGTCATAAATACGCAGTTCACAGTGTCGCCGCTTTCCTCTCATTGTTCTATTAAAATATGAGAAAGCTTTGAATTCATCGCCTACGTCTACGAATAAGTATTACTTATTCGTAGGCCTAGGTACATGTGTTTTCTACAAACAAGCCTAAACTTAGTATTTTATTATAAATCCTGCTTCGATCGAGTATAAAAATCCTAATATAAATCGCGACAAAAGGCGTCCTTACCCACTGAGCGCCCATTTGAAATTTGGGCGGACTTTCGTCTTTTTTTTCGATAACGCTAAGGTCAAGTTTTCAAGAGCTATAATCTCCCTTACATTCTTATGTAGACTTTTGACATCATTTCTTACATTTGTTATTACCACCTCATTCTATAAAAACTCCGCTATAATATCGATCTTCAAAAAGACGTTGCTTGTCTATCGCTGATTAAACTTAATGATCTTTTATGTATCTAAGTAGTAGTGTGGATTAAAAGGGTTTGTGTTTTAAGAGGATGTGATATTTTGCAATTATTATAATTATATTGTACGTTTTTTTAAACTTAGAGGGCAATGTAATCTTTAACGTTCTCTAGTTTGGTGTAGGTGTAGATTAACTACTATATCCAGTACAATAAAACGTAGTATATTCACATAGTACTAACTTGTAATTCAGTTGTACGAAGAATTATAATTATATTCCTATTCTTTATATTTAAGGATTTATAAACCCCAAAAATAATAAAATTAAAAAAAAAAAGTTATGCTTGATGTCTTTACCTGTGTGGTTTTCCTATTGTTTTTATTTTTTTTGTTCAAACCATTATTGTATTACATTCCTTTGTCATATGTATATTTATCATTACTAATGCGAAACATAAATGCATTTATAGATTTTAAAATTTGTTTGCTTATGATTATCCCTATATTTATCAGTGTTTTTTTTATGTAAGATCTTTATTCTCTTATAATTATAATATTCAGAGAATGATTGATATATGTGATATTGAAATGACTGAGTGATTTAAGGTATAATTTAGAATTAGTTGGTATATCAATAAAGGTTAATGGGAAAATAAGTGTTTTATTTAGTTAAAACTATTTATTTTAAGAATCCATATGAATGCTTTTTGTGGCCGACATTTTCTTGCCTTTCTCGTAATAATGCCTTGCCCAAAGATTCGTCTAGAGTTTTGGCAGCAATTCTGAAAAAAAAAAAATAGTTTCGAGTTTCAGACAATGTGATATTTTCCAATTTAATGATTATGATTATATTCTACGAGTTTCTTAAACTTAGAGAGCAATGTATTCTTTGATGTTCTCTAGTTTGGTATAGGTGTAGATTAACTTCTATATAACCAGTATTATCTACTTCTAATTGAGTTGTATAAAGAATTATAATTATTGTACTATTTTTTATATTCTACACCTATATTTAAGAATTTTTAAATAGTACCTACTTAATTAAAATCTAAAAAATATTAAAATTCCTTGATGATGGCTCTTTTTCATTAGTTGGTCTTTTTCATAGTAACTTAGTCTATATGGAGCTAGCGGGAACACCCGGAGGCAAGACTGCTTGTAAAAGTGTGTGTCGAAACAACATCACGCGGGGATTCCCGCACACCGCGTATCTACCAATAAAGTTCTTCAGTCTGTAAGCATCAATAAAGCAAGTCCATTTTACGAAAAAGTACTGCTACTCGGCACAATAGCCTTCCTACTTCACCTCGTACCACCCCGACCCATGGAGACACGCTGTAACTAGGAAGTGTTCAAATGATTTCTAAAAACCTTTTGCAGAATATGGGCCCTATGGCGTGCTTTATTGAAAATTACCGTTATTTACGAGTTGATTATTACAATAAATACTTACATTCCTTGGTTTATAGCATTTTTCAAAGTTTTAGTGGCCAAACTGCCGCAGCCATTCATGCTAATCGTGCTGCATTTATTCTCTATGTTCGGGTTCATGGTTTCGTCTACCCGGTTGTAGAAACGGGGGTTTCCCGTTATGCCCACCACCAGGGATATGACGCTGCAGCTCTCCTCTTCTGCTGACGCATCGACGACGCATTTATCACCGATTTTGCATAATGTTATCTGTAAGCAAAAATTTTTGTTTATTTTGAGAAGTTTCATATCTAAGGATGTCTCTCTGGAAGCTTATCGACTACAACAAGACGGACATCTTATGTGCCTTAACTTATTATTAAGTCAAATCTTATAACATTTGTAGATAAACTTGAAGTTCAGTGGCAGCGGCACAGATGTACATACCGAGATGACGAAGTATCACAATTTGTATTGGCAACCAAGCGTGCCGTTTGCAGACTTCTTAACACCTACCTACTGTTAAACAGTCGATAGGAAATTAAGTCTTTGCCTTTGAGTGCTTGCATTTTTTGGGCGATTGCAGTTAATTATCACGCAACGAGGCATATTTTTAAGTATTCCGGCTTCAATTACAGACGCGCGCGGACTGGCAGTAGCCGCTGCCAACCTTGACGCTTGGACGGGGTTCGAACATGAGAAGTACGTGTGTTTAACTCATCCATGTACATCTATATCTGTGGGAGGAGGAGTATAAAGTATGTTTTACCAGTAAAGGTACAGTGCCAATGTCAAGCAGTTTACAATCATAGGGGTCATCAGATAACTGTAGATCAACATTTCCTCCGTCCATTAGTGCTGTTTTGACGCATGGTATTCTGGTGTTGAACAATGCTGCTTTGACTGCTAGTGAAACAGCATCGCACAGGTTTCCTCCACACTCCAGTATCTGAAATAGAAGGTCTATAATTGTTACAAAGTTCTCTTTAATTTTAGGGTGTAAGCTTTGAGACTAGTGAATCAATTATAAGTTTTTCTCTATTGGATAGCAATATTATTAACTACAAATATCTCGTCTCATCGGGGAGTTCAGGCTCTGGCAAGCTTAGTTCCAAAACTCATTGTTAGATGACAGTAGGTATACTGCTGGTCAACTGGACTACTAGGAACAAATACAAAAAATGTAATCTGTATAAATTTAATAATTGAAAATGATTTTTTAGGTATTTGATTCAATTCATTTTACAATGAATTTGAAAATCAACTAATATGTAGGAAGCCATTCAATATTTTTTTAAGTGTTTTATTTCGCATTCACAATGCTATTTTGATATACCTACTCTTAATAAATGAAGAAATAAAATATGGTGAAAAAATCTCATGCGGGCGGGACTTGAACCGGCGACCTAGGTCTATGTACGACCTATGCTCTGCCATCTGAACTACCGCACAATTCAATCTCGGCGCCGAAATTCTTATATCCCATTTCCCCTTATACGTATTAAGTGAATGGTGAATGCAAAATAAAACACATAAAAATATTGCATTGAATCTTTCTTAAACTTGACTTGCTGTAAAAATATAGTAGAATATACGTAGATATTATGTCAAAGTTCAATGATGTAAAATTTGTGGTTGCCTTTATGTCATCACCACTCTGTAAACAGTGCTTGATGGTATTGTGACAGTAACATTGACTCAAGAGATAGTTTTATAGCACCAAATATATTATTTTTTCTTTATAATTATCTCTTGAAGAATTGATAGAAGAGATTTTATGTAGGTTAGGTATCACCGAGCATAGCTGCTTAACAGTTAAAACATTGGTATATGGCACTTATTCAACTTCTATGTTAAGACTTAATTAGTTTTGTTTTGGAACATATTCTCACCAAAATATCCACATATAGTTTCCAGCACTGTTTCCCTTCAAATATACAAAGCTGCTTCAAATCAAAAGCCTGTGATGAGTGGTATGCTCTGAGCATCATGTTTGAAATGCTGCTGGCTAATTGTTCTCCCCCTCGGCCCTCAAACTCTGGAGTGGCATTGGCTGAACTACAATGCAAAAAAAGTATGTAGGTTAAATTCAAAATTCCAAATGTTTATTTCATATAACTCATTTGGACACTTATCTATACTAATATTATAAAGCTGAAGAGTGTGTTTGTTTGTTTGAACGCACTAATCTTAGGAACTACTGGTTCAAATTGGAAAATTCTTTTTGTGTTGTATAGTACATTTATTGAGGAAGGCTTTAGGCTATAAAACGTCACACTACGACCAGTAGGAGCAAAGCATAAATAAAAAATGTTTTGAAAACAGGGGAAATTATTCATCTTTACTAAGAAAAAACCTAATTAATCATAATAACAGCAATTGCTGCGGACGAAGTCGCGGGTAACAGTACATTATCAACTGAGAATGGTTGACGTCAGTCAAAGTCTTTATTTCAGAGTTCAAGTCATCCTATTCAACAAACCGGCATCTTCATTCAGATGACCCTATATGTAGCCTCACATCCACACTGTAATTCACCCAAAAGTCTTAGCAGTAAAAATTAAATTAAATAGACTCAGCATACATTGAGAAGTAAGCTTTTGTAGTAGGTTCTATCAACACAAACAATCATTAGGCTGCTTAACATAGTCAGCAATACAGACCAATAGCCATGAAAATGAAGTAGTATTTGTTCGGGATAACAATCAAACCCAGAAACTCCAAATTAACAGAGTTATGTGTTTGATAAGTACAGTACCAAGATGGCTTTCTAATTAGAAACAAGGACAAGCAGAAGTGTGATACTTTATGTTTGTAGAGCCTTCTTGGTACTGTACATACAACTCATACTTCTTGGATTTTGAGCAAGAAGTAAAACAAGGTTGAACACAGACACATGTGAATGAGATTTTAGAAACATATGAAACATCCATTTAACAACAAAACTGAACAAACTTTAAAAAAAAATATGTATTCATACCAGTCAACAAAGAATTCAATTTTCCCCTGGTCTGGTTTATCTGGATTTGGAACATCTATCTCAGTTTTAACTCCTACAAGGATGTCTGTGTTTGCCAATCGGAGCCGCGCAGAGCCACTGGCATGACTGACAACATCAGTCTCCAGCTCCATTGGTCGGTAGTCGATATTTGTTCTCCCATCAGAGCGGTAGTCATCCTGAATGATTGATTCAAATAGCAGTTATTCCATTATACATACACAAGAAATATTGTAAAATATATTATCACGAGTGTTTTGCTTACTGTGCAGTAAACTAGATCTCTTTAAGTTCGTGGATATTTTAATAGTTATACTATGGAATCATATTCTATAGTAAAATACAATATTTTATGTTTGTGTTTTCGGTACAAAATGAATTGCTGGTAAATAAATACAGTGATAGGTTATGTTTTGGTTTTTACCTGCACGCCATGTAGTATAAAAGTTTTTTCCGACGTGCTCAATAGGAGCCCTGCCATATTGTGTTTTCAATTCTCTATTAGCTCACGTATTCAAATCAGTTAAAAAATCTTTATTTTATAAATTATATACAGGTCGCTTGAACCACAGCAACCACTTCAGATGATATTTTGACTCTCAGAACAATAACTAATTTTGACTATTGACAGTGACAGTGACAGTGACAGTTGATTTAATATTTTTTTTCTTTTCTTCTATTTGGCCCAGAAACTTCATTCAGAAGCTTATTTTAGCCAGTGTCTAGTTATTTTTCGTGTTATTCTTGCTTGTGTATCAACGAAATGATCGTGTAATTCATTTCACTGATTTCGATGGAACTTTCATAAACATGGTGGGAATTTATAACACCAAATTACACCGATTTCACATTATAAAGTCCACTAGAAACAATTTGCAAAACAATCTAAACAAAAGCCATGCAGTCCGCCGAAATTCCCGCCAAGAACTTATTTGTTTTACGGTATTTGGCTTTCTACGCTATTTAGCTCTTCATATTTTTCAACGTGTGTAATGTGTAACGAACAAAATTCGACGGAAACCGGTACGATGTGAGACGGAGACGCAGTAAGGTGGACGACCACGCGCCCGCTAAGTAGCAGTCTACCTACACGCATTTACGCGGCGCGGAGCTGCGCGAGGCGACGCGAGGCGGCTCGTAACTGCAGCGCACAAACTACGAAGAAGATACTATTCTGCAGCGGCCCGTGCAGAACGCATTACGCGACGCGCGCGGCGCGTCGCGACCCGAACTTGCGCGTGACTGGTTCTAGATGTCTGCTAAATTCTTTTTGTGCTGGAAAGTCCATTTATTACGGAAGGCTTTAGGCTATAAAATATCACACTGCGACCTATAGGAGCGAAGCATCAATAAAAAATGTTTTGAAAACGGGGGAAAATTATTCATCTATACTATTTTATCATAATAACAGAAATTGCCGCGGACGAAGTCGCGGGCAACAGCTAGTAAACTATATTTGTCGCGCCACATCTAATAAGTTCGTGTAGACCCTAAATCTCACTACAGCCGCACAATGACAGTTTATTTTAGTTATTCATATACTTTTATAGCACCAAATTACTTACACCGATTTTACATTATAAAGTTCACTAGAATCAATTTGCAAAACAATCAAAATAAAAACTGTGCAGTCCGCCGTAATTCCCGCCAAGAACCCAACAGTTAAACATACAGTCGCTAATGATGTTCCTATGGAATGGATGGACGAAACCAATGCTAAAAACACGATATATTTATTTACATCATCATAGAAAAGAGTTCAGCCAACCGGGTGAAAATATTATTGGTATATCGTTATTATTTTCAAGTTCCCGAATATTTTTGGCAGTCGTCCCTTCTAATATGTTGAGTTTTTCTAGACATTTCTTTTTATATAGGTGTCGTATACAAATAAAACAGGCGTTGTGAACGAATAAATTATTTTTATACAGGCTTGCGCAGATGAGGGACAATGGTGGACATAATGATGGCGGTGCCCTTTAAGCCCCTCTTTTAGTACTTACCACAATACGAGTAAGGTCCATCTCTATGGTAAGGTCGCACAGTCACTCGCCCGGGAACAGTCACTTTTTCCGTTCAATGATGTCACTAAGATATGGTTATTGTAAAGATTCTATTGACACCTGACACACCCAAATCTATCCGGGTATTTTATTGCAAATCCAAAGACCTTCTCCTCCCCCTGCTATTGTTGATTTTGATTTGGACGCTTTAACCGTGTTATACAGGGTGGCGCAATAGAACGTGCATATTGCGTCATCTTTTTTCGCGGGGTAAACAGTGCGCGGGCGGGGGGAGCCTAGCATGGTTGGATAGTGGCACTCGTGAAGTTTTAGTAGCCATGAGTCACTTCGACGGGAAGAGTCGCGCTTTTTGTGTTCGCACGTTTTACGAGAACGGTCGTTAATACATCTCTACAAGGCGTCTGTATTGTTCTGAATATGGATTAACACACATTAATGAAGCTCCGAGTGCAAATTTAATTAAAATATGGATAAAACGTTTTGAAGAGACCGGTTCTACGTTTAAACCACCAGCAAAAGGTCGTCCAAGAACGTCTAGGACCACAGACAATATTGAGAGGGTGAAAGAGTCAGTAGAAAAACATCCGCAAGTGTCTACTCGGAAGCGATCGGCGGCTTTAAACTTGTCGCGACGAAGTTTACAGCGAATTTTGAAGTTGGATCTTAAACTGCATCCTTATAAGCTCCAGTAAACACAGGAATTAAAAGAGTCCGACTTCGGAACAAGGTTGGCATTGGCGGTTGTGAGACAGTTGTTTCCTGCAAGACTAATTTCCAAAAGAGGTGATATCACTTGGCCCCCACGTAGTCCTGACTTGACGCCTCCTGACTTTTTTGTGGGGATACCTCAAACATAAAGTCTACATGAACAATCCGAGGAACATCAGTCAGCTAAAGGAAAATATCCGTGGTGAAATGGCAGCAATCACCCCAGATTTTATTGACAAGAGTTTTCACAAAACTGCGTTCACGTTTAGAGGAGTGCCGTCTTCGAGAGGGCCGTCATTTAGATGATGTTATTTTTTAAAAATAAACTTCATTTAATTACCTAATCATCCAATTTTTTATTTAAACTCTAACTTTAGTATTTATTTTTTTAGCCTATACTTAATAAATGCACGTTCTATTGCGCCACCCTGTACTTACCTAAATTCGCTGGACTCATATGGGTGTCTGTCATGCATTTCTTGCATCCAATTTCAAGGTGATAGTTACCTACAAAATCGTAAAATGAGACATATTTCAGTTGCAAAAAGCGACACATTGAATACTACTGTGAAGTTCACTTCACATTAGTAATCAATGTATTAGGTTTATTTTCTGTTTGCGTAAATTTGACCATGTTTCCGAATTTCGTTCTCAGCTTAACTGGCTACCAATCCGTCAACGCAGGAGTCTACATATTCTTTGTCAATTATTTAATGTTCTCAATAATCCCAAATGCCCTGAATATCTAAAATCACGCTTCCAACTTTTAAGTTCTACTCACGAAAGGCTCCTGCGTTCCTCTAACACCCTAACCCTTGCTACCCCCTCTCACCGTACAGGTTTTTTCCATAATTCTTTCTCTGTGACTGCTGTACGACTCTGGAATGCGCTCCCCGTTTCCGTTAGAGACGCCCCTAGCCGTGAATCCTTTAAAATTAGAGTTCTCAGGTATTTCCACGAACGCCTGAAGAGTCAAGCTTGATTGCCAACATGACTTATTATTATAGTGTTGTATGTATTTATTTTTTGTATATTATATATATATATTGTATAGTATCGTATGTACCTATTTATCATAAATGTATATATATTTATAATTAGTCTTATCCTAACACTTTCTTTATTTTGGTTTTACACCCACATAAAACTCTCTGAACAACCCAAAGGTTTGACTGGTAGAGAATGCTGTTTAGCGTTAAGTCCACCTTTTGTACTTGTTACATTTTGTATGTGTGTACAATAAAGCATAAATAAAAAATAAAAAATTGTATACCAAGACACAAGTTCACAACTGTGGGCTAGCTCAATCTGTATGATTTATCCTTATATATTTATGTATATTAAATATTATGTCATGCTGGCTATATTAAAAGGCATATCGAGATCAGAAGACACCCAAAGGTGACAAACATGACCCAAAGAGTAACCTCTCTAAAGTAGTAAGGCGGGTGGAAGAGGGAACCAAAAGCTGCTAGACCGGAGACCAAGTATGAGAGAGATAACTCGAGGGAAACCCTGGCTTGCTGGAGAGCTGATGAGCTACGGGTCCGATGTGAAGTACTTAGAATGACAGGTGAAAATAATAAAAGGACCGGGGTAACCCGTGAACCGCATGGGAATACAAAATAATAATAGTAAAACGTTTATTCGGCTCTCATTGTTTACATTACATAGGTAAAAATTGTATTCAATTAATTTGTTACAAGGAATGTGATAGACTTCAGAGAAGTCTGGATACAGGGTAATTTTGAACCTCTAAACTATATTGAAATCCGGGAATCAGAATCCCTAAAACTTAGAATATATATGAAATTAGAGGGATTGAATACAATAAGTTGAATTACCTTAAGTAGTTATTATGGAATTATAAGGTTTTCCGTCTGATTGTAGTTTAGGATTTTAACACTTTCAGTGCCGCGTCCCGCGTATGTGCGGGCAAACATAGGCAAATGCACTTTATGCACTAGCCAGCAGCGAAACGTTTAAGATAATTGAATACTATTTCCTTGCATTTGTATTTATTTAGGGGATAACACGAAAAGAGTGAGTAGAGTTTGTTGTAGATGTAATGGCCTAGTTAACAGAAAAAGCTGTTTATAAATTGACACCAGAAGGCCGTAACGGGGCAGACCGATCTATTCTGCGTTTTTTTTTTCGTTTACGTTCCGGATCATACGAAGTAATGATTGTGAAAATGCATTATCCACAATGAGGTTTGTTAGTTCTTGGACCGCATCGCTTGTCCAGCAGTAGTAGTATTTATCTCCAAGTACGCTTATTTATTAGTCTTTCAAGGATCTTTGACAGTGCTGGAAGAATTGAAATTGGTCCATAATTGTTGACACAGTCTTTCTGCACCTTTGTGGATAGGTTTACGAATCCTGTTTTAAAAACTTGGGGAAATATGCCAGAGCTGAGAGAGAGATTGCATATCGAGTAATTGGTCTTTTTAGAAAATGGACACTTCGTTTTATGAATTTCAATGAAATTTGGTTTACTCTTATAGCACAATTATCTCTCATATTGCATTTCAATTTTGAATTCGTCGGTTGGTAGCAAGACAAAGACGCAGGGATTGCAGGACGTGTTTATTGGTAGAGTTGGTGGAGTTCTCAGCAAGCTTCCTTCCGATATCGGCGAAAAAAGTATTTAGTGTATTCAAGGAATCTTTGGTATCTCATCTCTCCCATGACAGGGCTACTGTACCTATAGACCAACCGCCTTTTTTGTGCCGGTTATTTCCTTAACGAGATATCGCGAAGGAAATTACCGGTACAACAAAGCTTTCTTTTGTTATTTTTGGCGTTTTATATTTCCTGTTTTTCGTAGTTAATTTTACCTTTTTTCAGTATTTTATGTCAGTAATTCCTATTATCCCAATAAAGTGTCCAAAGTGCTTGCAGCATTTCCCCGTTAAACAAAAAAGTGATAAAGAAATAAAAAAATATTTTCTTCACAGCAAAATTGATATGCTGTGCAGAAAACTGCTAGCTATTGGATCACCAGTTACCGCGTTGATGATACCAGTTTGATACTACGGTCAAATTTATTCTCAACTCATAATACGCAACTTCGGTAAATATCTTGGATTCTTTCTATCAGATTGAACCCAAATATCCGATAACTGATGTAGTTATATTTACTTTTTAAACATAACTACCTCCAATTGTATGTTAGCCTAATTGTCCTCCTTTCAATGAACAGAGGTCAGGGGAACAATATGTAAATATGGTACCAATTTTCAAGTGCTCAAGTATTAGTCAGTTCCCGATTTGTAACCATTGAGGGGGATCTCGCAACATCCTCTTTTAAATTGCGAGTTATCGTAATTGTTTCATTGTAAATCCTAGTTCACATTGGTCGATTTCATAAACGAGTGAACGATTAACTGGGGCTATTGTGATAACTTTGTGAACTTACGTGTGATCGAGTACACAAACTAGGAAGATTATTTACTAAGTAACTAAGAATTTATCTAGGTTTATTTATCTTTGCTAATATACTTACGTTTATATACTTACTGTTATATTTACGCTCTGTTTACTTTTGAGCATCTCTATAAATGTACTTGTCTCTTATTATGTAAGTATTGCGGCTTTAGACATTTTTACATTTTCACGTCGCGTTCGTATTCCTAAAGCCGCAGAGTAAGCTATAAATTTGGGAGCAAAACATAAGAGCTACTAATAACTCAAATTTATCTATATTTTGTAAAGGTATTTTTTTGATGTTTTCTTTTTTAAACGTGACAATATTCCTAGCCTTGGGTACGGTTTATTAGGTTATTTAAAAAAATAACCTGTAATAAGATATCGATAGGCGACGCTCTCAATTACCACCAAAAGCTAGTCTAAAATCTCCTGCTTATCATTTTCATAGTTTTGCATCAAACTGTTCAAAATATGAATGTACAACGTCGAATTTTTAAGGTCTCATTAGACCTTAAAAATTCGAAGTTGTACATTATAACACTAAATGCGAAACTTGAATTTTAGTCTATTAACTGGATTCAACCAGCATTGCACTCGAGGGATGCTGGTTGAGTCCAATTTACTGGACTTGTAACTCTACCACTGTACACTTAGCTTAACAGGTTTAGTAGGTATGTCGTGGCCATGTGCCATTCAAGTGGGTGCCTTGGGAGACTCTAGTTATGATATCGTATCGGTGCAAATAAGACAACATGGAGACCGGGGAGGTCAACGAAATGGTGCTCCAGATGCAGAAGTTTTCTTGGCAGGACTATGTGGTGTTCGTGTTTATGTTGGCGATAAGTGCTGTGGTAGGGGTGTACTGGGGCTTCCTGAAGAAGCAGACCACGCAGAATGATTACCTCCTTGGAGGGAGGAATATGAAAGTGATTCCAGTGGCTATGTCACTTGTAGCAAGGTAGGGTAAAAAGTAGATCCTGAATTAACCGTTGTGGTCTCGAGTTGAAAGATATGTAATCTATAATCATAAGTTCAGCCAAAGTTACTGTACAAATGGATATTGTGACTCTCGGATTGGGTATGGTTCACATTTGGATAGATGATTGACATGAGCTGGGCTTTCTTAATCCAAAAGTACCACAGTGTTTATTTATTTATCCCCTCGATGATTGAATATATGGTTTATTTCCTTGGTCAAACCATGTATATGGCACTTCAATCCTTTGAGCCAATCCTAGATAACTTACCTAGATACTAACCAAAGTCTGCTGTCTTGTTGAATCACCAGGAATGATTCATCATCTCTCATGTCTATCTAATCCGTTTTATATAGATATTCATAAAATTCTTCACTACGTCATGTTTAGTAATTAATTAACAATCGCTTTCACCCGAGGCTCTGCTCGCATTTATATGCATCCCTTAGGATTTCATGATTATTAAGTAGTTCAGTCATTAAGGCGTGGAAGCACAGCAAACAAATAAATAGCAGAGTTTGCAATCAGTCCATATCTTTTATAAACTAACCACTCTTTTGTATAGGTATCGTCCCATAAACCCATCTCTTTTACCAATTGAAACCTGGAAGTCACTTTGTACACTCTTGTCTCAACTCAATTAATTCCTAGAGCACTCGTTTCTCAAAGCGCACGAGAAATCGCAAAATTGTTGATTTTTCAGCGATACGCTAGTGTACCTATCTGAGGTACCTATAGTGCCTAACAAACCATAGACCATTTGTTATCGTGTTTCAATTACTGTCTTGTAGATTTATGATGTGTATTCTAGCCTGATTGTAGAAGAAGACCCATTTAAGGTCCATAACAAGGCGTAAAGGTATAATTTAGTTGAAGCTATTACGTATTCTGTGTTTGAAGATTCCCTAGAAGCATACTTTCAGCGTTCTACTACGACCATTATTAGGTCCGACCACCTGGTAGGTTGGCGTCCAACGTTTTCCTTATACCGATAAAAGGATAACCTAGTCGACAATCTTTCTGCCCTAATAATCTTCGCATAGTAGACATGGTACATAGCACGCAGAAACGTGTTTTGCACCTTACCTACTAACACTTTCATCAATTAATCAGCTGAGTTGAGCTATGTATGTCTTTTGCTTTCTACCCCATTTCTGATTCGATATCGTAGAGAAATACCTAGTGATGTTCTTCTATTTTTTTAGTTTCGTATCCGGGATAACTTTGCTGGGATCCCCCACAGAAGTCTATATGCATGGGACCCAATACGGCTTCATTATTATAAGCATCTTCCTGATGTCTATTTTCATGACCCAAGTTTACCTGCCAGTTTTCCATGAGCTTAAAATTACTTCTAATTATGAGGTAAGTTTACAATAGTTACATAATAGTATAATTATAACAAGTTTTTTTTGCAAAAACATTATTTTTGGGACAAGCTTTTTTATAAACGAATGCATACTATGAAGAGCTTTCCAAGACAAATCAAATAAGCTCAAACTTATTTGGTGTACCTAGTCTAGTTTAAGAGTTCCTATGGCCACCTTCTGACTCCATTATAAGACCAGCGCAATGATTCCATAATATTGTATTGTTAGCCGATATGCAAAATTTCACCTGGAACTGGATAAAATTTAACTCGCAAGATTTGATTACAGATTACAGACAAACATCGGGACAGGTGAAACTAAATAAAGGCTTTAAAAATACAATAGGTATTAAACTAAATCAGTCGAGGTACAAATTTTATTAAATAATGCCCTTGTAATAAAGATCCAAGAAGAAAACCAGGGGTTGATACCATCTTAAACATTTATTTTATATACTGTGTAGGTACTTACGTTCAAAAGTGTCATTAACCTATCTTTTTTCAATTATCAATTCTTTTTTTCAGTACTTATCATTGAGATTCGACAACAGGGTTCGATTATTTGGTTCGATTTTATTCACTTTTACTTTGGTAAGTTCCTATTCATATTAAAATGAATCAATCATCTTAATAAAATAACAAAATCGGTATTAAGTAAACATTATTTTTCAGATAGGTTGGCTGCCAATAGTCATTTATGTACCGGCTTTAGCTTTTAATCAAGGTATTAAACATTTTCTCAATTTTTGTTATACTAATTAGCAATTTGTAAGTTAGTTATATAAACTTATTCCTTTCAGTCACTGGCGTCGACACTCATGTTATTACTCCCATTGTTTGCGTTGTCTGCATTTTCTACACTTGTGCGGTAAGTTAAATAGGTATAACAGTTGTGTATGAGTAGAATTTACCAACAAACACAAAGTTTACTTTCTTTGTCCTTTATTAATCTAGGAACTTGTAAAAATAAAAAATAAATATTGTTCTCTGTCCTATTCATACTAAGTGGACCGGACATCCTTTCAAGTATAAAATAATCTTTTGCAAACTGCCTAGGTAGTTCTATCAAGTATTTTTTTGCACCATGTAATTGCAAGACTCTTGTAGAAAATAAAATACTTTGGCATCAGACTTTTACAAGCTGCTTAAAGGTATCTGACTTAGCTTAACAATTGCAAACTTATTATCTTTAACTGATTTACAGGGAGGTTTACAAGCCGTAGTCTGGACTGACGTCATCCAAATAACTGCGATGTTTGGCGCCATGGCTCTGGTTGCGGTCAAAGGGACAATCGATGTAGGTGGCTTTGGAGTTGTTTGGAAACGCAACATGGACAGTGGACGAATCGAACTGCCAAAGTAAGTAGATATGAGATAAATTGACTGTCTTTGCTGACGTCTGACCATACCTGCAACCACCGGACAGGCAATTGAGTATGACAGCCTGATTCTAATTCACCAGTTCACCAAATTCATCAAAATGAGTTTAAGTTTCGATGCAATCTTACCTACATTGCATCGATACTTTACTTCTTAATCGATTGCTGTACTTCTTATACTAGTCTGGACGTTTTAAGGAATAAGTGTGCCGTATCTTTGTCGACGAATAGTGCAATGGCAATATCTTTTAGGCTGTAGTTTCTATCATTCCATCATCTTTTTTTGAACTTTCAAATGTCACTCTTTTTTTAACATTCACTTTTATTTTTAATCTCACTTTAATTAGCGGTAAGACAAAATATGAACTAAGATCAGATTTGCCTGAAGGCATCATACAGTTTATACGTAAAGGGTCACCAGGATTTTAGTGGTGATTTCTGTTTCATAACTAACAATCACGTGGCACAGGTGTTGACAGTCACGTGGTCTCAAGGAATATTACCAATGCACCCACGTTTTAAAAATAGATGTTGCTCAGATTGCTGCACAGATTGTTAGCCACTTAATCCTACAGCAATCACATTCAATCAGATAAATCTGTTCGGAGAAGTTATAAATAAATTGATGTATCATAAAACTTTTCCTACATTTAATAAATTTTATATTACTGTGGCTATATTTATTTCATTTCGTGTTTGACTTTAAATATGATTGCGTTGCCCGCAACCTAAACGTACGCCAATTTAGGTTAGACTGGTAATGGCTTCGGAAGGCGATGTAAAACTTGTTTCTTAGGATTATTAGAATACAGACAAGTTTTGGATACCAACCAATTTTCCTCTTCAGCCGATTATTTTTCCGGTTGCGTCGACAGCTGTAATAAGTAATTCGTTGGCACCTGGGATCTGCTATTGTGAGAGCATTAATACTGTGGCAAAAGTTACTACAGCTGGCTGCCTGTGTGATGCCTCCTTGGCTATCTCCAGAACCGCACAAGGCAAACATCTGTGAAAAAGAAGTACAAGCTAATCCCAATGCACACGGCACAAAGCAAACTTCAAACTCCAAGTCCTGTCGGGCTAGATTTTCGTGGCCCGCTCTATTGGGCCGGATTTGCGTGGAGTAATTTTTAATCAGAGTTTAATTTCCAGACAATTGCTCGCGCTAGGAATCTAACCCGAGTGGTTGATAATGGAACAAAATCATTTTTGTTCTCGTACCTTCAAAAATATATTTTTTTAATTATTTAGTTCGATACCATGTAAGTAATAACACTTTTTGTAGTCAAGTATGAAATGTGAGAGATTTGGTAACCTCTGTATGTCCTTCTCACCACAGCGCATTGCATCATCAATCCTTAGTACCTAACAAGGTGGGTTGGCCACTTGGTGGCTATTTAAATAAATAAATAATAAATAAATAAATATATACGGACAAATCACACATATTGAGCTAGCCCCAAAGTAAGTTCAAGACTTGTGTTATGGGATACTAACTCAACGATACTATATTTTATAACAAATACATATATAGATAAACATCCAAGACCCAGGCCAATCTGAAAAAGATCATTTTCCATCTTGATCTGGCCGGGGATCGAACCCGGTCACTCCATGTCGCAGGCTGGCGTGTTGACCGCTGCGCCACGGAGCTAGTCAAACTTTATATTATAATCATTAATATATTTTTAATATAATAATTAAATATTTATAATAATTAATATATTTTTGTTCTGTAAGTTAACCTAAATCCTTTTTTTTATATAGTTGGGATCCTAATCCACTTACGCGGCATTCCATCTGGTGCCTGATGATCGGAGGAGTGGTGTACTGGCTGCAAGCGAATGCTGTTAATCAGAGCATGGTACAGCGGTATTTAGCTTTACCCAACTTACGAGGAGCGAAATGGTTTGTAACATTCATAAACATAGTATTCATTTGCTAACTTCTTCTAAAAATCTACCCATACGAATAGCGAGCGACTGAGTTTCTTTTATTAGGTTTAGAAATACGATACAGTGATTGTATTGAGGGGTAGTTGTGTTAGGTGACGCAAGCCCTAATGCGTAAAGAGGAATGGTACGTGGTGGGATATTCGACGTGTGGGATCGAATTGCGTTAGCTGAATTGGTTAAGCATCGAACAGAGACCAAGTGGCTGAAATCGAATCCTGTCCGCGTGCAATTTTTCACTATACCCTATTTCTTTTTTTTTTGTATGCGTAAGTGGCCAATACTGGTGTCAGATTTTTCAAGCTGCCTAAAAGCACCTGACATAGCTTTATCATTTATTTAGCGACGGCCATCAATGACGACAGCCGGGACCAACAGCTTAACATAATATGAGTATATCAAAACAGCCTTGTGAATGCAAAAAAACCCAAAAATAGAATGAGTTACTTTTTACGACAATCATGAGAAAACTGTGCAGTGAATTGTCCACAAATATGTAAACCTTGTGGAATAAAAAATGCCAAACTTAATGTACCGTTGTTTTGATTTCAGGGCCGTTTTCCTATTTTGTATAGGAATATCAATCCTTTACTGTTTCTGCCTCTACTGCGGATTATTAATTTACGCTCGTTTCTACGATTGTGATCCTTTGCAAACAAAGGTTTGTATTTTTTCATTTATGACAATCAAAGTGAACATCATTTTTTGTAGCATTTGTGTACCAGAATTGTTACGGCTCTTCAACTCTACACGTTTTAGTCTGTCGTAGTAAGCTTTTGATTAGAAAAAATGACATCATCATAAACTATAGATTTAAAAAATATGCGTCTAATGCAGATATTGTTCTGAGGTCTAATGTCATAAAACAATATCTCAATCTAAAGTATTACTTTGAAAGTAATACGCAAATAATTTTGACGATACTGCTACAATACTACGGCTATTCGTAGCTGACTGCTACGATCCGTAGCAGTAAGCTACAATTATCACAAAACATTAGGGTTGAAGCGTAGCGTAGTGTTAACAAATCTTTTAGTGTGTTTCTTGCTATAAGTCTCTTTTCTGCTATACTGATGATTATGTACCTAAGTACAATCCCCGGCACGTAAGTTGACCGATGCGCAGTACGCCGTTTTCAGGTATCACCGGGGGTAAGGTATGAAGTGTGACGTGTGTTGAAGCCCGTAACCATAGCAACGTAGCAACGCTATGCTTACGCGCATGCGCGTAAGCATAACATTCTCCGTTGCCTTCGATTGGAGTACAATGAGGATTAAAGTATGGTTTTTAAATTGTACGTTTGCTGGGAAAAGCATGCTCTGTCCACAACCAACTTTAAAGAAAGAAGGGACGAGGATGGTATTTTCAGTTTATAATGACTAAACTAAAAATGTATTCCAAATACGTTAAGCATTTAGAATTTCATTGGTAACCGCCAAGAATCCCTATAATCACCTTTGCTTCCAATTATACCAGCGCAGACAACCGCCATTTTGGTTCAACATATTTGCCGGGGATTGTACCTAGTTGATTCAAGCAAAATAATGTTTATTTTAGTTAGCGAAAGCCAAGGATCAGCTATTACCACTTCTAGTGATGGACGTCCTGGGAGATATTCCTGGGTTATCAGGCGTATTCGTCGCTGGTATATTTAGTGCTGCTCTTAGGTAAATAAACTATTCTGATAATGCTTTTTTATTGTATAGCTTAATAAATAACAAAAATATATATCCTGTTTTAGAGCTTTCATTAGAGCTAATAATAGGGGTCCCAGGGAAGCTAATAATAATAAGTAAAGAGAAATGTGAAATTTGTCCGTTTATAACCTTCTCACACTTTAACTATTGAACCGATCGATGTAAAATTAGGTATATTAGGGTACGTAGAAGTATATATGGTACGTTTTCATCCAACAAAAGTACTATACCCAAGGGACCGCTAGTCCATATCCATACTCCATACTTATATTATAAATTCGAAAGTAACTCTATCCGTCTCTCTTCTTTTCACGCTTCAACCATTGAAACAATTTGGATGAAATTGAGTATTGGGGAAATTTGAAGCCCAAAAGGACCTTTCGTTCCGGGAACTTCTACTGTTCCCGAGGGCTCGACATTAACGTTGGCGGATCCGCGGGAAAAAACTAGTATTTCATATGTTTGAAGCTATTGAAGAGAATAACAGCGCTTTACACTCATTCTTTTGAATGTATTTTTATTATATTAAGTATATTATTCACTGTTTTCAGCTCTTTATCGACAAGTTTGAATTCAATGTCGGCAGTAGTGTTAGAAGATTTCTACAAGCCCTTCAACAGGAAACAACTGACTGACCGGCAGTCGAACTGGATAATGAGAGGGGTGGTGGTGCTGCTCGGAGCGCTATGTGTAGGTAAATAATATCTTAGTGGTTTGTAGTTTGTCATCCTCTTCTTATCCAACTCAATGTAAAGCTCGAAAAGATTCTTTTCCATTTTCCTCCTTTACTTCTATGTTACATACAGCGTGTAAATATACCCTCGATATTCCCAGGGGTGACTGAACTCATCAATATGAACAAGTTTTCTCATGGAAAATGTTGGGAACTCAAAAATATTTTCGACATTTCCATACAAAAGTGTTCAGCCACCAATTTGTATGGGAATGTCGATTTTTTTTTAGTTCTTAGCATTGGTCCCATATGAAAAGTTGCTAATTTTGACGGGCTGAGCCACCCCTTCACGGGACTGTCGATGGTTAAGATACACGTTGTATAGCGCGTAGAACCAATGGCCGATAGCAGTAGGCTTTTCGAACGTACTGGGAAGCGCAGCGTCGGGCACCCAGGTGGTCAGACAATCGAGCAGTCGTATTGGAAATCCTTGAGGACCACCCACCCTCAAGGACTATGTCCAGCAGTGTACTCCTTGTGGCTGATATGACTTATTACGTCGCTGGTGGGATTTGATCCTTTTGTTTTTTGTTTCAATAACGTATTCTGAATAAATGTTTTCATTTTCATATCCACAGCATATATTTTATGAAAGTTGGTATAATTTATGATTATAATCTTTGATCTTACGAGTATATGACTCGTATTCCTGTGATGTAAAATTATAATATTTCATGATGATGTTTAAGGATATTTATTTTTAAGTTTTTATTATAACTATTTGTCTGCTTTACTTATTGCTTTTCTATGCCCATTTTGTGTTTAAGGAAAATTTATTTCCTTACATTTTTCAGCATTGGTGTTTATAGTTGAGAAAATGGGGACAATTCTACAGTTAACCATGACATTGGAAGCAATGACGATGGGACCACAATTCGGAGTATTTTCCATGGGAATTCTCATGCCATGGGTAGATGCCACGGTAAGATATGCAATACATAGACATATTACATAAAACAAATATTTCCTTATCGCTTTTGTTGCTGGCAACAAGAGCATTCATCATTGAACGACGCGTGATAAACAGTTAAATATGAATTGTTTCTAAAACCGAAGCAATGAACGAGTTATTGATATTTACTTACCATCAGGTGAGATGGGAGACAAATACCTGCTTCAATATTAAATAAAAAAGAAGATTCCGAAAATGCTTTCAAAGTAGATGTTTTCGTTGTAGAAACAACTTAACAGAACCAGATTCAGATTTAGATTCATTTATTTTGTCAGACAAAGGTATTATATACATGGTGTTGGAATTAGAACAGTTACAGTGCTCTATGCTGCACCATTCGGCATACAAAATTCAGTTACAGGTTGGTTTTAAATAAAATAACAATAAATAATTAGTTTGAATTAGAGAGAGAAAAAAGGAATACTATATAAGTCAAAAGATTACATTCATGCGAATATCAAAAAAAAATTAGTTAAAAATAGATTTAATATTTTTAAGCAGTCAGCTAGTCAAATTATTTAATGTCAATTTATAGCAATATTTTTTCCATTACCTACATAAGGTCATTAGACCCAAAAGCCCCTTATAGCATATGAAAAATGTAATCAAAATAGTGATGAGTTGCTAGGTGCATCGCCTTTTAACATGATTCCTTGAATTTTCGGCCATTTTGATTACATCTTCTTAGACTAAGTTTTGGCAGTGCCTTTGATCGCCAACCAGGAAAAACTTTTGTGTTTGTAAAATCTTCTTGTTCTATGATTAGGGTGCATTAGTAGGCGGTGTCACGGGTTTAGCAGCCATGGCGTGGTGGTGTCTCAGTGCTCAGATGGCGATTGCTCGTGGGGAGATCGTCCATGCTCACAAGCCTTTGAGCACCGCTGGCTGCACGTATAACTACACTCTAGTTGAGACTGCTAAAGCTACCGTAGATATTAGGTGAGTACATGAGTAGTTAGGCTGAGAGATAAGTAAGTATATGCGGCACAGAAGATCTTTTGGGATGAAAGGTACTTTTGTCCTTTTTCGGGCTTCAACATACCTTCATATCAAATTTCGTCGCAATTCGGTTAATAGTTGAAGCGTAAAGAGGTTACAGACAGACTTTCGCATTAATAATATTAATCAGCTATCCCGACGAACTTTGTTTCGCTATAAGATTAAAACTCTTCCTATCTTTTAAGTTGGAACAAATTACAGATAGTAACAAAGTTTTATCAAAATCGGTTCAGTCGTTTCAGAGTTTATCCCAAACATACATCGTGATACGAGATTTTATAATACGGATTTGGATAGAGAGTTGATGCGTTCACTGTTTTTTGGCAACATCTCTGGAGTCAAGATTGATTGTACATGAAAATGATCTTGAAAAACTAAATTCAAGAAGAGCTCGTTACGCAAGGTTTCTCTAAGTAGACGACATAATTAGGGTATTTATTTAGTTTTCTTCATGAGAAAGGTAGTCAAATATATTTTTCATTTCACGGCACAGTGAAGTCAACCCTATGCTGCGAGTATCCTATATGTGGTACACCCTAGCTGGGGCCCTGGTGACCATATGCGTTGGGGCGGTGGCGTCCCGCGTAAACAGGGCTCGGGGCAAGGCACACGTGCCCCCGGACCCCAAACTGCTTGCCCCGCAACTTAGAAGGCTGTATAGAGAGCCCCCACATCCAACCGACGAAACTTATATACGAGCTTATGGGAATAATAAGGTAACAATTTATGAATTAATAAAACTCAGATTTTAGTTAAAAATATATTAGGCACCAAACACACGAACAGCACTTTGCTGACGACCAGTCAACTGCAAGCAGTCGACAGATACAACTGCAGCTGTCGAAAAAGCCAACTGCAGCTATCATATCTGACGACTGCTTGCAGTTGACTGGTCAACAGCAAATCGCTGTCCGCCTGTTTGGCGCCGTTTAAGTATTATGTAAGCAGGATATCCGCTATTTTTATCCCTTTCTTGTCACCAAATTAAGAAAAACTCTTCGCCCCTCCTTGCAAGCTTACGTAAACATTATTGTAATTTTTACAAACAATGGTTGTTTTTATTTTCCGAAATGTTGCTGACGTTATCGCTATGCTAAAAAAAAGCTAAGCCTAGACCCCCCTACCCCCTTTCCGCTGCTAACCTAATATTTAAATGAACTTTTTGGCTCTAAGGATGAAAGTAAGTAGCGCTTCGCTGACTTTGAACTTTCTAAAAATATTTTACTTTTTATAAATTAAAAAAAAAATTAAATCAAAAAATATTTTATAAACCAGCTTTTATGTACATCACTTTCTTTTTCTAGTTATTTTGAGCAATCCCTTTAATTTGATATCCATATCGTCGGAGTTCATAAAAATTTGCTAGGCTAGGCCGCCAACTCGGGAGGTTGTTCCGCCTTGTTGGATTTAGAATGACGTCACATTGCT
This sequence comes from Elegia similella, assembly GCA_947532085.1. Taxonomy (NCBI): domain Eukaryota; kingdom Metazoa; phylum Arthropoda; class Insecta; order Lepidoptera; family Pyralidae; genus Elegia; species Elegia similella. The sequence goes on along the minus strand of OX383926.1, from coordinate 23,185,468 downwards.
AACCATGTATTGTCATCCAAACTAAACGAGTACCTATATATAACTTCAGTTCAATCAGATAGCAGATATCTTCCATATCTGCTTCAAAATTGAGTTGCAAGACTACACCCGAACAACATAGTTACATGCAATTGCAAGTTCAATAAAAGCTTATAAAAAGAATGAGCTTTCTTCTGACCCTATCTGAATTGAATGACGTCTGTTTTGTTTTCGTTTTCAGGAAGCCTGCCAAACAAACTCTACCTCAATAAACATGAAACCTATTAATGAGAGCGAAGATGTCGACAAAGTTGAAGCTCAATGAGTCTAACAGATATTAGTTATTTATAGAATAAAAATATTCGCTTAGTCTAGAGTTTACTAATTGAGTATTGTTATTCGAAAATATGTTTATTTATTAAAACAATTTTGCAATAAGTGTCTTTATATTTTGGATATATGGACGATTTTTGAATTACGTACCCAAAGGGTAAAAACCTTATATACGAGCCCTGTTACTAAGCTTATCTATTTATAAAAATAATTTTAGGGGCATCTAGTGGGTGGCAAGCCACCACCTGCCAATTATAGTGAGATATAAAAAAAAAATAAGCATACAAGAAACCGTGTTTTTGAGCGCTTTTGTAGTTAGTATATAATATTGTATAGTGATACAGAACCCTTCGTGTGCGATTCCGACTCGCACTAAACCGGTTTATAAAAGAAAATAACGTGTGTTTTGAGAAGTCATGATATTTAGTTTAATGTATATTTAAAAATAATATATATAGTATGGCTTGGATTTAGTCCATGGAGAAAGGTGTGGCAGCGTTGGTGAACAATAGGTATACGCCGGTTCTTCTGTAAAAATATAAACAATGTAATTAATAATCTTTCATATAAAAATAAAAAAAACAACTTCAATCAAAGAACTGATATAATTGACGGAGTTATATACAACCGATTTGATAACCTCCAGTTAAAAATGAAAAGCCCGATTGCTTTCCCTTTTATTTAAACATCTAAAAACACTGACGAGATCCATCCAGTTGTTTGACCCATACGAGGTAAAGTTTACTAACATATAAGATTCACGAAACACATAACCCTTTATAATCGGGTAAACAACCGAAAAGTCGGGGGTGGACAAGCCGGGTCCATGGCCGGCGAAATATCGATAGAGAGACACTTCACGTAGCGGCAGGGTCTTGCCCCGGATACAATTTCTGGAACCGGGGTGCCCCACAGTAAGTTGTGAACTTGTGACGTGGGATAGAAACTCAAAGATATCTATATTTTATAATATAGGTCTTGGATGGATATACATACATCCAACAGTCAGGGCAATCTGAAAAAGATCGTTTTTCATCTTGACCAAGTTAGAGATAAAACCGGGGACCTTGCTATTTAAAAGGCACTTGCGTATCTACTGAGCCAGTGGTGTAACAAAGAATATAATAGATATATATAGATGTATAACAAACATTATCAGTCTTATTATAAAACGAGGACTAAAGTTAGTACTAGGTTTATACCATTGGCCGCCTAACACAAAGTGACACAGACAGTTGACAAAATTGCAAAGAGACAAGTGATGACTTAATTTGGTGGGATTATGGTTTAAACCAGGTACTAACTTTAGTCCTCGTTTTATAATAATACTGTATGTATAGAAAATTTGACAGACGTTTCGAAGTAAAATAACTACAAAAACAGCCGACAATTGAGTGCGTTTCTTACCATGATACACACAAACCGCTCCTAAGAAAAGAAAACGCTTTGAATAATAATATTACATTTTAGAGCATACAAAAACTCACCCAAGTTTAGGCCTCAAGCCACCCATCTGTAGTCTTCCAGGCAGAATGTTGCAACTCTGGAGAACAGCTGCTAAGTAGTTAACGCACTGTCTTCCAGTGAAGCCGCCAGAGACAATGGACTCGGCAAAGTAGTGGTAGCTCATGGTGTGGTCGCAAGCGTGTGAGTCGCAACCGGGCATAGACTCTCCACCGTTGGGGTAGAAGTCGACCTGGGCGAGGTCTGACAAGTAGCCGTTGACACCGCAGTTGGTGTGGATCACTTCAGTGTAAGCACCGTCGTCGGGAGCGAAGCGGTCGCTGTGGTTGATCCATCCGACCAGAGAGGGGTCTAGACCTGTAAAAATGTAAGAGTTGTAAAAAATTAGTATATTATTTTTTAAAATATACTCTTCACGCCGGTGAAAATTATGGTAATCGTAAAGCATACAAGTAAGTACTATATAGTATAATTAGGTGAAGATTTTAGCAGTTTCTAGCATCTTGGCAATCATCAAACGATATGGTATTGCACAGGGTTACTGTCAATGATCTGCCGGCCTATTTGCTAACTTAGTGTACAACGTTTTGATGGTGACTTGAAAATACATTACGTTTTATCCATACTAATATTATAAATGCGAAAGTGAGTTTGTTTGTTTGTTTATTTGTTTGTTTGTTTGTTTGTTACGCTTTCACGCCGTAAGTACTGAACCGATCGTCATGAAATTTTGCATACAAGTTCTCTGGAGTACAGAGAAGGACATAGGCTACATTTTATCCCGGGAAAAGGTACTATTCCCGAGGGATCGACACTGACGCGGGCGGAGCCGCGGGCGAAAGCTAGTATATCATAAATAGAAATAGTCAATCATAGGAAAGCCAATGTATTTTGAAGTGTCTATCAAAACGTTGTACACTGAGTTAGCAAATAGGCCGGCTGGTTGATCTAGTAGTTCATAAACTAACTTCTGCCTTGGAATATTAGTTACTCAGCAGAAAAATAATATACGTCTACATCGACGTTCCTAGGACAATACCGGTTAAGTAACCATGCCCATAATCTACGATCTCAAACTGCACACCGGTGTTTTTTCAGTGACCTGGTAGATCTATGGAATATTGATTTAGTTACCAGTAACATAAACTACGTCTCCATCAACATTTCTGGCGGTGATACCGGTTTGGTGCCCTCTAAAGTCGTAACCAACAATGACCTGGTTAATCCAGTCGATAAATTAATTTCTGCCAATTCTGCTGTGGATAACTCACCAGTAACATAGTTTACATCTCCATCGACGTTTCTAGCAGCAATACCGGCTTGGTGACCACCAAGACCATGACCAACGATGTGGTACTGCACAGGGGTGCTGCCAGTTGTAACACTTTTATTTTCGAGTCAATATTTTCTTACCAAATTATTCCACAATGACAGTTGGTTGTGCGTCTCCAATGTCATACATTCGAGTACTACCTCCTAAATAGCATTTGACACATCCACAGGGTATTTTTATTCAATAATATCCTTAAAATATTTAAAAATCTAAAATAATAAATTAGGTTATGTTATTGTTTGTTGTGGTAAACTGACATTTCGATTTGACAGCTGGTTTGAGAGAAATTTATGCGTCAGTGAGACCATATAAAAAAATACTGTTAGAATCTACCAAACACATTTTTACCCGACTGCAAGGAAAGGGTTATGTTTTTATAAATCTAAATACCTCCTTTTGTGTGCTTGTGACTTGTCAAGTGAGGTGTTTAAATTAATTTATTTCAAAATATTATGTGGTTTCAAAATACAAAACGTTGTTCTTTTGGGTAATTTATTAAATCGGAAACTACTATAACCTACTAAATGCTTGACGAAAATGCTGCGAATCTACCAAAAAGTGGAAATCTACTGCAAGTGGTCACACTGTTGTGTTCTGTTTCACGTACTTGATTATTTGTTGACCTTGCGTTCTGACTTGACAGAAAGGATTGTCAAATTGGTTTTGTAGATTTTCAGGTTATTTCATGGTTGCTGAATGGTGGATGTGTTTACTTTTGGCTATTTGTCATATTACGAGTCTTAAATATAAAAAGTTTAATTAATTTCTTTAACTTCGAATGCCGTGGATGTGTGTGAAATGGACTGCGTGATGTGTATAACGAAACGCGATGATAGGGTCGTTTTTTGGTGCGCCGGCGTCTGCATGGACGCATCGCATGTTGTCTGGAGAATTGTGGAAAAATAGTGGCTGTTGGTGTTTGGTTCCTTTTGGTGAGTATAATGTTATGTGCGACGTGTGATCTATGTGGCATTTGGTTTTCGTATCTAATCGAAACACATTTTCAGGAGAGCTGTCGTTCCACCGGGGCGTTGGCAGCACGTGGTTGTGAAAAAGTGTGTTAAGGCTTCTTGTGGTAAGTAAACTGCGCTTTAGTGAACCCTTGAGCCCATGTGTAATTGTATTTCGAGGTTGTTAATTTGTAAACCCAATTTGTTGCAGTGTGGCTGTGTGGATTTTTGTTCGTGTTGGTGTCTTCGACTATAAACCCCAAACCACCTCCGTAAAAGGTACGTCGAGTATTATATACTTTCCAACTCAGACACACTCACTCGCTGTGAACGATGTAAAGTAGTCTTTGTGTACTTAATTCTCTTTCTAAAGTAACCGATAGCCGTTCCTTGAGGTTAAAAACCTTTTAACTGTGAACTGTAGAAAGAGGGCTAACCATGTTTCATTGGTTAGGTCTCAGCATGTTCTGCTTGAGATGCTTTTCTGGCGTGACCGCATGGTGGCATCGCCATCGTAAGCGTCCAACCCCGAAGCATCTACCTCCCATACCCGGGTGGGTGTGATTTATTTATTTTTTTTAACTGATTTGAGTGAACCACTTTATTCTTAGAGTACACTAGTAAATGATGTAGCTAGAATATTCCCTTAATTAGATCACTTGAGTGTCCTTGTGTATTTAATTAGATATAGATGTCTTTGGCTTTGTGTTTAATACTATGTAGACATGTAGACAGTTTTATGCTGTGTAGGTGTAGTTTAGTGATTGAAGGCTGTACATGCTAATGCTAGCATGATAATGTGTTTTAAAAGCTAAGACGTGTTTAATTTGTCTACTGCAGGAGGCGTTTGTATCTGCTACAGATTCCGGGCTGGTTCGACCACACGGGCTGGCAAGTCAGGCTCGGATTTACCTGAGCTTATTTATTTTTTTAATTACTTTAATTTAATGTTAAAAACCTCGTAACAAGGAGCAGCCTTGCAGCATTAGCTGTTTAGCGTTACTATGAGTGGGCCAAACCCAAATTGGTCATTTTGTAAATGTAATTAAAAAACTTAAAACTAATTAATTTTCTTAAACTCACTTAAGGTGCTTAATTCCTGGTTGTGCTACGGCCTGTGGGTTTTCCTACGTTCTTCTTATAGCATACTGCCGTTTTAATTAGCCAAAATTGTTTGTAAGGCTAGTTAACAACTTTATTTAGTTTTATTTCAATTGAATTGATGGTGTTCGCGAAGCTGCCCTGAATTTACGACTGAATTTTGTGCATTTAGTTTTTTTTAGTTACTCGGACCAGCCAAACGAACCAACAACCCTCCCCTTTATTTTTAATTTGTGCTTTATGCTAAATTTTAGTTTACGAAGCAAACTTAAACTGTTAGTGTTGTGATTGGAAGATCTCTAAATAAACCTTGCTACGAGATACTTGTGTTTTTTTTCTTTTCTCCTCTCTGAGGTAAAGATACAAATTTTAAATTAATTACTTGGAGCCCTAACTGGGACGAGGGTAAAATTTCTATTTATTACATGGCGCCCGAACAGGGACGTTGTTGGTTTCGTGGACATTTTCCCCGGCATTGATCTTTTGCTCACTGACGGATTGGCTGGCCCGTAACTTGTGTTACATTATTTCCTTTTTGCTGCTTGTATTGTATTGTGTGGGAACACTATAATATAGTAGTGATCTCGTATTTAAGGTTACTGTGTTAACAAAAACCGATGTAATACAATATTGTTAGCGTTATAATACTTAAGATATTACTTCATCATGATTGAGGAACGGCCAATTTGTTTCAATGTGTTAAATAAAGATGAGTTACTTTACGAAGTTAATGTGCGTGATGGTGTACCCGAGAATACTGTTGATCGGTTACGTGTCCAAATTAGGCTTTTGTCGAAGGAAATACCTACCGACGAAGTGAGTGTGTTTGAGGGAGACGTGGCGGTGGAATTAAAAACTATTAATTCCAAGATTAGTGAATTGGAGGAGCTTCTAGGAGGGAAAGCTCTTTTATTAAAAAAGTTTAAGCGTATCCAATCATTAGGCAATCACATCTTTCATAGGCTAAGTCGTGTTGATTCGGCGACGGAAGTGGATCAGACTTTTAAAGATCAATTGGAGAACCGTCTTCTCCCTTTGTTGAAACGAATCGATCAAATTTCGCATACGTTTAGTAGCAGTTATGATTTCAAGCCAGCGGAGGATGTGGTTCCAGGCGAGTCTGATATGGCTGAGACTGGTTCAGCGGTAGTTAAGCCGGTGGTGACATGTGATCGTGCCTCTTACGTCCACTCTTTGAATCTTAAATTCAACGGAAAGGATAGTGTGCAAGCGTTTATTCAAAGAATAGAGGAGTTGTGTTTATCCCGGAATATTTCGAAAGGGAAATTATTTAATTCTGCTGCTGAGTTGTTTTCGGATGAGGCCTTGTATTGGTACCGTGGTGTGCGCGATGAGGTTACAGATTGGGACTCTTTGAAGTGTTTGTTGATGGAAGAATACCTTCCATATGATTATGATCACCGCCTGTTGCAAGAGATTCGCTCTAGGACTCAAGGCCCTGAGGAGTCTATTTCTAGTTATTTAAGTATCATGCAAAACTACTTTTCTCGATTGCGAATGCCTATAGGAACAGAAGAAAAGCTGAGTATCGTGAAATTTAACATTAGGCCGTCATATTCTATTCCACTAGCGACAATGGATATTCAATCTTGGTCTGTCCTTAAGAAATATTGTAGGCAGCTGGAAGCCGCCAAGCAGAGAGCGGAATCGTTTACGGAGCCGCCGAAGAATGTTCAAAATGCTGTTGCTCCCGACCTTGCTTATAAGTGGAAGACGAATCGACCACGTTGTGATGCTGTTTCTAGTGAGAGGAATGTGGAGAAGTTTTGCGTGAGATGTCGGGTGAATGATCATACGCTCCTTGAGTGTAAGGCACCCCGTATCCTTATTTGTTACCGTTGTGGTGAAAAAGGTGTTACTATTGCTCAGTGTCCGAAGTGTGCGCCTAAGAATAATCCTGCTCCGGTTTCAAAAAACGAGTAAAGGTGGGCCGTCGTTTAACTACGCCTGAGGAGTGGCGTGAATGGTGTGAATATGTGCGTGTGTTTTTTCAAAATTCTAAACGTGATGTTTCGACGGTCCGTTCAAATGATTGTCTGGACGCTTGTCCTTATTTGAATGTAGAGATAGGTGGTGTTCCGTTTTCTGGATTGTTGGATTCTGGGTCGGAAATTTCAATTATTGGTGGATCTGCGGTGGAATATTTTTCTAATTTAGGTGATCTGCATCCGTCAGATACAGTAAAGTCTGTTGTGACGGCGAATGGGTCTACGTCTCCCGTGAAGGGGTATATGTTTTTGCCGGTTGTTGTCAATGACGTTTTGCGTGTGATAAAGTTTTTTGTGATACCTGGGGTGTCTTCGTCTTTATTGTTTGGTATCAACTTTTGGAAAGCTTTTCAGGTTGCTCCGGACATCTTGCGTCTGACTGAACGAAAAGACTTGTTTACTTTTCAGAAACCTGCAGGAGTGGGCGTGTCTCAAATTAATCGTATACACCCTTTTGATGCTTTAACTGAAGAGCAGAAGAAATTGGCGGGTGATGTGTGTAAAATGTTTGAAGATATCTCGGCTGAAAAGAAGGGTTTAGGTCGAACTCATTTGATATCTCATCATATTGATACAGGGGACGCGGCTCCTATTAAGCAGCGATATTATGTTATGTCACCTGATAAACTTCGTGAGTTGAATCGTCAACTTGACGAAATGATTGAACTAGATGTTGTTGAGCCTAGTTGTAGTCCTTGGAACAACCCTATCACCATGGTTCCTAAAGCAAATGGTGAAATGCGTTTTTGTTTGGATAGCCGGAAACTTAATGAAGTTTCAAAACATGATGCCTATCCTCTTCCATACATCAATAACATCTTGGATCAACTTCGGGACTCATGTTTTCTTTCTTCCATTGATTTAAAATCTGCTTTCTGGCAGATCCCTCTTACTCCTTCTTCGAAAGAGAAGACTGCATTTACGGTTCCATCGCGGGGACTGTTTCAATTTAAAGTCATGTGCTTCGGACTGACCTCTGCGCCAGCTACGCAGCAACGACTCATGGATAAATTGTTTGGACCTGAATTTGGTGGTAGTGTATTTATTTATTTAGATGATATCGTGGTTGCTAGTAAAACTTTCGAGGAGCATATTGACCTCCTAAAGAAAGTATTTGAGCGTCTGCGGTCTGCAAATCTTACGATTGGTCTGTCAAAGTGTTGTTTGTTTCGAAAGCAGTTGAAGTACCTTGGGTATGTTGTAGATGATTTAGGATTGAGAACTGACCCTGAGAAGGTGAAGGCTATTACGGATTTTCCGATACCTACCTGCTCCAAGGACGTCAAACGGTTTCTTGGGACAGCTTCATATTATAGGCGTTTTATTCGAGGGTTCAGTACGATTGCTGCACCTTTGAACGCGTTAACGTCTACCCGAAAAAATCGGCCTCCGTTTGTTTGGTCGCCCGAGGCTGAATATGCGTTTCTTCAATTGAAAAGTGCTTTGTCGTCTGCACCGGTTTTGGCGTGTCCGGATTTTTCACTTCCATTTATTGTGCATACTGATGCATCTGATGTCGGTATTGGAGGAATGTTGACTCAGGTTTTTGATGGTGAGGAGCATCCAATTGCTTACTATAGTCGTTCCTTAAATCGACCAGAGCGCAATTATTCCGCTACGGAACGGGAGGCGCTAGCAGTAGTGCTTGTGGTGGAACATTTTAGACCGTATCTTGAGGGCTCTAAACCTTTTAAGATTATAACTGATCATGCTAGCTTGAAATGGTTTCTTAACTTACAGAACCCTACAGGTCGTTTGGAGCGCTGGGGTTGTAGACTTTCTCCTTACAACTTTGTGATAAAGCATCGGCGTGGAAAGGAACATGTAATCCCTGATTGTTTGTCTCGTGCTATACCAGTATCTGTTGTAAATGCAGCGGTAGTTGATCCCTGGTTTCGTAATTTATATGATAGGTGTTGTGAGAGACCCCAAACCTGTCCGAACTACCAAATTATCGATGGGAAGTTGTACCGCTACACTAAAAGCAAAACTTCGTTGACTGGAGATTTTGATTGGAAGGAAGTCGTTCCCTTGGACGAAAGACAACGTTTGATTACTGAGAATCATGATTCTCCTTTGGGTGCTCATTTGGGGATTGAAAAGACTTTTAAACGATTGCGTCTTCGTTTCTATTGGCCCAAAATGTACCAAGATGTTGAGGACTATGTGTCGAACTGTTCAACGTGTAAAGCATTTAAGCATCCGAACCAAGCTACTCCTGGATTGTTTGGAAATCCGAAGGTGTGCCGTAGACCGTTCCAGTGTATCAGCGTAGATTTAGTTGGTCCACTGCCCAGGTCTCGACAGCAAAATGAGTACCTTCTCGTGGTTGTGTGTTGTTTTTCGAAGTATGTAATGTTGTTTCCTCTTCGGCGTGCTACTGGTAAAGTGGTAGCTGAGCGCTTGGAAGATCATGTATTTTTGGTACATGGGATTCCCCAAACTGTTATTGTCGATAATGGACCGCAGTTTATATCACGCGACGTGAAAGCCTTGTTTGAGAAGTATAGGATACCCCAAGTACATTTTACTCCTACTTATTGTCCGCAGGTGAACACTGTGGAACGGTATAATCGTACTGTCGTTACGGCCATCGCTGCACTTGTGGGTACTGATCAACGTAGTTGGGATTCGCATCTTTGTGAGATTCAATTTGCTGTTAATACTGCTGTTAACGATGCTACCACATTTACGCCTTTTCTGCTTGTGTATGGACGTGAAGCGGTTGCAGATGGAAAATTATACGGTGACAGTGAGGATTTAGACGACATTGTGTTCGCTTCTCGGATCGAGTATGTTGATAAGTTGGGAACATTGAAAGAGGTATTCCTGAAGGTGGATAAAGAGTTGAAGAAGTCGCACTCCCGAAATGCCAAATACTACAATAGGCGCAGGAGAGATGTTGAGTTCGAAGTGAATGACGTGGTTTGGCGTCGCACGCATGTGCGCAGTGATGCTGCGAAGCACTTCTCCTATAAATTAGCTCCACGTTTCGAGAAATGTAGGATAGTGGAAAAGTTGTCTAAACTGGTTTACTTGTTGGAGGATGAGAACGGTAAGAGGAGTGAATGTCATGTGAAAGACATTAAAGGCTTGGATTGAATTTTGGTTACTGCGAAGCTGGAGGGCCAGCGTGAATTTTTCTCGTTACCTCGCAAAATTCTGGCGAGCGAGGGGGTACTGTAACACTTTTATTTTCGAGTCAATATTTTCTTACCAAATTATTCCACAATGACAGTTGGTTGTGCGTCTCCAATGTCATACATTCGAGTACTACCTCCTAAATAGCATTTGACACATCCACAGGGTATTTTTATTCAATAATATCCTTAAAATATTTAAAAATCTAAAATAATAAATTAGGTTATGTTATTGTTTGTTGTGGTAAACTGACATTTCGATTTGACAGCTGGTTTGAGAGAAATTTATGCGTCAGTGAGACCATATAAAAAAATACTGTTAGAATCTACCAAACACATTTTTACCCGACTGCAAGGAAAGGGTTATGTTTTTATAAATCTAAATACCTCCTTTTGTGTGCTTGTGACTTGTCAAGTGAGGTGTTTAAATTAATTTATTTCAAAATATTATGTGGTTTCAAAATACAAAACGTTGTTCTTTTGGGTAATTTATTAAATCGGAAACTACTATAACCTACTAAATGCTTGACGAAAATGCTGCGAATCTACCAAAAAGTGGAAATCTACTGCAAGTGGTCACACTGTTGTGTTCTGTTTCACGTACTTGATTATTTGTTGACCTTGCGTTCTGACTTGACAGAAAGGATTGTCAAATTGGTTTTGTAGATTTTCAGGTTATTTCATGGTTGCTGAATGGTGGATGTGTTTACTTTTGGCTATTTGTCATATTACGAGTCTTAAATATAAAAAGTTTAATTAATTTCTTTAACTTCGAATGCCGTGGATGTGTGTGAAATGGACTGCGTGATGTGTATAACGAAACGCGATGATAGGGTCGTTTTTTGGTGCGCCGGCGTCTGCATGGACGCATCGCATGTTGTCTGGAGAATTGTGGAAAAATAGTGGCTGTTGGTGTTTGGTTCCTTTTGGTGAGTATAATGTTATGTGCGACGTGTGATCTATGTGGCATTTGGTTTTCGTATCTAATCGAAACACATTTTCAGGAGAGCTGTCGTTCCACCGGGGCGTTGGCAGCACGTGGTTGTGAAAAAGTGTGTTAAGGCTTCTTGTGGTAAGTAAACTGCGCTTTAGTGAACCCTTGAGCCCATGTGTAATTGTATTTCGAGGTTGTTAATTTGTAAACCCAATTTGTTGCAGTGTGGCTGTGTGGATTTTTGTTCGTGTTGGTGTCTTCGACTATAAACCCCAAACCACCTCCGTAAAAGGTACGTCGAGTATTATATACTTTCCAACTCAGACACACTCACTCGCTGTGAACGATGTAAAGTAGTCTTTGTGTACTTAATTCTCTTTCTAAAGTAACCGATAGCCGTTCCTTGAGGTTAAAAACCTTTTAACTGTGAACTGTAGAAAGAGGGCTAACCATGTTTCATTGGTTAGGTCTCAGCATGTTCTGCTTGAGATGCTTTTCTGGCGTGACCGCATGGTGGCATCGCCATCGTAAGCGTCCAACCCCGAAGCATCTACCTCCCATACCCGGGTGGGTGTGATTTATTTATTTTTTTTAACTGATTTGAGTGAACCACTTTATTCTTAGAGTACACTAGTAAATGATGTAGCTAGAATATTCCCTTAATTAGATCACTTGAGTGTCCTTGTGTATTTAATTAGATATAGATGTCTTTGGCTTTGTGTTTAATACTATGTAGACATGTAGACAGTTTTATGCTGTGTAGGTGTAGTTTAGTGATTGAAGGCTGTACATGCTAATGCTAGCATGATAATGTGTTTTAAAAGCTAAGACGTGTTTAATTTGTCTACTGCAGGAGGCGTTTGTATCTGCTACAGATTCCGGGCTGGTTCGACCACACGGGCTGGCAAGTCAGGCTCGGATTTACCTGAGCTTATTTATTTTTTTAATTACTTTAATTTAATGTTAAAAACCTCGTAACAAGGAGCAGCCTTGCAGCATTAGCTGTTTAGCGTTACTATGAGTGGGCCAAACCCAAATTGGTCATTTTGTAAATGTAATTAAAAAACTTAAAACTAATTAATTTTCTTAAACTCACTTAAGGTGCTTAATTCCTGGTTGTGCTACGGCCTGTGGGTTTTCCTACGTTCTTCTTATAGCATACTGCCGTTTTAATTAGCCAAAATTGTTTGTAAGGCTAGTTAACAACTTTATTTAGTTTTATTTCAATTGAATTGATGGTGTTCGCGAAGCTGCCCTGAATTTACGACTGAATTTTGTGCATTTAGTTTTTTTTAGTTACTCGGACCAGCCAAACGAACCAACAACCCTCCCCTTTATTTTTAATTTGTGCTTTATGCTAAATTTTAGTTTACGAAGCAAACTTAAACTGTTAGTGTTGTGATTGGAAGATCTCTAAATAAACCTTGCTACGAGATACTTGTGTTTTTTTTCTTTTCTCCTCTCTGAGGTAAAGATACAAATTTTAAATTAATTACTTGGAGCCCTAACTGGGACGAGGGTAAAATTTCTATTTATTACACAGTGACCTGGTTAACCCAGGTAATAAACTGGCCAACTGCCTGGCCAGAAATGATGGCGTTGGAGAGCACGACAGGCAAGTTGATAGAGTTGGAGGCGGCGGTCCAGTCTACTACGAACACGTTGAGGTCTTCGGCGGCGAGGAAAGCTGTAAAAAATGTAGTTGTGAAAATACAATGCATTTCAGGCGCCGGGCCTTGTTGTTTATTTAGTTAGTTTATAACTTTATCATTTTAGTCGTAAGAAGTTCACTGGTGAATAAAGGCCCTTTACAAGGATTTTTCGTTCCAGGGAAGATATTGCCTTACTCACCATGCTTGGCAGGCTAGTTGACGAGCTCAATTTGCTTCTTGTGTTTCCGACGCAGGTGCTCATCGATAGCATTTTTAAGCCGCGAATGATAGAAATTTGTGGGATTTGGGAAGGATAAGAAAATTTCCTCATTTCTTCCGAGTGAGTAGTATCCCAATAGGAAAAGCAAGTAGCAGCTTGAGAGGCCGGACGCGCGTATCCATTGCCATACCTGCAACCACGGCCTGCAATCACCGACCAATCAGTTGAGGTGAGATGATCCTTGGCCGATAGGAGATTCAAGGATTGTTATTTTACGCCAATGTATGTATGTATAAATACGTGTACAATATAACGAAAAAAAGAAAATTTTTTTCTCTAATAGTCTTAGCCATATTTAATCCCGACGCAAAAAGGGGTGTTATAAGTTCGACGTATCTGTTTGTGTATTTGTGTGTTACTATTGTTTGTGTATCGTCTGTGGCATCGTAGCTTTCAAATGGCTGAAACGATTTTAATGCTTTTGCTCAAATTTTTGGTTCGAAAGGTTTCATGCAAGTGTTCATGGCTATGTTTGTGCCTACCTGCCGGGGTTGTTTAATAACCTGTATAAATGAGTACTTATTTCATTTATTATGAAAATACTTTTTTCACAGAGGGTCTTCATACCTAAAGTTTCCACAAAATATCGTAGATCCCTAATCTCATTAAGTACATTTATGTAGATTAAGTATTTACCATATTTGATTTATTGTAATATTATTATCACTACTGTATTTGTAACTGTAAATGACCTTATCAAAGTCATAAAAGGTTTTTAATGAGTATCAAAAGAGATAACAAAAAATTGTTATAGACGTTTAAGTGTGTCTTTATAAATAAAGACAGTATACGCGAGTAATCAGTATTTTGCATACGATGGTCGTGTTGTCGTTAATTTATTATTAATCCTAGACTAAAAATAATGTTATTGTTCGTCTCATTAAACCTATGAGTATGTTTTAGTATATATGTATCTATATGTATTTGTTTATGGCATCATAGAGGCCGAATAGGAGAATTGATTGTAGCTTGTAACCGTTTCCCTTATTTGACACAAGATTTAACGATCTAGTTGATCGGGATCGTTGGCTTCTGATAAAATTTAGCAGTTAAAATAATAAAATATGATTCCCAAAGATTGGTACATAAACACATAGAAGTGAGAAAATAGGTTCTCGATTAAAATTAAAAATTATATGTGTAGTTGAAATGATACAGAATTCTCTCCTACAGGGGTAAAATGGGGGAATAAATTTTATCATGACTTAGCAGTAAGAAAATTGGTATTCTTAAATACGACTACCTTTTATCCCGGAAAAAGTATTCTTTCCATGAAATCGACATTAACGGGAGAAAAGGTGCGGGCGTCAGCTAGTACGGTATATCAGGGTAAATAATTTGAGAAACATCGGTGTTTACCCTAACTTCTTGTACAGAGTGGCCAAATAAGTTGGCCAACCTGTATATCCAGGTTCAGCTGGAAGACCAGATGAATTCGCGGGTAATCTATTTGTTTTATTTCTGGTCATGCTGTATGGTATGTATTGGCAATAGTAATTTTGACAAGTCAGCCAAAAACATGCTTGATTGGCTAGAGTCAAAATTCGATTAAGTAAGTCTTAAATTATTTTAGTTAAATTAATGCATGGAATACTTTTTATTACCTGGGACTAAAGTAACGATGACTTCGGAGACGGGCGAATCCCTCCAGCCGTGAATGATAACGATGGTTCTCCTGCTGCTTGAGAAATTACTGTCTTGCAGCAGACTATCGCTGTGGACGTACATGGGCTGACTCACAGTAGGATTGTCTCTGCCGAGAAATATTAAACTTGATGATGATGGGCGTGAAATAAATAAATAAAATATAAATAAATATATAGGGATATATCACATGAATTGAGCTAGTCCCACATTAATCTGTGTACTAGGGTCGTAGGATACTAACTTAACGATACTGAATTTTATAACAAATACATGCCCTTTGGTGATGTTGTCTAAAAGGTTGAGGGCACTCTGCCCTCGCCTCAAACGCCCGGTGAAGTAGCAAAAGCTCACTTGGAGCTAGCTACATAGTCCTTCCAAAAAAAAAAATATAGATAAACATCCAAGACGCAGGTCAATCTGACCGGCGGTTGAGCTCGCCTAAAGAGCGCGATTTATACAAATACAAAATGTTTATTTAACAAAACAAAAAGTACAGAAATTGGAAATTACAGATAAAGTTAACAAGGAAATTGATTTGTCATTGGACCCTGCACTAAGCACAGCTTGTATCGCAGTGGCAAAGAATATATACGCTACACGAAGCAGTGGTCCATAAGATTACAGTTTTCTGATATGATTACACATTAAGGTTATAATATCGGTCATTTAAATCGAAAGTCTTAGTTACTTACAGAACGGAATCTAAGGCTCGAGTTGTATGCGTCCATGCTACTGAGAGGCGCGAAATTATATATACCTAGGCAACTGTATGCAACATTGTACATTTTGTCGCAGGTACATTGTCGCATATATACATATCGCACGTTGCGGATTTTGACAAATTGATACCCTGTCATTTGTTTATTAAAACAATTACTCAATAATGAACTTTTTGACCATTGTACATTTTGACGAACGAGCTTATTAAGCCCAAGTACAATTTGACTTTTACTCATTAATGTTCCTGGGCGAATATACGCCTAGGAACATTAATGGGCGAAAATACTAATAACTAATAAGCTCGTTCGTCAAAATGAACAATGGTCAAAAAGTTCATTATTGAGTAATTGTTTTAATGAACAAATGACAGGGTATCAATTTGTCAAAATCCGCAACGTGCGAAATGTATATATGCGACAATGTACCTGCGACAAAATGTACAATGGGGATGGCATCTGTCAAAAGTTACGTTGTTTCTTACTACGAACATAGGTAACCGGTGAATGTAGCCTGCTTCCAAGGAATTAAGGCCAGTGGTCAACTTCTTACGGCTGATATAACAATATACATACCTAGTAAAGAGATGGTAGATATTATCAGAGGCAGGATTATATCTGGCCACTTCAGCGATGTCATTCAAGGTCATCCAAGTGTCGACTAAGTGGTACTGTCCAGTGGAGTCACGTTCATGTTGGTAACGCAACGCTGGGTCTAACTTGCGGAGGATCGGGTTGGCTGGTACAGCTGGAAAATGATTGACCACAGAAATAGTAATCGTGGCTTATTTACAACTTACAATATCATCAGATATCATTCATGATCATCATCATAATTCAGCTATAAGAAGTCCACTGCTGGATAAAAGCCCCTCTCAAGAATTCATCATTCCATGATGGGAGGATTCCATACTCACCACGCTTAGCAGGCGGGCGCGGCGCATTTTTAAGCTAACGGGAACTTGTTGGATTTGGGATGGGAATGAAGATTTTTTTAAAGTTTACTTCTCTTCTAGAGTGCGCCATTTTGAATTAGTGACGTAACATGCCTACTAGTCATGAAAATGTCCATTTGTTTTAGAGTTCCTAGCTTTGATCCCATAAGAAAAGTTATTCATATCGACGGGCTCAAGCACCCCTACAATTATAGGGCAGGGATTTCTTTACATATTGTATACGCTCAGATAAGTCACTCAGAAAATCAAATCATAATACCAAACATAGGCCAAAATCATGATGTACCTTTTGGCTGCGCCGTAGTCGGGTAAGAATTTTAGAAAAAAGAAAGCTCACCTGATGCTGCCGCTACCAGGCAAACAACACAAAAAACTGCTAATCTTAGCATCGTGAATCGTGATCAAACAGATGTGGGAATGTAATTAGGCTAGAATTCCTTTTTGTATTATTTGTTCCTTATGTAATCCAACTAATTTAGATATCTTAATGATACCCTAATCCAAAATAAATAATCCAGCTGGCTTTAAAATTGATAATTTTTACGTGTCACTCATCGCATATAAGATACCTGTTCTACACAAAAATATTTTGAAAGTGATGATGCTGCAACAATACTCAATAATACATTACTTTCTTAAAGACCGTCGTCCCAACGCGATTTTCTGATGTGAGTATAAGACAAAAATAATCATAAAAAAAATATTTTTATTGACATTTCTCCTGCTTTACAAATGTATAAATTACAAGTCTGTTTGCACAAAACTAGTGTTTCGGCATAGAAGTATGGAGTCTTTAAATCTATGGTTTGGGGACTATAATATATGGACGGGCAGTTCATTGGTGAACATAAATATCTAATTTTTTACATCCGCCTAAAATTATTAAAAGAAATTTAGGAGTGGTTGTGTTAAAATTCCTTAAAGCGCGATCAGCAGTTTGGATCAATTTATGTGACAGTTTCAGTAAGCACTTAACCTGGGTCTGGGTCACGGCTGACAACGACATAATACTTCATATCTTGAGAAAGCTTTGTAACATTCGGACAAAGTTGCATGCTTTTAAAATGTAGGTAAATGTTTGGGAAGGTATGTATGTTGTATTTCCTGAAATAAAGCTTGCTATAGCTATCTCTTGTTTTTATGATGTTTTATGTGAGTGTTTGAGTTGTCTTTTTGGGATTTTACAAAATAAACCTGGACAGCGTCATCTTTTTAGGGTTCCGTAGTAAACAAGGAACCCTTATAGTTTCACCTTAAATGTCCATCTGTCCGTCCGCGGTTTTACTCAGAGATCATAAGTACTAGAAAGCTGTAATTTGACACGGATATGCACGAGTATATTAATCATAGCGAAAAAGTGGTAAAATAAAAATAAATTGGATAGTTTCAGTACAACTAAATTGGGAGTAATATTTTTTCTCGACTAACCGTACGTATGGGGTGTTGTTGAATAGGTCATTTAAAAAAATTGTGTGCTAGTAAACATAACTTTTCGATTGACGCATTCGTTTCTGAAATATTTAGTTTTAAAATGCAAAGTTTTGTTATAGTCAAGTGTCCCCTCCCCCCTCTATCTACTAAATGGTTGTATATGAACACATGAAAACATTCACGGCAGTAGTAACTATTCAACGAAGACCCTTAATCAAACCATGACAACATAGCTCCCACATAAATTGAACCGCGACGAAACTTTTTCTGGATATAGCTTAATTGCTATTTTATTTTGCTAGGTTTAAAATATTTTTTTGATAATATTTTGATATAACCATTTATTAAATTATGACCTTTGAACTGTACGTCATATTTTTTCATACTAGTATTCCATAAAAAATAAGGCTAACTACGCGACGAAAAAATAGACGTTTTACGGTATTCTTCTGATGCACAGCGCCTTAAGGCGCAACGCAGCCGACACACTTTTTGTTCGATCGAGTCTGCGGCGCACAAAAGTCACTACGTCGCGTCGTGTGCGTTACTGCATATGATTGCATAGGTTCTATTTTCACAGACTAAGAAGTGCGTCACGGATAGTCTGTCGTTTCCGTCAGGCATAATCAGCTAATCTTTAACTGTATACTTACTAGGTGCGCGCTCCAGTGGTATGAATCATCATTCCTATTAATTATCAATTACAATACTGGCTACGCCATCTAGCGGTTTTCTATTGAACTTTAATGAAGTACGATATTGGTTAATGCCTAAATGTAAGCTCTTGTTTATGCTTTTTTTATTAGCTAAACTTGACGTTTTCAAGCATTGATAGATGGTGCTGGCATAAATGTTGTTTTTGTGATGATGATATTGCAAGTTCATTTTTGTGATAAGCAATTTTGGCACCTTCTTATGAGTCCTGTGAGACAGTGCTGGAAATAGTTTCTTTTTTTAGTAGGGATTTACAATAATTTAAAATAAAATCACTTTAATACGGTATTATCGCGTATATTACATTATTTTTACACCTAACGTTTCGAAAACTTTACAGTATTCATGGTCGCAGGTAGACTAAGTTGACATTTGTCTTTTGTCTTATCCGTAACAATCGCGAAAACATTAGAAACCATTATTCACAATAAAGCTTCAATGCTAGCATTTCACAATACACTTGAAAGTGCCTGTTTTTCTCTTTTTTTTAGCATTTATTATTTCTTAATTACTTTTGATTTCCAGAACACTTAGGTACACGGTATTATTGTTATTATATCTATTACGCTCGTTTATATATGAATTGTATCGATTTTCTACTATTTTTACACGGATTGTATTACGCAGAGCTAGCGCCCAAGAGACTCTCCTTGACTAACGCCCTCTCTCCCATTCAGCGTGTCCAAAAAAAAACATTCAACAGGTTAATGCAGAACCCCTTTTTAATATTTAAATATTGGAAACTCTAACAAACACAAAAGCATGAATGTATGTAAATGTTAAATAAAGAAAAGGTATAATAAACCTCCCATACAAGTTAATTGATCTGCTGCAGTTCGAATTTGTTTGTAAAGTTTTGTTCGTTTTTTGCTTTAATTTGACTAATAATGATCCTGATTCCGAGATTAAAATATTGATAAGGGATGGAACATCAAGAATAGATGCTTTGGAAAATAAAAAAAAAACAACATTGCAGCCACTCCCTTTCACCGATGACGACGACCATTTCTGCTCGTTAGCGCAAAATACCGATAATTTTCTGGTAACTATTTGATAATAATGTAAATTGCAATGTTTAATAACTCTGTATCTGTCATGATTATAATCAAGTTCGGAAATCTATTTTTTTAATCTTTTTGATGTAGGTAATTGCAATATAATGAAGTCGAATAAATCGACCATTACATTTTTGTGTTATCTACAAAGTAACATATTATAAGAAGATATAAGAGGGGTTAACAACTTGGGGCTTGGCGAGAATTTCGACGGACTGCACGGTTTTTGTTTTGGATTGTTTTGTAAATTGTTTCTAATGGAGTTTATAGATGCCCATGTTGATAAACAATGTGCGGAATAACTAAGATAAAGTATCGTGGTGCGGCTGTAGTGAGATTTACTTAGCGGGCTGGTGTTTGCTCGTCTTGCTGCATCGTATATGATCAAACCAGTGGATTCGTGGAAATTGTCGCCAGGGGCTCCGTCGAATCAGGGAAATGAATTACACCATAATTTCTAATAACTTGAAGATTAACTAGACACTGGCTAAAATAAGCTTATGAATGAAGTTTGAGGGTCAAAAGAATAAAAGAAAAAAAGTTGGTTGCATCGCTCTCTATTCTGAATTTTAGTTGAGAAACTTGCTCAGCAATATCAGTAAGATACAGAAACTATAATCCGCATAATAATCATATCCAAAAATTAAATCAAACCCTTGTTATGGAGAAGTCATGGCCAAGAAGTAGAAGTTAGTTCTGATAGAGCAACCGTCATCGCGTATCACAGATAGGATCAGATAATGTTCGTCGTGGGCCTCCGGCTCTCTTGCTCACCGAACGAGTATATAAGCAGTGAAGCTTCTTCTCAAACGTTGATTTTCTGTGAGAGTGTGGTACTTCCCCGGACGAGCCGGCCCATTCATGCTACTAGCAACAATGAAGTTTGCCGGTAGCGTGGCTCTACCACACACAATACAAATCTACTAATTTCAATACAAATCAAGGAAAATTTGTGTTATTTTATTGAATGCGTGTTCTAATTCGTAAATTTTTATCAAAAATTAGTTTTTTTATATTTTGACACTTTCGCGAGATTATTAAATTTTCGCCAACGCACCGCATATAGTTGTGTTATTTTTACAAGTGACATGTTTTACTATAAAATATTTTATACTTTTACTATATTTTTACTAGATTTATAGATATAGTAAAAGTGTCAAATATTTCTTAACAATTAACAGAGGACGATGAAAAAAGAGAAATAGAACCAGAACAAAAATGTTTTTTGTCTGCCTGACTGTATGTTACAGCTTATTACCAAAACAACTGCACCAACGTTTCATATCGCAAAAACAATACGATTACGTAATGATCCTATCTCAAAAAGAACGTATGGGATTTATAGGTATTATCAGGCATAATTTATTGCATTGAACCATCGTATAGATTAAGGGGTTCGAGAAGGAAGCAATCGTCGATAAATAGAGTTTATATAAATCCTCTGTGTTTGGGCAAGTATTGGTTATTAATGACAATATGAATACTCTAGTGCTGGTTGTGTGCTCCCTTGGATTGGGTACGTGCCTTATTTTTGGGCCAATTTATGGGGTTATTTACATACATACTATACTTTTCCCTTACGGCGTAGACAGAGCTTAGGTATATGAGACTTAAAAGCCACGTTTTGCATGTTGGTGCGTGTTGGTGGAAAAACAGAATCAAAATAGTGATGGGTTGCTAGCTGCATCGCCTACTAAGATTTTTTTAGATTACTCAGATTTTCGCTTATTTCCTCGATCGGCTTTACGACCTGCGCGGGTAAAAAAGCAGCTGGAACATTCTACTTTTTTTCTTTTCTCCCAGAGCAGCATGGAAGTGATATGGGGTTGCTCTTCATGTATGTGATGCTGGGAGGCTATCGACGCCAGCTTTACTTGTCTCGTGGACGATCGTGTGTGCTCCTCTGCATGTGCACTACCGTAGTACATATAAGTCAAGATCTTGTTTGTGAACGTTTTTTGCCTAACTATCCACCTTCTTCAGTTCCCTGCATAAAAATTACATATACGGCTGCAGCGCCTTCATCAATCGTGAGTGATCACCGAAAGGTTGGTGGAGATTTTATTACCAGTTTGCATATTACAGCACCACATTTTACAGCACTTCAAAGATATAAAGTCTACTTCTCTATCAAATTAAAACCCCAATCCAAAGTTCACACACTTATACTCAGTATACTAAATAGTTACAAATCAGCCGATAATTGTTTATTAAAATTGAACGTGTTTAAAAATGAAATTACGAGTAGTGCATGATGCCGGTGGCCGGCTGTGAAAACTTTGAGAAAAACAGCATAAAAAAATTATATACATGGCGATATCACCCCCGATAAACCCCGGATCCATCGCACTACAGCTAAGGATGTAACTGGGAACTCGTTTAGGTCAAGATCTTCTTCTATCTTGTAGGTGGAACGAGTAAAACAAATATTTTTCTTATAACAGTGCTGGTCCTGATTAAATAAAGTTGGTCTAAAAATTAACATGACCGAGACAAACGTAGGGTATTTTCTGCCAATCATCGTTTATTCATCATTCATTATTTCAGCCGTCAGAAATCCACTGCTGCACAAAGGCTTCTTCCAAAAATTGTTCGGCCCATAGCAGGATATTACCATACTCACCACGCTTGGCAGGCAAGGTGGCGAGCGCAGTTTCATTGGCTTCTAGTGCTTCTGACGCTGCTGCCCATCAAAAGCATTTTTAAGCTGGGGAAGGATAGGAATTTCTTAGCTTTGGGGAAGGAATGAAGGTATTAGGATACTACTCCATCGGCTGAATAGGGGAAAAGTAAGTAGCAGCTCGGGTGGCCAAGCGCTTGTACCCGATACCATATCTGCGACCACCGAACAAGCAGTTGACGATTACACCTACGACGTCCTTTCTGCCAATCAGATCCCCTGATTATATTAGGAAAAGAGCAGTTGGAAATAGTGGATCATTATATCTATCAAGGTCATGTTTAATCCTTCGATAAGGTAAAGACTAACAAAAAGATTAGGTTTCTAGACGCATACGGCTGAGCTGGCGTGGGCTGCTTTTGGTAAGTTGAAGGACTTCATTCACGCCAGATTCCACAGTGGCCGTAGACTCTTTTATCAGTGTTTTCTGTCCTGATCACCATGACATAGAGAGCCGAGACGTGGATACTTACCCAGGAGAAAGTGCACAGAATTTGATGTGAGAGATATGGAGCGAGCCATGCTCATCATATAACTTAAGACAAAGTCGCTAGATAAAAATGTCGGAAACCGTGTCGTAGAACTAAGGTGGAGTTGGGACCAAAGGGGGAGTAGAGTTCTGACAGAATGGTAGCCTATAAATGGCAAGTGTAACCTAGGTCGTCTTAGAGCTAGATAGGTTGACGGTATTAGAAAAATCGCGGGCGAAGTTGGTTTTATAAGGCACATAACATAACGATGTAAGGCATTTGACTGAGGCCTATACCAAGCAGTGGGATATTAAGGCTGTCATAATAAACTTGATTACAATAGATACTTCTTGATGAATTCAGTGACTATTGTAAAAGTTGGAAGCTTCTCGACAGGTGGAATATCGGAGGGACTTAAATGACAGCGTCTTAAAATGTGCATACATAGTCGATCAGTTTTCTTATCGTGTCAATGGCTTAAGGATTAAATTTTGTCTCTTCAGTAGTGGCAACTCTGAAATTATTCTCGGATGCAGAGTATATATCATTCTTGGTGCAACTGGTGGGGCGCAGAAAGAGCAGCAGGTGCAACATGGTCTGCCAGTCTATTTGCTTACGCAGTGTAAAATGTTTTGATAGTCACTTCAACACACATAGCGTCTTTCGTATGATTGTTTTTTATTTATTTTAGATATATAAAACATAACGTATTTTGAAGTGTTTATTAAAACGTTGTACACTGCGTTAGTAAATAGGCCGGCTAGTCTTCGTGAATACATTGACACTACACTTCCACCTGTTGGATTAAGCCACATATAGCCGTGACGCCATATTGATCTACCTCAGTGCGGAGGCGAATAAGGCACTTCCATGTGGCCCAAGGACGCTTGTATAAGCCTGGATGATCATCATCATCATTTTATTCATCATCAGGTCTTTTAAGTCTCCACTGCAGGAGCATGACCTTCTCTGTACTATCGCAGCTATACTTAGCCAGAGCAGACAGAGGATTTGGCCTACACTCTCTGGCCAGACGGTTTGGGGAGGTCTTATTGATGTTTATGAGCTTCGTTTAGCTCATATTTCCTGTCGCCTCTTACTTACCACATCCATGGGAAGACTTGGAGTGGTACTATTCTACTCTGCGGGAAACCACACGGCTACCTGGATGATCAGTTACGGCCTTTAAATAAATTAAAGTTGATTATTCTAATACTGATTCAGAATCACACCGTTTGAAGATTATGTATTGATCCTATCACAAAAAGAACGGATATGGATTTATATTATCAGACATAATTTATTGCATTTAACTACTGTACTTACTATCATATAGATTAAGGTGTTCCGAGAAGGAAGTTTTCGTTGATAAATAGAGTTTATATAAACCCTCTGGTTTTTGTCATTTTATGGTTATTAACATGAACGCTCTAGTAAGTGTGCTAGTTGTGTGCTCTCTCGGATTGGGTATGTACCTTATATTTAATTTACTAAATAGTTAGTCTTCCGCATAGATTTAAAAAAATGGGCCTTCCAGGTCCGGTAGATAAGAAAAAAACGAAGAACGTACCAGGTGATTCTCTTTCCGCGTAGAGCGTAGACGCTCGCTAAAGGAATGAGCGAAAATCTAAGGAAGATTGTCAAGAAGCGGTGCGGCTTGCAACCCATCACTATTTTAATTCAGTTTTTATCCATACGCCTACCATCACATGAAATGTAGCCTTTGGGTTTGGGCTCTGGCTACCTCGCAAGGGATAAAGGACGTGATAGTATGTATAGAATCAACAAGATATGCTTCTTTAGGTACTTAATGAAATGTGTGCTAAAGTGAAATTAGTGCATCATGCAGACGACAGGCTCTTAAAACTTTGACAAATCATGGGACATGGGCCTCTTCTAAGGATTATTCGTTCCATGGGAGGATATTGCCATACTCACCACGCTTGGCAGGCGGGTTGGCGAGCGCAGTTTCTTTGGCTTCTTGTGCTTCCGATGCTGCTATCCATCGCAAGCATTATAAATAAATAAATAAACACTCGGATGAATGGGGCAAAAGGGGAGGGAGGAGGCTCGGGCGGCCGGGCGCAAAAACAGATGAAGATATAAAACTTGACATAATTTAGGAACCTTGCTAACAGTTGTAACGAATTGGACGTAGGTACAACTTTTATATTATAAATGTGAAAGTTTATATGTTTATCCTCAATCACGCCAATAGGTAAACGTTTACGTTATAATTCCCTAAGATTCTTTCTTATCCTTTAATAATCCTAATTATGATCTTTTCATATTTTCAGCCTCTGGGTACAACCTCGGGGCCGCCGACGTGGTCTTCCACTTATTCAGTCAGTAAGTATAATCTTATTTATATAAAGAGACTACGTGTGTTATGTACATGACAATATAGTACTAGATTATAAATATATATATTTATATATTAGGGATAAATAAAACAGATTGAGCTAGCTCAATCTATAGTAGTGTACAACGTTTTAATAAACACTTAAAAATACATTACGTTTTATATATCTTAAATAAAAATAATCAATCATACGAGAGCCGCTATTTATGTTGAAGTTATCAAAACGTTGTACACTGCGTAAACAAGTAGACCGGCAGACCATGTTGCACCTCCTTTCGTGCTCTTTCTGCGCCCCACCAGTCACACCAAGAATGATATATACTCTGCATCTGAGAATAATTTCAGAGCTGCCACATACTGAAGAGCTAGCTCAATCTGTGTGATTAGTGTGTAGGGGCTAGCCCCACAGTCAGTTGTGGACTTGTGTCATAGGATACTAACACAATGATACCAAATTTCATAATAAATACTTATATGGATAAACATCCAAGAAAAACGGCTTCCGGAAAAATATTGTTTTCCATCATGACCTGTCATCACTCATTTATGTTACGTACACAGACATGACAATTTATATATTCGCCGCGCGGTAGAAAGAGAGGGGGGATATAACTTCTTCTCCTACGCCGCGCCGGCGGTCTTCAGGTCACGTGTCCTGACGCGATTTTAACATTTTTTACCCATGTCGAAAAGTGCACAACGCCGCTAAAGAAGTTTTCACTACAAAACTTTTACTGTACGTCTAAAATGTAAAAATTCCAATAATTTATTTACAGGTCAAACCCGATAGTCAGCCAGCCGCTTTTGCCATCCGTCCCCTCTATCAGTTCTTCCAGTTTCTCCAACAACCGTCCCACGGTCATTAGCATCCACGGCTCTGGCGAGAGTGTTGCTGGCAACTTCAACGCCTTCGTTATCCCAGGTATCTAACGACTATCTTTTACCATTACAACCACAGTAATATATAAAAGTAGACCGGGGCCAACAGCCGATGCCAGGATTTTGCCAAGCAAACGCGCGTTTCAGTTTTTTCATAAGCTGCGCCCCCAATTCGACGTCATTACTAGCGAAATAGTAATGTGACATGCACAGAAATAAATCGCATCATATCGATTTTTACAGTTAAAAACCGCAGAAGAAAGCATGTATTCATGTTGGGACGTGCGCGATGACTGATGAACGTTTAACGAATCTTGCTCCATCGTGCAAGATTGAGACACGCGTGCCTGTACTGCTTAATTGGCTGTTCTATTTTGATATATTTCTGTGATTACAGCCCTTTGATCCTGTTTGTCAAAGCTGAAAAATGAGAGAGTCGAATGTTTATTGAGATCGAGATATAGCATTGGTGCCATATAAAAAGGGCTTAGTCATCTTCAAAGTATGTCAAACGAATATTTGTAAGCTATATTTATATTATAGAATACGATTGGAGTCCAAAGTATATGTTGTAAGTTGTTCACACACAATTATTACTCACCCATCTAAATGTGTGTCCCCGGCTACAAACTCAGCTATGCGATGCTCCTAAGCCCGGAGGCATTTTATCGAATGTTGCTTTGTATCGTTGTTTGATTTTGTTTTTCGTGTATGTAAGTGGCCAACACTAGTGTCAGATTTTTCAAGCTGCCCTAAGGCATATGACATAGCTTGACGACTACCATCAATGAAAACAGCCGGAACCAACAGCTTAACGTGCCTTCCAAAGCACGAAGGAAGTTCGAGATATTTTTATGCCACTTGCGGTCACCCATCCTAGTGGAGACTGCGGTCGGGATTGCTGAACATGCGTAAGCGTTGAACATGCTCACGGCCACTAGGCCATTTTGTATCGAGTACATGTATCTTCTTATTCCAGCTCATTTGATCGAGAATGTTAACCTGATCGCTGTTGATTGGAGTGCCGGCGCGTCGAACTACGTGGAAGGCCTCGCCAACGCTCCCCAAGCCGGCGAGAGGATCGCCGAGTTCATCAATCTTCTGCTCACGACCTTTAACTCAAACGCAAACACGATCCGCATCGTTGGTGTTGGTCTCGGAGGCCACATTGCTGGTATCGCCGCCAAGAATGCAGTGCAAGAAATCCCTCATATCGTCGGTAGGTTCATATCAACTAGCTGTTTTGTAATCTTACTATACAGATTCATTATCATCATCATTTCAGCTGTAAAAAGTCCACTGCTGGATAAAAGCTTCTCCCAAGGATTCTTTATTCCATGGGAGGATATTGCCATACTCACCACGCTTTGCTGGCGGATTGGTGAGCGCAGTTTTTTCGGCGTTTTGTACTTCCGACGCTGTTGCCCATCGGAAGTTTTTTAAGCTAGGAAAAGATAGAAATAAGTTGGATTTGAAAAGTTAAAGAAGGTATTGGGATACTATTCACTCGCATAAATGAGGGAATAGCAAGTAGCAGCTTGGGGAGCCGGGCGCGCATACCCGATGCCATACCTGCAACTACCGGACAGGCCATTAAGGATGACACCCCAGACTATACTATTATACAGATACTATTACAGATTGGTCCCCGGCAATAATTAAAATCGTGATAAATAAAGGTGAAAAACGAAAAAAAATGATCTTATGTACAAATTCACCAATCGCCTGGACAAATTTCTATGGGAGGACATTTATTTTTTGTTTTCCCTTTTTAAATCCTGATTCCGAGGTTCGATTATTACCTGGTGATTTTAAAACATCTTGTGTAAATGAACCTCCATATACTATTGTGAGCTAAATTCCCGCCGTGAACTACTTCCAACCGGTCGTATTGGAAATCCTTGGAATCAAGAATCGTACGTTTATAGATTTCTTTAAACACTTATTAACTGTCATATTCGATTTCATGACTGATTTTTTTTACGATAGAGCTAAAATTAGTACCGCTTTCAAATAAGGGTGCAGAAGAAGCGAGACCAAACTGCAGAGCGAAACGAATCAAATTACAATTTTACATTTTTTGTTGTGATAATTATGATAAAATAACACCACGACATGCTACACGTGGCTTTTAGGCGTAGAGACTAGGGCTCTGTCTACCCCGCAAAGAAATAGACGTAACAGTATATGATTGCATAGTACTATTACATACAACAGCAATAGAGAGTACGACTGTGGTGCTATCCAATCTCTTGGTGAGCCCAGAATGCCCAACTTCTCGTTCTCAACATCTAGATCTAAATGAACAAACGAACGGGAAATCACGGTAGCAAAGCTATCGGCACTGGTCGAAACATATACATGGTGAAATTTTGTTCGTTCTGGACCTTTAATTAGGGGTAATCAGCCCGTTGATATGAACAACTTTTCCTATGGGACCAATGCTGTGAATTCAACATTTTAACAAATTGATTGGGCAGCCGAAGATTTTTGTATGGAACTGTCCATTTTTTGAGTTCCTATTGGTCCCATTGCAAAAGTTGTTCATATCGACGGGCCGAATCACACCTTTAAGAGTCCAGAACGATCAAAATGTCACCACGTATAATGTAAACGTATAGCCATTTTACGACTCGATAGAAGAAGAAAAGTACTATTGAAACACGGCTCGATGGTTCAGATCGGTTTTCGTATTTGGTTTCGGCTGAAAATTGCGTTTCGGTTGGATACTAGGCCCAATGTCTTCAGGTTTTATGAACACCAGTATAATCTTTTATTTTCGGCGTCTTTCAGCATTGGACCCCTCCCTCTTTGGCTGGACTCACCACCCCGACCGCCTTCACCCTGATGATGCCGACGTCGTTGAGGTCCTCCATACAACCGGTGGCATCTTAGGCTACGACTACCCCTTGGGAGACGTTGACTTCTATCCCAACGGCGGCGTCAGCCAGAACGGCTGCTTTATTGACGTCAGCTGCTCTCACATCTACTCCTATGCTTTCTACGCCGAATCCCTAACTAGAGAGTTTAACGGAGGAGATGAGTTCATCGGAACTGCTTGTGAAGATTATGAATCTGCTACTACCCTTTCCTGCACTGGTGAGAGAGACCTGGCCTTCGGAGGAAGTGCTACTAAAACTGGGTATGTATATTTTGGACTATGTTTGAATCATAGAGATAAGATAATCCTAGGTCTTTGGTATCTATGGTTTATGGTTAGTTTAAAATAGATTTAGATATGACTTTACTAGATTCAGATATGTGTTTTGAGTAGATGTGACGTCCCTAAAGTTTCGAAATGCACACAAGCTTATATCATGTTTTACCTGTTCCGGTGTCAGAATCTGAATTAAATTTATTTGCTAAAAATATGGTAGCATACTTTGTACAGTAAGTATTTGAATCATATATTATGCCGAGAGTGCGAGCAAATAGCAATTGGAAATAATTCAGAATCATGTACAATATCAATGTTATTAATTAATGTTACCATTATTACTGAATGTCATAAAAGTAGCTACCTATATAATGTAAATTGCATAAATATATTCACAATGTAATAAATATAAACTTCTAGTCAAATTATTAGAATTATGTTTCCTGAATCTCAAAATAATAAGTCAAATGAGAATAACTTTTTAACTGACTTTAAAAAAAGGAGGGTTATGAGTGGGATTCGGTTGTATTTTTTTTAATGTTTGTTACCTCATTACTCCGTCATTTATGAACAGATTTTAAACATCTTTTTTGTTTGGGTATGCTTGCAAATTGGTCTATCTCATCTTCATCATCTTACCTGCGTTCTACAAAAAAGAGATTTTGTATTTTGTATTTCTATTAAAATTATATCAAAATCCTTTCAGTAGTTTAATTGAAGTCGGTTTTTTTTATATGAAAGATTATTTTAGTCAGTGTGTCGTGCGTGTCTTTCCATAAATTACGTCACTGAATAAACCACCCACTTTACACCTGTTTAAAAATGTAGCATACATAAATGTTAATCGGAAGGAAAAAGATTAGATATACTATATAATAACAATTTAATCGCTGTGATCGGAACACTCACACATCTACTTCTTATACCTACAAACCTCTCATAATGCACCAAGTTGCCTGATAATGGAAACTCCACAATGTCTGTCAAAATTTTTATTTGCCTCACAACAAAAGCTTTTTTTTTAAATTTCCTTTTAGAAAAAAATATAGTCGGTTTACTTACGATAATTTTACGTGATATCGTTGGAAGAGGGACAGAGTCACAAGCCGAACGCTTAGGCCGATCGTGTCTCTCTATCGTTTGTTCCGCGGTCTCGCTTGCACCCGTAACGTGACACTTTTTCGTTCGTGCAGCCGGCGTTCATCGATTTATAAGACGGTGTCACGTGAAAAATCTATCATAATTTGGGTTTCAATGTAATACATGTATAGAGGCGAGTCATACCGACTGTAAACGTGACGACGCAATGCCACGACATCCGTCGCCACGCTATATGCTAGTACGAGCATGTACAAGAAATGTACAGTATTTTAGTTCGTTAGTTATATTAATATTTAACAAAATGCTATAAGCGAAAACATAAAATAAAAATAAAATGAAATTATAAAAACATAAAATTAATAAGTAAAATACAAAATAATTTCGATGTTTCACATGTAGGTACCAGTCGTCCCGCGACGGCTCACATTTTTTGACGAGATAACATCTTACAAATCGATGAATGCCGGCTGCACGCATGAAAATGTGTCACGTAACGTTTGCAAGCGACCGCGCGGAACACGAGATAGAGTTCTCACTAAAATATTTTCACAAAGCCTATACATATTTGTGAAATTCAGCTCAAACAAGTCTGAGTTAGTGACAAATATGAAATGTTATACGAATATTAGGCAGCGATATCAAATTAAGGCATTTTTGTACTAAAATAAGCTTTATGAAAATACATATGCTATATGAAAATACATAATTATAGTTCTAATTGAAAGAAGCCAAATCGGGATTACTTTTTGATCTAGTTGTAATGAATTAGATAAAGTATAGTTTATGACGAGGCATAGGCACGATTGGCCTAAGCATTCGGCTTGATCTATCTCTCTTCCACCGTTATCACGTAAAATTATCGTCCGTAAACCGACATTACAAACAATCAGACAATCAAATTTTTTTTGTGCAAGCAGTTCTTTATCAGCTAACTAAAAAAATCTGATAAATCATATCAAATTTTTTTAATACTTCTATATATTGAACTCAGAGCAAGATAGTCACTTATGTAATTGATGACGTCATAGATTTTTTATGTAAGGATTAATTTATATTATTTTGTTTCAGCATATCCGGAATCTACACTTTCCTGACCAACCCTTCGCCTCCATTTGCTCGCGGTTAAATTTTAATTACGCACTCGTATTAAAGATACTTATTAATTATTATTAAGTGTATTTATTTTTATTTATAAATATTGATGTGTGTTTGAGTATATAGGTCTCAAATCGCGATAATTTATCCCGCCATATACGAGAAAGGCGGAAAAAATTGGCCTTTGGATATCTGTATTGATGTAGTGTATAAGGCGGTGCCGAATAGCACAACTTACCGCCGAATCAAACCGAATGAAAATATCAGTGAAATAGCAAACTTATTGTTACTACATAAGATTTAAAATGCAAAATAAACAGGACTCGTGCTGTCTCGCTCATAATATTCGTAAGGCGCGGCGCCGCCGCAGCGAACTCCAGACATGGCGCGAACGCATCAGCAAATTAGCGGACGGACATTTTCGCGCCATGCAAAATTTTACTTTCTGCGCAGGTACATACATCGGTGTTACATATAAAATTGGTAGTACTGAGCGTTCTAAAATAACTTGGTAAAAATAATGCCATAGTAATGTTTCCTCGTACTCTCTATTTAGTTATAGGGGTTTTGACAGCTCCGTGGCGCAGTGGTTAACACGCCAGCCTGCGACACGGAGTGCCCGGGTTCGATCCCCGGCCAGGTCAAGATGGAAAATGATCTTTTTCAGATTGGCCTGGGTCTTGGATGTTTATCTATATATGTATCTGTTATAAAATATAGTATCGTTGAGTTAGTATCCCATAACACAAGTCTCGAACTTACCTTGGGGCTACCTCAATCTGTGTGATTTGTCCGCATGTATAGGGGTAGATAGGAACGCTTATTAGAAAAAGATAAATGTATATTATTTATGTTTATATTTTAACTATTGGACACTGATATATACGAATTATACAATTCGAAATGAATGTTTATTTGATTTCAATGTTTTGCCGATTCCTATCCCAAAATGTATTTGTTCCCAGTAAAGCCAGAACTATGTTAAGTAACATGATTATCCTTATCCTTATCCTTACTATAATATTATAAATGCGAAAGTGAGTTTGTTTGTTTGTTACGCTTTCACGCCGTAACTACTGAATCGATCATCATGAAATTTTGCATACAAGTTCTCTGGAGTGCGGAGAAGGACATAGGCTACCTTTTATCCCGGGAAAAAGTACTATTCCCGAGGGATCGACATTGACGCTAAGAAAAATACTAAAGAAAATCATCGTAAAACAACAAATTTTCGAAGCCAGGAGCGCCACGGGTAGATGGTACAAAAGATGAATACTCAATACTCATTTATTCATAATAATATTATAGAATGAATTTTTTAGGGTTCTGTAGCCAAATAGCTAAAAAACGGAACCCTTATGGATTCGTCATGTCTGTCTGTCCGTCCGTAGTATGTCACAGCCTTTAATTTATTAAACCAGCCGAAATTAAAAACTATACTGTTGAAACTTGGTCACACAAAATAGAAAAAAAAAGCAATAAATTTTGGGTGTTTCCCATTAGAGCTGATAATTAAAATGTTTTTTTTTTTCATCAAACCCATACGTGTGGCATATCTATGGATAGGTCTTCAAAAATGATATTGAGGTTTCTTATATCATGTTTTTCTAAAGTGAATAGTTTGCGCGAGAGACAATTCCAAAGTGGTAAAATGTGTAATTTCTAAAATTAGAGAATAATAAAATTAAAATATATATATGATGTACATTACCATGCAAAATTCCACCGAAAATTGGTTTGAACAGTCTCTAGTAAGTAGTTTTTTAATACGTCATAAATCGTAAACCGTTACTTTTCATTCAATCAACTCAATTATAACTAGAATTTTTATATTATGTTACTTGCTGCTATGGAGCCCTTAATGGGTGAGTCCGACTTGCACTTGACCGCTTTTTTAATACAAGCTTTTATTTAACTTGCAATGTATGTATGCAACTAGGTTTGTTCGTGTGGAAACTTGCTACTCAATTTTGTAGCAAATATATTCCACCGATTGAGCTGAAATTTTGTATAATCGTTTAGGTTGGATGCCAATGAATGGTAATATGTGTGACGTCATTTTAAAACCAACATGGCGGATGGCGGCCTAGCTATTTTTGATGCACTTTAACAATACGGATATTAAAAAATTAAAGGGTTCGCTGAAAATAACTCGAAGCATAGTAATGGAGTGAGAAGTTATGCCTATCCGTGGCGATGAAAGAAAAAAATTGTCCAGTGACATAAAAATGGATTTTTTTTTCATTTATGGTGCGAAAATCTAGTCACCTGTGTACGTTCCACGTCGAGCACTAAGGCGGCACTGACAAACACTAACACAGGGCACTAATATGCAATGTTTAGCGCACAGGGCGGGGGACACAAGTCGTTAGATAAAACAATATTCTTAAACATGTTTAGGAAACGGCTATTAAAGGTAGTTCTGGGACGGCTATTAAAGATAGATTTATTAATGATAATTTTATAATGGTTAATAAAATTTTCATTAAAATATCTATTCGAATATTTGAATAAATGTATTCCGTAACGATACTTTAAATATTCACGTATCAAATAAAAGTAGCTTTTAATACAAATAACTAATAGATTTTTATCAATGAGGTATAATATACATCAAGGTGACGTGTCGACAAGCACGGCCATGATAGATTTCAAGGTTTAATTTATTATTTTGAAGTTCCTATGAATCCTATTAATAAAATATTTAGTGCTACACATAGATAACTATTTCACATAACCAGAAAAAAATGTTAGACCATTATAACTATGTTTTTAGTACGGATTTCATCGACACCACGCAATGTTTGGCTCGGGAAATTATAGTCCAAACACCATGTTTTACATCAGAAAATCACGTTGGGACCTGTAATTATTAAATGCTAGTCATAACACAACGGATGGATCAAAAATCAAAATCAAAACGTTTATTCAGAAAATAGGCATTTGCAGGTACACGTCAAATTTAAAGGATCTAATTTAGTAATATTTTTATTTTTAATTAATGTGCAAAACCTACAGATTACTAGCGTTTCAGAAACGACCACTGCAGAGAAGAAACGCCAAAAGAAACTCTTTTCATCAGTATTGGTCGCCTACTCGCCTAAAGAGCTGTTCAATTTTATCATCTATCTTTATCATTTATATGTCATCTAATTTTATCATTTATATAATTTTATTCTTTTTTTTCATTTCTAGTAATGATTACAATTTTTAATAAATACATAGTCATGTATATTATTATTCATGTATTTTTGGCACATATTACGTTAGAATTTGAAATTGTCCCATTAAAAAGATAAATATGTGTCTTTTAACTCCGTAAGCACTCCTCATCCCGTTACTCGTACCCTTAATATTCAGTGGGGAGATCTCATCGCCCACAATATTACCCAAAATAATTAGGAATGACTCTGGATAATAAATATGTAAATAATAAATCTATACATATAATAAAACAGTAAAAATATTTTGTCTGTACATTTAGAATTTTTGACTGAAATGGATAGAGGGACACTTAAAAAGAATAATAGAAAGCAAAAAAAAATTATTCGAATTTTTTGTCTGTCTGTCTGTCTGTCTGTCTGTCTGTATGTATGATCACGATTATCTTCGAAAATACTGAACCGATTTACTTCAAACTTTCACCAATTGCTTTGTTTTAACTCAGCAAAACATCTAAAGTTTGTTTCATCAAAATCGGTTCATTAAAAAAAAGTTATCGTCATTTGAATGAACTCAAGGCATTAGTTTGCCTGCAAATATACACGGTGAATTTTTTATCGTTTTGGACCCTTAAAGGGGTGACTCAGATCATCAAAATGAACAACTTTTCCTATGCGAAAAATGCTGGGAACTCAAAAAAAATTCGACATTCCCATAAAACTGGCCGGGCGGCGGGACTCTTTTGTATGGAAAAGACGAATTTTTTTTTGAGTTCCCAGCATTGGTCCCATAGAAAAAGTTGTTCATATTGATGACCTGAGTCACCCCTTTAAGGGTCCAAACTGTTCCTGAGGGATGGACACTAACGGCGGCGGCGTAGCCGCGGGCAAACGGCAAACCAACCGAAACTGCTGCGCCTAGAAACTTGAAATTTGGTACAGGGGTTCTTTTAATGATGTGAGTGAGCGCTAAGAAAGTATTTTTAAGAAATTTACCTTCTAAAGGGGTAAAATTTATATGGAATTTTCTCATTTCTGGACTTAGAAGTATGAAAGTAGGTGTATATAAGTTCTCGATTAAAATAAAAAAGAAGTGTGTAGGTAGATGAAATTTGCAAAATTCTCCCCTTATGTGGTAAAATGGGGGTGGGCGGGTGGTATAAACTTTGTATGGAAATTTTCTCATTTCTGGACTATGAAGTATGAAAAAAATAGGTATGTAAGTTCTCGATTACAATTAAAAAAGATATATGTGTGTGAAATGGACAAAATTCACTCCTAAAGTGGTAAAATGGGAGGGTAAAGGTTTTATGCAAAATTTTCTCATTTCTGGACTTAGAAGTATAAATAATATCCATACTTCCATACTAATACTAATATTATAAATGCGAAAGTAACTCTGTCTGTCGTTTTTTTACGCTTCAACCATTTAACTGATTTGGATGAAATTTGCTATGGAGGTGTGAGGCCCGAGGAAGGACATAGGGTATGTTTGATTCCGGGAAATTCTACTGCTCCCGAGGGATCGACACTAACGCGGGCGGAGCCGCGGGCAACAGCTAGTAAATAAATATGTACGGACAAATCACACAGATTGAGCTAGCCCCAAAGTAAGTTCGTGACTTGTGTTATGGGATACTAACTCAACGATACTATATTTTATAACAAATACATATATAGATACACATCCAAGACCCAGGCCAATCTGAAAAAGATCATTTTCCATCTTGACCTGGCCGGGGATCGAACCCGGTCACTCCGTGTCGCAGGCTGGCGTGTTGACCGCTGCGCCACGGAGCTAGTCAGGCATAATATCAGGCAAAGGGCATGTACGAGAAATAATCTGCCTCCGACGTCTTGTCTGAATCGCCTTCTCAGCGGGTGAATACGAGTGCCTAGTATATGGAGTAGATCTTGTTACACCGGATCGTGACTGGATGTCTAAGGTCAACTTCCCCTTAATATTCTTTATTCCAGGAGATGTTATATTTCTATGTTTTATCCTCTCGAAATAGCTTCACCTAGTTAGTACCCCCAGGGAGACAACATGCACCACTGAACGTGGAAGGCAAGAGCAGGAGTCTTAGCACACGCTGTATAAGTACAGTCACGAGCATTAAGTACACAATCTCCTGAATTTTAGACCTTATCACATTGATTTAAAAATCGATGTGTTTAAATAATAATGCTCGTGTCTACAAAGCCTAACTTCCCGTAGACTTAAGCAGCGCCATAGATCTTTATTTATAGAGCAATTGTGACTCCCCCCGGCTTCGCACGGGTGCGATAAATTATACATATAAACCTTCTTCTTGTATCACTCTATCTATTAAAAAAAAAAAACCGCAAAATCCGTTGCGTAGTTTTAAAAATCTAAGCATACATAAGGACAGACAGACAGCGGGAAGCGACTTGGTTTTATACTATGTAATGAAATTACAAGAACAACTTACACTGACACTTACTTAAAAAAATAAACGAAGATAAATTGCCTCTGATCATGATTTGCCGTGGGCTGCTTGGATATTGCGGTAAACCCAGGTGGGTCGCTGTAATGGCAATCTTACCAAGTGAAGAATGGTCGCCAGCTGGCCGAATTAGTGCGAGTTTGGCTTCCCTCCACAAACTTTGGCGCGTCTTATATCATGTCCTAGGATGCACCTTGGATGACTTATATTACAGATCCAACAGAGGTATAAAAGTTGCTCATTATTGGGCCGATAATAATTAAAATCCATCAAAGATAAGAAGAAGAATGGATATAGCAAATTGGAATGTAATCTAATATTATGATATCGCCAGATCAGTGCATATTATCGCCTATATAAATAAAGAAAATGCAAACCCCTAACTAATTCCATTTCCTCTCTTCAACATGAGGTGCTTCCTTGCACTTGCTGCCGTCGTTGCATGTAAGTAGATGTCTTGAAGTGATTACTATACCTACTCGGTTTTTATAACAAGCGATTTTATTTAGTTTCACCTCTCTAGATGTTCATCTGTAATCAAATCTTGCAAGTTAAATTTGATTCACTTCCCGGTTACCGATTGAGCTGAAATTTTGTATGCATGTGTAAATCGGGTGATAATACACAATGATAGAATCAGTGTCCATAGGAACTCTTAAACTAAACAAGGTCTGTCTTGGAAAACACTGTACAGTGTGTATTCGTTTATAAAAGCTTGGCACAAAAATGCTATTTTTGCAAAAATAAAATACTTGTTATTTCGTAACACAATTGCTCGATATTCTAGGCAGTCGCCACTCTCGTCGGTATCATTTGGGGGTGTGTTACTATTGCCTATTAATTTCACACACAATGCAGTATGCCACTAGTGGGCAGGCTGCTGCAAGATATGTTCCATTATCGGAAACAGGTATAAGGTCAATGGCAGTACTGTTTTCTACAAACTCAAGAGATTCAGTTCGGGCCAGGCGTGGTTTCAAACCCAGGTCCTTTCACTTATAGTTCGCGGTTTTAGACCACTGAGCCGCTTCCAGATTATAAAACACAATTATTATTTCCTTAGAGCGTGATGGCTCTACTTTCCGGCACATATACAACGATTTAAACAACCTAAATATAACTATAAAAATTATAAGTCTTAACTCGTCGATTTTGAGCAACAAACACCTTGAAATAATTAAAATAAAATCAAATTATTTATCTTTACATAGTATATAAATAAAATCAAATGAAGTAGCTTTCCCTGTCTGTTTGCTTAGATCTTTTAAACTACTCAACGGATTATGAAACGGTTTTTAGTGTTGTGGAACACTAAAAACCGTATCATAATCCGTTGCGTAGTTTTAAAGATCTAAGCATACATATGGATAGACAGGGGAAGCGACTATGTTTTATACTATGTAGTGATATCATAATTTAAATTCATAGTGAGTGTGGCGAGCCCCGTGCCTACCATCCCTGGGGACAACAGTCACTATGTAGAGGGTGAAAGCCGCTACATCTGGATGCCTGACGGCGACGGCAAGCCAGTCCTGGTAGACCTGCATGAGCCCGTTGACATGGACTTTGTTAATGCCAGGAATGGAGCCAACAATCAGTACTGGTTATTCACTAGGTAAATTTTTGATTAATATGGTTATTTTTGGTATGGTCAGGGGTGTATGCGCGCCCAGTCACCCGAGCTGCTACTTGCTTTTCCCCCATTCATCCGAGTGAGTAGTATCCCAATACCTTTTATTCCCCAAATCCAACAAATTTCTATCCTTCCCCAGCTTAAAATTGCTTGCGATGGGCAGCAGCGCCGGAAGCACAAGAAACCAAAAAAACTGCGCCCGCCAACCCGCCTGCCAAGCATGGTGAGTATGGTAATATCCTCCCATGGAACGAGGAATCCTTGAGAGAGGCCCTTGTACAAGCAGTGGACTTTTATCACTGTATGATGATGTTATTTTTACTTGTTTTACTTTAAGTTGTGATTAGGAAGCTAAAAATGGCAGGCGACATGCATTTGACAAAAATGTTATGTTTATATAACTAGTTATTTTAAATTTTTATATAATAATACTTCTATTGCAATATACCCATTTCCAAAACAAAACATAACATAAACCTAACTTTAGATTACTAATTTTTAAGCTAAATAAGTCTAAGATAGCGAAAACATGATTACAATATTTACTCGTATCTTCAAAATTGGCAACACTTGCTCTTTCACGGCTTAAGCAGTGGAAGAGCAACTGTCGTTGATTTTGAAGTCAAAAGTTTGCCAAGAGTGTGATACATTTTAAATTTTCTTTATTAAATATGCTTATGCTGCTTATCTATACCTGTGAGAAGCCGGGGTGGGCCGCTAGTACAAAATAATTTAATTTCACGACGACCCAATGCTGTAATATTAATTCACCCATAGTACTAGTTATGGTAGTAGGTTTTTTCTACAGGTATTGTTCTGCGTTTGGAATCTCTAAATCAAGGATCGATCTTAACTATAACCACATATAATATTGAGGTATTTAATTAATCCAGCGGATTGTACTAGTCATTTACAAATACGACAGATTCCACAATTTCGTGCAGCACTTTAAACAATTATAACGTATAACTTGTTACTATCGCCTCCTTTCAGACAAAACCCTAACAACGCACAAGTGATAGTTCACGGAAATGCCAACACTATCTGGAACTCGAACTACAGGAATAACAGGGGCCTAAAAGTCATCGTTCACGGCTGGAACAACAACGGAAACACCGAAATGAACCCCTTGATCACCTCTGCCTTCCTCGCCGTCCAAGACGTGAACGTCATTGTCGTGGATTGGCGCGCCCTTGCTGGCGGATCTTACAATAATGCCGCGGCTGGAGTCCCTGGTATCGGCCAGTTCCTTGGCAATTTCCTGATCTGGCTAATCAATACTGCTGGTGGCAATTGGAACAATGTACACTTGATTGGATTCAGCTTGGGGGCTCATGTTGTTGGAAATGCTGGTCGAACTGCTGGTCGCAGGCCTGCTCGTGTCACTGGTAAGTGATATATGTATGAGTATGGTTTATTCGTCCAAGATGAGTATACATAAACTCTAAATAGCGAGAAATGATATAGATTGTATAGTTTAACCAGAGTTTAAAAAAGTAAAGGACCTACATGCCTCTTACAGGTTTAGGACCTGAATGCTTAATTTTTATTGGCATAAAATATGTAAATATGTATGGCACAAATTCCGCATAAAAAATGCTAGGCGTAATAATTTGTATGGAAAAATATGCCTTAAAATCTTTATGTTAATTATTTTTATGCCATAGAAACCGTTATATGTATCAATCCTTATGCTTTCATTCACTAAAACCCTCACAATGACATTGTAGATTTATACCTGAAAAATCAAAACGTAAAATAGTTATAGTTTGATTTCGCCAGGCTCTATCATTTATATAGTCTTAGATACATTTTTCGTTTAGGTCTGGACCCAGCTGGACCTCAATGGGGTGGAAACTCTCTTGCCCTGAACGTCAATGCCGGACAATATGTCGAGTCCATCCATACAGATGGTGGTATACTCGGCATAATGAACGCCATCTCCCACGCCGACTTCTATCCGAACGGTGGAAGGAACCCTCAGCCTGGATGCTCAATCGTTCCCGGAGTTGGAAGCACCTGCTCGCACGGCCGCGCTCCACAGTTATTCGCATCCAGTGTGCGTACTAACCACTTTATCGGAAGACGGTGTGTCAACATTTGGGAGGCTGAGCTGGCTACTTGCGGTGGTGCCGCTCTCAACATGGGTAACGGAATCATCACCAAACGAGGGTAAGCTTTGTGCTACACTAGATTTTACTCGCGGCTCCGCCCGCGTTAATGTCGATCACTCTGGAACAGTAGTTTTCCCTTGGGTAAAATGTACACTATGTCCTTCTTCGTACCCCAGACAACGGGTATGCAAAATTTCATAAAGATCGGTTTAGTAAATAAGGCGTGAAGACATAACAAACATACAAAGTTACTTTCGCATTTATATTATTAGTAAGTATAGGATTACTTACCTCTAAGTCCTTTAAAGTTCGGCGGTAACGGCAAATGCCGTGCCTTTTGTATGAAATGTGTTTTTTTTTCCTTTTCTATTATTTGGCCATCAAATTTCATTCAGAACATCAGAAGCTTATTTTAGCCGGTGTCTAGTAATTCTTTATTCTTGTGTATCAACGAAATGATGGTGTAATTCATTTTGCTGATTCTACGGAGTCCTTGGTGACAATTTCCACGAATCCTCTGGTTTGTTCATAAACGACGGAGCAAGGCGAGCAGACACCAGCCCGCTAAGTAAATCTCACTATAGCCGCACCATGACACTTTATTTTAGTTATGGAAGGCTGAGCTGGCTACTTGCGGTGGTGGCGCTCTCAACATGAGTAAACGATATTCCACACATTGTTCATAAACATGGACATCTATAACATCAAATTACACCGATTTCATATTATACCTAACCTCCACTAGAAACAATTCAAAACAAAAACCGTGCAGTCCGTCGAAATTCCCGCCACGAATTAGTATGAAATGTTAGCCCTATCTTCTTTTTTTTTACTAAATGTTTAAGTAGGCATTTGGCTCCCATCTCACCTGATGGTAAATGATCTTTCGCGTCTATCATTACCAGCTATCATTTCATACAAAATGCGACCTTCAAAGTTTGTGTTAACGTCTCTTGACTTCCTCAACCACGTTCTATTTCGCATGTTAGCTTCCTACGCCAAGCTTTTTTCTTGAGTTACTGTGATTTTAGAAATATCATGTACATTTCTGTTCCTTTCAATACATCCATAAAAATTATCTTTACGTAAAATTACGAGAATTACTCGATTGGCCAATAAGGAGATTATGCTTAGACTAATGAACCTAAATGATTCTTTATCTCCCCTTAACATATAACTTCCTGAATCGATTTGGGTGTATCTTTGCATCCCGAATGACAAGTACTTTAATTTTTGTGGTAAACAAAAGATATGACTATGAAAATCTATCGTAAAAATTCATTGTAAGAAGTTATGGTACTGTCGCTGTTCCTATTTTTAGGAGTCACATTGCATTGCATCTTACCACCAGTTAATTTTCATGTTTTCCTTTTTCAGAACTGGAATCTACGGCTTGAGAACAGGAGCCAACTGGCCTTTCTAAATCATGGAAAAATAAATATAATTATTGATTGCATGTTTGACTTTTAATACAAAACCTTATATAAAACTTAGGTTGTATCCTTCGATCAAATGGTAGAAACACAGTCTCATACAAAATGAAGACTAAATAATGTGGGGGAGTTCGTAGCCCGACCCTTTTTTTTTAGGTATATTTAATAAAACAACAAATATCCATACAATTATACCTACAAGGCTTTTCATAGATAAAACCTTCGATCACATATAATGATAGATACAAGATTCGCGCTCGAAACTCGGAGCCGACAAAAGAGGATGTTTGCATAGTAATTTAATTTAAAGAGTTGCACACGTATGTAAGTCTATCAATGTCTGATTGCGATCAAGGCTTGTAAGTATAATGCTTTTCTCAAATAATGCGCAGAAAATTGAGAATGTGGGCTGAAGCGAAGACAAGGCACAAGTACGTAAGATCAGCTTGATTGCGGCCAAAGCTTGTATAGTGCTATACTCAAATAATGTATTATTTGATTAAATAAAACATTGATATGTAACTAGTGTTTATTTGTTGTTTTCAATTAAATTTTAGTTTTTTTTAAATATCTAAACCAATTAAATTTATTCTAAATTAAATAAAACTTGTTCTACATTACACAACAGATAGTAATAGATTTGGCCGCAAACACTACAAATATACATTTTCATACATACTTTGCTGAGTATTAGGAGTACAGCCATATCGATTTATATCAACCAAGGTCATCTAAATAATGAACAAATTTCCAAGAATTTTTGAGAAAAAAATTATAACAAGCTCGATAATATTTTATCGAATTAACAATTGGAAGTAAATTGATATAAGATAAGATAGAGCAACACCGCAGTTTTTAGTATGGAAATAGCTCTTATTAAATTAAGAAATAAAATATGGTGAAGAAATTCCACGCGGGGGGATCTTTTTCACCATATTTTATTTCTTAATTTAATAAGAGTATATCATAATAGCATTGTAAATACAAAAATACACTTACAAAAATATGGAAAAGCTATTTAGACACTTAAATCTTGAAATACAGAATTTAGAAAGAAAAAAACTAGAAGAAAACTATTTTAAAAAATTATGTCAAATTTAAAAAAGTAAAATTTGACAGGTCGCGGGGTTTAAAAGTGATTTAGGAAAATGTTATCGGCGATGCTGTAACATATACGGAAGACACGATAGGATGACTGCTATGGCTATGGACGTCGCGCTTTGCAGAACTTTCAATTTCAATTCATTGCAACTGAAAGAATCACTTAGATGAGAAGGAGGCTTTATCAATAAAATTAAAATGACTACCCTACAAAAAGAAAGATCTTTTTTCAAAACTGACAAAATCCTTGGTAAGATATGGAAGTTTTGAAGGCCTGGTAATATTTTTAGTTTGTTGTCAGTTCTTATCTACAAAAATTAGTAAGACAGACACTTTTTAAAAAAACAAATACAATTTTTTTTCTATCTCTTTAAGGTAAAATAATCTCCGCACGACCCATCTCGATGAGACACCCTGAATATGATATTTGATAAATAGTGCCCGTAAAACGTTGGCCGCTATATTGTATCGAGGCCATTCCGAAAGGTTACATCTCATCACTATGCTATGTTGTACAGGATTGCATCCACACAGTTTTAGAATAAGTCACAAAGTTTGTTTTTCGTGTGTAAGTGGCCAACACTGGTGTCAGATTTTTCAAGCTGCCTAAAGTTAACTGGCTAGTTTTTTTTATATTGATAATGGCAACAGGTAGACGCTTGAAATATTCACATAATATTTAATTGTATATTCATTAGAAAGAAAAACAAATATTTAAGGGGATCATTCCCCTTACCATACCATACAACAGACATGATATTTTTTTGCGATATTTATAAATAATGGTACGGAAATATTCTCCGGTTTTTATTATTGTTGTTATAACGGATATGTGAAAATTTTAAGCCTACATATTACGGTTCAATAGACACAGCCCTTTGACTGACGGACGGTCGGACGGAGGGACATCGGAGGTTTAAAAATAGGGTCCGTTTTTACCTTTTGGGAACGAAACCCAGAATTTAATCTAACCATAAGATATCCCTTAAAATTTATAATAACTTTTATTATGAGACCATTCCTGAGAAAAAAATTCTTATATCGCCCATACAAAAGCGACATGTCTGGTCGTATCAAGGTGTGTAATGGATTCTCCCAAAAAATGTGAGTGTGCAACGTTTATATCTCAAAAAGTTTTTGGACTATTCAGGATTTTTTTCACTAAAATGCCTATTTTTGGA
This sequence comes from Elegia similella, assembly GCA_947532085.1. Taxonomy (NCBI): domain Eukaryota; kingdom Metazoa; phylum Arthropoda; class Insecta; order Lepidoptera; family Pyralidae; genus Elegia; species Elegia similella. The sequence continues at coordinate 23,140,939 of OX383926.1, read as the reverse complement.
ATGTCTTTGCATAGCACAACGATAATAAATATATGTATGTTCTTTATCAGATAAGGATTATAAATGATACGCTTATATATTTTTGTCTTTTACATAACACATACAATCAATCAAACCTGTATCAATCAAAGTATTTATAATCTTGGCGCTGGGTTGCAGGAAAATCAATATAATTTGTTAAATAAGTATAAACTTCTTTTTAGGGTTCCATACCCAAAAGTTGAAAACGACACCCTATTATTACTAAGTCTTCAATGTCTGTGAATAAATTCATTTTCAATTCAAATTTAATTCAATAAATTGAACCGTAATAGGTGATTTACTTGACTTAGAGTCCTAGGGCCCCCAGCAGAAAGCATCCACAGTATTTCGCCATCGCGATCTGCCTTTGGCTACACGCTGCACTTCGGGCCAGGTTAGTTGTCTTAATCTCTGCTGCCTACCACTATGCGCCGCCAGGTCTGCTTGGCCCACTCTCCGCTTGCCTTGGGGGTTCCATTCGGAGAGCTTGTCTTGGAGTGTGTTGGCACTTTCCTGAAAGTACGGCCTATCCATGTCCATTTGCGGCGCTGCCTCCGTGGTCCAGTGGTTAAGGCGTTTGCCTATAGACCCGGGGGTCGTGGGTTTGATTCCCACGGGAAGCATACTTTGTTGAGTTGCTTCCAGTTTGGTTAGGACATTGTAGGCTTGAATCACCTGATTGTCTGATAATAAAGATGATTCCGTGCTTCAGAAAGGCACGTTAAGCCGTTGGTCCCGGCTGTCATCTGTTAAATAACATTAAAAAAATAATTGCGAAGAATACATGTAATTTTAATTCAATTAGATATTTAACGCTTATAAGGTTTCGTCCCATTTTTGTGTGTTTAAATTCTACTTTTCCATTTTTGCTTCTCTACGTTTGAACTAAAATCTCATACAACTTTGGATGGTCCAGACCAGAGTATGTAGTTTGAAATTATTTACAAATGTTTTTGCTGCTTTTAAGTTTATGGTTACCTACCTGTACCCTATGTTGTTACTTATTACATAAGTTTAGTTGAACTAAGAGCAGTACTAATTAATGAACTGTTTGGTAAAATTATTTAAAGAAAAAGCGATACAAATATCCTTATTTGAATAAAAATTACTTTGAAAACATTACCGACTTCATAAAAAGAAAGAGGTTTACAAACCGTCGGAATCCTTTTTTATGTATCTTACACGATTACTCCAAGACACCTGGTATTCCATGCTGGTCTGGAAGAAAGGAAAAATTGCAGAATGTACCAGCTGTTTCTCTTCTCGCGCAAATCGTAGAAGCCGATCGAGGGAATGGGCAAAAATCTAAGGAATCATGTTAGTAGGCGATGCGGCCAGCAACCCATCACTATTTTGATTCTATTTTATACCTACACGCCCACCAATATGCTAAACGTGGCTTTTAGGTGTTGTGAACCTAGGCTCTGTCTACCCCGCAAGGGAAAAAGACATGATAGTATGTATGTATGTATACCTGGGCCGAACTTAAAAATATATTTTTTTATTTGAAAGGGTATTATACTTTGCAATTAGTATTTTTAAATTCCATCAAAATCACGTCAGTTCAAGACTTTTTTTTATCTAAACGATTATACGGTATTCCCATGATTTTATCATAACATTGGCAAGTAATAAGACCTAAGATAATTATACTTTATCGTGGATTTAATGCGTGTTATAATGTGTTAATTATTGTATGTAAATCATTTTCATGAATTCGGCATTCCATTATCCTTACTAATATTATAAATGCGAAAGTGAGTTTGTTTGTTTGTTACGCTTTCACACCGTAACTACTGAACCGATCATCATGAAATTTTGCATACAAGTTATCTGGAGTACGGAGAAGGACATAGGCTACCTTTTATTCCGGGAAAAAGCAACATTCACGCGAGCGAAGCCGCGGGCGAAAGCTAGTGTAATATTATTTTTCCCTAGAACATAAACAGAGGTAGATACTTAGTTTCACTTGTCGTTTGCCTATAGACCCGGGGGTAGTGGGTTTGATTCCCACGGGAAGCATACTTTGTTTAGTTGCTTCCAGTTTGGTTAGGACATTGTAGGCTTGAATCACCTGATTGTCTGATAATAAAGATGATTCCGTGCTTCAGAAAGGCACGTTAAGCCGTTGGTCCCGGCTGTCATCTGTTAAATAACATTAAAAAAATAATTGCGAAGAATACATGTAATTTTAATTCAATTAGATATTTAACGCTTATAAGGTTTCGTCCCATTTTTGTGTGTTTAAATTCTACTTTTCCATTTTTGCTTCTCTACGTTTGAACTAAAATCTCATACAACTTTGGATGGTCCAGACCAGAGTATGTAGTTTGAAATTATTTACAAATGTTTTTGCTGCTTTTAAGTTTATGGTTACGTACCTGTACCCTATGTTGTTACTTATTACATAAGTTTTGTTGAACTAAGAGCAGTACTAATTAATGAACTGTTTGGTAAAATTATTTAAAGAAAAAGCGATACAAATATCCTTATTTGAATAAAAATTACTTTGAAAACATTACCGACTTCATAAAAAGAAAGAGGTTTACAAACCGTCGGAATCCTTTTTTATGTATCTTACACGATTACTCCAAGACACCTGGTATTCCATGCTGGTCTGGAAGAAAGGAAAAATTGCAGAATGTACCAGCTGTTTCTCTTCTCGCGCAAATCGTAGAAGCCGATCGAGGGAATGGGCAAAAATCTAAGGAATCATGTTAGTAGGCGATGCGGCCAGCAACCCATCACTATTTTGATTCTATTTTATACCTACACGCCCACCAATATGCTAAACGTGGCTTTTAGGTGTTGTGAACCTAGGCTCTGTCTACCCCGCAAGGGAAAAAGACATGATAGTATGTATGTATGTATACCTGGGCCGAACTTAAAAATATATTTTTTTATTTGAAAGGGTATTATACTTTGCAATTAGTATTTTTAAATTCCATCAAAATCACGTCAGTTCAAGACTTTTTTTTATCTAAACGATTATACGGTATTCCCATGATTTTATCATAACATTGGCAAGTAATAAGACCTAAGATAATTATACTTTATCGTGGATTTAATGCGTGTTATAATGTGTTAATTATTGTATGTAAATCATTTTCATGAATTCGGCATTCCATTATCCTTACTAATATTATAAATGCGAAAGTGAGTTTGTTTGTTTGTTACGCTTTCACACCGTAACTACTGAACCGATCATCATGAAATTTTGCATACAAGTTATCTGGAGTACGGAGAAGGACATAGGCTACCTTTTATTCCGGGAAAAAGCAACATTCACGCGAGCGAAGCCGCGGGCGAAAGCTAGTGTAATATTATTTTTCCCTAGAACATAAACAGAGGTAGATACTTAGTTTCACTTGTCAGTTTGTCTGTCCATGAAAGGTGAAATGCCAAATGGGTAGAAATTGGATACTATCATAGATAAGATAATCATGGATACTATACGTTATTTTAAATCTTAATTTGTGATAAGTTCTTACCTATGCAATCAACCAGGTTTTTTTGTGGTATAGGACGGCAAACGAGCAAGGGAGTCACCTGATGGTTAGCGATCAGCGCTGCCCATGGACTACTGCAACATTTTTGAACAGCCTCCGTTGTCCAGTGGTTAAGGCGTTTGCCTGTTGACCCGGGGGTCGTGGGTTCGATTCCCACGGGAAGCATACTTTGTTTAGTTGTTTCCAGTTTGGTTACGACACTGCAGGCGTGAATCACCTGATTGTCTGATAATAAAGATGATTCCGTGCTTCGGAAGGCACGTTAAGCCGGTGGTCCCGGCTGCCATCTCGTAGTCGTTAAAGGAACCACGTCAGAGGCCGAGAGGCGGTTCCGAAGAACTCTGACACCAGGGTGTACATGGTCGATTGACCGTGACACCTACTCGAAATGATGATGACTGCAACATTAGGCTAACAAGAGCGTTGCCGGCATTTTTTACCCATCCCAAAAAGTGCACAACGCCGCTTATTAAGTTTTTACTTCAATAAGTATAAATAAATATAAATATATATACGGACAAATCACACAGATTGAGCTAGCCCCAAGGTAAGTTCGAGACTTGTGTTATGGGATACTAACTCAACGATACTTTATTTTATAATAAATACATATATAGATAAACATCCAAGACCCAATCTGAAAAAGATCATTTTCCATGTTGACCTGGCCGGGGATCGAACCCGGGCACTCCGTGTCGCAGGCTGGCGTGTTGACCGCTGCGCCACGGAGCTGTCAATTAATCCGATTTTTTTTGAATTCTTACATGTTATCGGTGTTATATCTTTTTTACTGACGCAGAAGGTTTACTTCGGTGGGGTGATCATCATTAACCTGATAACGAAATGATTAAACATGTTCGTGTCGCTACTTAAATTGTTAATCATTTTAATCCATGAATTATCATGTTAACAGGTATTTTTGAAAAGATTATGAATTACAGAAATAACAAGAAAATGAATTCAATCAATTGCAGTTCATTTCGTTTTCCCAGTTTGACATTGCACTATACCAATCTGAGTTTTCTTTGCGAGATTTAATTGATAGAGGGTTGATAATTTATCCTTGCTATGTGGAGGAAGTTTTGAGAGTTAGGCAATATTTGTACAGGAGGCAATATTTGCACCATACACAATTTAAAAATTAAAGTCATAAACACTGACATACCTATAACTTAGTTTCACGTAAAAAATAAGTTTCATGACTGACATGAGATAGTAACTATCTCATGTTGAGTAGCTAGGGTAAAGTCAGTTCAACTCGTGGAAAAAAGAGAATGGTACGTTAGCATTAACTTATTACTTTTTGTACAAAAAGAGATTGATCGTTTGTGTAATAAATTAAATAAACAAAAAAAAATCGGATGTGTTTAAAATAAAAGATAACCGTGTTGAGTTTCTCTTAGGCCGTGTCCACACGTACGCGATTTCTACGCGCACGACAGGAACATTGGAATTAGATGCTTATCTTTTGTAAAATAAAGTTAAAAATATTTCGACATAAGGTAAGCACGATCGCGTTGCACACGCGTCGCGCACGCATCGCGCACGCATCTTATGTCGAAATATAATGAACTTTATTTTACAAAAAATAAGCATCTAATTCCAATGTTTCTGTGTCGGGTAGAAATCGCGTACGTATGAACGCGGCCTTAGTGAGTCTCCGTCAATAACTATTGTAAAAAAATAATCATTGTGAAGTCTAAACAAATAGCATATTTTTCTAGTTCATTGCTACCTTATCTGATGCTTATCAACCTCAACTATACTTACTATTTATTGCGATAAGGAAAACCAAAACAATATTATTCCGCGTATAATTTTACCTCCGATATAACCTTGAAAGCGTGACTCAGCCTATCAAATGACCAACTTTTCCAATGTGATCAATGTTGGGAACTCCAACAACGACGGCCTGCTTGGCGCAGTAGTTATCACGCCAGCCTGCGATTCGCGAGGTTCGGGTTCGGTGCGCCTCTTGAGGACTGCGGATCAATAGTTTGATTTTATAAATTTTAAGTAGACAGGGCTAATTGAAAACTGTTATGTTTGGTAATTGAATATATGTTACTGTGATTTCGCGTTACCGACAAATTCGTCTGCTCGTTTGCCGTCGGATATACATTAAAAAAAAAAAATTCGTTAAGTAGTATCATATCATTAGGTGTTTTTAATCACCACTGCAGGAACATGACCATCTCTGTACTACCAGAGCCATACTTGGCCAGAGCAGACAGAGGATTTGGCCTACACTCTCCTCGCTGGCCAGACGGGATGGAGAGGTCTCATTGATGTTTATGAGCTTTGTTTAACCTGTATTTCCTAAGTTGCCTCTTACGAGATCTATGGGAAGACTTGGAGCGGTCCTATTCTAAGTATTAAGTATATACTAAGTAATTAAGTAGTATAATCCGGCCTAAAATGTCTATTGCGAGAAAGAAATGCAAAGCGCTAGTTTTTATAAGAGCTTTTTTCTGAAAAATCGCTATTTAACATCGTTATGATATTACAGGCTGTCGCTCAGCCTCCGTGGTCCAGTGGTTAAGGCGTTTGCCTATTGACCCGGGGGTCGTGGGTTCGATTCCCACCGGAAGCATACTTTGTTTAGTTGTTTCCAGTTTGGTTAGGACATTGCAGGCTTGAATCACCTGATTGTCTGATAATAAAGATGATTCCGTGCTTCGGAAGGCACGTTAAGCCGTTGGTCCCGGCTGCCATCTGGTAGTCGTTAAAGGAACCACGTCAGAGGCCGAGAGGCGGTTCCCAAGAACTCTGACACCAGGGTGTGCATGGTCGATTGACCGTGACACCTACTCGAAATGATGATGATGACAACATATCACAAGAATCGGTTGAGAAACCTGTTAAAGATAACAGACAGACAGACAGCGGGACATACGAAAGCATTTTTGCTCAAGCTGAAACTGAAACGCTTCATTCGGGCTCGCACTCATTTACTCCATGATTAAATAGATAAAAAATAGACTATTGAGATATCTTTATCTGACTTGCCGTTGTTTATATCTTAATTAATTGTTCCACGAGATAATCATAAGTACGAGTATATATACAACGTCTGTTACTTGCAGTACTAGTCAACGTTATTCATCATGAAGCTCCTCGTGGTGTTGATTCCCCTAGTAGCATGTCAGTATCTGTTTTTTTTTCATTGAACCTCTTTAAAACTATTTTTTATATATTACATTTACTCTTAATTACTTAAAAAAGTGTGTGATTGGTTAATATGAAACGATAGTAAATTTATTGATTGTGCAAATACTAAAAAACTGGCCAAGTGCGAGTCGGACTCGCGTACGAAGGGTCGCACGGTCCGCACCGTTATCTGTGAAAACGGCAAAAAAATCATGTCTGTTGTATGGGAGCTTTAATATTAATTTTATTTTTAAAGTGCATTATAACTAAATATTCTGTGAACATTTCAAGCGTCTACCTGTTGCCGTTATCAATATCGAGCAAAAACATAATACATAAAAACATAATAAACAAACACAGCAAAAAAATCACGTTTGTTGCATGGGAGCCCCCTTTAATATTTATTTTATTCGTTTTTTGTATTTGATGTTATAGCGGCAATAGAAATACATCGTCTATGAAAATTTCAACTGTCTAACTATCACGATTCATGAGATACAGCCAGGTGACAGACGGACAGCCAGACAGACAGACTGACAGACAGCGGAGCGATATTAATAGGGTTCCGTTTTGGGTACGGAACCCTAAAAATCAGGCAGTCAAAGGGAGTAAGAACAACACTAGCGTGATGCGTGACGTCACGTGACGTATATTCGCTATTATAAGTTCATACCCTACGAAAAGTGCCTAAAAAAGAATAAGAGTGCTGTGATTGAATATGGGGAGACCAATTAATAAATGTTATACTAATGACATGTTTGACAAGACAATTTATAACTACTTATATTTTGTGCACAGTTTTTTTAAATATAACGGCACATGTTATTTTATATTTTACAGTTTGCGCTGGTAGTGCAATCCCCACTATCCCCGGGGACAATAGCCACTATGTGGAAGGAGTAAGCCGCTACATATGGATGCCTGATGGTGAAGGCGTTCCACAACTAGTGGACCTGGAGGCGCCAGTTCCAGAAGACATTGATGTTTCCAGAAATGGTGCTGACAACCAATATTGGCTCTTCACCAGGTAATTTTACTGTACATTTAAATATAGAAGAAAACCATAAAAAGAGGTTGATTTTGGATAAGACATCATATTGATATGAACCGTTTCCTTACAGGAGTAACCCTAATAATGCGCAAGTGATTGTTAATGGAAATGCCAACACCATCTGGAGCTCCAACTATGTGGCTAGCAGGCCTTTAATTGTAATCGTCCACGGCTGGAATAACAATGGAAACTCTGAAGTCAATCCTATGGTCAGAGAGGCATTCCTCGCCGTCCAGGATGCTAACGTTATCGTCTTGGACTGGTCGCGTCACGCCAACGGCCTCTACAACGCCGCTGTGTTAGCTGTCCCAAGCGTAGGCCAGTTCCTTGGCAACTTCCTCAACTGGCTCGTCAGCACTGCCGGTGGCAACTGGAATAACGTACACTTGGTCGGATTCAGTTTGGGCGCTCACATTGTAGGCAACGCTGGCCGTCAGGTTGGAGGCAGACCAGCTCGTGTTACAGGTACAATGAACAGCTAAGCATATTTAATTATTTTAAGATGTAAAAATAAAGTGATTTAGATAGGATTGTATTGAAAAACAGCATCAATTTTCATTCATCGAAAATCATTTTTATTATCTTTTACATAGGTTTGGACCCAGCTGGTCCTCAGTGGGGAGGCAACTCATTGGCTCTTAACACCGCTGCTGGACAATACGTAGAAGCTATCCACACTGACGGTGGACTGCTCGGTATCTTCGACCGCATCGCTCATGGAGATTTCTACCCTAACGGAGGCAGAAACCCTCAACCTGGTTGCTGGATCAGCACCTGCTCTCACGGTCGCTCGTACCAACTGTTCGCTGCCACAGTTCGATTCAACCACCTGATCGGACGTCTGTGCAGTAACATCCAACAGGCACAATCTGTGCAATGCACTGGAAGCACCCTCAATATGGGCAATGGAGTAATCACAAAACGAGGGTATGTATTTTTTTATAATCCATACTTCCATACTAATATTATAAAATATGTGAAAGTAACTCTGTCTGCCTTCTTTTCACGCTTGAATCATTGAACCAATTTGGATGGTATTGGAAATTTGGTATGGAGGTAGTTTGATGCAAAAGCTAGTAACATTATATTTATGAGTACTTGGCCAAGCAATAAAGAAATCACAAATGTTATTCTTTATACGATTGCCCAAAAAGGAGTGTTATGGTTTCAGAAATAATGTATTTTATATGTTGTTGCTTTTCTTGTAGGTTTTATATTCCACCATATCTTCCAAATCATTATCATCAACATATCAGCCGCAAAAAAATCCTCTGCTGGGCATAGAGCTCCCCCAAAGACTAATTAGATAATTAACGTAGGGTTTGTTATTACAATAGGCTACTTTCCTAAAAAAATATAATTAGTCCGTCAGTTAGATATTCAAAAAATATTGGACACGTATTTTTCCTTTTGTCGATTAATCAAAAATGATAAATATATAGCCCTTTGAAGTTCCGTGTGACGTCATTTTTAGCAAACTTTGACGTCACGAGCCCCCACTCCTGAACTTTGACGCGCTTTATCTTTATTATTTATTGTTTAATTGACTAAAGAAAAAATACGTGTCCAATATTTTTTGATTATCTAACTGACGGACTAATTGTAATGTTATTATTACGACCCAGGAAACTAGCCTATTGAATAGATTAGGATTTGTTTTGACAATGCTACATAGGCCATGATCTAGTTTCATCACAGATATTTATTCACTATATAAAAGTATTAAGCTAGCTTTCGCCCGCAACTTTTTTCGCGTAGAAGTCGAAAAATGGACCAAGATATCATCTATGACCCCTTATAAACTTTTCCTCTTTTTTACCCGTATATCTTCATTATTATAAGTTAGAACCTAAAAAGTAAGTTATTAAACGTATGCAGGTACATAAAGGCCAGGTACATAGGTTTAATAACTTACTTTTATTCTATATTGAATTAAATTTTCATTTTATATTTTTTTTACGTATATTTTCTTTTGCAGAAATGGTATCTACGGTCTGACAACTGGAAACAGCTGGCCTTTTTAAATAAATAAATATAAATTATAAGCACTCTACTGTTTAATTATTGCTTTCACTTACCATAACCTTTTTAACAAAACAAAAAACACACAACCATAAGAATTATGGTTGGGTATCCATCCATCTATCCATCGTACGGAACCCTGACGCAAGCTTGACTCGCACTTGACCGGTTCCTTGTACAAAAATCTTATGAATGATTATATTGTACTTCTTTCAAATAAAAAACCAACTTCAAACAAACTACTTACTAAATTGTTTTTGATGAAATTTAAATTGGACTAATTTGGCTGCCCTACGCAAAAGCCAAGAATATAAATTTTCTGAAAAAAATATTTTATTATTTTTTATCGTTATGATTTGCTAACGATAAAAAATAATTATTATTTTTTACGCATGTGTTGACTTTTTTATTTTATTTTTAGTTATTTAACGAAAGACAACCTGTAGAATGAAATTGTTTTAAACTGGATGAAATAAATATAGCAAAGCTTGTCATAGTAGCATTATAGATTATAGAAAGAACTACATAGGAACTTAGAATAAAGTTATTCGAAAAGCTAATAAGTGCGGAACTGAATGAAATAGAAAAAGCAAATAATTCGGCAAACGCAATCTAAAACGTAGTAAACCGACATAGAAATAAAATTGTGAAAGCAACTGGACATAATATAATCCTTAAAGTAGATAATAAGATAGTAAATGATCTATTGTAGGTCGCAAACGTTTTTTCTAGGCATTTTGATCAAAAATCTGCCAATAATGATAGCCCTTTTGTCTCAACAATGGAATATTTAAATAGATATACTCCACACGTTGATGAAAATCTACTGTGGAAGCCACTCAGCAGGAACTAACCAGAATAGTATCAGATATTAAAAATAAACGATCTTTTGGACATAATGAAATGTCTATTTCGGTAATAAAAGATAATATATATATATATATATATTGGCTGAACCTTTAACTTACTTTTTAAATAAGTGTTTGCAGTCAGGTAAATTTTCTGATCAATTCAAAATAGCAAGGCTGATTCTATTCATTTTAAAAGGTAATAGAAAAGATTCCTTAAATTATAGGCCAATTTCTATGTTTACAATTATGTCGAAGCTCTTAGAAAAAAATTACAAAATCTAGGATCTTAGAACATTTGACTAAGAATAATATTTTAAATAACAGACAATTTGGTTATATGACAAATAGTTACAAATGTACAGTATGCAATCGCTACTTTGGTAAATGATGCCATTGGCAAATTAAATAACAGACAGAGAGTCGTAGGATTGTTTGTGGATCTTACTTTTGACTAGCTCCGTGGCGCAGCGGTCAACACGCCAGCCTGCGACACGGAGTGACCGGGTTCGATCCCCGGCCAGGTCAAGATGGAAAATGATCTTTTTCAGATTGGCCTGGGTCTTGGATGTGTATCTATATATGTATTTGTTATAAAATATAGTATCGTTGAGTTAGTATCTCATAACACAAGTCTCGAACTTACTTTGGGGCTAGCTCAATCTGTGTGATTTGTCCGTATATAGATATTTATTTATTTATTTACTTCAGCGTTTGATACCGTTGAACAGAATCTATTATTGAAAAAAATAAAAAATGCATTTTTATGGCCTCAGAAGTCTGGCTATGATTTTTTTAAATCGTACCTGGAAAACGTATCGGTTTGTAAAAATAAAATCTATACAAGAAAGAAACTAACGAAAAAGTAAACTTAAAAGAAGTAGTAATAGAGATCTAGTAAAAAAGTAATAGAACGAGGAGTGCCTTAAGGTTCTATCTAAGGTCCCATATTTCTTATAATATTTACTAACGATTTGATTAATATTGCTTTTTATTTTGACGAAGCATGTTGCTGATATTTTTTTTGTAAGTTTTGACGAAGTTTGTTGCTGATGAAACGTTGTAGCATTTTGACGAAGCATGTTGTGGATAGTCTTGTGTAAATTTATTGATAAACTATATTAATTACACTATGCTAGAAGTTTCAATCTATATATGTAAAAGGAGAAGCTGACTGACTGACAAATCAATGCAGGGCCTAGACTATAAGGGTTAGAAACTTGAAATTTTGCACAGGGGTTTCTTTTATAACGTAGGGGGGTAGCATAAGGATTTTTGGAAATTCATCCCCTAAGGGGGTAAAACGGGGGTGCAAAGTTAGTATGAAACTTTGCCGTTATTGAAGTTTGTCGAATGAAATTCAGCATGAAGGTTCTTTACTGAAAGGCATGGAACACGAGGAGATTTTTTTTCAAAATTAGTTCTTTTGGAATTTGTCGATTTCGTCTCGCCATCGCATTCTCCGCTTACCAGGTCTTCTTTTCGAAATTGGGACCCAGAAAGTGGTGGTCTTTGCCCAGGAGTCGTTTGGCCGACGTTGTACGTGTCTTGCCCAGTCCCAATTCAGCTGAACACAACAAGGAATAAATAATTAAACCTATTTAATCAATCAATGATTAAATCGGTATCTATTTAATCATTGATTGATTGAAGTAGACTATCTTTTTCTGACTTGCTGTTGTTTATATCTTAATGAATCGTTCCACGAGATAATCATAAGTACAAGTATATAAATAACGTCTGTTATGTGCAATAATGCAGTACCAGTCAACGTCATTCATCATGAAGCTCCTCGTGGCGTTGATTCCTCTCGTAGCCTGTTAGTATCTGTTTTTTTTCATTTAAACTCTTTAAAACTCTTTTCTTTTTACAAGTTTATATCACTACCAGAAACGCTATAACATTGTGAAAATATTAAAGATAGAATAATAAGTGCAAAGAAAAAATATGTTTTAAATCGATTGTTCTGAAAAAACTCTATAAATATGTGAAAGAATCACCGCGCTACCACGTGTGAGGAAACTAGCGAAAACGCGAGTTTCGTTCATTCTACGCAGTGCACATCGCAATCTAGATAGATAGACCTTAAATTTGGGGCATAGCTAGGGGAGATCCCCTGGAAAACATATTAGGGTCTCAAAACATAGCTGGCTATATAAGCTAAATAATTAAACAACATACAACACACAACATGTAGTTATTTATATAGATACGATGATATAGACCTTTCCGTTACTACTATATATACATACCTATATTTCTTTGTGATTGTAAAGACGTTTCACGTCAAAACAAAACTAGCGTGATGCGTGCTTGACGCAAATTCACATGTTTATCCTTTACTAAAAATAGCTCAACGCGAAAAAGATATTCATATATCCTAATGTAAATAAATGTGTTGTGTTTGAAATTGGGGTGACAATTTCATAAATGTTTAACTAATGTAGTAACAGCTATGATGTATGTATTATGTAAATGACAATTTAGAACTTTAAGTTTGGTATAGTGCTACAAGGATCGAAATGAACGCCAGTCGGCTTCTCGTAAAATTTAAAATTAGAAACTATTAAGTTTTGTCTAGTTTCAGGTGATATTTTGTCAATAAAGTTATAAGTCGTAATGTAAGCAAGGTAGTGTAGGTGAAAGATTTTATTTATGAAAGAAAAAAATACTTAACGTCATAAATATCCATAAGGACTACATATCTTTTAGGTTAAATTTACTTTAAAGTTTTTTAAATTCAACGGCAAATATGTCAACTATTGTCTATTTTACAGTTTGCGCTGGTAGTGCAATCCCCACTATCCCTGGGGACAATAGCCACTATGTGGAAGGAGAAAGCCGCTACATATGGATGCCTGATGGTGAAGGCGTTCCACACCTAGTGGACCTGGAGGCGCCTGTTCCAGAAGACGTTGATTTTTCCAGAAATGGTGCCAACAACCAATATTGGCTCTTCACTAGGTAATTTAGCTATACATTTAAGTATAGGAAAATCCGGTCAATAAATAAGATTTCATTAAAAAGTAAATTTTGGATATTACGTGAAAATAAGTTTTGTAAAAAAAAAACATGCTATTTAGCGTCAAATACATCATCGAATACTGGGAAGAGCGTGACTTGATCATAAGCATACACAAACAAACATCGTGACAAGTCTAGTAATTTTGATTTACAAAAATGAGGTTGATTTTAACAGCCTACTTGTATTCTTGACTATCATATTGATATGAACCGTTTCCTTACAGGCGTAACCCTACCAATGCGCAAGTGATTGCTAATGGAAATGCCAATACCATTTGGAACTCCAACTATGTGGCTGGCAGGCCTTTGATCGTAATCGTCCACGGCTGGAATAGCAATGGAAACTCTGAAGTCAACCCCATGGTCAGAGATGCTTTCCTCGCCGTTCAGGATGCTAACATTATCGTCGTGGACTGGTCGCGTCACGCCAATGGCCTCTACAACGCCGCTGTGTCGGCTGTCCCTAGCGTAGGCCAGTTCCTTGGCAACTTTCTCAACTGGCTCATCGGTACTGCTGGTGGCAACTGGAATAACGTACACTTGGTCGGATTCAGTTTGGGCGCTCACATTGTAGGCAACGCTGGCCGTCAGGTTGGAGGCAGACCTGCTCGTGTTACAGGTACACTGAACAGCTAAGGATATTTCATTATTTTAAGATGTAAAAATAAAGATAATCTTTTGGAGCACTTAATTAAATGCACAAATAAATTGACAAAAACTGACTGACCAGTTACTATAAAATAAAATGATTTAGATTAAATATCAAGCAACTTATATAATCTATTGTAAACACGTAACAGTTATTATTAAAAAACAGCATCAATTTTCAATTTTTAATTAACCTTTGTTGTCTCTTACTTAGGTTTGGACCCAGCTGGTCCTCAGTGGGGAGGCAATTCATTGGCTCTTAACGCCAATGCTGGACAATACGTAGAAGCTATCCACACTGACGGTGGACTGCTCGGTATCTTCGACCGCATTGCTAACGGAGACTTTTACCCTAACGGAGGCAGGAACCCTCAACCTGGCTGCTGGATCAGCACCTGCTCTCACAGTCGCGCGTACCAGCTGTTCGCTGCCACAGTTCGTTTCAACCACCTAGTCGGGCGTCTGTGCAGCAACATCCAACAGGCACAATCTGTGCAATGCACTGGAAGCGCCCTCAATATGGGCAATGGAATAATCACAAAGCGAGGGTATGCATTTTCCTATAATAACATTTGTAGCAAGTTGCGATTTGGGGTGGATAACGATTGAGCCGTTGGCGCCATATGAGGGTTGTCTGCGCGCAGACACCAGTATGACGGGATGGTTTGACCCACGAAACTTGAACCCTTAGGAATGACTATATTTTTGTTGGATTTAGTTGCTTTATCCTGAGTAATATAGCTATAATGCTGGCAGGGTAGTCTTGTTTCACATAAGTTGAGAAAAGCAATATAACACAGATTTCTATCTTCATACTAAAGATCGAAAATATTTTCCTAGGTTTCGGGGTAGATAGTCTTGTTTAGTTAATTTTATGTTCGGATATGATATAAGAATTCATTATTTTAATTTAGAACCTCAAAAAGATAATTATTAAGCGTATGCAGGTACATAAAGGTTAAGGTACATAGATTTAATCACTTCATTACATTTCATTTACTCACTTCATTTTATAATACAAATTTCTGTTATT
This sequence comes from Elegia similella, assembly GCA_947532085.1. Classification (NCBI taxonomy): domain Eukaryota; kingdom Metazoa; phylum Arthropoda; class Insecta; order Lepidoptera; family Pyralidae; genus Elegia; species Elegia similella. The sequence continues at coordinate 23,125,633 of OX383926.1, read as the reverse complement.
TTTTAACATATATTTTCTTTTGCAGAAATGGTATCTACGGTTTGAGAACTGGAAACAACTGGCCGTATTAAATAAAAAAATATAAACTCAAACGTCTGTATTGTGAAATATAAATTATATTTACTGCACTCTACTGTTTATTTATTACTTTCACCCTGTGCCTTTACCATAACCTTTTTATACATTGCTACTTAGATAAGACTAGGTTCAATATGCATATACATTCATAATATGTAATGTAATAAAAGTTAAATTTTTCCGACTATATACACAAAATTATGATTGTCATCGGGGAAACCACCCAAGTGCGATTTGGACTCGCGCAGCCAGGCTTCCGTAAGGGTGCGTCTCCACTGACGCGGAGTGGAGCGAAGAGGAAATCAGCGGTGCAGGAATTAACCAATCACAAGATTTGAAATCTGATTTCAAAACTGAGCATAGAGGAGCTAAGCTATATGCTCCACTGCGCTCAGCTCCCCTTCGTTCCGCTCCTTTGCGCTCTACTGCTTCGAAGGCACGTTACGCCGTTGGTCCCTATCTATAGATAACTTACACGTTTGATAAAAAAAACAACTGAGTTTTAGTTTTAAGTATTCTTGCTTCTATAGAATATTACAATAACAGCGGGTAGTATATCTTATATATAATTTACACTTTCATTCACAGACAAAGTCGCGGGAAACAGCTCGTAGATAATAAATCGAATAAAAATGTACGGAAGGCGGGGGGGCAGAGTTCACTTTTTGTTTGATAATTACCACTGTTAATTTACCCTCGACATTCCCTCATAGGGGCGAGTGAGTCCATTAATATGAACAACTTTTTCTATGGGACTAATGCTAGAAACTTGATATTTTCTTCAATTCCATAGAAAAGTGTTCAGCTGGCTCAATTTGTATAGAAATGTCTAAAATTAGAATTGACTAAAAATCTGTTCATTTGAAAAGCAAAATTTCCCAAAGATCGATTGAGGAATTTTATTTTTTATATTATTTATTTGGGTTTACAGACGATTATACATACATCTTAACATAACTTTTAACAGGTATAAATATAATACACGTGCAACCAACAAAGCAACCCCAGATTACATGACGTGTGTTACAAAATGAGTATATTTTTCTATGCATCCAGTAATCCAACGTAAAAAAGAATGGGACCTGTTAAGGAGACCAGCTGGATAGACGGCGGGACATACGAAAGCATTTTTGCCCAAGCTGAAACGGTGACGTTCGAGGCTCGCATCGTTCGCTTATAGATTAAATAGATAAAAGTAGACTATTTTTATCTGATTTGCCGTTGTTTATATCTTTATTAATTGTTCCACGAGATAATCTTAGTACGAGTATATATATTAACGTCTGTAACACGCAATGCTAGTCAACGTCAATCATGAAGCTTCTTGTGGTGTTGATTCCTCTCGTAGCCTGTCAGTATCTGTTTTTTTTTACATTGAACCTCTATAAATTATTTTCTTTTTGAAATATTCAGTAGACTCGTAATAACGTTAAAAGAGTGATAAGTTACTACCAGAAGCGGTGTAAGATTTTTTGATTGTGCAATTACAAAAGGAAGATAGATAATAAGTATGAAAGAAAAAACACGAGGCAGTCATAGAGACTGTCGATAAAAGTGAAAATAAGACTAGTGTGATGCGTGACGCAAATTAACAAGTTTATCACCCACAAAAAATCGCACAACGCGCCTAAAAAAGACTTCACTTCTAAAATATATGACGTTCAAAACGAGATTCGTATATCCTAATTTGAATACAAGTATTTTTTGCAAAATAAAATTTTTGTATCAAGCTTTTATTATTAACGATTCTACACTCTAAAGTGATTGGTATACCTTGTTTATAGTTTAAGAGTTCCTATAGCCACCTTCCAACTCCATCATTAGACCACCGCAACGATTTCATAATATTGTATTGTCATCCGATTTACACATGCGTGCAAAACGTCAGCTCAATCTGTAACCAGGAAATGGATCAAATATAACTTGCAAAATTGGATTACGGACAAACATCGGGACAGGTGAAACTAAATAAATGATTGTAAAAAGTGGTCAAAATAATATGTGTAATTATGAAGTATATAAATGACAATTTAGAACTTTAACTTTGGTATATTTTAGTTTGAAGTGTGTACTAAAAAGTTCTTCAAAATTAAAGGCACATGTGTTAACTTTTGTCTTTTTTACAGTTTGCGCTGGTAGTGCAATTCCCACTGTCCCCGGGGACAATAGCCACTATGTGGAAGGAGAGAGCCGCTACATATGGATGCCTGATGGTGAAGGCGTTCCACACCTAGTGGACCTCGAGGCGCCAGTTTCAGAAGCCGCAGATGCTTCTAGGAATGGTGCCAACAACCAGTATTGGCTCTTCACCAGGTAATTTCACGATACATTTAAATATAGAAGAAAATCCGTTCAATTAACAAACTTTTCAAAAATTTAGTTTCGTGAATTCGTTTTGCAAAAACGATCACTATGCTATTCACCGTCAAGAGCAACCATAGAATAATGGGCAGTGCGAGATTTGATCACAAGCATACAAAAACAAATACCGTGACAAGTAAACTTTGGTAAAAGCTTATAAAACTGGTTACTTTTAACAGCCTACGTGTACGAGTATTTTGGACAAGATGTTATATTGATATGAACCATTTCGCTACAGGAATAATCCTAACAACGCGCAAGTGATCGTTGACGGAAATGCCAACACCATCTGGAGCTCCAACTATGTGGCTAGCAGGCCTTTGATGGTAATCGTCCACGGCTGGAACAGCAATGGAAACTCTGCAGTCAACCCCATGGTCAGAGAGGCATTCCTCGCCGTCCAGGATGCTAATATTATCGTCTTGGACTGGTCGCGTCACGCCAACGGCTTATACAATAGCGCTGTGAGAGCTGTCCCAAGCGTGGGCCAATTCCTTGGCAACTTCCTCAACTGGCTCATCGGTACTGCTGGTGGCAACTGGAATAATGTACACTTGGTCGGATTCAGTTTGGGCGCTCACATTGTAGGCAACGCTGGCCGTCAGGTTGGAGGCATAATTGCTCGTGTTACAGGTAAACTGAACACCTAATTTATTAAAAAATTGCACTGACGGCAAGAGGGCAGATGGTGTTTCTCTGATTCCATGGCGGCAGGGAAAGTGCCTTGTCTGGGATGCCACGTATGTGGACTCACTAGGATTCACGCACTTACCAGCAACATTTAGCCAGGGAAGAGCGGCAGCCTGTGCGGCAGAGGCAGGCAAAAGACGTAAATATGTAGTTCTCCGAGAAAATTTTATTTTCCTTCCCTTCGCAGTGGAAACGATGGGTCTCTGGGGCCCAGATGCTAAGATTTTTTATAGGGACATCACAACTCGTCTTATTGAGGCAACGGGAGACCCTAGAGCGGGTTGTTATTTTGCTCAACGAATCAGCATTGCTATACAGCGTGGTAATGCTGTTAGTATTTTGGGCACTTTGCCTTAATGTGACGAGTTGAAAGATTACTTCTATTTATAAGTAGTAGGTATAGGTACATTAATATGATGATCTTTGTAAATTGTTGAAATTAAATTATTAAAATATGTGATATTCACGTACAAAGTCAGCTAAAGGACGACATGTTTCGACCTTATCAGGAGGTCTTTCTGAGGGCGAATGTGAATTAAGACGTGCACTCAATGTCCCGATCCGATATTTAATTATTTTAGGATGTAAAAATGAATACGTTCTCTTGGATCTCAAAATTATATGATGAAGTAAATTGATAAAATCTGACCGAGTTGCGGCTATAAAATAAAATGATTAAGACTGAAGATCACGCAACTGATATAACGTATTTTGAAAACGTTTTTTTATTGCAAATAAATAAATATATACGGACAAATCACACAGATTGAGCTAGCCCCAAAGTAAGTTCGAGACTTGTGTTATGGGATACTAACTCAACGATCATATATTTTATAACAAATACATATATAGATACACATCCAATACCCAGGCTAATCTGGCAAAGAACATTTTCCATCTTGACCTGGCCGAATGAACCCGGACACTCTCGTGTCGCAGGCAACTGAAAAACAACATAATTTTTTCTAATCGAATAGTTGATATTACCATATTTTATTTAGGTTTGGATCCAGCTGGTCCCCAGTGGGGAGGCAACTCATTGGCTCTAAACACCGCTGCTGGACAATACGTAGAAGCTATCCACACTGACGGTGGACTGCTCGGTATCTTCGACCGCATCGCTCATGGAGATTTCTACCCTAACGGAGGCAGAAACCGTCAACCGGGCTGCTGGCTCAGCACCTGCTCTCATAGTCGCGCATATCAACTGTTCGCTGCCACAGTTAATTTCAACCATCTGGTCGGGCGTCTGTGCAGCAACATCCAACAGGCACAATCCGTGCAATGCAGTGGAAGCACCCTCAATATGGGTAATGGAATAATCACAAAGCGAGGGTATGTATTTTCCTATCATCATCATCAGGTCTTTTTAGTCTTGCACTGTATTTTCCTATAATTACATTATATTGAATATGTGAATAATTGGCCAGGTAATATATAAATGTATATGGACAAATCACACAGATTGAGCTAGCCCCAGAGTAAGTTCTATGATTGATTTGAAATGATTTATTAATTTACATGAAACATGGTGTACTAGACCCGTTTTATAGGTTTTCATACTGATAATTAACTTTTTTCAAATCTTAAATCAATCTTAAATTCGATTAGTCAATAATTTCCGTATACCCATTCAAATTAATTTTTAATACACAACATTTCTGGTATTTTCTAACGTTTGTTTATTTTGCAGATATGGTATCTACGGTCTGACAACTGGAAGCAACTGGCCTTATTAAATAAATAAATATTAATTACAAGCTTTAATTATTACCGTCACCATTACCTTATTCTCATCTGAAAAAGAATATTTTCCATCTTGACCTGGCCGGGGATCGAACCCGGGCACCCTCGTGTCGCAGGCTACCATGTTAACCACTGCGTGATACCTATCCCTTATTTTTGCTATGATCGATTGCCATAAAGCCAGTTATTCGGCAGTAGGGCCAAGTAAATACCTGAACATTAGAAAATACGTTAAAAACACGATTATTCTTTATATCCTCTTAATTCTTGATACAGCTCCATCCAGCAAAACATATGTATGTGCATGCAATAGCTCATTGAATTCTGAATGACGTTTAACAATAACCTCATAACCATGATCAAATTGGTAGTGCCCTCGTAGTGCCTAATAAAACTCTAAGACATCATACTTGCTTACATGTAGATACCAACCGCTAACCCTAATTATCGTATCAATGCATACACCCTCAACTTAAAAAAATATATATTGATAAAAGAATATCCTGACATAGACTTACGCCATATGCCAGGCGGCATGGCGTACAAACGCGGATGGTCTAAACGCGTTGGCTACTTTGGATATTTTCGTTTTTTAGGAATATTCAAGGGTTATTCGAAAAAGAAAAACATATGATGGCTGCCCTATCTGCAATGCAATAATAATCAAAAGTTTCAAGGTTCATTTTAATGTATTTGGTGAATAATGCTATATACCAAGTAAATTAGACGTGATTTGGAGGCAACTTTGCAATTTTTTTCTATCGAGAAAATTTAACGCAATCGTGTTTTTGAGTCAGATAGTTACCAGAGTTAGTCCTGACCTTTGCTGCATTTTTATTTCAACTTGAGTATTATTTATATGTGAATTACGGGTTACTCACGAACGAAGTCAGCTACAGGCCGACATGTTTCAACCTCATCCGGAGGTCTTCCTCAGGGCGAATGTGAACCAATGAAAGAATTGACCAATTTTGTCTGTGTTCTTACGTCGGAAATTTGACATCAAGACCATATTCAGACCCCTTACAAAAATCAGGCAGCTTGTACGTTCCCCAAAGGACAGAGATCCACTTAATGTGCCTGGTGTGTATGAAGTCCCTTGCGACTGTGGAAAGAGCTATGTGGGAGAGACAGGACGAAATTTGTCAACAAGGCTGCATGAGCATATACGGAGTCTGAAGAAACTGGACAGCACCGGGTCAGCCATCGCCGAGCACGCGATAGAGTCGGATGTCACGCATTACATCCGCTTTGACAAAGCTAAAGTCTTAGCGAGAGAGAAAAGCTTTGTCCCTCGTAAAATACGAGAAGCTATTGAAATTAGTAAACGCCCTAATATCAATCGCGATGGAGGTTGGAGCTTACCCGTCACCTGGAAACCATTGCTTCAGAAAACGGACAGTAGAAGCCATGTTCAGCCAACAGAACTTGACACAGTGAGCTCTTTTCACGTACGCGCAATGTCAGCCACTGATGATGATGATGAAGACGTAAATGGGGTTCCCAGAAAAGCTACGGGAATCATCAATGCAGAACATCAGCAACCCCCATCAACCCCAGCACTGTCACAGAGAGCACAGCGAGCCGCGGACCGCGCTGCCCGCGCCGCCCACGCATGCCGCGTCGCTTGTCACTAGTGTCAGTGCGAATCGGGACGACTCCGTGCGCGCATCTCGGTTCACATTCGCCCTGAGGAAGACCTCCGGATGAGGTTGAAACATGTCGGCCTGTAGCTGACTTCGTACGTGAGTAACCCGTAATTCACATATAAATAATGTTATTATCTCGCGTTAGTTTTAATCAAAAAATTCAACTTGAGTATTTAATTATTATTGATATAACAGTCAATCATGCAAAGCAGTGTGAGGCAGTACGGACCCTTAATTCTGCAGCTGCATCATCGATAGCTACCTTGCTTCCTTGTAATTTTGAAATTAAGTAAGTATATTTTTATTTCAATTCAATTCAAAACGTTTTCAATATAGGTTTCTTTGAACATTTATTAATTGTCATATTTCATCATCATCATCATCATCATCAACCTATACTAGTCCACTGCTGGACATAGGTCTCTCCCATGGCACGCCACTGAGCTCGGTCTTGAGCTTTTCTTTTCCAATCACTCCCAGCAACCTTCCGTATATCGTCGCTCCATCTAGCCCACGGGCGTCCTACACTACGTTTGCCAAGACGCGGTCTCCACTCAAGTACTCGTTTTCCCCAGCGGTCATCGGTTCTGCGGCATATATGACCAGCCCATTGCCACTTCAGCTTACTAATTCTCTGGGCTATGTCGGTAACTTTAGTTCTCTGCCGGATCACTTCATTTCTGATTCGATCCTTCAGAGATACTCCGAGCATAGCCCGCTCCATAGCTCGCTGAGCAACTTTGAACTTGTGGACTAGTCGCACCGTGAGTGTCCACGTCTCGGATCCGTACGTCATAACAGGCAGGACGCATTGATTGAAGACTTTAGTCTTCAGACTTTGGGGTATGGGCGACGAAAAGACCCGACGAAGTTTTAGTCATATTTCACTTCTCAACAATGGCTAAGTTTAACGCCGCTTCCAAAGCGGAGTGCAGAAGAAGCGGCAACAAACTGCACAGCGCATTTTCTCCAAGGACGACAACTCACAATTTTTGAAAATCTTATACATTAAGTATGTTATTAATTCGACATGACATGTAGATAATAGATTCTCGTATAATGTACGCATAGGTGAAAACTTTAGGCTTTAGGCTTAAGCTGTTTGTTTTCCATGTTAATAAAAATAAAATAAAAAAATGGACTTGGCAGTTTTGAGACATCTTTATTATTTCATTTATTGCAGACGCCACAACCATGATTTTCGCTCAAAGCATTGTCTACCTTTAAGAATTACGATTAAGAATATGGTGAAAAGAGGATAGAAGGTTTCTGATCTTGACTATAATATTTTACAACACAAAAATTACTGTTGATTCCTACTAATTCATTGATAATCATCAACAGTTGATTTATCCATCGACATACAAATATATAATTTTGTTTGAAAAAAACAACACATAGGTACAAATAATGAGTAAGCTAATACAACATGTGAGGTTCATGGCATGCCAGAATTTAAAATTCCTAAATGTTACTCGTGTTATTCGTGCATAGAGCCGAACTTATATTAACCTAATATAAGTAGATATGTATATAGGTCTGTCAATATTAATATATAATTTATATTACACTGAGTTCCATCCATGATTCTGAGCATTGAAGCGCTGAGTCACCTCTTCAAGGGAATGTCGGTGGTTCATTTACACTCTGTATATGAGTGTCCGATATATAATAATGGAGGATTTTTACTTTTTATATATTTTGCAGCTACGAGTACCAGTATTTTATATATGCCGCAGGCAAATTGTATGATATATACTACGTTCCTTGGTTAGAAATTCTTATGTCCTACCTAATAATTTATTGCACACATAAAATTTATGATTTCGGAGTTCTAATAAATAGGAATACTGCCTAGTATAATTCTACTCAAAAGAAAATCAATGTCGATAACATGTTAATGTTCATTTGAATATATAGGTATTTACGATTACGGGTCATTGTTCTAAAATTCTCCATGATTTTATTTTTATAAGTTTTTGTTTATTGTAATGTAAAATACATTTTTTTCATCACATTTTGTTGATCTTCTAAAATTTACAGTAAATTAATTTAGTTTAAATCCGTCAATTTATCATCGTTAAATCTATGTTAAACTACAAAATTCAATTGACAGCAAGATGGCGGCAAAAGATAACCAATTCCAACATGGCGTCTAGGAAATATATTTTTTAATTTGAATTTGAACAAGTATCCCTCATTTTTTGCTATGACCGAATTCTCATAAAGCTAGATTTTCGGCTTAGGCCGGCAAAGTAATGCACGAGCCAAGAATTACGGATTTCGTGTCTTCTTTTTATTACAATAATGGCTACATTTCCGAGCACGTTTGACAAAAAAGCTTCTTCGAAACCTAACGCAATAGTGGCTGGCGCCAACTAGTAATCAGAAAAACGGTAGCCCTCATCAGTGATCGATAAATCACACCTCGAATTAGTGATAAATTTTGTATTGTACCTTCTTAGGAAGATTAAGAAGATAAAATACATTTATATAAGTAATCAAATACGTATGCGATTAAATTTTGGTGCGTCGTCATCGGGGATGAGGGTCCTTGTAGTTCTCGCTGCTGTCGTTACAAGTAAGTTCTCCTATCCTCTCTAATTAAACACCTAAAAAATAATAATCACTAGGTACTACAAACTAGGCATAACTTTACAGTTTTCTGCTAAAAGCTATCATAATAATCATATTTTTCTTCTTCTTTACCTTTTCCCACTAATATGTGGATTGTGGGGTCGGAACAGCATCTATTTCAGTTTCTTCCACTTCAATCTATCGCTGGTTTCCTCTGTTTTATGTATTTGATACTATAATGAAACCATATTCAGAAGTTAGGACTTCTTTTATATAGTTATTTGAACCCTTTCTTTCTCATTTCTCACGAAGCTTTCTCAAGATATGAAATTTTATATGTGGCAGTCAGCCGTGACCCAATGGTCAATGGTTCCTGAAACCGTCATAGAAATTGATCCCAATAAAAATACTGCCGATCGTGCTTATAAAAAAAATTAACACAATCACTCCTACATTTTATTTAACAAATTTTCAATTTTACTTACTTTCGTGTCTCCTATATATACTCTTCGAAATTGGATATTTATGTTCACTAATGAAGTGTCCATCTATATATTATAGTCCCCAAACACCATCATATACATCAAAAAATGGATGGAATCGTGCGAAAAATCGCCAGAAATAATGCCGCATAAGGAATTGATAAATCTAACCTCGAATTAGTGATAAATTTCGTATTGTACCTTCTTAGGAAGATTAAGAAGATAAAATATATTTATATAAGTAATCAAATACGTATGCGATTAAATTTTGGTGCGTCGTCATCGGGGATGAAGGTCCTTGTAGTTCTCGCTGCTGTTGTTACAAGTAAGTTCTTCTCTCCAATTAAACGCCTTAAAAATAATACTCACTAGGTTTATTTATAATTAACTTGCAAACTTAGCATATTACTAAGCTGTAACTTCACAGTTTTCTGCTAAAAACTATCAGAATAATCATTTTCTTCTACCTTTTCCCACTATTATTTGGATTGTGGGGTGGCCTGGGTCTTGGATGTTTATCTATATATGATATGTATTTGTTATAAAATATAGTATCGTTGAGTTAGTAACCCATAACACGAGTCTCGAACTTACTTTGGGGCTAGCTCAATCTGTGTGATTTGTCCGTATATATTTATTTTTTTATTACGCTAGTTTTATAGGTTTTCTTTGAAGCATATGTAATGTTGCCAATTGAATTGTTTGTGTCTATTTAATGATATTTCTCGCCTTTATGTTACGTTCATTGCAATATCATCCGTATATTAAATATACCATGCTCGTATAAAGTAGAGGCTTTTAAGATGCCTTTTGTTTGATATAATTTCAGCATGCATTGGCAACGGAATCCCCGATGTGCCACGGGGCAATAGCCACTATGTGGAAGGCGAGAGCCGCTATATATGGATGGGGGACGATGAGGCCGAACCAAGACTTGTAGATCTGCAAGAGCCAATAGATGAAGCTACAGCTGTTCTGGCCGGCAGATCTGGCGCAGACAACCAGTATTGGCTGTTCACAAGGTTTGTTTAACAATTGTTGACATAAGACTAGTCGATGAATTAAACCCGGCCAAGTGCGAGTCAAACTCGCGCACGAAGGTTTCCGTACCATTATCTATAATACATAAGTATAAAATTATTTAAAATATTTTTATTACATGATGTATTTCAAATTAATGCTTTTTGCAATTGTTGTGTTATAGACGACGTTGCTTCGCACCAAATTTTATTTAAATTCTAAGGTCACGGATAGTACAATGTAGGTTTTGATTCCTTTGCGAATGTAAAAAAAATATGGCATGAACGGCTATATCTATTGATTGCGTTGGCTTACAAGTTTGATTTTTTCACAACTCTAAGGGACAGTAGATCTGAATTTTTGATATGAATTTCAGCTTGATGCCTCCACGCGTTCCTGAGAATAAACGTCCTGACAGACAGACAGACAGACAATAAAGTGATCCTATAAGGATTAAATTTTTCGTTTTCCGTACCCAAAGGGTGAAAACGGGACCCTATTCATTTCGCTCCGCTGTCTGTCTGTCTGTCCCTCTGTCACCAGGCTGTATCTCATGAACCGTGATATCTAGATAGATGTTTTTTCACAGATGATGTATTTCTGTTGCCACTATAACAACAAATACTAAAAAAAATATAATATAATAAATATTTGGGGGCTCCCATACAACAAAAGTGATTTTTTTGCTTGTTTTTCTCGATATTGATAATGATAACAGGAAGACGCTTGAAATATTCACATAATATTTAGTAATATATTCACTTTAAAAATAAATAATTAAATTAAAATAAAATTAATATTTAAGGGGCTCCCAACAGATTGCCGTTTTTATAGATGACGATACGGAACCCTTCGTTCGCGAGTCTGACTGGCACTTGGCCGGTTTTTTCCTTATGAGGTACGGAACCCTGAAAAGGGGTCATCCTTGGAATGAGACATGAAGCTGGAAAATGTTACCACCTTCATTTCGATGTTCTTAAATTTGTCTCAAAAGTCTAATAAAATAACGTGTCTGCGTCATACATAAGTTATTTAAGGTCCAATATAAAAAAACTCGTGATTTCGCGATTATCTAGGTTTCTATAGCTCGAATTATATAAACATCTATAAATAAATAGTGAGGCGTAAAATTAGTGAAAAATATTTCAAGCATTTTTTTATAAGAAAAAAAAGTTTTTAAGATAGAGGGCAGAGACCGTACAGTGCTCTGCCATATTCTAACTAATATTATAAATGCGAAAGTGAGTTTGTTTGTTAAGCTTAAGGAGATGGGGTACTTTTTATCCCGGGGAAAAGTACTGTTCCCGAGGGATCGTCGACATTGACGCGGGCGGAGCTGCTGGCGAAAGCTTGTATACTATAATGCAAGGTCAACCCTGAATCTTGGTGAACAATATCTTGTACGAAGAAAAAGTACTTTAATACCACCTTCCGAGGAGCTTTCCTTCGGCCCCCAGCTAGAAACCTATATAGCGACGAAAACCCCATTTTTTTTATATTTGCTCTTAAATAACTTATGATATTGATACTGACATGATAGTTTATAGACTTTTGAGACAAGTTTAAGAACACTAAAATCAAGGTGTATACGAGTTTCTAGTTTATTAACTGTAATTCCAAGGTGAAACCGTAATATTACTGGACTGTAAAGGCATATAACGCACTTGTTATATAATTTCAGTTTCAAAATGCCTAGTGCCTGTAGTCATCTAGCTCAGGATAAGCTGATCCTAAGAGGTCCAAACGCTTACCAGCCAACGAGTAGCAAACACACAAAATATGTCTTATTCTTCTTCGATTCCTGACATGCCAAAAATAGTTAACTAATATCAAAATTAAATATTATTTTCCAGAGACAACCCGACCACTCCTCAAATCTTATCCGCAGACAACTTCGCCTCCATTTTAAATTCCAACTACGTGGCGTCTAAACCAACAAAAGTCATAGTTCATGGCTGGACTAACAATGGAAATCACCAAGTCAATTTACAGCTTACAGAGGCATTCTTAGCTGTCGCAGACGTCAATGTCATCGTGGTGGACTGGAGCTCGGTTGCCGCCCAGAGCTACGCACTTGCCGTCCTCGGGGTGCCTGATGTCGGTCTACATGTCGGCCAATTCTTAATTTATCTCTTAAACACTGCTGGGGGGAACTGGAATAATGTACACTTGGTTGGGTTCAGCCTTGGTGCTCATGTCGTTGGAAATGCAGGTCGCGCTACTGGAGGCTTGCCTGCAAGGGTTACTGGTGAGTTTTCTCAAGTAATGTCATCATCCATCGTGGTATGGAAAAATTCTGTCAACACATTAAATTTGGCTTCTGGGATGTATAGATGGTTACGAATTTTAATCCTTTAAGACGGTATAAGCATGTATGTATCCTAACATTTGCTCTGGTTTTGTTTTGCCAGGACGGCAAAAAAAAAAAATTTTTTTTTTCTTTAATGAAGTGGGCGCTGGACGCAATTTTTTTTTTATCTATGGCGTTGATATTTGCTTCATAGTTATTTAAACTACTGCAGTGTCAACGTTACCATTGGTATTTGTGAAATGTGTATTCGTTCTAATTAAAATATTTATCATTTAATTAAAGATACGAGTAACCTGATGGTAAGTGATCACCGCTGCCCATGAACTACTGCAACACCAGGGTAGAGCATTGCCGGCCTTTCAAGGAGTTCAGGGGAGGAAATGGGGGGAGGGTGGGCCTCCGGCTCTCTCACTTACTGAACATTGCCGCACTATCAGAAAAAATAATTTTTGCTAGTACGAGTAGCATGTATGGGCCGGCTCGTCCGGGGAAGTACCACACTCTCACCGAAAATCGACGTTTGAGTATAAGTTTAACCGCTTGTCCAGTAAGCGAGAGAGCCGGTGGCCTAACCTCCCTCCCCCATTTCTTTCCTTCATGTTCTCCCCTAATAGCCTCCCCTAACTCGTTGAATGGCTGGCAACGCACCTGTCACACCCTGCTGTTGCAGTTGTCCATTCTACAAATCAAAATGTTCATAAATATAACCTAAACATTACCAAGCCTTTTATATAATTTTAAATGTTATTTTAATTCCAGGTTTGGACCCAGCTGGGCCCCTCTGGGAAACCAATCCCAATGCAATCACTGTCACCGATGGACAATACGTTGAAGGCATTCACACTGACGGCTTATACCAGGGCATCTACAGGCCTATAGGTGACGCTGACTTCTACCCTAACGGTGGAATTAACCCCATGCCCGGATGTCCAGACAACCATTGTTCCCATGCTAGAGCGTACAGATATTTCGGTGCAAGCATTTATTACAACCACCTCGTGGGAAGAGCCTGCCAGAACTTGATAGAAGCTGGAAATATCCAATGTCAAGGCAGTCCTTTGAACTTGGGCAACAGTATTTTGACTAAACGCGGGTAAGTGTTTTTCATAGAACATCCTCTTTCTAGTTTCGTCATCTCAGCCACAAGAAGTCCACTGTTAGACGCCTCCCCAATGATTTCTAATACGACCGGCTGGAAGCGGCCTGTATCCAGCGTCTTCCTGCGACCTTAGTCAGGTTGTCTGACCACCTGGTCAGTGGGTGTCCAATGCTGCACCTGCCGATACATCGGTTTTACACGTTATGTGCTCCGCCCACTGGCACTTCAAAGAGTCAATCAACAAGTTCTGTCTCAAAGAGTTAATCGCAAGATAAGGATCTTAAATAAAACCAAAATCCATTACTGAACTTAAAACCTAGATCTAGCCGATGTTAAATAGGTTGCACGTTGCGCCTAAGTTTAACCACTGATGTGCGGCTGCACATAGTTCTAGCCTCTATGATGAAGGCTTTACCTAGTTCTAACAGAAGATAAGTAGGATACACCTAAGTTTAACCGCATATGTATGCCCGACTGCATCTAGTTGTACACGGCTAGAACTAGGCTTAGCCGCACTTAGCCTATTAGCTGTAACATACATTTAATGAGACCAATGGCATAAAAAATAATTATTTAAACTACCATTTTGCACGTTTCTTAGCAGTGTTTTTACGGAGAAAATGTCTTTACATAATTGCTTTGTAAGAACATTATCCTAATTCCTGTAGATTGCCTGGAGTTAGTAAGTTTTATTTTTGTACTATTAAGTAGGCAAACAGGCATACGGCGCACCTGATGAATAGCGGTTACCGTAGCCTATGGACGTTTGCAACACCAGAGGTGCCACTCGCGCATTGCCGACACTGAAGAAATCTTTTCACACTTTTTGAAGAATCCCATGTCTCTCAGGAAAACCATGACAGGAGTTCGATCCTCAACTCTAGAGTACGTGGAAGAAAGTTCCTTTCAAAACGTACCGTAAAATTGTGTGTTCTTTAAAATGAGTCTTGTAAATATGTAAAAGACATTGTAGTACACTGCTTTAAACCAACTTAATTTAGTTATCATGTCTGCAATTCAGTTCTTGGGAAGTTATTGAGAGATTACAACAATATTTGTACTACAACGGACTAACCGTATATTTTATTTTTCAGATCTGGTTTATATGGTCTAAGTACCGGTGAATTCTGGCCATATTAAAAAGTTTAACATTGAAAATGCAATACAAACTATATTGTTTATTTGATTTTTATTTCATCTATAATTAAAGATCCTCTATCGTCATCATCATCTTCCTATCCCTCCACAACTCCCTGTCCCTCGTTATGCCCACATCCACTCCCGACACCCTCATGTTCATTCCCTCCCTATTATTAAAGTTAATGATGTGTGACTTGGCCGTTGAAGGGTACACAAGGGTATAAACCAGGTGCTCCATGACACCATTTCACCAATTTGTCGCCAGAACCGCTACTCATTGAATGAAATGAGACACTAGCGTCCAATTACCAATACCAGTATGGGCTATTATCTCGCTTCACAAACATAGGTAATTACAACAGATATAACATTTCGGGTAAACAAAATTGACTTGTACCCACTAACGTATATAGAATGTTCAACGGCCAAGTCACACAACATTAACTATAATAATAAAAAAATCACAGTAAGAAACCTTAGACTTGGCACGACTATGTCAGCAGCTCCACCGAGACTTGGCTAGTTTTTACACAATGTTTTTGGTGGGATCAGACTTACAGTAACAATCATTTTTATTGTTACTTAGTATTTTTTCCTCTGTGCTATTATCACGATATATATCACGATGAGAATTACTGCGTTTATTTTTTCTGATATTTTGGAAACATTGCCACGGAAATATCTGTGAAGATGATAGTTGCAATGTTGCCGAGATATCAGACATATATGAAAAATAATCAATCATTTGGCTGGTTGACTGGTACAGATATCAATATGGGATACGTCGGCCATTGTATATTTACTTTTCGTTTATACTAAGTTTTATGTTCCGTTTTTTTTCTCGTACAATAGAGATATTATATACAAAAACAAACAAATAATTGCCGTAAGTCCCACAGT
This sequence comes from Elegia similella, assembly GCA_947532085.1. Lineage (NCBI taxonomy): Eukaryota > Metazoa > Arthropoda > Insecta > Lepidoptera > Pyralidae > Elegia > Elegia similella. The sequence goes on along the minus strand of OX383926.1, from coordinate 23,109,580 downwards.
GATAATAATAGTAACGAATTGATATTTCTGTAGAAGGAAATTTATTATTTAAAGTATATCAGTGAATACCAGAAGTTAGGACTTCTTTTATATAGTTATTTGAACCCTTTCTTACTAATTTTTCACGAAGCTTTCTCAAGATATGAAATTTTATATGTAGCAATCAGCCGTGACCCAATGGTCAATAGTTCCTGAAACCGTCATAGAAATTGATCCAAACAAAAATACTGCCGATCTGGCTTATAAAAAAAAATGAACACAATCACTCCTACATTTTTTTTTATAAATTTTCAATTTTACTAACTTTCGTATCTCCTATATATACTCTTCCTAACCGGATGTAAGAAATTGGATATTTATGTTCACTTATGAAGTGTCCATCTATGTATTATAGTCCCCAAACACCATCATATATATCAAAAAATGGATGGAATCGTGCGAAAATTCGCCAGAAATAATGCCGCATAAGTAATTGATAAATCACACCTCGAATTAGTGATAAATTTTGTATTGTACCTTCTTAGGAAGATTAAGAACATAAAATATATTTATATAAGTAATCAAATACGTATGTGATTAAATTTTGGTGCGTCGTCATCGGGGATGAAGGTCCTTGTAGTTCTCGCTGCTGTTGTTACAAGTAAGTTCTTCTCTCCAATTAAACGCCTAAAAATAATACTCACCAGGTTTATTTATTATTAACTTGCAAACTAAGCATAGTACTAAGCTGTAACTTCACAGTTTTCTGCTAAAAACTATCATAATAATAATCATTTTCTTCTACCTTTTCCCACTATTATTTGGATTGTGGGGTCGGAACAGCATGTCAGTTTCTTCCACTTCAATCTATCGCTGGTCATATCCTCTATTACACCCTTCTTACCTATTTCCTCCTTACGCATTTCATCCAACTTTTTATAATAATTATACACTTTTTTCTATAAAAAAACATGGTACAATGCGACTCGGTGGTAAAATCTGTAGTAAATATGTATGTTTTACTAATAGCGATTGACTACATGTATTACTTATACTATTATCAATAAGAAGCATCTATCTAACGAAAAAAACCTTTTGTTGGCGGAGCTTATTGGATATTTGGCGAGCTCCGTGGCGCAGTGGTCAACACGCAAGCCTCCGACACGAGAGTCCCCGGGTACGATCCCCGGTCAGTTCAAGAAGGAAAACGATCTTTTTCAGATTGGCCTGGGTCTTGGATGTTTATCTATATAATATAACGATACTTTATTTTATAACAAATACACATTATGTATTTGTTATAAAATATAGTATCGTTGAGTTAGTAACCAATAACACGAGTCTCGAACTTACTTTGGGGCTAGCTCAATCTGTGTGATTTGGCCATATATATTTATTTTATTATTACGCTGGTTTTATAGGTTTTTTTAAAGCATAGCCAACCTGTTATGTTATCAATTAAATTGTTTGTGTCTATTTAATGATATTTCTCGCCTTTATTTTTTTATATTACGTTAATTGCAATATCATCCGTATATTAAATATACCCTGCTCGTATAACGTAGAGGCTTTTGGGCAATATATGAGACACGATTTTAATGGTTACCCGGAATTTCACGATGCCTTTTGTTTGATATAATTTCAGCATGCGTTGGCAACGCAATCCCCGATGTGCCACGGGGCAATAGCCACTATGTGGAAGGCGAGAGCCGCTATATATGGATGGGGGACGATGAGGTCGCACCAAGACTTGTAGATCTGCAAGAGCCAATAGATGAAGCTACAGCTGTTCTGGCCGGCAGGTCTGGTGCAGACAACCAGTATTGGCTGTTCACAAGGTTTGTTTAACAATTGTTGACTTAAGACTTGTCGATGAATTAAAACCGGACAAGTGCGAGTTTTACATTCGCAAAGGAATCAAAACCTACATTGTACATTCCGTGACCTTAGAATTTAAATAAAATTTGGTGCGAAGCAACGTCGTTTATAACACAATAATTGCAAAAAGCATTAATTTTAAATATATCATATAATAAAAATATTTTATACTTATTATAGATAATGGTACAGAAACCTCCGTGCGCGAGTCTTACTCGCACTTGGCCGGTTTTTTCCTTATGAGGTACGAAACCCTAAAAAGGTCAACCTTGGATTGAGAGATGAAGCTGGAAAATGATTCCATCTTCATTTCGATGTTCTTAAATTTGTCTCAAAAGTCTAATAAAATAACGTGTCTGCGTCATAAATAAGTTATTTAAGTTCAAATGTTGTTCGCCGCTAGAGGGCGCAACTATACTATCCACTGGTTATTACGATCCGCAAAGTTTTATTATTTAAAAATAGTAATATACGTTCATTCTTGTTAAAAGTGAAATTAATTGGAAGTTTATTAGTGAAGTTTCTAAATTGACTAGAAGAAGTACGTTACTGCAACGCCCAAATATTTGTTACCGTGTAAAAATTACTCCTATTTTGTGGAACAACGTCGGGTTAAAACTGTGATTCTCGCAACAATATATTCTCTTAGTGACTAGATAAAGTGTAAACAGTGTCCTATTAGTGAATTTTCGTACTTTTTGTGTTATTTTAGCGCAAAACATAGATTGCTATTTACATGCAATATTGCATTATCATGCTCTTTTTTTCAATACAACGCCATCTTTCGTCATTGCCTTACACTAATTGGTCCCGTACGCCTTGCTTAGCACTGTACTACTGCGACGCGTGCGCTGCTTCTCACCAACACAAACCCTCTTTGTACTAGTTTCGCCTACTGTCGCAAGATGTCGCAGACACGAATTGCCCATAACGATGAATTACTCTGTAGTGCTTGCAGAGTTCTGATAGCAGCTGGTACGTGCAATTACTTTAAATGCAACTCCTGCAAAGATGCTTATCACAGTGAGTGTCTTAATATAAATAAGGAGCATTTCGCTGCCCTTACCCAAGATGTCGTTTCCAGTTGGAGATGTCCTTCATGCAGCAATGTAACAAGACGCGCTGGATCGAATTTAAACACCCCTGTACGCAGCACCCAAATACGTCTTTATGATATCTCGATGGATACCATGGAAGTATCCTTCCTCAACCGAGATTCCCCTGTCCAAAGCTGTTCGAAACCTGAAAATTCAAACAATTTCGATTCATTTTCTCGTTCTTTATTTAACAAGCTGCATAAATGGCAAACAGAAATTAAAAATGATGTAACAGGTATGAGAAATGATATGAAAACGACCTTAACAGAGATTCGCAACGAAATCGTAAATTTAAGCTGTGCGTGCACTGGACCGGAATCGAAGCGGACGGAGCGGACAGATTTGTTGTTTTGTATGGATTTGTATGGCGCTGCGTGCACTGCATCGGCATTTCCGTGCCGAAAACCGGAATTTCTGCCGGTGACGTCACCGGCATCGGCAGTCGTCAGTGTTGCCGTTCATAAGAAGATCTACCCCTTATGGTAGAACTTTATATATTGGAATATTATTATGAATAACAGAGAATGGTAGAAACCTCATTTCGTAGAAAACAAAGATATAAATCAATGAACATTGGCTGCACGCACGAAAAATGTCACGTTCCAGACCAGCAACAGCAGCAGCAGCAGGAGTAGTAGTAGTATCTATCACGCATCTATCTCTCCCCGTTATCACATAAGATTATTGGCCGTAAACTGACTTTAGAGTCAACCAATTTTCAGAGTTCCGTAGTAAATAGTGAACCCTTACAGTTTCGCCATGTCTGTCCGTCCGTCCGTCTGTCCGTTCGTGGTTTTACTCATAGACTATAAGTACTAAAAAGCTGTAATTTGGTACGGATATGTATATTAATCATGCCGAAAAAGTAGTAAAATAAAATATAAGGTTCAAGAATATAGTGAAGTTCAAAAAAATTTTTCTTCAATTCCCAAAGAATCTATCTTCATCTTTTAATAAATCAGCATATAATGTAATTTTCCATAGAGGAGTCTTTTAGAGTTCATATTATGCACCCATATCTTTCTCACTCCAGCCAGAGTAATGATTACCCAGTAAGGTATAGACATCGTGATGATCTAGATCTTAGAATATTTTTTTACGAATAAGACAGACTTAAATATGACACAGACATAATAATGGGACAGAGCAGGTTGGTACAGGTTTAGGTGGTATCTTCTCTATCTCTATTATTATAAACAAAAGTCACCGCCGGTAAATAAAGCAAAGCGTTATGCTATATGTTAGTAACCACTTTATAGGATAGCGCTGTGTGGAGGGTTATACTCCGACCCCAAAAATTTTGTAACTTTTGCTGCAAAAATGTAACATTTCAGGAAACGAAACGTAACTTATGACTCAAGGGCCCTGGCAACACTGTAAAAATGCCGGTCCGGAATCCGAATGCAGTGAACGCACCCCACCGGCATTTTGAAAATCCGGCCGCTCCGGCCGCTCCGTCCGCTCCGATTCCGGTCCAGTGCACGCACAGCTTTAAGGGCAGAGCAGAATAAAATAAATAATAATATATCTACGCTTACGCAAGATGTAAACAACGTAAAAGCCTCGGTGGAATTTTGTTGTACCGAGCACGAGGATATTAAGAAACGTTTGGCCGATATATCTAATTGCAGCAGCGATGTAAGTCCTGCCATTGTCAGTCTAGAACAAAAGATAGACTCTCTGGAGCAGCAGGCACGTCAGTGCAACCTAGAGATCTGCAATGTACCTGAACGGCGCAATGAAATCTTGCCAGCAATTAGTGTCTAAGGGAGGGTTTCTTTCCTGACATTTGGAAATGCGCCTTTATCGTCCCGGTACATAAAAAAGGAAATAAAAAAATGTCGAGCAGTATCGCCCCATCTCCATTCTCTCAGCCCTAGCAAAGCTCTTTGAACGACTCGTGCGCAACGAAGTCTATCCTGTATTGCATAACATTATCATTCAGGAACAGCATGGTTTCGTCAAGTCTCGTTTAACTTTTTTTTTTTTTATGTATATCCGACGGCAAACGAGCAGACGAGCCACCTAATGGAAAGTGGTCACCGTCGCCCATGGACATCTGCAACCACAGAGGAGCTGCTGATGCGTTGCCGACTCTTAAGATACCTGTAAACACGCCTTTTGAAGGACCTCAAGTCATAGCACACAGGGAAAACCTCGGGAGGGAGTCCATTCCACAATCTTGCTGTACGAGGAAAAAAACCACGTGACGCTCTGACATTTTTGGAGACCCAAGTGTCAAGGATGTGGGGATGGACTTTACTCCTGTGGCGAGCGGTGCGGTGGTAGAAAGGTGACGGTGGCACCAATTCAAAAAGTTCTTCAGAACACTCCCCATAGTATAGACGGTAAAATACACACAGAGAGCCAACGTCTCTCCGTAGACCGAGGGTGTCTAAATCGTCTGTGAGTGTGGGATCGTCGATAATACGAATTGCCCGGCGTTGGATGGAATCAAGAGGAAGGAGTTGGTATTGAGGTGCACCAGACCAGATATGAGAGCAGTACTCCATGTGGGGCCGGACTTGAGCTTTATATAACAAAAGTCTATGACCCGGAGTGAAGTACTGCCTCGCTCTATTGAGCACCCCAAGTTTTTTAGAAGCCATTTTGGCTTTACCTTCCAGATGACTCCGGAATTGGACCTCCTTCGTAATATCGACGCCAAGGATCCCAATACTCTTAGAAATGGTAAGAGAGGTGTCCCGAAACTTCGGTGCTATGTTAAATGGGGTCTTCTTAGCGGAAAACACGCAGACTTGTGTCTTAGTAGGGTTGAATTGAACTAGGTTTAGTTTACCCCATTCAGAGACCTGCTCCAGAGAGGTCTCAATGTCAGACACAAGTCTCTTTCTGTTCTCCTCCACCTGTGTTTGAGGGATATTTGAACGACCTGCATAATATGCATCACCCGTACTGTCGTCTGCATAGCAATGGATGCTACTAGTGTTAAGCATGTCGTTGATGTGCAAAAGAAACAGCGTAGGTGATTAAACAGATCCTTGGGGGACGCCAGCATTGATGGGCATGATATCGGAGCATAATCCGTCTACAACGACCTGAATGCTTCGCCCAAATCTACATCAAATCTAGTTGTATTTACCAGCGAACTATTTGAGAACCTTGACAATCGTGTACAAGTAGACGTTGTTTACACCGACTATGAGAAGGCGTTTGATAAGGTTGACCATAAAATACTTCTTGACAAACTAGCGTACAATGGTATCCGAGGTGACTTGCTGCGTTGGTTTCATTCTTACATCCTAAATAGAACACAGACTGTAGTTGTTAAAGGATATCAGTCGAATTTAGTGAATGTCACTTCTGGAGTCCCTCAGGGCTCCATACTTGGACCCCTCCTGTTCGTTTTATTCATTAATGATATAAAATCTTGTTTCAAAAATTCCAATTTATTAATGTATGCCGATGATCTAAAAGTTTACAAAGCCATCAAATCGGTAGACGACTGTATTTCTCTACAACATGACCTAGATCGACTTTTAGATTACTGTATTATAAATAAGCTACGTCTCAGCCTACCCAAATGTTATTTCATTAGATTCACTAAAAACATAAAACAGTTTTAATAATTGTTATAAACTTGGTAATGGCTGTTTAACCAAAGTCACTTCAGTCTCAGATCTTGGTATCACTCTTGACGAAAAACTTTGCCTGTATACCCACGTACAGAATATTACCAACAAGGCATTTAAATTGTTTGGATTTGTCCTTAGATCTGGTGCAAATTTCAAAAACCCCACCACCTATCTTTACTTATATAAAGCCTTAGTTAGACCTCAACTGGAATACGCTGTCCCAGTGTGGAATCCGTTCTACAAGAAATACATTCTGGCGATTGAGAAAGTTCAACACAAATTTCTGCGAACCATGCACTTCAAATGTCATCACCGCTTCCTGCCATATGAACAGCTACTCACCAATTACAATCTACTCAGTCTGGAATCTCGACGTAACTTCCTGGAAGCTGTATTGCTTTATAAAATTGTCCATAATAAAATAGACTCCATTGCTTTGGTTGATAGGCTGTATTATAGTGTGCCTAGAACTAGTGTCCGGCGCACTGTGCGCGCACGACCCCTGATTGCCCTGCCCTCTTGTTGCACTAATTCAGGCTTGCGTTCTCCGGTACGACGTATGGCTGAGGCTCATAATAAGCTATTCAAAAATATTGATATGTTTGCATGTTCAATTCATAGGTACAAAAGTCTACTACACCAAATACTCTGTGAACAAGACCCGCCTTATTCTTATTAGTACATTTTATTTCTTATAAGTTTGCAATTTTTAATTTTATTTAATTTATTTTTATTTCTTTGTTTTATTTATTTTACTTTTCTTCATTTACCCTCAACTAACGTAGTCTTCCTTCTGTATTATTAAGCACAAACTATTTTGTTATTTTGCTAGTTTTCTATTTATTATATGTTAGGATTTTAATACATGTTAGGATTATATTACATACTAGCTGTTGCCCGCGGCTCCGCCCGCGTTAATGTCGTTCCCTTGGGAACAGTAGTAATGATAAAAATTCCATACTAACCCCTGCCCCTTTGCTTTTTCCCTTAAGGGGGAATTTAATACATTTCACCTGCATAGATCTTTAGCCCTTAAGGAGGGGATTTTGCCCATTTCACCTTCACAGATATTTTTTTTATTGTAATGGAGAACTTCTTATTGTGATATTTCTAAGTAAAAAAAAAAACCATACAAACTTTACCCCACCTATTCTACCCCTTCAAGGGGAAATTTCGACCATTTTAACTACACAGATCTTTTTAATTGTAATGTAAACATATATACTTATTTTTATACTTCTATGTCCAGAAATGAGAAAATTTCCATACAATCCCCCCCCCCCCCCCCCTTTATCCCTTAAGGGGGAAATTTTGTACATTTCACCTACACAGATCTTTTTTAATTGTAACCTAGAACGTATATACTTATTTTCATACCTCTAAGTCTAGAAATGGAAAAATTCCATACAAACTTTACCCCCTATTTACCCCTTCAAGGGAGAATGTTGTCTGGTTCACCTAAACAGATCTTTTGTAATTTTAATTGAGAACTTGCGTACCTACTTTCAAACTTCTAAGTCCAGAAATGAGAAAATTCCATAAAACCTCAACCCCTTTGATTTTCTAAAAATCCTTTCTTAGTGCTCATTTACATCATAAAAAGAATCCCTGTGCCAAATTTCAAGTTTCTGCGCACAGTAGTTTCGGCTGTGCGTTGATATATAAGTCAGGTTTGCCTTTGGCCCGCGGCTCCGCCCGCGTAAGTGTCGATTTCTCAGGAACAGTAAAATTACCCGGAATACATTAGTTTATGACTTTCAATGAAACACCTTAATATTGAATTTCAATTGAATAACTTCAAAAACGGAAGGTTTCATACTAACTTTGCATCCCCGTTATATCCCCTTAAGGGATGATTTTTGAGAAAAATATTTTACTCGTGTTATGCCCTTTAGTAAGGAACCTTCATGCTGAATTTCATTCGACTAACTTCAAAAATGAAAAGTTTCATGCTTACTCTGCACCCCTATTTTACCCCCTTAAGGGATGATTTTTGAGTAAAATATTTTACTCGTGTTTCATACCTTTCAGTAAAGAACCTTCATGCTGAATTTAATTCGAATAACTTCAAAAACAACAAAGATTCATACTAACTTTGCAACCCGTTTTTCCCCCTAAGGAGATGATTTTCCATAAATCCGTTCTTAGTGCTCCCCTACGTTATAAAAGGAACCCCTGTGCAAAATTTCAAGTTCCTAACCCTTATAGTTTAGGCCCTGCGTTGATGTCAGCCAGTCAGTCAGCTTCTCCTTTTTTTTTAGTATGGATTACTATGGATAGTATGGATATGTATAATGCTGTCGTATAATGATGATGAATTGACTTTGGATTTTAATTTTCTTATGTCACTTATTATTTTATTTTATTTTTGCTATATGTTTGCAGGCAAACTCATGCCTTGAGTTCATTCAAATGACGATAACTTTTTTTTTAATGAACCGATTTTGATGAAACAAACTTTAAATGTTAAACTGAGTTAAAACAAAGCAATTGGTGAAAGTTTGAAGTAAATCGGTTCAGTATTTTCGGAGATAATCGTGATCATACATACAGACAGACAGACAGACAGACAGACAGACAGACAGACAAGAAATTCCAAAAAAATTTTTTTGCTTTCTTTTATTCTTTTTAAGTGTCCCTCTATCCATTTCAGTCAAAAATTCGAAATGTACAGACAAAATAATTTTATTACTCTCTAGTAGCATCTATTAAATAATATGTATATAAGCAGTCTGAGAATAACGTAGTTGGTTGCAAAATTGTATAAACTGTTATAATTTAGTTTCTTTTTTTATGTTGTATTTTGTAACTGTTTGTTGTTCCTCAATAAATAAATAAATAAATAAATGTCAAAATAAAAATCGGGATTACGCGATTATCTAGGTTTCTATAGCTCCAATTATATAAACATCTATAAATAAATTGTGAGGCACAAAATTAGTGAAATATATTTCAAGCATTTTGTCATGCAAAAAAGTTTTTAAGATAGAGGGCAGAGACCGTACAGTGCTCTGCCATATCATAACTAATATTATAAATACGAAAGTGAGTTTGTTTGTTAAGCTTAAGGACATGGGGTACTTTTTATCCCGGGGAAAAGTACTGTTCCCGAGGGACCGACATTGACGCGGGCGGAGCCGCTGGCGAAAGCTGGTATACTATAGTGCAAGGTCAACCCTGAATCTCGGTGAACAATATCTTGTATGAAGTAATTAAATAAAAGTAATTTAATACCACCTTCCGAGGAGCTTTCCTCCGGCCCCCAGCTAGAAACCTATATAGCGACGAAAACCCCATTTTTTTGATATTTGCCCACACGATAGTTTTTGAGACTTTTGAGACAGGTTTAAGAACACTTAAATCAAGGTGTATACGAGTTTCTAGTTTATTAACTGTAATTTCAAGGTGAAACCGTAATATGACTGGACTTGAAAGGCATATAACGCACTTGTTAAATGATTTTTTTTACAATCGTCTATGGACTGTGGAAATACCTCAGAAAAACTTTAGTCCTTGTTCTGAGGGAAATGACAAAGATGACAGTCTCCCGACTGTATACCGACGTCCGCTCGGAGTTAAATTGTTCTGTGATAGGTACCAACTCAAATAAAATTTACCCTTTTGAAGAATTTTTGCTTCTCGGATCGGTGGCAGAATGCTGTTGCTACCATGCAAATTCCTTTCAAATATTTATACATTAATTTCTAACATAGTGATATTCTTAAAACTGAAAACTGTAAATATCGTAAGAATAGAATTATTTAGAACTAGCTTTCGCCCGCGGCTCCGCCCGCGTCAATGTCGATCCCTCGGGAACAGTACTTTTTCCCGTACTGTTCCCGAGGGATCGACATAAAAGAATAAAAGGTAGCCTATGTCCTTCTCCGTACTCCAGAGAACTTGTATGCAAAATTTCATGATGATCGGTTCAGTAGTTAGGGCGTGAAAGCGTAACAAACAAACAAATAAACAAACTCACTTTCGCATTTATAATATTAACTAGATGTCGCTCTGTGCGCGGGCTGCGAGCAGCCCGCGAGGCGGTCGTGCGGCTGTATGGGCGGGGTCAGTAAGGTTTGCAGTCTTAGATGCGTCAGGTGACTTGTGGTGGTTGAAAAAGCCGTATTAAGATCGACAGTCAGTTGAAATTGCACTAAAACTGAGGAGGGAGGGAGGGTTGTGACACTTTAAAACGGCTCGGGCTTCGCCCTCGCCTTGGAGCTCGGCCTTCGGCCTCGCAGACCCAAGTGGTCGGCAGTTCGGCCTGCGGCCTCACTGCAGCCCACTTGGGGGGGTGGTGGGGGAGGTTGGACTTACTCTCGGACGGCTCGGGCTTCGCCCTCGCCTTGGAGCTCGGCCTTCGGCCTCGCAGACCCAAGTGGTCGGCAGTTCGGCCTTCGGCCTCACTGCAGCACACTTGGGGGGGGGGAGGGGGGTGCCTCGGGCTTCGCCCTCGACACCCCGATCGGCTCGGGCTACGCCCTCGCCTTGGAGCTCGGCCTGCGGCCTCGCGCCCCCCGTGTGCAGCAGTTCGGCCTTCGGCCTCACTGCAGCACCTTGGGGGGAGGGGGAGGGGGGTGCCTCGGGCTTCGCCCTCGACACCCCGGTCGGCTCGGGCTTCGCCCTCGCCCCGAAGCTCGGCCTGCGGCCTCGCAGGCTCGCCCTTCGGGCTCGCTTAGTATGACGGGAATTGGCCTTGTATGGCGGCCATCTTGAATTTCGAATTTAAATAAAAAAAATTAGTGACACTTGAAATTGCTTACAACCCCCTACATTTTGGCAAAAAAATCAACCCCCTAGCCCCCACCGTTTCTGCAGGCAGTACACCTCATCCACCAGGTTTCTTCGATCCTCAAGATGTCAGATTTTTCTGGTACTCACTGGAGCACCCACTATACGATGGTATGCATAATAATACTCCACCATACCGGGAACAGGTCAAACAACCATGTCAGTGAGTGAGTCAGTCAGTGGTATTGTAGCTTTATATATTATTATTATTACTAGATGTCGCGTGGGGGCGCGGGCTGCGAGCAGCCCGCGAGGCTCGCGTTTGAGCTCTATGACGAATAAATTCATTCAGTTTGACTAAAAGTTAAAAAAGTTATGAAATTCGGAAATAGTAGGAAAAGGAGTGGGCGGCCATCTTGGATTCCAAAATGACATCCAGATTCGAGTCGGGCGGGGTCCCAAACCCCCAAATCCAAAGTTTCAGTCAAATCCAATAAAGTTGAAAAAATTAAAAAAAAAAATTTCGCCGCTATCTTGGATTCAAAAAAGGAGTGCAGATTCGAGTTGGGGGCGGTAAGGGTGCCCCAGATTTCGATTTTGAGTCAAATCGGGTAAAGTTGAGAATTGGGGGCAATTAAGGGGGGGAGTGGGTTAAGGAGGAAGGGATTGACACTTTCGCTCGGCCTGCGGCCTCGCCACTCTGCGAGCCCTTCGGGCTCGCGGCCCCCAGTGGCTGGCAGTTCGGCCTTCGGCCTCACTGCCGCCCCCTTTGGGGGCCCCCCCCTAGGGGGGGGTCATCCGAAGGGCTCGGGCTTCGCCCTCGCCCTTCAGATGACGGAGGAAGGGATCGACCAATTGGCTCGGCCTGCGGCCTCGCCACTCTGCGAGCCCTACGGGCTCGCGGCCCCCAGTGGCCGGCAGTTCGGCCTTCGGCCTCACTGCCGCCCCCTTTGGGGGCCCCCCCCTACGGGGGGTCATCCGAAGGGCTCGGGCTTCGCCCTCGCCCGTCGGATGTCGATTTAAACGCAGCTCGGCCTCCGGCCTCGCTTTCGCTCGCCCTGCGGGCTCGCGAGAGTTACTCGGGGGGTCGTGGGGGGAAAAGGGGGGGGTGGGATGAGCAAATTTGGCTCGGCCTGCGGCCTCGCCACGCAGCTCGGCCTTCGGCCTCGCGTTTGCTCGCCCTGCGGGCTCGCAAAGCCCTGCGGGCTGGTGACTTGGGGGGAAGGGGGGGTGGGGGGGGTGATTTACCAAATGGCTCGGCCTTCGGCCTCGCTACGCAGCTCGCCCTTCGGGCTCGCGGGCACCCAAGTCTTCGGCCTTCGGCCTCAGACTTGGTTGTAGACACTCGGGGGCCCGATTTGTATGGCGGCCATTTTGTTTTTCGAGAAAATTAAAAAAAAAATACCGGCTCGAGAATTTGACCGTGACCCCCTACAAAAGTCACTATGGGGGCAAACCCCTAACTCTGATAGTTTTCGCAGGCCGTACCCCCTTCCACTCTGGTTTCCGAATTCTTCGACTTTCAGATTTTTCTCCAGGAGAGACAAAAATTCCACATCCAGTCCACCAGGCACCATCACCCCTTTCAGTCGAGAAGTGGGAGAACAACTATGTCAATCAGTCAGTCAGTGAGTGAGTGGTAGGTGTAGCTTTATATAATAGAGACTAGATGTCGCTCTGTGCGCGGGCTGCAAGCAGCCCGCGAGGCTCGCGTTTGAGCTCTATGACGAATAAATTCATTCAGTTTGACTAAAAGTTAAAAAAGTTATGAAATTCGGAAATAGTAGGAAAAGGAGTGGGCGGCCATCTTGGATTCCAAAATGACATCCAGATTCGAGTCGGGCGGGGTCCCAAACCCCCAAATCCAAAATTTCAGTCAAATCCGATAAGATGAGAAAATTAAAAAAAAAAAATTTCGCCGCCATCTTGGATCCAAAAAAGGAGTGCAGATTCGAGTTGGGGGCGGTGAGGGCATGCCAGATATCGATTTTGAGTCAAATCGGGTAAAGTTGAGAATTGGGGGCAATTTAGGGGGGGGTGGGTTAAGGAGGAAGGGATTGAGACTTTCGCTCGGCCTGCGGCCTCGCCACTCTGCGAGCCCTTCGGGCTCGCGGCCCCCAGTGGCCGGCAGTTCGGCCTTCGGCCTCACTGCCGCCCCCTTCGGGGGCCCCCCCCTAGGGGGGGTCATCTGAAGGGCTCGGGCTTTGCCCTCGCCCTTCCGATGTGAGGAAGGGATCGACCAATTGGCTCGGCCTGCGGCCTCGCCACTCTGCGAGCCCTTCGGGCTCGCGGCCCCCAGTGGCCGGCAGTTCGGCCTTCGGCCTCACTGCCGCCCCCTTTGGGGGCCCCCCCCTACGGGGGGTCATCCGAAGGGCTCGGGCTTCGCCCTCGCCCGTCGGATGTCGATTTAAACGCAGCTCGGCCTCCGGCCTCGCTTTCGCTCGCCCTGCGGGCTCGCGAGAGTTACTCGGGGGGTCGTGGGGGGAAAAGGGGGGGGTGGGATGAGCAAATTTGGCTCGGCCTGCGGCCTCGCCACGCAGCTCGGCCTACGGCCTCGCGTTTGCTCGCCCTGCGGGCTCGCAAAGCCCTTCGGGCTAGTGACTCGGGGGGAGGGGGGGGTGGGGGGGGTGATTTTCCGAGGGGCTCGGCCTTCGGCCTCGCTACGCAGCTCGCCCTTCGGGCTCGCGGGGAGCCGAGTCTTCGGCCTTCGGCCTCAGACTCGGCTAAAGACACTCGGGGGCCCGATTTGTATGGCGGCCATTTTGTTTTTCGAGAAAATTAAAAAAAAAATACCGGCTCGAGAATTTGACCGTGACCCCCTACAAAAGTCACTATGGGGGCAAACCCCTAACTCTTATAGTTTTCGCAGGCCGTACCCCCTTCCAGTCTGGTTTCCGAATTCTTCGACTTTCAGATTTTTCTCCAGGAGAGACAAAAATTCCACATCCAGTCCACCAGGCACCATCACCCCTTTCAGTCTCGAAGTGGGAGAACAACTATGTCAATCAGTCAGTCAGTGAGTGAGTGGTAGGTGTAGCTTTATATAATATAGACTAGTGTTTTGGGTGGGGGCGCGGGCTGCGAGCAGCCCGCGAGGCGGTCGTGCGGCTGTATGGGCGGGGTCAGTAAGGTTTGCAGTCTTAGATGCGTCAGGTGACTTGTGGGGGTTGAAAAAGCCGTATTAAGATTGACAGTCAGTTGAAATTCCACTAAAGCTGAGGGGGAGGGGGAGGTTGTGACACTTTAAAACGGCTCGGGCTTCGCCCTCGCCTTGGAGCTCGGCCTTCGGCCTCGCAGACCCAAGTGGTCGGCAGTTCGGCCTTCGGCCTCACTGCAGCCCACTTGGGGGGGTGGAGGGAGGTGTTGCGCTAAAAATTCGACGGCTCGGGCTTCGCCCTCGCCTTGGAGCTCGGCCTTCGGCCTCGCAGACCCAAGTGGTCGGCAGTTCGGCCTTCGGCCTCACTGCAGCCCACTTGGGGGGGTGGTGGGGGGGGTCGCGCTAAGTCTTCGACGGCTCGGGCTTCGCCCTCGCCTTGGAGCTCGGCCTGCGGCCTCGCGCCCCCCGTGTGCAGCAGTTCGGCCTTCGGCCTCACTGCAGCACCTCGGGGGGAGGGGGAGGGGGGTGCCTCGGGCTTCGCCCTCGTCACCCCGGTCGGCTCGGGCTTCGCCCTCGCCCCGAAGCTCGGCCTGCGGCCTCGCAGGCTCGCCCTTCGGGCTCGCTTAGTATGACGGGAATTGGTCTTGTATGGCGGCCATCTTGAATTTTGAAAAAAAAAAAAAAAATTTAGTCACTCTTCAAATTGCTTACAACCCCCTACATTTTGGCAAAAAAATCACCCCCCTAACCCCCACCGTTTTTGCAGGCAGTACACCTCATCCACCAGGTTTCTTCGATCCTCGAGATGTCAGATTTTTCTGGTACTCACTGGAGCACCCTCTATACGACGACACCAAAGTCACAACCCCATACAGTCGGGAACAGGTCAAACAACCATGTCAATCAGTCAGTCAGTGAGTGGTATTGTAGCTTTATATATTATAACTAGTGTTTTGCGTGGGGGCGCGGGCTGCGAGCAGCCCGCGAGGCGGTCGTGCGGCTGTATGGGCGGGGTCAGTAAGGTTTGCAGTCGTCGATGCGTCAGGTGACTTGTGGTGGTTGAAAAAGCCGTATTAAGATCGACAGTCAGTTGAAATTGCACTAAAACTGAGGAGGGAGGGAGGGTTGTGACACTTTAAAACGGCTCGGGCTTCGCCCTCGCCTTGGAGCTCGGCCTTCGGCCTCGCAGACCCAAGTGGTCGGCAGTTCGGCCTGCGGCCTCACTGCAGCCCACTTGGGGGGGTGGTGGGGGAGGTTGGACTTACTCTCGGACGGCTCGGGCTTCGCCCTCGCCTTGGAGCTCGGCCTTCGGCCTCGCAGACCCAAGTGGTCGGCAGTTCGGCCTTCGGCCTCACTGCAGCCCACTTGGGGGGGTGGTGGGGGGGGTCGCGCTAAGTCTTCGACGGCTCGGGCTCCGCCCTCGCCTTGGAGCTCGGCCTGCGGCCTCGCGCCCCCCGTGTGCAGCAGTTCGGCCTTCGGCCTCACTGCAGCACCTCGGGGGGAGGGGGAGGGGGGTGCCTCGGGCTTCGCCCTCGACACCCCGGTCGGCTCGGGCTTCGCCCTCGCCCCGAAGCTCGGCCTGCGGCCTCGCAGGCTCGCCCTTCGGGCTCGCTTAGTATGACGGGAATTGGCCTTGTATGGCGGCCATCTTGAATTTTGAAAAAAAAAAAAAAACTTTAGTCACACTTCAAATTGCTTACAACCCCCTACATTTTGGCAAAAAAATCATCCCCCTAACCCTCACCGTTTTCGCAGGCAGTTGACCCCTTACACCAGGATTCTTCGATCCTCAACATGTCAGATTTTTCTGGTACTCACTGGAACACCCTCTATACGACGGTATGCGTCACAAAACTCCACCATGTCGGGAACAGGTCAAACAACCATGTCAGTGAGTCAGTCAGTGGTATTGTAGCTTTATATATATATAACTAGTGTTTTGCGTGGGGGCGCGGGCTGCGAGCAGCCCGCGAGGCGGTCGTGCGGCTGTAGGGGGGGGGCAGTAAGGTTTGCAGTCTTAGATGCGTCAGGTGACTTGTGGTGGTTGAAGGAACCGTATTAAGATTGACAGTCAGTTGAAATTGCACTAAAACTGAGGGGGGAGGGATGGTTGTGACACTTTAAAACGGCTCGGGCTTCGCCCTCGCCTTGGAGCTCGGCCTTCGGCCTCGCAGACCCAAGTGGTCGGCAGTTCGGCCTGCGGCCTCACTGCAGCCCACTTGGGGGGTGGTGGGGGAGGTTGGACTTACTCTCGGACGGCTCGGGCTTCGCCCTCGCCTTGCAGCTCGGCCTTCGGCCTCGCAGACCCAAGTGGTCGGCAGTTCGGCCTTCGGCCTCACTGCAGCCCACTTGGGGGGGTGGTGGGGGGGGGTCGCGCTAAGTCTTCGACGGCTCGGGCTCCGCCCTCGCCTTGGAGCTCGGCCTGCGGCCTCGCGCCCCCCGTGTGCAGCAGTTCGGCCTTCGGCCTCACTGCAGCACCTCGGGGGGAGGGGGAGGGGGGTGCCTCGGTCGGCTCGGGCTTCGCCCTCGCCCCGAAGCTCGGCCTGCGGCCTCGCAGGCTCGCCCTTCGGGCTCGCTTAGTATGACGGGAATTGGCCTTGTATGGCGGCCATCTTGAATTTTGAAAAAAAAAAAAAAAGTTTAGTCACACTTTAAATTGCTTACAACCCCCTACATTTTGGCAAAAAAATCAACCCCCTAACCCCCACCGTTTTTGCAGGCAGTACACCTCATCCACCAGGTTTCTTCGATCCTCGAGATGTCAGATTTTTCTGGTACTCACTGGAGCACCCTCTATACGACGACACCAAAGTCAAAACCCCATACAGTCGGGAACAGGTCAAACAACCATGTCAATCAGTCAGTCAGTGAGTGGTAGTGTAGCTTTATATATTATAATATAAAACTAGTGTTTTGGGTGGGGGCGCGGGCTGCGAGCAGCCCGCGAGGCGGTCGTGCGGCTGTATGGGCGGGGTCAGTAAGGTTTGCAGTCTTAGATGCGTCAGGTGACTTGTGGTGGTTGAAAAAGCCGTATTAAGATCGACAGTCAGTTGAAATTGCACTAAAACTGAGGAGGGAGGGAGGGTTGTGACACTTTAAAACGGCTCGGGCTTCGCCCTCGCCTTGGAGCTCGGCCTTCGGCCTCGCAGACCCAAGTGGTCGGCAGTTCGGCCTGCGGCCTCACTGCAGCCCACTTGGGGGGGTGGTGGGAGGGTGTTCTAACTCTTTGACGGCTCGGGCTTCGCCCTCGCCTTGGAGCTCGGCCTTCGGCCTCGCAGACCCAAGTGGTCGGCAGTTCGGCCTTCGGCCTCACTGCAGCCCACTTGGGGGGGTGGTGGGGGGGTCGCGCTGACTCTTAGACGGCTCGGGCTTTGCCCTCGCCTTGGAGCTCGGCCTGCGGCCTCGCGCCCCCCGTGTGCAGCAGTTCGGCCTTCGGCCTCACTGCAGCACCTTGGGGGGAGGGGGAGGGGGGTGCCTCGGGCTTCGCCCTCGACACCCCGGTCGGCTCGGGCTTCGCCCTCGCCCCGAAGCTCGGCCTGCGGCCTCGCAGGCTCGCCCTTCGGGCTCGCTTAGTATGACGGGAATTGGTCTTGTATGGCGGCCATCTTGAATTTCGAATTTAAAAAAAAAAAATTAGTGACACTTCAAATTGCTTACAACCCCCTACATTTTGGCAAAAAAATCAACCCCCTAACCCCCACAGTTTTCGCAGGCAGTACACCTCATCCACCAGGTTTCTTCGATCCTCGAGATGTCAGATTTTTCTGGTACTCACTGGAGCACCCACTATACGATGGTATGCATAATAATACTCCACCATACCGGGAACAGGTCAAACAACCATGTCAGTGAGTGAGTCAGTCAGTGGTATTGTAGCTTTATATATTATAACTAGTGTTTTGGGTGGGGGCGCGGGCTGCGAGCAGCCCGCGAGGCGGTCGTGCGGCTGTATGGGCGGGGTCAGTAAGGTTTGCAGTCTTAGATGCGTCAGGTGACTTGTGGGGGTTGAAGAAACCGTATTAACATTGACAGTCGTTTGAAATTGCACTAAAACAGAGTGGGAGGGAGGGTTGTGACACTTTAAAACGGCTCGGGCTTCGCCCTCGCCTTGGAGCTCGGCCTTCGGCCTCGCAGACCCAAGTGGTCGGCAGTTCGGCCTGCGGCCTCACTGCAGCCCACTTGGGGGGTAGGTGGGGGAGGTTGGACTTACTCTCGGACGGCTCGGGCTTCGCCCTCGCCTTGGAGCTCGGCCTTCGGCCTCGCAGACCCAAGTGGTCGGCAGTTCGGCCTTCGGCCTCACTGCAGCCCACTTGGGGGGGTGGTGGGGGAGGTTGGACTTACTCTTGGACGGCTCGGGCTTCGCCCTCGCCTTGGAGCTCGGCCTTCGGCCTCGCAGACCCAAGTGGTCGGCAGTTCGGCCTTCGGCCTCACTGCAGCCCACTTGGGGTGGTGGTGGGGGAGGTTGGACTTACTCTTGGACGGCTCGGGCTTCGCCCTCGCCTTGGAGCTCGGCCTGCGGCCTCGCGCCCCCCGTGTGCAGCAGTTCGGCCTTCGGCCTCACTGCAGCACCTCGGGGGGAGGGGGAGGGGGGTGCCTCGGGCTTCGCCCTCGACACCCCGGTCGGCTCGGGCTTCGCTTTCGCCCCGAAGCTCGGCCTGCGGCCTCGCAGGCTCGCCCTTCGGGCTCGCTTAGTATGACGGGAATTGGCCTTGTATGGCGGCCATCTTGAATTTCGAATTTAAAAAAAAAAAATTAGAGACACTTGAAATTGCTTACAACCCCCTACATTTTGGCAAAAAAATCAACCCCCTAACCCTTACCGTTTCTGCAGGCAGTTGACCCCTTACACCAGGTTTCTTCGATCCTCAAGATGTCAGATTTTTCTGGTACTCACTGGAACACCCTCTATACGATGGTATGCGTCACAACACCCCACCATACCGGGAACAGGTCAAACAACCATGTCAATGAGTGAGTGAGTCAGTGAGTGGTAATGTAGCTTTATATATATATAATATATAACTAGATGTCGCTCTGTGCGCGGGCTGCAAGCAGCCCGCGAGGCTGGCGTGTTATGTTTATGACCAATAAAGGCATTCAGTTGAGCAAAAGGTGAGAAAAGTTAAGAGGATGGAAATGAGTAGGAAAAGGAGTGGGCGGCCATCTTGGATTCCAAAATGACATCCAGATTCGAGTCGGGCGGGGTCATATACCCCCAAATCCAAAATTTCAATCAAATCCGACGAGGTTGAAAAAATTAAAAAAAAAAAATTCGCCGCCATCTTGGATCCAAAAAAGGAGTGCAGATTCGAGTTGGGGGCGGTGAGGGCATGCCAGATATCGATTTTGAGTCAAATCGGGTAAAGTTGAGAATTGGGGGCAATTTAGGGGGGGGTGGGTTAAGGAGGAAGGGATTGAGACTTTCGCTCGGCCTGCGGCCTCGCCACTCTGCGAGCCCTTCGGGCTCGCGGCCCCCAGTGGCCGGCAGTTCGGCCTTCGGCCTCACTGCCGCCCCCTTTGGGGGCCCCCCCCTAGGGGGGGTCATCCGAAGGTCTCGGGCTTCGCCCTCGCCCTTCCGATGTGAGGAAGGGATCGACCAATTGGCTCGGCCTGCGGCCTCGCCACTCTGCGAGCCCTACGGGCTCGCGGCCCCCAGTGGCCGGCAGTTCGGCCTTCGGCCTCACTGCCGCCCCCTTTGGGGGCCCCCCCCTACGGGGGGTCATCCGAATGGCTCGGGCTTCGCCCTCGCCCGTCGGATGTCGATTTAAACGCAGCTCGGCCTCCGGCCTCGCTTTCGCTCGCCCTGCGGGCTCGCGAGAGTTACTCGGGGGGTCGTGGGGGGAAAAGGGGGGGGTGGGATGAGCAAATTTGGCTCGGCCTGCGGCCTCGCCACGCAGCTCGGCCTTCGGCCTCGCGTTTGCTCGCCCTGCGGGCTCGCAAAGCCCTTCGGGCTAGTGACTTGGGGGGAGGGGGGGGTTGGGGGGGTGATTTTCCGAGGGGCTCGGCCTTCGGCCTCGCTACGCAGCTCGCCCTTCGGGCTCGCGGGGAGCCGAGTCTTCGGCCTTCGGCCTCAGACTCGGCTAAAGACACTCGGGGGCCCGATTTGTATGGCGGCCATTTTGTTTTTCGAGAAAATTAAAAAAAAAATACCGGCTCGAGAATTTGACCGTGACCCCCTACAAAAGTCACTATGGGGGCAAACCCCTAACTCTTATAGTTTTCGCAGGCCGTACCCCCTTCCACCTCGGTTTCCGTGATCTTCAACTTTTCGGATTTTTCCCCTGCTGAGACAAAAATTCCACATCCAGTCCACCAGGCTTCATCACCCCTTTCAGTCTCGAAGTGGGAGAACAACTATGTCAATCAGTGAGTCAGTGAGTCAGTGGTAGGTGTAGCTTTATATAATATAGACTAGTGTTTTGGGTGGGGGCGCGGGCTGCGAGCAGCCCGCGAGGCGGTCGTGCGGCTGTATGGGCGGGGTCAGTAAGGTTTGCAGTCGTAGATGCGTCAGGTGACTTGTGGGGGTTGAAGAAACCGTATTAACATTGACAGTCGTTTGAAATTCCACTAAAACTGAGGGGGGAGGGGGGGGAGGGACACAACAAAACGGCTCGGGCTTCGCCCTCGCCTTGGAGCTCGGCCTTCGGCCTCGCAGACCCAAGTGGTCGGCAGTTCGGCCTGCGGCCTCACTGCAGCCCACTTGGGGGGTGGTGGGGGAGGTTGGACTTACTCTCGGACGGCTCGGGCTTCGCCCTCGCCTTGCAGCTCGGCCTTCGGCCTCGCAGACCCAAGTGGTCGGCAGTTCGGCCTTCGGCCTCACTGCAGCCCACTTGGGGGGGTGGTGGGGGGGGTCGCGCTAAGTCTTCGACGGCTCGGGCTCCGCCCTCGCCTTGGAGCTCGGCCTGCGGCCTCGCGCCCCCCGTGTGCAGCAGTTCGGCCTTCGGCCTCACTGCAGCACCTCGGGGGGAGGGGGAGGGGGGTGCCTCGGGCTTCGCCCTCGACACCCCGGTCGGCTCGGGCTTCGCCCTCGCCCCGAAGCTCGGCCTGCGGCCTCGCAGGCTCGCCCTTCGGGCTCGCTTAGTATGACGGGAATTGGCCTTGTATGGCGGCCATCTTGAATTTTGAAAAAAAAAAAAAAACTTTAGTGACACTTGAAATTGCTTACAACCCTCTACATTTTGGCAAAAAAATCATCCCCCTAACCCCCACCGTTTTTGCAGGCAGTACAACCCTTACACCAGGTTTCTTCGATCCTCAAGATGTCAGATTTTTCTGGTACTCACTGGAACACCCTCTATACGATGGTATGCGTCACAACACCCCACCATACCGGGAACAGGTCAAACAACCATGTCAATGAGTGAGTGAGTGAGTGGTATTGTAGCTTTATATATTATAATAACTAGTGTTTTGGGTGGGGGCGCGGGCTGCGAGCAGCCCGCGAGGCGGTCGTGCGGCTGTATGGGCGGGGTCAGTAAGGTTTGCAGTCTTAGATGCGTCAGGTGACTTGTGGTGGTTGAAGGAACCGTATTAAGATTGACAGTCAGTTGAAATTGCACTAAAACTGAGGGGGGAGGGATGGTTGTGACACTTTAAAACGGCTCGGGCTTCGCCCTCGCCTTGGAGCTCGGCCTTCGGCCTCGCAGACCCAAGTGGTCGGCAGTTCGGCCTGCGGCCTCACTGCAGCCCACTTGGGGGGGTGGAGGGAGGTGTCGCGCTAAAAATTCGACGGCTCGGGCTTCGCCCTCGCCTTGGAGCTCGGCCTTCGGCCTCGCATACCCAAGTGGTCGGCAGTTCGGCCTTCGGCCTCACTGCAGCCCACTTGGGGGGGTGGTGGGGGAGGTTGGACTTACTCTTGGACGGCTCGGGCTTCGCCCTCGCCTTGGAGCTCGGCCTGCGGCCTCGCGCCCCCCGTGTGCAGCAGTTCGGCCTTCGGCCTCACTGCAGCACCTTGGGGGGAGGGGGAGAGGGGTGCCTCGGGCTTCGCCCTCGACACCCCGATCGGCTCGGGCTTCGCCCTCGCCCCGAAGCTCGGCCTGCGGCCTCGCAGGCTCGCCCTTCGGGCTCGCTTAGTATGACGGGAATTGGCCTTGTATGGCGGCCATCTTGCATTTCGAATTTAAAAAAAAAAAATTAGTGACACTTGAAATTGCTTACAACCCCTTACATTTTGGCAAAAAAATCATCCCCCTAACCCTCACCGTTTTTGCAGGCAGTTGACCCCTTACACCAGGATTCTTCGATCCTCAACATGTCAGATTTTTCTGGTACTCACTGGAACACCCTCTATACGACGGTATGCGTCACAAAACTCCACCATGTCGGGAACAGGTCAAACAACCATGTCAATGAGTGAGTCAGTGAGTCAGTGGTAGTGTAGCTTTATATATTATAATATAACTAGTGTTTTGGGTGGGGGCGCGGGCTGCGAGCAGCCCGCGAGGCGGTCGTGCGGCTGTATGGGCGGGGTCAGTAAGGTTTGCAGTCTTAGATGCGTCAGGTGACTTGTGGTGGTTGAAGGAACCGTATTAAGATTGACAGTCAGTTGAAATTGCACTAAAACTGAGGGGGGAGGGATGGTTGTGACACTTTAAAACGGCTCGGGCTTCGCCCTCGCCTTGGAGCTCGGCCTTCGGCCTCGCAGACCCAAGTGGTCGGCAGTTCGGCCTGCGGCCTCACTGCAGCCCACTTGGGGGGTGGTGGGGGAGGTTGGACTTACTCTCGGACGGCTCGGGCTTCGCCCTCGCCTTGCAGCTCGCCCTTCGGCCTCGCAGACCCAAGTGGTCGGCAGTTCGGCCTTCGGCCTCACTGCAGCCCACTTGGGGGGGTGGTGGGGGAGGTTGGACTTACTCTTGGACGGCTCGGGCTTCGCCCTCGCCTTGGAGCTTGGCCTGCGGCCTCGCGCCCCCCGTGTGCAGCAGTTCGGCCTTCGGCCTCACTGCAGCACCTTGGGGGGAGGGGGAGGGGGGTGCCTCGGGCTTCGCCCTCGACACCCCGGTCGGCTCGGGCTTCGCCCTCGCCCCGAAGCTCGGCCTGCGGCCTCGCAGGCTCGCCCTTCGGGCTCGCTTAGTATGACGGGAATTGGCCTTGTATGGCGGCCATCTTGAATTTTGAAAAAAAAAAAAAAACTTTAGTCACACTTCAAATTGCTTACAACCCCCTACATTTTGGCAAAAAAATCAACCCCCTAACCCCCACCGTTTCTGCAGGCAGTTGACCCCTTACACCAGGATTCTTCGATCCTCAAGATGTCAGATTTTTCTGGTACTCACTGGAACACCCTCTATACGACGGTATGCGTCACAACACCCCACCATACCGGGAACAGGTCAAACAACCATGTCAGTGAGTCAGTCAGTGGTAATGTAGCTTTATATATTATAATAACTAGTGTTTTGGGTGGGGGCGCGGGCTGCGAGCAGCCCGCGAGGCGGTCGTGCGGCTGTATGGGCGGGGTCAGTAAGGTTTGCAGTCGTCGATGCGTCAGGTGACTTGTGGGGGTTGAAGAAACCGTATTAACATTGACAGTCGTTTGAAATTGCACTAAAACAGAGGGGGGAGGGGGGGAGGGACACAACAAAACGGCTCGGGCTTCGCCCTCGCCTTGGAGCTCGGCCTTCGGCCTCGCAGACCCAAGTGGTCGGCAGTTCGGCCTGCGGCCTCACTGCAGCCCACTTGGGGGGGGCGGTGGGGGGGGTTGGGCAAACTCTTTGACGGCTCGGGCTTCGCCCTCGCCGTGGAGCTCGGCCGGCGGCCTCGACCCCCCAGTGTGCAGCAGTTCGGCCTGCGGCCTCACTGCAGCACACTTGGGGGGGGGGGGGAGGGGGGTGCCTCGGGCTTCGCCCTCGACACCCCGATCGGCTCGGGCTACGCCCTCGCCTTGGAGCTCGGCCTGCGGCCTCGCCCCCCCCGTGTGCAGCAGTTCGGCCTTCGGCCTCACTGCAGCACCTTGGGGGGAGGGGGAGGGGGGTGCCTCGGGCTTCGCCCTCGACACCCCGAACGGCTCGGGCTTCGCCCTCGCCCCGAAGCTCGGCCTGCGGCCTCGCAGGCTCGCCCTTCGGGCTCGCTTAGTATGACGGGAATTGGCCTTGTATGGCGGCCATCTTGAATTTTGAAAAAAAAAAAAAAAATTTATCGACACTTGAAATTGCTTACAACCCCCTACATTTTGGCACAAAAATCAACCCCCTAACCCTTACCGTTTTTGCAGGCAGTACACCTCATCCACCAGGTTTCTTCGATCCTCAAGATGTCAGATTTTTCTGGTACTCACTGGAGCACCCACTATACGATGGTATGCATAATAATACTCCACCATACCGGGAACAGGTCAAACAACCATGTCAGTGAGTGAGTCAGTCAGTGGTATTGTAGCTTTATATATTATAATAACTAGTGTTTTGGGTGGGGGCGCGGGCTGCGAGCAGCCCGCGAGGCGGTCGTGCGGCTGTATGGGCGGGGTCAGTAAGGTTTGCAGTCTTAGATGCGTCAGGTGACTTGTGGTGGTTGAAGGAACCGTATTAAGATTGACAGTCAGTTGAAATTGCACTAAAACTGAGGGGGGAGGGATGGTTGTGACACTTTAAAACGGCTCGGGCTTCGCCCTCGCCTTGGAGCTCGGCCTTCGGCCTCGCAGACCCAAGTGGTCGGCAGTTCGGCCTGCGGCCTCACTGCAGCCCACTTGGGGGGTGGTGGAGGAGGTCGCGCTGACTCTTGGACGGCTCGGGCTTCGCCCTCGCCTTGGAGCTCGGCCTTCGGCCTCGCAGACCCAAGTGGTCGGCAGTTCGGCCTTCGGCCTCACTGCAGCCCACTTGGGGGGGTGGTGGGGGAGGTTGGACTTACTCTTGGACGGCTCGGGCTTCGCCCTCGCCTTGGAGCTCGGCCTGCGGCCTCGCGCCCCCCGTGTGCAGCAGTTCGGCCTTCGGCCTCACTGCAGCACCTTGGGGGGAGGGGGAGGGGGGTGCCTCGGGCTTCGCCCTCGACACCCCGGTCGGCTCGGGCTTCGCCCTCGCCCCGAAGCTCGGCCTGCGGCCTCGCAGGCTCGCCCTTCGGGCTCGCTTAGTATGACGGGAATTGGCCTTGTATGGCGGCCATCTTGAATTTCGAATTTAAAAAAAAAAAATTAGTGACACTTGAAATTGCTTACAACCCCTTACATTTTGGCAAAAAAATCATCCCCCTATCCCTCACCGTTTTTGCAGGCAGTTGACCCCTTACACCAGGATTCTTCGATCCTCAACATGTCAGATTTTTCTGGTACTCACTGGAACACCCTCTATACGACGGTATGCGTCACAAAACTCCACCATGTCGGGAACAGGTCAAACAACCATGTCAATGAGTGAGTCAGTGAGTCAGTGGTAGTGTAGCTTTATATATTATAACTAGATGTCGCTCTGTGCGCGGGCTGCGAGCAGCCCGCGAGGCGGTCGTGCGTCTGTATGGGCGGGGTCAGTAAGGTTTGCAGTCTTAGATGCGTCAGGTGACTTGTGGTGGTTGAAGGAACCGTATTAAGATTGACAGTCAGTTGAAATTGCACTAAAACTGAGGGGGGAGGGATGGTTGTGACACTTTAAAACGGCTCGGGCTTCGCCCTCGCCTTGGAGCTCGGCCTTCGGCCTCGCAGACCCAAGTGGTCGGCAGTTCGGCCTGCGGCCTCACTGCAGCCCACTTGGGGGGTGGTGGGGGAGGTTGGACTTACTCTCGGACGGCTCGGGCTTCGCCCTCGCCTTGCAGCTCGGCCTTCGGCCTCGCAGACCCAAGTGGTCGGCAGTTCGGCCTTCGGCCTCACTGCAGCCCACTTGGGGGGGTGGTGGGGTAGGTTGGACTTACTCTTGGACGGCTCGGGCTTCGCCCTCGCCTTGGAGCTCGGCCTCCGGCCTCGCGCCCCCCGTGTGCAGCAGTTCGGCCTTCGGCCTCACTGCAGCACCTTGGGGGGAGGGGGAGGGGGGTGCCTCGGGCTTCGCCCTCGACACCCCGGTCGGCTCGGGCTTCGCCCTCGCCCCGAAGCTCGGCCTGCGGCCTCGCAGGCTCGCCCTTCGGGCTCGCTTAGTATGACGGGAATTGGCCTTGTATGGCGGCCATCTTGAATTTCGAATTTAAAAAAAAAAAATTAGTGACACTTCAAATTGCTTACAACCCCCTACATTTTGGCAAAAAAATCAACCCCCTAACCCCCACCGTTTTCGCAGGCAGTACACCTCATCCACCAGGTTTCTTCGATCCTCGAGATGTCAGATTTTTCTGGTACTCACTGGAGCACCCTCTATACGACGACACCAAAGTCAAAACCCCATACAGTCGGGAACAGGTCAAACAACCATGTCAATCAGTGAGTCAGTGAGTGGTAATGTAGCTTTATATATTATAATAACTAGTGTTTTGGGTGGGGGCGCGGGCTGCGAGCAGCCCGCGAGGCGGTCGTGCGGCTGTATGGGCGGGGTCAGTAAGGTTTGCAGTCGTCGATGCGTCAGGTGACTTGTGGTGGTTGAAAAAGCCGTATTAAGATGGACAGTCAGTTGAAATTGCACTAAAACTGAGGAGGGAGGGAGGGTTGTGACACTTTAAAACGGCTCGGGCTTCGCCCTCGCCTTGGAGCTCGGCCTTCGGCCTCGCAGACCCAAGTGGTCGGCAGTTCGGCCTGCGGCCTCACTGCAGCCCACTTGGGGGGTGGTGGGGGAGGTTGGACTTACTCTCGGACGGCTCGGGCTTCGCCCTCGCCTTGCAGCTCGGCCTTCGGCCTCGCAGACCCAAGTGGTCGGCAGTTCGGCCTTCGGCCTCACTGCAGCCCACTTGGGGGGGTGGTGGGGGAGGTTGGACTTACTCTTGGACGGCTCGGGCTTCGCCCTCGCCTTGGAGCTCGGCCTTCGGCCTCGCAGACCCAAGTGGTCGGCAGTTCGGCCTTCGGCCTCACTGCAGCCCACTTGGGGGGGTGGTGGGGGGGGTCGCGCTAAGTCTTCGACGGCTCGGGCTCCGCCCTCGCCTTGGAGCTCGGCCTGCGGCCTCGCGCCCCCCGTGTGCAGCAGTTCGGCCTTCGGCCTCACTGCAGCACCTTGGGGGGAGGGGGAGGGGGGTGCCTCGGGCTTCGCCCTCGACACCCCGATCGGCTCGGGCTTCGCCCTCGCCCCGAAGCTCGGCCTGCGGCCTCGCAGGCTCGCCCTTCGGGCTCGCTTAGTATGACGGGAATTGGTCTTGTATGGCGGCCATCTTGAATTTTGAAAAAAAAAAAAAAACTTTATCGACACTTGAAATTGCTTACAACCCCCTACATTTTGGCACAAAAATCAACCCCCTAACCCTTACCGTTTTTGCAGGCAGTACACCTCATCCACCAGGTTTCTTCGATCCTCAAGATGTCAGATTTTTCTGGTACTCACTGGAACACCCACTATACGATGGTATGCATTATATTACTCCACCATACCGGGAACAGGTCAAACAACCATGTCAGTGAGTCAGTCAGTGGTAATGTAGCTTTATATATTATAACTAGTGTTTTGCGTGGGGGCGCGGGCTGCGAGCAGCCCGCGAGGCGGTCGTGCGGCTGTATGGGCGGGGTCAGTAAGGTTTGCAGTCGTAGATGCGTCAGGTGACTTGTGGGGGTTGAAGAAACCGTATTAACATTGACAGTCGTTTGAAATTCCACTAAAAC
Organism: Elegia similella; assembly: GCA_947532085.1. Lineage (NCBI taxonomy): Eukaryota > Metazoa > Arthropoda > Insecta > Lepidoptera > Pyralidae > Elegia > Elegia similella. The sequence continues at coordinate 23,081,551 of OX383926.1, read as the reverse complement.
TGAGGGGGAGGGGGGGGAGGGACACTTCAAAACGGCTCGGGCTTCGCCCTCGCCTTGGAGCTCGGCCTTCGGCCTCGCAGACCCAAGTGGTCGGCAGTTCGGCCTGCGGCCTCACTGCAGCCCACTTGGGGGGGGGTGGTGGGGGGGGTTGGGCAAACTCTTTGACGGCTCGGGCTTCGCCCTCGCCGTGGAGCTCGGCCTGCGGCCTCGACCCCCCCGTGTGCAGCAGTTCGGCCTGCGGCCTCACTGCAGCACACTTGGGGGGGGGGAGGGGGGTGCCTCGGGCTTCGCCCTCGACACCCCGATCGGCTCGGGCTACGCCCTCGCCTTGGAGCTCGGCCTGCGGCCTCGCGCCCCCCGTGTGCAGCAGTTCGGCCTTCGGCCTCACTGCAGCACCTCGGGGGGAGGGGGAGGGGGGTGCCTCGGGCTTCGCCCTCGACACCCCGATCGGCTCGGGCTTCGCCCTCGCCCCGAAGCTCGGCCTGCGGCCTCGCAGGCTCGCCCTTCGGGCTCGCTTAGTATGACGGGAATTGGCCTTGTATGGCGGCCATCTTGAATTTCGAATTTAAAAAAAAAAAATTAGTGACACTTCAAATTGCTTACAACCCCCTACATTTTGGCACAAAAATCAACCCCCTAACCCTTACCGTTTTTGCAGGCAGTACACCTCATCCACCAGGTTTCTTCGATCCTCCAGATGTCAGATTTTTCTGGTACTCACTGGAACACCCACTATACGATGGTATGCATTATATTACTCCACCATACCGGGAACAGGTCAAACAACCATGTCAGTGAGTCAGTCAGTGGTAATGTAGCTTTATATATTATAATATAATATATAATTAATAAGGATAAGGATATCAGAAAGTTGTAAAAGTGGTGGAATACACATAGGAAGGTATTTTATCTTATCTTCGATGGGGCCGATTCAAAATCGGAAGCTCATCTAATTTTTGGGTTATTTTGTACTTACCCCATGTCTTACTCACACACACGGTGTATTCCGAAGACGCACTGCATGAGCTTCAGAACATCGCCCTGTGTCTAGTGCCTGTAGTCCTCTAGCTCAGTATAAGCTGAACCTAAGAGGTCCAAACGCTTACCAGCAAACGAGTAACAAACACACAAAATGTGTCTTATTCTCCTTCGATGCCTCACATGCCAAAAATAGTATACTAATATCAAAATTAAATATTATTTTCCAGAGATAACCCGACCACTCCTCAAATCTTATCCGCAGACAACGTCGCCTCCATTTTAAATTCCAACTACGTGGCGTCCAAACCAACAAAAGTCATAGTTCATGGCTGGACTAACGATGGAAATCACCAAGTCAATTTACAGCTTACAGAGGCATTCTTAGCTGTTGCAGACGTCAATGTCATCGTGGTGGACTGGAGCGCGGTTGCCGCTCAGAACTACGTACTTGCCGTCCTCGGGGTGCCTAATGTCGGTCTACATGTCGGCCAATTCTTAATTTATCTCTTAAACACTGCTGGGGGGAACTGGAATAATGTACACTTGGTTGGGTTCAGCCTTGGTGCTCATGTCGTTGGAAATGCAGGTCGAGCTACTGGAGGCTTGCCTGCAAGGGTAACTGGTGAGTTTTCTCAAGTAATGTCATCATCCATCGTGGTGTGGGAAACTTCGCCAATACACTAAAAGGCTTCTGGGTTGTATATGTAGGTGGTCTTATGAATTTTAATCCTATTAGACGGTATAAGCATGTATGTATTCTAACATTTTCGTACAAAACCATTTTTTATGACATACCGATATTTTTTATGATATATAGAACGGCAAAACAAAACACCACACATAGATAGTATCACGTCTTTTTCCCTTGTGGGGTAGTCAGAGCCTAGTTTTATAAGGCCACGTTTAGCATGTTGGTGGGCATTATGTGGAAAACGGAATCAAAATAGTGATGGACTGCTAGCCGCATCGCCTATTAATTATGGTTTCTTAGATTTTACCCATTCCCACGATCGGCTTTTATGATCTGCGCGGGAAGAAAAGCAGCTGGTACATTCTACGTGTTTTCTTTTCTCCCAGACCTGCATGGAAGCAACCGCTTTCTACAAATCAATATGTTCATAAATATAACCCTAAACATTACTAAGCCTTTTGTATAATTTTAAATGTTATTTTTATTCCAGGTTTGGACCCAGCTGGGCCCCTCTGGCAAACCAATCCCAATGCACTCACTGTTACCGATGGACAATACGTTGAAGGTATTCACACTGACGGCTTATACCAGGGCATATACAGGCCTATAGGTGACGCTGACTTCTACCCTAACGGTGGAATTAACCCCATGCCCGGATGTCCAGACAACCATTGCTCCCATGCCAGAGCGTACAGATATTTCGGTGCAAGCATTTATTACAACCACCTCGTGGGGAAGACCTGCCAGAACTTGATAGAAGCTGGAAGTAACCAATGTCAAGGCAGTCCTTTGAACTTGGGAAACAGCATTTTGACTAAACGCGGGTAAGTGTTTTTCATAGAACATCCTCTTTCTAGTTTCGTCATCTCAGCCACAAGAAGTCCACTGTTGGACGCCTCCCCCAATGATTTCTAATACGACCGGCTGGAAGCGGCCTGCATCCAGCGTCTTCCTGCGACCTTAGTCAGGTCGTCTGACCACCTGGTCGGTGGGTGCGCCGCCCACTGCCACTTCAAAGAGTTACTTCTTGTACGAATCTCCTTCTTTTACGGAGGAGGGGACAGGGTTCTCTTTACATATTGTATATAGCTTTATATATTATAATATATAGTGAGACCAATGGCATAACAAGTAATTATTTCAACTACCACTTTGCAAGTTTCTTAGCAGTGCTTTTTACAGAGAAAATATCTTTACATAATTGCTTTGTAAGAACATTATCCTTATTCCTGTAGATTGGCAGGAGTTAGTATTTTTATTCTACTAAGTAGGAAAATAGGCATACGGCGCACCTGATGGAAAGCGGTTACCGTAGCCTATGGACGTTTGCAACACCAGAGGTGCCACTCGCGCATTGCCGACCCTGAAGAAATTTTTTCGTACCCTTTTTGAAGAATCCTATGTCTCTCAGGAAAACCATGACAGGAGTTCGATACGTGGAAGAAAGTTCCTTTCAAAACGTACTGTAAAATTGTGTGTTCTTTAAAATGAGTCTCCTATATGTAAAATACATTGTAGTACACTCTTTTAAACCTACTTACTGTAGTTATCATGTCTGGAATTCAGTTTTTTGGAAGTTATTGGGAGATTCAGATCAACAATACTTGTTCTACAAAGGCATAACCGTTTGTTTTTTATTTTCAGATCTGGTTTATATGGTTTAAGTACCGGTGAATTCTGGCCATATTAAAATGTTTAACATTGAAAATGCAATACAAACTGTATCGTTTATAAAGTAAGCCTTTTGATTTTTATTTCATCTACAATAAAAACTCCTATAATCATCATCATCTTCCTTACCCTTACCCTATCCACAACTCCCTGTCCCTCGTTATGCCCACATCCACTCCCGACACTCTCTTGTTCATTTCCTCCCTATTTTCTGATCTATTCCTTGGTACTGGTATTCACTGATATTCTTTAATATATCTCCTTATATTGAAATATCAATTTGTTACTATTATTATCACTGACTTACCGCAATTATTTGTTGTTTGTTTATAATATTTATTGTACGAGAAAAATTCGGAACATAAAACTTAGTATAAACGAAAAGTAAACATACAATGGCGGACTTATCCCATAAAGGTATCTGTACCAGTCAACCAGCCAAATGATTGATTAATTTTCAGATTTGTCTGATATCTCGGTAACATTGAAGCTATCATCTTCACAGATATTTCCGTGGCAATGTTTCCAAAATATCAGAAAAAAAATCCAAAATAATCGCGGTAATTCTCGTGGCGATAGGTAAATAAAAGCACAGAGGAAAAATTATATGAAGATCAAAATAGTGACAAGTGACAATGACTCATAATTATAGTAAGTTATAATTAAATCATAATCAATTCAAGCTTGAGGATAAACGTCATGTTTGTACAATATGGGGCAAATAAATGTAACCCACCTACAATTTAAAATCTATGTAAGACGGGTCAGTTTTTTATCTGCCCCCGAGTGTTCTTAGCCTCTTAAACACAGAAGTGAAATGTCAAAAATATTAAGACAGCTCATGGCTATTGCCAAAATGACGTCACTGATACTGCCTTTCACAAAAAATGTATTACTCTGCAATCAAATCCTACTTTGCCATGCTTTAAACGACAATTTACTAATTGATATATTTCCTTTCTTATAAGTATTGAAATAATAATAATTTTCTAAAACATTATCGTTGTTTTACATGTGCAAAGTTTGGAAACTATATTACTGGTTGGTTTCGAAGAAATAAATGCATTATCAGCTCCAATTCAAACAAAGAGAACCTATACTAAACATTTGTGTAAAGTAAGTAAAACGTAAAGTTTTATCTGCTGCGCATAGGCTGCGTACAAAAAACTACAAATTTTCCGAGTTATTAAACATTCTTATCTATGATTTACTTGCAATTTATTGCAAAAACAATTTACGATTAATTAAAATAACTATCTAATAACAAAAACAATTATGTAGCTATATTGTGTTCTTTTTAATCACTGCTTTTGACATTGGACTTTCATTGGATTGGATATTTATCTATATTATGATTCTATAGTCTACTCTGAGAGTCTACTACTTACAATGACGCAAGTTTACAACTTACTCGGGCTAGCTCAATCTTAGTGATATTGTCCCTAATATTTATCATATTATATTTATTTATTTATATAGCCTGTCCGGGCAATAGGTGTCCAAAAGCTAAGCAATTCGTAAATGAAATAAGACGCCGCCGCGGAGTATGACTACCGCTCCGGATGGTACCTGACTCAAAGGATTTCCATAGCCATACAAAGAGGTAACACAGCGAGTGTAATAGGAACCTTTGAGTCGGGTACAATTCGGGGTGGCATCTTTGATTAGTTTTCAAATCCAATCTCAAATCCAACTGGTCCTATTCTTCTTAAAAATACTCCCTATGGCCAGTAACGTCTCGGAAGCACCAGATGCCAAAGAAACAACGCTGTGCGCGGTGTAGTGAGTATGGCAATTTCCTCTCATGGAACGAAGAATTTCGTGATGTTAAGCAGTTAGACTTCTTACAGTTGAAATTAATAATACATTGGGGTATCAATTTTCACAAGCAACGATATTTCAAAACAAAGTATGGAAATATGGCTTGTATAGTATAATCGAACAAAAATTACAAAAGAGAATTTACAATGGCTATAATATAGAAGTGGTAGTTAATCGAGAGATTAGTCGAAATAAAACAAACACTTGTTAATGGTACTCGTTTAAATGCCCACTCAAGAGGCGTAAGTGGTCAGCGACTGTTTGGATTTCAGCAAACATGACGCTGGTTGGTGGTCTTCCTTTGTCCCTTCTTGTTACCTTCATCATAACAGGTAAATATAATATTGATATACTTACCTATAAAATCTACTATCTACTAACTAATATCCGCCGTGTGGTTTCCGTTAGAGTAGAATAGGACCACTCCTAGTCTTCCCATGGAGGTCGTAAGAGGCGCTTAGGAAATACAAGCTAAACACAGGTCATAAACATCAATGAGACCTCTCCAACCCGTCTGGCCAGCGAGGAGAGTGTAGGCCAAATCCTCTGTCTACTCTGGCTGTCAAGTATGGCTCCGGTAGTACAGAGAGGGTCATGCTCCTGTAGTGAAGACAAAAAAGACCTGATGATGATGATGATGATGACTTACTAATCTACTAATGTTTTGAGAATTATTGCGGGCTTGATAAATTCAACTTTTGCATGTATTTAACAACAGTAAGCTTGATTTACGCATTATAAAATTAAAAAAAAAGAATAGAAAAGTGAAGACATTTTTGATCGAAACCATTATATGAAACGAGTTCTTTTCATGGGCATTTTTAAATAATTAGATTCAGAAAAACTGAAAATGTTATAAATGCAGAATATTAATAATATACTCCACTTTTAAGTTAAAATAAAAAAAATGTGTTTAACTGAGAATCATAGTCATTAGGAACTGAATAGCAATTGGAAAATAAAGCCGATTTCATAGATGAGTAGTACAAAGAGTTTTTATTGTAAGTTAATTATTAGCTGCTGTAATCAGTTTTACCGAACTATTCAGTACAAACCAAAGACAATATATTATATTGTCTTAAGACAATATATTATATTGTCTTAAGACAATATATTATATTGTCTTAAGACAATATTATTATATTGTCTTTGGTACAAACATACATATTATCACGTATTTTCCCTTGCGGGGTTCCATAGCGCACGTCTATGAGACCTAAAAGCTAAGATTAGCATTTTGGTGGGTGTGTAGGTGGAAAACGAAATCAAAATAGTGATCGGTGCTATCACATACTTATATAATTCGCCCATTCCCACTATCGGTTTTTACGATATGCGGACGAAAAGTAGCTGGTATATTCTACGTTTTGCTCTTCTATCAGATCACCATAGAAGTCATGGAAGACTATTCAGTATTGAGTTTAATTTAGTAATTTTAGATTATTTTTCATCATCAACTGAGACCATTGCGATATTCTAAGCCATAATCTATGACATTAAAACAAAGGTAATAAAGATATAGCCGTGTTGTTTCCGGCAGAGTAGAATAGGACCACTCTAAGTCTTTCCGTGGATGTCGTAAGAGGCGACTTAGGAAATACAAGCTAAACAAAGCTCATAAACACCAATAAGACCTCTCCAACCCGTCTGGCCAGCGAAGAGAGTGTAGGCCAAATCCTCTGTCTGCTCTGGCCAAGTATTGCTCCGGTAGTACAGAGAGGGTCATGCTCCTGCAGTGGAGACTAAAAGACCTGATGATGCTGATTAATAAAGGTAACATCAAAGGAAAAGTTGCCTCACGTTTTGAAATCACTATACAGCGTGTAATATAACCAAAAACGTTCTCGTGAAGGGGTGACTCAGTACGTCAAAATTAACAACTTTTCCTATGGGACCAATGCTGGGAACTGGTAAAAATATAGCAACGTCACATTAACCTATTAAACAACAGTAGTATTTTTGTTTTATTATGGAGTAAGTGACTACTTACTCCATAATAAAAAAAAGTCGAACATCATCTGTGTTTTAGCGTATAGTTAGAGTATATCAATAAAATACTGCTCTCGACCAATTACTATGTAAAGCTGTTTGATAGGGAAAGTGAAGATCGATTCGATAGCCACTTCAGTTACGGAGTGCCAAATAGGGCTTATCGATATGGAGTCAAATGTCTAAATGTGGGTAGAGTGCATTGAATTAGAAAACTATGGAAGCAGCATTGCGCTCAAAAACTGATACCACGCAAAAGTATATTAAAGCGGGCGTGGCTTAAAAGTATATCTATTCGCGAACTAGTCTGCCACGCGCTCCGTGACGGAAGACCGCGTCGATAAAAGCATTTAACGACATATTTTTTGTGAATATCGGCAAAATCTCATGGCGAGCGAGGTGCGCCGCTGTCGCGAACGATGTCTAACTACCTCCGCTATGTTGACACTATAGCGTTCATTAGAAATGTTGGCACCGCCTCGTGACCTTGACGCGGCCAATCGCATACTATCTTCGTCTATGAGTGCGTAAGTTTTTTGTTGTGATTTGTTTGCGTAAATGGGACTGATAATGAATCGTTAGTTGTATGAGAGTTGCGCTTCCATAGTTTTTCTAATTCAATGGTAGAGTGGCTATCGTCAAGATGACGCATTTCGGTTGGGCACTGACTTTAGTGAGTACAAAATCTGAAATATGACAGTCATTTGATTGCAACTCATCAAATCCAAAGGCTGTCATCCGAGTTAGCAAGTAGCCCCGCTGGTTTTACACTAAACTTATTTCCATTTCATCTGCACTCATTTCGGTTGTATTTCCGGCTGTGATACTGCGTGTTTATACAATTTACTTAGTAAAAAGATTTGAAAAAGTTTTTATGACCAGTCGCCTACCTGACTCTAACTATCCTTGGGCTATTTTTTTATTTAGACTATTAGAAATTTGACTTTTTACTTATTTATTCAAATATTGCCAGGGAATTCAAATCACCCACTATTTTCTTTACTGAAAAATCTTGATTTTCCATAGTTGGGAATTCACGGTAACATACATATGTATCAATTGATAGATTTTCCAGATAAATGATCAATTAATTTATTTTAGGATGCACTGCAAAAATCCTTAATGCTCCTAAAAAAGAAAGGTATTTTTTTTTCGCTGGAGATGACGAAACTAAAGTATCAACGATAGATTCACACGAACTGGTCGACGAAGAGTTTATCGAAAACTATACAAGGAACCCAGACAGCAATGGTTATTGGCTGTTCACCAGGTATGATTTTTATGGATAAAATAATATGTTAATAAATTATACATTCCTCTAATTCTTTTCGTGTGTCTGATCATATGGAAGGTCTATATCAATATTATACCTATGGGGCATATCCTTTAAAGCTTATTTCTACCCTTTTTGAAGAAACCCCATCTCGTTGTCTCTCGGGAAAACCATAGCAAAGAGTTTGTTCCTTAACTTTAGCGTACGTGGAAGAAGGGGTAAAAAGGTAAAAAGTGGGTGCACCTGCCCAGAAGTGACAGCAGAACTCCATGTAAAGACGGACTTGCAACTTATAAAGTAGCAGTCTACCCTGGCAGGCCGCCTTTCTGCCCTACAAACAAGTTGAACGCGTCTTTCGTCCACAAATATGCGAGACGTTTGCATGGCCTGAGTAAGATCTGCCATCCGTACTATCATCCGCATAGCAATGAATGCCATCTATGCATAGCATGTCATTGATATGCAGAAGAAACAGTATCGGGAACAAACAGAGCCCTGTAAAACACCAGCATTAATATCTAAGGTGCTAGAATAGCTTCGGTCGACTACTGCTATAATACTTCTTTCAGACAAAAAGCTAGCAATACATTGCAGTCTCTCAGGAAGTCCGTAAGATAGCAATATTTTCGAATCAGTTGGTATTCAAATTTCTATGGCACAACCTATTACTATCCCATACCAACATTAAGTAATCCTTAACTACCAGACATGCTTAATTACCAGAGTGGTTTACTAAAATGACTTCTCTTAATCTAATTTTCAGAAGTAATCCAGTAACTCCACAAATATTGCGTTATAATGACACGCAAACTCTAAAGAATTCAAATTTTCATAAAGATAAGATGGTCGTATTTTTGGTTCATGGATGGAGAGGGAGTTGCGTCAGCAAAGTAAATACGGTGCTAACAGAAGGTACTTGTTTATTTATAATGAAATTGAAAATTTTTTGTAGAAGCCGTAATTTGGTAGGAGTCGTGTAGTTTCTATGATCTAAAATATATCTATACTGAATCACAAAACTTACTTTTATTAGCAGATTCATGCATTCATATCACGATTTTAGTCATATAGGTAAAGACTATGGATATAAGATCCAAAGATAACATTTAATGGAAATGTAGGGTAAAGGCATTATTCAAAATTATGTGATAATAGTGATGGGGTGTTAGCCGTATTACTTATTGATATGATCTTCGATCAATATGATTTATCTATTGTTGCTTATTCCCTCGACTGAAATTTAATGGAAGAGAAGCAACGTAGATGGAACTCCTCATCAACAATATATGCAAGTATATGTTCTTACTTGACGTAGGTAATATTTCGTACCTATAATAACTAAATATTAACTTCACTTACATAATAATATCAAGTCCTGATAAACTATCATTCAACAATTAGTTCAGTGTCAAAATTATTTATATTGTGTCACTAATCTCTTTCAGTGTTTGTTCTACTAATATAAGTGTGTTTATCTCGGAATTATTTGTACAATACTTGTCATTTCTTTAGTTTCTTTGAATGCAGTTAATAAACAAAAAACGAATCGCTATCGCTTGGAATAATGTGAAAATTATAACGATATCCCGTTTATCACTGCATAGAAGTAATACATTTAATAAATTGTTAACCATTATACATCGTCAAATAATGGAAAATTAGTATTTTTTTTTATAAATAGCTAGGTGAAAGCATAACCCTTCAGGCACGTAAAGACCAATACTGGTCTGAGTATCTTTTAGTGTGTTCTTCTCGGCAGTGATCATTCCAAACGTTAATAGTTTATCGATTTAGCAAATATTGAATAAAAATGACGTTCTAAGAGATACATGATATGACTTTGACAAACATTTCATTGGAATATGTATGTTGCTGATATTCAAAGGACATGCTTACAGCTCAAGGTGCTCTCCACCCCGATTGATCTAATACCCCCGTCTTTTTCTTCAGAGCTACCAGATTAGCACCATACAAAATATCAATAACATCCTCCGATATCGCTCTCGATAACATTAAATTTACCAAATTTGCCAGACCGGCCAGAACACCGCTACCCACTTGCCCCTCGAAGTGTTGGGGCAAAATTCCATTTAATCTGACGAAGAACCACTCTTAAAAGACCAACTATTGTACTGTTTTGTTTATAGTCATGATTCTATTATTCTTTGAAAGTATCGAAAATACCTCATTATTTTTTCTTTTAGCGTTCCTGCAACACCAAGATCTTAACGTAATTGTATTTGATTGGAGTGCCATAGCAGCACGAAATTATATGACAGCCAAGAAGGGGTTGATCTCTATGGGGCAAAACTTGGGACAGTTTATCGTTTGGCTGAAGAGTCGTGGTGCTTCGCTTCAGAGAATGCATCTGGTGGGTCACAGTTTCGGAGGACATCTAGTGGGTAACGCGGGTAGATATTTAGGTGGAGAAGTCAGGAGAATAACAGGTATTATGATTGATTGAATAAGATGTACTTAGCCAGCTTTGTGCATATTTAGCTTCTTGTACTTATGTCACAGAATGGATTTAAGTACTAACGCACAGAACGAAAACTCCATTCAAAAGGTTTCTTGCAATTGATACTAGTCGCACGTTAAGCTGGGTCCAAACATGTTCTTTTGTTCGTACCTCCAATTCGTATCAGCGTCGCGATCCAAGAATTCTGGACGCATAATAAAATAGATAATATTTTCGTAATGTGTCTGCAATTACAACGTATTCATACCTGTGCGAAGTGTCGTCGGACTATATCGCCTTTGAACAGAACGAAGAAACCGACTCTCGATAAATCGGAGCGTACTAGTATCCGTATCGAGCGAGACACCCCGTACCATCTTAGCGTACCGAATCCAAACTAGTGTTCGTGGATTTCGACGGCGATACGAGTCGAAGGTACGGTACGGACAAAAAAAACATGTCTGGACCCAGCTACGCGACATCTTTTTTAAGTACGTTAGTATTTGACCTCGTTCTGGGTGGTGACCACATGGTCACGTCAATTATTGAGTTAACAAATGTTTGTTAACTCACACATCACGAGCACGTGTATATAGTTCAAAAGATACAGCCGTGCGACTTACAGAAGGATGGAAAGCGGAGGCTCAGTATTAGAGCCCCGTCGGCACCCTAGTGTACGCAACCCTAATTTAATTTCCTATTATAATTGTCCACGTGTAAAAAAAATATAGCAATGCAATTATTTTTACAGCTTTAGATCCAGCTGGTCCATTGTGGCTTGCAGACTCTGGACGTCTCAATTACAACGACGGACAATACGTTGAAGTTATTCACACCAACACACTCTTACTCGGTTACCATAAAACTCTAGGCGACGCTGATTTTTATCCGAATGGAGGAGTTATCCAGCCAGGGTGTGGAAGTACCGTATGCTCCCATTCTCGAGCTTACGAGTACATGGCTGCTACGATCCTGTACAATCATATAAAGGCGCATAAATGCAGCAGTTTGGTCTATATGCAACTCAATAGATGCAAAGGTGAAATTGAATTAATGGGAAACAGTGAAATGAGAGTTAAAGTGTTAGTAGAACAACATTTTTGTAATATATATTTTTTTATGACATAAGATGGCAAACGAGCAAGCGAGACACCTGATGATAAGCGATCAACGCTGCCAATGGACAACTGCAACACCAGGGTGTGATAGGAGCTTTGCCGGCCTTTCAAGGAGTTGGGGGAGGACATGGGGGTGAAGCCTCCGGCTCTTTCACTCACCGACTGACGCATAGAAGCGGTAAAGTCGTAAACAAATTTTCTGTAAGTGTGGTACTTCCCCGGAAGAGCCGGCTCATTCAAGCTACTGGCAAAAATAAATTTTGCCGGCAGCATGGCTCTACCACAACTGAAATGTTATATGATTTCGTTAAGACATGTTTTGATGACCCTGTGGCCTATGTCAGTGGGTCACGTGGTGGGCATTTATTTACTTTACCGTTACTCGTAGACTTCCAGAGATAGAAAAATTAAGTTAGACTTGAGCAAAAGCATAGGCGTACGATTTGGGTTCGCTGCTCTTTTGCCTATAGAACTACTTAAGGTTTTTGTATGTGTTTAATATTATTTTAAACAAAACATACATACATACAATCATGTCTTTTTTTCCTTTCGTGGTAGACAGAGCCCAAGTCTTAAGTTATAAGCCATGTTTAGCATGTTGGTGGGCATTGGGTGGAAAACGGAATAAAAATAGAATACAAATAGAATATGAGTTGCTAGCCGCATCGCCTACTAATATGATTCCTCAGATTTTCGCCCATTTCCTATAAATGAAAACCATAAGAAATAGCGCGGAATGAAAACCATAAGAAATACTTCAGCGGGTGCCGCGCGATCGAAAAACGTCGCGACTGCGCAAGCCCTTAGGCGATTAAGTAAAAAGATGAAAAGTCTTTTATTTTCATATTTATATTTTTATAAAAAAAATAAGAGCAGGGCGACCTCCGAGATGGAGAAATATTTTCTAGACGTAAAATTTTAATAAATATTTTTTTTTCTAAGGAAAATGTTTTTAGATATCATTAATCATAATATATTTAAATAGTTTTTAAACTTCATATAATGTATCCGTTTCAAATTCTAAAAAGGGGGCAAGGTTCGACCTAAATTAGACAAATACTTTTAATGTATTTAATTAATTCAGCGCATAGAACTAGTGATTTGAAAACACTCGTCTTGAAGAGATTGAACATGAAATTATATTTTGTAGTTTGATCAGCGCCGGCCACACGCGCGCTCTTGCAATCACACTATAGTTGCATTTCACAGTCACGCAATCAAAACGCGCCGTTCATGAGATGCGCGTGGCACTGATAATGGCCGTAGATAGCGAACTGACAATATTATCAAAATATCAAATGCTATACGGTACAGTCCTCGTACCTGCTCTTGAGCTACAAGAACGTTGCCAGCTGCTTTCAAAGAAATATAGACTCGCTTGTTGAAGGTTTTAATTGAATAAAAAAGTCCACCGCTTGCTGATTTCACTCTGGACAAGTTCTTCTTACTACTGTATTCACAACAGATTAAAGTTAAAAGATTTTAGCTCTGTCTGCCTTGTGATGTTAATAAGTTGTAACATTATCATCAATACAGCCGTGAAAAGTCCACTACTGGTCAAAAGTCTGTTTAAAGATACTCTGTTCCATGGGAGGATATAGTCATACTTACACGCTTGTCAGGCGGGTTGGCGAGCGCAGTTTCTTTGGGTTCTTATGCTTCCGATGTTGCTGCCCATTGGAAGCATTTTATAAGGATAGGAATAGGATAGGAATTTGTTGCCGGGCGCGCGTACCCGATGCCATACGTGTGTCGTCTAGGGATAGACTTCGTCGAGCAGCCGGGCGTAACCGAGGTCGTTCTCGATCTAGGAGCCGTTCTCACTCGAACGCCAAATTCGGGGAAAAGGCAGACCGATGTGTAAAGCCTTGTGATTTCGGGTCGGGAAACGTATCGGGCAATCGGTAATGGCGGCCGACGATTGCATCAACAGTGGTCGCTTTGTACATTAAAATAATAAATACCTATACACAAACTTTACAACGTGGTAAATATGGTTAGGAGGCCACACGTGCAACCACCAGACAGGCAGTTGAGGATGAAACCCCAGAGCATTGTAAGTTGTAACAACTTTTAATTAATCGTTCTTTATTTTCAGGCCTGGAATTTACAGAGTGAATACTGAAAAGTCTTGGCCTTATGATGCTAGTAGCAAAACTTTGACTATCAATTAATATGACTTATAAAAAATAAAATCTTCAATTTTGAAAGTGTATAATTTGTTATTAAAATACGTTACTACGGGTTACTGACGTTGTGACATATTAAAATAATGTCTATATCTCATGTATAATTTATATACATGAGATACAACGTATAATTAATACAATTAATCGTTTTATTATAGTATTTAGTTGTGTGCAACCACGGGACAAACGGTTTCTGATCTTTTCGCGATTGTTAAACAATGTGGGAAATGTTGTACCTCCTGTTCTCAAAATATGAAAGGGAACATACTTTCATCGATAATTAAAGTAAGAGTATGATGATTTTGGAATTGTGTTAAAAATAAGTGTAAATATAGTAGGTATTGAAAATATTAATTGTATTGTATTTTAACACGTATTAATCTTAATATATATAAATCTCGTGTCACAATGTTTGTCCTCAATGGACTCCTAAACCAGTTAACCGATTATAATAAAATTCGCACACCATGTGCAGTTCGATCCAACTTGAGAGATAGGATAGTTTTTAACTTATGGCGAAATGAAGTTCGCCGGGGCAGCTAGTACCAATATACAAAAAAAACTTGAAATGTGTGTCAGTGGTTAGAATGAGGTTTGAGATTCTGAGATTCTGACACGCCATAAATCTCATATGTTCAGTCTACTTACTTATCATAAGTCTGAGCAATGAGAACTTAAAAGCTGATTTCAGAGTCACGCGTTTGACCAGCGCCGACAACACGCGCGCGCTTGCAATCACACTTTTTTTTTAAATTGACTATGTAGCTAGCTCCAAATGAGCTTTTACTACTTCACCGGGCGTTTATGCAAACACACTAGATAGTAGTTGCGTTTCATAGTCACGCAGTTCAAACGCGCCGTTCGTAAGACGCGCGCCGGCCGGCCAGTGCTGCCGAAGCGCGCGCTGAATACTCTATTTGCAATGTTTTACGACGTCGCTGTTGCTCTTTTCCATAGATAAACAACTAATCCTGTTATTATATTTGTCTCAATCACGACGACTATACACAGCTGTTCATTGCGAAATGCGCGATACTAAAACTCGTTTCACAGTGCACGCCAGTCAAGCGCGCGCTTGAAACGCGTTGGTCAACGGCGCCTGCCGGTCGCCGGCGTTACTTTTAAATCAACCAAAAGTTTCGGAAGTAAATATTTTAATAAAACATGCCGCTTATAGTTTATTTTTTATTTTTTAAAGTACATCATTACTTATGTAAAAATATATATCACGAAACACAAATATCTATCTTTTTGAAAGAAAGAAAAATTGTTTATTAGCGTCAAATATCATGCTAAGATATAACATTTTTGTAGATTAAGTATTTTAAACTTAACGCTAAACCGATGTCCACTCAGCATGAGTCTAGGCATCTTGCAATACCCCGACGCTGGTCTTCCGGAGAGACCGGCCAATCGAGAAGTACTACTGCGCGCTGCATCGACACGCCGAACCGTGCATATATTAATTTAACAATTATCAATTCAACATATACTTAGATAAAAATGATGATTAATTAAATGGTAAAAATGTAAATATATTGTTTTTAAAAGATGGTTTGCAGTAGGGATTTACTGAACAGAATGCTCAAGAAAGAGAAGAAAGGAAATTGAGTAAATTATACCTATTTATTAAACTTTAAATTATATCTATCTATACAACACAGCACAAGTTAAGTCAATTTCTGCATATTCAAAAGATATTTCTTAAATTTCAATTTAAAAGATTTGACGGTGCGACAGTTCCTAATGGGTGGTGGAATATTATTCCAACACTTCGTGGCACTAATAATTAATAAAAAAATACAGAATTTAGGTAAATATTTATTAGAAAATCTATTTACAATTTAATTATCTTATAACGTACGCAAATTATTCAAATGAACGTCATTTTCCTGAAACAATCAAAATTAACAATAAAAAATTAAATCATAAAATTTAAAAACCCTAAACTTAATAAATAGTTAATAAATCTATGGGAACAAGCCTTAAAAAGTAAAAAAAAAAGCACCAGGTCAACGTGACCGTATTTCAAGATCATAAACTGCAAGAAATTTATTTAATTTGTCATTTAACGATTATACTGGCACGTGTGAAGCACTTAATCGGGTAATCATACGATGGAATGGAAAAATGATGTAATGCATCATTTTTCCATTCCATCATTTTGGAAAAGAGCTGATACTCTTACACTGCTGGACCGATATTTACTAAACAGAACCAACGCAAGGAAACTTGCCTTCTACTTTAAAAAAAAACCGCTTCGAATTTGGTCCATTCGTTTGAGAGGTACGATGACACAGACATCACACACAGACATCGACGTCAAACTTAGAACACCCCTCTTTTTGAGTCGGGGGTTAAAAAGTCAAATTTTTAGGCAAGGTTTTCCCGACTAGATTTTGTGCAACAGAGAATAGGTAATGAAAGTAGGATTCGGCGGAGTTACTGATTGTCATGTATAACTGCATACAGTCTTTACCCTTTATCAACATGATTTTGAACAATAATCACAAGAAAAAAGTACGAGAATTCAGTACCACATTTTTAGCAAAATAAAAGAATTTGTATTTGTATTTTGTATATTAAAGTCGGGTATGTGGTGGAAATACTTACACTGTGTCCCAGGTATCCCTCATATTTTAAACTGACGCGCTCGAGTAAATCCCAAACTCCCCTTTCCCTAATAAACCGGGACCAGTAAACCCCTTTACTTTTATTGAGTAGTGAAAACGCCCATAACCAACTTGGACTGGTCCCACTTGACCCTTATCAAATTTAGAAATAGGCAACTGGTCATTGGGCCAAGTTTTGAGTTGGAATATTAGTCATCTAATCCACTATTAAAACCATGGATTAAAAAAAAGCGTCAGATGAAAATGCTGCGCAAGATTTTTCTTTCGATGAATTCATCGAAAGAAAATCTTGAATTTTTATAGCCTAGCTCCAACCAAGCTGGATTAACTACTGCTTAATAAAACTTACTCTTCTTTTCTTCTTCAACCATGTCCTTAACACAGGTGCGAATAGTCGCTCATCTTCATGCATGTGTCTATCGCCCAAGAGACTGGCAACACATGCCACTGTTATGGTGACCATGCAACCAAATGCCGTCACCCATAGGTACGAAATACGATAAAGATATGGTATTTCACTGAAATAACAGGAAATATATTTAAGATATTTTATTTTCACGACCTAATGATAAGTCTGAGAAACAAAGCGGAGAGGTATGCTTTTACTTACTTATTCATTAATTCCATATTATTTACTGACTCAAAAACATAGGTGCAGTTGTGTGTGAACCTGGCCTTTTCTTCGAATTTAAGAGAACCGCGGGCTTGCGCCAGCTGTGATTGCGCTACTAGCCACCACGCAGATATCAAACCAGTGGTGCCTCCAGCCAAAGCACACTGAAAACAAATTTTACGAATATTTTCGTGTTTGGAACATTTATTCGTCAGGCTATGAATATTATACTAAGAAATAAACATAATTACATGATACAACTACTGATTATAACTAAGAAGATATATATACATACTTAAATGAAATTAAAAATAATAATATAAAAACAAACACACTAGAATAATTTATGATATCTTCGAATGCTTGCACGTGTAGCACGGTGGCAAGAACGCTGGCTGCGATCCCCCAGAAACATGGAACTCAACATGGAATTGTGTCCCTTGAGACCTATAGAAGCCGGCCGGGAGAATGGGTTGAAATCTTAGGAATCATGCCAATATGATGTGGTTAGCAACTCATTATTAATTTGTTTCCGTTTATCATTAACACGCTTACACGCCAAAATTGGCCTTTGGGTCTTGTGGGTTAAAGACATGATAATATGTATGTACGTTTGGAACTCGCTCACAGATCAGAACTGCCAGAGCAATACAAAAAACCAGCCAAGTGCGAGTCGGACTCACGCACGAAGGGTTCCGTGCCGCTTTTATACATAGATAACGGTACGGAGCCCTTCGTGCTGTATGGGAGCCCCCTTAAATATTTATTTTATTATATTTTTTAGTATTTGTTGTTATAGAGGCAACAGAAATATATCATCTGTGAAAATTTCAACTGTCTAACTGTCACGGTTCATGAGATACGGCCTGGTGACAGACGGACAGCGGAGCTACATTAATAGGGTCCCGTTTTTACCCTTTGGGTACAGAACCCTAAGAATGAATGGCTTAGTGAGAGTATTCTCAGTCAGGCGCGAGAGGTCATTTGTTCATGTATCGATATCGTGTAAGTAGATTTTTTCTGGCCCCCGTAGCATGGCTCACTGTCTCCGTTGATAAAAAGACAAAATATCGCGTTTTGCGTCTTTTAACCCAGCGAGCATGGCACACGCGTTAAATAATGTCAAATTTCATTCATAAATACGTTACAAGTCGCGGGGTGCGCGTCTTGCGAGCATGGGTTTGACAGCTCGCGATAGACAAATGCAGGCAAAATCGAGGTTGGTACCTTGAAATCGCATAAATTTATCGGGGTTTAGCAAAGCCTAGATAAAATATGTTTCATACGCATTTCGAACATTAAAGTGATAAAACAATCAAAATATTTTGTTTTGCGTAGTTACAAGCTGTCAGACACCTATAATGAGTATAATATTTTAATGTACAGTACAAAAGCGAATGATTTTTACGAAAATAAAAGCCCGATACTAGTACGCCATCTTGCGTGAGAAACGAAAACTCAAACGGAAAGAACCATTTTACCGACAGATTAATGACAGATGTGTACTGTCAGTGTAAAGTGGTTGTTTGCGTTTGATTGGTACACGATTTACATTCCGTTATTTCCATATTGAATAAAAATAAACCCAAATATATTTAGTTTTTAAGTAAATATCACTAGGTATTTTATAAATTATGTCTAATACGTTCGTTTTCTTTAATCATACGAGGATTTAATTTTTTATTTGTAGTTTCGTGTTTGAAATATGAATAATGTTTCTAGACTGCATGCGTGCTACGAATCGTATGAGATAAATACTACGTTTTCATTGGTGGGCTTCGATAAATTTTAAGTAGGCTGCTTTTTTATCTATCTTTGGCGTGAGCTGTAGATAGTAACCATGCTACGGGGGCTGATATTGCTACATAAAATAATCATGTAGCAATATCAGGAGTCAGGACTGACTATGAAGACTGTTATTAACCATACTATAATTTGTACCACTTACATTTGAATTTACAAAAGGCAAAAATATGCCCATGAGAAAAATGCCAGCTAGGGGTCCCATTGATGCAGAAGAAAGACTCATGGCGAGCTGCAGCACGGAACCCAATTTTTCTACGACGAACACCAGACCTGATAATAAAAAAAAACTAAATATCGTTCCACACTGTTTAAAATGAGGGTTCGGCTCAGCACGTAAATACGAACAACTTTTTCTATGGGGCCAATGCTGGGAATTATTCCCTAATATCCGAAACTTACATACATACGAAAGTGCACAAAAGAAACTGAAATACATACATACCTACAGCCACTGCCTAATTTTACAGGGAACGTCAAAATTTTTTGAGAGTATAGATATGATATCAGAAAAAAATGCAAAATCTTCTTCTGTACTAATATTATAAAGGGGACCGCTTTAATTATTTGTTTGTCTTCATTGAATGGGCTCTGAACCTCCAGGATAGATTGAAAATATTCTTTCACCATTAGAATCCTGCATGAACATAGGTAAGCGAATTAAATACCTATATCTTCTCGTGCGGAGCCGAGGCGGGCAGCGAGTAAGAAATAAATACAATCGATACTAACCTACACAAATAACTCCTAGGATGACAACAACAGCTCTTACAAGTATTTGTGTTTGTTTGTGTGTCAATTTCATGAAGAACGGCTTCCAGAAATCTTCTAATACTACTGCTGACATAGAATTTAGTCCAGTCGATAAGGAACTACAAGTAAAAAGAAATTTAAGTGTCTTCAAGCTTGTCCTAAACAAATATAAATGTTGGTAAAGTATAAGTGGACTATTTAAATTGATTAAGTACCGCAGAATATACAACGTATAAAAAATGAGCGTAACAATACGAGTACTTAATTAAGGGTCCGTACTACCTCACACTGCATGCAAAGGCATGATTGACTGTTATATCAATAATAATTAAATACTCAAGTTGAAATAAAAATGCAGCAAAGTTCAGGACTAACTCTGGTAACTATATGACTCATAAACACGATTGCGTTAAATTTTCTCGATAGAAAATATTGCAAAGTTGCCTCCAAATCACGTCTAATTTACTCGGTATATAGTATTAATCACCAAATACATTAAAATTAACCTTGAAACTTTTGATTATTATTGCATTACAGATAAGGCAGCCATCATATGTTTTTCTTTTTCGAATAACCCTTAAATATTCCTAAAAAACTAAAATATCCAAAGTAGCCAACGCGTTTAGACCATCCTCGTTTGTATCGCCACGCCGCGCCGCCTGGCATATAGCGGGCTCTTAAGGGGCAGTTCATGACATTGAACAACTTTCCCCAGGACCGTGTGAAGTAAAGAAGAAAAAGCCGGGAAGCGGACCCCAAGATCTGAGATCCAAGAGCATTCCAGCTGAGGATACAACTGGAAATACTCAGATAAGAGAGAAAGAGAGAGAGAGAGAGAGAGAGAGAGAGATTAAATTTAATTAGATGGAAATACATTTAGGCAAATTCTTTTTCAACTTAAAATAAAACATTACCTTAGTGCAGCGCTAAATACTCCAGCAACGAAGATACCCGGCATCCCTTTCCATTCAGATAAAAGATCCATGACCAGTAAGGGCAGGATCTGGTCTTTAGCTAGAGCTAATTTAGAATTGAGGGGATCGCAGTCATAATATCTGGCGAAAGCCACCAGACCGCTGTATGCGCAGATAAGGACGATGAATGTGATGCCGCATAGAAATCCCCAGACTGCCCTAAAATATAAACAATGTTTTTGATGTAAAATGAACAACTTTTTACTTTGAGACAATTTACTTTGCGTGATTCCGCCACCAGTTAGTTTGCAACTATTGCTGGCCAGCGCCCACCCACTACTGTTAGTCCCTTCATGCCCGCCACCAATAGTTGATGCATGCAACCCTGGTCGATACTGCTGCATCTGTTGAGGCTGCAGCAATGTTGGCCGTCGTGCTCGCGACACGTGTTTCGCCTCTACACGAGGCATCTTCAGGCAGTGAAACCTAGATGTTGATCGTTAGAATGACAAGCAACGAATGTTTTTAACTATCTTTGAACAACTTTTCCTATGGGACCAATGCTGGTAACTCCGAAATAAGAAACAACGGGTTGCACTCCTGGAGCGCCGGCAGAAGTAAAAACGGTCACGTGCCCGTCTTACGAATTTTCGATCAACTCACGTGAACTGACGCGAGTTTAATTTTTTTTACCCATACGCCGCTAAAGAAGTTTTCACTTTAAATAGTCATTTTCATACAAAAGTGTTTGGCCGGCCCGGCAGTTAGTATGAAAATAAAAAAAAAACGAGTTCCCAACATTGGTTCATTGGTAGTAAAGTTGTTGACGGACTGAGTCACCCCTTCACGGGAACGTCGTTGGTTATGTTACATGCTGTATGTATATCCTTACTATAATATTATAAATGCGAAAGTGAGTTTGTTTGTTTGTTTGTTACGCTTTCACGCCCTAACTACTGAACCGATCATCATGAAATTTTGCATACAAGTTCTCTTGAGTACGGAGAAGGACATAGACTACCTTTTATCCCGGGAAAAGGTACTATTCCCGAGGGCTCGCCATTGACGCGGGCGGAGCCGCGGGCGAAAGCTAGTTATTGTATAATTTATCCCATAGAAATGTATGAGGAAGTAAATGGTCGTCATATTTCACGCTTTTTACAGTTTCAGTCACTTTGTACAATCTAACAAATTATCATCATCATTTCGAGTAGGTGTCACGGTCAATCGTCCATGCACATCCTGGTGTCAGAGTTCTTCGGAACCGCCTCTCGGCCTCTGACGTGGTTTCTTTAACGACTACCAGGTGGCAGCCGGGACCGACGGCTTAACGTGCCTTCCGAAGCACGGAATCATCTTTATTATCAGACAATCAGGTGATTCAAGCCTTTAAGAATTTTTTAAATCATCATATATCAGCCGCAAGAATTCCGCTGCTGGAGTATTATGACTCCCCCAATGTTTTCCAGAATGACCGGTGGAAGCGACCTGTATCCAGCGCCTCCCTGCGACCTTTGTCAGGTCGTCCGACCACCTGGTCGGTGGGTGTCCGACACTGCGCTTGCCGCTACGTGGTCGCCATTCCAAAACCTTTCTGCCCCATCGGCCATCGGTTCTACGCGCTATGTGCCCCGCCCACTGCCACTTCAAAGAACTAATCCACTGAGTTATGTCGGTGACTTTTGTTCTTCTACGGATCTCCTCATTTCTGATTGGGTCTCGTAGAGAAACACCGAGCATAGCCCTCTCCATAGCTCTTTGGTTGTTTTTTTTTAAATACTACTATACTATCTACAAGTAGTGGCCAAGTATGGCCCTAGTAGTACAGAGGGTCGTGCTCCTGTAGTGGAGACTAAAAAGGACCTGATGATGATGATGATACTATCTACAAGATAAATACTACGGCAACTAAAGCGCTACCTTTAAAGTGAATTAACTTACCTTTTGGACTGTTTTAAGTCAGGCAAAGATAGGAATCTCTGCATCATTGCCTGATTAACAGCAATATTACCAATCCAGTAGAACATTGAGCCAATGGATACCGACCACATCGAATGTCTTTCAGTCAAGTCAAAAGTGAGCCTGTAATAGACAATTGCTCCGTTAGACAAGCTTCCTTCCTTCATTATGCGAATCGCTAAAGAATGGAACATGACGGTGTTTCGTCGTCTGCGTCGCTGTTTCTCTAAAAGTGGTATTAGGTAAGGTACTAACTAGTCAATAAATTATAATCACATATTTTTAAAAATTTTAATAATCTCATTTAGTATTGATTATTTATAACCGACTTAAAAAGGGAGTTAGTTTTCGATTCAACTATTTTTTTTCATTGTTTTCTTATGCATATATGTTTATTATTTTATCTTTATGGTTAAATACATTATTACTGCGTCGTTTATTAACCGATTTGTAAATATTTTTAAAGAGGATAACTCCTAAATGGTTTCTTATTTTTTTTATCGAAATTGTTCCTTTGGTTTAAGTCGATTTTTTTTCTGTGGAGGGAGTTAGAATTACCTGCGTTATCGACTGTCTTTGCGGATTGACGATAGTACGCCAGGAGAGACCAATAGTAATTCAAGGCTGCTTTTTCATTCAATAAAAATGAAAATTATTTGAATTCGATCTAAAGGTGGTTCCACACAGTTATATAACTTTCTAAAACAATGTATAACTCGATAACATTCTTGATAATCTATAATGTCTAATCTGCTGTGTAGGAGCACCATTAGAGCGATCATGAGTTTGACAAAGATAAGTCAAGAAGAGATCGAGTGCAACCCCGTGGTACATAGAGCCTACTTACGGCGGAAATTCTATACGGCTTGTGTTCCAATTTCTAGAAATAACTTCATCAAATCCACCCACGATGATCGTACCCTTTATGACAACAAGGATCATGGCTCCCACCATGATTACTGTTTGAATTACGTCTGTCCATACTACTGCTTTAAGGCCCCCCTAAAAACATTCCAGAATTTTACATGTGATCGTTGTTAATTTAAAATTATTTTCCTCATAATACATTTTCAAACCACTTAGGCTTTGGAAGAAACAGTGGAACGAATTAAAAACGGAAGATACTTTCATACGTTTATTACTACTGGGTCTGTGAGCTGTAGATTTTATTAAAATTTATGACAGGTAAGTTGAAAAAAAGAAATCGACAAAAATTCTATGTCATTCTCGAATATTCGCACAAATTATATGAGGATCGGTTGAGAAATGTTCCCTGCAGTGGAGAACAGCCGGACGTCTAGACATACGAAAGGTTTTTGTTTGCAAGCTGAAGCAGAGATGCTTCGCTCGCGCTTTTCACTAGCTCGGTCAATTATCTAATACTACAGCAATTAGACAATGTGTGTGTGTTGAGCACGGTAAAAATTCACCAATAGAATTTCAGAGCGAAAATTTCGAAATTTTTCTGTTGGTGGATTTTTACCTCGCTCATCGCTCCATCACCTCGGTCCGCTCCGGTGGACAGGCTACCTTAGGCGGTCACCATGATTAAAGTGAATCAAGGGAAAAATATTTTCTATTTTACATAACTTGTAATGCTTACCAAACACGTGTAAAAAATGCACACAAAACATACTATTGGAGTCACAATATGAATGTTCACACCAGTTACTGAAAAAAAAAGTTATTTGTGAAAAGTTGGTAGCATTCGACAAAACAGTTCTCTTATCAGGCAAACTGTTTAAAAATTATTCTGTAATTTTAAAAATTTGTACCTTGATTGAAAGCCAGGGCTGGAACATAAATGACTATTGGCAACCATGCTATCTGAAAAGAAATATTCATTCTTAATTATTAAATAACTGGTCATCCTTTCTTTGTCCTTTTCTGTGTCGGCGTACTGTCTTTTCCTTCTCACACACCATCCATCCATCTTTTTAGGTCTTATTCATTCAACGAAGAAAACGTATAAGCCGTCTTCCATTCTAATTGTAAATCTAAGTATATTACATTTGGCATCACGAAAAATGAGAGCTCTTACTGGAGCAAACACCTAAAAAACTTTAGGCTTTATTATACTATGCAGTATGCAGAGCAATATAAAGACTTGTGAATATAAAGGTGATAATTCTATGCATTACTGCCTTTAAAAAAAGCGTCTCATAATTGGTGGGGCCAAATTGGTAGTTCGAGGAGGTTTCTATTCTTTTTCGTTTACTGGTCTTATCCTTACCTCTATACTTATTACCTCTACATTCAAAGCCTTTTCTGGAAATGAGTGGTAAAAGCTATTTATTATCTTCTCGTCTCATTCACTTCTTATCTTTTACCTAACGTTCAAACTTCCTTTTACGTAAACATTTCATATCCAGTACTTTCGCGTCACTCAACACATCCTTATTTTAGAAAAAATATTTGATTAAAAGCAAGTATAATAATAATAATATAAAGATATAGTAGAGAGTATAACGAAGTGTACTCACCAAATAAACACTAAATATGACAGACCCAAAAACTCTTAGACGCTTATCATAACGGAGTTCCAAATACTGAAAAGAGGAAAAGACAATCAAAGAAAAGCCATAATTTACGTCGTCTCCTCCATCCCTGAGATATTTGTACCATCAGGTACCTAAATAAGTAGTTGTGAACCAGTAAAAAGGGTGAGTAGAATAGATAATCTTCAAAAAAGTCTTCTATACTGTTTTGGGAGATAAGAAAAAACGTAGAAATTATGGAAAGTACTGCTTCTCTTCTTCTCTGCGATGCGAGTAGCACCCATATTTTACTCTTGTTTTCCACGTATACGCCTTAACAACATGCTAAACATGGCCTTTGGACCTTATAGCTTGAGGCTCTGTCTACTCCTATGGGTTAAGACGTGATAAAATGTTTGTATGTATTCTATTGGATGCGCATTGTCGGCCCCTTTGCGTGATTACTGATGTCCATAAATCCTTACTTCCTTACTAATATTATAAGGGTGCTAATTAAACAGTATTCTTTTTATTAGCATTATCCGCCTCTAAAAATGTATGTTGCCTTCTAAATTACTAAGTCAGCCACAATTAACGAGCATCCAAATAATACCATCTTAGCCACTAGTTATCTTCTATGTAAGCCACTCTAAATACAAGTCAGCATGATGGTTATTATTTAGCATCTAAATTTGTAACTTGCATTCTAACAGTAAACTTCTAAAATACTAATATTTGACATTAAAAATATATTTATTTAGCTTCTATTTTTTTAACTCAGCATGTTTAGAATGTAACTTATCCCAAAATAATTGATCGTCAATATTAAGCTAAAATTGTTATCAAATAGTATATTATGGTCACTAATATTACCAGTAGCTATTGAGGAGAGACAAAATAAGACATTATTTTTGAAAAAAAAATGTTTATTAAATTACCATAATTTTACTAATAGTAATAGTAGGAGAGCTGGTACAAATTTTTGGGCAAGTATTTGAAGCAAGCTGAAAACTTGTCACATACCTCTCCTATTATACCCCAACACGGAACTGCAGACCTAATTTTTTGGCAGCGTGGCAGGTAGAAAGTCCCACCAAAATAGTACTCTATTAAAATTTCAACCTGCCTCAAATTGTTTTCTATATTTTTTTGCTAATTTTTTTGCACGCATCTGGTAATGTTAAAGCCCCGACTAAATCGTCTGGCTTATATTTTTACTAGCTTTCGCCCGCGGCTCCGCCCGCGTCTATCCCTCGGGAACAGTACTTTTTCCCGGGATAAAAGGTAGCCTATGTCCTTCTCCGTACCCCAGATAACGTGTATGCAAAATTTCATGATGATCGGTTCAGTAGTTACAACGTGAAAGCGTAACAAACAAACAAACAAACAAATAAACAAACAAACAAACTCACTTTCGCATTTATAATATTAGTTAGGATACATAAAACAAAAAATTGAATATTGCCACAAATATTTATATTTTTGGTAATGAAAAAAGAATGTTTAAAAAAAAAATAGGGGTTGATTTAGTTCCGCTACTCACCAGCCAGGTCTGTAGTTCCGTGTTGGGGTAGAGGTATGTGACATTTTTTCAACTTGCTTCAAATACCTACCTACCCAAAAATTGGTATCAGCTCTCCTGCCTATCGATACATGAATCACGCCATATCATGTAGTGGCTATTTTTACGATAAAAGAATATGATGTATTATTTTACATGCTAAGTTATAATAAATGATGCTGCCTGTAGAAGCTTGAATTATATTTTTTTGAGGACATAGTTTTGATGCTGTAAAAAGGAAAATGGTGACGAAATATAAAATCCGTGGCCGAGTTAGTAAATTAGGTGGCAACGTATAAATAAGAAGGACAAGTCATAATAATTGATGATCTTTATTTGACGCTTTCTATAGAATATTTAGTTGGCGGTGTAAAAAAGACGAATTCGTTTATTAGAGGCTATGTCATTTTCCCGTTGCTTAGTTATGAAATTAGAAGTTTGCTCACGTAGCCAATAAATAATTTTGTGGCTTGATTTATTATTTCCCATATTATAAATGCGAAAGTGAGTTTGTTTGTTTGTTACGCTTTTACGCCGTAACTACTGAACCGATCATCATCAAATTTTGCATACAATATCTCTGGGGTACGGAGAAGGACATAGGCTACCTTTTATCCCGAGAAAAAGCACTATTCCCAAGGGATCGACATTGGCGCAGAGCCGCAGGCGAAAGCTAGTAAAACAATAAATAAAGCTTCATATGTTATTCTGCCTGTTGTTTAATTATCCGGCTACTGTTCACTACACGTTATAGTTCCAATATAAACTTTTTAAGGCTCTCCTTCCTAAATTTTTCCCCCTCATCGGAGCATTTATCAGCTTTCAACCTCAGCTATGGAAAAAAAAAACTTTGAACCCCTTTTTATAAAAATTCCGTACGGAGGAGTACGGAATTTCGCGCACTTATAGTTTAATAGCTTTCGCCCGAGGCTCCGCCCGCGTCACTGTCGATCCCTCGGGAACAGTACTTTTTTACCCGGGATAAAATATACCCTATGTCCTTCTCCGTATCCCAGATAACGTGTAACAAAATTTCATGATGAACGGTTCAGTAGTTTCAACGTGAAAGTGTAACAAACAAACAAACTCACTTTCGCATTTATAATATTAGTTAGGATTAGGATATACAGGTTGATACAATTTTTTCTATTAAGATCCAATCGACTGGGTCCACTGGGCGACCACTAGTATCATAAAACAAAGTCGAGTTAATTACACTATTTATAACTCAAGATCGGCTAGACAGATTTTTATGAAATTTGGTATGGAAGTAGCTGACATCTTGGATTAACGGCTACTTTTATCTGACTACCTAAAAACTGGCGGTACGAAGTTCGCCGGGTCAGGTAGTAGATATGAAATACAATACTCTCACGACTACTTTGTAAGAGGTGCTGGGAATCAAAGCTGGGTGCTGGGAAAGCTACTCCTGAAATTGAATGTACGATTACCTCGTAAGCAGACGTCAGTTTCAGCTCGTGTAGTACTGGGAGGAAAGTATGGAAGATGATCACTGACATTAGAACAGCTCCCGTCAAGAAAAACAGGTATGCTGTCCCATAGATGTACATCTCCGTTGGCGTACCAAGTAGTGATATGCCAGAGATGAAACTGTAAAAAAATAAAAAAAATATATTTTTAAGGGTTCTGTATCTCAAAAGGAAAAAACGGAACCCTTCTAGGATCACTTGGTCGTCCGTCTGTCTGTCTGTCTGACCCTTTTTCTCAGGAACGCGTAGAGGTATCAAGCTGAAATTTACATCAAATACTCAGGTCTATTGTCCTTTGGAGCTGTGAAAAAATCAAACTTCTAAACCAACGCAATCAAAAGATACAGTCGGTTACATTTTCGTGTTTTTTCGACATTCGCAAGGGAATCAAAACCTACAGGGTACTACTACCCAGGAACTCAGAATCTTGAAATTTGGTATGAAGCAACGTCTTATAGCACAGATAAAGGAAAAATTACGAAAAGCATACATTTTTAGTTACATTATATAATAAAAATATTTTTAATAATTTTTGACACTCGCAAGTGAATCGAAACTTACAGGGTACTTCCCGTGATCACATAATCATGAAATTTGGTACGAAGCAACGTCTTATAGCACAGATAAAGGAAAAAAAATTTTTTTAAATTAATTCAAACTAAATATAATAATGTACGGAACCCTTAGTCCGCGAGTCCGACTCGCACTTGGCCGGTTTTTTTATAAATGACTCAGTAGAGTAATACGGTTCGATTCTTTAAATTTATTGTGATACCTCTCTTTTTCTTGTCGTCGTCGTCGTCCCCACTATTAATTCCCCATGGTGACCTCACTGCCATGTGGGTTAAGCATTCCCTGCTTTTCTCTTGTATATGTTTAGTTATGTATTTCAGTAATAAACACATAATTTTGGTAAAAGTGGCAATTTTCGGTTTCTGTCCGTCTATTACAGGCCTGTACCTACTGTACTGAAATATAGAGACTTTAATTTTTTTAATTTAATGTGTATGTCTATTGCCTATTAAACAAATAGAATATTAATTATGAGGGGCAACTATACAAAATTGATATTACATGGTGGCATGGAATCCTTCGTAAAACTATCTCAATTACTGAATTCTAACACGTCATCAGTGATTGAGGGTGTTTTCATATCATGCTGTTTTACGTCACAGAATTATTTGTTTATTAACGACTACAAAAAACATAATTGCTAGATAACGAATGATAAAAGAAATACGACGAAGACGGCAAATACGATCGAAGCCGTGATAATGATTAACGAATGGGTTTTTACATAACTGTCAAAATCTTTTTAGAATTTACAGTATATAAATAATCCTCTGTCCGATCCTTAAAAGGTGATTCAGCACGTTAACATGAACAATTTTTTTTTTTCTATGGGACCAATGCAGATAACTCAATTTTTTTTACCTTTCCATACAATTTTATCTTGCGGCCGAACATTTTTGTTTGGAAATGTTAATTTTTTTGAGTCCCAGCTTTGATCCCATAGGAAACGTTATATTGACGGGCTGAATCACCTCTTCAAGGATCGGACAGGATTTTCTTTCTTACTGTATTAATATAAGTACTCGTATGTGAATTTCTTAACTCCATCATAAGTTCCAAACGCTTGAACAAAACTAAATATGTGAGGTATAGTTACAGTCCTTGTCTTATCCCAAGTGTTATAGGCTATATTTTTTCACAGGGTAGTCGTGTTTTATTATTTGAGAAATATATATCTATAGGCTTCCGAAGACTATTTTAAGGGGTTGTTATTTTCTTTTTATTTGACACCATAATTTGTCTGTTCGTGAAAATAAACTACGACAAGAATAAAATAAGACCCTAATATTAAAAAAGTACTTACTTTAAGATTTTGATACTTTTCTTAACGTAGGATTTTAATTCTTTGGTCTAATTTTACTTTATCATTTGTGTTTGTAGTCTTTTTTAAAGGGGATACATAAATTTTTCAGTGCTGCCCTCATCTCTATCTCTTCTCTACATCTACAAACATCAATTGCTTTTCGTTTGTCTCGCTAAACCCGCTTTAGGTGGTTTTGGTTTTGAAATATGTTTGTCGTAGGCCAGGAAAGGTTAAAAATTTTAAAATTTTGACAAAAAAACCGGCCAAGTGCGAGTCGGACTAGCGCACCAAAAGTTCCGTATCTATCATAAGTTTAAAATTGTTAAAAATATTTTTATTTTAATGATGTAACTATTAATTTACGCTTATCGAAATTTTTCCTTTATCTGTATTAAAAGATGTTGCTTCGTACATTGCAAATGTCTTAACGTAAATTTCAAGATTCTGAGTTCACGGGAAGTACCCTGTAGGTTTTGATTACCTTGCGAATGTCGAAAATTTGCGGCATAAACGGCTTTATCATTTAATTGCATTGGCATAGATGTTTGATTTTTTACAGCTCCAAGGGACAGTAAACCTGAGTATTTGATATGAATTTCAGCTTGATACCTCCACGCGTTCTTGAGAAAAAGGTTCTTGACAAACAGACAGACAGACGGACAACAAAGTGATCCTATAAGGGTTCTGTTTTGTCTTTTTGAGGTACGGAATCCTAAAAATACATATAAGATTTCTATCAGCTTTGATATCTACTTGAGTTCTTATTTTAGTCATGAAGAAAATAAACATAGAGAGAAGTTAAGAATAGTGTTAAGTTTAAAAAAATATTAAAGTTCGTAGGTTTTACTTCATACCTTGCAACCAGAGAAAAGCAGACAGGAACCAGCTTCATATTTCTTCCACCCATCAAGTAATCCTGGGTGGACTTTTGTTTTTCAACAAACCCAAAATATATGCCTATACCCCCACAAATCGTTAACATCACAACGAACACTGAGTAATCTATCCATGAGAAATGCTGAAACGATCTCCTCACAACCGCGACATCAACTTTTTCGTCTTCATACATTTTTGTTATTTTTCTGCCCGTTTTGTTAATATCAGTGAAGTATTTAACACTTCTCTCGGCAAATCATAATAGAACAGACATCGCAATAGGGTTACATACTTTATAGTGTCTGGAAGTGTGTGGGTCTCGGCTACTACTAGTTTCAAGTGACCCTGCCTCGAACCAATTTTTCAATTGTCAAGATTTTCCTACGCATCTTCAACGCTGGAGCTATTTTGGTCGCAAGAACTCATTTCCTTTGTAGACTTAAAATACCTAGCTCGTGATATTGTTACTATGAGTAGATTGCGGGTTTTAACTCGAGAGAATTTCATAAACGACCTTCGAGAATAATTATACTTAAACTATAGTATCTGTGATAATATATATACTACCTATAATATATGATTATCGAAGTATTAGAGTTACATTCTTTACATCACCATCATAATTTCGTGTAGGTGACACCGACTATGCAATCCCTGGTGTCAGAGTTTTCCGGAACCGCCTCTCAGCCTCTGATGAACGACTACCAGATGGCAGCCAGGACCAACGGGTTAACGTGCCTTCCGAAGCACGGAATCCTCTTTATTATCATCTTTACTATCTATCTTCATTATATAGACAATCAGGTAATTCAAGCCTGCAATGTCCTAACCAAACTGGAAACAACTAAACAAAGTATGCTTCCCGTGGGAATCGAACCCACAACCCCCGGGCCTACAGTCAAACGCATTAACCACTGGACCACGGAGGCAGTTTACATTCTTTACATATGTATTTGTATATATTGTATCTTTAAATATAATAAAAAATATCTTACAGATTCCTTCTTCACTTTATATAGGTATAATTTCATCAAAATCTTTATTGACGTTAGTTAAAGGATGGATTATTACATTAATGGATGGATGGATTCTTCGAAGGTAATTATTGTTTATATATTTACATCATATGTATGTTTTGATAGCAAAAAGGAATGCCTAATGAGGCATTTGTCTCCTATCAAGTGAGATGGGATACAAATGTCTTATACAGCATTTAGTAAAAAAAAAAACTATTTTTTGCGTAGTGAATAACAAAAACCTTTCATTCAGTCACTTATCAGATTTACTTATTCGTATGATTTATGTATCACGTCACGAAACATTGACGTACTTTATCATTGTTTATTCAAAGAGATTTAAATTAACGAAAAAACAAAAACAAGTGATAAGTAATGCAATGTATGTAATTTTAAATTTAGGCAGAAGTTAATCACTTCTAACGATACCCGTATTTGAGATGTTATCCAAACCAATTATTAAAAATTGAGAATCGAACTCTGGCCCCTCACCTGGTCATCAAACTGCTTTGTGACATAAGTACGTCACAGAGCAGTTTAATGAAATTAAATGGTACCTATTGGGAAGTAAACGCCTTCAAATAAAAATAAAAAAAAACCACATCGGTCCAGGAGTCTTCAAACTTTTTGTCTTTACATAGTATATAATATAATGAAGTTGTTTCCACAGTCTGTTCGCTTCCATCTTTTAAACTAACTCAACGGATTTTGATGCAGTTTTTAGAAATGGGTAGACTGATTCAAACGAAGGATTATATGTTTAATTTACTGCCACATATAAGTATATACATTGCACAGTAATGTGACCAAATCATCATCATTCATTATCATTTCAGTCGTAAGAAGTCAAGGATTTTTCTTCCACGGGAGGATATTAATTGATTTTAGATAAAAGTATGTTTTATCACGCTTAGCAGGCGGGATGGCGAGCGCAGTTTCTTTGGCTTCTTGTACTTCCGAAGCTGCTGCTCGGAAGCATATTTATAAGCTGGGGAAGGATAGGAATTTGTTGGATTTGGGAGGAAGATTAGGTATGGGATATTAATCACTCAGATTCGATGAATTCGTTTTTTTCATTGCCATACCTTTGGAGGTATGACAATGAAAAGACCACAGGACAGGTAGTTGAGGATGACACCCCTGACCAATAATATCTTCTATGCACATCTATTCCGGACGGCTATTATTGGTAAGTTTCTCTCAATTGTTATCGGCATTTAGTCCTTTCTTTGCTTACCTCTCTACATCGTACGGCTAAAATAATCGCCAACCAATATAGCGCAAAGTGCATCACTGTATTGGAAATGTCATATTGTATTATGATAATAATTATGACTCTCTAATAATGAGTTTTTTTTTAATTTAACGTTTTTATATAGCAATTCAATGGTCGGTATATTTTTAAAATTGAAAATATGTGATGAAAAAGAACTCGGCCGCAGGTAGGATTTGAACCACGTTAAAAATACGAGTAATATTATAATTATTGAGACAAGTTCGCCAGTTTACACGGTTTCTAACTATCTTTCTAATATCTTTGTAATGTAATATCCATAAGTGAGTATAATCCCTAATTATCTTGATGGATTAACGGTATTATGAACCACGTGAGGGATTATTGGTGACAAATGAAAATGCGGTAATTTCGTGCAGTTATTCTTCAGATATGGCCATATTAACTGCCCTGACCTTCGCTCTGTTTGTTGGACTGGCTGTTGGTGAGTAACTATAATTTTCTATGTAGCTTAAATATTGACTTTTGAAATGAATAACGCAAGTGCCAGATATTTTGCTGCCTCTGCCTGAATGATTTTTCGTTGAAGGGAAATGATTTTTGCTATAAAAAAATTGACATAAATTCTTAATCATTGTAGCTATCGTAGGTGTTCACATTTATAAGAATTCAATTGTCTATCTGTCCTTACATTGTGCATGGCGTACAAATTAATTATTGTATTGGAGAATATTAATTTTATCTTCCGATACATTGTACTTATAATAAGTAGTAATTATCTAAGGAAGCACAATCATCATTATAAGCATTATCATCATCTTCATTTTAACCGTAAGAACTTCACTACTAGACAAAGGCCTCTTCCAAAGATTCTTCGTTCCATTGGAGGATATTGCCATACTCACCGCGCTTGGTAGTCGGGTTGGCGAGCGCAAATTTTTGGCTTTTTGTGCTTTCGATGAGGTTAGACAATATAAGATATTAAATATGAATTATTTCAGTACAAAGGAGCTAGCCCTATTTGATATAATTCGCCCGCGGATCAACTCGTGAGAGTTCCCTAAGCGGGAAGAGATGGCAGACTGACTACTTTCGCATTTACTATAGTATTTTAAAGAGTAGTATCGATTTTGTTTAAAATCATAAATTAACAGTAATGTTCGACTATATTTACAGGTTTACCAACACAACCCAAAATATTAAGAAAACTAGACTCAGGTCTCCGATACCAATATGCTACAGATGCAGTAGGAAACAGTCACCTAGTAGACTTGTGGGTCAGTCTAGATGATATATCTGAGTCTGCAAGGTTTGATCCGGCTGTATCCAATGAGTACCATTTGTTTACCAGGTAAATGAAAAGTGTTAAGTGAAAAGTTTTCTACGAGATCAATGCTGGGAAATAAAAAAAAAAACGACATTCCCATACAAACTGGCCGGGTGGCGGAATTTTTTTGTATGGAAATGACGAATTTTTTTTGAGTTCCCAGCATTGGTCCCATAGAAAAAGTTGTTCATATTGATGGTCTGAGTTACCCCTTTTAACCCAAAACGATCAAAATTTCACCATGTATAATAAGTCTCCATTTCAGAAGTTGTTTCGTATGTCCATCTGTCCGTGGTGTGAGCAAGAGAATTTTTTGTCCATTTAGAATTTGTAATCACCCGGAGAAATGAGCAAAAACAACTAGAGAATGGGTTCCTATGGCCTGGCGACGACGGGAACGAGGACGCCCAAAAAGAAGAAGATGGGCAGAGGACTTGACGGCACATTATAAAAAATAGAAAATGGATAAAAAATGGATTGCCTTTGCCCAACAATGGGGCACTATATGCTAAGAAAAAGAAAGTTTTTGGAATAGTGTGATAAAACTCGCGAGGTTCTACCGCTCTCAAACACACTCGTTTAAGAAGCAATAGGTCTTCTTGCTCCTTCTGCAACATGAAAATAACTTCATCATCCATTCTTTTGCGACTCGCTTTTGATATAACTATATTTGTATTGTTATTTCAGACAAAACTCTAGTGTGAGTCAACCTTTAGTTCAAAACGCCGCGTTACTGCAGCAGACCAACTTCAACAGCAATAGGAGGACGGTTGTCCTGATCCATGGTTGGAGGGCCAATGTACTCGCTGATTCGAATGTTGTTCTTATACCAAGTACGTAAGATTTCTATTAATGTTGGTCAGAAGTTATCAGCCAAATTCAGCTCCTTCAATTTAAAAAAATGTAAAGTAAGTGTTTATTATAAGTAGTAGGCACACTGATAGACACCAAAAGATTTACCCCAGATTAGAGCCGACAGACGACATAGCACTTTTTGCTTCTAAGGCAGAAGAGCTACATGAAATGCCCGAAGAACTAAGCAAAATTCTTTCAATAAAAAGGGTCTAAGTCGCAAGCCAGGGCCCGAAAGGACGAAGTGGTTAGGCAACTATGTTGACGAGTATATTTACGTAGGCCAGCTAGTCATGCATGGATGTCCAGCAGGAACCCATGTCTAGTAGATCCGTAGTTGGTACAGAAATTTTGTTCTAAATTTGTTCTATACAATCACGCCATGAATATTTTTGTCCCGCAAAAATAAAAAACATATACACTTTTTAGCTGACCTCTAGTCGGATATTTTGTAATCACACAGGGGATGATCTCCGGAATCATTATAAAAATAGGCTTGTTTCCT
This sequence comes from Elegia similella, assembly GCA_947532085.1. Classification (NCBI taxonomy): domain Eukaryota; kingdom Metazoa; phylum Arthropoda; class Insecta; order Lepidoptera; family Pyralidae; genus Elegia; species Elegia similella. The sequence continues at coordinate 23,045,471 of OX383926.1, read as the reverse complement.
AAAACATAGATACTATTTAAAATAATTAGTCCGTCTTATAGATTATCGAAAAATATTAGATATGTATATTTTCTTTTTACAATCAAACAAAAGACGATACGAATAGATAGATTGCATTAAAGTTCAGGAGTGGGGGCTCATGACGTAACAGGCCGGTAAAAAGTGCACCGATCAGTGACGTCAAGCGGAACTTGAACGGGCTAAATCTTTATAAATTTTTGTTTAATTGATAAAAGAAAAAATACGTGTCCAATATTTTTCAATAATCTACCAGACAGACCAATTATTTTGAAAAGTATTTGTTTTTTGAAAACATACCCATTGTATAGTTGCAACTGTATATTATCCATCCCAAGAGAAGCCATTTTTCTACCATGCTAATTTTAGCTCCAATTTAAGTAGCGAGATAACCTCCAGCCAGCGATCATTTTAATTCAGATTTTTTTAAAGTCAACTTACTATTTATAATCTATCTATACATATAATAAAACAGTAAAAATATTTTGTCTGTACATTTAGAATTTTTGACTGAAATGGATAGAGGGACACTTAAAAAGAATAATAGAAAGCAAAAAATTTTTTTTCGAATTTCTTTTCTGTCTGTCTGTCTGTCTGTATGTATGATCACGATTATCTCCGAAAATACTGAACCTATTTACTTTAAACTTTCACCAATTGCTTTGTTTTAACTCAGCAAAACATTTAAAGTTTGTTTCATCAAAATCGGTTCATTTAAAAAAAAGTTATCGTCATTTGAATGAACTCAAGTCATGAGTTTGCCTGCAAACATATAGCAAAAATAAAATAATAAGTGACATAAGAAAATTTAAATCCAAAGTCAATTCATCATCATTATACGACAGCATTATACCTATCCATACTATCCATAGTAATCCATACTAAAAAAAAAGGAGAAGCTGACTGACTGACTGACATATCAACGCAGGGCCTAAACTATAAGGGTTAGGAACTTGAAATTTTGCACAGGGGTTCCTTTTATAACGTAGGAGAGCACTAAGAAAGGATTTTTGGAAATTCATCTCCTAAGGGGGAAAAACGGGTTGCAAAGTTAGTATGAAACTTTGTCGTTTTTGAAGTTATTCGAATGAAATTCAACATGAAGGTTCTTTACTGAAAGGTATGAAACATGAGTAAAATATTTTACTCAAAAATCATCCCTTTAGGGGGTAAAATAGGGGTGCAAAGTAAGCATGAAACTTTGCCATTTTTGAAGTTAGTCGAATGAAATTCAGCATGAACGTTCTTTACTGAAATGCATGAAACACGAGTAAAATATTTTTCTCAAAAATCATCCCTTAAGGGGATATAACGGGGATGCAAAGTTAGTATGAAACTTTCCGTTTTTGAAGTTATTCAATTGAAATTCAATATTAAGGTGTTTCATTGAAAGTCATAAATTAATGTATTCCGGGTAATTCTACTGTTCCTGAGAAATCGACACTTACGCGGGCGGAGCCGCGGGCCAAAGGCAAACCTGACTTATATATCAACGGACAGCCGAAACTACTGTGCGCAGAAACTTGAAATTTGGCACAGGGATTCTTTTTATGATGTAAATGAGCACTAAGAAAGGATTTTTAGAAAATCAAAGGGGTTGATGTTTTATGGAATTTTCTCATTTCTGGACTTAGAAGTTTGAAAGTAGGTACGCAAGTTCTCAATTAAATTTAAAAATAGATCTGTTTAGGTGAACCAGACAACATTCTCCCTTGAAGGGGAAAATAGGGGGTAAAGATTGTATGGAATTTTTATCATTTCTACTGTTCCCAAGGGAACGACATTAACGCGGGCGGAGCCGCGGGCAACAGCTAGTGTTACTATATATAATAGTTCCAGTAAGAGTCTGTCATACAAAGTGTGTCTGAAAATTCAGATATCAAAAATACCACCCTCTCTCTTAAACGATAAATTTATTTATTCCATACTAGTTGCTCCTGGCTGAGATCAGCTGAGCACAGGACCGACACGGATGGCGGAAACAAAGATATGCTTATGCTCAGCAGTGGGCGGAAGATGGGCTGAGATGATGATGATGTACGATACAAAATACGAAAAGACTTTTTCCTTATCTACTCGCTTTCTCCTCGATACAAAAACCACGCTATCTTGTCAATTCTACAATCAACTCGTTTTGCTTCTGACTGCTTCTTTTTTACAAGCTTTTATTTCGTTTCACGTGACCCGATGTTTGTTTGTAATTAAATCTTGCAAGTTAAATTTGATCCACTTCCCGATTACCGATTGAACTGAAATTTTGCATACATGTGTAATCGGATGACAATACAATATTATGGAATCGTTGCGCTGGTCTGATGATGGAGTCGGAAGGCGGCCGAAGGTTACTCTTAAACTAAACAAGGTACACCAATCATTCTTCAGCTCATTTGATTTGTCTTGGAAAGCACTTTACAGTGTGCATTCGTTCATAATAAAAAGTTGTCACAAAAATTTTATAGTTGCAATAAAACTTGTTAAAGAATACTTTATATACTTACATTCCAGCTCTTCTTGCTGCTGAAGATCTCAACGTCATTGTCGTCGACTGGAGTGCTGGGGCCAGCTCCATAAACTACCGAGCAGTGATTGCCAATACCATTTCTTCTGGCGAAGCCGTCGCGAACTTGATTACTTGGTTGAACCAGGCTTCTGGTGCTAGTTTAAGTCAGTACCATATCATTGGACATGGCTTTGGAGGACATCAAGCTGGCATTGTTGGAAGGAATTTGCAAGGAAGCGTAGGGTATGTTACTGGTGAGTGAAGCATATTAACTACCAATGGCAGTCGTTTTATCTGTCTTACTCTACATAGGTAGAGATTAAGCAGAAAGATTTTATACAACAAGACAATAACAATTTTCAGACATAGAAAAAACATTATACTTGTACATAGTATTTTTTTCCCTTTGTGAATATACGTATAAATGTTTTACACATTTTGTCTTATCCTTACTAATATTATAAATGCGAAAGTGAGTTTGTTTGTTTGTTTGTTTGTTTGTTACGCTTTCACGCCGTAACTACTGAACCGATCATCATGAAATTTTGCATACAAGTTCTCTGGAGTACGGAGAAGGACATAGGCTACCTTTTATCCCGGGAAAAAGTACTATTCCCGAGGGATCGACATTGACGCGGGCGGAGCCGCGGGCGAAAGCTAGTATGACTATAACTAGATTTCGCTCGCGGCTCCGCCAATTCAATCCCTCGGGAACAGTACTTTTTTCCCAGATAAAAGGTAGCCTTTGTCCTTCTCCGCACTCCAGAGAACTTTTATGCAAAATTTCATGATGATCGGTTCAGTACTTACGGCGTGAAAGTGTAACAAACAAACTCACTTTCGCATTTATAATATTAGTAAGGATAAGGATTATAGTTGGGATAGACGAATATGTATTAACTTAGTATGAAATACAGATGATGTTAGTTTAATAAATACCTGTGTTATTAACGGACGATAAATATGTTCCGAAATGTCAAAAGGTCTTTCCTTTTTTGGCTGTTAGGTTTCAATATTTTTCTTTAATTCACTGAATAACTTCATTTTCAGGTTTGGACCCTGCTCTGATCGGCTGGGTGAACAACATCTACCGCTTCCAGCCTGCAGACGGTGTCTATACCGAAGTAATCCACACTAACTATGGCATTAATGGCTATCTTGGAGACCTAGCTCAGGTGGACTTTTACCCCAATGGAGGCATTTCCATGCCCGGCTGCGATTCCAACGCTTGTGACCATGACATGAGCTACTTGTACTTTGCGGAGTCGGTTACCAGTGGAGGTTTCACTGGGAGGCGGTGCTTGAACACTTACGCAGCTGTTCTGGGAATATGTAATAACTTGCCAGGGAGACTGCAAATGGGTGGTTTGACACCTAAGACTGGGTTCGTAACTTTTTTTTTATTTCAAAAGCAAACGCTTGATGTTCCTAAATAATGAACTAGTTACCACATTCGTTAGTTGAATTAGTGGTGGCTATCAGCACCTCGCATGGACGCTGCAACAGCAGATGTCCATGGGCGACGGTGACAATTTTCCATCAGGTGACACGTCTGCTCATTTGCCGTCAAATATACATAAAAAAACAAGATATTATCTTTGTCTTTACTACGCTCTTATGATCATCATCCTTTTTAATTTATATACACATACATACTATCACGTCTTTTTCCTTGGCGTGCTAGACAAAGCAAAAGTCTTTAAGACCAAAAAGCAACGTTTAGCATGTTGGTGGGTGGAATTAAAATAGTTGTTGGTTGCTAGCCGCATCCCATGGTTTCCCAGATTTGCGTCCATTCCGTTGGGCGGTTTTTAAGATGAGCGCAGGACAGGTGGTACATTCTAATTCATTTCTTTTCTCCCAGAACAGAATGGAAGAGCATGGAAGTGATATTAATTTTAAAATAAAAATGTTTAGGGAATATGCAATCTGGTCCAATTTATTGATACTTATATTACTGTGTTCTTAAATAAATAAATATATTCGGACAAATCACACAGATTTAGCTAGCCCCAAAGGACTTGTGTTATGGGATACTTACTCAACGATAGTATATTTTATAACAAATACATATATATATATATACATCCAAGACCCAGGCCAATCTGAAAAAGATCATTTTCCACCTTGACCTGACCGGGTATTGAACCCGGGCATCCTCGTGTCGCAGGCTGGTGTGTTAACCACTGCGCCACGGAGCTCGAAATAAACATTGATAGATTAATTATTGTGTTTATTGTTTCAGACGATCTGGAGTTTATCTGTTGGAGACAAATGCTGAACCTCCTTATTCTCAAGACTAGCCATACCTTGATTAATTATAAGGAATAGTATACAACAGTAAATAAATACGACATACCACTATAACTATAAGTTTATTAAAATTAAAGATATCTTCGAGAAACTTAAAGTAATAAATAGGATCAATCAGCACAAAGCGTTGTAAATGTAACTCCCTCACACTGGCAAGCTATACAATCTAAGAAATGCCGTTTTGTACTTAAAATATATTAGGAATACGTTTTAGATTTCAATATCACAGTTGATTAGGATGTTTAAGTTGCTTAGATCTTCGTTGCGTGGTTTCTGGCTCTGGGTTCGAGCTAGTGGTTTCTGGTTGCGCTGGTTTGGTTGCGTTCTGTTTGGTAGGCAGGTCTAGGAGGCTGCCGAGCAGGGCGACTCCTTGTTCTGCTGTTTTGTAGATGCCGAGGAGGAAGGATTCGGCGTCGAATGGTGAGGTGTCGTTGTCACTGCTGTCTTCTTCTTCTTCTTCATTGGCACTGGAAAAAGATAAGAAATTAAATTGAATTATTTACATTATAATCTAAGATAATTCAAACAGTTTAACAATAATTATTGTATGTATAAAGTCAAAGATATTTATTCAAAATTGGATACGTGTATGTTACTTTGAATGTCATATTTTTCTTTATTTTTTTAAATTAATGCAAAGTCGAAGAATTTTATGCATTTCGGAATGGACACTAGTACTATTACTTATTCTGTGCCACCCGTGAGAAAAAAACCGGCTAAGTGCGAGTCGGACTCGCGCACGAAGGGTTCCGTACCGTTATCTATAAAAACGGCAAAAAAGTCATGTTAAAAGTCTGTTGTATGGGAGCCCCCTTTAATATATATTTTATTTTTATTTAATTATTTATTTTTAAAGTGAATATATAACTAAATATTCTGTGAATATTTCAAGCGTCTACCTGTTGCCATTATCAATATCGAGCAAAAACAAGCCAAAAAATCATGTTTGTTGTATGGGAGCCCCCTTAAATATTTATTTTATTCTATTTTTTAGTATTTGTTGTTATAGCGGCAATAGAAATACATCATCTGTAAAAATTTCTAACTATCACGGTTCATGAGATACAGCCTGGTGACAGACGAACAGACAGACAGACAGACGGACAGCGGAGCGAAATTAATAGGGTCCCGTTTTTACCCTTTTGGTGCGGAACCCTAAAAAAGACAAAAGAAACTCAATCCAGACGTCCTTACGTGCTTGAAGGGCTTTTATTAACTTTTTTTACAGTTATTTAAGACACAATTATTGATAATATTAATAATTTTGATTACATTAAATAAATTATTTCCACACATTTTTATCAATTACATATATATGTCGCAGGCAAATTGTATGATTCCGCGTTTTACAAACGGCGTCGTCTGTTCACAAACGCTCGCTCTTTTGGAATATGCCGAAGGCAAATTGTGAATTGCCTTGTCAGTATATAATATGCCTTAATATTTGATAGACAATTCAATGGCCGTTTACAAAATGACGCGGCAAATTGAAGTATTTAGTTCATTTTCTTACCTCGCGCGGCGCTGCTAATCAAAACAATCAATGGCGTCGATTTTGTGAAACGGAAAAATAATGAAAACAGTGCAAATCCTGCGTGTTCAAGGGACTTTTTTACAAAAATGGATTGTTTATAGGAAATGTATCATAAGAAAATTTTACGATTCTCAAATTTTAGGAGCAGAAAAAAGCCGTGGACATAGCTTTTGAGGTTATCTGGCACGTAAAAACGCTAAGATGTCCATGGAATATGGTGTTCGGAGGATTCCTGCGGAATATTATTAGCACAAAACCACCATAAAATAGGTCTTGGAAGCGTGTATGGCCCTACTAATGTCCTCATACACTGCTTCCACGTGTTCATCTGAGTATTCCCCGGTCGGCATGTACAGTACACCTGTATGACCTTCAGCTAGTATCTTTTAGATACTCTGAGTATAAGGTATATCACCCTGCTGGAAATACTTTCGATGGTTACGACGTTATTTACGAGGTAGCTGTGGACGAGAAACCCGACACCGTGCTGTGACTTTTTTATGTCACCTTCCCGGGGATAGAGTAGGTTACCAGACTTAAGGGTTGTCGTTCCCTCTCCCTCTTTTCGGACTCTTCAAAATGGAGATTCTTAGCACCCCCTGCCCTGCCGTTACGGTGACCGCTACCGGAGCCAGGAATAGCGGGGCTGCCTTAGACTGGAGGCCTGGTCTTTTTGTTGTTTTCCATTGGAAGGTTTTGCCATACTCACCACGCTTGGGAGGCGGGTTGGCGAGCGCATTTACTTTGGCTTATTGTGATTCCGACGCTGCTGCATTTTGGATTAGGCATGGGAAGGACAGGAGTTTGGTGGATTTGGAAACGGAATAGTGGTATTCTACTCACTCGAATGACTTGGGGATGAGTGAGCAACAGCTCGGGAAGCCGCGCGTATCTTTATCCATATCTACAAACGCCGGACAGGCAATAAGGAATGACACCCCCTGGCCTAAGTTTTTGTTACTTAAATATTTAAATTACTTGAGTGCCTAAACGTGTATTGTAAGTTATTCCTACATGAATAGGTACGTGATTGCTGAAATAAAGTGATTTGTCCAATTTGTGTTTTATAATAGTCACCCTACCTACTATAACCATCAATGTTGAAATGTTTACAATTGAACGAGTTGTCAATTTGCCTTCGGCATATATCAAAAGAGCGAGCGTTTGTAAAAAGACGACGCCGTTTGTAAAACGCGGAATCATACAATATGCCTGCCACATATACATATATTACATATATTACTGTAATAAGTCTAATTTACTGTTTTTTTTAAGTCATTTTAAACTTGAGTAAAGACAGACCTTATATTTCCACAGAAGGCCACGCATAGCCACAGAAATAAATTAAAAGTATAAAAGACGTGTGATGTTGATGTGACTTTGACACAAAAATTGATCAAGCTAAGTCTTGTCTGTAAGAGTCTTTCAGAGCAAAATTTAATTTCCTAGCTAGGCAGGCCTATAATCTTGAAAGAGTGACCATTCTATAATCTTTAAAGAGTGACTTATAAATCTTTCAAGATTATATCAAGAAAAGACAGCTTATTACATCTAGTAATTAAAAAAATACAGAAAAAAATGTTCCGCAAATCTGAATTGCAGTATTCGTACATTTATATTATCTGCAAAATGATCTATTTTTATTTTCTTAAACTTAAGGGAAAGTTGACACATATTTTTTGTCCCTGTGTAAAAGAATATGTATGTAAAACCCTTTTAAATTTTCAATTTTATTTTTATGTAACACTTAGGTCTGTTTGCAGGTGTTGAATATGTATAGTAGAGGTATTCTACGCAAGCAAAAACTCCTAACTGATAGACGCACACGCGTATATAGATGCACAGAACTTACGACTCTGGTACCGCCGGCGGGTCCTCCATCTCCATGGCACCACCCTCCTTAGACTTGAAGCAGCCGATGGGGAAGTCTATCTGCCCTTCACCCAGCAGCCTCGGCTCCAACTCAAGGCAGCCTCTAAGACCCTCAGACGTGGGTGCGAGGTCGCTGAACTTGGCGCACAGCTGAGCGAATTTCCCGAACACTTCGAGACAGATCGGAGCTGGGTTGGATCCTGAAAATAACAAGAAAAATATTTTTAATTCATTTTTGCTAGTTGCATGGGCTGGCTCGTTCGGGGACGTACCCTGGACGTACCACACTCTCACAGAAAATCGACGTTTGAGTAGAAGCTTTTCCGCTTCTATGCTTCGTTCGGTGAGTGAGAGAGCCGGAGGCCCACCCTTTCCCCCATTTCCTCCCCCATATCCTTCCCCCAACCTCTTGAAAGGCCGGCAACGCTCCTTTTATACCCTGGTGTTGCAGTTGTCCATGGACAGCGCTGACCGCTTTCTGAACCTTCAGGTGACTAGCGAGTCACCTGAAGGTTCAGAAAGCGGTCAGCGAAACGGCAAACGAGCAAGCGTGCTCGTTTGCCGTCCTATATTATAAAAAGAAACCAGCAGCGTCGCCTTCAAAATACTTTGTTTTAGGATGTTGACTCTTCTTTGGGACTAAAATTATACTTCAGTTAAGTAATAAATATCGGAAGTAGGTATCATTTTATAACAATAATATCTATTTTTAATTTTTTATTATTATTAAAAAAGTAATGGTTTAATCATATCCTACCTTGAATCTTGGAACTATGCAGCAGACTCTTCCCGTAAGAAACTTTGACGGAGAATCCTTCCTCTGGAGATACATACTTCATGTGCACACACCCTGTAACATTAATGAAATAAAATTAATACACTTAGCTATTTGAAATGTAATAGCAAACAAAGATACTGAATAATTGTTTTTTTGTCATTTTCATAAGGAATTAAAATAAATAGGGTGTTTTTAGGCGAATATTGAATAGGGACTACACGATTTCGTTTTACATTATTGTGCCCAATGAAACTGATGGCCTTTATAATGTGAAATCATTATAGTTTGGTGTGATAAAATCCAATGTTTATATAATCGATAATATAAAGAAGAACTAAAAATACTTGGGTGACAGAGATTGATTTTTCGTCCCCAACGAGATTATTATAAGAATTGCTCGCTCAGTAGTATAATATAATGATATATTAAGATAAACTGTCATAGAACGACGTGATATTTAGGTACTTCAAAAACACCGCTTTGCTGCGTCGTCTATGATAAAATCAGTGACTTCTCTAATAATTTTTGTCAAAACTGCCCTTGAAGAAGTTTTCTAGTCAAACAGGCTACAAAAAGCTTCTGAACAAAGTTTGATGGACATACCCAAAGATACTACACACCAATGAATAACATCTTTAAGTCCACATGAATAGCGAGTGTCGTATGTCAAATATCCTATTTTTAAGTCTTAATAAAATTATTAAAAAGGAGTTTATCACCTCAGAGTGCAATTAATCAGATTGTTGTATGAGAAAAAAGAAGGAAATAAGGGAAGACTTACTAACCTGGTCCACCAAGATCTACTACAGTTATATTAAAATCGACACAGCATACGCAAGCGGGTCCTTTACACAGGCAGTTTCTGTTGGGCTGGTCATTGCGGAGCTCCGGAACTTCTATCAGCTTCTTTGTGTCATCTAAGTTCAAGTAATCTGTAAAAAATTAAGTAACTGATAATAGTCATTTTGAAACTTCATTACATTATGTGTCAACCATTCTTCGTTGTTCCATGCTTCCAAACAGTGATTCCATACTGGTTTGGGAGAAAAGAAAAAACGTAGAATGTACCAGTTGCTTCCCCTCCCGCACAGATCGTAAAAGCCGATCGAGTGAATGGGCAAATCTAAAGAATCATATTAACAGGCAATGCGGCTAGCAATTCATGACTGTTTTGATTCCTGTTTTCACCTAACAGCCACAACATGCTGACCTGGGGCCCTGTCTACCCCGCAAGGGAAAAAGACGTGATACTATGAATATATATGATACTATGTATCAACCGAAATAAAACTCCATCTAAACTCTTTTCATAAAGTGTACGGGTTAAACTTCTATGAAATCAATTTAAAACTGTAAATAAATAAAATGCAAGTTATAGATAAAGATTGTCAAGTAATTTGCTAAAAAAAAAAATAGAGAAGTTGTGAGTGTGATTTTTTACTGCCTCAACCAGAGGGCATTCTGCCCTCACCTTAATCGCCGATTGAAGTAGTGAAAGCTCACTTGGAGTAAGCGATGTAGTCGACTTAAAAAAAAAATGAATGCCAAAATTATCTTTGCACTTACACCAAATATAAAAAAGTGAAAGTTATTTCAATAAACAAAGTTTATTCTTCGTTGAACACAATAGAAAAACCATTTAAAACGGACACACTTGTTCAAGAAAATACACCTATTTAACGCTTTTACCGTAACTTTAAAGCATATTTAACCGAAAAAGCGTCACGCATTCGTCACGCTTATATTCAATATAGTAGCAACCCTTATGTAACTTGGTCAAAATATATATGCGAATCATTGTTTATGAACTAGGTGAAGCTTTTGTTGCTTTCGCGTTTCTACTTTCACTTTAGTTTCCTTTGGGTCATTGACAGTGCTTCGGGGGCTATTGTGTATGGTTATGTAACGGCTATTTGACTATGGCAATTCGGTTGTGAGGTAATACTATTATTTTTGAAGTCCTCTTTATTTCATTCATAAAAAAACAGCCAAGTGCGAGTCGGACTGACGCACGAAGGGTTCCATAACATTTTATATAATAAGTTTTAAATTATTAAAAATATTTTTATTATATGATGTATCTAAAAAAGTATGCTTTTTTCATTTATCTGTACTATACTATAAGACGTTGCTTTGTACCAAATTTCAAGATTCTGATTTTATAGGAAGTACCCTGTAGGTTTTGATTCCCTTTCAAATGTCGAAAAAACACGAAAATTTGCGGCATAACCAGCTGTATCTTTTGGTGGCGTTGGCTTAGAAGTTTACTTCAGATATTTATACCTACTTAGTACTACAAGTACATACATACTTACATAGTATATATTATCACATCTTCATCCCTTTCGGAGAAGATAGAGCAAAAGGTCTTAAGATCTGAAGGACACATTTTGCGTGTTATGAGCACTTATTTAGAAAACAGATTCATAATAGTAATGGGTTGCTAGCCGCATCGTCCATTGACATGATTTCATAATTTTTTGCCCATTCACTTAGCGGGCTTTTACGATCTGCGCGGGCAGACAAGCAGCTGGTACATTTTACGTGTTTCTTTCCTCCCAAACCACCATGAAACAGATTTTTTAAATATATGAACCAAAGTATATGTTATTCGCATTAGCCTATAGAATTTATTGCCAATTTAATTGAAAATGCCCTGCCTTGACTTATTTAAAAAGCTTTTTCAGCAACCATGACTGTTTCTAAAACCCAAAGTTATTAACGAGCGAACGCCTGTCGAAAATTAAGCCACAAAGAAACGGTAGCATAACCAAACTACAATAAATATAAAATAAAAGTTTATTAAAAAAATACAATTAAATAATTTCATAAAATTTATGCATTGTTTATCAACAATACAATGTTAATGTAACATTTTTAAATATTTAAATTTCTTGAATAAATTATCTTATCAACTTAGGTATTACTTAAAATTATAATCTAATTTATTCAACTGTCATCCAAAGACTAATTCGGCGTGCAGTACTGAATCGAATCGATTGCTTTGAGCTACTTAATTCGTTTACAAAGAACGCATTACTTTCTAATCAAGTACCAATTAGCTATTTGTAAGCAATACTCACCTAAAATGCTTCCGGCGAGCGCAGTGGCCAGTACCACGGTAAGCAGAGAAAGCGTCAGCTTAAAATACATGTTCGCGCACAAATGTTCACGATTTCTTAAAGGATTTCTTGAGACTGAGAGCCGGTCGTCTCAACAGCCGAGCGTACACTGGTCCTTTCCTCGAATCTTGTCTTGCTAGTTTCGCCGCGTACAATAGAAGGTGAAATTCAAATAAAACATAACGCAGTTATAATGACATGCATCAGTGAGGTGCATCGAGAAAGCGGCTGCGTATCGGTGATGCGAGTTTTCGTTTATGGAAACTGTCGCTTTGGTAATGACAGTGTTTTGATTGAACCTCGATTGAACATTATTAAACGACAATATTTTTTGATTAATTAGTAAATCATATCTAAAATAAAATATCGCTTTCCTTAGTCGATGATTATAATGAAAACGTACATTTTTGAACGGTCGCATTAGATTGAGAGTACAATTTTACTGTACAGGTGATTCAGCCCGTTGATTTTATTCATATCGACGGGCTGAATCATCCCTTTAAGGATCGGACGGGGTTTTCTTTACATATCAGGGATGATGTAGGATTTTAATGGGGAAAGACTTTTTTAATCGGTTCAGTAGTTTTAGAGTCTATTCAATACAAACAGACAATCAAATCTTTCCTCTTTATATAAGTGTAGTGAATAATTAATTTATTTTATTTTCCTTTAACATTTACATTTGTATCGTGTGAAACGTCTTTCTAAGGTATTCGTCTTTTCTCTTGACCGGCTTTAACGGATTGCTTTGGAAGAGATACAGCTTTTACATTTTTTGTTCTTCCTTTTCTTCTGGTCCCAAACGTATATAATTTTTGACAGCGTGTTTCAGGGAGAGAGATGTAAACAGAGGCAAATATGATGTGGGCTAAGCTCAGCTTTGCATGTATTATTTTTTACAATAGGTATACGGCTTCTGTCTGCGCATCTGGAAATACCGAAGGAAATACGCCCGTATGATGTCGTAATATCGGACTTTGGGCTGAGAATGCAACCGGGAAAACGAGATGACGATGAACCCTCGTTGGCTATTGAAATATAAAAAACATCCTGATTTTAATAGAGAAGATGGTAGGCAGTTACCACCAGCTTGGGATCCTGTAATGAATTTAATAAAATCCTAAGCTCATCACAAGACTGCAAGACCTCCAGACACCATGAGCCAATACTGTGCACATCCGGAACGTTATCAATAAATATTGTAGGCGGCAGTTTTGCGCAGTTCTTATAATATAATAGACAAATGTAAACTTAGTCTACCTGCGACCATAAAAAACTGCAGTTTTCGAAACGTTAGGTGTAAAAAATATTGTAATTAACGCGATGAAACCCTATTAAGTCATTTAATTTAAATGTGTAATAACATACATACATAATATCACATCTTTATCCCTTACGGGGTAGACAGAGCCTATGGCCATAATACCGAAACGCCACGTTTAGCGAGTTGGTGGGCGTAAAGGTGAAATACAGAAACAAAATAATGATGGGTTTCTGGCCGCATCGCCTATTGTCATGATTCTTTAGATTTTCGCTCATTCTACGGTCTGCGCGGAAAGAGAAGCAGCTGGCAAATTCTATATTTTTTCTTTTCTCCCAGACTAGCATGAAAGAAATGTGTATTAGTCACTAAAATATTAGATATCCTCGTTGAGATGCTCCCGTGAGGCTAGATCTAAGATCCCGAACTTGTATAATTTAATACTACATAAATTCGATCGTTCAGAGGTTGAAATACACTTAGGTCAAAGATATAGTATACCTATATTAGTTATATTTCTATTTAAGCTATATAAAACGTAATTATTATGTTATTCCACTTGACAACAATATTAAGTTAAAATTTATGATACTATGCTCCTGTTGAAATATATGTTTTCCGTCATTAAATTAGTATAAGTATGTGTACTTTTTCCTGATACCATATTTAAGTTCTAGGTTTTATTTCAAATGTTTATGTTTTAATGAGTAAGTTTTTTACAATTTATATGCGAAAACTTGAAAGTGTGTTTTTTGATATATTTTATTGTTATTTTTAAGGTTTTTAAACTGTATGTCTTCCGAATAAAATAAAATAAAAATAAAATAGATAAATAAACTAGAGAGATCTCAAAATAGGTCAACGCGGTTAACAATTGCCTTATACATAGTCTTAATTAATGTAATTATAATAGAGCCATACACAGTCTAGACGAGTCGAGTAGAAAGTGGACCTGTACCTCTCCTCTCCCTCCAGTACACGCCTGCATGGCTGGGTGCACACATACCGACCAGTGCATGTATGCAGTTCAATGAACATCGATTTGTGAATATAATTGACAAGTGACAAGATAATCGATTTGTCTTTTTTACGCTAAGAAATGAAACAAAATCGATAAATTACAGGCCAAAATGTCGATTCGGTGGTGACAACATGCTATGCTGTTCGTAAAATTAATCGCTTAGAGGTATCTGTAGATTTTAAAAGACGATTATATGTATAAGAAACATGTGAGTTATTATTTTTTATAAACGTATCAATCATACTCAATACTAATAATATATCTGTAAGGGTCGGTCATGGAGTAAGTTACTTTGTTTTCAGAGATATCGTGTGTATAGTTCTATACATGATACTGAAACTAAATTTATAATTTTTTTTCTGTATGTATTTATGTATGCATGTATGTATGTATGTTCCTCCATAACTCTTAAATGTACTAACAGAATTTTCTGAAACTTGGTAGATAAACATTTAGATGTAGAGGACACAGGATAGACTAAATATTTTTTTCTCCGGTTGTGATAAGACGTGGCCCCCGTACAAATGTACGCGAACGGACTCGCGGGACTTATTATATCAACGCACAGCCGAAACTACTGTACCTAGAAACTTGAAATTTGGTATAGAGGTTCCTTTTATGATGCAAGTGTACAATAAGAAAGGTTTTTTTGAAATTCAATCCCTGAAGGGGTGTAAAGTTTATATGGAATTTTCTCATTTCCAGACTTAGAAGTATGAAAATAGGAATATAAGTTCTAGGTTATAAATAAAAAAGATGTGTGTAGGTGAAAAAGTCAAAATCCTCCCCTAAAGGGGTGAATTCGAATAAAGTTTGTATGGAAATTTTCTTATTTCTGCACTTAGCAGTATCACCATCAGGTCTTTTTAGTCTCCACTGCAAGAGCATGACCCTCTCTGTACAATTTTCATACTTGGCAGTATGAAAATTGATGATTGTAATTGGTATACGGGCCCAAATCAATATCAACATAACATAAAATGTACGCGAAAGAAGTCGCGGGCACTGCTAGTTACTTATATTATGTGCATACCAGAGACGAGAAAGACTTAGGAGGAGTTGTCACAAAACAAATAGGGAAGGGTTTTTCTTTAAAAAAACACCTACTTATTTGTATGTTCATAACGTGAGAGGATGTAATTAATCGTTCATACCTAACGTATAAGAAAATGCATATTTTTTATGACTTCAAGAATGTCGATGCATCGTTACGAACAATAATTCAATAAAAAGCTAATAAATTAGGCGGATACAAAATTTTATGTATGCATTCAGTAAATTACGGACTGGTGCTGTGTTACGAATTTATTATTTAAAATTACGTTTAGTTAAATATTTCGTAATCCACGAAACATAATCAGTAGCTACGATAAATATAATTGGCCACTTGGACAATGTTATTTTTTGTACTCATAAACAGAATTAAATGACTCTTTTTATGAAGGAACGTGTTTTTATATTTTTGACGTGATGACTTATCGATGAACAGCCAGCGTTCATCGATATCAGGTGCCAACGAAAGAGGCCCTCTTACGTTGGCAACTTTTTTACATTGATACTTTTCTTCTATTTGAAAACCAATGCTTACTGCTATTATAACATTATAACAGTAGTCCTAAAATAAGTAATTTAAAATTTTACTCATATTTTTAATGGTTATTTAATGTCCGCAATTTTCTACTTCATCATTATTTTTTTAAATATAACCAGTGCGTTTTTTATATTTGTCTAACCATGTGAACGATAATATTAAAATCTTGCCATTGGATCACTTCTTAACTTTTTCCCTTTCAAGTGTAGAGCATTTCTCTGAGAATCTATACATACTTATGTATACATCCAAGCAAAACCTAAACGCTAATAAAACCGAAACGCTAGTTTAAATAAATAAAACTACTATGATGAAGTACTAAAAGTTATGCGTATTACACAACATATATTAGCATATATGGTTATAATATACGGTGATAAAACAAACAAAATGTAAGCGCGGGGACTTTCTCCGGGTAGAAAGTGACCGTACGGGCCGGTTCCGAGATGATGGAGCCGGCCAATGGCGTGACCTTCTTATAGTCGCGTGCGTATGAATTGGACATTCGACATTATATTTTTTTACTAGCGGTAAATTGTTCTGACAAAAATGTCAATATTGTTGTCAGAACAATTTACCGCTAATAATTGCAGCAACACAGTTACAGCCTTTTTCATGGCTAGCTGCTAAACTGGAGTATTATGTTTTCATAGTTCATGTATTTTTATATTCCATCATAACTTCGAAATCTTACACTTTATATTTGAGGTATTGTCAGTACTAGTACTTATTTTGTGGTATTGTTTCAAATCTTTGCCTTATCTTGGGTGAGATGGGCTTTTTTATTGTTGGCAGATGTGTTTTTACTTTTCTTTTAAGAAACTGTTGTGTTTAAGTGTAAAATTTCATTTTTATAATTACATGCCAATTACTACACGTTTAAAGACATAATGTATTTATTTGTTTGTAATTATGCTTTTATGGGGGCTATTCGATTATTTCATATGAAGGTGCTTACAATTTGACTACTATAAAGCACTACAATTTTTAGGGTTCCATACCCAAAGGATAAAAACGGGACCCTATTTATATCGCTCTGCTGTCCGTTTGCCTGACTGTCTGTCCATCTGTCCGTCGGTCACCAGGTTGTATCTCATGAACCGCGATAGTTAGACAGTTGAAATTTTCACAGATGATGTAATTGTATTGCCGCTATAACAAAAAATACTAAAAATATAAATAAAAATAAAACAAATATTTAAGGGGGCTCCCATACAACAAACGTGATTTTTTTGCTTGTAATATTGACAACGCTTGAAATATTCACAGAATATTTAGTTATATATTTACTTTAAAATAACTAATTAAATAAATTAAAATTAATATTAAAGGGAGCTCCCATACAACAGACGAAACGAAACGGAATCCTTCGTGCGCGAGTCCGACTAGCACTTGGCCGTTTTCTTTTAATTTTTATAATTGTATATCTCTCATTTTGTTGACATTCTGACAAAAGTAGAAGTAGTGGTTAGTTTTTATAATTTAATACCAATGCAACGTGGCAGCAGTATATCCGAGTGCAATGCACTGTTTATGACGATTCTAGAATATACGGGGAAAAGAAAAGCATTCGTACACGATCGATACGTTTCAACGTCCAAGTCGTAGAAATTAAAATTCTTCATACGTTTGGTGTATGATTTTTAACCTCAAACCAAAAAGAGGGTTCTAAGATTGACTACTTCGTTTGTGTGAGTGTCTATCTGTGGTAGCGTAGCTCTTTAATGGGTGAACCGATTTGAATGCGGTTTATTTTTATTTAAAAGTAGGTATTCTAGCGATGATGTGTTTAATCAAAATCAATCTAGCCGTTTAAAAGATAGAGAAATTTCGGTTTCGGAAACTTATTATTATAACTTGTTTTATTTAAAGTAAAACAAATAATTGGCTTTTATCAAAACACAAATGATTTTCAAATTCAATGCTCAATAAGTGCATCTATCAGTTAATAGTTTATATAGGTATTACAATTATAATACAAGTTCTTTTTTTTTATGTGGAGATAGAAATAATAAAATTATCTAGTGACTTAACTGAATCACATCTTATTTTAAATTAAATTATGAACCAAAAACACCTTCACAAATATGAGCGATAATTCAATACATTTTGAAGAATTTGATTAGAAATACATTAGTTTTTTTCAATCAACCATTTCCTCATGGCACCGATATACCACTGTCACACATACTTAATAGTAATAGCTGGCGTCTGTCTGACACTAAATTCTACTTAATCGACGAAGCGTCTTCGTCCGTCCCTTTCCTTTTTTTACTGAGTGACAAAGAAAGCAGTCAGTTTTCCTTTCTCGTTATACGTCACTGCACATTTCTCTGGGTGCGAGTCGGAGTCAAATCAGTGTTGGTGTTTCACCGGTGTTGTCCACTTAGGGTTTTGACTTCTGATTTTATTTGGACGATAACGCTTCGGTTATCTCGAAAGCGATTGTTGCTGGAAGTGTTTGGTATCCTCGTTTTTGTATAGAAGTTTTATATTCAAAGGTTAGTAATAATTAATATTATAGGTTAACGAATATTTTGTTGTTTAGTGTATAAAATTAAGACATCACGTAATTTTCCCTTACGGGGTAGACAGAGCTTAGGGTTATGAGGCATAGAAGCCACGTTAAGCATGTAAAAATTAAAGCTTTTTGTTTTTAAGTTCGGCGCCTGAAAAGATCACGAAGCGCGCAGTAAAAGACTTCAACGCGCTCGGCAAAATATATTTTATTGTTAATTTTTGTTATTTTATTTGTCAATACAGTACTCACTTTATTATTTTTTAATTATTATACGTGTTAATGATTGCTTAAACTTATAAAAGGGTGAACTATATAATTACAATTACAGAGTTGCATTTTATACATTTGTATAGTTACAAAGTTAGTACCTAAAAAACCAATTCAAACAACATTGAGACGTACTTTGGTATATTTTTTTTATATTTCTATTTGCCAAAATCCTTTTTCATCATTGTAGTTTTAGCCGAAATATTAATTCCTTAAAAATTTAGCAAAAATATTTAAAACCCCGTGCATCCGGTTTTAGTTACGAAATCAGTGAAACTACCATGATTCACCATGACTAATGTTTCGAAACCATTATTAAGGATATGGAGCTTATTAATAAGCGTATTACCTTATCAACTACTTTACAAGGATTTTTTTTTAAATATAATATGTTATTAAACATAATTAATAACAACATAAAAATAAAAAAATATAAATAACTTACAAATAAAAAACTTCTTCCAACGCACCACATCGAGGCAAAGTACCCAAAATGCTGGCAGCATTTCCCCGTTGCACAGCGAGTCCGATACGTTGTGCAAAAAAACTGCCAGCTCTTGGATCACCAGTTGCCTCGATGAGACGTGTTGTCAATTCCTTATAGAATTTTTTGGCTTCAGTGCCCCAGGGACCCAAAGTTTCTACAGCAAAAGGCAAGAATATAAAGCTGCCGGTCAATCCCGCGTATTTTCGCTTTTTGCTAGCTTCAGCAGCACAGGCAGCTGCTCCGCCTTGGCTGGAAGTAGCTGGTATGTGGGATGGAGCTTAAGTATCTACACAAGTGGCATCCCAAACTAGACATTTGCCTTGCCGCCACGGGATTAAAGAAAGACCATCTGGTCGCTTGCCATCGGTGCGGAAGATTCCATTTGGTTCCAAAGCTGACGGAACATTGACAGTTGCTAAAGTTCTACGAATTATGTCGTTTAGTGAGGCATGACGTGGAATTACGGCCAGCACTTTTAATGCAAGCAAGACCATGATGACCCAAACCATCCACAGCTGTACCACAGTGACATAAATGTGGTTGATTTAATTTTACACCCAAACGGAGGCCAATGGCGAGTGTAAAAGTGCAATTATCTAGAAGGGAGCCAACATGTGCAGAAGGAAGTGCTTGTAACCAGTGTCCGGATTCCCTCTCAGATAACGCCAAAAGACGCGATCCATCTTCCGCACTGTCACAAAATGCAATGGTTTCTTCTTGATCTTTACAAAGAGGATTGTCCCATAGTCGCTGTGAACAGACATTTACTGGGAAATCATCCAAAACACTTGACCTCCAAACGTCTTTCGCTTCGCTCACGCCGCATATGTCAACGGAACCCATTGCTGAGTGTAGAAGTTTACCGCATAATGACAAAGAGGCGTGAACAGAAGAAAGAAACGCAGGAAGAGCCACTGCAGATACCTTGCGTACTCCGATGCCACCAAAACGAACTGGGAGAGAAGCAAATTTCCATGTTTCATTTGTAACTTAACAATTGAAAATTTTCTCTAGTGTCTCCCGAATTACTTCGTCCAGTTTTGTGAGTTGTTCTTGATGCTTCCACATGAGTGAGCATCGCAAGGCATAAGTAAATTTTGGCACAAAAAGACAACTCCTAAGTATGTAGAAATGCATTTATTTGAAATAAGAGGTCGGATGATTGCTGAAATTTAGATACTTTTTCATCTATGTAATTTGGGATTGATTCTTCTAAAAGTGGCGTGCCTAAAATTTGAAGAGAGCTTTTGGTTAAAAGTTTAATTCCAGGGGTTATCTCCTGAAAAAGAGAGTGAATTTCAAAGCTGTTTAATCCTTGAACTTTATCATTTATAAAGAGTTCGCACTTATTAAAATTTAAATTTAATCCTACTTGTTTGAGGCGTTCAATTAGTCTTATTAGGTCTGATTTCACAATTATTTATTATAATATGTTCCTGTTCCTGCCAAAAAAAAAACGGGAAAACGTAGAATGTGCTAGCTGATTCTCTTCCCGTGCAGATCGTAAAATCCGATCGAGGGATGGGGCTAAAATCTGCGGCTAGCAACCCATCACTATTTTGATTTCATTTTATATCTACACGCCCTCCAACATGCTAAATGTGGCCTTAAGGTCTTATGCACCTAGGCTCTGTCTACCCCGCAAGGGAAAAAGACGTGATATTATGTATGTAATATGTTAAAGAACAAGTTAATTGAAGGTTTTAAATATAAAATATTTTTTTAATATGATTTTTTGATATAATTATTATGAAAATATATCTATCAATTCATAATATTTTTTTTCAGGCAGGGAGTGAGCTTTAAACATGAAGCTCTCCCTGGTGTTTGAGCTTTTGCTCATATTTATCCTATTGGCGTTTGCCGCTCAAGCTAAAAGTACGAGTAAGTATTTTTATGTATTTGTTTAAGAATAAGAATATTTTATTGATGTTTAAAATAAGTATTAATAGTTAAAAATTGGGACCTCAAATACATATAAATAAGGTCCTAGGAGACTGTCTAAAAATGTAGATAAATTATACAAATAAAATTATTTCTACAAATTAAAGATAACAATAGAAATATACCAGGAAAAAAAAAGTATAGTAATAATTACTTTAAAAATACTATTCGTTCGTATCCCTATGAATGTGTCTTGGCAGTGGCAGGAGCAAAACAATACATTACAGTCTCCCGATGGGCCAATTGATCTGAGCATTATTAGCGCTTACGTATGTTAAGTACGGTTCCGGGCGCGGTCCCCATTGGGATGGGTGACCATAAATGGCATAAAAATATCTAGGTATCCGTGCTTCGGAAGGCACGGTAAGCCGTTGGTCCCGGCTGTCATCATTTATGGCAGTCAGATACCTTAACAAAGCTTGAAAAATCTGACTCCAGTGTTGGCCACTTACACACACGAGAAACAAAACTACAGTCTCCAAATCTTATCTATATACAGGGTGATTTTGAACTCCGTGGCAATATTTCAAGGATAAAAAATAAAATATACAGCCGCAAGAAAAAAGGGTAAAAAATGAAAACAAAAAGAGAGATTTAGAAATTTTCTTTACTTTTTTTCTTGTGCGTCTATATTTGATAAAGGATTCTGATTCCGAATAAAAATTGCCAGAGATTTCGAATCACTCCTATATCACGCTTATACATATTGAATCTATATTCCCAGCCAACTCAACCAAGGACCTCAAGTAGATTCTTAAATAAAAACAACTCTATCGTTCTAAAGTTATTCAACTTCATGTGTACATAACAGAGTTTTCGTATCATAGTTTCCACGCACTATTCCACTCACGCAATATTAGCAGCTTTATTAAACGTGCAAAAATTCCGATCGAAACATAACCACCAAATTAATTAAGTCTGTTAGTTTTCTACAAAAAAGGGAAATTTACATGTAAATATTTATTTTTCTCATCTTATAATGACCCTGTCGACCCGCCAACACGCACTGGATCAGCGTGGTGGGATTAAGATCCAACACCCCTTAAAATGACATTAAACCAAATACCAGATGGCCGTCGAGGAAGAGGCAGACCTAGGAGGAGATGGCATAGAGGGATTGATAGGGACACTTGGAAACCAAAAAGGGGAGGCCTTTGCCCAGCAGCGGGATACAAAAGTAGGCTAAAAAGAAAAAAACACTTGCTTTAATAAGGATTTTTTATTAGTTCAAATTGAATGAAACTAATCTTAGACAAAAAAACTCGACTTCAAATAAACTACTCAACCAATTTTGATGAAATTTAAATCAGACAAATCTGAAACCAAATTCTTTAAAAAAAACGTGGTTTATAAATCGGTTCAAAAATGACGGAGTTATAAAAGGTAACATTAAAAAAAATACAGCTGAATTAAAAATCTCCTTCTGTTTAAAAGTCGGTAAAAAATGTAAATGTGTCTAGGTAATGAAAAAGAGTTCGTAAGAGTTGATGATTATTAAATTATTTGCTTGAATCGGAGTCGGGAAAAAGTTTTTATTGAAACAATGTTTAGTTTGTATTTATCCGAAGTTGTTTTTTAAGAATGTTCTTAGAATAAATGCTTTATAGTAAGCCCAATAAACAATCTGCTTTTCTTTGCAAAATCGATTAACTATAAATAACTTGATTCTTAAAGTATAGTAGAGTAGCCATAGCGGACTCCTTCTCTAAAGCTACATTTGTAACATTCATTCAATGCTTACAACAGCGTGTGTGACTTCGTATATCAATACCGATCAACGTAGCGGGAGTCTTTTTATACCTTGTTCATGATGTAGTTTAACGTTATTTTCACACAAGTCACTACGGCATTGTTTCTCTGGCCTATACTATAATTACTTACGTGGAGTACTTATTTTATGACTGTATGGAGAGATTCCGTGATCATTCTGCGACAACATATAGGCCAGCTGAGAAAGACGGCCCAGTCGGCTTATTTGCTAACTCAGTGTACAACGTTTTGAAAGTCACTTCAAAATACATTGCGGCTTTCGTATGATTGACTATTTTTATTTAGGATATAATATATATGAATATATCATCATCATCATCTCAGCCCGTCTTCCGCCCACTGCTGAGCATAGGCCTCTCTTGGTTTCCGCCACCTGTCTCAGTGCTGTGCTGATCTCATCCAGGAGCGACCCGTTTATATACGAATATATATAAACGTTATATATTTTGAAGTTACTATCAAAACGGTCTACACTAAGTTAGCAAAAGGCCACCAGCTGGCCTATATGTTTGACAATTGCGGAGTACAACGTTATGATGGTCACTTCAACATACATCACGGTTAACATATCTTAAATAAAAATTTTCAGTCATTCGAAAGCTGCAATGTATTTTAAAGTGACAATCAAAACGTTATACCGTAGTCAAAAATTAGCGAGTAGGCTGACAAATGTATCGTGAAAAAAGGACAAAAAAATTCTAACACTTTCATATTTGTAACACATTTAATGGAATGGAAATTGGTTTATACATGATTCAATTTCACAAATAACAGAGTAGGAAAGATCTACAACGTGTAACATTATGGGGGAAACAGTACTAAAGGAGCATGATAACTTTCCTCAGTGGACCAATCAAGAAATACGAAAAACTGAATTTATTTGATAAGCTGATTGCTCATTTTGTAGGAAGGGTTGTTTTTTTTCGTATTTCGATATATGTTCTTAGGGAAAGTTGTTCAGTATCATGGGCTGATCATGCCCCTTAGTATTGTTACCCTCATTTTGTTACACGTTGTATATACGTAAAATACAAGTTGTAAGGCTGTTGTGCTCTATTATATACAGCATATAACATATCTAACGACGTTTCTCGTGAAGAGGTGACTCAACCCGGTAAAATGAACAACTTTTCCTATTGGCAACAATGCTGGGAATTATTTTTTTTTTACATTTCCAGACTAATTGCCGGGCCGGCTGAACATATTTGTATGCAAACGTAATTTTTTTGAGTTCCCAGCATTGGTCCCATGATAAAAGTTGTTAAATTTGACGGGCTGAGACACCCCTTCACGGGAATGTCATTGGTTATGTTATACGGTGTAGACTCATCCCGCTCTGTTGAATTTCAAATTGAGTCGTGTGTACGACCCTTAAGTTTGACACTGAGACAAGTAGATACCCGAGAAGGTACCTCCTTGCTGCAATATTTTTATTCGACAAACCGTTACATTTCATCATATTTGTCGAATAAAGATATGTTGGTTACTAACGATACTTATACACACTCAACGTTTTCTTCAGGAAAGCAAAAGAACAATTCCAAGAAAGGCATCCAGAATCGCAACGATGCCGAGAAGCCTGAAGATAACACCATCAACAAGTACTGCAAATGTCAGGAAGCCTTCTGCAACTGCTGCAGGGACTTCGACCTTCCTGTCGTCAACTTGAACGGTCCAGGTAAATACAACGTGATTTTGAACCCCCTAGCTATATTGAAATCTGGGAATCAGAATCCCTAATGGAACACAGAACTGCAAGAAAAAAAGGTAAAAAACGAAAAATAAATTTAGCCTTTCATAGAAATTCGTCCAGCTGAACGGCGACTTTGTATGGGAAACCTAATTTTCTTTTTCGTTTTTTGCCTTTTTCTCTGTGTTCCATTAGGGATTCTAATTCCCAGATTTCAATATAACTAGGTGTTTAAAATCACGCTGTATTAAGAACCAACATTAATAATCAGAAATTGAAAAAGTAGTTACTTTTAGGGTACCGTACCCAAAGGGTAGGAACGGGATCCATTTATTAAGCCTCCGCTGTCCGTTTGACTGTCACAGGGCTTTTCCTATTGAAGCATACTAGGTAGATACGTATAGTCTATTGCTGCCATAAAAACAAATGTAACTACAAATTGGTCTTACAAAGAACGTCTTTTGTAGTTAAAAATAGCAATTGCGCAATTGGCCGGTTTTAAACTATTGGAAGCTTAAAAATTTTATTAACTTTAGATTGTACTGGATAGCACTACCTAGACGCGAACAAAACGGAAGGCTTTCGCCCAGCAGGGGGGCCGTTATTTATTCCTTATTAATTCAGAAAACTCTAGACATGTAATTAATTACAAATATATACTTGCCTAATATTTTTCTTATTTTTTTCTAGGATGTGCCTCACTGATGTATCTCAATGGAGACAAAATGTCCGTATCCCTGAGTTTCGGAAAGAAAGTCATCACCAACAGGACTCTATCTGGTAAGTTTTACCAGGATAATAAGCTAATATATAAAAAAATATATATTACATTTTTCTCATTAATTTTGAACCTAATTCTGTTTTTTTCAGTTAGTATGTTTTGTCTGTATTATTTATTAAACTTATTTATTACTTTTTTATATCTATTTTAAATGTAGCCCTTATACAAAGTAAAAACTGCTCTCAATAACTGGCTCCGTGGTCCAGTGGTTAAGGCGTTTGCCTGTAGACCCGGGGGTCGTGGGTTCAATTCCCACGAGAAGCATACTTTGTTAAGTTGTTTTCAGTTTGATTAGGGCATTGCAGGCTTGAATCACCTGATTGTCTAATAATACTGATTCCGTGCTCCGGAAGGCACGTTAAGCCGTTGGTCCCGGCTGCCATCTGGTAGTCGTTAAAGGAACCACGTCAGAGGCTGAGAGGCGGTTTCGAAGAACTCTGACACCAGGGTGTGCATGGTCGATTGACAGTGATACCTACACGAAATGATGATGATGAAAATAACAACTTCTTTCAGGTAAAAAACCAAGTCCAGTTTGTATGCCTCTACCTGGAGGAATTTCAAAATTCTGTGGACGAGTATACAATATTGCTCGGGCTGGAGAAGAATTCAGGGCTTGCCTTGGACTAGAGCTGCAATCTAAAACCGCGGTGGAGGCTGCCGTTAGAGTTTCATGTTTCAAATTTGGCCCGAGAGGAGTCACTTCGGAGCAGGCTGATCCGCTGCCCTTGGTCCCTCAAAATGAAAGGGATGAAGATGACGATGAAGACGATGATGATGATGATGATGTAGATTTTGACCTCGGTGACGATGATGACGATGACGATGATGATGACGGTAAATATATCTTTGCTCTTATTAAAAGTGAGAAATTACTTTTTTGCTCTTCATGCTGGTCGAAGAAGAAGAAGAAAATAAAGATGTAGAATATGCCAGGTGCTTTTCTTCCACGAAGATCGTAAAAGTCGATCGAGAGAATGGGTGTAAATCAAGGCAAGCATTATGCGGCTAGCAACCCATCACTGTTTTGTTTTCTTTTTACACGACCTCCAACGTGCTAAACGTGGCTTTCAGGCCTTATAGACCAGGGCTCTGTCTACCCTAAAAAAAGACGTAATAGTTTGTCTTATTTAATAGATTATTATGAGCAAAACCCAATTTCAATCTAGTAGTCGGTGTAGGCCGAGTAAGCAAGTGGAATAATTTTTCTTCTACATCCGAGCTATTTCCCGGTTGCGTCCACGGCTGTAGTAGGTCGTGCTCGTAGAACTCGAAGCCAGCATGTTTGTTTATATTATTTATACTGTAATATGATTATGTAAACTTTTCACACACTTAAAACCTACTTGTGTAAAATAATTAAATTTAAGCAAGAATTAAATCCAAAGCCTCTCAGCATGTTAAACATTGCACTTTCATAGTGCAATTTTTAACATGCTGAGATTGGCCATTGACTGAGGCCATTAATTAGTAACATTATTGACCAATAAAAAATAATTATCAAATTTCAGATGCAGCAAATGACGTTGAAAGTGCAGACTACACAGGCTTCAGTCTAATTTCTGAAGATATATTGGGAGGTCTTTTCGGCTCATCCGGCAGCAAGAAGCCAAACAAAAACAGAAAAAAACAAGCTCCAGCTCCCACACCCTCAACCTCAACAACCCTTTCTACGACAACTAAACGACCACGTCCATCGCGTCGGCCCACAAGAAGACCTACTAGGTCAACAACTCCGAGAACTGTCGCCACAAAACCCACAACTGTACGAGTAAGACCTGCAGGGTCCAGGCGCCCTACAAGAAGGCCGCAAAGGAGACCGACTAGAAAACCAACAACGCCCATTGTAGCTGAAAGTCCTATCTCATCAACCATGATTATGTCATCGACAGAAGCTGTATCTGTAGAAATGTCCCCAAGCACTCAATCTCCTGTACGAAGTGATGTAATGTCAACAGCTCAAGACCAGACATATGAACCGATAGCCATCGTCACCCAAAAACCAGCATCTACTATGGCTGTGACAACCGCAAAGAGTGTCACAAATTTTGAAGATCCAGGTTTAGAGATGTCACTCGCACATATCACTGGACAACTATCAGTAATGCCTGTCACACCAATTAGTCCCAACAGTGGTAAGAAATCTGCTTTAACAATTGAAAAAGATCAAATGAACTATGAAAAGATAGAAACTATTACCAAAGTACCGTCAACAGTGCCTGTAGTAACTTCCGTTGAAAATAGCAATGAAATGATTGAAATAGTACAAAGTTTAGATTCACAATCCGAAGAGCATGATTCTAATAAAGATGGAGTTACGGCTGATGAAAGCCGTGCTCATTTTATGAATACTGATGTACCAAATGACTTCTACGGAGGGTTAAATACAAAGCAAAAGAAGAAAAACCGTAATAAGGACTTTGATTTAGACGATTTAGATGTCCTAAATTTACATCAAATTGGAAAAACCGTGGGACAAGAGCTAGGTATATTTGGAAATAACAGGAAACATAATAAACCGAACAAGAATAAGAAATTGCGTGATGGCAAAAAAGATGACGACTATTCCGTTATAGGCCTAGATTCTCTAGAATCCTTGATCGGTCTAGATGGTGATAAACAAAACAAGAAACATAGAAGAAGACAAAATAAAATGATGCGTGGCGAGTGGTCTCAACCTGAAGTATGACGTCATAGTTAATACTGTTTATTTCTTAATATTTAATTTATTTATTGTCTGTAAATAGTATAATTTATTAAGTGTCCCCGTTTTTATAAGCATTAAAATATGACAAATTGTTGGAATGCAGTGTCGTATAATCATTTGAATTCCCTTCCCCAGGATATGCATTTGAAAACATTTATAAAACTAAACATGTGCTTTTATTGAATGTGATGATTCAAGCGAGTGCGAAGCACAAGCAAAGCGTTTCTGGTTAAGCTCAGGCAAAAATGCCTTTGTATATCTGTCCGGCAGCTGTCCTGTACAGATGGCGTTTTTAAATAGACTTTTGGTTAATTCTACACCACAGCTCACAGAGCTATAGTGACATATATTGTAATA
This sequence comes from Elegia similella, assembly GCA_947532085.1. Taxonomy (NCBI): domain Eukaryota; kingdom Metazoa; phylum Arthropoda; class Insecta; order Lepidoptera; family Pyralidae; genus Elegia; species Elegia similella. The sequence goes on along the minus strand of OX383926.1, from coordinate 23,016,937 downwards.
TGAATTAGATAGGTTCATACATAAATTGTCACGATGTCGTTATTTTACTTTACTTTGTAACATCGCGCCACTCAACACACTGCACTGTGTCACCACACGTGCCTAGTTTGCTTCAAGGATAATCAGCCTCAGATCATATAGGTAATATTACAACAAAAAAATATAAATTAAAAAATGCAAGCCGTTATTAGTTTGATTGAACTTAATTATAGAAAATTATGTCTCAGTAAGAGAAAACTTATCGTTCAGACCATAGAGATCGGGAAGAACACTCGCAGCTGTAGCAATATCAACAGTCTATAAGTATCATACCTATTACGTGTCTTAATTTGATAAAAGTTCAAAATGGTTAGTGGAATTACCAATCAAAAGTTGGTATATGAACTTTTATAAAAACTTACTATTCTCTAATCACATAGACGATATTACCTACTGTATTCTGTTGGCGTTGCATAATAGGACTTTTTTGCTGACAAAAAACAAAATCATGCAAATGAAATTACAAAAAATAATCATTAGTCCTCATTTTAAATGCAAGTATGGTGAAAATACTTAATATAATAGAACATTTGTTATATTTCTAAAGCGATAATTCAAATATACGCGTAATTGCTAATTTCATAATTAGTCAAAATTGCAAACGTAATTTCATTGCTACATATGGTTAAAACTTGATAGTAAATCAGTGCATGCTATTATTTTGTATTTTATCATGACATGGAAGCAAGTTAATTCCAGTAAGAGCTAAAATTAATTTTATGATGAAGATAGTTACAATTTATCTTAGAAATTTAAACTTATTAGTGTTGATAATAAACGACAGTCAAAGAAACTTGATAGTTTCTTTACAGTTCAATGAAAAGTGATTAATGGAATAGAATTAATATTGTCAGACGTACATGAACCCTGTAACTTATTGTCCTACTATGTGATCAGTAGATAAAGGCCTCACTTAAATTTAGTACACGTATCGAAAGTTGGAATTGTTAATGTAGTTTTGAGTCCCAACTTTCTCTCGTAGTGACATTAAAATTTAAAACTTGTTTACATTAAGTCTGACGCTAAAATGAGCATTGGCTCATTGTTAGTGGGCAGTTAAATACTTCGTAGGTAACTTGACTGCTTACAATTTGTTCTGCAAAGTCAGCCGCAGCTGGTCCACTAGATAATAATTGTTATTTATACAACTTTCGCTTAAGGAAAATGCAAATTTCAATAATTATATTACTTTTATTTTATGGCATTATCACGTGCTCTGGATACTCAGGTAAGAGTTATAAGAAATATGAAAGTGACGAATTTAAAAAATATTTTATGTATATAATACTTTTATTAATATAATACCTTATTACTTTTTAAGGCGAATATTTTACAAAAGAAGATCGACCATACAAGCCCATTCAGATCAAAATTCCTCAGTCAATATGGCAACAAGCATTGCGTCCAACTCCTGTATTAAAATCTCCCGTGACAATAGTAGTGCCAGTACATGTGCCAAACGATGAGGATTTCGAAGCTGACGAGGATTTGGAAGATGCTACAGAAGTAGTTCAAGTAGAAGAGACAACCGTATTAAATGATCCTGGTTTAGAACCTGTTGCCAATGATACTGTAGTAGCTAATACTACTGAAACAGTGCAAGATGAAGTCACAACTACTCCAGCACCTGAAGAGGTGACAGGGCAAGTATTCCGGTTTCCATGTGCGTGTAGAAGTGGACAATGTGGATGTTGTACCGGGGCTATACTACAGAGGTTTAACATGAAAGCATGTGGTAACATCTCTTTTATTCCCGAAGATTTTGTTTTTGACGTAAGACTTAGCGTCAACAATGCTACTGTTATCCGGCGACGAGTGTCAGGTAATTACAGTTTTGCTACTATTATTTAGCTACTTCATTAAACAAGATTATCAACTTGGTTGTGTATTCGTGTTTGTTATTTAATATGCTAACTTATTTATGAATCGATTAGGACTTACGAGTAGATATGGATAAATTTTCAAATTGCTCCCATAGAATATTCATCATAATTGGTTTTGTAGTTTAGTTGAAATTGTATTTATTTTTATATTTATTTGTCTCTTTTTTGCAGCTAGTGATCCTCCACCAATATGTTTTAACCCTGGAAGGGCACCGTTTGTAGAAGTTTGCGCAGAAATATCAAATATACGGATACGGAACAGAAACGCTTTCGCCTGCTTAGATATCGAGGCAAATATCGGCGGGTTTCCGATTTACTCGGCTTCATTCAGGTGTTTCGGGTAAGTGATGGTTACTTCTTTTTTGCGCCTATTTCCTACTACAATTATTACCTATTACTTATATGGTGTTAAATTTATAACTGACTTCACGTAACGTGTAATATAAACGATACAATTCTGTTTACACTTTCATGCATTTTTTATTGAGTTTTATACTGTCCTTAGGTAATATTTGTTCATTTTGACATTGAGATTGTAAATACGGTACCTAAGATTGTTTTATTTATTTTTTAATTTTTGACGAACAAACCTAATTTTTGACACTTAAATGGTATTAGAAGAGTTTATTTTTCCTTGAAACCCATTATAGATAATATATCGGACAATACAGGGTTTAAAAAATACTGAACTCATTTTAGTTAATTTTTTATTACGTCACTTTTAAATATTATGAACCTATTTGTTTTGTTTCAGGCTGGGATCCAAAGGAGTTCAAACTGGCTTGAAACCTAAGCCTGTTTCTTCTGGACCAAAACCTGTAAATCTATTCGGAGGTGGCGGCGGTGGCGGCGGCAGTGATAGCGGCGGTGGTATCCTTGGAAACGCGGCCAGTGCTGTTCTTGGGGGACAAGGTGGAATCTTTGGAGGAGGTGGCTCAGATGATGATGATGGCGGTGGGCCTTTGGGAGCTATAGGTGATGCTGTCGGAGACTTCTTTGGTGGAAGGAAATTGGTCGAAATATAATATGACGAAATGTGAAAAATAAATCTGATTGGACATCATTATAATGAGAAAATATGCCAAGATTTAATCTTTTTAAAAGTACTACGTAGATTTTTAAGGATTTATTTATTACCATAAAGTATTATAATTCAACTAACTTATTATTTTGTAGATTATAGATAGTAGATATTTAAATAAAAGTGTAAAAATTGAAAATTATGTTTAATTTATTTATGTATTTGTTTTACAAAAAAAAATATCAATGTGAAAGTAGTGACTGCGACGATCGTCGTCAATGAACCGGTTCGAATCTCGGCAAGCGAATTGGAGTGCCTGCTTTACTCACACAACCGGCGCACGCGCACTTTTGCCGCGAAATAAACAATAATGGACGAGTGCGTAAAAAAAGTTATTTTAATATACACGATACTGGTCATAACGATGGTACACGCAGATGTAATGAACGGTGAGTTAAAGCCTTTACCTTTTTTTAAATAAATGAAATGACAGTGATTGATATATTAATTAATTAATTGTAGCATCTCCTGACGAAGTTAATAGCACTATAGATAAACTGAAATTCGTGGAGGTTCCCGACAGTTCATTGATTCTTTTAGACCGAGTGAAACTGAGATCTAATATCGTAGCACGCGCAAGACAGAAAGTGAAGAAAGGGGTGAAACAAGAACAAACCACGCAGAATGTTACAACCACAAAACCACCCTCTTCTACATCACCAGTTGGACTTGGTCCTTGCACCTGTGCTATGGGTGTTTGCAAATGTTGTACTGGCTACGTCCTGGATTTGTTCAATCAAAAAGCCTGCATGAGAGTTACTTATACCCCTGGAGACTTCGCTTTTGATGTTGCCATGTCGCTCAATGACAGGATTCTTTACGAAAACTCCATGTCTGGTAAATATTTTGATTGTTGTTAAATTTTATACCCAAATGTGATAACTATTTGTACTCGTTTATCAAATGTCTATAGGCCACTTGAAATATTGAAACTGCTGTTAGTTACTAACAAGAAAGAAAAAAGAGTATGCGTGATGATATTTTTTTATAATTATTTATTCTTTCATCATCTAGATTTTTTAAATAAAAATAACGTGAGACACTCACATTTTTAATATGTGAAATACTGATTAAGCAAGTATAAAGTCAGATTGTTTTCCTAATTATCTTATAAAAACCTTATTGTCGTATACCGTTAGTATAAATTTGTTACAATCTGTAATTGCACTTCAAAACTTTGAAACATATAATTATTGTTATAAAAAATCTATTGTATTGTTACTGTTGCATTATGTGATGTATACGAAAGATAACTAGGTTGTAAAATATAAAAAAGTCAAGTTGTTCAGGCATGGCTCTATAAAACCTAGAATCAATGTGTTCAGTTCCACCTCATTTACCAACGGGTTTCTGCCGGATGTTTACATATTTACTGCTTTCAGGTAAAAACCCTCAGCCAATATGCATAACCCCGCCAAGAATGCCGAACTTGAAAGTATGTGCGAAATTTTATGATGTGTACTTCCCAGGAAGAAACTTTCACTTTTGTTTGGCGATGACCGGAGTTTGGCGATCACTGCAACTGTTTAATATGGCCTTCGATTGTTTGAGGTATGTATCAATTGTATAATTTATTGTTGCGTAACGTTAATGGTATTTGAATAGTAAGTGAATGGCTTTCTACAGTGATTCAACTTCAGGCCATCCGTACGTAATTTTTTCATTTGAATTAAATTATTTGAAAGAAACCGGTGATAGGTATTGCGAGGACCTAGATAACGCTTAAATTTATTTTATTGAATATTGTTTACAGTTTGAAGTAATAGCGTGAAGCTTTTCTTCGTAACATTTTGCCAAAAGTGTCTATTTTTGACAATAATGCTAACTCACTTTAAACTATAGACAGTTGTTCAACTTATGCATATAAGTATGCGATATTTTGGTCGTAAATACTACGAGAATCGGAGATTTTCCAAAAAGAATATTCCCAAAGACCCATTACTACGTCACATGTTTAAGAGAGAAAGGAAGGATTCGGCACAGACGAAGCAGTGTACAAATTAATAATATAACTGTCACATTGAACTAAATAATTCATGTCCGTTTTTTACATGTTTTCGTATCTTGTAAACCGTGTTAAGTAGTGCATTTGTAAATAATAAGTACCTATTATATTTTTATTTTAGTATCGCCACTTTAACGACAAATAATACAAACGAAATACAATAATTTAAAACTAAATATAGGTACCCCATACAAGAATCGTGACGTACGGAACCATTTTTGTCCGAATCCAACTAGCTTTTGGCGGGATTTCACTATTATATTTAAAAATTACTTTATCAGCATCCCCTTTTTTACCGCATTTTTATTCTGGCATTGGCATCCAATACAGATATAAAAAGTGGTCACCCAATTTATTTGCCCAACACACCTCTTGCTCCGCAATGAAAGTGCTTATATCTACCTCTAGGAGTTTACAGCAAAACTTTATCGTAGTTTGTATAAGGAAGCGTCCTTTGAAACATTCTTACGTTACAGCTTTAGTTCTTAACTTCTTAGGTAGGAATGTGGGAATCTCCTGCTAACAGTATGTGTTTGTAAAAATTCTCTGATTAAAAAAACAGAGTCATAGCCCATTTTTTTATTTTAGGATGGGTTCAAATGGTATAGCCATGGTGAAACCTGGAGAGAGCGATGGCCTGGTTGTGGTCAACCCTCAAGGCGGCTACGACGCTGTCATTGACGCTGGGGAAGACGACGTGGAAGACTATGATGAGAATGTCGTGAAATCGCTATTGGATATGTTTGATAGATAAGTGCTAGTTATAATTTTACGCTGCTTTTCCTCAAATGTGTACAGCTTTACTTACTTACATATGCTTGGTAGCCAAATTTGTTTATATTAAGTATGTAACTTACATGAAATTGTATGACTACCAAGCTCAATTGTTATATAGTTCTTTTTTTTTTATTTATTTAAACATAAATTACATTAATAAGTTATTAGGATCATTATGAAACAAGCTTTTATTTAAGTAGTTCCATCTGTTAGAGTGTAAGTCACAGGGATGTATATATTGGGCCTGCGGGCGTGGCGAGTACGTATGCTTTATGTTCAAACGTTTCAGAGTAGGAAGTTTGGTTAGGACATTGCAGGCTTGAATCACCTGATTTTCCGATAGTAAAGATGATTCCGTGCTTCGAAAGGCACGTTAAGCGGTTGGTCCCGGCTGACAACTGGTAGTCGTCAAAGGAACCACGTCAGAGGTCGAAAGGCGGTTCCGAAGAACTCTGAAATCAGGGTGTGCATGGTCGATTGACCGTGCACCTTCACGAAAATGATGAGAGTAGGCAGTTTATGTGCGCGTAACACGTTTGGAGTTTTTATCTTAAATGCCATGTTGTGCAGCGATTATGTGCAAAATTGAAGCTCCTTTATGAGTGTGAAACATCATGGCATCACCTACCATAAATAAGCGTGAAGATATTGTGTTTATAAGGCATTTTGGAGCAAGACTTGAGAAGTATTGAACTGGAGGATGTCTCCAGTGAAGACATCGGTACTCGAAGTAATTTCGGCAGGGAACCGATCTAATCTAATGATATACTTATAGGTATCTATCGGGTGAACCGATCTTTCGAAAGAGCCGCCCATATAAAGCGTTATGCGGAGAATGCTATGTTTTCAGTTCATGTTTACAGAATGTATGGGAGTTTCTTTATTCCACCATTACTTTTAACTGCCTGAATATATTTGGATTTATGTCGATTGTTTGAATGATTGCTATATCCCAAGTGACCTTGGCTATATATTTTTGACAGGGAATTTGCATTTTTATTTTCCATTGCAATAAACGTGTAGGTACATTCTCTTGTACATCGGAAGAAAATATACAGACGACAATTATTTATCTGTTTAGATAGCCTACTGCCCACAAAAAATATAGTACAACTCACAATAAAAGCGTGTCACGAAAACAAATTCTCGAATAAAATATTTGAAAATCGGCGTACTTAACGATAAGTTAAAAAATAAGATGGTAAATTTAGTTTTGTTGAATAACATATTAACGTAAGTTTTAATGAACAGTTATGGTATTTGTATTACTTTATTGGTATTGACCAGTCAAAACTGGCGCAAACACTCAAAAAAAAAGACAGATATCACCAAATTATCTTTTTTTTTTATTCAATGTAAATAAGAACATTTTTCCTATCAAATGATTGTCTATATGTTTAGCTATGATATAAAATTAATGATACATTGTATACATAGTTATATACAAAACTATAATTCTATAGAGCATTAGTCTCGTATATTTGAGCTATGTAAAATTGATACTTTATCTGCTAAAGTATGAGGATCAGATCATGTTCGTCAATTTAAACTTCACAGTTGCGTCCTTTTGAACCGCCTGTCGCATTCTGCGTTGCGTTCCAATACACGAGTGACCGACTGTACAGGCAGAAGCATAGTGTTAAGGCTATTTATGAATATATTTATTGATTAACCGTAACTATACTGTCGTTTACTTTCACTGCTGAAAATCACCCCTCCAATATAGTAGCGTGTGGAAGTAGAGTCCAGCGTGAAATTGAAGATGATTGCAGCGATACACCCGTACCAAACCGATGCGCTCTGGATGTAAAACATTGAAAGTACAGAAGTATAACTAATCTATTTCATTATCATCATCAGATCCTTTTTAGTCTTTACTACAGGAGCACCACCCACTCTGTACTACTAGGGCCATACTTGACAGGGCAGCCAGAGGACTTGGCCTACACTCTCCACGCTGGCCAGACGCGTTGGAGAAGTCTCTTAGATGTTTATAAGCTTTGTTTAGCTTGTATTTCCTAAGTCGCCTTCTACGACGTCCACAGGAAGACTTGGAGTGGTCCTATTCTACTCTGCCGGATACCACACGGCTAGTCTAACTAATCTATTTCAAAAACACTGATTCATAAATTCTACAGTGATTATGCAATCTAATAATATTTACACCAGCCGGTCTATTTGCTAACTTAGTGTACAATGTTTTGATAGTCACTTCAAAATACATTACGTTTTATATATCTTAAATAAAAATAGTCAATCATACGAAAGCCGCAATGTATTTTGAAGTGACTATCAAAACGTTGTACACTGAGTTAGCAAATAGGCCGGTTGTGTTCCGCTAAAATTGTCTTCATTATCTTAAGTCTTAAGCATGGAAAAGTTTAACGTTTTTGATATCTACCTCTTTCTTGATATTATCTGAAACATTGTGCTACCTACCTACGATTAATAATTGTGTGAGCTTTTTTTAACTTTTATGAGATTTAAGTCAGACTATTAAGGTGTTATACAACGTGCATTAGCCGTGTGTTGTTACGGAGACTTACACATTGTTTGAAGAAACCCCTCTGTAATCTATTTAATGCGCGCTCAGGATTTCTCCGTAGAAAGTCCCGCAACGGCGCTCGCGCAGCATAACGTGAATACAAATCATTTTTAAACCTTTGCAGTTAGTGTTATAGTAAGTTAACGCGCGGTCATTTGTATAGTGTCCCTAGAGACAAAAATACTTTCGCAGAAACGAAAATGAAAACAAATTCCATTTTGTTGGTTACGTGTTGTGTTGCGTGTATTATGGGTAAGCATTTGGTGTTGTTGTTACATAACATTGGTCAATTTTAATTTTGAGTTAGAGGCTATCCTGCCTTTATCTATACTAAGTTCTGGAGCTTAAGCATCGAATTTCGGCTACAATGATTTTTGTATAACAGTTGACTCTTACTATATTTCGTGAGTATTTACATAATCGAACTCATGTAAATTGGGTTGAATAGGAGAATAGGTCATCACGTAGTCAGTCAGTTCAAACTCTTGATCAGTTTTCTCAATACTTAAAACTTTAATAATAAAATTTAGTAATACAACCGAGTATTTTTGTTTAAGTAAGTTCATCATTATCTACTACTACATTTCTTTTACATTTTAATCTTGTATTAAATAAGTTTTTGATAACGAAATAAATCTAAATTTTCAGGTATTACAGTAGCATACAAACAAAACAGATTAACAAGAAATAAGCCAGTGGACCTATTAATGAAACGAAGTCGATTTGAAAATGTAATGGATGTAACAGATTTTTCAATATACTACGACGTGGATACAAATGAAGCAAGTATCAGTTTATTATTACGTCTCTATCATTCACATAATTTGAGAAAAAAATACTACGTTTAAATAATAATCTGAAAGAGGCTGAAGTCCTATATCATCGGTACCCCGGATTCTTAAGTTCATGAGAAGGTATCATCGTAATCTGCTGTAGATGGTATTGATAGTCGATAATCATTACTAAATAGGTTATTACTGCTCAAATAACATGCAGCCAATCAACTTTGTATGAGCCCACAAGTCACAAGTAAGTACGTCTTTCATCAGATGGAATGCTTGAAAGTGTAATGATCATCAACAGAAGTAGGTATACATTTTAGGAACATGTCTTTTGATGGTATTACTTACATCTTTTAAAAATATCTTAGTATTACTCAAGATGCCTTCCTACATAATTGGCATAAATACTAATTTCTTCTTTATTCCCTACGAGGGAGAACCGAGCCATATGGTCCCCAACTCTTCTGGCGTACGATTCGTTTCTACAATGGTGCATAGATGGCGCCACAGGTTTCGTTTCAATTATGTATAAATCATATGAGAAAATAAAAGCTAAAATCACGAAAAATATTTAATTTTAGCCAAAACACTATTTTGGGCTTATATTTAAAAATATTTCTGCATTACAAGTTTAGGATCACGCCAACTAGTGGCAATTAGTGGAATTAATTAAAGTGTTGCGCCTTGTAAGTGCTTAGTAGTCCTTAAGTTAGGCCTTTGTATGAGATTGGCAGTTTATGCGTTAGTATGGTATTGTATTTGACTGAGACTCTGTAAGATTCAAAATGGTCTAGTAAATATATTTCTGTTTGTTTTCAGACAATAAGAAACATGATGCCTCGGCCGTGGTATAAGCCTGGGTGGTTGCTCCGACTTCCATTTACTGGAGGGAGATGCAAGTGTGAAGGATTGCAGTGTTCATGCTGCACAGGAATTAGAATTGAGAGCTTCAACTTTGACAGGAGAAGTAAGTTTATAAATGCTAAATCTTCCGCTTTAAACCAGCTAGATAATAATTAACCTGCTGCTATTCAGAATCGGGCCAGATAATGATTCAACTGCTGCTAATCAGAATTGGGCCAGATAATGATTCAACTGCTGCTAATCAGAATCGGGCCAGATAATGATTTAACTGCTGCTATCCAAAATCAGTGCATATCAATAATTCGATGAAGGAAATGGGCGTAAATCTCTGTCTGTAACTCCTTGAATTCAAATCCTTTTTTATGAGTCCCAGATGTAGGTCTGGATCCATGATGGTTCGTCAGAGTTATGTAAGCAAAATCCTATAATCAGTCCGTCTTTGGATAATTACAGTTAGATTCGGGTAATCTACAGTTACTGAGATTTGCATTCTACTCACGTTATGTGAATTTAATGATGCATTGTACGAGAAGTACTTATCTATCAAATTATTTATAAGCAGCACCAGATATAGGTGTACAGGGCCCCGACCGAGCCGTATTGATTCAAATTGGGGCTGATCTGTTTTTGGGCTTACTAGATAAGTATGAAAATTCTGCCTAGGTAGTAACTATTTAATAATCAGTGGCCTAGGTTCCTACATGGTTTTAATCAGGCCCTGTCTTCTGCAATAGTGTTTACTACCTTCTCCTGTGATTATTTGTGTGCAAAAAAATCGTTTCAACGATCATATATCGACTAATTGAGTTATCTTATGATGAGTATTACCTAAGTAGCTATAGTAGAACTCATAAAATATTTTTAATTTCAGCATGTGCAGTATTCAAATATGAACCCACGGAGTCTACGCTAGAAATGGAAATTAAAATGAATAACGATAGTATATATCGCAATACCTTTTCCGGTAAGCACTTAATTTATGCATAGAGAAAGACTGTTATGCGCACAGCCACGCAGTCAAGGAACGACATTTGAACCATTAGAACTTAAAATTCTGACAAGTTGACAGAAGAAAGTACTATTTAGTGGCACGAACTAACAATGCGTAGCCAAATTTGTGAATAACTTCAGTACCGCAATGTTAATATAGAAACAGTTAACGTAATGTAACAAGTATGTTATTATAGCATTATCATCATCTTACCTACAAGAAGTCCACAGCTGGACATAGAGCTACCCCAAGGATTATCAATACGACCGGTTGGAAGCGGCTTGCATCCAGTGTCTTCCTGCGACCTTAGTCATGTCGTACGACCGCCTGGTCTGTGGATGTCCAATGCTGTGCTTGCCGGTATGTGGTCGCCTTTCGAGAACCTTTTTGCCCCATCGGCCATCGATTCTACGTGCTATGTGCCGCGCCCACTGCCACTTCAAAGAGCTAATCCACTGACCTATGTTAGTTTATAGCATTAAAACTGTCATAATAGCGGACCCTTGGCTCCAACGCTCCTTAGCTGAGTATGCAACCAAATAACGCTCAGATGAGGAAGAGGTACAACTAAAAGAAAAGTGACTATGACATAGCTTCTTGGGTTTATAGAAGAAACCATAGATACCCCTTCCATGCTGACCATTATAGCAAGAAAAAAAAGTACCAGCTGCGTCAAGAGACATGCGTTATAAAAAAAATGTTTTCGCCACTGTGGATCCCAATTTGTCGACACGCGAATAGCGAATATAAGAACTGCGAATAAGGAGATTGTTTTATATAACAGATACCCAAACAAATTATGTGGTTTCAGCTCGCAATCCCCCACCGTTCTGCGTGCCGGTCTCAGTTCCTTACCTTCCACCAGGCCTTGTGGATATGTGTGTGCGACTGTACGACATAAATGTCGTGCAGCAGATGTTGCATATGTGCATGGATATGGACACTAGGGTCGATAAAGCTCCTGTATTGGTGAGTTTTATTTCAAAGTGTTTCATTATCATCATCATCATCAGGTCTTTTTTAGTCTCCACTACATGAGTACGACCCTCTCTGTACTACTAGAGCCATACTTAGCCCGAGCAGTCAGAGGACTTAAACGTGTTTGTTCAGACCAAATTAAAAATAATTAACACGCAAGTATATCATACGTTATGCCGTGGGGTAACCGGCAGAGTAGAATAGGACCACTTCTAGTCTTCCCATGGAGGTCGTAAGAGGCGACTTAGGAAATACAAGCTAAACAAAGCTCATAAATATCAATGAGACCTCTCCAACCCATCTGGCCTCTGGCATCTAGGTACTATGGAATGTTCCCTCTCCGAGTAGATACATTATAAGTAGGTCGCTTTAAGTTTCTGACTTGTAAACCTTACTGAGTGATAGTTTTCCTCTTAACTTCGTTAATATGAAAAAAGGGTATATATATTTTCACGTATTTATTCATAAACCATTTAATTGGCAAGCGGACCACTTGACTCCAACAAAAAATTAGTACCTACTTATAAGTTATATCATATTCTGTGCATATTTCAAGCGTTGCTTTTGCTTTGCCGGTATCTGTTGCTTTTTCCAGTATCGAGTAAAAACGAGCAAAATAGTCACGTTTGATGTATGGTAGCACCCCTTATTATTTTATGCTGTTTCTATTATTTGTTGTTATAGCGTCAACAGGTATAGGTACATCATCTGAGAAAACTATCACAGTTCATAAGATACAGCCTGGTGACGGACGGACAGACAGACGGACAGCGGAACCATATGAGTAGGGTCCCATTTTTACCCTTTAGGTACTTCTTCTTCTTCTTTTTTCTTCTTGGTGATGGTATAGTTAGGTATGTCCTGCTTGAACGGATGCGGCGACAGCACCGAAATAGTAAAAACCAAGGCATTACGAGTAGTTATTATGTATATTGTTCTTCACCGCTGGTCTGGTTGAAATGAAAAAACGTTAAATGTACACCACCTGCCGGTCTATTTGCTAACTCAATGTACAACGTTTTGATAGTCATTTCAAAGTTCATTACGTTTTGTATATCTTTAATAAAAATAGTCAATCATAGGAAACCCGCAATGTATTTTGAAGTTACTATCAAAACGTTGGTCACTGAGTTAGCAAATAGGCCGGCTGGTTCTTTTCCCGCGCAAATGTAAAAGTTGATTGTTTTAGGCTTGTACAACTACATTTATTTATTTAAAGTTCAAGTTAATAATTAATAATTTTCTTAAAATTCTAGATCCTCCACTTCGACTGCATGGATATGGGTTTGAACGGTATCAGCCTGTCCAAACCTAGCAACCAGACAAACATACTTCCTGAAGACGGTGCTGCCACCGAGACGACGCAACTGGGTGCCGACGTGTACGACCCCGTTGTCGAAAATATACAGACGACTACCCCTATGTTCAACAATAGCATTAAATATATTTAATTTATAATGTCTATTTAATTAATTATCCCGAGATCTACTGGAAGTACATTAAGTACTACTCATCATCATCATTTCGTATCAGGTGTCACGGTCAATCGACCATGCACACCCTGGTGTCCGAGTTCTTCGGAACCGCCTCTCAGCCGCTGACGTAGTTCCTTTAACGACAACCAGATAGCAGCCGGGACCAAGGGCTTAACGTGCCTTCCGAAGCATGGAATCATCTTTATTAGGTATCATCATCATCATCATCATATCAGCCACAAGAAGTCCACTGCTGGACATAGGCCTCCCCCAAGGATTTCCAATACGACCGGTTGGAAGCGGCCTGCATCCAGCGTCTTCCTGCTACCTTAGTTAGGTCGTCCGACCATCTGGTCGGTGGACGTCCGACGCTGCGCTTGCCGGTACGTGGTCGCCATTCGAGAACCCTTCTGCCCCATCGGCCATCGGTTCTACGAGCTGTGTGCCCCGCCCACTGCCACTTCAAAGAGCTAATCCGCTGAGCTATTGTCGGTGGCCTTTGTTCTCTTACGAATCTCCTCGTTTCTGATTCGATCTCGCAGAGAAACACCGAGCATAGCCCTCTCCATAGCTCTTTGAGCGACTTTAAGCTTTCTTATGAGGCCCATAGTAAGGGACCACGTTTCGGACCCGTAAGTCGTCACTGGTAACACACATTGATTATAGACTTTTGTCTTGAGGCACTGAGGTATTTTGGACGAGAAGACACTGCGGAGCTTCCCGAACGCTGCCCAGCCTAGTCGGATTCGTCGAAAGACCTCGTCCTCAAAGCTGGAACTTCCAACCTGGATCAACAGACCCAAGTAGACATATTGGTCCACAGCTTCAAGGATGGAGCTCCCAACAGATACCGGTGCAAGCACGACATGGACATTCGACATTATTTTGGTCTTGTCCATGTTCATTTTAAGGCCCACTTGTTGGGAAACTCCATTGAGGTCATTGAGCATGGTACTTAAGTCCTCCAGCGTCTCCGCCATAACAACGATGTCATCGGCAAATCGAAGGTGAGTGATATACTCGCCATTGATGTTGATGCCAAGTCCTTCCCATTCCAGGAGCTTGAAGGCATCCTCCAGAGCAGCGGTGAACAGTTTCGGAGATATGAAGTCTCCCTGTCTCACACCTCGCTGCAATGGTATAGCCTTCGTGCTCTGCTCCTGTACTCGGACTGACATTGTGGCGTTGCTGTATAAGCACTTCAACACTTCGATATACCGATGGTCGATGCGGCATCGCGGAAGGGACTGAAGCACGGCCCATGTTTCGACCGAATCAAAGGCTTTCTCATAGTCCACAAACGCTAAGCATAGTGGCCGGTTATACTCTCTGGTCTTCTGTATAACCTGCCGCAGCGTATGGATGTGGTCTATGGTACTGTAGCCTTTTCGGAAACCGGCTTGTTCGGGAGGCTGGAAAGCATCGAGCCTGTTCGTAAGACGATTCGTGATCACCCTCGAAAACAGCTTATAGACGTGGCTCAGGAGCGTGATGGGTCTATAGTTCTTCAGTTGAGTATTATCACCCTTTTTGAAGAACAAAACCACCACACCCCTGTCCCACGCCTCCGGCGTAATGCCCTCGAACAGAACGGAATTAAAGAGCCTCTGAAGGACTTTCAGTACCGGCGTTCCGCCCGCTTTCAGAAGCTCTGCTGTAATTTTTTTTTTAATAATAATAATAATTCTTTATTCAACTGTATGTAACATAATGTTTACAAAAAAACTCTGGGCTCCACACTAGGATTCCCTGTGTTGTGGATACCCAGTCTCTTTCGTTGCCTTATTACTAATTAAAGTATTTACTGATCTGATACAAATATAATAAAGTAATGTAGTGCAGTGCAGTGGAGTGTAATGTTGTGTAGTCTAGTGTGGTGTCGTGTTGTGTAGTGTAGTGTAGTGTAGTGTAGTGTAGTGTAGTGTAGTGTCGTGTCGTGTAGTGTAGTGTAGTGTAGTTTAGTGTAGTGTCGTGTAGTGTCGTGTAGTGTAGTGTAGTGTAGTGTAGTGTAGTTTAGTGTAGTGTAGTGTAGTGTAGTGTAGTGTAGTGTAGTGTAGTGTAGTGTAGTGTAGTGTAGTGTAGTGTAGTGTAGTGTAGTGTAGTGTAGTGTAGTGTAGTGTAGTGTAGTGTAGTGTAGTGTAGTGTAGTGTAGTGTAGTGTAGTGTAGTGTAGTGTAGTGTAGTGTAGTGTAGTGTAGTGTAGTGTAGTGTAGTGTAGTGTAGTGTAGTGTAGTGTAGTGTAGTGTAGTGTAGTGTAGTGTAGTGTAGTGTAGTGTAGTGTAGTGTAGTGTAGTGTAGTGTAGTGTAGTGTAGTGTAGTGTAGTGTAGTGTAGTGTAGTGTAGTGTAGTGTAGTGTAGTGTAGTGTAGTGTAGTGTAGTGTAGTGTAGTGTAGTGTAGTGTAGTGTAGTGTAGTGTAGTGTAGTGTAGTGTAGTGTAGTGTAGTGTAGTGTAGTGTAGTGTAGTGTAGTGTAGTGTAGTGTAGTGTAGTGTAGTGTAGTGTAGTGTAGTGTAGTGTAGTGTAGTGTAGTGTAGTGTAGTGTAGTGTAGTGTAGTGTAGTGTAGTGTAGTGTAGTGTAGTGTAGTGTAGTGTAGTGTAGTGTAGTGTAGTGTAGTGTAGTGTAGTGTAGTGTAGTGTAGTGTAGTGTAGTGTAGTGTAGTGTAGTGTAGTGTAGTGTAGTGTAGTGTAGTGTAGTGTAGTGTAGTGTAGTGTAGTGTAGTGTAGTGTAGTGTAGTGTAGTGTAGTGTAGTGTAGTGTAGTGTAGTGTAGTGTAGTGTAGTGTAGTGTAGTGTAGTGTAGTGTAGTGTAGTGTAGTGTAGTGTAGTGTAGTGTAGTGTAGTGTAGTGTAGTGTAGTGTAGTGTAGTGTAGTGTAGTGTAGTGTAGTGTAGTGTAGTGTAGTGTAGTGTAGTGTAGTGTAGTGTAGTGTAGTGTAGTGTAGTGTAGTGTAGTGTAGTGTAGTGTAGTGTAGTGTAGTGTAGTGTAGTGTAGTGTAGTGTAGTGTAGTGTAGTGTAGTGTAGTGTAGTGTCGTGTAGTTGTGTAGTGTAATGTAGTGCAGTGTAGTTTAATGTAGTGTATTATCCTTTATATAATAAAAATAAATTAGCTACACCAGTTTTGCGATTGCAGAAAACTATGCATTCATTTCTGGGTCTAGGAGTACGCTTCTATAATAAAATTCCTGCAGAAATATTAGGTCTGCCTATACTTAAGTTTAAAGCGACTGTAAAATACCAATTAGTAAAAAAAGCATATTATTGCATTGCTGATTATATAATTGATAAAAATGCTTGGCAATTGCTTGGACTGAATTTCTTTCGGCGTATAGGCTAGTTTCCGGGGTCGTAATAATAACATAACAATTAGTCCGTCAGTTTGATAATCAAAAAATATTGGACACGTATTTTTTCTTTTGTCAAATAAACAATAAATTATAAAGATAAAGCGCATCAAAGTTCAGGAGTGGGGGCTCGTGACGTCAAAGTTTGCTATAAATTGTAGCAAACTATGACGTCACACGGAACTTCAAAGGGCTATATCTTTATCATTTTTTGTTTAATCGACAAAAGAAAAAATACGTGTCTAATATTTTTTGAATATCTAACTAACGGACTAATTATATTTTTTTAAGAAACTAGCCTATTCTTCTCACCAGTGGTCGTTGCGAAACGCTAGTTGTATTTCGATTTTGCATAAATTAAACAAATATAAGAAATAAAAATATGACGTTCAAAAAGAGATACATGTATCCAATTTTGAATAAAAATCTTTGACTTTTGACTTTTGACTTTTGACTTTTGACTTTATCCCAACAGTGTCTCCGTCTCGTCATATCCAAGTGTAAGTAGCCAAGAGGCTAGTTTCTTTTTGCAGATACGCCGCGTGCAAGTAATTATCTTCAGTTTACGATTTATTTTTGTGTATAGAGAAGGTCCCATAAAAAGTGAGCACTTTTTAGCAAAACTAGTTTTTATTTTAGGAGTGTGCCATATAACGGTTCTTTTTTTCAGGTTAACACTATCTGAGAAGAAAGCCTTTCTATGGAACGATAACATTAAGGAGAGGATATATAGTTGTCGCACTGTAAGTACCTGAGCCTCATTATACAGGAGTTTGGTAGGGTGTTGAAATGGCTTCCTAAAGGCTACCTTAAGTCGTGCACGTTGACAACGTTCAAGTTTCAAGATCAGCGTTTTACAAGCGCTTCCCCATATCGGGATGCAGTAGGTAATAACTGACTGGCACAGGGTGTAATAAGTTGTTTTGATAACGTCAGTATCACCTACAGCTCTCAACTGTCTGAAAATATACATGAGCTTTCTTATTCGACTGCATACGGTCTTAATTTGTTTTTTCCATGAAAGGCGTTCGTCGATGTGAACTCCCAGGTATTTAATTTCTTTGACTTGCTCTAGGACAGTACACTGGCAACTTCCTTCGTTATTTTTGTTGCATCCATGAAGTTTAAGGAGCAACTGATGGCGAGGTTTGCTCCTTTGGCTTATGCGGAATGCAATGAATTTGGTTTTGGTTGCGTTCAAGGTAAGTAGGTTATTTTGCAGCCATTGAAAGACAGTCCGGAGTCCAGACTGGGCCACTTTCTGCACTTCTGTCCAAGTTTTCCCCCTAAATATTAATGCAGTATCATCCGCAAATGCAATTATTTTGGTGTCTTTGATATTAAGTGTGCAGAGGTTATTAATATAAAGGAGGAACAGGGTTGGGCCGATTACGCTTCCTTGAGGAACTCCGAATTTTACAGGAAGGGGATCGCTATGCATTCCTTCTATTACTGTTTGCTGTTTACGATCAGCAAGGTAAGAAGTAAACCAATCCAGAGCTATGCCGCGAATTCCTATCTTTTCTAGTTTTCTTAGTAGTATGGGACGGGAAACGGTATCGAATGCTTTGGATAGATCTAAGAACGCTCCAATGCATTTTTTTCCTTTGTCAAGTTCTTTAGCAACCTCATTTGTAAGCATCTTTACAGCGTCTTCAGTTGACATTTTGTTGCGAAAACCAAATTGATTTGGTGCTAGGTAGTTATTTTTTTCTAGGTAGCATAATAGTCGTTTGTTAACTATTTTTTCTAGTATTTTAGATAGTACTGTTAAAAGAGAGATGGGTCTATAATTTGAGGCTAGTTTAGGATCGCCTTCTTTAAAAATGGGTGTTATGTTGGCTAGCTTAAAATTTTGTGGTACAATTCCAGAAGATAGACTTAGATTACACAGGAAAGCAATAGGTTTAATAAGAACATTTTTGGCCAATTTTATGATTTTATTGTTAATTTTATCCCAACCAGGTGCAGATTCTATTTTCAAATTGTTTATTATTTTAGCTACTTCAGTTTCGTCTGTTGGAAAAAGAAAAAAGGAATTACAGTTAGAGATGTCCTCGTGACATGTAGTATCAGCTACTAGTTCTTGTTCTGTTTTATTTATTTGTTGTAAGATGCTTTTTGCAAGTTTTTCTCCTACTGATGTAATTCCGTTCTCGCCCGGTGCCTTGTTGTTCTTTAGCTGTTTGAGGGCAATCCTAATCTCGTACAGGCTGATGTCCGGGATATCTTCGGTAAAGTGACGGGTTAGCTTGACTCTGGGATCTTTGGCCAAGCTGACAATGGGTTTGGCTATTGAGGTATAAATCTGCCCATAAAACCTCTCGATCTCTCCCAGCACCTCGGCTTTTGTCGACGCCACACTGCCGTCCTCCGTCTTCAGCTTCGTTAATCGACTTTGCCCAATAGACTCCACTCTTGCGAACACTTTGGAGCCCTTATTTTGCTCTATCGTCTCCTTAATACGCTCGGTATTAAAGGAGCGAATGTCGTGTCGCAAGGACTTTTGGATTCGTCTATTGAGCTGCCGATGCACGTTTGCGTCTTCGGAGGTCTGCAGCGGCGTGGAGCGTCGCGCGGCCGTCAACTCCTGGGTCTGGGGCGAGATCTTTTGAGGTTTGTATTTGGGGCGGGACCTAAAAAACTTTGATCCCACCGCTTGGACAGTTTCCACAAACCCATTGTTTAGCTCGTCCACTGTAACGCAATCCTTCAGGCAATCAAAGCGATTTGAGAGTTCCAGTTGGAAATTGTCGACATTCTGGATATGGATCGGTGATGGTCGGAGCGTAGACTTCATCAAGCGAGCCCTCTCTCGTCTGAGATTGATATTCACGATGCCTCTTACGATTCGGTGATCACTACCGGTTTTAATCCTATTGATCACAGAGACATCGTTGAATATCTCTCTCCTCGTCGACAAGATGAAGTCTATCTCATTTTTGACAGGGGGTTGGGATCTTCTGCTGGGGCCCATCCAAGTCCATTTTCTATGAGGCGGCTTCTGGAAGAAGGAGTTCATCGCATAGAGTCCCTCTTCTTCCAGAAAATCAGCCAGCCTATGGCCCCTGTCATTCCGTTCTCCATATCCAAATTGTCCCACTCTGGACTCTCCATCGCTCCGCTTGCCGAGTATTGCGTTGAAGTCCCCCATAACAATCGTAAAATAGGTTTCGGAAGCGTGTATGGCCCTACTAATGTCCTCATACACCACTTCCACCTCTTCATCTGAGTGTTTCCCGGTCGGCATATATACCTGTACTACCTTCAACAAGTACCTATCTTTTAGATACTCTGAGTATCAGGTATATTACCCTGCTGGAAACATTTTCGATGGTTACAACGTTGTTGATGAGGGACTTGTGGACGAGAAACCCGACACCATGCTGTGACTTCTTAAAGTCACCCTCCCGGTGATAGAGTAGGTTACCAGACTTCAGGGTTGTCGTGCCCTCACCCTCTCTTCGGACTTCAGACAGACTCATTATGTCCCATCGTAACCTACTCATCTCCTCTTCCACTTCCTCGACCTTCTCGTCTAGCCTCATTGTGCGAATGTTGTGTGTTACCAGGGCCAGTCTCTGTTGGGGGTGGTAGCCGGATCTCTTCCGGAGATTCTTCGCACCCCCTGCCCCGCCGTTACCGTGACCGCTACCGGAGTCAGGAATAGCCATATAACCATGGGGGGTTTTTGCCATACTCACCACGCTTGGCAAACGGGTTGGTGAGCGCAGTTTATTCGGCTTAATGGGTTCCGGTGCTGCTGCCCATCGAAACCACTTTAAGTTTGGGAAAGGAAGGAATTTATTAGGCTGAGGGAACGGGAAAAGGTATTTGGGATGCTACTTGCTCGGAAGGATTGGGGATAAGAAAGTAGCAGCTCGGGGAGGCCGGGCGCGCGTACCCGATGCCATACGTCTAATTACCGGACTAGCAAAAAGAGTCTATTTCGTGTCAGTGTAAAAAGGTTGATGTAGAATTTTCTGTTCCGCAATCCGCAACGCAACTGATGGGGATTGGGAATAAAACGCAAATTGTAAGTAACTTGGCTCTTATTTTGTTAAATGAACAAAACGGAACTATGTCATTTTCTCGTCATTGTCAACTGTCATTCTGTCAATTGTAAAAAAGACGCAAGGTGAGTTTGTCGATTCGGTGCCGGATTATCCAGTTTATTTCAATTTTCCTGTGAATTTAATGGTAATTTTGGTTATCCTAGATCTATAGTTCCATCTACGCTTTACCAATGGGTGATAACGATGATTATTACGATGGTGACGGGTTAGTAAATATGTGCATGAGACACGGTTTCATTGGTGTTTATTTTCTTATTGATTTATTCAAATAGTACTTTTTCTATTTATTTATTCAAGTATATCGAGCCCTAGTTATATGATTTGTTTCGCTAATACATTTTTTCTTATCAATTTAATATGTAAGGTTATTTACTTTATTTTTGATGGTTGGTACTTGCTGTCATTGATCATGATCCAGTATTTTAGTAGGTACATACACACACCTTTTATATTGGTATTGGAGTGTAGCAAAGGGTGTGCAAGGCGGCTGTTTTTAGGTTTATAAAACATATACTTTTTATTGTTTCTATCGACAGAAGACATTAATATAAGCTTTTATTGTTATACCTTTAAAACTTTTGCTGCGGCTTACTTACCATTTTTGAATAAAACAACGTCAACGTCTTCTATTGATGACTGAAGGCAGAAAAGAAGTTAGGTTTAGGTTATTTTTTTTATGATCAACCGGAACAACTGAGGGCAGAAAAGAAGTTTGGTTTGGGGTTTTTTATGACCACCTGGAATGACTAAGAGAGGGTAGAAAATTTTCCAAGTCCCAGTCGCCTTGCACACTCTTTGCTACACTTACCTTTCTATTTATTTAGATGTTATTAATTTTAGTATATCAGGTATATTCTTTTGATTTGCTTTTATAGTTTTTATGTATTATTCTTATGTAATTTTTCTTTGCTTTCATGGTTCTATATATTTTACTACACACATATATACATATACATATGTACTTCAGGGTCATGGACTCCCTCGCGGCTTCACCAGAAGTTACCTACAATTGGGTGGATATAACATCAGATTTTTTCAAGTATATTCAAGGTAATCTATTTGATTTTAGATAAACTAGCTATTGCCTGTGTCCCTGACCATGTCAATGTTGTTCCCTCGGGAACATTAGAATTTTCTGGAATAAAAGGTATGCCTTATGTCCTTCCCCGTGCCTCAAACTACCTTCATACCAAATTTCATCCAAATTGGTTCAATAGATAAAGTGTGAAAAGGTGACAGACAGACAGTTACTTTGCATTTATAATATTACTAGCTTTCGCCCGCGACTCCGCCCGCGTTAATGTCGATCCCTCGGGAATAGTTCTTTTTCCCGGGATAAAAGGTAGCCTATGTCCTTCTCCGTACTCCAGAGAACTTGTATGCAAAATTACATGATGATCGGTTCAGTAGTTGCAGCGTGAAAGCGTAACAAACAAACAAACAAACAAACTCACTTTCGCATTTATAATATTAGTTAGGATAGTGTGGAAGTATGGATTAGTATAGAAATGGATTGAAGTATGAATATGGATTATTGAATTTTATATTTATTGATTTCATATTGAACTGTTTCTTGGAAGAAATATAAAAAAGATGCATAAAATGAAGAAATGCAAACTTTGTTGCCTATGTAATTTTTAGGATATGAACAAGAAATGGATCAGGAATAAATAAAACTATTATAATAAACAAATATTGACTTGCAGATCTACAGCTTGGAGAATTGCTACATGATGGCCATCTCTTTGGCCTTTTTGAAGCCATGTCGGCCATTGAGATGATGGACCCCAAGATGGATGCGGGCATGCTGTGTAATCGCGGGACCCCTAAACCTCTGAACTTCCAGCAAGCTGTTGCGGTAATATGGGTTTTAGTTAAATATTATATTTTTTAATAATTACATATTGAACTGAAGTTATGACAATAGTAGACCCTGAGCTGAGCATATCACCAATAACATGGTGAGATATGAGAGAGATCATAGTCTACACCTTCATCATCAAGTTTTTTTTTGTTTTTTTTTTCAATGATAGGCCAAAGGCATTTTTTTATTGTATTAAGATGTAATAACCCACGCAGGACTATGCTAGGCGGAACTGCGCCGCAGCAAAGCGAAGCGAAACTGCGCTTCAAAATATTGGTTTTAACCCATCAAGCGCGAGAAACGCAGACAATGGATTTTCTATTCTTTTATGAGGACCAATTGGCCCGCTTGGTGGTTGAGAGGAGTATTAAAGATACCGCATTATGCGTCAACAGAACTACACTGCGCGACTCTGCGCGCCAAAGTTGGGCAACCAAGCAAAATTGACGCGCTGTGTTGCGAGGCGCAGTTCCGTTCCCGCTAGGTGCTATAAGCAGCGTAACTGCGACGCATCACAAATTATTACATACAAGTCAAAAAGTGTCGGACGTGCAATTTGTGTTGTAAAATGAATGAAGAAAGTTCATTTTATAAGTCAGTAACTACCCAGAGCTAAATGATTTGCAAAACTGCAGTTCTAGTGTGATATATCAAACTTCATTTAATAATGTCGCGTTGCTTCGCTGCAGTGCAGTTCTACCTAGTGAGGTGTTACCTTTATTAGGAAATTTTATTGTGGTTGCTGTCAAGGAAGTCAATAAATATATATATCCTTGAGAGCAACCACAATAAAATTATTGTGGTGTGATTGCATCAAGAATTATCTCTTTTTCTTTTTGCCTAATGAGCTGCTGAATATTCGACAATGACACTAAGCTGTTGCTGTAAGCTGTTACTGGCACTTGCTGACATCTTGATGTCGCTGTCGTCATCATTTATAAAAAATTCCCCAATTGCACAAAGGCTTGTTATACTTAAAGTGCTTTGTTACTTTTTACATGGTTTATTTTAGGCTGGTAAGCTTAAAATAGATGACTTGGAGCCAATCGAGCTGATCGGCATCATAGATGCCACCATGGCCTGCATAGTGTCATGGCTGGAAGGCCACTCTCTGGCACAGACAGTGTTCACAAACCTGTACTTGCACCAGCCACACACAATTGTAAATAAGACATTGAAGGCATACTGTATTGCTGTCTATAAGCTGCTGGATTGTATCAGAGAATGTATTAACAAGTAAGTGTATTTAATTTGTTTCTCTTATTATCTCTTTTATGGCCTGCCTGACAGTATTTATGGTCGGGAGGCCGCTGCTCTCTCTGAAACTACCAACTTTCTTCTCTAAATAATATCTACTTCTTCTGGGATCTACTTACTTGGTGTCTTTTAAAAATATGAAATCTCTTTTTAGAGCTCAAGTATTTGAAGAGGAGGATTTCCAACCCATGGGCTATGGTTATCGTTTGGGCTCGAATCCCCAGTCAGGTAACACTTATGACGCCAGCCTGGAAGTGAGTGAACAGAAGTGCATAGCTTTGCTCAGGGAGCAAGAGGAGGAGCTGAATAAGAAAGCAAGAAGCACTGAAGATGAGGTGAGGATATTTACTTCTTGATTTTTTGGCCTAAGAAACAATTGCAAAATTACAATCAAGTTAAGGTATAAATTAAGTTGAGGGAGGAAGTAGAAGTGATGTGACATTTCTGCAAAAAAATCATGGTAAACCCCCTCTTTTACCATTTTCCTGAATTGCAGCTTTCTTTTATTAGTTACTAGCTTTCACCCGCGGCTCCGCCCGCGTCAATGTCGATCCCTCGGGATTAGTACTTTTTCCCGGGATAAAAGGTAGCCTATGTCCTTCTCCGTACTCCAGAGAACTTGTATGCAAATTTCATGATGATCGGTTCAGTAGTTACGGCGTGAAAGCGTAACAAACAAATAAACAAACAAACTCACTTTCGCATTTATAATATTAGTAAGGATTAGTAAGGATTCTCATCGTAAAATATTTTCTAATGAGATGAATCAGCTGGCAGATTTATTCTTGGTCTCAAGCAAAAAAAACACTACATGTATCTCCTGACAATTCACCTACTGTAGGTTTTCTTCTTAGCGTGTTCACCCATAATTTCAGCATACATGGTGAAATTTTTTGGATCGTTCTGAACCCTTAAAGGGTGATTCAGCCCGTCGATAGGAACAACTTTTCCTATGGGACCAATGCTGGGAACTCAAAAGAAAAAAGGGCAGCTCCATACAAATAATTTCGGCTGCCAAGTCAATTAATATGGGAACGTTAAAAAAAATTTTGAGTTCCTAGCATTGGTCCCATAGGAAAAGTTGTTTATATCAACGGGCTGAATTATCCCATTAAGGGTCCAGAACGATCAAAATTTCATCATGTATATGTGTAGGTCTTGAAAAACACTCACATTATAGTCAAACAATATTTTTCTAGGCTAACAATGTGTGGACCGCTTTGGCTGCCAGGATCCGATTCACAAGAATGTTTTATCAAGCCCTGCTCCTCATCACCAAGAAAGACTCACAGTCGGGTGCAGATTGTGTTGCACTGCTAAACGGTTGCTCAGAAATGATGAAGGTCATTATGAAGACTGCGGGAAAAGGAACACAGCCTGTGGAGAATTGTAAGTTTGAATATTCTGTTAGTCTTTACTAGTTATGAATAGTACTAGCATGGTGGTATCCTCTTTAACGTCTAGTTTTTATGAAACATTGTAGAAACAATGTTTCATAAAAACTAGAGATACGCTGTAACTATGCACAGAGAGAATTACGTGCCGCATTTGACAGATGTTCATACCAGAACAAACAACAAAACACATTTTTAATTAATAATTGTTTTTAAGATTTTTATCATTATAATAATTGGGTAAAGTCTATTTTTACGCTTTGACTAATAGTCCAGTCAACTAGTACTGGTATTGCCATCTAACATGAATTTTGGAACTAAGCTTGCCAGAGCATGACCCGCCCGACAACATATATATTGCTGTAGAATTATAATACCTATGGTACTGCCAATGTTTTTATGCCACCTTTTGATTTAGCTCTTCCTTGAGCGTTCTTGAGCGTTTATAAAGAAAAATATCAAATTACAGTATCTTGCGAGCTTCTTGATCGTTTGTAAAATTTGATATTTTCAAATTGCAATGGTTTTCTTTAAACATGATCATTTTTGCACTAAATAAATCTATATTGTATCGCATCTGCATATATATCGCATTTACATCTCAGAATTTAAACCAATAATATTTATTACGTTTTGTATAGCACTTGCGTCAAAGCCATATGCATCAGGCAGAACCAGTATTGGATGTTCAAAGATTCATTAATTTCAGCCGATTCCCCAAACCCAATGGGCTTCGAGCCGATGATCAACCAGCGTCTGTTACCGCCCACGTTCCCGCGCTACACGCGCATAAAACCGCGGGCCGAGGCATTGCAGTACTTCGACGAGCAGATCACGAGGCTACGCCACGCGTGGAAGATCACGTCTTGCACCAACTTCCATACCGCGCTGGTAAGTTATTCGGTTGTCTCTCTCTCAAATCAAGTGGGATTTGAGCTTATTAAATAACTACACGCGGGTCAAACCGCTATCCGAGGCATTGCAGTATCTCAACCTGCAGATTAAGGGACTGCGCCACGCGTGGAAGATCACGTCTTGCACCAACTTCTATACCGCGCTGGTAAGTTATAAGGTTGTCTATCGCTCAAATCCGGCGGGATTTGGGCCTATAATACGATTACACGCGCATCAAACAGAGATTCAACGCATTGAAGTATTTTAACGTTCAGATCACGAGGCTGCGCCACGCGTGGAAGATCACGTCTTGCACCAACTTCCATACCGAGCTGGTAAGTTATAAGGTTGTCTATCTCTCAAATCCGGCGGGATTTGAGCCAATTACTATACGCGGATCAAACCGAGATTCGAGGTATTGCAGGATTTCTACGTGCAGATCACGGGGCTTCGCCACGCGTGGAAGATCACGTCTTGCACCAACTACCATACAATCACCGCTTATGTATGTTAAGCAACGCCGGGCTCGGTCCCCAGTGGGACCGCAAGTGGCATACAAATATCTAAGACTCCTCCGTGCTGCAAAAGGGATGTTGTCCTGGCTGTCATCATTGATGACAGTTGTTAAGCAATGTCAGGTACCTTTAGGCAGCTTGAAAAATCTGACAGCAGTGTTGGCCACTTACACGAAAAATGAATAAGTGGTTACCGCAGGTATGTGTAAATCGCAGGGTACCGGGTTCCTTCCCCTGTCAGGTCAAGATGAAATTCACAACTTGGTGTGGGACTAGCTCCCATCTGTGCGATTTTGTACCTATTATTTATAACAATAATATTTTCAGGACTTCTTCATGGAGTTCAGCCGGCAACGTGCGTGCATCTTATCGCGATCGGCTCTACAACTGCTTTACCTCAGCCCGTCGCCCGCTACCACGGCCTCCATGGCACAGAGCGCAATGAATGCGCCCGTCGGCACGCCACGCCCGCAACACGCCTTCGTCGAAATCCTGCGTGAATCCGTCAAGAACTTCGTTAACCCACCGGCTTTGACGCCGAAGTCGCCAGTTGTTTCTAGTCCGCAGGTAAGTGTTCAGTGATAGATAGATGCTAGCGTTTTACACTTTATCAAGATTTGCATTAGCCTCCGTGGCATATAGCGCCACGAATGTGCCCGTCGGCACGCCACGCCCGCAACACGCCTTCGTCGAAATCCTGCGTGAATCCGTCAAGACCTTCGTCAGCCCGCCGGCTTTGACGCCGAAGTCGCCAGTTGTTTCTATTCCGCAGGCAAGTGTTTAATGGTAGATGCTAGCGCTTCACACTTCATCAAGATTTGCGTCAGCCTCCATGACTGTATAGATCGCCACGAAAGGGCATAGGGATGGATTCGTCAACCCAACGGCGTTAACGCCGAACTCGCCAGTGGTTTCTAGCCCACAGGTTAGTGTTTAGTTCTACAGCGTCTTGCTTCATTATGGTTTGCAAAGGCCTTCATGGCTCTGAGCGCCGTGAACGTTCTCGTTGTAATATTGCGGCACACCTTCGTCGAATTTCTGCGTGAATTTGTCAAGAACGATTGTAATTTATAGCACAGAGCGCCCTGAACGTTCCCGTTGTAATATTGCAGCACACCTTTGTCGAATTCCTGCGTGAATTTGGCAAGGACGTTAAATTGGTAATTTATGGCACAGAGCGCCGTGAACATTCTCGTTGTAATATTGCGGCACACCTTCGTCGAATTCCTGCTTGAATTTGTCAAGAACGTTAGTAATTTATGACACAGAGCGCCGTGAACGTTCCCGTTGAAATCCTGCTTGAATCATTTAAGAGCTTCTGTCCTCCAGTTTTGACGCCAAAGGCACCTTCAGTTTTCGTATTAAAAGACTTGACACAAAAATAATAAAAAGAATTAATTGTCTGAAAAATCGGTTTACGGACGATAATTTTACGTGATAACGGTGGAAGAGAGATAAATGCGTCACAAGCCGAACGCTTAGGCCGATTGTTTTTCGTATCTCTTGTTCCGCGCTCTCGCTTGCACACGGAACGTGACAATTTTTCGTGTGTGCAGCCGGCGTTCATCGGTGCATAAGACGTTATCACGTCAAAAAAACTATGTTCTACCGTGAACAAAACTTTCTTCTACATATAAAATCGAAAATATGCGATGAAAAAATTTCGCCACAGGTAGGATTTGAACCTACAACCTTCGAGATCTAGTCCGTCGATGCTCTCAACCACTGAGCTGCCGTAGCTTCAAATCACCGCGGCGAATTTGTTCATCACATATTATAGGTACACGCATTCGAAGCATGCGTAATCTCCATTACTACCCACTATTTTAGAAGTGTGGTATCCAACTTAATTCATATCAGATGAATTGAAAGTTGATTAAAGTGGAGAAAGCTTTCTCAATTAAGTATATTAATAGCATTACAATGCTCGGTTTAATATTAAAATCAAAAATATGGAAACTTTTTTCTGTTTTTGACCTGTAATTTTTTTGTAGACGCGCGAGTTTGTGGAGAACTTCCTAGCGCGGTGTGTGCGCCCCTTCGCAGTATTACTGCAAGTGTGCGGCCACAACCGCGCGCGGCAGCGGGACAAGTTTGCGCTCCTGTTGGACGAGTTTGCGACACTGCAGGACGAGGTAAACCTTTACTTTCCGTAGATACTAGATATCATCATCATCGACTATGCACACCCTGGTGTCAGAGTTCTTTGGAACCGTCACTCGGCCTCTAAGGTACTTTCTTTTACGACTACCAGATGGCAGCCGGGACCAACGGCTTAACGTGCCTTCCGACGCACGGAATCATCACCAAAGCAACGGCAAATAGAGACAACTCATATCACTTAAACTATCTATTACTCGTACATATTATAATCAGTAAAAGAAGTTCGTTTTCCACCTAATGCCCACTAACATGCTGGACGTGGCCTTCAGGTCTTATAGACCTAGGCTCTGTCTACCCCGCAAGGGAAAAAGACGTGATGCTATGTTCATTGATGCTGTAAGACTCCCTAAGATTAAATAAATAATCGTGGAAAGTCCCGTAGTGATAATAAAAGTGTCTGCTTATTTTTTTCTAGCTTTTTTTGACTAGCTCCGTGGCGCAGCGGTCAACACGCCAGCCTGCGACACGGAGTGACCGGGTTCGATCCCCGGCCACGTCAAGATGGAAAATGATCTTTTTCAGATTGGCCTGGGTCTTGGATGTGTATCTATATATGTATTTGTTATAAAATATAGTATCGTTGAGTTAGTATCCCATAACACAAGTCTCGAACTTACTTTAGGGCGAGCTCAATCTGTGTGATTTGTCCGTATATATTTATTTATTTATATTATATCTGCTTATTTTCCAGGCGGAGAGCGTGGACGCGGTGGTGAGCGGCGCGGCGGGCACGGGACCGCGCGCGTATTTCGGCACGTGGATACTGTACCACGTGCTGCGCGTCATGATCGCGTACCTCCTGTCCGGGCTCGAACTCGAGCTGTATAGCGTGCACGAGTACCATTATATTTTCTGGTAAGTTGCTCATTACTCGACTGCCAAAAATGGAGTTTATTGTGTTTATATGCAGCCGTGTGGTTTCCGGCAGATTAGAATAGGACCATTCAAAGTCTTCCCATGGAGGTCGTAAGAGGCGACTTAGGAAATACAAGCTCATAAACATCAATGAGACCTCTCTAACCCGTCTGAGGAGAGTGTAAGCCAAATCCTGTCTACTCTGGCCAAGTATGGCTCCGATAGTACAGAGAGGGTCATGCTCCTGCAGTGGAGATTAAAAAGACCTGATGATGATGTGTATATAAACACAATATATTAAATAATAAATCTTCCATGCTGTTTTAGGAGAAAAGAAAAAAACGTAGTATGTGCCAGCCAGCTGCTTCTCTTCCCTCGCAGACCGTAAAAGCCGGTCAAGAGAATGGGCCAAAATCTAAGGAATCATGACAATACATGACAACGTAAAATAGTTTACTTTCGTTTTCCACCTTTACGTCCTCCAACACGCTAAACAAGGCCTTTCGGTCTTATGACCTTAGGCTCTGTCTACCCTGTAAGGGATAAAGACGTGATAATAATTATGTATGTATAAACACAATGCACATAG
Organism: Elegia similella; assembly: GCA_947532085.1. Taxonomy (NCBI): domain Eukaryota; kingdom Metazoa; phylum Arthropoda; class Insecta; order Lepidoptera; family Pyralidae; genus Elegia; species Elegia similella. The sequence goes on along the minus strand of OX383926.1, from coordinate 22,986,573 downwards.
CCAATGTGTGTTTATTGACCAGAACTTTTATCCTTGAGACTTCAGAACTTGTGAAATTTAGATTTGATTATTGATAGATTATGGTCAGATTTTTATGTCATTTTGTGTCATTGTAGTTACTGCTATAGACAGATTTGTGGATCCATATTCATACGAATTTATTGATTCTCATAATCTCTTAAGTATTTTTCATGAGGATGTCGTGACCCTGTTCTGATATTTTTTTTCACTTCGTACGGCATTCAGCAGCTTTGCCTTGCATATGACTGTGACAGTTTAATTAGAGTAAAAGCAAACCAAGGCGACTGTCACTGTCAAATATGACAGTAGCAAATCTCAGCTCAGTTTATTTTACATATTCTTCGTGAATACCACAACTACACGTAGTAACTCAAATGTTTGCTTATGATCAGAATGCTTGCGTCCATGGTCCAGTGGTTAAGACGTTTGCCGGTTGACCCGGGGATCGGGGGTTCGATTCCCTAAGTATACTTTGTTTATTTGTTTCCAGTTTGGTTAGGACATTGCAGGCTTGAATCACCTGATAGTATGATAATTAACATGATTCCGTGCTTCGGAAGGCACGTTAAGCCGTTGGTCCCCGCTGCCATCTGGTAGTCGTTAAAAGAACCACGTCAGAGGCGGAGAGGCGGTTCCGAAGAACTCTGACACCAGGGTGTGTATGGTCGATTGACCGTGACACCTACTCGAAATGATGATGATGAACTCAAAATTTTGCTTATGATCAGAATTCTGTTTCATTCTACCAGGTATCTTTACGAGTTCCTATACGGCTGGCTTATATCTGCCCTGGGTCGCGCTGACACCTTGGCTAGCGAGGGCGCGCGGCGTGCAGACGCCAAGCGTAGCGGCGCGCGCAAGCAGAAGAAACGCACGCGACCTTACGCCAGGGAAGGATTGATGTGCCAAGTCATGCAGAACATGTGTGGTGGATATTATAAGGTATGCTTCTGTATACAATATTCGCAGATTGGCCCTTAATGCTATGCATGCACGTAATCCATCCATCAGGCAATATGAGAGTTTGCTGTATCTCCAAGCCTTGCGCACACAGGCAACGCCCAAAGCCGAGGTCCGTCCCTCCTGGAGGCCCTTTGGTGATGTCTATAAAGGTTGAGGGCACTCTGCCCTCGCCTCAAACGCCCATGTGAAGTAGCAAAAGAGTTACCTACATAGTCAATAAAAAAAAATACAATAACTCTCCACGGTCAAATAGGAGGGAAAGCCGGTAGGGAAAGTACCACTAACCGACACTAAAACATGTAAAAAATCAGGTCTGCTACAGCTGATCCTGCCGGGAATCGATTTTTTTAAAGTATATTTTTAGTATTAAAACTTACCTCATAAGATGAGACTGCACCGAAAGTACAGGCCATTAACCATTGATTATAAATGAGAAAAAGTGAGTTTGGCATGGCGCAAACTGTTGGAAGTACTTGCCAGACCCCTTAAAATATGCCCTTCAGACACCCGAAGCTATCTTATCGAATCAATGCCTAATAAAAGCCAAGATGCCCCTGATAACGTATCAAAAGGTCTGCTTGGTTAAACCTTGCAGTAACGTGTTCACTGCATTCGAAGTTGGTAAGTAGGCTACATATTTTAAAAATATTAGATTTTCGATAGAATTCCGCCCAGCTGATCGTACCTTTGTATGGTAGACCTAATTTTTTTCATCTTAACCTTCATAATGCAATTCTGTATTTCATTAGGGATTCTGATTTGGAGATTTCATACATACAGGCATAGCATACAGGGAAAACCTCGGGAGGGAGCCCTTTCCACAATCTATACGAGGGAAAAAACCACGTGACGCTCTGACATTTTTAGAGACCCAAGTGTCAAGGATGTGGGGATGAATTTTACTCCTGCGGGCGGTGCGGTGGTGGTTGAGTTTTAGTTTTTGAATTTAATATTGTATCAACAGGCTTTAGTAGCGTTCAAACTACAAAACAAGATTCGCCAGCCGCAATCGGAGTTCGACAACGAAGCCGTTCGGTACAAGCATCGATTTGCCCCACTCTCCGTGTTGACACCACCACAAGTACACTACCACGAGTTCTGCGAGATGACCCAGCCGTTGCAGTGAGTAATGTATTTTTTTAAATAATTTTACGTAGAAATGATTGTTCAGGGTGACGATTAGAAATCATTCCTTTAGGACAAAACAGCACATGTAGCATGTACTTTTTTATTACTATCGTTTATTTGGAATGTTGGTTTCGTTTTTTTATTTTTTTATAATAACAATATTTTTTCGTGAATATAAACTTTAAAATACATAAATAAATATATACGGACAAATCACATAGATTGAGCTAGCCCCAAAGTAAGTTCGAGACTTTGGGATACTAACTCAACGATACTATATCTATATCAACGACATATATAATCTATATATGTATTTTATAAAAACACATATATAGAAAAACATCCAACATTGAAATATTCAAAACAATGCTGGTATCAAGGAATAGTCGGCGTTGGTCAAAAACTATGAAATTGGCATAAAGGACCATTGAGAAAAGACTCGCGAGGTCTACAGACCCTCTAGTAAAAGTTAGGCATCTTCTGTAAAAAAATCTTAGAAAAATATTTCTTTTGCAAGACTCGCAAACTATTTTGCTTGTTGCCTCAGGCCGTGGATATAAAAAAATCCTCTTGTTTCAGATATGAAAATCCAGTTATACTGTATCTCGGAGGATGTAAGCATTTCCAGCAAGCGCGATCTCTTTTAGAAACCATCACAACACCAGATCAAGAGGTAAGAAATTTGCGTCTTTTTGTTATGTATATAATACGCTAACCGGCGCGCATCGGGCGCATGTTACATGAAATCAGGGAAACTGGGCCTTATATATACTTATTAGATACTATTTTTATATTAATGCCAGCAGCCGACTCTGTATTTGGTTTCAAATAAACCTGAAACGTCAAACACAAATGAGAGACTGCACAATTTTTTTAAAACCTTAAATCAAAATGCAGCATGGAATTAAGAAAAAATCAATTCATTCGTCAGTTAAAAATAACAAGTCAAAGGATGATACGCATCATTATTATACTATAACACTTTAAACAAAAAAAAATGCTATACCGTAATAAATTTTCGTTTGTGTAGAGTATTTTGGCACCATTCGTAATTATGTTTTCTACTAATAAAAGTGTAGAAATTACGTAGTAAGTTCTTCATTATTATATTTTTTAAGTCATAACAAGCATGATTTTTTTCAGGTATCAGATCTCCTAAAAGTAGCCAAAACAAATTTTGTAGTATTAAAATTACTAGCGGGCGGTCACAAGAGGGATTCGACTACACCACCAGAATTCGACTTCTCAGTCCACAGACATTTTCCTATTATTAAACTTGTATAGATAATATATACTTTTATATGTAAGTAGATTTTTAGCCAGTATTTGTATGAATTTACTATGATATAACCACAATAAATCACATTATAATTCAAATGTATTCTCGAATTTTAAATGCCAAATGAGAAATATTCAAAGCTCTCAAAAATTATTATAAATTTGAAAGAATTAACAGCGGTACTGCGATGTTGTCACATTCAAATTAGTATAATCTAGTTTACTGTTTGGTCTAGACAATTTTGGTATTTATAATATCAAAATTGTCTTATAGTCGTCATTGATGCGCTGTCATGTTATTGTCGTCAGGATATATAATCTATCTCAATGGCTTGTATCTGAATGGTTTGATTATATTGCTCCCGTTCTTATAGTACATCCTCACGGAGCAGCATTGCATTGATGCGAAGTATTCTTTATATGAATAAATGTATGACATGGTACGGACGGTTTAATTTTGACATATTTTACATCTCCGATACAGTGCAGCGCTGTTCCATCCTCCATCCGGGCTCTGACAATAAGTTGCAGTGTTGTAAATAACTCCAATCGTTAAGTCTTATAATAATTGGATTTAAGATTTCTTCGAAGAATTAGGTAATTTTTAAAAAGATTCGAGTCAGTGTCCACCTAAAGTCCTTTTGAAATTTGAGTCTATTAAGAAAAGAAAGAGGGAAAGACTCATGACTAAGACTTTTCAAGGTTAATTAGGTTACAAGAATATTCAAGGAAATAAGATTTTATAGTTGTTTTTTTTTTTTACTTTAGATGATAGATTGATAAAATCATAATTTTTGAGCCAAAAAGTATACTAGTGATTATATTTGATTTAATTTGAAAATATATGCACGAAAAGTCATTTCGGGAACGTATACTAAAAATCATTCATCAAAAACGAAACTGAGAAATTATATAAATACATCGATATTATACTTTGGCCATCTGGAAAGAATAGATGACACCAGAGCTCCCAAAAATATATATAAATGGACCTCACAACAGAAAAGACCCTGAAAAAGCCTAGAAATCGATGGAAAGATTGTCTGTAGGAGGACCTGAAAGGACTAGGCAAGACAAGATCTTGGAGTCGGAAAAGGATTGTAGCGCCCAAGAAGTAGTAGATAAGATTTTATATTTTTCTATTCCTTATAAAATAACCGATTTCGAAAGTAATTATTTAAAAAAAAATAGAAATAAGCTATCACATGATGTCCCATAACGTACGCGGACTTTCAGTCATCGCACGTGTCTAAAAATAAATTAAACGCAGGTATTAGGTGTTTGGTGCCACTTCTTCTGCACTCCGCTTTGGAAACGGCATTAAACTTAGCCATAAGTAAATTACTGACGTCAACAATTCTCAGTTGAAAATATATGACAATGAATAGGTGGAAATATTTTCAACTGATGAATGACCTATATTAAATAAACGTTTTGAATTTGGTGTTATGGATCACTGCGGGCGAAATACTGTTGTGTAAACCGACAGTCACATTATAATTCCTCTAAAATAAAAAATTGTTTGTAATAGTACGTTTATATATTTTTTTACAGAACTTAGATCAATAGATCATCAATCATCATACCGGGTACACATTATGTTATATAAAAAACCTTAGATTATAATGTTAATAAAAAATCGCAAATATTTAACAAGTCCCGTCCCGTCAGACGGTATTAATGATAGACCACGTAGAAAATAAATGCGCTTTTATTTGATATCGTCATTCCGAGAATGTTCCCCGAAAATGATAACATACTTTTGACATGACTATTACGTTTCCGGAATGACGGCTATATTTCTAAAATGAATATTTTATATATATTTTTTTAATTCTTACAATTTACACCGATTGTAGAAAATACATAAATTTTTATGTTAATGTTAAGGCTCAGGAGTTAGCGAAAATCCTGATCACTTCTGGGAACGTAATTATAATTACGTAAAAAACGTATAATTTATGATATATTCATAAAAAAGTTGTAGATACATATAAAAACTATAAATGTCCGCATGTAAAATATTCAATAAATTAATATTTTGCAGTTTTTGTACTGTTTTGATTATATACATAAAGATTCACGTGTTTTTATTAAAAAAAAATTGGTAGGTACGTATCGTTTTCATTCTTTTGAAATGTAATATTGATAGATATATATCAATGCTATTGTTTAAAACAAAAATATATACTCGAACAATTTTTGAGATGTTTACTTTCCAAAAACGTTCCCGAAATGACTGCTTTCAAAGCAGACCCTGTTTAAAAGCAATAATTTATAAAAATAGGTATGAATTCTATGCCTGCCCCGTTTAATTACACTTTAAGCACGAGTTTACTGATAATATAAACTAATTTTCATAATTTTAGCTTGAAACATTTTGTATCAACAAATCAGTCTTGAATTTTGCGAGCTTGGTGTTTTCGAGCTAACTTAAGAATATTAATAAATTAAATTAGATCCGATGCATTTAATTTAAATCATAACCATGTAACATGCACTTTAAGTTAAATTACTTTATGTGCTTTCGCCACCAGTTAGTTCATGCAAACTATTAACTATTTATTGCTGGCCAGCAATAGTGATACTGTATGTAACAAAATTGCGAAATAATATTGAAGGGCTATGATCAGTCCATAATATTAAAACTTTCCCCATGAAAAGAAAAAAATCGATCTCCGATACAAAATAAGCAATCAACCATTCGAAATTCTATGAATGGTAAAAAAATCGTCCGATGTATGTTACCTGGTACCTGGGGATAGTTGTTTAATATCATGGACTGATCATGCCCTTTAAATATTATTTCGTCTTTTTATTAGACACGGTATAGTGCTGTAGCTGATTTAGCTAGTAACTGATTTAAGGCGCTGTATCCCTTAACCGTTTGTAGCGGACATCGCGCGATATATTTTTTACTCGTGTCATACTTGTTGTCAGTCTCAGTTCAAACCCGTGTCTGCCATTTTCGTGTTAATTTTCACTTTTAATTTAATAATTCAATTATTATAACCAAATATTGTATTTTTTTTAGGTATCCATCTGGCTCATCCAGTTATACTTTTTATAGATATAAAAAAGTTGGTAGTTGTCGCTGAAAATATCAAGTAATTCGCGACGAAACTTTTTCTGGATATAGCTTTTTTGCCATTTTATTTAGCTAAGTTTTAAATATATTTTTGAAAATATTTTAGTGTAACCATTTATTTTGATCTTTGAACTGTACGTCATATTTTTTTCATGCTAGTTTTCCAAGAAAAATAAGGCTAACTGCGCGACGAAAAAATACACGTTTTACGGTATTCTCCTGATGCACAGCGCCTTAAGTAACGCCTGAATCGATTCATCAACATAATCATGCCTTATGCCCGTTATTATCGAAATAAAAATATATCAAATTCTATTAAATACAATGATAAGCACCCTTATCATGTAAATGATTATTATGTATGCTATGGTTTTATATCTTATACTTTGTTAACATAACGCTATATAAAGCTCAATAGCTCAAAAGTAACTGAAATGACTTAATTGAGTCATGGCTCGCGAGCCTAACAGTCATGCAAAATGGCTGAAGTCTCGAATTTAAGACTAAGACCTCAAGTCTTTTACAACACTAAAAAAGTGAAATATTTGCACGTTAATGACGAGTCAAGGGAATGACTAAATTACATTCTTTAGAGCCCTTGTTACGTGTATTTCGTTTTAACTCGTATACGCTTTAAATTCCATTGCGCGTAATATTCGTCAAGTTATTGGAAGCTCAAAATACGACATGAAATGTATGTCGAAGTGCGTATTAGGTAGGACTTACGTGCGATCGGCATGACAAGAAAAAGTCTTTATAGACAGCGAAGTATTTGTTAGAAGCAAATAGAGAAAGATCAAACACCACCGCCCTGTCTATTGTTATTACTATCAGTAATCTACTAGTCAGTGGCGGCGTTAGGGTAGGGCGCACTCGGGCGAGCGCCCAGAGCGCGCCCTACCCTACGATACGGAAGGGGCGCCTCCACTAAGCAAGGAAGGCACGTTAAGTCGTTAGGCCGATGCGGCAGAAAGGTCCCGACTGCATCATTGATGGCAGTCGTTAAGCTATGTTAGATGACATTATGCAGCTTGAAAAATCTGACACCAGTGTTGGCCACTTACACACAACCAAGCAAGGGCAGAGGACGCAGAGCAGTGTGATTCAATCGCATTGCATCCCCCTCTCCCTAATAAGAGGGGGCGCTCGTAGAAATCTCGCCCAGGGCGCCAGTAATGTCGACGCCGGCACTGCTACTAGTGTTGCTAACATAAACACTACGAGTGTTTCCCAATAACTACCTCAGGAAAGGTCACCATTGTTGTCGTTTTTTATATTCTAACGGATGAATCATTCAAATTGCCTGAAAAAATACATCCTATTGTTTATTTACGTACTCCCGGAGCGAGTTATGCGGCGCTAAGTGGCTATTTAATAGAGTGCCGTTGTCAAGGCACAAAAAGCAAAGTAATTATTGAGTATCTTTTTGTACTATTAGACCGTTGTTATTGTTATTGTGTAATCTGCTTTGTCTATGATCTTTGGACTCGGTATTTATAAATGCCTCGCAAAGAAACAAATAATCGATACTGGTTACAAAAACTGGTATAAAAACTAAGTCGCTGGTTCGTAGATTTTGTGTCACCATATTTTATATATTAATTTAATTAGAGTAGATCAGAATAGCATTGTAAATGCAAAAAACGTCTATTAACAACTTTATATTTTCAATGTCATATACGAGTATGCAAAGGAATTAAAATTGTGTGACAAGTTTTTATTGCAAATGAATCCACATTGTAAAGTGTTTTCCAAGACAAATCAAATGAGCTCAACCACAATTGGTGTACCTTGTTTAGTTTAAGAGTTCCTATGGCCGCCTTCCGACTCCATCATCAGACCAGCGCAACGATTCCATAATATTGTATTGCCATCCGATTTCCACATACATGTAAAATTTCAGCTCAATCGGCAACCGGGAAGTGGTTCAAACTTAACTTGATTTCATTACAGACAAATACCGGGACAGGTGAAACTAAATGAAAGCTTGTAAAAAGTTCCTATTAGAGGGATAAAATTACAGATGTAGGACTATTTAATAAAATCTCAAGCTCATCACAAGACTGCAAGACCTTCAGACACCATGAGCCAATACTGCGTACATCCGGAACGTTATCGATAAATATTGTAGGCCGTAGTTTTGCATAGTTCTTATAACATAAAGACAAGTATCAACTTAGTCTGCCTGCGACCATGAAAACTGTAAAGATTTCGAAACGTTAGGTGTAAAAATAATGTAATATACGCGATAACACCGTATAAAAGTGATTTTATTTAAATGTGTAACAATCGCGAAAACATCAGAAACCATTACTTCTGATGTGTTTGTTGTGCTGTGGTACTTACCAATAAATGTAGAGTTATGTATCAGTTGGAATATAAAAGCAGAACTGCTTTTAGCTATGTATTGGTAGTCCTTTCTGTTGGTCATTGAGTTTTCAGTCAGCAATAGCTGAGACAGCGGTGATGGTAATGGGACTTTTGGGACAAAAATACTGGCGCCACTTGTCCCATGGGGTACTGGGACGAAATCGTCTTAGTTGTCCCATAATAACACAACTTAATGAGACTAGTGGGATAGACGGGATTTTTTAGATTAGTTACACATCACAGTTATCTGTACCTACTTGTAAAGACGTATTTGTAATATACCCGATTTTTAATGGAATGTGTTATAGTATATAAATTGAATGTACGTTTGTAAAAATGTATTGTAAATAACTTCTCCTATAATGTGCAATAAAGCATTAAAATGTAATTAATTTTGTTTGATTTTAAATTCGTGAGTACCTCAAAAGTGTTCATCACAATGTAGGGGAGGGGAGATAAATGTCATAATGTAGACATAAAGGTCATAATAGCTTGTTTAAATGACGGGCCGCTTCCGATGACATCCCATGCCAATCTCCAAGGCCCTCAGTATCTATAAAAACGACAATAAAATATGTCTGCTGTATCGGATTTAAATATTTGTTTTATTTTAATTATTTATTTTTAAAGTGAATATATAACTAAATATTCTATAATTGTTTCAAGGGTCTACCTGTTGCCTTTATCAATATCGAGCCAAAACGAGCAAAAAAACACATTTATTGTATGGCAGCCCTCTGTTCTCATTTTATTCTGTGTTCTAGTATTTGTTGTTATAGCGGCAATAGAAATACATCATCTGTGTAAATTTCAACTGTCTAACTATTACGGTTCATAAGATACAGCCTGGTGACAGACAAACAGACGAACAGTGGAACCATATTAATAGGGTTCCGTTTTTATTCGTTCCGTTATTTACGGAACCCTAAAATGGCATTTTACACTATGGCCTCATTTCACTCTTATCGTGCGTGCATCGACGTCATCTAGAGTAGGGAAAATATTTTTTTTATAAACAAGATGTTATGGTTATCACCGTTATCGTTAAAGTATTAAATCAGCCCGTCAAATTACCAACTTTTCCTATGGCCCGAGGCTGGGACTCAAAAATGTCGATATTTTTTGACGACATAACATCTTATAAATCGATGAACGCCAGCTGCACGCACGAAAAATTCACGTCCACCTAGAGCGCGGTGCGTGACTTTTTCGACTTGTGACGCATCTATCCCTCTTCCACCGTTATCACGTAAAATTGTCCATAAACCAACTTTACAGACAACCTTTTTTTTTTGTTTCCAGCACTATTTTCATTGGAAAAGTTGTTCGCTTTGACGGCCTGATATGGGGGTTTGAGGGACGGCGGTGTTTACCCTACTAACATCTTATATGTCACTTTGAAAACCCATCGGTGATGAAATAACGCGAAATAACATAATAAGACATTTATTTAGATGTATACTTAATTAATCAAGATATACTGTTTATGCTAGGACTAGATATTCGTGTACAGTTAACATTTATGTTTACTTATTACAAAATATTTAGAAAATGATTGGTTAATTGTAACCGATGTGTTAAGGCACATATTTACTAATACGAGTATATAGATCAATTACATACTTTTGTTATTTAACCAATTCAATACAATTATACTGTTTTATGTAAGTACATGTTACAAGTATATGAGAGTATATGGCTGAATTTTTTTTATGTTATCGGATGGCTAACGAGCAAGCGAGTCACCTGATGGTAAGCGATCAGCGCTGCCCATAGGTAACTGCAACACCAAGGTGTAACAGGAGCGTTGCCGGCCTTTCAAGGAGTTGGGGAAGGACACGGGGGGGAGGAAATGAGGGAAGGACGGGCCTTCGGCTCTCTCACTCACCAAACGAAGCATAAAAGTTTTAAAACTTCTACTCAAACGTCGATTTTCTGTGAGAGTGTGGTTCTTCCCCGGACGAGCAGGCCCATTCATGCTACTAGCAAAAATTACTTTTGTCGGTAGCGTGGCTCTACCACAACTTATTAATTTATTGTAACACAGAGTTTAGACTGTTATGTTATGGGCGAAATAAGTAATTGACAGCTTATACTGAATCACCAGTAATTTACGTGAATGAATATAATTAAAGTGTTCTCTATCTTATTCTTCTCTTCAGTTTTTACTGTTCAGGCTCTTCGTCGCTATTATCCGCATCTGAAACATCCGTGTAGCCGTCGTGTTCGATAGCTTTTACTTTCAAGAAATCCGTTACTTGAGGACCTGCAACAATTGAAAGCAAAATCGTATTTTTAGTCTGTATTGCAATCTAGTTTCAGCCAATACATAAAGCCATCTTCAAGCCGAGTGTTCCTTCTGAATTGGCTGAATTATGTCGGCGACGGCGATACTGACCAAAATACGTCAAAGAAAACGTCGAAAATTACTTTAGTCTAGCGTAGGTACGTATCTTTATAACCGACTTCACAAAATGAGGAGGTTATTAATTCGCTTTATTTTTTTGTTTTTTACCGCGTCACTCCGTTATTTATAAACCGATATATATTTTTTGTTTTCAAGTGTATGCTTTCAAATTGGTCCCATTTAAATTCATTAAAATCGGTTCAGTAGTTTGATAGAAGTCTTGGTTTTTTTATATGAAATATGTTATTTTCTTTTTAGTTTTAACTATAAAACGGTTTCATGAGAGTTTCGAGAATCATAGAACTCATTGACGGTTTTATTTACCAATTATTGAAGTAGGCATTCTTCCATCTCACTTGATGGTAAGTGATGATGAAGACGAGGATGTTACATGCCTATTCAAGAGATACCCATTACAGAAAATTCAAATAGCTGCTGTCTGCTTCTATTTGTTGCTAGCTTTCTATTTTATACAACTTTAAAGTTTGGCGACAGCGGGAATCGGGGCAATTGTTAGCATTTTGTATGAAATGACAAGTCGCACTGCGACCATACCTCAGAACAACAATGCTTTGGGTTTTTGTTCTGAGGACCGGGCCCGCGACAAAGGTGTACTTTACGAATAAGTAATAAGCGGTATACTATAACTTCATGACGCGACAGAACATGCTTTTTTAATTTTTGTTTATGGCTCGCACGCGTGACCTACTTAACCAGTATCAAATATAATTAAAGATTCCCGCGCTTTTTTTAAGTCTTGTGTAGTAACGAAATGGGTGTAGTCCATTTCGTTGATTCTACGGAGCCCCTGGCGACAATTCCCAGAAATCTACTGGCTTGATCATTACGACGCAATGAGGCGGACAACCATCAGCCCGCTGGGTAAATCTAGTGAGATTGGGTAGTAACCCATGGCAAATTATCTACCTATACTATACTAATATTATAAAGCTGAAGAGTTTGTTAGTTTGAACACGCTAATTTCAGGAACTACTGGTTCAAATTGGAAAATTATTTTTGTGTTGGATAGCCCATTTATTGACGAAGGCTTTAGGCTATAAAACATCACGCTGCACTAAAAGGAGCGAAGCATCAATAAAAACAGGGGAAAACTAATTAATCATAATAACAAATTGCCGCGGACGAAGACGCGGGCAACAGCTAGTTTAGGTATTCCTTGTTCATAAATATTAAAATATGTAATACAAATTTCAACAATAAAGTCCACTAGAAAAATTTGCAAAATAAACCAAAAAAATGAACCCGGTTACCGCTTGCCGCTGTCGCCGCAAACATTAAAGTTGACCTTTAATGTTACAGACATCTTCGTCATCTACTTAATTAGTCGGCGACCTTGAAATAATTCGACTATAAAACCAAAATATCACAAATCTCATAATTATATTAGTCCGCAAGCCATGTCACCGTTTGTTTAACGGTATGAAATGTTAACAAGGCCATTGTACCTTTGTTATTGGTAGGTAATTTGCCTACATTTTTTTTAGTGACAGTCCTTGTGAATGTAGAGGCACGCGGATCATTTGAATGTCACCAAGGTGAAATTGCCGTTTGCCATCTACGTCCTCCGTTCGTGAACTAACTCATCTTTATTTTTGTAAGTGACATCGCTCATGGTCATCTGCATCATTAGAGTGGTTAATAGAGCGCTGCCGGATTAATCTTTAGGACTTTGCATGTCTTTAAAGGAACCCAGGTTATAAGCTTCAGGAAAAAGTAGTGGAAAACACACGCTTTAAAAAAATGGTCTATGTCTCTACATAGACCATATTTTTTCGCGTTTTTCTAAACGCGTTGTTGAGGATCGCCGAGTCAAGAGGTGATGAATCCTGATGATGAAGATGAGGCATGAAGCCTGTTTCTAGGGTGCGTGGTGAGATAGTGAAAATGATAATCCAACCCAGAGATGAAAAATACTCTTTATGAGGCCGTATTTGAGTTTTATAAAGCATCAGCCTGAGCCCGATGTACAGGATCGAAATATCGTTTGGCTAAGAATTTTAGATTCAACTTTACCTTCCAAATGATCGTGAAACTACTTCTTTTGAGATGTGAAGACCAAGAATATAATAATAATAATAATAATCGTTTATTTCAGATATGCATCCATAATTTGCTTACAAAATATTTATAAAGAAATAAAAATATAGGCTGTTAGAGTTGTTAAGAGTAACGAGTAGTGTCCTGAAACTTAGGACCTTTGATAAACGGAGGCTTTTTAGCGATAAACGCGCAGAGTTGTGTCTTTATGGTATTGAACTTGCGATCTGCTCAATGCGAGTTTTGCTCGATAAGAGAGTCAATATCAGGCACGAGTTCGATTTAATTGTCCTCCACAGAACCACGAAGGGGACAGTATCTCGTTTATATATGGCATCGCCAGTTCTATCATCTGCATAGCAATGTATGCCGTTAGTTTAAAAAATATGTTTTTGATATGCAGAATGAAAAGTGTGGACCACAATACGCAACCTTGTGGAACACTAACATTTATATCTTTGACTTCCGAGCTTGCACCGTCAACAACGACCATAATGTTCGAATAAATTTCGAAAGCTGGTGATCCAGGTACACAGCCTTTGCATAGCCCAGTGCCTTATACTAGACCCTATCGATGACCTCAGCAATGACTAAGCTAGCTGCCAAAGCCTCTCCCTTGCTTTCAATAATCTCTGCCTCAAAATGATAAGATTACTCTAGAAAATTACCAGCTGAGTGACCGTGGCGAAAGCCGTATTGATGATTACTGATCAGATAGTGATCCTTTAGATAACTGAGAAGTTGAGTTTCAAAAATATGTACAGCTTCAAATAAGCTTTCTTTACTTTACTGGATTTTTATAGGCATGGGTAGGGTTAACCTTTGTTTAAAGTTGATTTGCCGTTCTCCAAACTTTTGCCATGTCTCCCACCGTAGGCCCTTCAGACAATATAAGCTACTGCTCTCCAAAATGCCATTAGCAAACATGGTTATGCCCAAAGCCGAAGTCTGATCCTCTTCGCCTTAGGCAACAGCACAAAGGGACCCTTTTTTGCCTAATGGATCGAAACTAAGGTAACATAAGGGCCTATCTTGGGTGAGTCGGCCGGGACGTGGCCAGACTTGTTCATAAGGTGTCGATTTACACGCAATTGGATATTTTTCTAGGCCTAGTATTGGGTGATTTCTATCTACTACTTTAGGTGTTACATTCTTTCTTCAGTGTGCAGTTCGCGGGCATGCTGGAAGCAAATTCGCCCAGGTCTGTGAATTGGAGTGAAACACAAAGCGCAATTACAGCGTCGTAGTCATATTTTCTTTTAGGTTTATGCTTTGTTCAGATGATATGACGTATGTGTACCGCGCACGGTTAGTACGCTTCGTACATTACAATAATCACCATATGAACCGAACCACTTTAATGCACATGGTTCTGGGGAGACACAATCGCGGCGTAGTAGCGATTCGTTGGTAGTCAAGAAAGGTTTCTTGTCTACCACTGGATTCTCCTCTTCATCTAAGCTTTCCCCGGTTGCATTGTCAGCTGTAGCGCGTCAGTAATATGATTTCAGTAAAGGTTTTAACGGCTGCTGCCTAAATATTATTTTATAAATAATTGGTTTTTACCTTCGATATAAACAACATTGGCTCCAAAGTCTTGTATCGGCGTTGGGGTTATAGGTCGATCGGCACTGGCAATTCCATTATCTGCATCACCTTCATCATCACTGTCGATTATAATTTCTTCTTCTTCACATTCTTCAACCTGTTGTAAAATAACTTTAGTTAGTTTGGCTCGGCATGTTCACAATCGTCTGATGATCCGAATGTGCCAATGACATAAGTAGGTCTTTATCGTAGGTGGCTACGAGGTTATATACGAGTACCTACGTGTGTTCTCTTTGAATCACTTAGTAGGTATCTAAGTAATCTTTATATTAATTATCATAATCATCATATAATAATAATAATAGTAAATAATTAATAAATATATACGGACAAATCACACAGATTGAGCTAGCCCCAATCCCAAAGTAAGTTCAAGACTTGTGTTATGGGATACTAGCTCAACGATACTATATATACATAGATACACATCTATATATATACTAGCTGCCCCGGCGAACTTCGTTTCGCCATAAGTTAAAAACTATCCTATCTCTCAAGTTGGATCGAACTGCACATGGTGTGCGAATTTTATTATAATCGGTTAAGTGGTTTAGGAGTCCATTGAGGACAAACATTGTGACACGAGTTTTATTTATATTAAGATAGTATCATCGATACTATCTATATATATATAAATACACATCCAAGACCCAGGCCAATCTGAAAAAGATCATTTTCCATCTTGACCTGGCCGGGGATCGAACCCGGGCACTCCGTGTCGCAGGCTGACGTGTTGACCGCTGCGCCACGGAGCTAGCCATTCATATCTGCTTCAAGAAGTGTATGTGTCGCAGGCAAATTGTATGATTCCGCGTTTTACAAACGGCGTCGTCTGTTCACAAACGCTCGCTCTTTTGGAATATGCCGAAGGCAATTTGTGAATTGCCTTGTCAGTATATAATATGCCTTAATATTTGATAGACAATACAATCGCCGTTTACAAAATGACGCGGCAAATTGCTGTACTTACCTTGTTCTTTTTCTTACCTCGCGCCGCGCTGCTAATCAAAACAATCAAAATGGCGTCGGTTTTGTGAAACAGAAAAATAATGAAAACAGTGCAAATCCTGCGTGTTCAAGGGACTTTTTACAAAAAAAGGATTGTTTTTAGGAAATGTATCATAGTAAGGTAAGAAAATTTTACGATTCTCAAGTAGGAGCAGAAAAAAGCCGTGGACAGAGGTATTGAGGTTATCCGGCACGTAAAAAACGCTAAGATGTCCATGGAATATGGTGTTCGGAGGATTCCTGCGGAATATTATTAGTACAAAACCACCGTAAAAGAGGTCTTGGAAGCGTGTACTAATGTCCTCATACACCGCTTCCACGTCTTCATCTGAGTATTCCCCGGTCGGCATGTACACCTGTATGACCTTCAGCGAGTAGATATCTTTTAGATACTCTGAGTATAAGGTATATCACCCTGCTGGAAATACTTTCGATGGTTACGACGTTATTTACGAGGTAGCTGTGGACGAGAAACCCGACACCATGCTGTGACTTTTTTATGTGACCTTCCCGGGGATAGAGTAGGCTACCAGACTTAAGGGTTGTCGTGCCCTCTCCCTCTCTTCGGACTTCAGACAACCTTTCTATGGCCCATCGTAACATACTCATTTCCTCTTCCACTTCCTCGACTTTTTGTCCTCATCATGCGGATGTTGTGTGTTTTTTTTTTTTTTTTTTTTTTATTGTATATCCGACGGCAAACGAGCAGACGAGCCACCTGATGGAAAGTGGTCACCGTCGCCCATGGACATCTGCAACACCAGAGGAGGTGCCGATGCGTTGCCGACTCTTAAGATACCTGTAAACACGCCTTTTGAAGGACCTCAAGTCATAGCACACAGGGAAAACCTCGGGAGGGAGTCCATTCCACAATCCTGCTGTACGAGGAAAAAACCACGTGACGCTCTGACATTTTTGGAGACCCAAGTGTCAAGGATGTGGGGATGGACTTTACTCCTGTGGCGAGCGGTGCGGTGGTAGAAAGGTGACGGTGGCACCAATTCAAATAGTTCTTCAGAACACTCCCCATAGTATAGACGGTAAAATACACACAGACAACCAACGTCTCTCCGTAGACTGAGGGTGTCTAAATCGTCTGTGAGAGTGGGATCGTCAATAATACGAATTGCCCGGCGTTGGATGGAATCAAAAGGAAGGAGTTGGTATTGAGGTGCACCAGACCAGATATGAGAGCAGTACTCATGTGGGGCCGGACTTGAGCTTTATATAACAAAAGTCTATGACCCGGAGTGAAGTACTGCCTCGCTCTATTGAGCACCCCAAGTTTTTTAGAAGCCATTTTGGCTTTACCTTCCAGATGATTCCGGAATTGGACCTCCTTCGTAATATCGACGCCAAGGATCCCAATACTTTTAGAAATTGTAAGAGAGGTGTCCCGGAACCTCGGTGCCATGTTAAATGGGGTCTTCTTAGCGGAAAACACGCAGACTTGTGTCTTAGTAGGGTTGAATTGAACTAGGTTTAGTTTACCCCATTCAGAGACCTGCTCCAGGGAGGTCTCAATGTCAGACACAAGTCTCTTTCTGTTCTCTTCCACCTGTGTTTGAGGGATATTTGCACGACCTGCATAATATGCATCACCCGTACTGTCGTCTGCATAGCAATGGATGCCACTAGTGTTTAGCATGTCGTTGATGTGCAGAAGAAACAGCGTAGGTGATAAAACAGATCCTTGGGGGACGCCAGCATTGATGGGCATGATATCGGAGCATAAACCGTCTACAACGACCTGAATGCTACGCCCAGATAAGAAACTAGCGACCCACAAGCATAGTCCCTCAGGAAGCCCGTAAGATGGTAACTTCGCGAGAAGAGCCTTATGCCAGACCCGGGCCAGTCGTCATCGGGGGTGGTAGCCGGGCCGTATCCGGAGATTCTTAGCACCCCCTGCCCCGCCGTTACGGTGACCGCTACCGGAGCCAGGAATAGCGGGGCTGCCGTAGACTGGAGGCCTGGCCTTTTTGTTGTTTTCCATTGGAAGGTTTTGCCATACTCACCACGCTTGGGAGGCGGGTTGGCGAGCGCATTTACTTTGGCTTATTGTGGTTCCGACGCTGCTGCCCACAGAAGCATTTTAGGCATGTGAAGGACAGGAGTTTGGTGGATTTGGAAACGGAATAGAGGTATTCTACTCACTCGGATGACTTGGGGATACGTGAGCAACAGCTCGGGAAGCCGCGCGTATCTTAAGCCATATCTACAACGCCGGACAGGCAATAAGGAATGACACCCCCTGGCCTAAGTTTTTGTTACTTAAATATTTAAATTACTTGAGTGCCTAAACATGTATTTTAAGTTATTCCTTCATGAATAGGTACGTGATTGCTGAAATAAAGTGATTTGTCCAATTTGTGTTTTATGATAGTCACCCTACTATAACCATCAATGTTGAAATGTTTACAATTGAACAAGTTGTCAATTTGCCTTCGGCATATTCCAAAAGAGCGAGCGTTTGTAAAAAACGACGCCGTTTGTAAAACGCGGAATCATACAATATGCCTGCGACTGCGACATATGCACTGCTAGACATTGGCCTTGGATTTCCAATACTAATGGAAGCGAGGTCCGCCTAGAGCTGGCTATGCTGTTGGTTGAGGGGATGTCCTGGCTGTGTCAGCCCTCGTCTATCTGATAGCCCACATAAAGCAGAGGCAGGATTAAACATACCTGTATAATTTGTATATCAAAGGACTGCTGTTTATTCTTGAAATCTCGCAGCGCCTGCGAGCTACGCCTAGAGCTGGGCGGGCCCTTGCTGCTGGGCGAGGGGGTTCCCTGGCTAGGTCCGCCCTCGTCTATCTGATAGCTTATGTCCAGGTGCAGAGGCAGTTTTGGGTTCCCTGAAGACCGACGACGTCGTAGCTGACATTCTGGTTCAGATTCCGCCATTTTGAATCTGTCAATGTATTTTAATATATAGTGTTACTTATAGATTATTAATATTTTTAACATTAGCGTAAGAAAAAAAGGAGAGATGAAAAGTTAGATCTCCCATTGAAATTCGACTCCGACGATTGAGGTTGAGGGTATACTGAAATAAGCAGCGGCAGCACTGAGGCGTCTGTTTCGGTAAGCTGTTATTGGCCAACAATGTGTCATTTGTCACCGCTTGTCAAATATAATAACAGCAGCTCACCCTGAGAGCTCACCGTACATGGTACTCTACGACACAGTACTGCTATCTGGTGGTAAGCATTATTGAAAACCGTCACTCCGACATTAAAATTCTCAACAAACCAAACAACAAAATTAACATTTAACTACGGAAGTAGTGGAAGCAGGAGTAACATCATTATTATCTTAATATAACGTAGGTAGTATTATTGTTGGTATTATTATACTTATGAACTACTAGCTTTCGCCCGCGGCTCCGCCCGCGTCAATATCGATCCCTCGGGAATAATACTTTTTCCCGGGATAAAACGTAGCCTATGTCCTTCTCCGTAGCTCCTTTGTATGCAAAATTTCATGATGATCGGTTCAGTAGTTAGGGCGTGAAAGTGTAACAAACAAACAAATAAACAAACAAACTCACTTTTGCATTTATAATATTAGTAAGGAACGATAGTAAGGATGTTCTCGGCAGTAAAGTATTTCCATCTTTCCCTATCCTCCGCTATCTTCGGAAGGGAAGATCGAAGTCAGGAGATGACATCAAGGCCAAGAAGAGCATTTACACATGAAATAAAAGAGAAAGCAACAGTCGTGCCTTATAGAGAGGACAAGAAGATAGTAGAAGAAGTTATAATTTAGACACGGATAAAAACTAATAAGTATTACTATTCTACTCGTAGCAAGTATGCCTATTTTAATATCGGTACATTATGAAAATGAAAGCGATACCTACTGATACAGTTTACTAAATAATCTTTCATATGAAAAAAACCGACTTCAATCAAATTACAGAACCGATTGTGATAAAATTGCAATGGGACCAACTTAAGGCATAGGTACCCTTTCGAACGAAAAAATATTTTTTAAGATCAGTTCATTCCTAAATGACGGAGTTCTGAGGTAACAAACATTAAAAAATAAAGACATAGATAAGTACTACCTAGTAACAACCGAATTAATAACCTACTTTTAGTGGCCTGTTCAAAAGTACTAAGCAGGTACTTATTGACAAAGTATAAGTAGGTACATTCATTTTTATTTTAAATTCATTTTGATTCTGAAACTAAGTTACCTAACTTTTGATGCTTTGCATGACTTTGGTTTGATAAGAACAACATCAAATAATATCTAATTTTACACTCGACCTTGAGTCTGCAGTCGACTTTTTTGAATTATAATGACGATCTCATAAACACTAAATTATAAGCATGCGGATGAACACAATTGTAAGGTATAATTTTAGAACATCCTTGAAATAACCAGAGGTTATAAAATTACATAAGAAAAGAGAGCAGGACACAGCTGTTTTCCATAACTTGGTCGCCTGGGTTTTGGTTTTATCACAAAGTCTACGCGGGTCCCGGAACCTGGAGTCCAAAGCATTTTAGGTGAGTATGCGTCACTGGGAATACGCTTAGATGACAGGAAAATGATAGGGACAAGGACAGGGGTGACATCTTCAACTGCCTGTCCGGTGGTTACAGGTATAGCATCAGGTACGCGCGCCCGGCCTCCCGATTTGCTACTTGCTTTTCCACCATTCATCCGAGTGTGTAGTCTCTCAATACCTATAAATCGCTTTCCAAATCCAACAAATTCGTATCCTTCCTCAGCTTAAAAATGCTTGCGATGGGCAGCATGGTCGTAAGCACAAGGAGACAAAGAAACTCTGCTCGCCAACCCGCCTGCCAAGCAAGGTGAGTATTACAATATCCTTCCATAGAACGATGACTTCGTGGAAGAGGCCCTTGTCCAGCAGTGGACTTTTTGCGGCTGTTATGATGAGAGATTTCAAATTGATTTTGAAAATAAAATATTTGTTACATGTTGTGTAAATAAAATATGGTAAATAAAATTCATGCGGGCGGGACTTGAACATACATAATTAGACCTAGGTCGCTGGTTCAAGTCCCGCCCGCATTAAATTTTTTCTACATATTTTATTTCTTAATTTTTTAAGTGTATATAAAAATAGCATTGTGAATGCAAAAATAAAACACTTATAAAAATAAATTCTCCTAAATTCCCTTGATCAACTTTAACAATCTGCAAAGAAGCGCATGTTTTAAGGATGCATAGTTATTTGCTCTAATTAATTTGTATGTAACGTAGGTCATGAAAAACACCCGACTCGGTGTTTTTCATGATGACGTCATGCGAAAGCGATTACCGTGTCTGTCAGACACTCGAAAATTTTTGGAATTTCGTTGCTTCCCAATACAGTGAAAGAAAAGTAAGTAAGTTATTACATACCTATACTTATGTCTTAGAATAAGGTAATATGTGTGCCAGTGAAGCCATCATCGCTATCCACAGATTGTTAAAAGCAGACGTTTGTCGCTACAAATCAAATCCCAGTAAGCAATTCTACAGACCGTTAACAGATCCCATAACTATGATTTACCTACAGTAACATAAATCCCTAAGATTTCTTTTTTTTTAATAAATAAAACAGACTACTTACGTTAGATTGACTCCAACTAAACCACTAAATAACTAAAGTACTTAATGTATTTCGTTATCTGATTCATAAAGTAGGTGGTCAATACAAATATGCGGTCGTTACTGAAGTCGGTAAACCGTTCGAGGTTGGCTCTTCGGAAGAAGCCTCACAACTTTAATCTGGTGTGTTTTCAGAAAAAGCTAACATTTTATTTTAAGAAAATTGCCTATTCCTTTTACATGTTAGGTACTGTCGCTGGATTGTATAAGTAGATAAGGATTAACACGTAGGAAGTGAAAGTTCTTAGATTTGGCCACTTGTAAACAAAATGATAAAAAAATAAATTTTAATTTTGAAAATAGAACTCTTTGCCAATATTATTAAGTAAGTATGTAGGCATTTCCGGGTATTTCAATATTTTTTCATTTGTTTTAAGATTTGGCGGCAAATTGAAAGTTGTCACGTCAGCATCAGTTTAACGTTTAACGCGAGATAATTTTCGTGCAATGATTTTTATGACTCGATGTCATTTAAGTCAACAAGAAAGTTAGCCCCATCTCGTGCCACTGTTTACAATTGATTTAAAGAGTTTAAACGTGATTGCATTAATCTCACCGATAATATGCGTGAGGGACGGCCTTCTACGGCGACGACTGAAGATAACATTTATTTTTCTGAAAAAAGTGTGACCTAACAGCCGATTCGAACAAGCTTAGCATCGCTATGATTCAAGTGCACAAAATCCTCCATTAACATTTAGCGGTCAGGAAGCTTTGTGCCCGGTGGATACCTCGTAACTTGACCGAGGCTCAAAAATTCCGTCGTGTTAAAAATGGTTGAAATGCTGTGCTTGACATATGTAGGTACTTACTGGTGACGAAAGCTGGATTTACTTATGATCCTGAAACCAAAAGACAGTCTGCTCAGTAGAATTTTAACATAACCAAACCAAATTTTTTTAAAACTAATTTTGAAATTTCAGACTTCCATAACTTCTATACGCTTCCTAACCTGATCTAAGAAATTGGATATTTATGTTCACTATTGAAGTGCCCATCCATATATTATAGTCCCCAAAACATAGAAAATCGCGTTGAGTCGACGGTCTACTTGTTCTGAAATGAATACACACAGTCAGCGACGACCAATGAAAAATCGAAATTTTAAATAAGAAGAAAAATCGCACTGTTTTTACAGTTTTTTTTATTGGTGTACAATGTATGTAACAATTCCATATTTGAATACCCAATTTGAAAACTTCTTGGATCTAGTAGATTTGACACTTGCGTGGTAATATTTATAAAAATATTTGTAAGATGATTTGAGTGTAAAAGGTATCATCCGATTTTATTTGACAGCTCCGTGGCGCAGTGGTTAACACGCCAGCCTGCGACACGGAGTGCCCGGGTTCGATCCCCGGCCAGGTCAAGATGGAAAATGATCTTTTTCAGATTGACCTGGTTCTTGGATGTTTATGTATATATGTATTTATTATAAAATATAGTATCGTTGAGTTAGTATCTTATAACACAAGTCTCGAACTTACCTTGGGGCTAGCTCAATCTGTGTGATTTTTCCGTATATAATTATTTATTAAAAAGAAAAAAAACAATATTACATTATCCCAAATGAGTTACGATAGTTTTATTTGGTAGTTGTGCTTTTAATTTTTCATTGAAAATACCTGTGAATGAACATTGCATTTTTATTTGAGTTTTACCTACTCCAGTTGGATTGTTAGGTTAGGTTAGGTTACGATATTTTTCATCGTTTTTTGCTCCAGCCGCTTCGTTACTTCAGTATATTTAAAAATTTCCATTGGTATTGGTTGATTTTTTATTTAGATGTCATTTAAATAATTAGCGCCATTAAAACGAACGCACGTAGAACATAATATGAAAAACTAAACGTAAACAAAGCGAGTCATTCTGTATGAATAAGTAACTAGGTACCTGTTATAGAACATGTAACTATTTACTTATGAATATAGATTCACCTACCTAGATGGCACTGTTCGATCGTTGAAGATGGTTACCTACTTACGTTACCTATCTATTACTAGGTATAGATAATTGTCATCTTCGTTGCTTGTAAAAATATGCATCAGACGCCGAGATTTGAAGCCAGGCAGCTCAAATGGCATCGCGTACCTACGTCCTACATAAATCTAAGGTCGCTGGTTCAAAACCCACGTGGGATTTTTTTCACCATATTTAATTTCTTAATTTAGTAAAAGTAGAGTACTTACAAAAGTACAGTATCACATGCATCCTGCCCGACGAAAAGACAAAGGAATAGACAAAGTCTTGAAAATAGAAATTGTGAACGCCTGCCTTGACACTTGACACATCATTATCATCAGGTCTTTTTAGTCTCCACTGCAGTAGCATGACCCTCTCTGTACTACTGGATCCATACTTGGCCAGAGCAGACAGAGGATTTGCCCTTCACTCTCCTCGCTGACCAGACGGGTTGGAGAGGTCTCATTGATGTTTATGAGCTTGTATTTCCTAAGTCGCCTCTTACAACATCTATGGCAAGACTTGGAGTGGTCTTATTCTACTCTGCCGGAACCGCACGGCGAACTTGACACATACAAAGGTACTTATGCTTTATATGCTTTACACTTTTTCTTTTAGAACAGAGTTAACCATTGGTTGTCAAGCCCTGACACTTCTATGGATTCACTAACTTCAGAGCTAATTTTTGTCCTACCTGACCCTCATTTACCTGTACCTAGTACCTAGTACATATACGTAAATTAGAACAGTAATGGTAGAAAAATCGATGTAGGTAATGAAATAAAGACATAAGAAAAATATAATTTACAAGGTGAGTAAAGATCGTCAACAGCAACTAGTGTAAGTATGATGTTTAAGACGGTAGGTACTCCACGAAATTGTGGAAATTGACGTGTTTTCAAATCACAAAAAGAAAACCATAATTTATACAAAAGTATTTGTATAATTTAGAGTTCGATCCTTGCACAAGATCGCCCCCATGTTGGAATTTAAAACAGATATATATATATATATATATATATATATATATATGAAATTTAAAAACGATGTAAATTATGATATCTAAAAATATTTGTATTCGAATAGTTTGTAAATTTTACATCTTAAACAATAATTCTCAGATGACAATATTTATATTTACAACTCGGAAGTCGCCCCCCTTTTTTATATTTTTTATAAAAATATAAATATGAAAAAATGTATAAAGATGAAAAGTCTAAAGCTGATTATTCGCCTAATGGTTTTGCGCAGCATAATGGCTTGCGCAGTCGCGACGTTTTTCGTTCACGCGACACCTGCTTCAACATTTCGGTATTTTTTACCTTAGATCAAAAGAAAAACTGGCCTTTTGTGATGCGCAATAGCAAACAAACCAAAGGTCCGAACCACCGTTTAATATTTATATACAAAATCCACGTTTCTTTTATGAGGATTTTGATGATTTGACCTCATCCAGGCGACCCACTATTATTCATAACTAGCTTTTGCCCGCGGCTCCGGCCGCGTTTGTGTCGATCCCTCAGGAATAATAGAATTTCCCGGAATGAAAATTACCCGGGAAAAGTCCCGGGCCTCAAACTACCTCCATATCAAATTTTATCCAAATTGGTACAACAGTTGAAGCGTGAAAAGGTGACAGAGTTACTTTCGCATTTATAATAGGTGGATTTTTGCAGCCTGCCATCCATCGCCGTGTGATGTCGACGGAACCTTTAAATCTATCCCAAAATCCTTTTACCAGTTGTCTTATTTAAAAGGACATTTTGAGAAAAGGACATTTTAAGAAAGGCCATTTTGCGAAAGAACATTTCGAGAAAAAGACATTTCGAGAAAAGGACATAATGCGCTGAGACGAGTTCTTTGAGTCCTTATCAAACAGATTGAGGTAATAAATCTCTTTCTCGCTCTTTCTCTTTCGTCACCCGTTTCTGAGTCTTAATATATCCATCTTTTAGTTTTCTAGGCTGGTCCGGGAGAAAATGGAGGGAATGGGCATAAATCTGAGGAATCATGTTAGTAGGCGATGTGGATATGTACCACCAACCAAACCCAATACTATTTTGATTCCGTTTTCCACCTATACTCCCACCTACACGCTAAACGAGCCTTTTAGGTCTTTAAGACCTAGGCTCAAAGATTTATTCAGAATATAGGCCTTTTCACGTCAATTCACATTTAAAAAATACTTATTTAATTATATTCAAATTATTAATTATTGTTCAAAAGCTACAAACTACCAGCGTTTCGGAACCGACCACTGCAGTCAATCTCTGTCTACCCCGCAAGGAAAAAAGACGTTATACTATGTATCTTTCAGGATGATGGAATCATAAACATTGCGAATATACCTACCAAGGTATTAACGTTTTTGCCACTTGCCATGTTTTCGTCTCCTGATTTATAGCCAAGATAACCTTTGTTCTAGGTTTTCCTAATCTCACGATTTTAAAATAAAAAAAAATACCTTGGAATGCTACAATGTAAATTTAACAAAACGTTATTTTATTGCTGTTTTAATTAGCGTATACCTGATAATGGTATTTTCTGTAAATAAAACTGAAGTAAAATATGAGTATGCACGTATTTTCCTGAAATATTTATTATTAAATCAAGAAACGTAAAATTCTTCTTTCTCTATCTTATCCCACTTTTCATGTAGGGTCGGCATAATATGTCACTTCTCTCCATTTTGATCTGTCACCTGCCATATCTTTTGTCGCTCCATTCTTATTCATACTCTCCTTGACACAATACAACCATCTTTTATTAGGCTGTTCTCTGTTCCGGGTTCCATTCACCTTTAAATCATTGGATTTGAAGGTGAATGGAACCCGATATCACAGGGAAGGCATCGGCCTTCTTGGTCAAATATTTATCTACTAATTTCATAAAATTCTGTTAATTTGTTTAAGATATACTTATATCTTAAACGAATTAACTGAATCTCTCGCACTCGCAAAATCTTTGCGCGTGTGGACACTCCCTCCAAACTAAGTCGCACCTCCTCTCATGTCCCGGGTGCCCGATCACCTGCACTCTGGGCGACCTCCTTACAGCATCTAAATAAGGCATAGAAGTGACCCATTATTGGGCTGGAAAAATATAGAAACTAAAGTGCCGTTGACACGAAAAGAAGAATTCGTTTATGAGTTATGGAGGAACATACATAAATACATAAAAATTACATAGATACAAAAAAAGTTTCGGTATCATGAATAGAGCATATAAACTCGATATCTCTGAAGATAAACTAACTTTCTCCATAATCAACCCGTACAGGTTTATTTATTTCGTATTGATTGATGATTAATGTCTTGTCTTTACAGTATACATAATCATAATACATGTCTGTCACGTAAGTTTTTTCAATGGTTTATGCATAGTAGGTTGAGTAATTAGCTAATTTATTAAGTTGAAAAATAAATATTATAAAGTATATCAATACTCTGCTAATAATAATATAAGTATTTGTAGTCATGTGGTTATGGAGTGCCACAACACCAAATTCAGTGGCACACTACAAAATCTCAAAGCGCTGAGTCGCTGAGAGACTATTTTAAGAAAAAACAATATTGAGTTTTGACAGCGATTTTAATATTATATTACCCAAGTAATTCAATATTTGTATTGGCCATTGGCAATAAGTAGAGAAGCAGACAATAAGGCATACGGCCCATCTGATGGAAAGCGTTACCGTATCCTATAGACGTCCGTAACACCTGGGTTACCATTCGCGCGTTGCCCACCAAAGAAATCTTAAACTATTAAAAAAATTGAATGTCTGTTGAAAAACTGTTAATTACGTTATCGATCGCGCACGCAAGATTTATGTATTAATGCATAATACAAAAAAATAAGTAAAAACAGTACCTAATGTGTTTTATACTTCTGGTAATTGTGTAAAATAAGTATAAAAACTATGAATATATAACTAATGATGTAATGCTTGGTAAGCTCCGTGGCGCAGTAGTTAACACGCCAGCCCGCGACACGAGAGTGCTCGGGTTCAATCCCTGGTCAGGTCATGATGGTAAACGATCTTTTTCAGATTGACCTGGGACTTGGATGTTTATTTATAAAAGTATCTATTATAAAATATAGTATCTCTGAGTTCGTATCCTACGACACAAGTTTACAACTTACTGTGGGGCTAGCTCAATTTGTGTGATATGTCCCTATATTTTAATTTATTTAATCAAGATAAATAAAGTATAATTCATAATCAAGACCAATCACTGTCAAAATTAGTGGATACATGAACGAACAAACAAGGTTACCCATGTTAAACTGAGCGAACAGCTTCACAACAGCATCTATCAAAACCATAGTTATTCAAACCCAAATAGGTACTTACCTACCTATGTACGGGTAGGGTCACGTGCAAAAGTCCATATAGTTGGCTAGCTTCGTGGCGCAGCGGTCAACATGCCAGCCTGCGACACGAGAGTGCCCGGGTTCGATCCTCGGCCAGGTCAAGATGGAAAATGATCTTTTTCTATATATGTATTTGTTATAAACTATAGTATCGTTGAGTTAGTATCCCATAACACAAGTCTTGAACTTACTTTGGGGCTAGCTCAATCTGTGTGATTTGTCCGTATATATTTATTTATACAGAATTTGCTTATAACGTCGTGATAATAACGATGACTTTCGCACGTCACCGTCTCGTGATAGCTACATATACTATCTCTCCTCTACATACTCATGTATGTATGTGGCATAAGGTTCATGATATTGCTAAAATGTATGATTTTCACCTTCAGGGTGCGTATGGCCTTTTGCAGGTGACCGTACATTTGCCTTACATATTCGTGGTAGTAGGTACTTTGTACAAGGTTGATTTTTTGCGATATTTGCCTACACCACTTGAGAGTTGACTGGTTAGCCGCGGGACGTAGGCGATGGACATATTTTCAGGTAATTGCTGTTTCATCTGCCTCAAGCGGAGGCGCTACGCGAGCAAGCGAGATGAGACGAGGATTTTATCTAAATCCGGAGTAAGAAATGTTCTTTATTGCACCAGCAATAAAGAACATTTCATTCATTCATTATATTCAACGCGCCTTGTGTACTTTAGGAAATAAGGTATTTTGAGAAAACTAATCCGTATATATACGGTAAAATATGTTATTAGAACTTATGAGTAACTGAACTAACACACGCAAGTGCGAAATAATTCATACATACATAGTGTCACGTCTTTTTCCCTTACGGGATAGACAGAGCCCAGGTCCATAAGACTCAAAGGCCACGCTAGCATTTTGATGGGCATATAGGTGGATAGAGCAATCAAAATAGAAATAATAACTGATGTTAAACGTATAATTTTCTAACCTATAAAGAAAATCCTGCCCGATCCTTGAAGGGGTGATTCAGCCCGTCGATATTTTCCTATCAAAGCTAGTAACTAAAAAAATGGACCGCTTGGTCAATTTGTAACGGGTGGTCAAGGAGCGGGACCGCAAAACTAAAAAAAAAATGAGATCCCAGCCTTGGTCCCATACGAAAAACTGTTTATATCAACGGGCTGAATCACCCTTTCAATATATCATCGTACAGATTATGATGAGATAAATTGATATGATGCTTAAACTTAAAATGTAAAAACCTCGTACATCAAATATCGCCGCGAGTCCCTTTGTATGGAAGTTTGCACCGTCTGGTATCCGGCAGAGTAGGATACGACCACTCCAAGTCTTCCCATGATGATGTCGTAGAAGGCGACTTAGGTAATTCAAGCCAAACAAAGCTTTTAAACATCTGTGAGACCTCTCCAACTCGTCTGGCCAGCGTGGAGAGTGTAGGCCAAGTCCTCTGGCTGCTCTGGCCAAGTATGGCTCTAGCAGAACAGAGAGCGTCGTGCCCCTGTAGTGGAGACTAAAAAAACCGGCCAAGTGAGAGTCGGACTCGCGCATGAAGGGTTCCGTACCGTTATCTATCACGGCAAGAATCATGTCTGTTGTATGGGAGCCCCCTTTAATATTTATTTTATTTTTATTTAATTATTTATTTTTGAAATTAATATATAACTAAATATTCTGTGAATATTTCAAGCGTCTACCTGTTGCCGTTATTAATATCGAGCAAAAACAAGCAAAAAAATCATGTTTGTTGTATGGAAGCCCAGACAGACAGACAGACAGACAGACGGACAGCGGAGCGAAATTAATAGGGTCCCGTTTTTACCCTTTGTTACGGAACCTTAAAAAAGACCTAATGATGATGGAAGTTTTTGCCACCAGGGCAGCCTTAAGCAGCGTTGTGGTTTATTCGTCCAAGGTTTGTTCGTTTCATCAATCATTTGAAATTGGGTGGCAGCTGAAAATCAGCGGTTACTTCTTCCGAGTAACATATGCTGAGCCTATTTGTGCTTTTGTGGTACACATATTGCAAGTTGTTATAAAATAGTTTAAGAGAATTTTATGTTTTTGTTACTTATTTTTTGTAGGTATAATGTTTGTGACAGTTGAAAAAAAATAATGTATTGTTTATCTATCTATACCATTCTAAAGATTCTTGCCGAAGTATTTGTTTTGAAAATCTTTTACAAGCCGTTTAGCATTAGTAGCTGCTTATATTATTAGGTACTCAAATAGTCACAGAGATCAGGGGTATCATCTTCAACTGCTTGGCTGGTGATTGCAGGCGCATGACGTCGGGTTAACTCGCCCCGCCACCTCAGCTAGTCACTGTTCCCCCATTCGGCCCAGTGGGTATTATGCAAATCCCTTAATATCCTTTCCAAATCTAACAAAATCCGGTCCTTCCCCAGCGTGAAAATGTTTCCGATGGGCAGCAGCGTCGGAAGTACAAGCCAAAGAAACTGCGCTCTTCAACCCACCTGCCAAGCGTGGTGAGTATGACAATGTTCTACCATGGATGGAAGAATACTTTAAAGAGGCCTTTGTACTTGCGGCTGAGAGGATTACTCGATTAGTAAATCTGTCGCATAAGAGGCTATCGCTGCTATAAACTATTCAATTGTCTTTTCTTCTAACCTAATGTATAATCTACATAGTTTATTCTTCAGACGGTACTGCACGAAATATGGAAATTGACGTGTTTTCAAATCACTTGTACTATGCGCTGAATTAATTAAATACATCAAACTATTTGTATAATTGACCTCTCCAACCCGTCTGGCTAGCGAGGAGAGTGTAGGCCAAATCCTCTGTCTGCTCTGGCCAAGTACGACCGGGGCCATCCCCGGTAGTACAGAAAGGGTCATGTTCCTGCAGTGGAGACTAAAAAGACCTGATGATGATGATGATGATGATTTGTATAATTAAGGTCGATCCTTACACAAGATCGCCCCTTGTTGAAATTTGAAACATTTTTCTTCGAAAAGTTTGTAATTTTTACGTCTTAAACAATAATTCTCACATGACAATATTTGTATTTACATCTCGGAGGTCGTCTCATCATCATCATCATCAGGTCCTTTTTAGTCTCCACTACAGGAGCACGACCCTCTCTGTACTACTAGGGCCATACTTGGCCAGAGCAGCAAGAGGACTTGGCCTACACTCTCCACGCTGGCCAGACGGGTTGGAGAGGTCTCTTAGATGTTTATAAGCTTTGTTTAGCTTGTATTTCCTAAGTCGCCTTCTACGACATCCACGGGAAGACTTGGAGTGGTTCTATTCTACTCTGCCGGATACCACACGGCTAGGAGGTCGTCTCCTTTCTTATTTTTTTTACAAAAATATAAATATGAAAATATTAAGACTTTTCATCTTTTTATACAATGGCCAAATGGTTTTGCGCAGCCTAATGGCTTGCGCAGTCGCAACGTTTTTCGTTCGCGCGGCACCCGCTTAACTTTTCTATGCAACATATAAACGAGTTTACTAACTAATTGCCATAAGAATATGGTAAGGCCAGCTGGGTGGATGGCTACGGGTAATTAGTAAGGTACTTACTATGTCACTGCCATCTAGTTCAAGTGTCTTTACTTATCTACCTAGTTGTATTAACCTCGTAAAGCCCAATGTACTCAGACGAGGCCAAAAAAAAGAAAGCGTTCGGACCCAAGAATTTATATTTTTTATCAACGTTATTACCCACTGTGATCACTTGAGGACAAAATAAAAAAATCCAAGATACTTGAATTTTAGCGCTTAAATGATCTGTCAGTTGTTGTCCTCTGGTTGGTCGAAACATAAACGTCAATTTGATGTAAATGAAATTTCTGACCAATGATGTGAAATTAGTCCTTTTTGACCAAAATGGCAAACATGCAGCGTCCACGTCGAAGAGGTGAGTTATAATCTTAATTTATTTCAGTCATCGACGATTTATTTTTTAATCAGTTTTGATAAATAAGTGACTTATATTTACTAGTTTTCAAATACAATACTATTTGGTTTCAATGTAACTGTAATGCATATTTATGTACTATTGAAAAAATATGTACTCGCCTGATCACAGCGGGCGTTACTTCTATTTTTTTATGTGATTACTTGATCACATTGGGTTTTAATTACATTACAAAAATATATTACTTATTTTTATATTTTGTTGCAGATTTGAAAAATTATGATATCGAGGACTTGTTATATGAATCAGAAATTGAAGATCTAGATTGGTACATTCTTCAGTTTCTGAATCATCAAGGTCTGACCTAGGGGTCGGCAAGATAACGGCTTATATTCTGAGTTCGGGATTACCTAGGACCGAGATAACAGCTGCTCATCAAAATCGGAGCGCGGAGCTGAAATTACTGCATCAGCTTAATGTGGAATTCCTCATGGTAGAAGTAGGGCAGAAGACGCATAGCTAACTCGACTGGGACACAAAATGCAGAATATCCTAGCCACATTATACCTAAATGTTAAGTTTAGTACTTCATGGTCACTACAGCATTGAAATTAAAATACAGCATTTAAATTATAATTATAAGTATCTACCTAGACAAGATTAAAATGTTGCTTAATTCAAAATGGATGTAGAAGATTTATGATTTAGATTTTTTTCATTTGCAGTTTCGTTTATGTTCATTTATTAAATAAAAGTTTTAAAACTAGTTTTTTTTAATTTATTAATTATAAACCATTGTACTCACATGAGAACAAATAAATCAAGGACACGTTTGCAAGTAATACCCAATGTCCTCATGCAAGAACAAAATATATTGAATTTTTAAATATCCCAAAATAATCATACATAGTATTAATGAAGCCATCAATAAGTCCCAATGTAGTATTGCATATATTTTGGGTTCAT
This sequence comes from Elegia similella, assembly GCA_947532085.1. Taxonomy (NCBI): domain Eukaryota; kingdom Metazoa; phylum Arthropoda; class Insecta; order Lepidoptera; family Pyralidae; genus Elegia; species Elegia similella. The sequence goes on along the minus strand of OX383926.1, from coordinate 22,953,817 downwards.
TTTAATAAAAATCGGCTTGGGTCTGAAGCCTATCAACTTTTTTGCCCTCGTCTGAGGACACTGGGTCGCACTTCATAAAGGTAAATCTTAAGCTTGGGTTTTACGAGGTTAATGTTTATTCAACGAAACTTTACATAAGCGTCAATAAAATGCCGAAAATAGTTACCTACTTTCCCGAAAATGAATTGGGGTTACTGGTATTACACAAGCTGTAAGATCTCTAGGTACTTGTATACCTAACTAGAAAAAAGTCTGTAATTGAATTATTTTCGAAGTAAAAAATTCTTTAAGCGAGATGAGTGATTTTGATGATGATGACTGATTTATTTCATCCTATCCTTACTAGCGAAAGTAAGTTTGTTTAGGTATGACTCAGATCAACCGGCTCTCATCGGGCCAGCCGGACGGCGTTTTACATTGCGGTGAAGGAAATTAAAATGTGTAAACATGAATTACAGTTCACATTTCCGTCACATTCACATTCCGCGATGGCATAACGGCTTTGGTCAGTTTCAGACGTTTTCGGTCAGCCGTACGGTCATCATATAATGCGAACACAAGCAATACTTCTGGGCGCTTGGAGTGTGTACGCCTGAGGTATATACCATGTACCTACGCGTCACGATATTATGCGGACGGCTTCCGCGGGCGGCTTCGGAGGTGCGGCTTACGTACGAGTACTTTTGTTTAGGCCGTCTGATGCGATGCCTCTTAGGCCTTACCTACTGAATCAATCGTTAGGAAATTTTACATACGCCTTATTTGGGTTTAAGGACATTGTCTACTTTTGAATGCGGAATAAGGTACAGTTCCAGAGGTATCGACTTTAACGTGAAAGGAGCCGCGGGCTAAATCTAGTAACCAATATTTAGGTTTCAATTGCATGTAGTACACAGTATCCCGTAATACATAATAATTTGACCATATTAAAATGAAGAACACATGACTGAAGTCGTGGAAAATACTAAGTATACACGGTGAAATTTTGTCGTCGTTCTGGACCCTTAAAGAGGTGATTCAGCCCATCGATCTCAACAACTTTTCCTATGAGACCAATGCTGGGAACTCAAAAAAAAATGGGCAGTTCCATACAAAAAATTTCGGCCGCCCGGTCAATTAGTATGGGAACGTCAAAAAAAAAAATTTGAGTTCCCAGCTACCAGATTTGTTTATATCAACGGGCTTAATCATCCCTTTAGGGGCCAGAACGATCAAAATTTCACCGTGTATAAAAGTTTCAATATAAGGTGAAATTAGATTACTATTAAACATTTTAACCTTATTTATAAAATACCATAATAACAAGTAACATTGGATACTAATAGGTCTCAGACTTCCTAACAAAAGTTGTTTCCTGCCTAGATTTCCTTCAAGTTCTGTATAAATGAGGTCTCATTGGTGCGAGCCCGTTCAATATTATAGTAATCTAGTAAAGTAAAGCCGCGAAAATGAACTCCATTTTCTTTTTGTGTCTGATTGTGGCAGTGTCTGGCATCCACGCTCGCGTATGTATCTTTTATTACCTATTTAACTATAATATCTAAATATATTTTAGTGAGAGAAGTCATCATCATCATCAGGTCTTTTTAGTCTCCACTGTAAGAGCATGACCCTCTCTGTACTACCGGAGCCATACTTGGCTAGAGCAGATAGAGGATTTGGCCTACACTCTCCTCGCTGGCCAGACGAGTTGGAGAGGTCTCATTGATGTTTATGAGCTTTGTTTAGCTTGTATTTCCTAAGTTGCCTCTTACTACATCCGTGGAAAGACTTGATGTGGTCCTATTCTACTCTGCCGGAAACCAAAACTAAAAAAAATATAAAAAAAAAGACCTGATGATGAGTGAAGTCATTATGAATAAAAATGAAGAGTGACCCGTTTTTATTCATAATAACTAAACTAGTGTGTTAAAGGACAAGCCAATGACAAACCACTATATTATTACTGCAACTAGTTTCTCTCTGTCGCGGCGATTAGGTTTTTTTAACATTAGACTGTTTCTGTGGTTCTTTGCCTGATTATTTTACTCAATATTGCTTAAAATCTTTCTCGAAATTTTTACTGAAATCTTTTACTATATCTACTATTCGCAAGAAGCTGCAGTTGTTGGCTAGAATGTAAATAAACTAGTGGTTCTGCGAGAACAGTAGACCTCGCGAGCCCTTACAACCAACATCCACATTTGCCCTCCAGTGCTCGAAAATATATCGGTTACTGATATGCTAATTGACTAAAGGATGATTTCCTTCAGTTACTATTTACCAGAAACGGAAATTTAAACCTACATTGCTCTTACCAGAAGACCCGACCAGACCCTTTTTTAAGAGGAAACACTAAGCTCGAGAGAATTGAAAAATAGGTATTTATAATATCTATTGCAGTCGCGCCGCGTGCCCAATCAAACCCCGCAGAGTGCGATAGACATAATCTACTCATTAAACTCTTTTATTTGATACCGCACATGGTATGTTTATATAAAAAAAAAAAACTCTGTATCGCTGACGTCACAGTTACAACGCACCATTTTCATACTTGTCATACCATAGATTTGTATTAACGACATCATACTGAATGCACTAATACAAAAAAATATACAGAAAATCGATTTCAGACAACTTTTAGGCAAACTGCCGACTATAAACACGTTCAAGTTTATCGTATAAAAAAGTTGTTCAGACAAAAAAGTTGCGTCTTAATGAGAATAACAAATAAGTCTTATGACATTTTTGATCTTTTTTTCAAATAGCTGTGCTATGAGTTTTTTTAAGTTTCGGACCCCCATATTTCCGCCATCTTGTAAAATTTCGAAAAACTACACGACAAAAAAAATCTATATAATTACCGAAACTGCTCACAAAATTTCATGAGAATCGGTTGAGAAATGCGACCTGTAGGCGAGAACAGACAGACAGACAGACAGACGGACAAAAAAATTTTGGGCCAGTTGAAACTGAGACGCTTCGCTCGCTTAGCTCGCTTGGTCAATAAATAAACACGGACAAATCTCTCAAACTTACTTTGGATCTCTCAATCTATGTAAGATTGAGAGATCCAAAGTAAGTTTGAGACTTGAGGTGACTAACTTGTATACAAACTCAACAATACTATATTTTTACTATAATTTAATTTGTTTATTGTAATATAGTACTTTTGCTGGAATAAATCATTTGTTATTATTATTATATTTTATGATAAATACACATAGATAAACATTCAAAACGCAAGTCATTATGAAAAGTAAAATCCAACTTGTATAATTGGTATCAAATTAGGGTATCATTTAAGCTATCACCAATTTAATTAGTTTTGTGTTTCTTAAATAATAGGGTTTGTCCTCAAAATAGTAGATCTGTCACCAAAATGTAGTCACCAAACAATGCAAAATCAGTTCCACAATAAATCACCTAAAATCCTGAGATATAAGGTCTAGTACCAAATAAATGTTTTTGTATGTATTATAATAGGTGTGTCCTAATAAGTATTTAAACAAACTAATTTAAAGAGATCACCAATAAATCATATTATGTTACTAGAAAATTGCATTAAGTTCAAATAAAAAATTAGGGTTGTCATCATCGTTTCAACCAAAAGATTCTGCTACTTAACTAGACTCCCAAGGTTCTAAATTTCCACTGGTAGTATAAATTATATTTAAATAAAATTTTTAGCAGAGTAGTAAATAAAACAATTAAAGTCAAAATAATCAATATTTATTGTTTAAAATAATTACCACTGAACAATCAGCGCTGGTTTAAAATAGCTGGCTTATGGCTAGCAGAATAGTAGATAAAACACTTAATTAAAGTTAAAATAATCAATATTTATTCTTAAAAAACAATAATCACTGAATAATCAGCGCTGGTTTGGATTTCGAAGGGCAATTTTTAAAGCGCGCCAATTTGTCTCCGCCCCTTTGATCATTTTTTCATTATAATTATAAATTGATGTATTAAATTGGTAACGAATACTATTAATTTAATATCTGAACGAAATAAAATGTTACTACTGTATTGGTGACAAAATATCAAATAAAAAGGAGTCGCAGTCAGGGATCGATAATCGATTTATTTGGTGACAGATCTACCATTCTGAGCACAGAGCTATTATTTAAGTAACAAAACTGTTATTTATATTCATGAACGAAGTTTATATTCATGTAATGCAATATAATTTTATTGGTTATCGATCTCTTATTTTACACATATATTAACATTAATTTGATAATTCATACCTGGGAACAATTTTTGTTTATCTGAGAACGAAAATATTTCGTGGCGATAGATCTATTTATTAGGTGATACAACTTGATGACAAATATAAATTTTGGTGATAGAAAATATAGTCCCCGTTTTAATGCATTTATATACAGTCGGGGGCAGATAAAACTGACCCCTCTAGTAATAGATTTTAAATTGTAAGGGTGTCACATTCACATTTATCTGCCCCCGAACTCGAAAAATATGTTAAAGTAAAACGTCATGTTTTGGTAATTGAGTAAACACATTAGTAATGGGCTAAACCAGTGAGCTAGTATTTATGATTAATACAAATACCTAAGTTGAAAAACAGTTGAAACGTAAGCATTTTATTAATGACTTGAATTTCAGGATGCCCAACTGTCGCATTCCCAGAAGGACAAAGTGCATCTATACATAATGGAATGCATGAAGCAAACCGGAGTGAAGCCAGAAGTGTTGTCAGACGCCAAAAAAGGAATCTATAAAGATGACGAAGCGTTAAAGAAATTTACCTTATGCTTTTTCGAAAAAGCTGGTATTGTTGATCACGATGGCAAAGTGAATGTTGATGCAGCTCTTTCTAAATTGCCCTCAGGAGTTAATAAGATGGAAGCTAAGACTCTGTTAGAAGGTTGCAGGAAAAAGTCTGGCAAAGATGCCGCGGATACAGCATTCGAAGTGTTCAAGTGTTATTCTCGGGGAACAAAATCGCACATTTTGTTGTAAATTATAGTTGTTTACCGATATATTTTCTTTGTTGACGATTGGACTTAATTTATCTATTTATATTTTATTTATTAAACATTTACTGCAACTGTAAATATTGCGAATTCGTTATAAGTTTTTAATTAAAATAAACAAGCATTACCTTCTTCACAGTTGACTTTTTCATTTTCCTTTTTCACTACGTGAAATGAAGAAGCTAATGAGAAGCCCGATGGGCCAGTTATGAGCATTTTGATATGTATGTGAAGCAACCCCGGGCCCAGTCCCTACTGAGAAGGGTGGCAAGTGGTATAAAAATATTTCGAGCTCCTCCGTGTTTCGAAAGGCACGTTAGGCCAATCATTTATGGCAGTCATTAAGCTATGTCAAATGCCTTAAGGCGGCTTGAAAAATCTGAATAGTACTACCAACTCAGACACACGAAAAAAAAAACAAAAAAAACGTCGCGAAGTTATGTTATCGATTTGTCATTGTCAGGGCGAGCGAAACGACCCCTAACATTATTCCACAATGTATGATTTTACTGGCACACATTAGTAAGAAACTATCACATCTTTAGGCTTGTGCTTTAACATAGTAATTTCAAATCATGTCTAGATGTGTTATCCACGTGGGTGTCGGCTTTGTAATGCACTTCCCGATTACCCATAGGGCTGAATTTTGCATGCATGGTGTAAATCGGGTGGCAATACAATATTATGGAATCGTTGCGCTGGTCTGATGATGGAGTCGGAAGGTGGCCCTAGGAACTCTTAAACTAAACAAGGTATACCAATCGTGTTTGGGCTCATCTGATTTGTCTTGGAAAACACTTTACAGCGTGGATTCGTGTATAATAGACATGAAACAATAATGAAATTCTGAAAAAAAAAAATGTTAATATATATTATACCTAGCCACAAATATTCATTCACAAGACATCCTTAATCAATCAAAGGCACTCATTTGAATGGAAGCTTTAGGACTTTGAACCTGTCGATCATGGTTGGGCTCAGAGTACTTTACACGATATGCACCGGATTCGATTCCTGCCGGCCTATTTGCTAACTTAGTGTACAACGTTTACAGTAGAATAGGACTTCAAGTCTTCCCATGGAAGTCGTAAAAGGCGACTTAGGAAATAAAAGCTAAACAAAGCTCATAAACATCAATGAGACCTCTCCAACCCGTCTGGCCAGCGAGGAGAATGTAGACCAAATCCTCTGTCTGCTCTGACCAAGTTTGGCTTCGGTAGTACAAAGAGGCTCATGCTTCTGTAGTGGAGACTAAAAAGACTGATGATGATGATGTACGTTTTGATAGTCACTTCAAAATACATTGCGGCCGGCTTTCATATGATTGTCTATTTTAATTTAAGATATATAAAACGTAGATTAGTATCTGATGTATTTTGAAGAGACTATTAAAACATTGTACACAAAGCTACGAATAAGTAATAAGAGCAAATAGGCCGGCTGGGCTCTAATTACCCTGCAAAAAAAAGACGTGAGAGTATGTATGATCTAATAAAATAACTTGATGAGTTCAAAGTGTTGCTAGAATTATAAAAAGTGACCCTTGTATTTTCCTCATCTCCGGTTACAAATAATTAAACTGGTTTTATACGACAAAGTTCGTGATTCTAGGTTTTTTTTAATAATATCACACAGAATGAGCATAATAACTAGGAACTAGCATTAATGTCAGCTATATTAGACATCAACAATTCGTTCTCATGTGACGCATTCGGCTCGGGGTATAAATGGAATCATAGATTTGGAATTACCTCACTCGCTTTTTTGAGGCTCAGTACAGTAGTGACTTACGAAATCTAAACAGAACATTATATATTTTTTTAATTTACAATAAATATTAGTGAGAATGACGCATGTTTTTGTTTTACTAGTGTGCGCGCTGGCGGGGGTAGTAAGTGCACAAAAGGTAAGTTCCCATTTCTTTTTATAAGAGGCTAGTATCCTGGAGCAAAATAAAAGTAATTAATAATTAAATAAATAATTATATAATTTAAAAATATTGTACAAGTGTTTACTTCTTTTGTCAATTAAACAGTACCTACTTAAATGACAAAGGTAAAGTGCGTCAAAGTACATGAGTAGGGGCTTGTGACGTCAGTTTGCTAAAAAGTGTAGCAAACTACGACGTCACAGGGAATTTCAAAGGGATATCTATCATCACTCTTTTCATGCATGTTCACTAGTTTTGCCAGCTACGTTCAATATCCTCAGAAAGCAGTTATCCTGCGATAACAACAAATCTTGGACAGTAACATTCCGCTTTCCTGAGATACATTTAGTTGAGGCTCGTTTACCTATACCTAGGGGTAAACAGTATACCATTTTTGGATAAAACCGAGAAAAGAAATAATAAAGAACAATAATTATTATCATCATCATCATCAGGTCTTTTTAGTCTCCATGACATGAGCATGACCCTTTCTGTACTACCGGAACCATACTTGGCCATAGCAGACAGAGGATTTGGCCTATTAATAAGTATTATAAATATTAATAATAATAGTAGACCAATCCGACTCAAGTAAGGTAATTTTCATCGACCATCGAAAACATCACGAGACAAACGGCACACTAGTGGATTTACCATTAATATTTAAAAATGGAATAATCTAGCCGAAGACCGAACAGAATGGAGGAAATGGAGGGAGGCCTTTGCCCAGCAGTGGGACAGTTAAAAGCTTGAAATGAAATGAAATTTAAAAATGGAGAAGGCAATTGTGTTCATTCCCATATACAATTACTTTGCAAAGAAAATCCTGTCCCATCCTTAAAGGGGTGATTCAGACCGTCGATATGAACAACTTTTCCTATGGGCCGATGCTGGGAATAAAACTTTTTTGACTTTCCCATACAAATTGACCGGGCGGGCGAAATATTTTTTGTTTGAAAATGTCCATTATTTTTTGAGTTCCCAGCATTGATCCTTGCCACGTCTTTCCCACCTAGATCCTTAGATTAAAAAGGTGCTTGAAAGCATTTAAAGTTTAATTTTTTGTTGGATACTATTACGATATAATAATTAATATAGGTATCAGAAAACTTATAATAACATTACAAACTAGTAACTTTATACATATTTTTAACCTACTTCAAAAAAGAAGAGGTTATCAATTCCGTGGTATTTTCTTTTGTAATGTTTGTTGCCGCTTATCTACGTAATTTATTTACCGACACCATTTCAAACAAAAATACATTTCAAAAAATTATGTTTTTGATGACAGCGTACACACAGATAAACTTATTTTCGCATTGTTTGTTTGGTTGTTTTTCGTGTGTGTAAGTGGCCATCACTATGGTCAGGATTTTCAAGCTGCCTAAAGGCACCTGACATATAATATCCCCAGAAAGACCGGATGACAGTTGAGACCAACCCCTAGGTTGCTTAACATGTGTAAGCGTTAATAATGCTCACGCCCACTGGGATAACGAGCTCCAATTTCAGCATTGATAATATTAGTTAGGAATCAGTAATACACAATTTATTTATGATATAATTATTTAACTTACAGGACGTTATCAGCTTACCTCCTGCCACCCTCGAGACAGCTCTAGCCTGCTTGGCCGAAACAGGAGTCGAACCAGAAGTTCTGGTCCAACTGCTCAACCCAAACACTTTTGACCAATATACCGACAAGAAAGGACCAAAATTCGTGAACTGCAGCCTAAGTAAATTGGGATACGCGAAAAAGAACGGACATTTAAAGGTTGACAGAGTTCTAGAAATGTTCCCTAAAGATATGGATGGCAACAAAAGAGCAGCCGTGAAAAAGGTTTTAGAGGAGTGCAACAAGGAGAACGGGGACAATGCTGTTGAGACGACGTACAAAATATTTGGATGTTTTGTTAAGAACTCGCCAGTAAAATTGTCCCCTGGATTATAATCATATTTTACAATAGATGACATTTGAAATTTCAAACCACAAATAACTTCTGACTAGTACTATTTTGAAGTTCCTACCTTTAAAATTGTCTCATGTAAAATTAAATAACTTATTATAAAAGAGAGTACCTATGCCAATAACATTTCGACAAAAAAATATATTATCTAGGATTATGTTAATTTTAACTAAGAATTTACTTTAATTAAAAAAAGTTAGTGAATTTTATATTTTTATTTCTTACGCTGGATGCAGGCTGCTCCAACCGGTCATTTTGGAAATTTGGGGGAGGGTTATGTCCAGTAGTGGACTTCTTGCGGGTGATATGATGATGATGATTTCTTACAAACGTCGCCATTTCTAGCTTATTCTGTCTACTGTACAATACTTAAATCTTTTTTGTTATTTTAAAGTATATTACCCAAGAAATATCGATTATTTTGGATATCATCTGAATCTTATAAATAAATATAGGGATAAATCACACAGATTGACTTAGCCCCACAGTAAGTTATGAACTTGTATTTTAAGTTACTAACTCACAATACTATATTTCATAGTATTATTACTACTTAAATAAACTTAAACTTACTTACTTAAATACTACTTAAATAAAAAAACATCCAAGACCTAGGCCACCTTGAAAAAGATCGTTTTGCATCATGACCTGCCGGCCTGTTTGCTAACTCAGTGTACAACGTTTTGATAGTCACTTCAAAATACGTTACGTTTTATATATATTAAATAAAAATAGTCAATCATACGAACGTCTCAATGCATTTTGAAGTGACTATCAAAACGTACACTGAGTTAGCAAATAGGGCGGCTGGTCGGACCCTACATTTCAAAGCCACTTGCGGAACCACTGAGCCACAGAGGTCGTCGTTATAGCTTGCCTTGCGTAATTGACTACCAGGGCGGTCTTAACCCGAGGGTGTAAGGACACCCCTGGATTAATACAGCCCGGGTATCGCACACCTTGGTGCGTCACGGGTATTAGACGACAGTTGGGCGTCGGGTGACAGGGGCGTCGTCACGTCGCGTGTAGTGTCGATCACCAACCCCTCTTAGGGGATGCCGGGTGACTATGTTTCCTAACCCCCCGTCCCCCAGGACTGCTGCCTACATAAACCCTTTCCCTGATAATAAAATGATATAAAATAGTAAACAACGGAACAGGGATTTTTTTTCTCCCATTTTGTTTACAAACTCTCTCTCTCATCAGAGCGATTTATTGGTTGCATCCTTAGCTGTGTGTGATGCGTCGATTCCGGGATCCATTATTATGTCCACGAAGAAATGTACTGTAATATGATTTGGTGAACGATTTAACGGCTAACTGCCTCCCGGACGGCACTCCTTCTTGTTTACCATCATATACGCCGTGCTGTGATTACATCATGGAAATAATTATTACAGGAATTCTTTAACTCCGAAACAAAAGTGTTTTTATAAAACACAATATATTTCTATAGTTATTATAGGTACCTAGGTAAAATGTACAATAAAAATGTTAATATATTTCAGTTATTATGTAATATTACATAAAAACTGAAATATATTAAATTTTTTATTGTTAATAATTCCGTTTTCCGATAAACAGCCACAGGGAAAATTACGTATCGGTATACCTATAATCATAGAACTATTAAACGCATTTGTAATTATTCTTTTTGCAACATTGTGTTTGTAGGTATAAAAGTCCATAGAGGTAGATATTCTCCCATACCTTCAATGTGTTCTCCGTGAAAGGAGCTCGAGAAATTCTCACTTAATTTTCAATTGCATGTTTGTAACTACGAGTAATAGGAAAATGAACGTTGTGGTAGCTGTGATTTTGGCGATGCCAAATACGATTTTGGCGATGCCAGATACGATGGCTGAAGCTATTGATCAAAGAGATCATTATCGTTTCGACTTAAAAAAGGTAATATATTATTTGTAACTATAATACTTACTATTCTTTTTGTACCTGCGCCACACCAGGCACGTTTCACGTTTTTAAGCCCGATTATTTAATTCTGATTTTCATTTCAAGATTGTAAGCTATACGTTTAAGAAATTACAAAAAAATACACAAATAAAGAAATAATGCTTTAAAAAAATCGACGTCTTCACTAACGTTATTTTATTTGGACTCCTAATAATCATCAGATTTTAAGCATCTTTTGCATTTCTAATTATATATTCCTTTATTTGCAGAAGACAGTCAGCTTAAACCCGGAACACGCTATAGCTATTTTCTCAAAAATATCTGAATGTTTGGAACAGTCAAGCATGGATTTAGACGGTATAAAAGAGTTAATAGACGGTAAAGAACATGGAGATAAAAAAGTTGACTATTTCATTAACTGCGCTTTTATAAATAACGGGTACGCTGATAAGAGGGGAAACGTTTATCGAGAAAAATTCATGAATTTGTTCCCAAACATAGAAGAAAAAGGCGCAGTTAAGAAAGTAGTCGAAGAGTGTAGCAATCGTCCGTCCAAAAATGATGTGAATAAATTAAGATCGTTCGTAATTTGCTTCATAAATAAATCGCCTGTCTTGTTAACATTGTAACCAAAGATTCTGACAACATTTTGATGGGTCATAACTATGATATTATGCTTCAGCACAATACGGAACTTTTTACTGATTTATGTAAAATTTTAAATTTGATTTATGAATAAATTGATTAACTAAAATAAACATTGGGTTATTGTAAAATTAATGTTGAAAGTTAAGTATTTTTTATTTCTTTTACACTTAACATAATCATAATATAAAAATACCGATTTATTTGGAACTTTTAAAGTAATTGATATTATTATAGGTAACCATTAACTATATTATTTCAAAATTTTACACGGAAAATAACGTTCAGATGCTTATTTACCATTAATCAAAAATCGTTCACAAAAACAAATTTTATCATGATGTTTAGACTCACTATATCTAGTTATGCCGTAATATAAAAGAGTAAACGATGCCACATGCGACACCCCTTAATTTTGAAAAACACGACTAATTTAAATGGGTGACACGTTAAAACAAGAGCCTTGAAAGAAAACAAATGAAAAATTATAGCTACTAAACTAGGGTTACATAATCGTTTTTATTTTTTATTACAAATAAACTGGATATTGAATGAATAAACGAGCAAATGCAAAATTCGAAATTATTTTGGTACTTTTAAATCTAGAATTTCTCAAATAAATCGGATTTTATCCGAGTAACAAGTTTAATCGACAACATAAAATGTACTATGTATAATAAGACAGTCTTATAAATGAGTTTCTATAATTTCAGCGGGTGTCGAAACACGCCTTGGTTTATTACTTTCGGTGTCTACTTCCTCGTCTGTTGGTGTAGCAGTCCTGCTTAAATCAAAGTTAATATGTCCAGAAAAACCAGCATTACGAGCTGAGTATCGTAATTCACCTTCATAACTTTCTGCATCTGAAGATATATCTCCACCAATACTATCACGAATATCATAATAAGGGGTATAATCATTCTTATAGTAGTCTTCACTACGCTCTTTTTTCACAAGATTGTAATGCTCATCTAATGGCACGAAATAAGTTTTGATGTAACCAGCCCCTTTCACGAATGTCTCGCCTCGGTAAGTTGTGAGGATTCCACACTCGTCCAATATGAAAGCAGTATTTTCTGTCACCTGGAAAAAATATTAATAAATAATAATATGTATAGACACTACTCGGAGCTATTTCCCTCAGGAATTCTTTGTATGAATAACTAAATGTTAAATCTCGTGCAACAGAAGCAGGCAGGTCAGGGGTGACATCCTCAACTGCTTGGCCGGCTGTTGTAAGTAGCGCCAGGTACACGCGCCGCGGCCTCCTGAGGTTTTACTTTCTTTTCCCCTATTATTCCGAGTAAGAAGTATCACAATAACTTCATTCCCTTCCTAAATCCCACAATTCATATTCTGCCCCAGTTTTAAAATGCTTCCGATGGGCGTAGCGTCAAAAGCACAAGAAACCAAAAAATCTTCGCTTGCCAATCCGCCTGCCAAGCGAGGTGAGTATGGTACTATCTTTCTTTGGAAATAAAAAAAAATCCTTGGTCGGCTAAAATGATGATGATGATGGTGATGAATAGAAGGTAAACTCTTTAGAAACTTACCTGTATTTTCCCAGTTTCCCCAGTAGAGTCCATTCTCGATGCCATGTTCACGGCGTGGCCCCATATATCATAAAGAGGCTTTGATGATCCTACAACTCCAGCTGCTACCTCTCCATTCGAAATGCCTAAAATAATAAATTTTTCAAAAAAAAAATCAGTTTCGTTAGGAGATAATTTTTAACAGATTACACGGTTTAGATTTAAAATATATTGAAAATGAATTCTGGTGGACATATAATGTGAATATAAGGAAGAATAGCTCTCCAAGCTATTAAATGTTCGTTAAAATAAGCTTTGGAAATGAGTTTGATAACCATACCCAAGAAACAGGTAAAAATGAAAATAAAACGTTAGAATGTTTGCTGTTACGAATATACTTAACCCAAAATGATCAGTACCTAGTAATGCAAAACCTTTCAATTCGCTTAACGAACGTAGTTTTATCTTAATTCTGTTTGACCTTATTGATTATAAAGTGTACACTCTACCTAGACGAACAACTGTGCTAAGAATACTAAAATAGTTGCAACTAAAATATTTGTAGAATTGATAGTCAATTTACCAATCCTCAAATTTAACCCCTCAAAACTCTGAAAGGAGCTTCTATTGAAATCTTGTAGCTTCATCATCATTGCAGCGGCGAACTCCACCATCGTCGTCACCAGTGCTCGGTTGTAAACAGAGTTCGGGCCCAACTTGGAATGAGTTGAAGATGAATCGAAGGAGTTTCGTCGGTTGGGATCTAAGCCACAAGCTGCCATGTAGGTCCATCCAGCCATCTTTATTTTCTCTACTTTGTACGTTGAGGTTCCAGTCATAAGCAACTAAAAGAAATAAGAATATTCAGTTGAATAAACAGGGAGTCGTAAATCGACATGGTTGAAGAGTCTTAAACGTTATTTACATGTGTTATGCAGTTACTTCTGCTTTGATAAGCAAGAATAATTTGATATTCCTGGCATTCATAAATTAAGGCGCTGATTTATTAAAATTTTAAGAAATTGTTTGGTAGTTATATAATAAAGAATTCTGCATGCACGCAGAAGTACAGAGCCAAGCGTAATACAAATTAGGCAGTGTTTCGTTGCTATTATAATAAATTGTATTTGGTACATTATATCTATTATAAAATGTCGATATATAAGTCGGAAGGAGGTGTGTTATCTGTTTATAGTAAGCCACTGGCGTAACATTGTTTTCCGGCACTCGGGGCGATGAGAGTCGAAATATCCTGCCTTGCGCACACTGGTATGCAAATCAATATCCAGCTTGCTGCCCCTATTATAGCTGTTCTATGTTTGTTGTGCCATGGCCAAAGGCAATAAGTACAGAGTCATTGCGGCAGTGCTGAAGACGGACCTTATTTTTTACATTATATCCACCGGATCCGTCTCCAACACTGAACAAAACAACAAAAGAGCGCCCTCAAGTTACTTACTCGATCAAAGTCAGAGATGACGCTATCCAACATGCCGAGTACAGTTTTGTCGCTAAGATCAGCATCATCTTCATTTCCAAGCTTGTAGTCAGTCAAAGAGGCAAACATCACTGCCACATTGTCATATTTCTCATAATAAAGCTCGTCTAGAGACCGGTTAAGATTTAGATATACTTGAACTGAAAAGAATAAATATATATCAGGTAAGATGTAAGGAAATTACAATATCTTAATGGAGAAATCAAAATGACTAGTATCTTTAACTTTTAGGACTTACCTAATCTACCGCTGCTTGGCGGTTAGATACGGTTAATCCGTAATAATTATTAATATTAAAAACGCGAAAGTTTGTGAGGGACGTGTGGATGTATGATGTTTGTTATATCAAAATCCGTTCAGCCGTTTTAGAGTGATTAAGTATCACGCCAAAAGAGCTGACGTTTGTACACAGGTAGTTTATTACCTGGATTAATACATAGTCTAACTTTCATCCCGGAAAAAAAAAATTGTTCCCGCGGGATCAACATTAAAGCGAGCGGAGCCGCGGGTGACAGCTAGAGGTTTAAAAATTTTCTTGCTAAGTTGATGATCTGGTTGACCCTGAATTTCCTCAAAGCAGTCTTTAAATTAAGTCTAACGTCTAAACGTTAAAGAATAAACTGGTAAACTTACCAACGTGAGCAGGCAGTATATTCTCCAGTAGCATATTATTGACTTTCAACATTGTTTCGGCTTCTTGTTGTTCTTCACTCAGCTGAGATTGCCATAAATGATCCAATCTGTTCCTATACTCTGTCGTCCTATCAATAAAGTATAGCGTCACTGTTATAAAAACTACAGATAATGTATGGGATACCCTCGGATCTAGCCCAACATTCCAGGTCACGTCTGATGCGAAAAGAGATGTTTTGATTTCCCATACAACCCATAAGTAGAATATGGTCATGCCACCAGCAACAATCCATTTAAAGATGAAGAAGACTCTACTAAAAAGGAAATTTAGCAGCAGTGCTAGCCCCCAACATTGAGTAACATGCTAAAAAAAAACAAAAAGCACTTTAGAAAATAATATCCATTATTTAGAACTAAAATAATAATAATAAAAAAAAAATAAAAAAAAAAAATGTATATTATGCTAATTCATTTAAAAAAGAGACCTCAATACTGCAGACTTTTATTCTTATTGCATGCGACCACACTACTGATATCGGATATGAGATAAGTCTTTAAAAACTGTTATTTGAGTTAATTTGTATTTATCCGCTTGTATTGATAATAACTATCGTCTATGCAGATCTATATCATTATTTTTTTTATCATTATCAGATCTATATCTGATAATGATAAATTCAAATCTTAGTGGCTCTTCCATGCTGGTCTGGGAGAAAAGAAAAACCGTAGAATGTTAAAGCTGCTTCTCTTCCCGCGCAGACCGTAGAAGCCACCCAAGGAAATGGGCGAAAATCTTTAAAAAAAAATTGGTCTTATGACTTTATGCTCTGTCTACACCGTAAGGGATAAAGACGTGATAATATGTATCTATGTATTAAAAAAATTATGGTAGATCGATCTATGATCTGCAGTTTGCATGGTCTCTGAATATTAATTATGATTACCCACGACGAGACGCAGTTTGAGAGCACTGTTTCCATTTCTGATGAAGGATCCACTTCAACCTCCGTACATCCAATCACGTTTACTATCGATATAGCTGATAACCCAAAACTGATGAGCAAGTACATCGTAGTTCTCAATTTCGCAGATTTTATTATATTCATCGATATGTCATAGATATATCGCAAAAATTGATTTCTTGGTTCTTCTACACCTTTATATGTCGACCATAGAAAATGAAACCAAACGAGAGGTTGCAAAGCTATCATTAAAATTACAAGTAGTGCAAATATAAACGAGGTATACCACTGAAAGCCTTCGAACCTGAAACAAATATTTATATGAATCTAATAGTATTTAAATAATATTATACCTTTAAAAAATAGTTTGCTCGCCAGCACTACTTTTAGTAATAGATTCTCTTACATAGGTTATCTAGAATGTAGACACATGAAAAGAATAAAATGTATGTGTGCTAGTTTGTTTGTAATGTGTAAACTCAAAAACTGCTGAACTGATTTTAAAAACGAAATAAACAATATATTTCGTTTTTAAAATCAGTTCAAAAAAAAAGTATTGCACATATTTGGGCTTCTCATGACGCTAAATATAATCTCATAGTAGAACGCAACTCAAAACAAGGGATTAATTATTTTTTCAAAATTACATTATTGAGCGAGGGCGGGGAGACTATTATTGTCTCTGTTGTCTGAGCGTATTCCCGGTTACATCCCCGTCTGCTGCGGAACCCGAGGTCTCGGATACTCTACTACACTGTGTAAAAAATTTATTGCTATAATAATATTAAAATTGTAAGAGGTATCGACACGGTTAGCTCGCTTCATACTAACGTTCTCGTTTTACCGGACTAAGAAAACGATGAAGACATACTACAGGCAACATCAGCCGAAATTTCGGCACCCCTTCCACCAGACATTGTTTCAAGCTGCACAGCATGGGCAGCGGCGCGGGCAGCTCTCAGTGGTTTGAGGGAAGGGAACCCATCATGTCTAAACGCCCGGTGAAGTAGCAAAAGCTCACTTGGAGCTAGCTACATGCTAGTGAATTTAAAAAAAAGTCATGTCGCCACCCCTAATACTCGCCCCGATGATGGTCTTCATAACAGACCGCGAATCCAACTAATAAAACGTGAGAAAAACCGTGATTCCATAATAAATTGATAACTCTGCCAACTAAGTTCGTGTTTTCTATTATATTCTCGACTAAGATACTACCAAACCTGGGGTCCAAGGGCATCCACCAATTTTTTTTTTCCACTTTTTCATACACGTTATCAAGCCAGCTGAACAATTTTGTATAGAAATTTCGATTTTGTTTTCGAGTTTGCAAAGGGAAAAGGGAAAAGTTGTTCAATTTGTCGGGTTGCTTTGATGGTTAGAGTGACAACGGAGTTTACCCTTACATTCTATATGTAAAACTTGATAACAAACCAATTAGTAGTAAGTCCATTGATCAGCAACAACAGGAGCAGTATGATAAGACAACACGCGATGTAATACTTGAACAGTGGGTCAGGTAATTTCAGAAACGCTTTCTCAAACTTGAAGTCGTTATACATCAAAGTGAACCTATTTAATCTGGATTCCTTTTTGTATTGGTCTCTGGAATTAACATTAATTGAAAATCATGAATTAGAAGCATATTTGAAAAATATATAAGCACTCCAAAGGTGGTCAAGGGTGTCAGCTTCAAATGATTGGCCGGTGGCTGGACAAGCGTATCCGATGCCATACCTGCAACCAGGTATGGCATCGGATACGCTTGTCCAGCATCCCAAGGTGCTACTTGCTTTCTCCCATTCATATGAGTGAGTTGTCTCCTAATATCTTCATTGCCTTCCCAAATTTGGGATTTATTGGATTTGGGAAGGCAATGAAGATATTAGGAGACAACTCACTCATATGAATGGGAGAAAGCAAGTAGCACCTTGGGATGCTGGACAAGCGTATCCTATAGCTATCGGTACGATAAGAATTTGTTGGATTTGGGAAGGGAATTAATGTATTGCTAAACTACTGACTTGGACGAATGCGAGAAAAGCAAGAAGCAGCTCTAGGACTACTCGGAAGGCCGGGCGTCCCGGTCGGAAGGTCCTAGCGGTTGAGGATGACACCCCTGCACCAAAAACTTAATTGCTTCAAAGGTTTATTGCCTTAATTATGATCCTTACTTTCCATTAGTCATATCTTCAATCTCTTGGGCCATTTGCGCATCAGCAGCTTTTAACATTTGCTGATACTCCACTAGATTTTCGTCCATAAATGTTGTAGTTCGTCGAACATTTAAGTTCCTACTCTCCGATCGCTACTGAAATTACCGAAAAGATTGAAAAGTATTGCATTTTTACTTGAATATCGCAGGAAAATAAATAAATATTAACGCTTTGGTAACTTACTCTAGCAGAACTTTTGGTCCAAAGTTTGTTGAGGCCAACTGAAGCCCTTCTGAATGGTTTGTATTCTTGAGCCTGAAAATAATATCATTTGATATTTTACCATGAGAGTAGATAAACTTACAAAAAATTACCTTCCTTTTCGAGTCAGGAAAAATGAGTTGCTTATATCTGTAGATACCTAGCTAGGTTGGTATCTTTACAAATATAACGTTGTCTTTATTGTAGGAACGAAATTTTATCACCAAGCAGTTGGATAAAAATAAGTCTAATATATTCGTATGACGAATTAAATTAATTTTATTCCTCTTGACGCCTGCTGGTTAAACTGAGCAGAAATGCATATCTTTACTTACACGCATAGGCCTCGACAGAAGAAACGTCTCCAATTTGTGTTTAGTTATGAATGCATCGCTTTGGGATGCAAAGTTGGGCTCAATTATGTATTCTCTGGCAACATGCAGTAAAAGTTCGAGGGTTTGTTTTGTCACATGTACTTTTCTGAAAAAAAAGGGTGTACTTATGTTACTAGTGTAGTATAAGCTAGTGAAAAGAAAACGTGTTTAGGGTCTTAAAGTTAGAGTCGCTGCATATCGTGGTCTTTCAATTCATATATAATATGGTGCGAGTGTCAACTTCACATTTTACGACTTTCACGCAAGAAGATTTTGGGCCGAAGGGTGTCGTCGGCGTTATCGAGGGAGACAACCCGTCACCGCAACACTGTGGCAGTACATCACAAGATACGACTTCACGTGCAAAGTAGTTAGGTATATTGTTAAGTAATATAATAATTATAAACAGTAAACGATACGTAAACGATACAAATCATCGCATAGCTAATGCATGGAGGAGTTACTGTTCCATGAAAGAGTTCATCAAAGGAGACGCAGGCTCATCGACGTGTGTGTCTTGCCCATCCTAACCCATGGTGCCCAGACAGGACCTTTGCCACAATGTATAAAGTCAAAATTCAAGATTTTCCAGAGGGCGATGAAGCTATGTAAGTGTCCTCGGGCTGACAAGACTGGACCGAACCCGAAATATTACACTTCGCTCAAAGACATGCAATAACAAAGTTGGGCGCAAAAAAGTTGGACATCATCACGACAGAAATGAGTGGTTCTGTATTCTAGGCCGTAAGTAATCTTTGATCCTCAAAGGACTTCCAATAAGACTTGCATTTTATGGATCGAAACAGTTCTATAAAACTAGTGAGATGTTTTTTATCAGTGTTCTCATTAAAATTATAGAAAAAAATCTCTCTAGTTCCATGGAATATTTGCCACTGGAATAAGTGAGAATAATCCCATTTTAAATTGTTTAGTTTCTCCTGGGCCATTATGGGGGATTTCCGTTGTTTATTTTTTACTTTTATATTATCTACTTACCCTGCTTGCCCCGTAGACTCCATCCTGCTGGCTATTGTGGCGTCTTTAGACCAAATAT
Organism: Elegia similella; assembly: GCA_947532085.1. NCBI lineage: Eukaryota > Metazoa > Arthropoda > Insecta > Lepidoptera > Pyralidae > Elegia > Elegia similella. Next base: position 22,933,915 of record OX383926.1, on the reverse strand, counting down.
CGTATTGCCACTTTCTAATTCCAATTAGACCGCTTAAAATCCTACCCGAATGTACTCCAATCCGCATGTCTATATTGAGTGCACGCTTTTCTCTATAAAAAGTACAAAAAAAAGGTTATAACGTACTGGCTGTGTTTCTTTGTTTTCTTATTGAAAATTCTTACCAATTTTTCAAGTTTTTGAACGTTCATATCTCTTTGAATAATTCAATTTTTTTTAGCCGTTTGTGTCCCACTGCTGGGCAAAGGCCTCCCCTCGTTCTTTCCACAAATTCCTTTCCCTCGATAAACTCTTCTCAAACTTGTCAATGTCATCTATCCATCTCTTCCTCGGTCTTCCTCGTCTTCTACGCCCACCTGGTGTCCATTGGGTGGTGATGTAAGCCCATTTTTCAGGATGCATTCGACAATTCAATTATGAAAAAAATAAAAACATAGGGACATGCTATCCACCATATGCATCCATTGATTTTTTTGTAAAAAATATTGCTCTACTGGTACTATTCGATGAGGAATCAGGGGACTACGCTTGTATACGGCCCTATACGGCCCTCCTATTTCCTCTTATATCGGTTTCGGTTTTTTTTTTTTAAATAGATAGAGTAATTCAAGAGGTAGGTTTATATGTACAATGCACATTGGATCGGGTCGGTAGTTGATAATAAAAACCGATTGTTCGAGTTAGTTAAGGTTAGTTAAGCTCCGAATACGATAAAATTAAGCGGGTGCCGCGCGAACGAAAAACGTCGCTACTGCGCAAGCTGCGCAGAACCATTGGGCGATTAGGAAAAAAGATGAAGTCTTAATATTTTCATATTTATATTTTTATAAGAAAAATAAGAAAGGGGGCGACCTCCGAGACGTACATATAAATATTGTCATGTGAGAACATGTTTTAGACGTAAAAATTACAAAGTTTTCAAAGAAAAATGCTTTTAGGCATATACCATATATATATCATTTTAAAATTTCATACATACATACATACATATTATCACGCCTCTTTCCCATTGGGGTAGGCAGAGACTAAAGATCTCCACTTGCTACGATCGTTACAAACCTCTTTTGCTTCATCTTTACTTCAATTTCATATCTATCTATTTCATAAATTCCAGTAAGGGGCGATCTTTTTCAAGGATTGATCTAAATTATATAAATACTTTTAATGTATTAATTTAATTCAGCGCATAGTCCTAGTGCTTTAAAAACACGTCAATTTTCACAATTTCGTGCAGTACGACAGAAGTCTTCAAAAAGTACACATCAAGAACCAATATCAAAAATGAGAACTACGAGTGAAATAAAAAAAGTATGAAACGTATCGGTATATTTACCGTGATTGCTGCGAATTGCGAGTTTGCGATATTTCGGTACAGTTACATTACGTGATCATTGTCCATGTAACTGTAATCACGGTAAATATTCCGATCTCTTTCATACTAATGTTGACAACCACGGAAGTCAAAACAGAAAAGCTACGATGAAATAAAAAAGTATCTAAAATAAATAAAAAAGTATCTATACACCGTGATTTTGAATCTCCTAGCTATATTGGAATCTCAGAATCAGAATCCCTAATGAAATACAGAATTGATAGAAAAAAAGCTGAAAATCGAAAAAAAATTAGGGTTTCCCATACAAAGTTGCCGTTCAGTTGGACGAATTTCTAGGGAAGGTCAACTTTTTTTTTCGGTTTATACCTTTTTTTCTTGCAGTTTTGTATTCCGTTAGGGATTCTGATTCCCAGATTTCAATATAGCTAGGAGGTTCAAAATCACGCTGTATACATTTATAACTACGACCATAGTTTAGAACTAGTACCAGCAGTTTAACACTGTATTAGCATCTAGTCTAATATTTAGGTAGTGTTTAAGGATATTACGGTAACAATGTACAAATGCGTGTTGGTAGAGTATAGCTCGTCACAAAAAGATAGATATGACTTAATTCAAATTAAATTTTTATTTCATAATCCTGATACTTTTATTTATAATTTTATTAACTTACATATTTAATATTGTACCATGTTTGAATAATTTTGATGATATTCATCAATTTTTGACATTTATGCTTAATATATTCTTAAATTACTATTAATTATTACTATTTTTTTCTGTATTATGGACTATAATTGTATAAAAATAAATATATATATTTTTAATTATATTTATTATTTATTTATTTTATGTCAAAGCAAATGTAAGTGCTTGAGATACAATATACAACGTGTAACAGAAAGGGGGTACCATACGCAAGGGGCACGCTAAGTCCATGACATTGAACAACTTTCTACAGCGGACCAATAAAGTCATACGAATAAGATAAAAGTAAAAACTTTTTGAAAACAAGCTTTTATGTTCTCTGGAGTGCGGAGAAGGACTGTTCCCGAGGGAACGCCGTTGACGCGAGCGAAGCTGCGGGCGAAAGCTAGTTGTTTTATAATAATAACTTTGTTTCAGGTCAGCACCAACTGACTCGAAATGCTCACATCGCACAATGATAACGGTGCGGGCGCAGCGGGTCGCCAGCGAGAGCGTGCCACTGTACCAGCCTTGCCAACATGTTCACCCGGTGAGTTTCCCTCTACCACAGAATAAGTACTAGTACTAACGTACAGAAGAAGTCGCACTGCAAAGGTATAAGTACAAACAATAAAGGTATAAGGGCTCGCTGAAAATAACTCTAAACATAAAGTACATCACTTTATGTTTAGAGTTATTTTCAGCGAGCCCTTTAATTTGATATCCATATTGTCGAAGTGCGTCAAAAATAGCTATTCCTTAATCTTGGGTGTTCCGCAATGTTGGATTTAGAACGACGTCATACAGCTTAGCATGCGTTATCCAATCTAAACGATTATACAAAATTTCAGCTCAATCGGTGAAAGATATCTGTTGCAAAATTGAGTTGCAAGATTTGACCCGAAAATAAAAAAATAAAGTAAAAAAAAAAACAATCATAGAGACATATATTGCAAGTTAAATAAAAGCTTGTAATAAGGAATTTACTTTCCATAGAAAGTCAATTGGTGATATTGTATGAAGGGCCGAATTTCTTTTTCGTACTTCGATGTATGTTCCCTGGGGATCATCATCAGGTCCTTTTTAGTCTCCACTACAGGAGCACGACCCTCTCTGTACTACTAGGGCCATACTTGGCCAGAGCAGCCAGAGGACTTGGCCTACTGCCCTCCCTGGGGATCATGCTCCTTAATATATTATTGTTTAATATATTAAATGTATTGTTGCCACAATTTTGTTACACGTTATATATAGTATAAGAATCGTTACCAGAGGGTAAATAAGTTGAATGAATTACCTTACGTCCTTGATGATATTAATCATTTCCAGTCCTAGGTCAACGCAGTTCTTAGCGTGATGTACTGTAGGTTTGGGTATTCCACTCACGCAGTAGTAGCAGTCTCCCAGAAATTTTATTCTCAACACATCTTGTTCCTGTGAAATAGCATTATATATATTTTTTAGATGAATTGGTTTGGATTTTGTACCTATGAACTATATTAAAATAGAATCTTTAATTGAATACAGTTGTGAGAAAAAAGGTAAAAAAGAAAAAAAAACTTAAATTCCCATAGAATTTCGCTGAGCCAATAAATAAATATATAGGGACATATCACTCAAATTGAGCTAAATTGAGTTCAGAACTTACTGTGGGGCTCCACAGAACTTGTGTCGTATAATATATACTTTTAAATAAAGACCCAGGTCAATCTGAAAAAGATCGTTTTCCATCATAGGTCTAATGGAAGCTGTTCGGCGTCTTTAGTCTTATTTTATTTTTCTTTTTTTATGTACCTTTTTTCTTGTAATTCTATATTCAATTAGGGATTCTGATTCCAGGATTTTAATATAGTTCATAGGTACAAAATGACTTTGTATGTAAGAGTCATTCTAATGTGACGTTTGATATTTTTACCCAAATATGCGCCAACCACGAAATGGCTTTAGATAAAACTTGAGACAAAATGACCTGAAGAATTATCCTTTTTATTCCCAAATTTCCGGTGGATGCATGCAGATGTAGTCTATGAGTAATACTCATAATCATCATCATCATTTCGAGTAGGTGTCACGGTCAATCGACCATGCACACCCTGGTGTCGGAGCTCTTAGGAACCGCCTCTCGGCCTCTGACGTGGTTCCTTTAACGACTACCAGATGGCAGCCGGGACCACCGGCTTAACGTGCCTTCCTAAGCACGGAATCATCTTTATTATCAGATAATCAGGTGATTCAAGTAAAAACAACTAAACAAAGTATGCTTCCGGTGGGAATCGAACCCACGACCCCCGGGTCAACAGGCAAACGCCTTAACCACTGGACCACGGAGGCTGTTATTAATACTACTAGTACCTATATTTCTACATCACTCATAAGATGAACTATCAGGTGATGATGGTCAAGGGTGTCAGCCTCAGCCTCTTGGCCCGTGGTTGCAGGCATGGTATCGGGTACGCGTGCCCGGGCTCCCGACCTGCTACATGTTTTTATCTTATTCATTGTAGTTAGTAGTATACTAACTAATATCTTCACTTCTTTCAAATCCAACAATTTCCTATCCTTCCTTAGATTACATTTTTTTCTGAAGCGCTGTAGCGTCGGAAGTGCAAGAAGCCAAAGAAACTGCGCTTGTCAACCCACCTGCCAAGCGTGGTGAGAACAGCACTATCCTCCCATGGAACGAATTTTTTTTTGGAGAGTATTTGTTCAGCAGTATACTTCGTACGGCTGAAATTATGATGATGATGATGAACTACCTGATATCGTCAGATATTTCAACAATCATTATCTGACCTTGCCACAAGTCCTGTTCTACCCAAACTCAACTTAGGTAAGTACCATAAGGCGGCATGTAATTACAGAAATACACATATATGTATTTGTTTTACCTAATCCTACATATTGTAAACTTGTTATACAGTTAATAAAGTGCGCAAGCATAATGCACATACCTAAGATAGATAAAGTACTCGTTAGTTTATCGTTTTTATCAATAACAAAGACTTAAGTTGGCTTTAAGGGATAAAGAATGAATCAGAAATCACATGAAAAGAACAATCGATAAGACATATGAAAACTTTTCTTTTAGCGATTAATACATGAACTAGCTGTGCCCGCCACTCCGTTCGCGTAATTTTGTATGGGGGCGACGTCTTATCATAACTGGATACAAAAATAACTAGCCTATCCTGTGTCCTGTACGTCAAAATGTTTATCTTCTAAGTTTCATAAAATTCAGTCGTTTAAGAGTTACGGAGAAACATACATACATATATACATACAGAAAAAAGTTCTAAAAATCCTTAATTTAGTTTCAGTATCATGTATAGAGCTTATAAACACAATATCTCTGAAAACAAAGTATCTTACTCCATGACCAACCCTTACACATGTATTATAATTATTTTAATATTTTTTTCACATTTCGTGCTCAGGATAGGCCTGGTAATTTTGTGACTGCACGGGCTGATCACCAACTGCTGACACAGTAAAATTATATAAATAATTAATGAGTTATCAGAGTCGAGTTGGAGGAATTTCCGAACAATCCTACAAGTGTTTAATATGGCGGCTTTTTGTAGAGTTACGTACGTGAATTTCGGCAGACCTATCTGTTCAAGGCGTCTAATATATCTTTGGGTATTACCCCAGTGGTTGATATAACTAGAGGTATAATGGATACTTCGTTCATCTTCCACATTCTTTTGACTTCTCCCTGTAGTTCTGTGTTTTTTCTTATTTTTTCTGCGATTGATGTCTGAATGTTGTGTGTATTGGGTATTGTAATGTTTATTAAGTATGTGTGCTTGTTATCCTTATCTACTAGTGTAATGTCTGGTCGGTTATTGTGAACGGTATGGTCTGTGAGAATTGTACGATCGAAGTAAAGCTTGAAAGAGTTATTTTCCAATATTGTCTGTGGAGTGAGTGTACTTATAGTATGGTGTGTCTATATCTGAAATGAGTTTATGTGTACGGGCTAATTTCTGATGAATTATATGAACTAACTAATTATGTCTATGGTTGTAATCATTTTGGGCTAATCTGCTACATGCACCAGTAATATGTTGGATTGTTTCAGGTTTGTTATTACACTGTCTACATAGATCACTTGTTATATTCCTGTCTTTAATTATGAATTTTCTGTAATTTTTTGTTATTATTATGATTATTCGTAGATTAGTATTGATTTTGTAACAGTACATACCTCAGACGCTTCATCGAATCTTCCAAATAGCTCATTGAGCAGCTCTACCATACGAAGCGGGGACAGAGTGGTGGAAATCATAGTATAATTCACCACATCAGCGTACAGAATGCTTACGTTGTCATGTTCTTCGACGTACCTTTCACTGTAATTAAACAATAAAAAAAACCAACATTTATCTTATTAGGTGTTTACCTATGAAATAGGCGTTTGCCATTTTGTTCTAATGACTATGATTTTCAGTTGAAAATAATGTGAGTTAAACACATTTTTATGTTAACTATATTATTAACATTCTGCATAATTATTTTTGTTTTTCTGGTTTTAATTATTGAAAAATGCTCATGAAAAGAACTCTGTCAGATGTTGCCCGTTTTAATAAAAAATGTAGTTGTTTACAATGTTTTCTTACATTTTGTAAATTTTATAATGCATAAATCAAACTTGCTGTTGTTCGTAAATACATGCAAAATTTCACTTTAGTTGAATTTATCAAACCCGAAAGGGTACTAAAACGTGAGTATGAAAAATTCAAATTAATCGAAACTCTCTATAGAAAACGCCAATTTCATAAAATACCCATTATTAGTTTTAGTGTAGAAAGGGTGCTAATTCAAGCATAACAAAAAAAGTCTCGTAGCTATTACTTTATTGAAGACTTAGGTAGTTTATTATAAAAGAAGATAAGCAATTTCTACTCGTTTGTAGGTTTAATCTAAAATTCAAATTATAGAACCTACTGAACAATAAAAAATCATGTTATGGAGTCGCACACCAAGGGTTCAGTACCACCATACAATACCACAAAATACGTTCAAAATTCAAGTCTCTACCCATTACGTTTCCATAGATACAGCTCTGTGACGGACGGACGGACATCGAAAGCTTTGCAATAGAGTCCCGTATTTACTCTTTGCTAACAGAACCCTGAAAAATTTACTCTCAAATAGATGAAGTTAAATTAATTAATCAGTTTATTTTAAGGAAAAAGACCCTAATGGATAAGCCTCTTTTTCTCAAGGTAAAGATAAAATATATAATTCAGTTAATGAAGAAATGGATCAATACGGGGAAGTCCTCGTTGTTATATCAGGGAAATTATTACAGTAGAAGAGGCCGTTATCAGTCTTTTGTTTTCAATACGGATGTTATTATTGCAATCGGTGTTTATTTACTAACGAAGATATGTCGTATTTGTACTTAAAATTACATATTGAGTTTAGAATAGTTTTTGGCCTTTTAGACGAAGACTTATCAAGCGGAATGTCGACGAGGTTTTGTTAACTATTTTGGAGGCCGTGACTTTATATTTTTATCTGAAAGAAATAATTATTTTAAGAAACTAATTTCGGTATTTTCGTGATTTATCTAAGTTTTACCATCTTATTATAAAACGAGGACTAACTTTAGTACATGACGAACAAAATAAGTCAAAGCTTAATATTTTGACGTTTTCTCAGCTGTCACTGTCAAATTATTTTGGGCGCATATTAATTTAAACCAGGTTCAAACAAAAGTAAGTCCTCGTTTTGAAAGCGGTGTAATTTTCAAGAGCGCTTTTTGTTTTAATAAACATGCTTGATTTTCTGATATGCTAATGCATATCAGAAAATCAATACCTATATGATATCTATTATATATGATCTAATATACTCGTATGTCATTATATGTGTTCATTTTTAATAAAATATTGTAACTTGAGCATATACCTCGAAATGGTTTGGGATGAATTAGTCAAAGGAAAAGTTTTTATGAAGAGATGTGGACGCTGAGATGGATTTGTGGGGTTACGAAAAAGAAAGATGAAGTTTGAAGTTAAGTTAAAGTCTATACCAGGGTATGGCCTTATTATGAGAAGAGATGCCGAATATATGTAAAGAAAAGAGAAAGAAGAAGCGGTCTTCATCTTTCTCTCTTCCTCGGGATATATCGGGAATACGAAATGTGAATATGTATTAGGATAGAAAGTAATGGAGGGGTTAACATACAGAGACGACTCCAAATAGCGAAAATAATAGGAAAATTATGAAAAAAGTATATTATCAGGAATACTTACTTGAAAGATTTTATGCTCTGTGTTAGATTATGAGACTGGAGCCTTAGGTAGATGGTTCTAATGTCCTGTCTCACTCTAGAGACGATATGTTCAGGTAGGATACTTAACATGAGGCGTTCCTAAAATAGAAAATAATAGAAATTGTTTTAGCAGACTTCGAGATTCAAGATTAATGATTTATAGTTTTATATAATTTAATGGGGTCAATACATTCGTCGCCTTTGTGAAGAAGAGAATTGTTTGGTGTTTTTTTGAATGTGCTTTCTCCTTACAATAGATTCCCAAAAGTGTTTTCTCTTTTACCCATCGTCTATTGATCTACGGCGCGTAAAGTGCGTACCTCTATTTTAAACCAAATCATCACCGTTGGTCACAGGTTACGAGATGCTACCAATGTCCTGGTAGCTCAAGTTTTATTCCGTTTACTTCCGTTACTAATTGTTATGCTTCAAACATATGACGATCTCTGTGGCCTAGTGGTCATCATCATGCCAGGCTGTTTTAACCTGGACCTGGACAAGTCTTAAACTTACTTTAGTGCTAGCTCAATCTGTGTGAATTGTCCGTATATATTTATTATTTTAATATTTTTTACCGAAAATTTAAGTTACTCAAAGTCTTAACTTACCTCTTGATCCTTAACAAATTTCAATCGCAGAGTACTCTCAACACAAGCTCGTCTATCGAGAAACGATCTCCTTGTCACGATCTCATTCATAAGCCTGAAGTAAATCCCCATGAGATTAACTCCTATCATGTAAATGATGTCCGAAGATATCTGAAAATATTATCATCCAATTATGGTCGACGTTGATAAACTAACACAAAGTAAACTAATTAATTCGTTGCATCATTGTAACTTTCTAATAACTATAATATAAAAAACAAATCCAACCGCGAATAGAGTTTTTCCGCGAAATTTTTCCGTTTATACCGATAATGTTGAGCCTAAATCTACAGCGTGCATATTTAATTTACCCTTAACATTCCCTTAAATTACTCCAATTCCATTAAATTACATAGCGCGCAGAACCGATGGCCGATGGGGCAGAAGGGTTCTCGAATGGCGAGCACGTACCGGCTAGCGCAGCGTCGGACACCTACCGACCAGATGGTCGGATGACCTGACTAATGTCTCAGGAAGACGCTGGATGCAGGCCGCTTCCAACCGGTCGTATTGGAAATCCTTAGGGGAGGCCTATGTCCGGCAGTGGACTTCTTGCGGCTGATACGATGATGATGATTCAGGGGTGGCTTTCTCAGCATTGGTCCCTTTCTTTCCATGGGAGGACATTGCCATAATCACCACGCTTGGCAGATTTGTTGGAGAGCTTGTGCTTCCGACGCTGCTACCCATCGAAAGCATTTTTAAGCTGGGAAAGAATAGGAATTTGTTGAATTCGGGAAGGGAATGAAGGTTTTGGGATACTAATAACTCGCATGAAACGGAAAAGCAATTGCAGCTCGGGAGGCCAGGCGCGCGTTTCCGATGACATATCTGCAACCACCGGATTGGTAGTTGAGGATGACACCCATCACCTAACTTTTATGGGAATGTCGAGAGTAAATTTACATGCTGTATATTCCAGTTCTTTATACGGTTTTCTATGAATATACTACTTTTGTGTAAAAGTTAAGAGATAAGTATAATAGTTTGCTAGTATTTAATCAAATTAAAAAAAAAAATGAATTATTGATTGCAGGTGATGAATCAAGCTAGTAGATAAAAAGTATTTTTATCTTTATTTTCTTTAATTATAAAGACAAAACATTTAACGCCAGAGATTTTTTTTTTTTATCTTATCATGCAAAAATTCGATCTTTGTATCCGAGTCAATTTTAAAGAAAAAATCCTGTTTAGTATCATAATACTGATTGATTGAAAACAAAAAATAAACTTTTTGGAATAAATTACTAAAAATGTACGCAAATTAATCCTTTTAATACTATAATCTCCAATCAATTATAAAGTGTAATTAAATTCCCTTTGTAAAAGTACCTATTTTGTACCAGTCGTCATGAAAAGACCTATGTTTTTAAAGTCGTAAATAACATATTAAACCTTTTAGAAAGTTATCAAATGTTTTATTATTCTATTTAATGTACAAGTTGTTCATTGGTTTACAATTTATTTTAAACAGACTATGTAGCTAACTCTAAAGCTTCACCAGAGCTTTCGCTACTTCACCAGACTTTCAAGGCCAATAAAGAGTCCCCTCAACTTGTAATATGCAAGATCCAATAGGGCCGCCAGGAGTGACAGATCTCGGCTTTGGGCTTTGGAGAGCAGTAAATCTCCAAGAGCCGTGATCGCGATATTCCTGTGCCAACGGGGTGTAATGGCAAGAACCTTTGGAGAGCGGTATCTACATTTTTTTGCCTGATGGGGAAAAAATAAGTATTGCTGCACTCTAGGGTGCCAGGATCCATGGCCCCCATGGGTGTAACTCACCCGGGACGGTTCCTAGTAATTGGAGCTAATTGGTGGGACAAGATAGAATATCCCGTCGGTTCTCGTTATGGTAATGGCTATGTAAGCAAGTTTATAGGTGTAAACGGTAAAAATTACATCCTCTTCCTTCAGTCATCTGCTCACTGCTGAGCATCGTGATGTGCCCGACCTAACTTTTTAACGATCTCCCTCCATTTGTTGCGATCTTTTGCTTGGTCCAGTGCCTTGGAGATCTTCGTGTTCAGGTGTTCTTCCATTTGGTCAGATCATCGTATCGGGCTACGGCCCCTTAATCTTTTTCCTTCCGTCCTACCGGTCACCATAAGTTTCTCCAGGTTATCGGAGGGCTTTCTGGCTATATGGCCATAGTATTGAAGTACTCTCTGGAGGCAGGTATCTACTAAGGAGCCTCTGGTTAATGATAAGTTTCTTCAAGATGGAATCATTTGTTCTACGTGCCGTCCAGGGTATTCGAAACATTCCAGGAAAATTACATAAGTAAAAGTAAAAAAAAGTTGGAGTGAAATGTGTTGGCTTAAACCTAAAGCATTGAATCTTGAGGGTTAGGCTTTGTTTTGAGAGATATCAAGAATCTGTGCACAAGAGATGTACTCGTAGCTGGTATGTTCTATATGTTTTTTTGCTTTCAGACGATTATTTCGTTTCAATAACTAAAAAATGTTAAAAATAGTTCTAACCCTTACCACGACCCCAGTTTGAGGGTCATCAGAGTACGTGAAGAACGCAATAATCAGGACATACACCGTGCTGACTAGGACCCCCAGGATTATAGACACAAAGTTGTTTCTCATAGGCAGGAATATGTAGATAGACAGCAGCGCCATCGTTGAGTAGGCTGGCCGCAAGGCAAAGCCTTCCAGAGTGCTGTATATGGTTACAGCTATATCTAAGGAAAAAAAATACATTAAGTGTTATTATACCTCTTTATATTAAATATATTAAATTTATATAATAAAAAAGGACAATTATTTCCTCTCGGTTGAAAATGTAAGCAAAAAAATATTTAAATTAATATACCAAGTATACATAAGAGAAAGAAATGTCATTGATAGTATACTAATCGTAGACTGATCAATGAGATGGAGCTGGGGAGCTGATATAAAATTTGATTAGGTTCTTCCACTTGGTGGGTGTTGCTTCTCTACCCACGTAAATCGTAAAAGCCCATCGTGGTAATGGGTGAAATCCTGAGGAATCATGTTAGTAGGATGGATAACCATTACTATTTTGATTCCATTTTCCACCTAAACGACTATCAGCATGCTAAACGTGGCTTTTAGCTAGGCTCTATCATACGGGGTAGAAAAATACCTAATATTTTATATGTATTAATTGTGTATCTTATAATGGACATACTCGTAAGTTATACCCTTTTTAACATTATAGAGGTTCCTAATAAATAACCATGATCTCTTCAGCCAGGTCTTAACTGTAAGATTTAGTGTATTTCAAGAGTAAATATACTCTTACGAAAACTTGTATACGTTGACCTAAGGATTTACTCAAACATTTTATCAGCTGAGACTAAATCTAGAAACGGGAATGATAACAAATGAATACCTAAGTACCAATATTCCACTATAGAATTCTACACAATGTATAATACTCGTATCTATGTTACTTACCTGTCGAAACAAGGTCCAGGGTTATAATAAATGTTACAAGCGTGGGCATCCAGAACCACTTCTTCCTCAGCGGATCATTAAAACATTTCCAAACTGACAGTATTGGTATTGATATCCGTAAGATATACATAGCCATAGACAGGTATGTAGATTGCGATTGCGCTTCCTGAAATGATTTAATATGTTTACAATTATTATGCAACTGTTTCCATCCAAAGCTAATAATTGGAGATGCATCATGACATAAAAATCTCATTAAATTAGGTATATTAAACTCTGTCTAAAAAGACTATAAACTATATAGCACAATTTTAATTTGATATAAATACGTTTACTATGCAAGTGGTTATCTAAATGTATGTATGACAGTGTATTTTGTAGGGCACCAGAAATTTTTAACAAGCTATCTTATGATATATTTATATAATGTGTTTAAAAATCGGCTTAATTTTTTTTGTGTCTAAATATTATATATTTTAATAAATATAATAATTTATGGACAATTGAAATTTATAATTATTATTTAATACATACATTATACAGAGAAGGTCATACTCCTGCAGTGGAGACTAAAAAGACCTAATGATGATTTAATACATATTCGTCTAGTTTAGATTTTGCTTAATTTTTAAAATTGTTTATTGATGTTACATTTAGCTTATTTTAAATATTGACGATATTGATATTAACTGGATTTTATTATGTTTTTAAGCAATTTATTATACTAAATATTTGTATGCTTTTAGAGCCAAACATGTTAAGGACTTACAATTTTATAATAACATCTAAATTATGTTAATCACATGTTTTTTACAAATAAAATAACTAGAACTCGTAAACGCAATATAACTGCCGAAGAGACTTCTCGCGCGTGTCTAATCTTTGCGAAACTTTTACAATTCAACAGTTTAGAATTCTGTGACGAGCAAAACTCGATCCTTACTAATATTATAAATGCGAAAGTGACTTTGTTTGTTTGTTTGTTTGTTTGTTACGCTTTTACCCCGTAACTACTAAACCGATCATCATGAAATTTTGCATACAAGTTCTCTGGAGTACGGAGAAGGACATAAGCTACCTTTTATCCCGGGAAAAAGTACTATTCCCGAGGGATCGACATTGACGCGGGCGGAGCCGCGGGCGAAAGCTAGTTTAAAAATAAATAAGTAGGAGAGTATAAAAAATAGACTAAAAAGATAACTTAAAACATTTTGCAAAAGCTCAAATGTTTAAAATTATAATCTTCTACAGTCAGATCAGGACTAGAGTTTTTCAAACTAAAGAAATCTTAAAATATTGAAATACTAGCTTTCGCCCGCGGCTCCGCCCGCGTCAATATCGATCCCTCGAGAACAGTACTTTTTCCCGGGATAAAATGTACCCTATGTCCTTCTCCGTACCCCAGATAACATGTATACAAAATTTCATGATGATCGGTTCCGTAGTTACAACGTGAAAGCGTAACAAACAAACAAAAAAACAAACAAACAAACAAACAAACTCACTTTCGCATTTATAATATTAGTTAGGATTCATGACCAAAATTCTCTTTCTCCTATACACACTATATAAGGTCTTTTTAGTCTCCACTGCAGGAGCATGACCCTCTCTGTATAATTAAATAAATTAAATAGAACAAAAAATCTTTTCACTGATGTCATATCCTGATGAAACACCCTGTATAGCCTCAATATTTTTTCGTAATAGCATGGTTATATCAGATAGCACATTAGAATCAAATCAAAGAGTTCTTTATCACATCGAGATTACAATTAAAAGTATTATAGCTAGTATGTTTACTTACCTCTGAATACGTACCGGCGATTACCAAAACAATATGAATGGTAGAAAACGTCACCAGTAATGTAATATACACGTAGATTAACGTCTCCCTTAATTTATCATCGTATTTTCTATATAGACCTTCTAGATCCTTCTGATCGAATTGGTCCTGTAAATAAACACACAAGTCAGTAAACTTCTAGGTATCCTAACAAATCCTATAATCATTACTGTTGGGCAAATGACGCACTTACTTCCAAATCTCGCGATTGAGCGTCTAGGTTGGCCTTTCATTAATTGACAATCAGAGAAAAACGTCTGAATCCCTTCGGCAATACATTGACAAGTGAATCGGCCACAATCACACCGAATTAAGCCGAAAATTCGTGAGCATAAATATTCAAAATTCGTACCCAGAAATTTGGAAGCAGAAATTCCCAAATGGCTTTTATACGTATGGAACAAAGAGGTCTAATATTAGCTGTAGAACAAACATTAGAAGTAAAATCTTTAGCCATAAATTATTACCAATTGGATCTAATACTCGCTGAGGTCAGTGACAGGTACGTTAGTCAACGAAGGAAGTAAATGACATTCTTAAGATGAAATATTATAATTTGTTGCTTGTGTGCAGCCTACTTTTGACATAACTTTGAATTAAGTGAAAAAAATAATGAAATCAGTGATGTGTTATGCGAAAACATTGAAGTCCGCCAGCTGCCCTAAAAATTAAAATTATGGGAAAGAATTTTACTATATATATAAAGAAAGGTTAAATTTGTGTATTAAAATGTTATTAAATTCAAATTCTTTATTACTTATTTTTAAATATAAGTATGTTAAATTTATTATAATGTAATGAATGTGTAAAATTGACATGTAGCGAATGTTATGAATATAATCAATAAACAATACTATCTATACTAATATTATAAACGCGAAAGTAACTTTGTCTGTCTGTCTGTCACCTTTTCCTATTTCAACCATTAGGCCAATTTGGATAAAATTTGGTATGGAGGTAGTTTGAGGGCCGGGGGAAGAACATAGGGTACCTTTTATTCCGGGAAATTCTAATGTTTCCGGAGGAATCGACATTAACGCAGGAGCCGCGGGAAATAGCCAGTTAATGAATATGCAGTCATAAAAAGAAGAATGCGCGGGCTCCAGAGAATTAGATATGCTTAGAAGACAGAGTCCTTCACGACATGTCAGCAGTTTTCATCAGCATCTACCGGAAATCAAACGCGAGACAACGTCACATAGATTGCTCACATATTGATATTTGTTTTATAAATAAATAGATATGTATATAGGGACAAATCACACAGATTGAGCTAGCCCCACTGTAAGTTATAAATTTGTGACGTGAGATACTAACTTAACCATACTGTTTTTATAACAGATACATATATAGCTAAGACCCATTCTAATCTAAAAAAGATCGGTTTCCACCTTGACCTGACCGGGGATCAAACCCTGGAATTCAAAGGCACTTGCACTGAGCCACAGAGGTCGTCAATTAAGCGAGTTACGTCTTAAAATGTTACTTATATTAAAAATGTGAAAGTTATTATTATAGATGTGACGATGTTTGTTACTCAATCACGCAAAACTAGTGCATGGATTTTAATAAAATGTTGTTATAGCTTATATCCTAATCCTAACTAATATGAATGCGAAAGTGAGTTTGTTTTTTGCGCCTTCACGCCCAATACTAAACCAATTGTCATGAAATTTTGCATACTCGTTGTCTGGGATACGGAAAAAGACATTGTATATATGTTTCTCAAAGAAAAGTAATGTTCCCGAGAGATCGACATTGACGCGGGTTGAGCCGCCTAGAAACTAGTCTGGCTACATATTCGCGGGAAACAGCTAGTTCGGAATATATTTAGTTAAGTCTTCTCTTTGTACTAGTATTAAACCTCTTTGGTATGCAACAATGTGTGGCTGTAGGCCGCGTGTCAGTCATTAGGAGCGATAATTCACCGGGAATCGAACGCCGGACAAAAGTCACATAAATTGCTCGCATTTACGCCTGTTTCGGTATCTCACTGATTTGGTCGCGTAAATTACACGAGGATACGCGTTATTTGGACAGATTCCGAATAACTAAGACTGACTATTTTCTAAAAAAATATTTAATTTATTATGTTTTAGTCAGTTAAATTTTTCGATAAGGATATTATTAAAAATAATAACAAGAAGACCGGTCAAAACAGGACCTAAGCTAATAATAATTCACATAAAGCTGAAAATGTAGGTATACGAATATGGGAGCAACATTTATAAAATTTATAAAATGTGAAAATTCTCCTATCTATCGTTCTCAAATTTGCATTAACCTATGGCAACAGTTTACAATTACGGGTTTCTTGCAAGTTTCTTGTGTGTTTCGGTTACCAAAGGAATTGCCACCAAGACACAATTACTGATGATAACAAGGACAGCTGACAGCGCAGTAGTTAACAGTCAGTCTGCTGCTACAATCTACGAAGATCAATTTCCGGCAAGTGCAATAACTTGAACTTTATTTTCACAGATATTTGTCTGCGGTTTTGAAGCTGCCGACGGAGGGTTTATCTCTGGGAAGCGGCCGGCCGCAAAAACTTTCGCCAAATCTTACGAATGAAAACTATCATAATAACGAACTCTGTTGCTTCTCATCAGGCAACATAGAGGTCAAATGTGAGTGTGTTTTACCCCTGTCCTTGCTGCCGGCTGCCATGTTATTTCTATTCCGATATATTAGAAGTTCTGTGCCTGATACCTAGGAACTTACCCTCAAATACTTCCAATTCCATTGCTTTCCTCCCACCTGCTCGTTTTCCTGCATTCTGAACTCATGGAGCGACGAAAGGACACTAGTTGCCCGGCCTGTGTTCATGGAATACCTGGTTAGCAACTCCAAACCACCAACCTGGAGGGTCACTGACCCGGTAGTCCGGGAGAAATCTTGGTCTTCCTGTTTATAAAAGTGATAAAGTGATTATTTATGCGCATATTGGTTCTGATGGCTGAAATAAAACATTGCTTATCATCATCATCATCAGGTCCTTTTTAGTCTCCACTACAGGAGCACGACCCTCTCTATACTACGAGAGCCACACATTGCTTATAGTTATTCCCAATACTCCGATGTACTCGTAAGTTGAAAATACGAGTATATGTAGGTGCTTCAATATACTATTTCTACAGCCATACGCATAGGAACTTATTAATGTAAAAAAAACCTTTACAGAAACATCTATTCTCTTTAATTTTATTAGCGTATACCTCTACATAAAATGATCAGGCAGTAATAATAATAATTAATAAAATGTATTTATTTTGCACATCATGGTTATAAAAATGAGAAAACCATGGCACTCAAACTAGGATGAACCTGTGTTATCGTGTACCAAGACCCTCCGCCGAATACAATTGCACAAACTATACTTATTATTTATCTATGAAGTAAACAGAAATGCTTAAATATTAATACTATTTGTAATTTTACCAAGTCACGGACTTAGTCATAGGAAAGTGAAAATTTTCAAAGTGTAACGATAATTCACAACTCTTATTAAATTAAAAAATAAAATATGGTGAAAAAATCTCTCTGCACGACCTAGGTTCGCTACTTCAAACCCCACCCCCGTTTTACTATATCTTATTTGTTAATTTCATAACAGTATATCAGAATAGCATTGTGAATGCACGGAAAATAGCTCAACGCGCCTAAAGCAAATTTGCCTTGAATAAAAAAAACACAATTCTCTTTTGAATATGACTAAGCACGTTGGTAAAAATATTGTTATTATTGTGTTCAAATGTCAGTTATTTTAATTGATAAGAGATAACGCACTATAAGACATTCCAAAATAATTGTAGATTACGACTGTCAGACATCTACACTGATTAAAACTTAATCTTAATCTATACTACATGAAACCAATATGAGGCTATGAGAATATATTATTTTCCCAAGTAAATAACCATTATTGGATTCGGTTTACAGATTATCTATTTGTTTATCTGATTTTAAATTAATCATTATGAATTGCAGGCACTTAAAAATTGACCAATGTTGCTTTTGTTCACAGAGTTGCATGAATGTAACACAGCGTGGGTAGAAAAAAACATATGTATAACACATGTAACATATACCTATGGAAAATTGGTACTTGTTAGTGATATTAGTATTTAAAGATAAATCTACTTTTATTTTGACATTTTATTTCTAAGATGATCTACTTTATTAATCATTAAGTAAATCATAACTATAAAGGGCATAGCAAACATTTAATCCTAGCTAATCCCGTATGAGCATTGCTTCTGGTTCTTAAAAAAATGCAGAATGATTCAGGATGTTATAAAGATGTCTAAAGAAGTTTGGGTTTTGTTTCCTAAAGTACGACAAAATGAAAGAAAAATTCAAAAATGAACTTACCATTATGTTCATAAAAATATTCTCATTACGCAAACTGAAGAAGAATCATCAAACTCACACAAAACAATCCTCAACGGTCAACTATCAGCAACAGAGACCACCGTACTGAGGTAAATGATTATTAACATTGATAAAAACACTCAACGGAAATATATTAGCAGATAATGATAATCGCATTTAATTCCTTTTTCAATCAAATGTTATGTATGAATTATTCGAATGACACTATTTTTTTATACACGCCCATAATTAGTGTTCCGTATTTTATCGGGTATTTTTACACATACACATAACCGCTCGCGAGCTGATGAGTTTGCGATTGACAACGTGATTCATGTATTCCAACTATTACGGTACAGTTATATGCAAATTGGTAAAACAAACAAATTTGTGCAACAACAGTTTCAATTGTATCTATAAACAACCAGTTTTTGATCGCGGCTCTATCATCGTTCATCCTTTATGAAACTGTAACGTAGGTCAAGTCATATGCAACACTTCTTTCAAATAGCAATTTTGTGAAATTTTGAAAATACAGTTAATGTGAAAACTTTAAAATATTTTGATGTTGAAATTAGAATCTTTACAGAACATAGAACCGCAAGGAAATAGGTAAAAATTTAAAAAAAAAATACCATATCAACGTTTTCTTTTTTTCTTAGGATCTACATTCTATTAGAGATTCTGATTCCGTCATTCAAATATTGCCAGGGTTTTCAGAATCACCTTATTGGTATCGAACTTCTATCCATTCATAGTTTTAGATGGAAGACGTGACGTGTGATCTAAGCTTTTATTGTTATTACTCTTATATTTGTTCCTATATAAGTGAGAAAAGACAAATCATAATGCACCATTATTGCGTTATCTTATGGCTTAAGTTTTGCTATCCATAAGGTAGATACATCGGGATAATTCAATTTTGTGGAATTTACACTTCGTTATTTACATTCCGTACTTACCCTTGACCATCACTGACCTAGGTATATATTACTTTGCTGACAACGTATACATATTCTATTAAATCGTTCAATCACCAAAGCTAAAAAACCTTTTTTTCTATTTAGCTGGTCGTTTTTACGTATAATACTCCTTTAGGATTTTATGTATTGATGTTTATTAGTGGTCGAATTTTGACCACTATTTAAAAAAAAAGATTAGCATTCTTCTCTATATAAACTAATAAATGTGAGAAATTTCATACTCCTCCGTCTGCGCAAATTTCGTAAAAAAAGAGTACAAAGTTTTTGCTTCACGTCCTAATATAAAGATACGAATCAAAGTAAAATCTGTCAAAAGTTTAAATTAAACACCTATAGCAAAAGGGTTAAATTTAGATACTTTTAGTAATATGGTATATCCATATCACTAATGGTATCTAAATTTAATCCTCGGAATAAACCAACGTTAAATATGTGTACGAGTGCCACAGTTTGCACCGTGAGAACTCGTACCCGTACAAATTATGCCTCTGTTTCTAATTGACTGCGAAGCCCATTTGTATTGTTACACCAGTCAGCTCATGTGGCCACAGTTCATCAAATTAAAGTTGTACCGATATGGCTCAAGTAAGTTTTCACGGAAGTGGTGTCACAAATTAACGCCATTTTACTTTCTCTTCAATGAATGTCCCCGGTGTTATTGGTGTAAATTAGTTTCATTAGAACTGCCGATTTTGTCGCTTATGTCAAAACTATGTAATAACTTTGAAAAACAATGCATGTGAATTTCAAATTCTTTAGCAATGTATCATCTCTTCTCTCATCTCTTTCATGCTTTTGATTCGTTCGTTTCCTCTTCTATGCTGGTCTGGGAGAAAAGAAAACGTAGAATGTGCCAGCTACTTCTCTTCCCACGCAGATCGTAAAAGCCGATCGAGGGATCGGGCTAAAATCTGCGGAACCATGTCAATAGGCG
This sequence comes from Elegia similella, assembly GCA_947532085.1. NCBI lineage: Eukaryota > Metazoa > Arthropoda > Insecta > Lepidoptera > Pyralidae > Elegia > Elegia similella. Next base: position 22,913,403 of record OX383926.1, on the reverse strand, counting down.
ACGCGGCTAGCAACCCATCACTATTTGATTCCATTTTCCATCTACACATCATCCAACATGCTAAATGTGGCCATAAGGTTTTAAAGACTTAGGCTCTGACTACCCTGCAAGGGAAAAAAGACGTGATACTATGTATGTATGTATGTTTAGCATTGCATCAGACACACAGTTCGTAAATACGTCATTCTAGACTAATTCGAGTACAACAGACTGGGATTTGAAATAAAATATGTAGATCATAGGTATATGCTTTTTGCTATAAAAAATAATCATTTAAACTACAATCAATTACATAAATAATGTCCACATTGCATAAAACAAAATCAAAATCTGAAATTCGCTGACATCTGTGCAAGTAGCTCTATAACAGTCTCAGAACAAGGACTAAAGCAATAACAGTAGAGAAATCAGAAAGAGCTAGGTATGCCCTCTGTCAATGTACGAGGATAACAAAACTGATCCTTCGCTACGAACATACGCGAACGTAGTTCGTAGTAACAGAATATTACGCTAGAGGGCGACACTAGACTTGAATATCTTACAAAGCTTCGTAAGATATTCAAGCAGACCGGTTATCATATCTTTGTTTTATTATTTTTGATATCTTCTGCAGCTGCTCAACGAAGCGATTTTTGATAAGTGTAGAAATTCATATTTTTAGGTAGCGTTTCGCTTCCGGCTGGTGCATAACAACAATGCAACTTCCATTGTTTTTCCCCAGATACGCGGGACTCGGCACTGAAAGGATAAATGGAATACTGTATGGTTTTATATTTTATTTTACAACTGTTAAAAAAAAGAAAGTAATCTTTTAAGACCATGCATATTTTTTTTAAATACGATCGAATTTGCGGATTAATTTGTATTAAATGTGAAGCTAAAGTTCGAGCAGCTTTGTCTACCAAGAGGTGACTGAAATTTGGTTAGTATTAATGCCATTAAAACACAAGGGTCTTTGTTTACTCCAAAAATTAGTATTTTCAACTTGAATCTTACTCTCCGAGGTGTTCATGTACCTGTAACAGATGGGCATCAACTCCTTAGCATGCAGTTGTCATCTGACCTCAAATTCGGCATTTCCATTAAAACTAAGGCTCAAACGGCTGCATAAAAGCTAAACATCCTAAACTAGGATACTTCACTCTAGAACTGCTTACTTTTATACAGGTCCGTGCATGGAGTATCGCAGGCACCGTTGGGATGGCTTAGCCAAATATCAATTTGCCGAATTGGATTTGGTGAATCATAGAGCCAGGAGACTAATCGGCGACAAAAGACTCATTAAAAACATGTTGTATATCAATTACATATGGAATCATGTTTTATAGACAACAGCTGTCCCGGCGTACTTCGTTGCGTCACGGTAATGATATCACTACCGTGGTAGCGTTATTATTTTTTATCGTAAATATTTCTTATATTTTTATAGTTATTCTGCTATTCAGGATGATAACCAAACCAACATAATAAAGAATAATAAAATAAGAAATTAGTTCACTCGTTCTTAAGTTATAAGTGTTCGAACAAAACCGGCTTTCTTTTATATATTAGGATTTACATAATGATTGCGAAGGTTAAAATTTTTTCTAACTTATTTTTTAAAACGTCCGCGTGTAATTCTTTATAAACTTCACCCCCTATTTCGCCCCCTTAGGGGTTGAATTTCTAAAAATCCTTTCTTAGCGGGTGCCTACGTCATAACATCTACCTGCACCAAATTTCAGCCCGATCCGTCCAGTGGTTTGGGCTGTGCGTTGATAGATCTCTATGTCAGTCAGTCAGTCACCTTTGAGTTATAAATGTTATATATATTTAGATTAGTATTATATTTTAGTATAATTATATTATTTGTAGAATCGTAAATTTAAATTTATCATAGTATTAAATAATAGTATAACCTAACAAAAGTGAAAAGTTGTAGCAGTTAGTGCATTATAATATTATATAATATTATAATAGTAGCATTATAATTACTTATCCAAATAAATACAATTTACTCGTAACAAGCTATTTTGGAATTATAAGTTGGTATTATAAATTTACAGTAATTGTATATGCATTTAAGCCTTTTCAAACTTTGTACTTGTTGTAGCACTTTATTGGCTACGAAGTTTAAAGTGCTTAAATATCATAGTAAGCTATATTTAAGTAATTCAATTTTGGTATATTTGTGTATAAAATAATGTGATATATTCGATGATTTATCTTGTCTGATTTCCATTATTTTGGTATATATGGTAAAATTTTGTTCGTTATGGAACCTTAAAGGGGTGATTTAGCCTGCCGATATGAACAACTTTTCCTATGAGACTAACGCTGGGTACTCAATTTTTTTTAATGTTATGACTAGATTTTGCCCACAAATTCGCTCGCGTTGACGTCGTTCCCTCGGGAACAGTACTTTCTTCGGGATGTCCTTCTCTGAACTCTAGAGAACTTGTATGCAAAATTTCATGATGATCGGTTCAGTAGTTACGGCGTGAAACCGTAACAAACAAACCAACAAACTTACTTTCGCATTTATAATGTTAGTAAGGATAAGGATGGATTATGACCCACAAAAAAATAATAATGAGAAGTCACATTGATGCTACTGCCCTACAAAAGAAATGAGGTCTGCCTACAAAGGAAACGAAATCAATATCGATCTCTTATAAATAACAGTATTCCTGCTTGTTATGGAAATTAGCAAATTATCTAAAAGTAGAACAATCACTGTAAGCAATTTGCGAATCGTCGCATTCTCAAAGAAAGGATTGCATGATACTATCACAAAGTTAAATTGGAATCCAACTAGCAGGAACTTTCTTTAGGAAATCAATGGATGGCAAATTGGTTATATTTTGCCATTGGTATTGTATTTTTTACTGTAAAAAGTTTCGTATACAAGTACGAGTACTTATCTATACTATAATATTATAAAGCTGAAGAGTTTGTTTGTTTGAACTAGCGCTAATCTCAGGAACTATAAGTTCAAATTGGAAAATCCTTTTTGTGTTGGATAGTTCATTTATTGAGGAAGGCTTTAGGCTATAAAACATCAAGCTGCGACCAATAGGAGCGAAGCATCAATAAAAATGTTTTGAAAACGGGGGTTTTTTTTATCTATACTAATAAAAAAACTAATTAATCATAATAACAGAAATTGCCGCGGACGAAGTCGCGGGCAACAGCTAGTCTATCTAAAATTTAAGAACTGTGTTTTTGTCGGTGGAGTACTCTCCATGTCTCTGGGCTCTCAGCCATTCTCTTCACCTCTCCATATGACACAACTCCTTTCCTTTATCTCATCCAAATATGCTCTTTTTGGTCTTCCTTTCCCTCTCCTTGCCTCAATTTTTCCCTTCAGTGAAGTACTTCTGTGAAAGCTTATTTCAAACTTTCCAGAAAACGAAGCCACTGTTCCGTTTTAAAACAGAACTTTTAATGTTTCGGAATTGTCAATCTAGCTATTTTTTTTTTTCATAAATACAATCTTTTATCTCTACAATTTCGTGATCACGAATAAGTAATTACTTATTCGTAGGCAACTCGTTGTTTTTTCTTTCTGTACAGAAACTCTTTTTAAATCTATCAGGTTGTTCATAATTCGGAAGGCATGCACTACAGGAGATGTTAATAACATGTCAGCACGTCGACGCGGCTTGACAAATCGTTTCAATAGAATTTAATTTTAGGTGTAAAGGAAAATAGTTCAAAACAACGATAGTGTAGCGTCAGAAAATGCCATCAATCATTATAATATAATTAATGTCAGAAACTTGTCGAGTTGGGAATTTGAAGACTGTATGTAAAGGCTGCTGTGCCTTGTCTTGGAGACGTTAGGTTAAATGATAGTGTCAAATGCCTCATTACGTTGTTGATTTTTACGAGGTTTTTATTGACTGTTCATAATTGGGCATATGTTGGTTAAACCTTGATAACAAGCAAAGGTATTTATTACTTGTACTCCGTGGTCCAGTGGTTAAGGCGTTTGCCTGTTGACCAGGGGGTCGTGGGTTCGATTCGCAGCGGAAGCATACTTTGTTTAGTTGCTTCCAGTTTGGTTAGGACATTGCAGGCTTGAATCACCTGATTGTCTGATAATACAGATGATTCCGTGCTTCGGAAGGTACGTTAAGCCGGTGGTCCCGGCTGCTATCTGGTAGTCGTTTAAGGAACCACGTCAGAGGCTGAGAGGCGGTTCCGAAGAACTCTGATACCAGGGTGTGCATGGTCGATTGACCGTGACACCTACTCGAAATGATGATGATGACTTGTACTTAGTATTTTTTACTCTGTGATATTTACACAAAACGATAGCAAAGTAGAGGAATGATGCTATAATCATTTATTAAGAGTGTGCCGCGCGAACGAAGACGTGAGTTCTGCACAAGCCATTAGGCTGCGCAAAACCGATTATGTAAAAAATTGATAAAATAATATTTCCATATTTACATTTTTATAAAAAAATTAAGAACCTGCGAGATGTAAATATAAATATTTTCATGTGAGAATTATTGTTCTGGACGTAAAATTTACAAAGTTTTCAAAGGAAAATGTTTTTAGATATCACATACATGTATAGTTAACACATAACACAAGTCTCGAACTTACTTTGGGGCTAGCTCAATCTGTGTAATTTGTCCGTATATATTTATTTATTTATGTATCGATTTTAAATTTGATATATTTGTTATGAAAAGTTGTTAATATTGACGGGCCGATATTATGGTTTGAAGTACAAAGGTGTTTACCCTAACATCGTGTATAAAAGGTTCGTGCCAAGCATTTTTTTTTACTAGCTATATATGTCCCACTGCTGGGCAAAAGCCTCCCCTTTATTTTTCCACTTTGCTCCAACTCTTGTATCCATCCCGTTAAAATTAATTTTTTTTTCTCATCCTGTTTTCTGAATTGTCATTGGAATGATAGAATATTCTATTAACTATTAATATTTAATGTTGACATTTCACACAAGGCACATTTTTTGTGATAATTTACGACTCGTCTTTGAGCCGATTAAGTAATTTCAAAGAAATAGACATCACTTTTTGCGTGGAGCATTATTGAGCCTATTTTGAGTATACAATACGTTATTTTGTAAAAGGCGTGGTGCGACCTTTCTTAGAAATGTCACTACCGTGCTTATTGTATTGTAGGCATTTGTGGGCGATGCTCATTTTTACTTCACAAGCAACACGCTGCGAGTGCGAACACCTTTCGTTGCCACGGGGGCTGAGTTTAAACTTAGTTTTTTGGGGTTCCGAAACTTAAAAGGAAAAAAGGAACCCATTATAGTATCACTCAGTTGTCCGTCAGTCTATATGTCTGTTTTCTCAGGAACACGCGAACGTATCAAGGTGAAATTAATATCACTAGAAGCGTCGAAAAATTTAACTTCTCTATACCAGTATAGGTACAGAAGTTAAATTTTTCGACGCTTCACGGAGTCAACCACTGCATCACGGAGTTAAACTCTGCGACACGAGGGTTCGATCTCCGGTCAGGTCAAGATGGAAAATGATCTTATTCAGACAGGCCTGAGTCTTGGGTATTTATCTATACATGTATTTGTTATAAAATATAGTATCCCATAACATAAGTCTCGAACTTACTTTAGGGCTAGACCTTAAATCATGAATTTTAGTATGAAGCAAGATTATACATAAAGAAAAAATCCTAATACCGTAAATTTGCAGTTAGAATAAAAAAGAATTTTATCGCATTTGGCCGATTTTTAGGGTTCTGTACACAAAGGGTAAAAACGGGACCCTGTGAATATCGCTCCGCTGTCCGTCTGTCTGTTTGTCGGGCCACCACCACCAGGCTGTATTTCATGAACCGTGATAGTTACGTATACAGTTGAAATTTTTACAGATGATGTATTTCTGTTGCCGCTATAACAACAAATCATAAATATAATAAATATTTAAGGGGGCTCCCATACAACAAACGTGATTTTTTTTTGCTTGTTTTTGCTCGATATTGATAATGGCAACAGGTAGACGCTTGAAATATTCGCAAAATAATTAGTTATATATTCACTTTAAAAATAAATAATTCAATAAAAATAAAATTAATATTAAATAATTTTATTTTTATTATATAATTTTTTTTGCCGTTTTATAGATAACGGTACGGAACCCTACGAGCACGAGTCCGACTCGCAGTTGACCGGTTTTTTAACTTTCATTTGGATGATGACGTTTATGTGTTTGGATGCAGCGGGGACTGGTGTTTTTTTTCGTTCAGTAGACCTTATGCACTTTTGTGATTGGCGAATATAAATTATTGTTAAAGAAATTGTTGCACTGTATTGTTAGAGAAGTTGTAGAATATAAGTATTTCTTGAACTCGAAATCACTTAGATTTCGAGTTCAAGAAATACTTATATTCTACAACTTCTATATCCATACATTTCAATACACAACAGATATTTAAACTATAAGTCATTATATTACTTACAAGTTCAAGTATAAAATACAGAAATATAAAAATATATTTGATTTCTGCTTTATTAAATTAATATACTCTACATCATTCCTTAATATAATTCTAATATCCGTTATAAAGCGATCATGATCGGAATTCCTTCAATGTATACACATCACTTTAAAGATTATCGGATCTACTTAACCGAAAACACGGAAAATATCAGTTGGTCTATAACTGACATCTATAATTATATCACCGCGACGAAATGTATTGATTTCAAATTGCTTTTGAGCTTGAAATATCATTCCTAACACTCTATAAAAATTAATAACCAATTTTAACTTAATTGAACAAAAAGATTTTAAAACACGACCGCCCAGCCTAAAAAATAGCCTATGTCACTTGGGTTATTGACCTCCCAGGGTTTACGTTGAACCATTCAAGAGTTATGGAAAAATAAAGAAACTTACATAAATAATTGTATATCCTACTTACAAACATAAATTAAATCGAAACACAATACACTCGGTTTTTGGGCAGTTGTGTAAAATATACGTACAACGTGCTTCAGCAGGGTAGGTCACAGAATAAGGGATAGAAGAAAAATGTATACAAAGGGATCTTGTATGATATAATTTTACGATAAGAAAAGTTTTACACATACATACAAATATTTCAGATAGCCTACAATATGCTTCTCGGGATTCACCAATTAGACGCGCAGATCGTAAAATCTGAAGATAAAAGAAAAAAATATGTTTATTTTCTCCAACAATCTAATTAAACAATGTATAAGTACATGTAATTAAAGTGTAATCTCAGATTGGTGGAGACTGGAGCCTGTAGAACGCTGAGCCTGTGGCACTGAAGGAATGGGAGAAAATCTGAAGAATCCTGTCCTCCTTTTTCCACCTACATATCCCTAAATGTGGATACTAGATTTTATACACCTAGGATGTCTGCTTCGCAAGGGAAAAATATTATAGAATGTATGAATATATGTACATTTAATATATGTGTGTCAATTCAATTAAATTTATTAATTGACTTTAACCGTCGACATTTTTCGTTTCATGGTTATAGGTTGTGAAAAGATAAATGTTTTAAAAATAAAAAATATGTATTCACATGACCTAATTCTTTTCGATATATCTCGAAATTCCAAGTATGTCGTTAAATATGTACGAATGACGATGTCGACATTCAAAGCGATTCATTCATATAATTGAAATAAAATTTACACTGGTCTTTCTGCCGGTAATTAAACGTCCAACAAAAACACTGTTTGCAGTAAAACTATTTATTTTGTACTGCAAATATATAATTGATCCGCGATTCATCGCTGTGATTGATTGCTTTAAGCTTTTATTTTTATAGATAAACATCCAAGACCCAGGTCAATCTGAAATATATCGTTTTCCATCTTGACCTGGCCGGGGACCGGACCCGGGAACCCTCGTGTCGAAGGCTGGCGTGTTAACCACTGCGTCACGAAGCTCGCCAGTGAACTTACCTAGCATCAAACATCATATCATCGAGTATATAAGAAAGAAATAAAGTTAAACTTAATGAGTGCTAACATTCCCATACTTCCAGACGCATAAGTAACAGTAACATGCAATATTTTCATGAGTGGCGTTCATTAAATAAAGTATTTAAATAGGTGTATAATTTCAGAATTTATTTTTATCGCTCTAGTTATTAATATGAGTTTTAGTCACGGGATGTATGCTAATTAAATTAACGTTCTTTAAACATACATAAGAATTGATATTACAATCTTTTGTTTTACTTGCAAAGTATAATGTATTTGTTCGGGTCTTATCTGGCAACTGAATTTTAAGCTAGTTTTTCTCCACCAATTGAGCTGAACTTTTCCATACTTATGTAAGTCATGTGAAAGGACAATATTATATTGCCACAGCGCTGTTCTAATTCCTAAGGAGAATTTCTAAACTAAAGAAGATAAACTTTTTTTTTTGGAAGGACAATGTAGTTAGCTCCAAGTGAACTTTCGCTACTTCACCGGGCGTTTGAGGCAAGGATAGAGTGCCCTTAGCCTTTTTAGACAACATCATCAAAGGGCCCCCAGGAGGGACGGACCTCAGCTTTGGGCGTTGCCTGTGTGCGCAAGGCTTGGAGAGACAGCAAACTCTCATATTGCCTGATGGGCCTTGTATACGTGCATGCAAAGCCTGAGGGGCCAATCTGAGAAACAGAAGACAAACCATCGTGTTTGGGCTCATTTGATTTGTCATGGATGCAGCCGAGTATAGATGAAGAGGAGGGGGAAATCTACATAGAGTTAAGCTTACTTATTGTCTTGGTTATAATCATAAAGGTGATAACTTATGTATCAAGTCTATCTATGTGCTTTTTTTCTTCATAAAAGTCCGGAATCTTAATCTTAATATTAATAAGGGGATTAGCGGGTCAGGTGTATCATCCGCAACTGCCTATTTGGTGGTTACAGGTAGGGCATCGGGTATGCGCGTACCAGCTTCTCGAGCTGCTACTTGCTTTTCTCCCATTCGTCCGAGTGAGTAGTATCCCTATATTCCTTTAGGAATTTGTCCAATTAGGGAATAGAATGCAGTTCTATTCTCTAATCCAACAAATTCATATCCTTCCTCAGCTTAAAAATGACTCCGCTGGGCAGCAGCGTCGTAAACACAAAAAGCCAAAGAAACTGCAGTCGCCAACTCGCACGCCAAACATGGTTAGTATGGCAAGATCCTCCCATGAAAAAAGGATCCTTGGGAGAGGCCTTAGTCCAGCAGTGGACTTCTTACGGCTGATGATGATGATGAATATTATACATGCGAAAGTGTGTTTCTTTGTTGTTAACGCTTTAACTACTTTCTTCGAGGAATTGCGAGTAGAGCCGCAGGCGAAAGCTAGTGATGCAAAAATTACGATTTAACTTTTCAAGTTTCCTACAGATCTTGAGTGGCTGAACAATATTACCCCTTTATAGAGCGGTAAGACTTAACTATTGTCGTTGTAACGCTGAGCCGAGCCGGTATTAAATGGCTTATTTGTGATTAATTGTTCTATATGAAACCTACAAACTTGTTACTAGCCAAGACTCGTAAATAATGGCGACACAGTTTCAATACTATGGATTTGTAACCGACAGTGATCATATTTATTAATATCGTATTATATAGTTCATTTTATGCCTTTACTTATATCCTTCCTTTATATACATAATCCGAAGTCGTAATTTCGAAAAAATTACAAACTTGTGTTAGTTAAGTTTTGCGCGCTGATTGTCAGTGGGAACAAATGTTTTTATTAATATAGAAACCAAGATTGAATAAGATTTATACATATTCTGACAGGATTACTCTTTAAAGGAGTAGTCAATGTTAAGAATTGTCGCTATAACGGTGAGCAGAGGCAGCATTAACTTTCTGAATTGGTGCCACCCACCGTCACCTCTCTTCCACCGCACCGCCCGCCATAGGAGTAAAGTCCATCCTCACATCCTTGACACTTGGGTCTCCAAAAATGTCAGAGCATCACGTGGTATTTTCCCTCCTTCAGCAGAATTGTGAAATGGGTACCCTCCCGAGATTTTCCCTGTGTGGTATGACTTGGGGTCCTCCAAAGTCGTGTTTACAGGTATCTTAAGAGCCGGCAATGCATCAGCACCTCCTCTAGTGTTGCAGACGTCCATGGGCGACGGGGACCACTTTCTATCAAGTGGCTCGTCTGCTCGTTTGCCGTAATATATATATATATATATATAATAACTGCCTTATTTGTAGTTAATTGTTCCACATGAATCCTGTTAACTTGCTACTAGCCAATGAATTGAATCAAGGATTGAATTATTGTATAATTTCCAAACTTTAATAAACATTTATTTTATAATTCATTAAATATCATAATTTATTTATTAGTCCATGCAGATGCAAAGTGTCTGTCCAGGATTACCCCTTTAAGGAGTGGTCACACTTAACTATAGTCGCTGCAACGCCAAGCCAGAATAACTGGCTTGTTTGTAATGTACCACATGAATCCTGCTAACTTGCTATTAGCCAGGCTTAGACCCATAAACAATGGGCACACAGTTTATATCTCAATTCACAGTTTTAATAAATATTCATTGTAATTAAATATTATAATTAATTTATTAATCCATGCAGGTGCAGAGTGGCAATCCAAGATTACCCCTTTAAGGAGCGGTCACACTTAACTATCCTTAACCATTATAAATCCTGTGTATAATTAATTAGTAAGTAATCATTTAATGTATAGATTTTAATGTAAATTTTCAAATTAATTTTAATATTGTAATTTATTTTCGACACAAATGTATGTTTGTTAAGAAATAAAGAAATTGAATTGAATTGAACTATCATCGCTGCAACGCTGAGCCGAGCCGGCATTAACTTGCTTATTTGTAATTAATTGATCCCTGTGAATCCTACTAACTTTCTATTAGCCAGGCTTAGAATATACAATATGTGTGCCCACTGTGTACGGCACACAGTGGGCATACATATTGTATATTCATTATTATATAAATTCCAAGCTTTGATAAATATTATAATTAATTTATTAATCCATGCAGGTGCTGAGTGGCTGTCCAAGATTACCCCTTTAAGGAGCGGTCACACTTAACTATCATTGCTGCAACGCTGAGCCGAGCCGGCATTATCGGCTTATTTGTAGTTAATTGTTCCACATGAATCCTGTTAACTTGCTATTAGCCAGACTGAGAGCCATAAACAGTGGGCACACAGTTTGTATATAAATTCAAGTTATGATAAATATTAATTTCAATTAAAATATTATAATTAAGTTAAATCCATGCAGGTGCATAGTGGCTGTCCAAGATTACCTACCCCTTTAAGGTGAGGTCACACTCAACTATTGTCACTGCAATACTGTACCGAGCTGGCATTAACTGGTTTATTTGTAATTAATTGTTCCACATGAATCCTGCAACAACTAGCCACGGCTTAGACCCGTAACCCTAAGCAATTGGCTCACAGTTTCAATATTACGGGTTTGCAACTGACACTGATATATTTTAAAGCAGTTCTCTGTAAGTAGTAAAAGTTTATTTGTAATTAGCTGTTGCCCGTTACTTCTTCTGTGCGAATATACATTTTATTCATTATGTACAATCAGCATTATGAACCATCATATCAGCCCCAAGAAGTCAACTGCTGGATATAGGCCTCTACCAAAGATTTTCAAAATGACCGGTTGTAAGCGGCTTGTATTCGGCGGTTCCCTGCGACCTTGATCAGGTCGTTCGACCACCTGGTCGGTAGATGTCTGACGCTGCGCTTATCGGTACGTGGTCGCCATTCATGACACTTTGACAACAGGAGTCATGTTTACTTATAAAGCAAAAGAAAATGGTTTAAATCCTAGGGGATTTCTTACAGAAAAATACGAAGGGAAGAAAAATAGAATATACAGACTACAACAGTAAACACCGTATTTAATTTAGTGTTTTGGTGATATTTAATTATTCGTGGACAATAATAAAGGATATAAAAAAATACTATAAACTTATGTCGTGTATAAAAAACCTCTTTGGTTTGATTGACATTAAATTAGATACATAGCATAGATAATTATCTCTATGATACATAGTCAGGATATATATGTTTTTAGCTTTTGCCCCTTAGATGAATTATTTCACATGAATTCTGCTTACACTGTTAACTTACCTAGTGAATGCACCTGGGTGATCCTTTTAATATGGCTATTAGTAGAGTACGACTGGATAACTTTATTTTCAGCAAATATAGAAATTTGAGTTTCGAAAACTACAGTTTTTTATAACATTCTAAATACTTCAACTTTTGAGGAAATGAATGAATATTTTCCACTTATTCGCGATGTCTACTCTTACCTCTGTTTTCAGCTAAAACTCCTTAACAAATAAAACATATTTTTATATAACGTTAACGTATTTAAGATATTTTCTCAACTGACACATATCTTACATTGACGATGATTGATATAGGTTACATTTACACAATATATCTTCTTCTAAAAAAACAAATGAATAGTTTTCATACACTTAAAAACACACTATCACGCTAAACGTAGCCTATTCTAAATATTTTGGCCTGGATATCCCGCAAGGGTTACAGAGGTACGAATAATCAACACACATTTTAACCAGTAAAGTAAACATTTAATTTTTTAGACAAGTTCGCACTATGACCATCCACTATCCCGACTCCATCATTGGACAGCTTAAACAATTTATAAAGATAAAATCAAGACTTAAGAAAAAAAAAGCTTGCAAAAACTACAGGAATTAAAAACATTGAAGAAGAAAAAATACAAATTAAATTATATTTTTGAAACGGGTTACTCACGTGCTATCTTGTCGGGATTGCCGACTATAGGTTCGGACACAAACATAGCACGTGACCCGTTTTCAAAAATATAATGTATTTATCTCACGTTAGTTTTAATGATATAACAAATTAAATTCATAATGATTGCAAGGATGGAAGCAAGTAGTGGTCCTTAGTCTCTGTTTAAGAAAGAGGCGTGATAATATGTATTTACAGTCGGGGGCACATAAAACTGAGCCCTCTTACAACAGATTTTAAATTGTAGGTCACATTTATCTACCCCCGACTATACTATATGTATAAAATTTGTTATATTAATCATATTTTTCATTTAAAAAGTTCGTATTACAGATAATTGAATTACATTGGGTGCACCTAATATTTTCAGTGAAAACAGCTTTTGACAGCGCGGCTTCGGAGCTTATGCGAAAATTTATAGAAAATTGCATGGAACAGGCGTTGCGCCCATAGGGTGCGCGAGACGCGTTGGGGGGTGTATATTTAGAAATTCTGAAGCCAGCGACCGGCAGTTGACGGTTGGCTCCCGAGCAGAGCGCATGTATCTGTCTTCCCCATAGCTCCCGCGCGGACGATCGCGTACTCAACGTAAATCGAAAAAATTCTACTCTCTAAGCAAAGTGTTGTGTGCGAACTGGATTTCTAGTGTCACTCTCTGGAACCTAACTTTTTGGTATTTCAACATGTTTATTGGACTATAACTAAAATCTCGAACTATTTCATGAGGATATAAGGTACGTATTTGGATAATTAAGCATTTCAGTAAATTAATATTTAAGTACTTAAGTGAAGAGGTCAATTTGTGTTATTGTATTGTGATACGACAATAATTGATGTAAACGGATCGTTGTACCATTCATTCATGAATTATTGCTTTCCGATAAAGACTAGTTATTTTGTTTGTCTTATCACTTTCCTGTTACTTCCCGATAGTTGGTTTGTATGTTTGTGAGTATTGAGTCGTGTTTTACCCGTTTATTACGAAATCGTGCCGTAAAACATAAATTAGTGTGCAAGTGACAATGACACCGGATACGCGTTAAGGTTGTATTTATATTCGTATAAACGTGAGTATCGGGAAATATTGTAAGTTATACAAGAACGGTTTGATTTATTTGACATGAAAGCAATAAAATTCTCGCATGATTAGGAACGATGAACGTATCACTATAACTTCTTTGTGTTTAGAGCATATTTCAGAATTTCATAAAATGTGAATATTTCTCATATTTAGTAGTAAAACCAAAAGTTATACTTTATAACCAATAAAGTATGGTTTTTGTCTTAAATATGATGTATGGATTTCAATATTTGCATTTAATGGAATGCTACGAATTTTTTGTTGACTTTATAACGCGCTACGAGCCTACGACCACAAGATACGCTACGACCGACGATAGAGCTTTGTCCGCGTACATTACTTCATACACCTTTGTATACAATAATTGTTTAATGTAACAATAAAGCCCAAGTTATTAATTTACACAAGTGATAAAATAGATATCTTCTCCAAAGTAAGCAAAAATTGGCAGTTACGTAAATGCATATTTCTATTAATTGTCCTAATGAATCAGCCGTTTATAATGCATGTGTTAGGCTTGATATTCGTTTTAAGTTCATCACCACGCCTCATATTTTGGTTTTTGGGGTTACATGCACCTCGGCCCTGTATACCTCTTCAGTAGCAAAGACGTTATTCTGTATCTTAAAGATCTAAATATTAAGTAAAAATAGAAAAATCTTTCATACTTTTTTGCTATCAAAAACCCTTCATAGATCAAAGTATATACGATATGGTTAATACACATTGAAGAACAAAATTATTAATCATGACAATTTAAGTAATAATAGCCTTAAATATTAATTATATTATTTCGTTTGATTTATGATAGCTTAGCATAAAATGCACCTGAAAAACTTCCGAACTTTAATGACTAACCATCCGTGGAATTGGGTTTTGTTCCATTTTCCACTTTTTTGTGATTTCACTCCCAAACTTTTTCGTTTCAGGTAATTTATATCTTTCATAACTGGTTTAGTTTTGAGGTATTACCATATTTGAAGATATTCAACGACTTGCATGAAATAATTAAAATTGGAACTAGAATGAAAAAGAAGGGTAGGGACTTTTTTAATACTGAATAGCTTTTGCCAGCGACTTCGCCCCCCTTTTTATCCCCGGGTAGAATTTCAAAAAATCCTTTCTTATCGGATATCTACTCAGCGGTTTAGGCTGTGCGTTGATTCGTCAGTCAGTCAGTCATCCAGGACAAAGCATTATATATGTATACATACATAGTATCACGTCTTATTTCCTTGCGGGGTAGACTGAGCCTAGGCCTATAAGGCCTGAATTCCACGTTTAGCATTAGGTGGAAAACTAAATCAAAATAGTAATGGGTTGCTGCATTGCCTATTAACATGATTCCTTAAATTTTAGCCATTCCCTCGATCGGCTTTAACGATCTGCGCGGGAAGAGAACCAGCAGTATGGAGGATGGAATTATATGTCTAGAATATAGATATAAGTAATATGTAATTTTAATAAAATCATTTAACATTTTTGCTTACCTTCTATGGGGTGAATAAAAATACGTTCCTAGAGACATAATTGTTGAAGATTGATGTGACGTATAATTTTATACTCCAATTTTGAGCCATGAATCTTCTGAATTGGTAGTACTATCATAATCTGGGTAGCAATTCCCTGACAATTAAATTATGAAGAAATGCCATAACAAAATATTTTAATTGTAGGTTACGCTTCTTTTAATTCGTGCTCTGAATTCAAGATGTCTAGTGCGAAAGCAATAAATTACGTGTCTCATATTATACACAGGGTCGTTAATATACTTTTTCGTACATTTAAATACTTAGGTACCTGACCAGGCCCTCTACCTATATGTTGAATTTTCTCTTAAACTAAAAATGATATTACCATGAACATGTATATTCAGAAATTCTTCATTAAAATCTTTCTGAATATATATAATTTTTAGTTAGATATAGATAGAGCGTCTAAAGATACTGAGATATACCATACTCTGCAGACTGTATACTGCAGAGAAGAAACGCCAAAAGTAACTATTTTACTGTTGAAGAGTTTCTTTTGGCGACCCAGCAAGTGGAAGTCTTTAGTCTCTGCCTATCCCTAAAAGAAAGAGGCGTAATAACATGTACTCGTATGTATTCAAAGTCATGAATTACTTTGTAACACATCCTCCAAGTACTTATGTACCATATATCTGTCGAAACCGGTTGTTTGAACGTGGATATGGCACATAAGCCAGAGTACAGGAGAGCCAGGAATACCACTCTCCGGTCGTCGTGATCCTAGATATAGCACATATTGCCCACTTACACGCTCTACTGAGCGTTCCAAAGGTCCGTAAGCTGGGGCGTTTGACGTCCTAGCTCTTACCTTTCGAAATTGTTTTCAAACGATATCAAAAAGTTAAGTTTCACCTTAAGGGCTCGTACTACCTCACACTGCTTTGAATGACTGTTTGTAATATCAATAACTAGCCTTTACCCGCGGCTCCGCCCGCGTCAATGTCGATCCCTCGGGAATAGTACTTTTTCCCGGGATAAAATGTACCCTATGTCCTTCTCCGTACCCCAGATAACGTGTATGAAAATTTAATGATGATCGGTTTAGTAGTTACAACGTGAAAGCGTAACAAACAAACAAACTCACTTTCGCATTTATAATATTAGTAAGGATAAGGATAATGGAATACTCAAGTTGAAATAAAAATGCAGCAAATTTCAGGACTAACTCTGGTAACTATCTGACTCAAAAACACGATTGCGTAAAATTTTCTCCAAATCACGTCTAATTTACTCAATACACAGCAGTATTCACCAAATACATTAAAATTAACCTTGAAACTTTGATTATAATTGCATTACAGATAAGGCAGCCAACATGTATTTTTTATTCGAAATATCCGTGTTTGTACCGCCACGCCGCCTGGCCTATGGCGGGCCCTTAATATTTAACTAAAGATTTAATGTCTGAGAAATCTGTTCATAATATTTATATAGGTATATGATGTGAATAGGGGAAAATTAAAAAAAATACAATAATATAGTAGTACTAACAAAACAAAACAGTTAATTTTAAAAGGGTATACTATATATTTAACAAGTAAAGTAGTATATATATATATACAAAATTTCTGAATAAATATATTACCTAAGCTTGGATTCTTTATTTCGTTATGAAATTTATTTTATTACATATAGTATACTAAGTTTATTATTTAAAAATAAGACCTATTTATGTATAACATAATAAACAAAATGTAACAAAAAGGTCACAATGTATTCCTACACTGTGACCCTTTTGTTAAATTTTAACCACAAAATACCAAAGAGGACTGACATTATGAATATTCAAATTAATAATCGAACAAAATGTGACCTGCGAACTTTGACGCCGAGTCCATCTCTACGAAATATCGGTAACGGGTGTACTGAGGCGAATCGACCCATCTGACCTTCCCGTCTTGTTTTCCAAATTACTGCGGGGCGCTTTTCAAGAAAATTTCTCGAGCAAAAAATCTTTAGAAGTGTCTTCTCCGTATTATGTTTGTTGCCGATGCGTACATAATTTAATTCCACTAAGATCTCAGGAACAATTTTTACATTACATTTATTATTGGGTCACTAAAATATTAGTAATAGTAACTGATATGCAAAAATATTGCACGGATTCAACATTTCATCATATTTTTATTTTTTTATGTTATAAAGTATTTTACAAAAGCTGACAAAACTAACTAGAGATATTCCGAATAGTTAGGGAGATTATAGATCAAAACTAATAAGGTAAACATTCCACTACTTAGGTTACTTTTTGTTTCAATTATTGACTAGCGTCGTCTTAATAAAACATCGATATCAAGCATCAAGACGTTACCATCTTACGCACAACATGCTCAAAGGTTCATCTTCTATTACCACCAATTAGGCGACCGGTCGGCCGACTTTGACGATGCGGTTGTAAAAAGAAAATTGATCTGAGGACGGACCGCCCTGGCAGCGTCCCGCTTCTCATTTGACCGGTCAATCAATATATCAAGAATACCTTTCTATAATCAAAGGCTTGGGATGTTGTGTTGAGCCCTCCAAATTTTACGTGCTTACAGCTGTGTATCGGTGTGTATAATATTTTGAGATTAGCTCACGAACGTATCGATACTTGAATAGTATCCTTGAATACCTTCGACCACTAATTCGATTTAAATGAAATTTTGTGTGGTGAAAGTTTGAGATCTATGGAAGGACATAGGAAACCTTTCATCTCTGAAAAAAGTACTGTTCTCGATCGACATTAACGCAAGTGGAGCCGGGGGCAGTACATAGCATATAGTATTCTCCTCAAAACGTAGCCACAAACTATACCTATTATAAGACAGATTCAGCCGATGTTGCGAAAGATCTTTTGAGAGAAATATTGTTTTTCTCTTCCAATTCGACTAGCTCCGTGGCGCAGCGGTCAACACGCCAGCCTGCGACACGGAGTGACCGGGTTCGATCCCCGGCCAGGTCAAGATGGAAAAATGATCTTTTTCAGATTGGCCTGGGTCTTGGATGTGTATCTATATATGTATATGTTCTAAGATATAGTATCGTTGAGTTAGTATCCCATAACACAAGTCTCGAACTTACTTTGGGGCTAGCTCAATCTGTGTGATTTGTCCGTATATATTTATATTTATTTATTTATTAATCGAATTCGGTGACCTATCACTCGATTTTTACCTATTGGGAATAACAAAAACTGTGAATTACTTTTTTATTCAAACAGATTTTACCAACTATTTATTATGTAGTATAGTCTTTATAAATAAATAAATACGGACAAATCACACAGATTGAGGTAGCCCCAAGGTAAGTTCGAGTCTTGTGTTATGGGATACTAACAATAATTTATAACAAATACATATATAGATAAACATCCAAGACCCAGGCCAATCTTAAAAAGATCATTTTCCATCTTGACCTGACCCGGGATCGAACCCGGCCACGCCAGGGTTGTTAACAACTGCGCCACGGAGCTGTCAATGTTATAGAACACTATTTAACTGTAGAACGATTAAACTTACCAAAATCCGAATAAGCTGTCTTTAAGACACATTTCCTGCTTATAGTTCGTCTTTAGTCGCTACCAATGTACTCGTAGTTTATAATCCATACTTTTCATCAAAAATTCAAAAAAAATTATCGATGCCGCTTATTAAAAGTACGCCTTTGAATCACACACATTTACAAACTATAGAAGTGAGTGACAATGTGTAGAATATTTATCAAAGAGACAAAATTACTTATGTTTAAAGGAGCTGCCACGTCTCACTTTGCCGTAAAGTCAACTCAACAACTAGTTTTCCAATTAAAATTTCAGCGAGTAGGAACTCAGTGTTGCCGTAGTTCCACGAAGTTTGCCAACGGTAAAAATTTTCTTAAACGAAACACGCTTTTCCTAAGTATATACAAAAAGTTCTGGTTACCTGTTTAAGATGTTTTCCTTTGACAATTAAAAAAACATCAACGTTTTCATAAACGATGTCGTAGTATGTTGCGAGTCGTTTAGAATTAAAAAAATATAGTTTGTTTTTTTTAATTATAATATTGCTAGTTTTGTTCTGAGCTCTATATAAGCTCCTTTTAGTTTATTTTTTCTTCCTTTTCAATTGCGGCTATAAAATTGATATCAGATTATCAATCAGAGTTTACAAACTGCCTCAATACATCTGACGTATCTCAATAACTATCATCTATCTACTGAGTTATCATGTATAACGCAAGCATAGCAACTCCGAGCGTTGTCTCTACTGGGATGGGTGACCAAACATGGATGGAATAAAAACATCTCGAGCTCCTCCTTACTTCGAAAGACATATTAAGCCGTTGGTCACGGCTGTTCTCTCTTTTCTTCTGTTCTCTCTTTCAAAGCAGTCATTAAGATTTAACAAATAACTAAAGAATATGAAACTAGTATTGGCCACTTACACACATGAATAAAAGAAACTATCTGATTGTGGGTAGCGCTTCTAGGCTACTTATTATGTGGAACTAGGTTCTTTAAAAGCATACAATATCAGCGAGTGATTTAAATTAGTGAAATGAAGGACAGTTTGATAAAATCTAAAGGTTTTAATACTAGAATTGAAATACAATATACGATGTGATCATTAATTTCCAATTGAATTCAGACATGCCATGTAAATTAACGTTTCACATTATTGAATCCTGTTTTATCATTGGTGCTGATTGAGTCTATCATTTATAATTCTGTTTATGGACGTACACATTATAATAACGCAATTGTATCTTATCCTGAATAAATAATGATTTATACGAGTACATACTTAATAAAACCATTATTAAGTATGTATCCAGCTTTCGCCCGCGATTCGCCCACTCTAATATAAATTCTTTGGGAATAGTACTTTCTTCCGGGATACGCTGTGTTAATCTAGGTTAAAATCTAATCTGTGCAAAATTTTTGTTTTGGCGTGATAAGAGTCTAATTTACAAACAAGAAAGATAGGATTAGAAGGATATTTTAAGGAAAGGAGTAGGATATATAGGATACAAATAAAATTATATTAGAAATAAGGATGATAAAGAACATGTTAGTTGAGCGTTTGTAATTAAATATTGTGTGGCGGTACGGAACCATTAGTGCGTGAATTGGACTCCCACTTGGCTATTTTTATTTTAATATCAACATTAATTCAATTATGAATATCTTAGTCATGATTTATTCAAAAAAGTTAATAGTCATTTAAGAAACCACTAACATGACCTGCCTAAGTACGTATGCACATAATTAATTGAAATGTTTTGGAATACAATTTAATATTTACTTGGCTGTGATTAAGTGTTTATAAAATGTTCCCATGTAATTACATACCATGAAACATTTGTTTCAATTCACACATAATTCTTACCCACTATAATGCATAATTAGCTACTTCATAATTCTTTTATAAAGAATTTTCTTTCCGGGTTAAATACTGTATTTGACTACATACAGCTTTACTGCTCATTATAATTGTTAAAACGACCATTAAAGTCATTAAGGTAATTTTAAATAAGAACTATAATCATAAAACTAAAATCTCATACAATATGGATTAAACTAATTAGACCAAATAGTTTACAACATTGATTTTGTAAATGACCAGTGCAATAAACCTAACCACTGAACGTAACGGCTTCACTATGGTCGAGTTTACGCAGCAAGTATAATAGACAAGTCAAATAACGAGCAAATACAAATTAGGGCATTAAATGATGCCTCCGAATTTAAAGCCTAAACTATATGAAGTAGTTTAATCTTGTCAAATAAGCCAATACAATATTTAATATAATCCTTTAACTCTAATATAATTATAGGAATCTATTGAAAATGTCATCATTTATCAAAGTTTTATCAAATCATCATTAATCAAAGTATTAATCAGTCTTTTTGCATTGTTATCAATGTTAACAATAGAATATAAAATATGTAAAAGCTATTCTATACTTAAAGCATGGGATTAGAGCAAATTTACGATGTACTAGACTTCAGGGATATTTTATGATATAATAATAGCAAATTCAAAAATGTGTGCTAAGTGTCTTGGCAAATGCTCAGTTACATTACCTTTTGGTTGGTCAATACAACTCGTTTAATATGAGGTATTGTAACGTCTTCATGATGGCGTCACTGAACCAGAAACTGGAGCCAGTTTCGCCTGCGGCAGGTGAAACAAATACCGACAATTTTTTACCGGCAAGTAACCATCGTTTCTAATTATTACGATTAATTGGAAGTCTGTCAGAGCGATCCATTTTTGTTTGGATCCGTGTAAGGGCGCGTGCGCAAGAGTGCGCACTCTAAAAAGGTTCAATGTGAAAAGTGATGTTTTGTTTTGAATTAGTGATAAGTATCTGACATAATTATCGTCCGTCGGAAAAAACGAAAACGTCTTTATAATATATTATTTTACATTTATTATACTTACATACAAAAAGTTTCCATTTAAAATAAGTAAATAATATAAGATGTGATCTTTGATTATAAGAAGAGTAAGTAAAAAAGAAAATAATTATTTGTTGCACTTAATATTTTCTTTCTTTGCTTTTAATGAAACTCCTTCCGTTAATGTCACAAAACTGCCGTAGTCAGATAGTTTTGAGTAAGAACTTAGCTACAAAGATGTGATGCTGGATGCGTAGGTGGAAAAGGGTTTAAAATAGTAATGGCTTTGCTAGCCGCATCAACTATTGGCATGATCTTTACTTCTGATTCCGTTAATCGGTTTTTAAGACTTGCACGCTTTGCTCAAATATATTGGTATATACACGATTCGGGCTCGAAAAGTGGCAAGGGAAAAACAGCACACTAATCTAGTTTCGGAGCTGTTTTGTCGACAGATTCCATAAATCGCGCTAGCACCCACACGTCTCGCGATTACGAAGGTACAGTGAAAAGAAGCAAAAACTACGCATCAAAAGTAAAAAAAAAAAAAGATGTTACTTTATTACTTAGTTGTTGAGTACTTTCAGTAGGTACCGTTTTTGTCGTTGTTTGCATGTATGCATGATGTTTTGACTAGAGGACATTATCAAGGCTTTATTTTGTATGAAACTGTGTATCTACCATTATATTTGATCGAAGCTTGCATAGAATATAATGCTGTTAGAGCATTCCACCTTCTACCTTCTCCCCAACTAACATAGGAGATTTTGAAAATATAGAGTACAACCAAAGTATTTAGGTTCCTACTTTTCAAATACATGAGCAACGAAAGCCACGATCAAAATTGTAGAGCATAAACTTTTACTCCAAACATGTTTCAATTACACAGATTGGGCCAAACAAAATTAGTATTCAAGTTTCCAAGACCAACACGAGTGGCTGCCGGAAATACCGCATTTTCTCGAGACCGAGTAACAAAGCCACTGGCGGTTTTGATTCCTACACAACGACGAAGTCACAAAGGTATATATACTTATATGTGCATACTATACATACTTATATGTGCATACTTAAGAATTTAATTAAAATGTGTTAATGAAGAAACATTGATTATCAATTTCAAAACAGAATCGGTATGCGTTTATATTTTTTGTATGATACTATATATATATATACCGACAAATCACACAGATTGAGCTAGCCCCAAAGTAAGTTCGAGACTTGTGTTATGGGATACTAACTCAACGATACTATATTTTATAACAAATTCATATATAGATACACATCCAAGACCCAGGCCAATCTGAAAAAGATCATTTTCCATCTTGACCTGGCCGGGGATCGAACCCGGTCACTCCGTGTCGCAGGCAGGCGTGTTGACCGCTGCGCCACGGAGCTAGTCTGATGACGGAGATACTAACTTATACATTTGTGTTGTGCCATTGTGTGTTAACAAAATATGGCGAAAAAATTCCACGCGGGCATGGTTTTAACCAGCGACTAGGTCTATGTGCGTACTTAAGTCTATCTACGCTCAGCCAATTGAGCTACCGCATGTTCTAACCTCGACGTCGAAAATGATTCAACTCATTTACAATGAATTTGTAAATCAACTAATATGTAGGAAGCCATGCAATTTTTTATAAGTGTTTATTTTGCAATTACAATACCATTTTTTATATACTCTTATATGGAAATAAGGCTGGTTCAAACCGCGCCCGTGTGGAATTTTTTCACCATATTTTATTTCTTAATTTAATATGAGTAGGTATATCAAAAATAGCATTGTGAATAACAAATAAACACTTATAAAAATACAGATATAGGGTATTAAGCTGATGGTAATAATCATTTTATACACGTTTTGTATGTATCTTGGTAAGCTTTTATATATTTTTATTGTATGTACATATAGTCCTGATGAGTTATTCTTATTTCTCAAGTTATACGATCGAGTGTGATGGTTACTTATAAGTGGAAAAACTGTCGATTTTCACGAACAAATTTCGACAAATGAAATAGAAATCCACTTCCAATTCCAATTAAACTAACGACGTGTGTCTTAAGTTTAAAATAAGACGGTTCTCGGAAGTAAAATGTTTATGAATGTAATAAGAAAGTTCAGAATTCGCCAACTTTTAACGCCTTTCCGTAGAGCGGGGATTACACGGGAACTGCGTTAGGTCAACTGCTCAGCGATAATGGAATAAAATTGTGAACTTTTTACGCCGCATTAATTCTCAGACGGCGGTAAGCAGCGTTTGACATTGTGAAGTGATCGATCATGTTAGGAACCGTTGTATAGTTTTAGCTGTATGATTTTTAGTTTCAATTATCACATAGATAATTGAAACTAAAAATCATACAGCTACCGGTTCATCATCGATTATTTTTGATTACAAAAATTTTCGATACATAAATATATCTGTATCCATCTTCCGGAGTCCATTTTGTGACTATAGTAGCCCAATCCCGGCTTTATGCCCCACATCAACAATGCCAGTTTTAGAGCGAAGTACAGAAAAAGAGGTAGGCTTCGAAAGCGCTGGTGTGATGATATACGAGCCATGAAAATAATTGGTCTGAAGTGGCACAAAATACGGAAGTTTGGAAGGAAATGGGGAGACTTTTGCCCACCAGTGGGACAATATAGGTTAAAGAAAAAGCAATATATAATGGGACCTATATATATATTTATCGAAAATTTTCGCAAAACTTGGAATAATGATTTGTGAAAACTGTATAAGAGAACTTATACAGATTCAACGAAATTACTTTGGGGCTAGCACAATCTGTATGTTTGTCCGCATTTATTTATTTATTTTTATCTGGCGGTAAGCATTTAAAAAACCCTCTTTGCACAAACGAAGACGGTACAAGTAGTTAATTAATAAATGTTGACGAGTTTTTGTCTCATCTCGTTTTCATCGGCGTAGAACTGGAAAACCTGGTCTTTTATGCTGGAATCACTAGGAATAGAAATAGTATTTTTTTATTGGCCAAGGAAAAATAACAGCAATTAAAATACACAGATACTTGAAACAAAGTATGTACTATTTAACAAGATGCATGTTTCTGTGGGTTAACACAAATGTCGTATTTGTTTCCGATAGGATAATCCTTTGTGCATTAGTGTCCATCGGCTCCCAGATCTCAAACTTGGATTAGGGTGTTTGACGTTTTCATGTCGCCTCGACATGTCATTGGAAGCGCAGCTGTATAAGCCATGGCTTACTATATTAATAACAGACGTTGACTTTGTTTAAGCTAAATACTAAAAGGGAACATGTTATTTGGGAAATATAAGTAACACATGCCCTGTGTTATTTGAGATTCATTTGTATTCGGCAAGAGCCGAAGTACATCGCCATTAAATTGAATGTCAGTATCTGTGACTCTGTCTGTCTGTAACCTCTTAACATTTTGACTACTGAATTCCGGAAATTTCATCCCGAAAAAGACTGTTCCCGAGGGATCGACATTCACGCGAGTGGAGCCGCGGGTAAAAGCTAATAATATATATATGTTTATTTTTCGTGTGTGTCATTTTCCAAGCTGCCTAAATGCATCTGATATAGCTTAACGACTGCCATCAATGATGACAGCCGGGACCAATGGCTTAACGTGCCTTCCGAAGAACGGAGGAGCTCAAGATATCATCATGGCACTTGCGGTCACCCATCACTGTGGGGACTGCACCCAGGGTTGCTTAACTCATCACCGCGAGAAATGCAGACACAATTGATTATCTATTGTTATGTTGCCCGATTGGGGCGTTCGGTAGTTGACCAGTTTATATGTGTGAGCGCTTTTAGTGCTCACGACTACTGGGCTCCTCATAATATATATGAAACGGTATCTTAAAATACTATGCCGAGATTACGAGATACTACGAGAGACAATTAGTCTGGTATGAGTACATAGAACGCTTGGAAAATATAGAAAAGAAAATTCGTAAAATCCAGGTTTGACTAAAATAAGAGCAGCGAAACTACGCCATTTTCCTAGAACATATCATGTTCTCGTACATAAGCATCAATACACTTCTAAAGTTTAAATTATACAAAGTATTAAAATAGTTGGAAGTTGTCACTTCACTCAATTTTATGACAGTCCGTTCCAACTTCGGCACTTAAATCACGGTGCCAGTATCGTTTAGTTTTATGTTTACTAAGAGCCACAATATAATTTTAATGATGCGTTTTACAACCGCTAATGTAAGACAATTTATACTTTCGACTCAAGACTTTCGAAACGTTTATTTGGAATTCTTATAAAATATTTATTGAAAAGCATATTGTATTTCGAGGGTATAGGGGTGAGTAACGCGAGGAGAAAAAACAAGAGCTTTCAGTGGGAACGCCAGTCACGTACACACACATGGTCGATATGAATAACTTATTTGCACACAGGCCTAGCCTAGTGCTTTGTAGGTTATACTTCCAAATACTTCTGAATTGTTAATAGTTTAGCCGCTGAGTTGCGATAAACGCTCGATATTTATACGACAGTCAATGGTCGTCGAATAAATTAAAAGTAAAAATCTTTTTATCAACAAGTTTTTATGTACATCACTTTATGATATTTTTTTTGCCTTTTAATTTGATATCCATATTATCAGAGTGCCTCAAAAATAGCTAGTGCGATATAATGGGTGTTCCGCCATATTGGATTTAGAATGACGTCACAAAGCTAGCCATGCAATGTCATCCAAACTAAACGAGTATACAAAATTATATGATACATATATATAATACAATATAATAATACATTTATATATTCCAAGTTAGTTAAATAAAAGTTTGTAATAATAGAAGAACTTTGCGGCATGTATATCACGTCTTTGTCCCAACGGGGTAGACAGAGCCTAGGGCCATACGACCTAGGCTACGATTAGCGAGTTATGATGGTGCGTGCGTGAAGATGTGCGTCAAGTAGAAAACAGAATTGAAATAGCGAAATAAGATTTTAGCCTATTCCTTTGTTCGGGTTTTATAACGATCTGCGAGAGAGGAACCTAGTATATTTAATAGTTTTCTTTCATTTCAGTCTAAAACGAAGGAGTATTTTCGAAATAGGAATTCATAAAATATATTTTTGCATTTAAAATTTTTCCTTATTGACGAAAGTCAAGACCACATGTGATGGCTGGCCACGTCAAACAGACCGCCCCTACCTTTGTGTTCGTCTGTCACTGTCAGTTGTCAGTATCGCTGTTTTGGGAGTACCCTCAGTACCTTTTTCCACGCATTCATTGAATCAAGATTGTTATTTTTTTATTCAAAACCAGTTTATTTATTGTTTTTAACCGACCTAAAAAAAGGAGGTTAAAAATCCCGTTGTATATTTATCCTAAATTGTTTGTTGCCTCATAACTCTGTCATTTATAAATCGATATGAAACAATATTTTTTATTTGAAAGGGTATACTTCCCAATTGGCTTTATCATCTCATCAAAATCGGTTCAGGAGTTTCATTGTAGTCGGTTTTGTTTATATGAAAGTTCTTTTTTATATAAAGGGACATATCACACACATTGAGCTAGCCCAGAGTAAGTTCGAGACTTGTGTTTTAGTCAACTCAACGTTACTAGGTATGTTTTATAACAAACACATGTTTAGTTAAACATCCAAGACCCAGGACAATCTATAATTTTTTTTTTTCCATCTTGACCTGACCGGGTATTGAACATCATATTTAATTTTATTAGCTCTACCTATAAATCGATGATTGCTAAGTTAATAATTAAGTAGGTGAATTAAAGTACCTTTGTATGTATCTATTTTGCTATCTCCCAAACTCCAAATAAACCTGTCTGTTGTCAACTTAAGGATGCTGTTCGTCGTGATTTATTCATTCGTTAAACTAGTTAAACGATTTCTGAGAAAATACGACAAAACAAGTTCGTGTTTAACTAATTGGCGTCGTAAACCACATTGGGAAACGGTTCACAAAGAGATTGACATCGAATATTGAATTCGGGGTTATTACCGACCAATCACAGCGGTTGGAATCTTGGATATTGTGTGTTTTACCGAACACAATTGAATAATCGGCAAATATCCTTTTATCGTCCCTGGAGGGCCGGTAACGACCGTCGATACATCAGGGTTAAGGGTGTGCGATCAATATTCAATATCCGGCTAGAATTCGCCTCTTCCGATCGCCGGATATTCCGGATATACCAACTACTTCTACGGTCGGATTTACGAGCATTGCTTGTTTAAATTAAAATGCTTGATTTAATTGTAACGGACGCTTTTTCGGATCACTTCCTGATTTAAACAATCAGAAAGTGAACCTAAAGCGCGTCCGTAAAACTTAAATTAATACACGAAATATATATATACTAGCTTTCGCCCGCGGCTCCGCCCGCCTCAATGTCGATCCCTCGGGAATAGTACTTTTTCCCGGGATAAAAGGTAGCCTATGTCCTTTTCCGCACTCCAGAGAACTTGTATGCAAAATTTCATGATGATCGGTTCAGTAGTTACGGCGTGAAAGCGTAACAAACAAACAAACAAACTCACTTTCGCATTTATAATATTAGTAAGGATTAAATTTCGTATGATCTGAAAATTTATACTACTAGCTTTTACCCGCGGCTCCGTTCGCGTTAATGTCGTTTCCTCGGGAACAGTACTTTTTCCGGAATGAAAGGTATCCTATATCCTTTTTTGTATACCACACAACGTGATTTCAAGATGATCGGTTCAGTAGTTAAAGCTGATAATTAACAAACAAACATATAATAAATTTCGCATTTATAACATTAGTTAGGATTAAAATACAATACGTAAAACATTGCTACGTATATGTGTATGCTTCATATATGTATCTCTATTTACTGAGTTTCACTCTGCGTATTATTTTGTCCCATTATTTTAATTTCTGCGTATTCATTAACAATAAAAAAATATGACGTTCAAAAAGCGATGCCTGTATCCAAATTTAAATTTAAAGATTTGAGCTTCATTTCTTTATGATGTGTAAAATGTAACTAGCATTATTATAGCAAAGTTTGCAATTTATACTCTTATTAAGGGCAACTAATTATATCGTTTCTCTCTAGCCATCACAATCTGTAATAGCTTTTGTAATTTATCGTTTGAGAAAGATCGAGCGTGTATGAAATATGTCTGAAGAACACTGACTTTTTTTAGTAGAGACGACTGGAAACGCGAGTTGTTTTTATAAATTGGTTGCACTTGTAGCCTACAACTATTAGTACTACCTACAACTATTTCTTGAACGGAAATTGAAAAAAATATTCGTCAATAGTTTTAGTAGCACTTTTCAGTTTTCTTCGTGTGTCATAGGCAACTAAGTAAGCTTTCAACTTGTTATATGATATGATTGACTGATAATTGACTGATAATTGACTGATAATTGTTTGGTATTAGGCTAGTTGATCTTAAAACTGAAAATATTCAAATCTTCAAAGTGTTTTACGCCCATCCATAGTCTATTCAAACAAGGCTTAGAAAACTGAGCAGCCATGTTGCATAATATGTACGTATCAGTTCTTGTGATTAATCTCAATGCTGGAGAATAGTCGGCTGGCGTTAGGTCTTATTAATACCTTTAGGAATGCTCGACTTACAATAAAAGATCAAAGTTATACTCAAAGCCATTAATCTCTGTCATTTTATAAATTCGACTCGTTACAGCAATAAAAAATATTTTTTCTTCACAGATGCGTATTTTATTATGCTTCGATGAACGCAAACGTTATTTAACGTTCTAATTCTAAAATAAATATGAATTTTAAAGTAAGTACAATATTCTCTATCGTGTAGTAATTGGTTAGACATTGTTGTACACAAATGACAAAAAGTTTAGTTTTCACAAAGGAAGTTAATAGTGAAATTTCTTGGTAGAGATTTTTGGAAATATGTTATTCTATTTAATAACGTAAAGACAAATCATTTCATATTACGTTCCTTTGCCGAATCACTTTCTTAAACTAAAATATAGGAGGTAAATAAGTAATCACCCACTTCATTCCACTGATAAGAAAGCAGGTATTTTTCATTTGACATAAAGAAATTATTTGCCTACTCCAAAAAAGTTTAATTCCAATTCAAAGTCACGCTACACTACAGTATAGCTGGCCATGAACTCGACTAACTTTTAAAGATTTTATCAGCAGGAATAGAGTTAACTGGCCATACTAGTTTTTGGTCTGCACGAGAGATAATTATTTGAAATGGCAACCGTATTTTATTCCCTGATATCTTCCTAACACGACATCATTTAACTAGAATTTAAGCTTATTTTAAATACATTTCGTTAGTAGTGTTACGGACAAAACATAAATAAGGTCATTAATTTTGACAACCACTGTAGTTCAGTGAGTGGTACCATAAGTGCCTTTGACATCACAGAGTTCGTTCGTTCGAGATGTATCTATTATAAAATATAGTATCGTTGAGTAAGTATCATACGACACAATTTTACAACATACTGTGGGGCTAGCTCAATCTGTGTGCATCGTCCCTATATAAGGCGTATACACAAATAAAGTGAAGATACTATTTATATGCGAATTACGGATTACTCACGTACGAATCCCACATGTTTAAATCTCATCCGACACTCATTCGTTTGGTTCATTGCGAATCGGGACAACTTTGTGGGCTCGCGTCTCGGATCACATTCGCCTTGAGGAAGACCTCCAGATGAGGTTGAAACATTTTTGACAGCAGTTGTCAAACCCACCAATCATAATTTTTATGCTTAAAACGATGATTAAACGTGGGTCACAATATAAATGTGTCCCAAAAATTCAATGTTGAATAATTTAGTTTTCACTTTTGAATTATATTTTCACAACAAAGAGATTTTCTTTCTTAAACTTTGTTAAAAGATATTTATGAGTGATATAAATGTAAGCAGAAATATTTCAAAATCTTGTTCACGAACAAACTTAGGTCCGGCCGTAGCAGTACTTAACCCTTAAAACTTTGCAGACATTATTTTCTAGACGTTTTCAACGAACAAACAACTAACTAGATATGTCAGCCGACGTCGTTCAATTAAAGTTACCGATGAAAGATGAATAACATAAATGCCAATATTCATTTTGTCAAGAGAAATAAACGATTTCAATAAACGTGAAATAAGACCTTTGAATTTTAACGTGATTTCAAAGTCGTTTGTACTAAATTCTATTATTTGTTTTGTTTTTCGTTTGTGAGTGTAAGTGGCCAAAACTGGTGTCAGGTTTTTTTGAGCTGTCTAAAGGCATCTGATAGCTTAACAAATGCAAGCATGGAGGAGCTCTAGATATTTTTATGCCACTTGCTGTCATTCATTACAGTTGGGGCTGCGCCCAGGATTGCTTAACGCGTAAGCGCTGTTAAAGCTCACGACCACTAGGCTATCGGGCTATCTCTACTAATCCAGTGTGTGTTCCCGGTTGCATCCTCAAATGTGGTGCGTCTGTACCCGGGATACTCTATTATGACAACATGGTTTCTTATACTACTCATATTATAATATGCTTAAAAAGTTTATAGGGCTATTGTCCGGTCACCTAACGTCAACCCAAGGAGAGATCCTTGGATGTACTGATGTACTCTTTATGTATAATGATTAGTATCTTTTTTTTTTAAATTAGAAACGTTATATACGTTTCTAATAATAAAAAAATATTAAAAAAAATATAGCATAATTATATATTAAACAAATCCATATTTTTCTGCCTTTTTTGAAATTTAATAATAAATATATTTTTGTTGGAATTGGCACAAAGGACCTAAGCGATAATTACGCTTATTGTGAGTTCACTGTGATTAGACCCGCGAGTTTACGCGTAACGCCCTACTTAGAAACTTGTATATAATCAGTGGTCCTACTAAGAAAGTACTTACTGGTTATAAAGTCGTGCATGTTGTCAATTGAATGCTTTCGTGTCGTAATCTTATTTATGCAAATGACCATTTGCGACAAGAGAAATTGTGTAGATATTAGCCAATATTTACCGGACTACTAGATACAGTAAATAGCACTATAGCATGTTAACATACCCACTATTCCGTATTAACAACTTGCTAATAGAAATACTACCTTATTTAGAAGGATATTATTTTAATCACACGACATATCTGACGCACTTAAAACAAAGGAATACGGTTCAAAATACAGAAGATGATCAGATTTACGGTACAAGCTATAATTCCCGTGTCTCTATTTACCATAATAATGGTGCGTAGTGGATTCGTTAAGATAGGAAAGTGATTGATAGATAGACTTGTTCTAGTTGTAGAACCTTTTCAGATGATAATGCTGTATCCGGGATTTGGGAGATGCTTTTGTTTTCATTTTAATTCGGGGCTCGCTTGCCGCTCTATCAATTGTTTTTCTCATTTGAGCGACGTTTAAATATTACATCTGGTGCATCCGTTTCCTGATGCTTGCATTTAAACAAGCGAAATGTCATTGAAAAAAGAGGTGATAAACTGTAGATTATAAATTTATACCTCAATTCTAATACATTGCGTATTTTACAACGTGTAAAATACGCGTTACAAGTAAATATTGAATTTAGCGAGCTAAATAATTACACCTCGTAAACCCCGTTTACAACCTCTCGTTATATAAATAACACTGGATCCAAGTGAACTTGTACCTTCATTTTATTAGGCTACAAACTATAAATTTGGCAATAGATTTCACAGCAGAACTTCGTCACGATTTTACTATCTCGACCACCGATCTAGAAATGTAAGGTCTACAAATAGTAATCCCTTTTGCATTTCCACATACCCTATCACTGTTAATTTATGTAGCATTGGCTACAGAATTATGTGGACGGCTTTATCTATGTGGAGATACTCGTCCGGTCGTCGTACCCACGATCGCATCTTGCTCGACCGCGCCGCAGGTGGACGCGTTGCACCTGCCCGTCTCGCCAACTTACCATAAAATGCGATTCGAACCTACCCCGAGTGAAACAACACTCCTTCTCTCTTACACTCATCACAACAAAAAGGGACAGCTGCACAATCACGACCGACATTAACTCAATATACGGCGGACGGAACGCGACCGAACGGAATATCAGTTTTTACTGGCGCAAAAACTATCGGAATTCCAAGTCTGGGTTAGCTGCCGAGCCGTAATCACCCGCCCGAGACTTACTTTTAAAACAATATCGCCTCTTTATATTTCATCGAGGCAGGTGTAATTTATGAGTTATTCTCATACTTTTTGCTTGAAGTTTGATTTTACTTCACCCCTAGCAGCGCTGATCGAGTTCGGCAGTTTTGTTTTTCTTCTGTCTACGTTGCGTCTCTCTTCTTCGCAGTGTTAGCTTAGGACTTAAGATTGAATTTCGCCATCTCTTTTTATCATTTTAGTATTTTTCTAACAGCTAATCTTAAAATCGACGGTGAAAAAATCAATTATAAACAACAATATAGAGTGCGAGATGGAAAACATGGCCGGCCTCGGGAACTCTATTGTTGTGAAGAATTAATAGGCATTCAAATGAATCGCAATATCACAACATCGAATCAATAAAGAAGCGTATCTGACTCTTTCATTCATAGAATAACGGAATGTTATTTTTAATCTGGTAATTTTGTATTACTGGGCCAGGTTGCTGTTCCGTTTGCTTGGGAAGATTTCGCCTTGCCTTGGTATTGTGAAGTCAAATGAAAATAACAGATTCTAAATACGATATATTTTTTATAGAGAAGTTTTCTTTTCTACATTTCAAGATTATATTGTGTTATCCAGAAAATATTCTTAAGATAAACCTACTTTTTAATGTCATAAATCGTTCCTTATAATATAACACCCTAGGTTTTACTTTTAGTCAATAGTCATTGCTAAGCTATTGTAAAGATCTGGGCTCTTTATAACTGAAATGATTCCAATTTAAGACGAAGATACACAATTTACTTGCTTCATCCAGGTGAAATCACCAAGCAAATGAAGTAGATACTCCACTTCGCAACACACTTTACAATACAAAGTTCATGCGTTATATAAATCGCAGCCCGAAAAAGTTAAAGGCAACGAAACAGAAAGCATTACGTACGTTAAATTGAGTGATTTCAAACGCTCCGGAGCCCGACTTTTTAAAAGCGAAGTCACGCTCGGGTTCGACGAACAATGCGTCTTAATTAAACAGTTCGTTGAAGAAAGTTACTGCTATGGTGTTTAATTATTTAATTATACACATCACAGGACACTATAATGCAGCAGTAAGGAATACATCAGCGATATGAATTAACAATGAGTTTAAAATATTATCTATAAATAGAGGAACGTTGTGAATTGTATTCAGGATTTTAGGGATAAAACGGGACCACAAATTCTAAAACCGAACTCTAATTTGGAACCGTGGGTTAATACAAGATTGATATTTCCATATAAGCCAGCAGGTACATCTTTTTACTTAATTATCAGCACAAGAAACGCGGTACACATACATGTTGTTCCCTTTGCGCATATCGTGTCACTTTGATTCATGCATTTTCACTTACCTAATAAAGACATAGGTAAGTTATACCAAGATTATATCGAGACGAAAGGGACCATCTTGACAAAATCCGTACAAATCTTAGGGTATGCAGACGACTTGGATTTGATAGGGCGAAATGTCACAGCGATGAGCGAAGCCTTTCATGCATTGGAAAGTGCGACGAGACTAGCCGGACTGCAGGTGAACAAAGACAAGACGAAGTATCTCAGAGCCTCCCGCAATGCTGCGTCTTCACATCCTCAAATAGCAATAGGAAATAACACTTTCGAAGCGGTGCACAATTTTACTTACCTTGGATCTCTCGTAACTGAAAACAATAATATAAGCGCCGAAATCAGCAAAAGGATCTATATTGCCAACAAGTGCTATTTCGGCTTGCTCAAATACTTTAGGTCAAAGCTTCTCCCCAGGAAAACGAAAATTCTTCTCTATAAAACCCTCTTAAGGCCTGTTTTAATGTATGGTTCGGAATCCTGGGTACTGAGCAAAAAGGACGAGAGCAACTTGTTGGTATTTGAAAGGAAAATCCTGAGACGCATTTTCGGTGCAGTACTGGATGGTGACACCTGGCGATCGAGATACAATCAGGAGCTTTACGAGATCTTTAAAGAGCCAAACATTGTGAACTCCATCAAGGACGGGCGTCTTCGATGGGCCGGCCACGTAGAGCGCCAGGAAGACGGAAGAGTTCCCAAACACCTCCTGAATGGCAAACCTGACGGACGAAGACCCCCTGGAAGACCTAAACTTCGATGGCTAGATGGAATACATCAAGACGTAAAATTACTGGGAATCAGAGGATGGAAAGAAAAAGCCAGAAACAGAAACGGCTGGAGAGATTTACTCGACCAGGCCAAGGCCCACATGCGGCTGTAGTGCCTTAGATGATGATGATGAAGTTATACCAAATATCTAATTAAAAAAATACAGAATTTTTATGTGAGCGAAAAACCCGCTTTAGATCGTTTGGTTAAGTGTCTGCTCAGTATCGCAAGAAACGCAAAATAAATGTCGCCAAAGGGGAAAAGGTTATTTACACGTTTACTATACTAGAAATATACAATATCTACTAGAAAAAATAATACTCGCGTGTCACGAACAATCGTCTGTGCGATAGTAGCCATTTTGCTATCAAGCGTATAGCCAATGATAAACATTCAAATTAATTTGTTGTCTTCCTGCACGAAACACTAACAAATCAGTATTAAGGTTAGAGTAAATTTAAGCCAGACACATCAGGGTGGAGCTGCATCGCATCCTAATCGCATCACAGACAATATGCGTTTACTTTGCACATATAATTTACCAAGACTTTATTTGTATTTGCATTGACAGATTGTCGTAAATTTCGAAATGACAGAATGTGTTACCTAGAACTCCTTTGTTCCATATTATTATGTGTTATGATAAGAAACAAAGAATATCTAGTTATAGATAGTTTATAGTTATCCTCCGAACAATTATGTGACTCCATTTACCTTGGATTAATAACCCTTCATATGAAGTGTAATGCAGTCCGGATCAGCCCGTTGCGATCCAACTTAATTCGCCCATACCTTTAGGAAGCGTTCTTTTATTTCACCACGGAGGCTCCAATATTTATGGGATAATTATATAAAATAATTATATTGCAGCAGGATAAATGCGAGAGTTGGTAGTTTGCGTGGTATTTACAGCGCAGTATCACGCTAACAATAGGCCGGACGGTGAACGCTGCAAAGCATCTCGCACACAATGCATTCGTTTTGCTCGCCTAACGTTCTTCCCAGTCTAGACGCAATACGTCTAACGGCTAATTGGAATAATAAAGTATAATATCAACCCTAAAACAATTTCAAGTGATCCAAACCGAATTCTGTCTATAAAATAAATAGTTTTGTTCTGATCAAAATTGAAAGCGGCTAAGTAACAGTCGTACATAACACAAATATATTTCTTAAACTTTTTCGATGAATTGTTTTCGACCCAAATAAATAGGTAAACGACACAATCGACAATTGCTTTAATGGTTCGCAGGCCAATAAAAAGCCCAATTGTATTCCAACGGGTATTTGAAACTCAAACCCAACTTTGCGTTTTGCGAGCCCAAACTTTCAACCCTAATCGTCGTGTAACTGGAACTCGTTTGCCCGGGAGAACAAATCAAATAAAAAGCTTTTACTTTGAAGGCAAATATGTGAGTTTATTAAAACAAAACATCAACCGCACTCATTTCCAATTCCAGTGGGAGCGCGGCGCCTTCTCTTAGAATTCAGTGGGCACCAGCGGCGCGCGGAGGATGTATTTAATCTGAATTATTCCAAACTGACTGACAGAATGTCTAAGCGACACCCCGAAAAAGAAACAATATGCACCTAAAGGGAAAAGTTTCCAGAGAATTCTTTGTTTCGTGAAGAATATTAAAATGGCGGATGTCTTGAGCCGTGCGGCCGTGCCGCGTCGCGAGCATCGCGAATATTAACTGCTTGACTCACTTCTGATTAAAAAAGCGATTTTGGACAGGATGAATGATGTCAACGTGATTCCAAAACGTAATGTTGTTTATTAAATATGAACGGATATTGTAATTTCGTGATGGGAAGGGCTCTAGCTCCGCGCATACCAATCAGGGCGTTTAAAAACATATAAAACGATTATTTGGACGCGATTTTATAGCTTATTGAATACATTAAGTCTGAATACGGGAAAGTAAACTGCCAGATTGCCGTTTTGAATAAATGCGGCGGTTGGAATATCGCAAGCACGTTTCGAAGTCTCAATAAATTTTGCAGGCCCACGTTTGCGTTTGCTGGAATCGTAATTATCTCGAATTAAGCCAGTCATTACTGGCGCGGCTAACGAAGTCGCTCGTCCTGCGAATGCGATACAGTCTCATAACCGGAAGGTTCAGTTTCGCCCCCGAATGCGGCCCGTCGTCCACAATCATTAACGCTGTACTGTCGTTAACAGAAGACGATTTAGTTTCTACGTCGTACGTTTAATTTCGTCCATTCCCGTAATGATATTGTACATTTCAGACTGTTTACTAATTGGATCTTTCGTGCACCACGAGCTCGTTTTCCTCAAAGTAGCTACTAGGTAATCTGTCTCTAATTAAAAATACGAATCCGACGCGCGTGGATGTCTTGCACCTTGCAATAATCCAGTTCTTGACGCTTATCTAAATATAGGAGAGCGTGTATAGAGATGATTGCTCTACAAACGAGTTTGCGGTTTGGTCGGCTTTTCAGCGGTTGCACGTTTTTGTTCACACCTGCGGTTAACTGCAGTTATGAGGTCGGACGCCATTTGTACGCTCGAAAGTGTCTGTTGATACAACCATGTATTTTGTTTACACTTCGCCTTCACGCCCCGTCTATCCTGGCTTCTAGTTTAAAGCTGTGTCACGGGACTAGAATGGATGGGAACATTATTTATTTTTCGCGCGATTTACAAAGTCGTCACATTTATCTTTCTTAGCATTAGCGCGTTAAAATCGCGTCGTGCTTCTGTCGCCATAAATCATTATCATCAAACTGTTCTCGGGCGTTGAACGTCAGCTTTCATCGGACGCTTTCAATCTGGTCTCCTTTATTTCATTACAATAAGTAATTCACTCGCCCCTATTCACTCACTTTTTGGTAAACATTCCCTGAAATTGGCAATAAATTCACGTCTAAAATATCGCCTCGGCGACGGGAACGTAACCTTTCGTAACAATAGAGTAGACTGAGACGTCGTTTTATGAAGATGTTCACTTGGATGTTTTGTTAGGCGCAACAATAGTTTTATTTAGCTGCGAGCCCACTGCCCACACGCCTCGGTTAATGGCCAGGATTGTATGAAGATGTATAAAAATGAATGGCCTACCTTATGAAGGGCTAATAATAAGTTCTCATGCGGCTGCGATCGAACTATTGTTCGGATTTTTTTTCTGTGGGCCTGTGTATCGCCGTATATAATGGGATAGGTGTCAATCGCGGTCGTGGCGAGTCGGGTCGGCAGGTGTAGGCTGCGGCTGGCCTCGACGGATAAAAA
The DNA here is from genome assembly GCA_947532085.1 of Elegia similella. NCBI lineage: Eukaryota > Metazoa > Arthropoda > Insecta > Lepidoptera > Pyralidae > Elegia > Elegia similella. Next base: position 22,875,140 of record OX383926.1, on the reverse strand, counting down.
TGCTCATAATTTCATTCTGCAGCTGCCCGTCGACTGGCCATCGATTCGAGCCGCGACTCGTCCTTTTGTAGCTCCGAATTCCATAAAAATATTACACCGCAGTCATTATTTTTAATTTGTATTCGGTTACGCTCCACGTATTTCGACGGTGTGGTAATTAGAAGCTATTTTCTAAGTTGAATAAGATCGCTGTGTAGTTATTTTAACGAAATTTAGATTTATAGTCATATGGTTGTAAAGGTAAAAAGGATAATTGAACCTAAATTAGACCCGATTAGAAACTTTTTATTGTTTTATCTTTGCGTGCCTGTGGAAACTGCTTATTTTTATGTTACTGCCTTTGAAAGTGATTGGTACTTTGTACACTTATAAAATCTTTGAATAAGGAAATAAATATGGAGTAATCACACATATTGAGCTAGCCCCACAAGTTCTCAAGTAGTGTGGGGAGGGTGTTGTTGCTTGTGTTGTAGCGTGTGAGATACTAACTTAACGATACTATATTCTATAAAATATAGTTATATAGATAACTATCCAAGACCCAGGTAAATATAATACCGTTTTCCATATTGACTTGATCAGGGATCGAACCAGGGTATGATGGGTTATAAATGTTGTTATTTGCACTTGGTATTACAATAACATTATTTTTCAAGTTATAATAAAAATACTTTGGAAACATATATCAAAAATGGAAAGTAGCTATGGTATTTAAATACTTTATCAAATATACAAATAATAAATTGAAGCGGCGGAGGCGAATGCTCCCGAAATCAATTCAACGTTTAATTAATCATCAGACACTTTAATAATTTTGTTTCAAACGGGCACTGAGGCGGCTTAGCTACCCCGCTGTGTTTAATACGAGCCGATTTTCATATTGAAATGCTTTTCGGATATTAACATTAAGAAAAATCCTACTCGGCACGCGCTTGGCGCACCCACCTCTAATCTCCTCTGAATAAAACATAAGATGTTCGATAACGCGCTATTAGGGTTAAGGAACATTTAATACAGCTTTAGTCTGCTTTATATACTGCACAATATGGCAATGCTCCGGCAGCATAATCCCAACGCGACGCGCTCCAACGTTCACTTAATTAAATCCTAATAAAAATACCGCTCGCATATTCCATGTATACTTATAATAAAGGGGTGAATGCGTAATGTTTAGATAAAAGAAAAGATATGCCCCCGTCTTATTTCACGACGGGAGTAACTGTTGAGGAAACGCTCAAGGCTACATCGCGATGGGACTACCATTGGGGATATGTAAGGAAATTACATCTCACTCGCTGCTAGTTAAACATGATTATATTGATTTTGGAGCTACCCTAATATGTTAAAGACAATATTGGATATTCGATATTGCTTATATGCGTAGAATTAATAGGAATTATCCGTTTGTACTTACGCATAATCAAACATGAAGCGCAGGTTTCATTGTACCAACAGCCTGTACGGCTTATCTGAATAATTATGCATTAGGCCTCTAAACAGGGACGTTAAATATTAATATATGAGCGGCGTCGTTCGCACAATCTCACCGTATCAATTAAACCCACCCACGTATCTCGTAAACCTCCCAAAACCCTGGTCTCTATTCCTCGATCAATTTGTTTTATCTGGAGATGGCTCTTATCGCCGAATAAAATATTTACAGCACAATAAAGGCGTCCCCCGAAATAATAAAGCTAATAACGATAACGCAAGTAAGAGACGCCAACGCATAGTTTCGAGACGAGCACAGTTTGTCTACTTTTGAGTTTATAGCTATTGATATATATTAATATATTAATTTGACATACTGATAAAAGAAAATAGTTTAATTCTCCTTTTACTGAAAGTATATCTCTTTATAACATTGAACTTATTTACAATATGTCAAAAGCGATAGTCTAGCAATTGATTTATATTTTGACTCCAGACACATATATCGTATATAACTATATTTTATAGAATATAGTATCGTTAAGTTAGTACCTTTACACTACATCTATGAAATTTTTGTTTTTATGGTCTTAGGTTCTGTCTAGTCTATTAAGAATATTAAATATTGTATGTGTATAAATAACGTTAGGTACGTATTAATGCTTCTCGGTAAGTTTATACATCTAAACTATTACCTTATAAGTAAGGCCAATCTGAAGCTACGAGGCAAAATTTGAATTCCATAGCTGTTTCCCCGTCAAAGATAGTGTAATAATAATAAACATGTATTTCGTGAGTATTTCATCTCTAGTTTACACCTCTTATTGATATTCTGTGCGCATCAGACGAGATATCAGCGAGTGGGTATAAAACTTAGGGGGTAAAGTTATGGCTAGAATAACAGCGGGTAGCACACTTAAGTGAAATTGATATTACTCGCCGCTTGATTATATATTTATAAACATTGGTTTGATGCATTTGGGATACATTTGAACTAATGATACATTTGAAACTGACGATTACAACCAAAGCTTAATTCCTTTAGATTCCTTTACATAATTTCACCGAATTCAAATAATTTGTAATCAAATTTTGTTTATTACTGTAGCATTATTGAGGTTTCTAATATTCACTTTAACTTATATTATGATGGGTTTTATACCTTCAACAAGGATATTAACAATAATTTAAATACAACGCCATTTTTCAAGGATCACTGTTTGTTATATAGACGACATGCACGTGAACGCATTAGCATAACGACACTAAGTAAGCACCTTATTTTATAATATTTAATTTATGCCTTGACTGGAACCCCACGTCTTCTTGCAGTAGGCAGTACCCATCACGACTCGCGGTGGGCGGTGCAGCCCCGTCGACAAGGGTGGACCTACAAGTTCCTACAACTATTGTTTGCCTCACATTTCCTGTTTGCAAACTTTTCATAAATTAACTACATTAATTTCATTGTCTTCTATAAAGAGCCACTCATGACTAATTTTGGCAGGAATATATTTTCCTTTATTTCCTTCACATATAAATCAATCGGATAGTGAAGGCAATATTTTCCTTTCCATAAGCAAGAGTTCGTTGTTAATAATTACCATCAATGAGTTAAGTGTATATCAATAAGAGTAATAAGAATGGTACTTTACTGCAGTGGTGGCCAAAAAAGGCATCGATGATTTACAAAAGCGAGAACGTTGGCTGATAAAACACGACAGCTATGGATTTTTATACATACTTTGCTGGCTCAAACTTGGTTTGTCAAAATAATGTTCACATTTTCAAGCATGTTTTTTAAAATTAGTTTTTTAACTTTAATTACAATAGAATAGAATAAGCGTAACTTTAACATGCTTTTATCTGTATTCAATATTTATCATTTCCAAAGCATATTTAAATTCCAGAAATACGATAACTATAAAACGCCACGAACACAATGCATTTTATGAAGCTTTGCATTCCTACACAAAGCTGACAACTGAACAAACGTTCAAGCGTGGGCTTCTCATCAATACCTTCTTGTTCTAAAACTATAACTGTCCTTCACAGCACAGATATGAATGCTTTCAGACGCCTAGTTATCATTCATTTGTTCGTACTCGAACGTCTTACCTTTTCTTTTCCAAAATGTTTGCCACTTATAGAAACGTAATACCATTTTCAAATAATACTTGTTGTTGGTGCTTTTCCAAATAGGTTACTTCTGTTTGGATGTTAGTGCGTAGCTCATATACCAGAATTCCAAGCTAGGTAACGGCATCTAACGGGGTTCACAAATGCCATCTGTTATGAGTTATCATAGTTGTTGTTAATTTAAAAGTTATGTACTTGTTAATAATTCAACATACTTCCAGAGGCACACCTTCGGAGTATGTTGAAAAAAGTATGAAAGAACTCGAGATAAATTTTGGGTACTTTGCATGACCTTTTAAGATATATTTTCCTTTAATCTACTTAATACACACTGACAACTCTCCTAGGGCGTTCTTTGCAGAAAATGCAAAGTTCTCTCATTCACAGAAATATTTTAAAGTTTATACTTACTACTTACGGATACGGAACGCCTTGCTGCTCATATATGTGAAAGCAATAAAAGTTTACTAATTGTAATAGTCTATATCCGCACATAAAAAACCTTAAATCAATTCTGATTGTTAAAAGGAATTTTGATATTATTTATTAGAACCATTCGTAATTTAGAACCTTATATTTAGTTAACAACTTCAGAGCCATCCATTAGGGAAATTGTAATATTAAGTTATATAAAATCGTTTGTAACAAAACAAAATTGAAATTATGTAAGACTACGAGGAAATATCTACATCGCATTACATCTCTACGTGAAAAGAGATATCTAAAAGCTTTCCGGTGCTTTCAAAGCTTTTGCTAAAGTCAAGGCTTTTCGCACGTAACTGGGCTATTAATGTTTTAACGAAAATAAAGCTTTGATGTATTTTATGTTAAGAAACGAGGATTTTTTAACTTTTACAGCTTTTTCTCATTAATGTGTTGAAGTTTTATAGCCATGATGGGTAATAAGACTAAAATTATATGGATATGGGATTACGTCTTTATTATTACGGGGTAAATAGATACACCGGTCGCTACGGCCACGTCCAAGTATTGCAAGATTTGTAAATATTTTTTTCTTTCTCCGACAATAGTGAGTGCGACTATGGTGCTATCCAATCTATGGGTTTCCTCTTGGTGTGCCCAGAAAGTCCAACTTCTTACTCTCAGCAAGATCTGAATGAGGAAAACGAACGGGTAATCACGGTAGCAAAACACTGGTCAAAACATATTTAATGTGAATGCAAAGCCATTTTACGACTCTATAGAAGAAGAATATCCAATTACTTTGATATAACTATGCTTATTTCCTTAATCGACTTTTACAATTTGCATGGGAATTACATGTTTAAGAATAAATGATTTTATACATTCTACTTTTTTGCCACAATAACCCGAAATACACATAACATATTTTGTTAAAAACATGCTTTGATTGTATTGAAATTTAAATAAACCAAGTATTTGCAACATTGAAAATTTATTTGAGATGGATATCCGGCATCAGCGTAACGACAAACTAGTCTCAACATAACGAAAATATAAATGCATCAATAAAACCGATCACACCGGATCTAATGCTAAAGAGGGAGTTATCGTGTGTATGTCTTTGGAAATTGTATGTAAATAGGGGACACCTGCCGCATATATTTGCGTTAGTCCACAAGGCGTGTTTGAGAATGTTCAATGGAGTGCACTTGACTATGTAAACCTATTAATATGACCAGCGACTATAATGCATAGGTGTTATGTAAATTATGCAACTCGACGAGTTAAGACTAGTTTCCGAAACTCAGTTACCACGCCTCTGGTGGCTTTAAATTTTGTTTGTATAATTAATGTTTGTTTTTAATTGACAACTCAAATGGTTGTTTATTCATAGCATTTTGTTTTAATTATAATTTAAATGTTTTATTATTTTGATGATATGCTCATTGCTTAGACTTGGTGTTTTTTCGTAGAAGACGTCTTGCTTGTAATACGACAATAAGAAAATGATTTAAAATTATGTTTGTTATTAACAAAGCTAACTTAATGAACAAGTTTTTGCAGAATTACATTTTTGTGACAAGCTTTTATTATAAACGAATCCACGCTTTAGAGTACTTTCCAAGACAAATCAAATGAGCCTAAACAAGATTGGTGTACTATGTTTAAAATAAAAGTTCCTATGATCACCTTCCAAGTCCATCATCAGACCAGCGCAATGATTCCATATAATTAGTTCCAAACGGAGCATTTGGTGCTACTCAGTATTAAGAACGAAAATGTCCCCAATATTTTATTATCTTATTAGCATTTAAAAACTAATTACTGTAGAGAAGCCAAAGATTTGGTTCAAATAAAAACCTGAGCTAGGAGACATTAAGATAACTCCGCTATAAAACTAACACAAATTGATACTTAGGCGAACATAAAATAAACGTGGGTACGAGTTTTAATTAAATTGTCTTTTCTCTGATTTAGAAAGTTTGGATAAATGAGATTTAAATGAATAATAACTATATATACATACATAGAGGTATACAGGTATTTAGATCAATCTATGGTAATATACATATTTATAACCATAAATATCATAATTCATTACCAAAGTTTCTTCCGCGAATCTTACAATAGTTCTTCTTTGTATGTTTTAGATTTTCTTGCTTCATATAGGTATCTAAATTAGCTTTATAACAACAGTTATATAAACTTAATGTGTGGTAATTTGATACATAAAATATTTCAGCATATAGCCTGCAGTATAACATAACCTCAAAATGCTTTCATAACAAAGTGACATTACATAGATATGGCAGGTATAATCGGTCGTTAGCTAAATCGACTTGTCTTCACTTAGCGCACTGGACTAAAATATATTCCACTGACTTTAACATTGCCACAAGTACGAAGGCTGCATTAGAATATTATTATATATCTACTATAAGCAATTAACATAACAGCGAAATTCGAAAGATGGCAGATAAAAACAATGGCGTATCGATTCATATTTTGTCTTAAAGAAAAACAAGAACTTTGACCATTCACAATGGTTGAAATTAATCACATACATGTACACATAACAAACGAGATACAAGACGTCTTCGTGTAAAACATCCACATATAAAAACACTCATTACTCGAAAGTAGCCCACAATCTTGTTAAGCCCGGTTTGAACAGACGTAATGATATTGACAAGACTTTATCAAGATCTTCCATCTACGAGCGCGATTATACCTCTAGTAGGTATAGATTCTAAGTTAGAATGACGTGCCCCTTACATTATACTTACATAAAAAAATATACATATGGATTACATGTAAGTTGGAATTCGTTGTTCGCCAAATTATAATAGCCACGAATATAATAAATCTAAATATAATGGACGCGAGGTGAATAATATGAGCTTTAACCAGTCCCGTATTGCTACAAGTTGAAGAAGTATTTAATTTTACTATATCATCCGCGTCTATAGACATGAAGTGGCACGTTGTCTAAATATCGGCAAATATATATTAATAATAATTTCACAGTTTAAAGTAAATTTACACATAGATACTTTATAATATTTACTAAATAACAAATGGTGTAGAAATATCAATAACAGTAGAGGAGCACGTAATTGCAGTTTATTACGGCTCAATACAAGAAAAAAGTTTTACTTATCGTTGCTGTCAATGTTACTAATCTTCCATCTCTCGGAATGTCCGTGTGGTGACGTTTCGTAATCGTCACCGACGAATTATTAGCCGTTAATGTACGTCGTAACGTTTTAGTGGTTTACAACTCAGCCACTTAGAAGCCAAGCTCGAATTACCTCAGATTCGTCCTAACATTGGCTTTTATTGTTTGGGACTTTATTATTCAGTTACTCTTTCCTATTATTTATGATGGTATTGTGAAGAGATATACTTGATTATATAATAAAAATTCTGAATGTCCTGATTTACAATCGTGCATTAGACATTTAGATATCCCACTAAATGTATGTAATTGGGTATGGTTTGTAATTTATTTTTATTTTTTTAATGTTTAACAAAATTTGTGGCCTATCATAAGATCTTTCTGAATATTTTATATTTCTAAATTGGACTTACCTATTGATATTAATATTTATTGAAGCACTTTTCAAAATCTGAACGTCATGAAAATCGCAATTCCTAATGCCTTAAACATCCGTAAGGAAAAATTCACAATCTCTAATTCTGTCTTGACTTGAGAGAAATAAATAAAAAACAAAATAAATAGACAAATAGATTTTGATCTACATATTCCATCCTAACCTAATTTATATTTTGCAACATCATTTACATTTCGCACTCCATCTTCATCGCTCAGAACATATTTACTGTTAAAAGTTTGTTTTGTTCATCGTATATCATAATTTACTCAACATAATTTACAGCTTCGAAGCAAACCGATGTATTTAATGAATTAAGTATGCAGAACCATCATTAATATCAATTTTAAAGAGCAAAATGTGCGCGATACCTCATTTATATTCCACGTAACATAATCTTAATTTACAGAAAAAAATAAATTGCCGGCTCACTGTATAATTCAAAATAGCTTCGATATCAATCTTAACCATTAATTCTCTCATTAGTATCTAGTTCGTGTAAAAAAATAAATATAGAAAAACCTGACCAATCGTGAGTCAATCTTGTGCACACAGGGTTCCTGCCTTAGCCAACAAATGCGGCTGGTAGAATGTAGTTACAGTTTCTCTAGCTATAAGCTTGGAGTGCGTTACCATCACGCCAATTTTGTTATCTCTGTATTTGACAATCTGTCAGTCCCTTTAGCTATGGTGAAGAAATTACAGCCCAATAGCCCAATGACATACATGTAGAAGAAAACATACACATTTTTCGTAGCGAATTTTCAACTCCTTTTTTTTATCTTAATTTTTTTTGAAGAGGATTTTGTCTTTTAAGCCTATGCCACCCTCATAGGTGTGACAAAACTTAACCCCGTATTTGCTACTTGTTTTATACCACTGTACACTTTCTGTTAAGTATCTGCCTATTCTAAATGTGACAGTGCGGTTAATGCATTTTGACAGGAAATGCGTTAGTTGCGACTATCGTTATCAGTAGTTTAGAAATAATAAAGGGTAGTGTGTCTGCCCTATTTATGTTTTCTAAAGTGAATTCTTTAGTACGGAACCCTAAAATTGGTCGATGCGATCTGTTGAGCTGCTATATATCGATGTTTCAACCAAGCCTCATAATTTGTAACTCATATCATTGGACCGACAAAATGACTGAGATTACCGTTACCAGATTCAGATGATGACCAGATAGAAATCTATTAATAACATTCGGCCAACGCCGACGGACAGATCTATAAATGATGAGTTTCATTTCAGATAAGATCATATACGATATCTTGGATGATTGATGGAGCTTGCTTAATATTACTTAGAGATTCTATTACCAACTGACTGGACTATTGTTTTCGTCCCATTATAGTCACATTAGCATACTATGTTACATATCTGAGAGGTACAGGAACTTGGAGTGTATAATTTGCATTTGATGTTACATATTTAATTTAGTAGATTGTGATGTTTTTGCTGCTTTTGATGATTCGCCTCGAGGCGATTGATTTTAGGTCGAATTTAAAATTTTTGCATTATTAATTTTTTTTATGATAAATAACTATATCGTACAAATCACACAGATCTAGCCCCAAACCAACGTAAGTTCGAGACTTACTCGATACTATTTCATGGGATACTAACTCGATACTATATTTTATAACAAACTAGCTTTCGCCCGCGGCTCCGCTCGCGTCTATGTTGATCCCTCGGGAACAGTACTTTATCCCGGGATAAAATATACCCTGTCCTTCTCCGTACTCTAGACAATGGGTAGGCAAAATTTCATGATGATCGGTTCAGTACTTACGGCGAAAAAGCGTACCAAACTAACTAAGTTTCGCATTTAAAATATTAGCATTGATACATATTCAATCTTAGGTCAATGTGAAAAAGATAATTTTCCATCTTGACCTGCTACGGATTCGAACCCATCATGAACGATCGGACTTCGTGACCACTAGGCCCCAGAGGCCGATATGGAATCCATTATTTAGATGCAAAAAAAAAAGAAACAGTTGGGATGTGATGTATCAAAATTTTCGACACCTCCGATTCCAATTATATATTCAAAATAATTAACTGAGGAGGGATTATTCGATTACTGTGTGTGAGTGTAGGTATACTAGTTACTGATTATCAAACTGCCTCAAGGTATCTGACACGATAGTAGCGGGGACCAACAATCTAAAATCGTTAAGATTTTAGACTATTATTAATCTTCGTTTTTGTAATTCAAACTAGCTTCATCATCATATCAGTAGTAAGAAGTCCACTGCAGGCCTCCCCGAAGAATTTTCAATACGGTTGAAAGTGGTTTGCGTCCAACATCTTAGGAGACTTTAGTCTGCTCATCTGACTATCTGGTTAGTGGGTGGCCGGGCTTGCCAGTACACGGTCACCATTCGAGAACCCTCTACGCGCTTTGTGCCCAGCCTACTGCCATTTCAAAGAGCGAATCAGCAAATTATGTTTTAAATTCAGTTATTTTATCGCTAGAAGAGTTTAATGAGTCTCGTACAGTGTAAATGTTTACACACATCCACGCGGTGTTGGCTTGGGGCCACGTGTACGAAATCAATGAACAATAGTCATTCTAATCAAAACAGATACTTTTTAACTGCACAGTCATTGCATCACGACCCGCTGTTATTGTAAAATGTACAGTCAAAGTTAAAAGTACTTGATCAATATCAGAGTCTAAAATGGTTTAACTGTCGTTATATTAGAAGATTTTAACGAAAAAAGCGAATTAGTTATAATGTCATAAATAAGTTTAGCTTTATGCGATAGGAAAATTGACCTTAACAATGAACTAACGAAATTTTTTTTTATTAACCGTTTTCGTCCCACTGCTGGGCAAATGTACTCTCTCATCTATTTTCAACGAACTTATTCTTTGAAAATGGCAAATTTCCTTAATATGAGTGAGACCAGCAGACAACATAATCCTATTCTACTAATATTAGAATAAATATTGTAAGAATAAAATTTGTATGTTTATATGACATATATTCTAAAATAATTTCCCCTCTTTTTGAGTCTAATTGAAATTATGTAACAGTTTCCTTATTAAATTTGGTACATTGAGCAGTTGAAACTTTGATTCTTGCTGACTTTTGCCGTCGATTGTAAAGAATAATCAGATTCAATCAATTTTTTCACTTTGTACATCCAAGAAAAAAATATGCTTGCTACTCGTATTATATCTACTTAACTAAATTATAAAGCTTCCGGTGAGTGCAAATTATCAACTCATGACTCATGACTGTAAGTAGCCTGCATATTTTTATTTATTTTTATAATACTAGGTTTCAAGCCCCTCTCGAATAAATTAGATGATAATAATGTCGGTTGCATCAGTATCATCTGTCGAACAAACAAAAAACAAAGTAGCATCTCTACATTCTTAGCAAAGAGAAAAAAACAAAACACTGATAGAGACTACGCTTCGGCTTTGTAGAGTTACTTGCTTTCTTAACAAAGTAGTTTTAGAACTGCATATTTTGTTAGCGATTGTCTTTATTATTATTTTTTGAACTTTCGCGCCTTAAACTCAATTATTATGTATATAAACGGGACTTAGATCGAACCTTTTTATTATTTGTTTCCGTCGACGTTTCAATAGAGTTTATTCATCGTGGTGGCAACGAGACGTGGTCTCGTTCGTACTAAACCCCGTTTATATATATATATATATATATATATATGATAGTCTTTGACAACATTTAAAAAAGTAAAAGTAAAAAACTTTTTAAGCACAAGCTTTTATGTACATCACTTTATCTTTTGAGTTATTTTCAGCGAGCCCTTTAATTTGATATCCTTATTGTCTGAGTGCTAGTCCACCATCTTGGGTGTTCTGCCATGTTGGATTTGGAAAGACGTAATAGCTAGCCATGCATTGTCATCGAAACTAAACGAGAATAAAAAAAAAACAGCTTAATTGGTGGAAGATATCTGCTTCAAAATTGAGTTGCAAGATTTCACCCGAACAAACATACTTAAATGTACGCATGTAACTATATTGCAAGTTAAATAAAGCTTGTAATATTGTCATCAACTAAGGAATGAAGATAACTTTTATCTTAGAAAAGAAAGAATCAATATCGAAGCAAGTTATTGTTATTATTATTAAGTTTAGTTATCTGCAATTTATTTAAACACTTATGTGAGTGTCTGTGTTTCTCGAAAATAAGAAATAATTACCTATCATTTCTTTTTGTTAAAGGTGGTATCTCCATAGAAACAAAGTTGGAAATAAGTAAAGCACAAAAAGCCTTAATAACTACAATTTGGTTAATAGTTTTTAATTAATTAGAGGTTCCAAAGCCGAGTCTCTAATGATCCAAATGACTTAAATGGCTTACATGCGTCTGTAAGTTTGAGAAGCCAGAGTTTCTAAAAGTATTATACTATTTTTTTCGGTAGAAATACTAACATGTCAAATCAAATCAAATCGTTTATTTAATAAAGGTAATTTGAACACGTCATATTTAATTATACAATTGGCTACTTTAAATTGACATATAGCTAAGTTTACTGCCGCTTCGAAAACGGAGTGCAGAAAAAGCGATAACAAACACTAAAGTGCGTTTTTTCCAATCGACGTCACGGTCAACTCACAATTTTAGTTTATCTTAAAAACTAGGTACATATGTGGACTGTTCATCACGTATGCTTTGAACAAAACCATCTATTGTTTAGCATTTTCAAATGCATATGCATTTAAAATAAAAAGCTTTAAGAAAAAGTCTTTACCAATACATCATTTATATGCCTTTTCCTGGGGTGATTACAATATCTATTTTATATTACGTACCAATATTTATTTTGACATATAATATAATAGTTTTACGTTAACATCGCAAAATTTTAGGTCACCATAACGCAATGACATCAATTTCTTAGCACCCTCTCAACCGGCGACCTCCACTTTGAGAAACTTAGCCCCTAACCCATTAATTGATACGAATAAACTTTTTCCAAAAACAAGAACGTCTTTGGACCACACTAGACGCGACTTGTTAGTGTAATGATATGCACATTTATTTGAAGGCTTTTGTGGAACGTGTTCGTGATGCCTTATAAGGATGTATTATGTGTGGGCTTTTTTTTATGTGTCTTTTGGCGATGAGCGCTTTTGGGGATGGTTGTATTTTTTGTTGCTGGCCGTGATAACTAAACTCGTGTATTTCTATATTAGTTGAATTAAGGATAAATAAAATAAGTCAGATGTGACATACTCCAATACTCGTTTTTCTATCATTCATGCCTGTGAGTACTTTCTTAATACAGTAATCGGCACGGAACTAGACTCTGCGCAGAAACGAAAAATAGGTGTTGTTGGTAGTGCGGTTCGCGGGGGGAAGCGGGAATGAATGAAAAGTAACGTAGTGTGCACCCGCATACCGAGTACAATGTTAATACGTATGTCACTAGTACATGCGCAGATTGGGTCTAGTTCAGTGCCGGTACCTATACCTATATTCTCTTTCCAAATCCAACAAATTCTTATCCATCTACAGCTTAAAAATGCTTGCAATTGGCAGCAGCGTCTGAAGCACAAGAAGCCAAAAAGCACCTGCCAAGAGTGGTAAGTATAGCCATATCCTTCCATGGAATGTTAGAATCCTTTGGAGAGGCCTAAGTTCGGCAGTGGTCTTCTTACGGCTGAAATGATGAATGAAGGATAAACAATAAGCCGTTACTTATTGTATCTACACACACATACATACACATATACTAACTACGTTTAGTTAGTATATGTGTATGTATATATATGTATATGCATATATGTATTATATATATGTAAATGACCGATAACCTAGCGATAAGAAGAGCGGAGTCTCCTGGCACTTATTTTGCTTAAAAGAAGGCTCCAGCAACTTTTAAACTTGTTAAAATGTTGCTACCCATTTTTTTATAGTTACTAATTACGGTATAAGTTTGAACTGTTCACTAGGTTTCACAAGTTCTCTGTAATACTAGTTATAATTTATGTTTTATTGAAACTAACAATCAATTTATTTTTTCAGGTACGTCATCAAACGCTGTACTATGCGTACGACTTTTTCTGGTAAGTATTTATCAATTTTTAAACATAGGTAGGTAATATCAACGAAATAGCTCATATTTACGTTATGTTGCTATTGCACTATATACCTATCTGTTCGTTAGATGTTCTTCGCAGTCAATTTCCATATTGTTTTTAATGTAAACTACAGCTTAACTCCATCATTATTCAGAACATTACAGAACAGGGTAAACTTCTGTCTGTAAGTTGAACCACGATAATTTCTACACGAAGCCATGCGTGTGTTCCTGGATGGTGGGGAGTGGGGCGTAGACGCGTATCCGTTCTCTAATCTGCATACTAAATACTCCAGACTTTACACGCTTGCTAAATAACTCAATCTATTCCGAACTCTACTCCGAAACAATAAGGATTAAGTACTTATGACTACTCCGGGTTTCTTGTTATACGCCCTTGTCTCATGTTCTGATCTTCAGAAACAAAGACCGAAGGCTCATATGCATAAACAATGGATGGTTTATTCAGACATTTAGTTTCAATAAAAAGTACGGCGCGGGTAGGGTTAAAAATTGTTTAAAGGTTCCGCAGTAGACTATTGTTATTATCTCATAGTAACACTATATGAATATGTTTGTATGGTGTGCCTAAATAAATCAAATCTTTTTCTAAGTACTTATAAAATATCATGTTTTGATCTAATAATTAACACGTAGTCGTCCGCGATTCCGCTAACGTTAATGTCGATTCTACGGAAACAGTTCCTTTTTCCTGGATGAAAGCTAGCCTATGTGCTAAAACAGGTATTAAAATAACCTGTCTGTGCAAAATTCGTCAAAATCTATTCAGCCATTTAGGCGTGAATGAGTAACAAACATATGTACATACTCACAAACTTTAGCGTGTATAAATATCACGTTATTGTCTTTAATTAATATTCATTTATTCAATCAATTTATAAATAGTATTCTTTTCCCTTATTTTAGACTTGTTTGGATGATAGCTATAATGTTTAAAATGCAAGGAAAAATAAGTCAGTTACAAACAGTTCTGTATTCATAGCTTTTTCTTTCATAGAAAAATATATAGACATTTTTCGACTCTGCATGACTTTGTTGCAACCATAATAAAAACGAAAGACGTCTGCGTCTTTAAGCCTGACTTTTGATCCAACAATAATGACTATTTATCGTTATTATATTACAACATTTCAATTACAAAAGCCATACTCGCACTAAAGTCTAAAAGGACGTGTCAGTTTAACTTTATTTATAATGCTCCGTAACACAATGTTTGCAAATAAAGTTATACTTTATAGCGTTCCTGGAACGCCAATAAAAACGGACAATAATTTCTCGTTATGACGTGTGATGGATGGTCCGCCAGGTAGACGGCTGTTTTCGCCCTAAAAAATAATCCAAACATAAACACTTCTATTATTCTCGATACAATAGCCTGCCGAACGAATCCCAATCAGTTACGGTAGTTTAACATAGTTAATCGTTATTTTTATTCTCTGTACCCGTCGTTATTAACAATTTCATCTCATTAATAAGCAGTGAACCGAAAGAGAATACATTTTATAGCTGCTGTATTAAAGCTTCGCCACACAGGAGTGATATTAACGATCTCTATATCGTTCTTACTATACCCATTTGAGGACTATTTTGTTTCTTAGAATTTACTTATTACATCCTATTGTAACGAAAATTATGTTAACATAATTTTGTATATTAGTTAATATAGGTACCTCTATTTATTCTTTGTATTTAAAATTAAACCTTATTATTAATATTCGAGTATAAGGACGTATATGACAATTATTATCATATAGCTACGTCCTTATCGTTCAATATTTCAAACATAAATGAATGTGGATATTATAGCTCCTTATGGTACGCATTATAGCAATGTAACATATTGATATAATGCTGCAGGCAGTGTGATGTAACCTTTACGGGCGGCAATGAACGCGTTAATATCGCTCGATGCTTTTATGAGCTTTTGATATAACAACTACTTACGTAAATTATTTCGAATGGTCTTTCTGATAATAGTAACACAGAATTCATTGATAATAAAAAACCATAACATAAGATGTAATACCTAATTTATTTCACCTTTTTTGCGGAGGACCAATGGGTCTGAGCATTATTAACGCTTTATTATGTGAAGCAACCCTGGGCACGGTCCCCATTGGGATGGGTGATCGCAAGTAGCATAGAAATATTTAGGTGTGCTTCGGAAGGCATGTTAAGCTGTTGGTCCCCGTTGGTCACATACCTTTAGGCAAAATTCTAACACCAGTATTGGCCACTTACTCACACGAAAAACAAACAAACCTTTTTATCAAAGTCCTTTTATATAATCACAAGTAATAACAGACATTTCAAACGGCCGATGGAACTGACAAATAACTAAAAGCTAAATTAATTTTCTCAATTTACAATCTCTTGTTCTATTGTCAGAACTAAACCTCTAACCGGGAGCAAATATTTGCCGAAAATTACACAGTCCCATAGCCATGAATCGGAAACCACTCAAGCCATTATATTTTACTGACAATAGATAATGGTAATTCATTTGGACGTCTTTTACCGACGTAGAAAAATTAAGTAATTCATTCGAGCTGAAAGGGTACTGCGTCTGGCGGCGAAAAAAAAATGGTATAGAGATATCAGTTGAAATGGCTCGGTTCGGTGCTTCCCCATAGCCGGCCGTGCTTCGTTCACTCGCTTAGATAAACATTAATAACTCCCCTGCTAGTCCGTATGTAAGTGGTTAGCAAGTTAAATTGTTTCCGGAAAACGAGTTATATCGCAGTTGAAGCTTAAACGATGTGAAAGAATGTTAATTCATTATGTTTGGGTGAGATATATATCATTCTGTTTGTTTAAGAGGCTTACATGAGCAACTATTTCTTTTAGTAAATTAGATCAAATATAAAAAACCGGCCAAGTGCGAGTCGGAACCATTATCCATAATAAGACAATATTTTTTTTTTACTTATGATGTACCTAAACATGTATTTTAATCGCATTTTTTCTTTATCTATGCTATAAGGCGTTGCTTCGTACCAAATTTCAAGATTCTGAGTTCATGGAAAATACCCTGTTAAACTACACTAATAAAATATGTTTATAGTATTTTAATACTGCTTTTCGTTATTTTGCTACAATTTTTTTAATTTACCAAATGCGCAATAGTTAAAAGTTATACCAAAAATACTAAAAGCGAAGTCAAGTTTTAAATTAATTTTATTTGATCTGATTTATGAGAAAAAGAAATAAAATGATGAGCACCGCTAGTGGCCTTATGTAAGCCTCTTAATATGTTTAAGTAATAAGTTTATGCTAATACAACCATATTCATGCATAGCGCAGACTCCCAATTTTTATATTCCATCAAAATTCAATTCGTGTTTAGGAACGGTGGAACGGTCAGGCCCGAATGTATATGTTTGTTGATTTGTTGGAAGGGCTCTTTTGCGCATACTTATTGCTGGCTATTTCGTTTTATACCACTTACTATTCATATACATACGTACGTTATGTTTGGGTAGTGATTGTTGACTAAACTAGATAACTATTTGCTGTTCGATTTTGTAATCTTCTCGTGGGCCCAAGTAGATGATCGCCTCACAAGTGTTGAGCAAGCACTCTGAGTGCATAAGTATCTACTTATCCGTCGCTAATGAAGATATGCGAGTGCGCTCGACCGTTTAAACAACCCAGCCCCGAGGCTCTGTTTCTGTTTACTCCCGCGAGATTAGTAATTTAAAAGTCAATGCGGACACTCGGAAGGGTCAATCGCACAGAGCCCAGTATTGAAAACAGATACCCTTTTCTGTATTCCGGTGGTAGCCCATGAAAGTTATAAGGGCTGAGTTGTTGAACTATGTAATTGACTTGGTTCTGCGGTCGCAGGCTTTGTTCTCCGGAGGGCAGATAATCGAAAACGCCTCTGGTTAGCCCGAATGATGGGAGAGAAACAATGCGAAGTTGATATGTGGATTCGGCAGACGGTCCCTTGTTTGATTTGCAAAGAGCTATTTGCTCGAAGACTGCGGCTAGGGCAGGAAATTGGACCTCGCCGCAGGTCTCGACTCGCTAACACTTGTCCAATTATCTCCCGTTCAGTGGCTTAATACGTTAAAATGGCTGGCAATAATAAAGCGGAGGCGCGAATCAGTAAATGTGACAGAACAATTTCCGTGTGACACGAATAGTTGTCACAAAAACTAACGAAAATAAAAGGCAGAGAGACGTGACTGTTTTAAAATAGACAAAAGCATTTAGCTGCAACACTGCTGGGCTATTTAAGTCCGGCTCCGTGCGCCATCAATTTTATTTTCTCGCACAAAACATGTCGGCTGTCGCTACGCGTTATGCCAGGAGCGCCACACGCAACATTCGGATAGCGTTTTATTTTGGGCAAACGTGGACGTTTCCAATGATTGACTTATCCGGGAGTAATTTGAGAGCCCTCGCACCGCCTCCCAGTAACTCTATACTACTCACTCTCACGGGACAAACATTACTCAGACCGTGACAGGTATCTTAAGTTCTTTAATGTGATACACATACCGCTTTCATAACTCAGAATAGATGAATGTAGTTGTCAGCTCTTTAAGTGTGTTAGCTTGTTCAAACACCATCGTTTAATTTAGGCAGATACTTAATTTATATGTGGCGTCTGAGTGCTAATGTTAACGTCGTAATGTAAGGTAAATATATAAATATTATTGTCAAAAACTAGAATAAAAGCTTTCGAGTTTTGAGTTTGGAGTTGGCATCAGGCAGGCGGACGGTCGTAAAAACTAAGCCAAATCATATTTCAGCGTGAATGCACCGGGCCCCGGGCTTTGACGCGTCACTGATAAGCATGCAATTGGGAAAATGCTCAGATGAGAGACATCCCGAAAAGTTTTGACTAGATATTTGAATCTGAATAATCTGAATTTGAATCTATATAACGCAAAACAGAATCAATAGAAAAAATAATCTTTTCATAAGTACATAAAAACACTGTTTCATTAACGTTTTGTAAGAGAACTTCATTAATTTTTCAGACCTAGTAAATATTAGACGTGGCGCCGAGAAAACAGACTACATTGTAATAGAGTTAAAATCGATGCCTAAAGCATATATTAGGAGCAATATCCCCTTGTTCGCAGCAAAGCAAGTAAACAGAATGTCTCTCAAACAAGAGCGAGTAGGTACATAAGCTGGTCCGTGTCGTGTCGTCCACTGCCTCAGCACTAATCTATCTTAGTTTTAAACCACCCGCTCTAGACACTCGCCTTTGTTTTACTTGGAAACGGAATATTGACGGTCCCAAGCGATTTAAATGTTTTCTGTTTTAAGAGAAAGACAATACCGACGTGCCCGTGTGTTCTTTACCAATGGAGTAGTAAGTAACTTGATACTCGATTCCGGGAGCGTGTAGCAATATGGACTCGTACTGCATTCGTATGAGCTATTTCCGAGAATATGGAATGATACTACGTATATAATGGAGCTTATCGTGAAATGGAAATAAAAAAAGGATTTCGAACCGTCTGCGGGCTTAGCGCATCACCATAATTCAATCCTGGATGCCCGTTTCTTGCTACCAAAAGAGCATCGAATTTATTACAAAGCGCCTGCTTGGGAACCCCTACCTATTATTTATGGCACTCGGTTGGTCTGTCACAAAAAACGGACGGGTGCCACGAATATCTCAGCGGGCGACTTCGAAACATAAGCTGCAATAACACGCACTTCCTCCACCGTGAAAGCACAATACTCGCACATTTAAAAATCCAAATCAATTTTAAACTTTAAACCTTAGACATAAAATTCAAATTTGTAGTTGTGTGGTTCGAAACGTGATGTTGGTACTCAAATAAATGATAATCCGGATTTATTGAAAGTAGCAGAGACATGTTTCAATGCGAGCCATGTGGTGGCAAATGTGGGAACCCCGCCAAGACTTTGTCCTACTAATGATTTCGTTACTACATTGTTGTTTGAAAACATTGTTACAGAAATAACGTCTACTATTTGATATTTCTATCAGTCTCAACATCACAACGATATGATAAAAAGAAGACTATATACATAACATTTACGTTTAAAAAAATACGCAAAACATATCAGAAAAAAATATAATGCAGCTTTCGTAACCTTACCTCCTTTTTACATAAAGGCTTTTAAATTATTGCAAATGACTGCTTTGTATAGGTACTTGTATTAAAAAAGCCCTAAATACTCTTTAGTACGTTTACTGTTTGGATGCTTTTGAATCTTTTCACAAATCCACGTGTAGTATTTCTTTATCCTCTTACTTTTTTATTCGTTAATACATCGGGAATACTCTTTTAATTGAACCGGATACGGATAAAAAACATTGGCTCGTTCAAAATGCAATATCGCTCAAGATGTCATTCAAGCGTCTTTGGAATTAACCGAAGATCCCTTCCTGCAGTCCGATATAAGTCCTCTTTTGTCATTCAAGAACACTCGAAACGGAGCCATTTTGGAGCAGTCTAATTAAACAAGATACTTCTAAAATCCATAAACCTACGTTATTTATTGTAAAGACAGTCTCAGCAAACTGAAGAGGTCGTTCCGCAACGATCACAATTTAATCTCCGAAATGAGACAAATATCACGAACCGGGTCAAACTGCTCTCTTCTCACGTTTGTTGACGACTTACAGTGTGATAATATTTATTAAACGGTTCACTCAAAACGACCGACGACTATAAATAAGCCCTTAAGACCATTACGCGTCACGCAAGATTTACTATGTATGGTAACGATTTTTTTTTGGTTGCCAACGAGTCATTGCCGCATTATAATGCTTAGAATTTTGGTCGCGATGTTATCGTGTTATTTTACCAGTAATTAGTATTTATTACTAACAGGTTTGTGGAGGCTTAACGAAGCCGGAGCAAACTTTGGTGTGAAAGCGGCTCCAAGGTGAATTATGCGGTTGCGCGACGGATGAGTTAAGCAATTAAAGCTGTTTTTATGTGAATAACACCGACTTTTAAGATGTGGCACGCGATAATCACACAATTTATGGTTTTATAATAGCGCTAAGGAAAATTTGTATATTAAAATGGTACACGGACAGTGTCGGCGTCACTACATAACTCAGTTTTATGTGCCCGACTTCATTTCCATATGAACGACTTGTTCTCGTTGTGTCGACAGAAATCGATTTTATTATGCTAAATTTTGAGTTCGTTCCTCGCGTTTGGGGGCACACCCAGGAAATTAGCGAGATTGTTGACGTGAATATTTCGCGTTACTGAAATTCCATCGCTGAGGTCCTCGGCCCACACAAATCGGTAGCGTGTTAAGTAGGCGAGCAAAAAAATCTGTTGCTACCGTTTTCATGAGCCTGCCATCTGCCGGGAACGAGATCCTTTCGTAAATTAATGTGATAGTTAACGCTTAAATAAACTGCGGAGCTCACCCGCCCCGCACCCCGCGCACCCGCCCCTTCACTTCGAATAAATCATATGATAATTGAATCATATGCTGCATGTCAAAAGTAATTAACAGACGCTGCGATACACATCTCGGGCCACATGTGCTTTTTTAATAACGTCCCTACTCAGTTTCCTCTCGCACACGCGACTCACGCCTCAGATAACATCAACATAGAATTTCTTTAATACTCATACATGAAAATTATTACTGTCCGACGACTTTATATTAAGGTCATTGTGAGAGTAAATTGATCCGTGGGTCTTTCTGATGGGCGCGGGCGCAGTCATTATACTGCCACGACATTTTTCTTCCGATATGATGCCGTAATGATGACTTTGGATGTTTCGTATAGCTGGAGATTAGCGTAACACCGACAGTTATTAAAATTTATGATTAAAAATTACACAGTTGCTCGCTATACGTGACAAAGGATCGTAAATCCCGACCTCTTCATTTAAATACTTACATTCGGCAGTTTGTTGTTCTATAAATCTTGAAAGCCAATTTATCCGTTGGATACTTAAATTCGTTCCATTAACAACGTATCCCGTATTAAATTCGGCCGGCGGCAAAGACTGACAATGATTGGGCTAGCGCAGCCCCAAACGGCCGCCGCTATGGGCTATAAAACTGTTTCGCAGCCGTACACCAATTACCTTAATGTGACTACCATCAAAACAACCTTTTTAGCGAATCGTTCTTCCGCTCTTTCCCACGAACGTTTGCTTCTAATGAAATTAAGAGTAAATATGTTAAGTACGAGTACGCGAAACACCATCGAGAATTTTACGAAAATGGGAAACTCCGAGGTCTTTTCTCGTATCATTTCCGCCGGTGTTTCGCTGAGTAGCGCCTCGTCGAGGCCCTTCCTAGCGATGAAATATTACAGGTGTCGCATGCCCGCCTCGCCCTGTAATGAGGCCCATAGGAATACGAAGCAATATCTTAATACCTCGGCCAGGGGTGACAAATACATCGCATTCGCGTCGAAACTGTAAATAATTTATAACCGCCTCGCTACGATATTTCCAGGCGGTGCGATGACAAGACGAGGGCACGGAATATTGCCGAAATATGCCGGAGTTAAGTAGAATTATTGCTGACGAAGTAGTGAGCCCTTCGGCTTTACAGCTTCTTACTCCAGCGAGTAAATCACTATATTTTGCCACGAAGTAAATAATTTACCTCTAAAGCCAAGTTTGCGTTCGCAAAATGTATTTCGGGTCGCATATCAGAGTTAATATCGGCAGGATCAAAGGTACGGAAAGCGTGAACTTCAAAGAACAATAACCAGGGATGTCGCTAGACAGTGTAAAATAAACACGGCTCGGTATTAATATTGTCGTGAAAACAATCGCCGGCACCCTCACGAGGTATTATGACGGAAAGTTGAATATGAAAGTGCTCGTAAAACGGTAATAAAACGGGAGGACGGCGGGTTTGTTAGAGTGGTAGTTCCTTTGATTTGTGTAGAACAGCTGTCTGGAGCGTTAATAACTTAATTCGTCAGAGTTGGTTGGGAGGGAGGCGCGCGCCCAGGCGCCGCGGAAATGTGGCGAATGCGCGGGAGTGTTGTCGAAGCTATAGACGATACGATGTCGCTCTGAAGAGTGCTCTCGCCGAACGATTTGTGGCCATCGACTTCTTAAGGCTCTTCAGTTAATTGACGACCATTCGTGTTTACAATTAATCAACTCGTCGGATGATTATGGAGATGTTTCTCGTGTTCTGAAGAGTTAAGTTTAGATTTTAGGATGCTCTTAAAATGTGAAAATGGGATGCAAGTGTCGTTTATTCAGGTTCATCTTATTTTCATCTCTAAGAGTTAATATACTGCAGCTATTATTTTAGATTTTTACGGAATAATTACGGAAAAAACGGAGACTACATAATTACTAGTTGGAATTATTTGTGTTGAGGTTTGTTAATCAAGACTTTTTTCTAAGTTCAGCCAAGTTATCCAAAATATGTCGGAAAGATTTTCGACTCAAACGATCAAAAACGTCTGTCAGTATAGACGTTTTTGACTTTACTTTTATTATATCTTTTAAAAAAAAGATCTTTTTAATATAATATTAATTTTAACTTAAATAAATGCAAATATTATATTCTTCAGACTCGGAGGAATTTTGTATTCACAAGATCGTATTTACAGTAAATAGACTTTAAAATTTGATTTTCAAATATTTATCCCATTAACGACACTTATCTGCAAATTGTCGTACGAGTATGTCATAGCCATCATTCATTAGTTTGGGGGCCCTTAGCCCTCAACTCACATATTAATTGTACTCTTAGCCGCCTCCGCTCTTGTCAGGTACTCTGTTCCTGTGTGAACTGTCGTTATTATTGTAGACATCTTCATATCAAATATTTTGCAGGAGGTAAGCTTAAATATAATACAAATTATCGTATAAAATCAGGTTATACAAAGTAAGAAGTTATAGGATTAATATTAGGTAATAAAGTATTTATGTGGAAATGTAAAGTTTAAATAATTTTTAATTGTACTAATTGCATTTCATTATTATTTTATTAAATAAAGACAATGTAAACGCGACAGCAAAACAAGTAACATTTTACAAGTAAATATTTTAAAGTAAGTCCCTTTATCAGCGTTAACACTTACTTCTGATTAAGCAATAGTCATAGAAAATTTTAGTGTTTTGCAGAATTTGATTTATAACCAACTTTACGAAACATTTACATCAGGTAGGATTTAATCTACACATATATAATTTGTAAGTGTAATATATGTGTAGATTTAACCTACTGTTTGTCAATGTTTACTTTGACCATTGCATGGTGGGATGCTACGACAGTCGGGTGAAAACACTACAAGTTTAGATAGTCCTCACAATCATTTATATGGTCGACGATGTGCTAGCCACTTCAGAAGTCGAGTGGCACGACTACGATGTTGTTTTTAAGTGACAGGTTCTTTCTAGTGCGTAAGATAAATAAATGTCTTATAACGTGTGTGAGATTGGAGATTTAGGAATGTGCTTATAATTTGTTTTATCCAATTTTATCTTGTTGTGTTTTATGTGTAGCTGAAATCCAAAAAAAAAAATTGTTCATTATATATTTTACAAAGTTATTCAAAGTCACCAACTTAATAGAAATGACATATAGAAACTAGTGCCCAACTTGAAAAAAGTGTTCTTTCGTTTTTTTTTTCTTTGTTTTATTACAAATATAATCTTGGTTTTGCCAGTTTTTAGGGTTCCGTATATTATTAATATGGCTCCGCTGTTTGGCTGTCTGTCTATCAGTCTGTCACTAGGCTGTATCTCATGAACCGTGATAGTCAGACAGTTGAAATTTTCACAGATGATGTATTTCTGGTGCGGCTATAACACCTAAAACTAAGAAACATTACGCGTGATGTAGGATGTGTAGGTAGGAAAGTGGAAATAAAAAAGTGATGGGTTGCTAACCCCATTGTCTATTACCACGATTTTTCAGTCTATTTCATCGAGCCCAGACTTTTTCATTCATATAAATTCCATTTGTACAAGTCACAACATTAATACAGTCCTATAAGGATCTTTTGGAACGTGGTTAATGTTTTTCTTCAACAATTTTTTTTTAACAATATTTACCCTAAAGACGGACAGACAAAACTCATTAATTGACAGACTGGCGTTCATTTAGATCCTTAGGAAGCACTGTATTTGTAGAAGTAAAATGAAAAATACTGACGTAAAATACGAAATTCGACGCCCCAATTCGATATTGGGTCACACAATTTTTGAAGTCCAAATAGACTGAATGGTGTGTACTATTTCCGAATACAATTCCAGTGTTTTCCGACGTAGTGTTATAAAAATTCAAAGGTAGTGCTTTTAGTAGCGTATTCTAGTAATATCTAGTTTGTGACGGTAAATATATTTTGTTTAATTTTGTGTGTGAGTAGCCATTACTTGTGAAAGATTTGTCAACCTGCCTAAAGGCAGTCAAAAGACAATTTCTGGACCCACTCAAAGGCTTAACGTGCCCATCCATCCTACTAGGGTCTACATGTTGCCGTTATCAATATCGAGCAAAAAGGAGCAAAAATAAATCACGTTTGTTGTATGGGAGTCCCCTTAAATATTTATTTTATTATATTTTTTAGTATTTGTTGTCTGAAAAACTTTCAACTGTCTAACTATCACGGTTCATGAGATACAGCCTGGTGACAGACGGACAGCGGAGCGACATTATAAGGTTCTCGTTTTTGCCATATCCTTTTTTACTCTCACGCACACTCTGACAATTTATAGATACGTATTTATCATAAGTACATAAATCCCGGTAGTCGTTGTGAGGTGCACAAACTGTACTAACAATTAGGCACTATTTCAAAATAGAATTCTCTAGCGATAGTTAATGCGAAAGTTATAAATATTCACAGGAAGTGTCGTCGGTCTTCACCGATTTTCTTGAAGCCTGTATTTCAGTGGTGTTTTAGCTAAATCTATAAGTCGTGTTTCATTGCACGCTCCGTGAATACACAAAGACCTGCTATTTTGCGAAGTTCGACACACATTCAGTTAATTAATGGAATTTGCATTTTGTAGACTCTGTACTTGCCAGTTTGTGAAGTTGGATTCAAGCTGCGGAATTGTTGCTCGTTCACAAGTTTGCGAAGGCTGTGGAATGATTTTGCTAGTTCTCTGCTTGCTTGTCATTTTTGTGGCACCGTATCCAATGGGTGCGAATATGTTATTACTAAGTCTTTGTAGTTCAACCACCCAAGGTATCAAAAATTTGCCTGTTAATTTTATGACGTTTATCGGCAACTTTTTGATACCCTGGGTTACGTAATACAGAGCTGCGATAACTATAGATGTCTCTGTCATCTTATCATGTTCCTGGTGTCATTCTTACCCGAGATACTTCAGGACCCGGGAAATAGACAATTTATGATAAAATAGAAGCCCACGCGGACGAAGTCCGAGAGAAACAACTAGTTGGTTTGTTTTGTTTAAAAACTGAATAAAGTTTAGACTACATTTTATCCTCGATACAGCATTTCATTCGAAAATCCCTTTTTCAAAGTGACTCAAATTAAAAAAGTACTTATTGTCTCTTTTTTACAGTAAGAAGTTTTGGAAAGTAAGTAAGTAAAAATAAAATCTACGTATTTTTTCGGATTTTTTTACATTATACAGCCATTGTTGATATAAAATTAAATAATTTTAGTTGCCTCTTATCCTAAATTGACAGTGCTAACTTCGTCCGTTTTTTAAATCTTCTTTTTGAGGGTCAACGAATTCTAACTCCATTAAAACTTACCTTGTTTTCAAAGTAAACAAGCCGCCTCTCAAAGGAAGTCCTTAAAAATTAATGGGGACATCCTGATTACTCTAAAGATCCCGACAATCCCTATTTATACTTCTGCGTCTATTTTAGTGAGCGATCCGTACCTTTTTCGAAATCATCATCGAATTTATCAATTTACTCAAAAACTCATATTTAAACTAGCCAGCAGAAAGGTAATAAAAAGTAATATTATGACTGTCACCTCTATTGTACAGTTAATATATCTGAATCCAACAAAGGAAAATAAAGTAGTGATATTTAAAAAAGCCTATAAAGAGTGAACGCTGTGTCAGATTATGAGCATAAATTATTGGGTACTTTTGTTCAAATCGTCGCGCGGCGACTCGAGCCATTCAATTACTAAGCTTACGTACAAGGAGTGCCGGCTCTGACTCTTTTTCAGATGTTTGTGTAAGGGATTAGTTCGGGATATCTGTGTGCCGGTATCTTCGTGAGATAAGTACGAATATACGTCAACGTCGGACGGCTAAGCCGATTATTTTAAATGTATTCACTTCCTTAATGGCAGTCGTTTTTCACGGCAACCTGGCCCCTCGCTGACTAACTGAACATATTCGGGTATGATCCGGTCAGTGACTGCGATTACTTTTATCCCTCGGTTATTATATCAGCCTACCAGATGGAGATGGATAGGTTTAGGTCCTTGCTTCCGAAAGGCTTTGTTGGTGCCGCAAATGCGGGCTATCCATCAAAAGATCGTTGTTGGATAAAGATAACTTTTATGGGATATCATTTGTCGTAAGAATAGTTTATTGATTGAGCATATCCATAACCATAGACCATACTCAGGTGATTTTTTATATTGATGATAAATTGGACAGTAATAATCAGGTATGCTTCCGAATATTATCTAGTTAGTCGATGAATATCTAATTACGTGTCGTTTTTATTCGAAATTTTACTAAAATTATTAGAAATAATCCTGATCATTTTATTCCATGGTTTATAATAATAAAATGGATTATTATTATTTTTGTAAAAGTACAATTGGAATTAAATCGAAGGCATTCCTTAACTATATTTATACAAAAAATAGTAAAGGTATAAATATTATAAAAAGTAATTGCTAGCTAGCTTGCTTTTCGTGAATGTAAGTGGCTGCGTATTGGCATCTGACATAGCTTAACGACCGCCATCTGGTGATGGTGAACAGCCTCCGTGGTCCAGTGGTTAAGGCGTTTGCCTGTTGACCCGGGGGTCGTGGGTTTGATTCCCACCGGAAGCATACTTTGTTTAGTTGTTTCCAGTTTGGTTAGGACATAGCAGGCTTGAATCACCTGATTGTCTGATAATAAAGATGATTCCGTGCTTCGGAAGGCACGTTAAGCCGGTGGTCCCGGCAGCCATCTGGTAGTCGTTAAAGGTACCACGTCAGAGGCCGAGAGGCGGTTCCGAAGAACTCAAGACACCAGGGTGTGCATGGTCGATTGACCGTGACACCTACTCGAAATGATGATGATGATGATGATCTGGTGATGACAGTCGGAACCAACAGCTTAACGTGCCTTTTAAAGAACCGAGTTCCTCATAAAAAATAATCAAAATATTAGGAATCCTTTACGTTTTAACCACAATTTACATAGAGTCAGAATTTACGAGACCACACGAACGTTAAATAAACGAGTTGAACACCGAAAAAAATAGCCTCACATTTCCCACACATTTATAAGTAGCTATTATAGAAACGAACCAAAAAATAGAGTAATAACAGGACCACATGAGGTTACCGCCCACCTGTTCAGGCATTGACAAATGCTACTCTTACAGGGAGCTCCCAGGGCGCCTCGCTTTGGGACCCAAATAATATACATATCATTATTTCGCTTCAAGCTCACATAAATATTACGAGCAAATTCGCTCTTCCAACGAGGCAGCGAACGGCAGCCATTTTTCAAGAAAATAAAGCTAAACCGAGCCAGTTACGGCGACAACCCGTGAATAGGTCTCGACATGCAATGATGCATAATTTATGTCATTTGTTTGCTTTAAAACATGTTGAATTACACGTCAAGTGTTACAGTGTGTATTTGTTTTAATGGGTTGGAAATATTGTGTCGTAGGCACTTAGACTTAGACTTAGATTTATTTATTAAATTTGAGTCTAACCCTCTTATCCATAAAAATTAGCAAACGTTTATTAAACCTTTTTTAGTTAAAATATGTTTTGTCCTTATCTACCCTCACTACAACGTTGGCATGGAAAGAACGAGACAAAACATATTTTAACTAAAATAGGCTTAATAAGCGTTTGTTAATTTTTATGAATAAGAGGGTAAGTGCCTACGTCACAATATCTTTAAGATCACAGTTTTTTTTATCTCCGAAAAATTCTAGCAACTTCTTCGTACCATAGACAGACAAAGAAATACTTAAAAGAGTGCCTGCATAAATTATTTTTTTTCTATTTTTGTACATCCTTACTATCCTTACTTATATTATAAATGCGAAAGTGAGTTTGTTTGTTTGTTTGTTTGTTACGCTTTCACGCCGTAACTACTGAACCGATCTTCATGAAATTTTGCATACAAGTACTCTGGAGTACGGAGAAGGACATAGGCTACCTTTTATCCCAGGAAAAAGTACTATTCCCGAGGGATCGACATTGACGCGGGCGGAGCCGCGAGCGAAAGCTAGTTTATTAATAATTGAGACCTACACTATGCTAGAAGCAGCGAGAGTTTTAAAAGTAAGTAGGTACGATATACGAGTACTCGTAAGTTGGTAAGGCTACCCACGACTTTGACTTGGAGGCCAAATTGTGTTTTATTTCTACTTATTCTTTTTGCTAGCGACCCCCCGAATAAGGTTTCGGGGTCCCACTAGTGGTCACGACCCACAGATAAAAAAACCAATGTTTTAGATCAACATACATACAGTCACCTCTCTTTCCCTTGCGGGGTAGTTGGCGCTTAGGTCTATAAGCTGTAAAAACCACGTTTAGCAAGTTGGTGGGTAGCGTGTATGTGGAAAATGGAATCGAAATAGTGATGGGTTGCTAGCCGCATCGTCTACTAACATTCAATCGTGGAAAAACAATCAAAATGGCGGTGCTCAACAGTAAGATCAAGATAATAAAACTTATATTATGTCCTTTACGGTTATGATAGTTTTTATTTATTGTACATTTTAGTACGCAACATTTGTCATCTCTTGATTAATTTACTTTCTTTCACTGTTACCTATAGTTCTATTACATTAATTTACAGATAATAAAAGTTAATTATCTTGTTAAATTTATTAATAATTAAATGCTAATTTACGAAATCCAAATTCGTGTTAAATAACCGCTACTACGATTGATCACTTCAACAGATGCTTCATACAAAACGGATGTTAGTATCATTAAAATAATTTAATAGCGTTTAATAAATAGGTATTTACGGTCAGTTCACACAACCGCAGTTGGGGTGTTTCGCGTCGCAGGTGATGTCTAATTAATTAGTGGGTGCCAACCCTAGTGGGTGAAATTATGTACTTTGCATTTTTACTTGCAACCGCCGCGCCGTAATTAATAATAATCTAAAATGCTACCAGTAATGTCAACAACAGAAACGTTTTAGTATAATTTGAGTAATAAAGGCGATAAAAGTGTTACGTGACCTTTTTATCTTAAGTAAGTATTTGCTGTCTAATTTTAAATAATAATTTAAATAAGGTATTTTGTTAACAATTTACTTCAATCTCAGAACAACAAACACATTAGAAGTTTTATCACTAATCACGCGTGATTTCTATGAAAACAAGACTCGCCTCATTTCGGGCATTTTTTTGATTTACCGGTGAGTAGTGTCACTAGGACTTCTCACTTTACACTTTAGTTAGAATAGAACACATCGGCGTTTTCCGTTTTTTTTTTACGTAAATCTCCCTTTTGGTTTTTGGAAGATCACGGGACAAACTACTTAGGTGATTCAAATGAGCTGATCAAGCGCATTGTCAGCGCGCGTGCCACGCCCTCTTGCCATTTCTAATGACTTTGTTGTTCTGTGAATTTAATCTTTCAGAAGTCAGGAAGTTAAAAGTGCCGAATTTGATGTACCTACGAAACTTTATTCTTTCTTTGTAAAAAAAGCGTTCTTGTAAATTTTCTGAAATATTTATTGCATTATGCTTCTATGCTGGTTTGGGTGAAAAGATCCCATATAGATCGTAAAAGCTGATCTAGGCAATGGGCGAAAATCTAAGAAATCATGTAAGTAGGCTTGCATGTAAGCAGGCTAGTTAGATGTGGCTAGCAACCCATTTAGATTACGTTTTCCATCTAAACACTCACCAAATTGCTAAACATGGCTTTTAGGTCCTATAGACCTGGGTTCTGTCTACCCGGCATGAGAAAAAGACGTCATAGTATATATGTAATTTATTGTTTAGTATGCGGTCATGTTTTAATATTTTTTTGTTAAGTAAAGGAAAAACGCGAAACAGGATACATTCCGCACCAACATATAATATCCCAGTACTACAACTCTAGTATGGCATATTTAATTAAAAAAAATGTAATCCATGGGGACTCACTGACACACTTACAGAATAATGAATTGTTTATCAGAAAACACTTGACTGCATAGCGGTACCGACACGCGCATCGCGTGTATGAACTATACACATTGCGAGGTGGGGTCGCTCGATCACTTGTCTACGTCATAGTACCTCTTCGTTACTGTAAATTACAATTGTGTGTTATGGAAATTATTTATGTGAGTATTTGAAATAAAACTAAAAATTTTGCTTCAAGCTTTTTGCTCATAAAAAGTGCTTAAGATAAAGTTGGTGACATTTACAAATACGTGTTAAATAAATAAGGCGAGACGTTTGATTACTCATCCATATACCTAGTATGACTCTAGTACTTACTTTTTGTAACATAAAATAATTATTATTATGTATATCTACTTACCTCCTTGCAACTTAAAATGATTTGTATACAAGGTGCTTATTTGCTTATAAAAAGTGAGAAAAAGGAAGAGTAGAAACACTGCGCCACTTCAGTTCTAGCCCTTAGAAGTTAGTCTTTATCGCTAGGGTATTTTGTAAGTATAAACTTGATTGTGCTGTTCTGCATTATAAAGGCTTTTTGGCATCCTTATTTATATTATAAATGCGAAAGTGAGTTTGTATGTTTGTTACGTTTTCACGTTGTGTCTACTGAACCGATCATCATTAAAATTTTGCATACACTTATCTGGGGTACGGAGAAGGACATTGGGTACATTTTATCCCGGGAAAAAGTACTGTTCCCGAGGGATCGATATAGTAAAAAAAATTAACATTTATATAAGGCAGCTCACGTTTGCAGGATTCACCTGGACAGGTGGGCATGCTAAACCATGGCATGGGTACTAAGCTGGCAACGAAATCGAGCCTATCCAACAAAGAAATGGTCTTATGATGATGATTTGGCGATTCATGATAAAAATTGTCAATCTTTAACAACAGATAGAGATGAAAGGCTTTAGAGGGGGACATTTGGACTCTCCAAGCCTTGCGCACACAGGCAATGTCCCAAAGCCGAGGTCCGTCCCTCCTGGGGGCCCTTTGGTGATGACCCTCGCCTCAAACGCCCGGTGAAGTTGGAGAAGGAGAAGGTGACTTGGAGCTAGCTACATAGTCCTTCAGAGAGCTGTACTTTTTTCCGGGATGAAAGATAGCCTATATCCTTCTATGTACTCCAGAGAACTTGTATGCAAAATTTAGTTTTACATAGCACGCAATGGAAATTTAGATGAAAATCTATTACAAAAAGTTTATGTCTAAATTATACTTTATAATGTATAATCTAATAAAAAGAGACCCTCTTAAAAATAAGTATTCGTCTTAGACATTCTAGTGGTTGTCTCGATGCTCTAATAGGCAAACTAGTTAATACAAGTCCTGTGGCAGCTGTTGCCATTATACAATCAAATTACTATGTCTGTGTCTGCACCTGGTGCGCCACGCTTCATGTTTATTAATAGAAAAAATGTCAGCAAACTATATTTTTATAAGGGGTTCCGTACATAAAATAAAACTGACTAAGTGCAACATACAGGTTCTTTGCCACCGTACAATAATCAACGACATCAACTACGCTTCCTGTATTACGACCCTGATGTATAAAAGTAGGCATGAACACAGACAATGATATCTTAACCATGCGACCTCTCTTGTGAGGTTAAATAACTCTCTTTAGCATAGACACTAGTATTCTTATTTATTTGTAATTTTCGATATAAAACATTAAAAAAGTCGAAAAAGTCACATTAAGTGTGACAGAAGACTGAAAATACATAAGAATTGGCTGTATGGGCTATTTAACTTTTGCTAACCTATACAAAGGTATAAAATAGCAAAAAGAAACGTCTCAATATTAATATTAAAGAATGTTCTTGGCGGGAATATCGACGGACTGCACGGTTTTTGTTTTGGACTTTTTGCAAATTGTTTCTAGTGGAGTTTATAATGTGAAATCGGTGTAATCTGCCATTATAGATATCCATGTTTATATTACGTTCCCGGCCGCCCCATATAATATTGTTAACCTGGAAAATAACGTCAGTAATAGTTTTCTCCCGAGGAATCCTAAAAGCAGAAGTTTTTCAAGCTAACCAACAACATAAATACAGGTGCGTAATTACGCGGCGTAACTCCAAGAGCCATTAAGACGGCGACGCGTTCGTAGAAACACAAGCTTGTTTTGTGTTCTCAGAATAAAATCTGGATATTTTGACGTGTAAACCTTCTTTTTATCTTTACATTAAACAGTGTTCTTGCATGAAATTAATTATTGTAGTCTTTTCTGGAAGACTGGATTTACTGTTTCCTTCGTTTTAACTTAGTTTTGTTACTTTATTAGTAGTAGTTAATTTTGAGATTATTAGCGGGTTTATTTTAGGAGTGACTTAGTTGTAAATAATGTTAGCCAAAGTTACTTACTGATTAAGTTGTTATTAGCCATCAGCTAGACGTATTTAGTATCGAAAATTATAGTCAAAATCTTTCCTTTTGACACATTTTTTATTCTTTTAATATAATTGTATATTATTTTAATATAAAATAAATGATTAATTTTATATGCTTGGAATATCTTGCCTCAAAACCTGAACTTCAAACGAATTTAGCAAGTAACAGATATATATGATTTATATAAGAGATGGAGTGATAAAGAAACTAATCCATCACTCAATATACAATTCAACCAATTTAATATTATGTTTCAGTAAGTCAGCTTGATCACATCTGTTGTAGTAGCAAATAATTCTGTATTACATTATATTATTATATGGATTCTGTTTGCGAGACTAATAAAATAAACTTATCGTACATCTTGTTTCATTTGGATGTGTGTAAATATCTCCTATACCAGCAATAAACCGCGTCTCGTCGATACAATCGGTGAAAAACAACCTGTTTCCAGTGGACACAGGTCTGAGCATAAAACCATCTGTAATCCGTGTGAATAAATAACAACCCACGCTACCCACGACTACAAAACACTTAATACGACTAGATAAATCTATAGAAATACAACCTAATAAAAAGCTTTGAATAGTACTAATACTCTTGGCTCAGATTTAAAGCTCAAGGCAGTAACTTGCGTATTTATTGAATTGTAAATATTCCGCTTATTAAATTTTCTATCATAATAAATTTATTAAACTTGGTAGCAACGCTGAAGAATTTAAGTTACCTCAAAGTATTTTAACGATCTTAAATTTGTTTCAAAATTCTAAACGCGCTTTAAATATTAAATAACTAACGAATTAGGTCATTTCAAAGTATAGTAAACTCGATTACCTAAATTTCTTGAACCGTTTTAATTAATAGTTATATTCGTTTCGTAGCACTCAATCGACTTGCATACTATCCTTTAATGAAATCTCAAGCAACATAGTTTCTCACGGCAAAGCGATTCGAAGTCGCGAATCTTAAAAGCGATGGAGAATTTAAAGAGTTTCAAAAGAAAATTAAGGAGCCTGCAGATGGCTAGGATTTTGAAAGCGTTGCCGAACTCGTTGCATCGTAACTTTGTTGGGCACGGGAGTTACCTCGTTAACTCACGAAAATATCACAAAGTTAAACTCGAATTAATCTGCGATGATTTTTTACGGTCGCAACAGAAATTCCCGACGTTAATGAGCTAGATTGTTAGACGTGCAGCGCTCGCCTTTGAGCGCTGTTATGTTTACCTCTGCAGTACAAACTCGACGTTCTTTCTAACTAGTTATAGTGATATATCAATTTTACTCAACGCCGTCAGCTACCCCTCGGTGATTTATACCATTGTTACGGTGTAATAAAGACATAAAACCCCATGGCGGTCCCCTAACCGAGTTGAGCTTATCTAACGATCGATTGAGCAGCTGTATCGGCCCATACTAATGCAATTAATCGCGTGCTATGAGGGTGGTCGCTATCTGGAATTTAAACTAGCGTTTAGTGGTGACTCCACATTTGTATGCAGGTGTTTCACTCTTTTTTCACAAGCTGTCAATTGGCTTTTTATAGGCCTTTGCTCAGCAGTGGGCTGATATAGGTTGGGAATGATGATGATGATGGTAATGAAGTTCAAATAAGGAAAACCTTTATCTTTCCATATTGGCGTTTAGCAGTAAAATTTTGAAAGGTTTCGGTCAGACTCATCAATTTTGAACAAAGTCATCACGAAATAGCACGGAGCAAAACGAGGCGGTAGCAAAACTATTTTCGGCTACTTTTTGGTTTTTGATGGGCTTTCCTTTTAACTAGAGCTTGTATTAAAATAGATGCCCGTCGGCCGCCCCGGCACGATACACGGCTCAGATAAATTCCCCCATTTTTCTCCCGCTCACGAGCCGTCACCGTATAAATGCTTCGAGTGTCTTTTTTGTACGCTCTACTGGTGGAATTACAACATTAATCAGCCGAAATGAACCTTTTAGCGAAACGTCAAAAGGTTTAGGCTGCGTTTACATCAAATGTATGCTGCATAGCGTGGTGATGCTTCGATGCGGTGCGAGGTTGTGAAGCGATATGAGTTACCTTACACCAAAGCCGAGTGATGCAAAAATAACTAAATACCTAGTATGAAAGCCTAATAATAATTGGTCGAGCGAGGATGTATGTATTAATATTTTTTTACCATTGTTAGATGGTGTGTCACCGTCGTACGAAAAGCATTTCCCTCGAGACCTTTATAACCAGCGCCGTTCTAAGCGAAGCTAGGAAAACTAAGCGATATTATTTGTGGTTTTTTCTCGCACGTCCCTTTTGGTGGAAACGCAGCCTAACAGAGATCTTTGTGGTAACGAGCGTAGTTACACGTAATGAAAACAAAAGAATGTTCGCTGTGTTATCCGGCCATCGGCTCGCGTTTTGCGCCTCCGACTGACTACGGCTCGCTTTCTCTCTGATAAGCTGGACCGACTCTTTGTCTGGCCCAGTACATTAATTCGAACTCATGATGCAATCCCGCATTGTTTAATTGATTGTAAGAGCGGTTATTCACTTTTTTTTGTTACCTTTTGTTTTGTTGCTTTATCTAGTTTTTGAAACTTAAAAGTTACCCGGGTTTCTACAGTTTTAATCTTAATCAATCACGGGACGGACGCAATCAAGGGTCGAGTAGAGAGGTCAAAATGTAGGTAAGGCTTATAAAAAAACGGCAATAATCAATGATGGAATGTTTAAGAATTCTATTAAAATAATTTTGCATTTAGAATAAAGTCACATTTCAGGAAAATTATAAATATTCGTCTCCTAAGTTTTGGCTTTTTAGTCGCGAGGAGAAATAGCTGGCACTCCATTTTTATATATTCCTACACTAGCGCAAATAGATTAAGTTTATATCAAGCGAATAACAAAAATCCAAATTTCCTGTTGAGGGAATGCGAACTCGATTCAGAATCCGGATAGGTCGCGTTCAGGTGTGCCGGGTCCGGTCCGGTCGAACGGACCGGCGCGCATTTCCGCTTGATTAGAAGACGCGAGTTTCCCGACACCTGCGCCATCTGCGAGTGGACTGTTCCAGAAGTTTATCGCTCACATCCGATGCGGGCGTTTGACTTTCCATCATTTCCTAAGAATTCAATTTTGCAAATTCAAATATTTAGACCTAAATTTTGGAATTTCTATAGAGATTCGAAAATAACTGTCTTGCTTTCAGTCCAATACGACTCAGATTGTGGTAAGGCCCTCCATAAGTATTATTCTTTTGACTCTGTCTATCCATTATGGGAGATTTCATAATGTAGGTACTAATTTTTTGGTATGTCTATCTCTTGTTCAACTCGTTAAGTAAATTAGAGTATTATATTAGGATAGAAAGTAACTTGGATCAAATACAATGACATAGACTGGGAGCTTAATAAAATAAATCAGTAGTAAAATTTCATATTAAATTAGAAGTGTTTTAAAATTTTACATCAAAGCATAAATATTTAACTTAAATAGAACACGTTTTGTACAAAGTGTCAATGACTATGTAATGCAAGTTGTAAAATAAGGAAAGAGAAATGAGAACTTCCGTTTTTATCTCATCATCACTTTAATGCCAGATCTTATCACATTTAAGAGAAATGAAAAAGAAATCGAATTATGAGGACCTATAAAGAATATTGCTTGTTTATGGAGGTCTGTTTTTATTATAGGAGAATACCCTTTTATCGGCGTTTTATAATGATAACGGTTATACAAATAAGTCATAAACTGCCTGAGTAAATTAAATATGTACGTTGGCCTTTATTTATAACTTTATGGCCGGGTATGGGAAACTCTTTGTGCGTAAATATTTATATTTAATTAAAAGATAAGAAATTTCGATAACTGTAGCTAGACTTTTTATATATTGATGCCTGTTTTAGAATAACAAATACATCGTTTTGAAACACATATTTTGTAAATATAAATTGTTTACCCAATTGACATTATTTGTAATACTTCCTTATTTTTTGTTGTGTTTGTATAAATAACTACTTGAATCTAGTTGACGGTCCTTAAAATACTTTTTTTTATATATTTACATGCCTTTCTGAATATCTAGTTTATATTACGTTGTACAATATGTTTTATATGTATTTTTTTTTGTTTCAGATTACTTAGTCGTGTCTTCTTGTAGCCGAAGCTCATGATTGCGCAAATAAGAAGTTTATAACATCAAGCTGCCTGCCTTTTATTAGGTAATTACTTTTAATTAATATGGAAATATTTAAAATATATCATTTCTTGTTGCACCAGAATTGGTAAAATCGGATCTATCTATTTTTCACGTAAGCGTTACCTAACTTTCATCAATGTGTGACATTTTTAACACACTATCTTGGTAAATCTAGCCTTTGCACCTGCGAGCCTTGGTAACATTTATTTTGAAAATGCTTTTGGGTAAAAAAATAGGAAAATACCACAATGACTAATTCAATTCAATTTATTTATTTGCTAAGGACCTCTTCAACCAGGTGTTCGATATATAAGAACCTGTAGTGTCGAGATATGGCCTCTTAAAAAAGGAACCATTTAAAGATTTCCGTTTCTCTAAGAGTCTTGTAGCGAGACATCAAATCGTAAGACTGAGTTTGTTTTGAGTTTTGAACACTAAGACCCAACGTCGAACGAAAGTTCACGACATGTTCTCTAGGGTTGCATCTTTGAAATGCAACTGGGCAGGACACCTGGCTAGGAGGAGCGATGGTACGTGAAGAAAGGCTGGCACCGATTGGTATTCCAGACATGGAAAACGTAGCGTTGGATATCCATTAGCTTTGTGAACTGGGTTGCAATGGCTAGATATAGAGGGGGATAGCGCAGACCAAAGAAGGTTTAAACCAAGCAGTGGGTCGTAGAAAGCTGATGATTAATGATAATATTGTTCCAATCAAAAGAGTTATAATTAAAACTTCTTGATTATCAATTGTTATGCACGCTGCTTCTTTAAGTAGGCGCATTTTTTATATTCCTTATGTAAAAAACTCGACACTGCGAGTTTTCGTGTCGCATCAAGGTGGTTACGTTATCAATTTATTCCTTTTGTAACCATTCATATAAAAAAGCAACTTGAACAAAATTATAGAACTGATTGTGATGAATTTAAATATTTATTCTTGGATCACATTTCTCAATTCAAATTGCGACTCGAGTTTTAATACAATACTGTCCTTGAGATCTCAGAGACGATTCCTGTTACTCAAGTGAATTAGTGAGAGTATACGTATGTATGAGCACATATTCAGCAGTCTCCTTTCGGGCCTTTGATCAGAGGTTCTGGTATAAATAGCGTGTTTTAAATAGAACCTGTTCTGAATAGCCCCTTCCTGATTGATGAAAATCTACTATATGTACTCTTAATAAATTAAGAAATGAAATATGGTCATGAACCAGCGATCTAGGTCCCTGGTATGTGAATGCAAAATAAAACACAAAAAAAAATATATTCTATATGTTTTTACTGTAGGTATTTGGAAATTCCATCATCTCTTAGATTATTGCGGAAATTTATATTCTACTAGCTTTCGCCCACGGCTCCGCCCGCGTCAATGTCGATCCCTCGGGAATAGTACTTTTTCCGGGATAAAAGGTAGCCTATGTCCTTCTCCGTACTCCAGAGAACTTGTATGCAAAATTTCGTGATGATCGGCTCAGTAGTTACGGCGTGAAAGCGTAACAAACAAACATATAAACTCACTTTCGCATTTATAATATTAGTATAAGGATAAGGATTATTGCTCAAATGATCAGTTTAATAATAAGTTTACAATAGAAGGATAAATATGTTCAAGTACTAGCCGGTATAGTTATATTTCTTTTATTCTCCTATATAATGTGCTAATTTATTTTCATTAATTCTTTATATTTTTCCTATATTTATGTACTCTCTATATAATATCATATTCCACGAGTTAGTAAATGTTTCTACCGTGTGTATGAATATGGTTAATTGTATGCAAACTTTTACATGGATACATGCAAAAACTTAAGACACAATTCTTCCTTAGACATTTAAATAGTCTCAAAACGTTTAAAATGAAATAGCATGCATACATTTCATACGATGCGTATCGAGGAACGTATTGTAACACAAAGCATGCGTGGTCACTGTGACTGCACACCAGAAATATGCAGTTTTAGAAACAAAAGGCTGCAAATGCAGATTTTTATGTGGCCAGCATTAATTTTTAAATTATTGTTTATTACTTTAGGCTGGAAAATACAATGCAAACGACCTTTTGTTATGTATGAGGATAATATTACGTTCCCTTAATGAGTTGTTTCCTTTTGAGGATAAAGAAAACTTTACCTGTAAACATAACAGAATTATATTTTAAGGAAACCTTCATTAAATTAATTCTTCAAAGGCTTTCGTAACATAACATGTCTTATAATACAACCAATTTCAACAAAGCTATAGACTGTTAAATAACAATGATTTAAAAGTTCGAGAGCTCTAGTGAAGTGAACAATACTTAACTTGTGGTAGAGCCACGCTACCGGAGATATTAATTTTTGTAAGCAGCGTGAATGGGCCGGTGCGTCCGGAGAAGAACCGAGGAAGAACAGTCTCACAGAAAATCGACATTTAAGAGAGCCGGAGGCTCATCGTTTCTCCTTCCCCCAACTCCTGAAAAGGCTGAAAACCCTCCTTTTACACCCTAGTGTAGAAGTTGTCCATGGGCAGCGCTGATCGCTTCCATCAGGTGACTCGCTTACTCGTTTGCCGTCCTATATCATAAAAAAACAGTATAAGGTTTAAAACTAAACCTTAATTATAAATATGTAAATAATTCTGGATATATTTTGAAGTTTCACGTAAGAACAGTATTGATATAATATAATCTATATATTTTTGTAATCTACATAAAAATATCTTTCGATTTTGAATTTGGTGTGATTTTACATAGCCTATAGCCAGTTGACGGTTCGAACGCTTCTGACGATGTATCGTATGTTACGTTGGTTAGTTTAGGAGATACGAGGTAACAAACGAACACACATACATACAGGCTTACATATTTACAAAGCAGCTAAACTCATAACTTTCCTTTTGGTATCGCCGCTACACTAATATTATAGAGAGCAAATATTTGATTGTTTGTTTGTTCGTTTGCTTGCACTGAATAGGCTCCGATACTACTGGACTTATTCATTAATTTTTTACTTTTAGAATACTATATTATCCCCTATCCCTGATGAACACTTTCAGTCTTATTATAAAACGAGGACTAAATATATTACCTGGTTTAAGCCATAATCCGACCGAATTAAGTCTTCACTTATCAATTTGCAATTTTGTCAACTGTCAGTGTCACTTTGTTTTAGGCGGGCAATGGTTTAAACCTAGTACTAACTTTAGTCCTCGTTTTATAATAATACTGTATATAATTAAATACTTATATCTACCCCGTATTTTCAAGACACAACAAGCGAAAGATAATTTCTAAGACGCTGTAAAACAAAACGATATGTTTTCCTGTAGCTATAAATCCGCACTGGAATCATAGTGAAAGGGGTAATTTGTATCTTTTTTTCAATAAAACAGCACCTGTGCTCGACCATTTGTGCCCCGTTCCCTCTAAGCCGTAAGCTTTGTAAATGTTCCCCCATTTGTATGTTTCACTGAGATTGAAAAACAGTCTTCCAGCAACAGTTTGTTCCATTATGTATCACTATTTCATTGCCTTGAATAGCTTTAGGCTACTTAGTTCTAAAAGCCAAGAACTTAAACATTGTTACTTAAACTTTTTGAGTTACCTGAATTTATTCAGTTTTTTCGACTAAAACTGAGCTTTAATGAATTTAAATAAAAAGTTTTCAACTTTAAAAAAAAGTTAAAATATATATTTAAATTTCTTTGAAACCAAATAATTTATCTTGTAAATAATCGGTATGAACTAAAGTTATCTTTAAGATCTGTTAATATTGACGGTGATAATGAATGAATGAAAGATATTATTGTGCAATTATAAACAGCACATTATACAATTGACAAGTTTGATCCCAAACTAGGCTGACCCTGAATTGTGGGCATCAGAAGATATTATATAATAATCCTTATCCTTACTAATATTATAAATGCGAAAGTGAGTTTGTTTGTTTGTTTGTTTGTTTGTTTGTTTGTTTGTTACGCTTTCACGCCGTAACAACTGAACCGATCATCATGAAATTTTGTATACAAGTTCTCTCAGTAAAGGACATAGTCTACCTTTTATCCCGGGAAAAGGTACTATTCCCGAGGGATCGACATTAACGCGGGCGGAGCCGCGGGCGAAAGCTAGTTAAATCTATTAAATAACGCGGCGTGGTATAAAATAGTTTACTTTTTATCACGACTACCTCTGTGGATTAGTATACCACAAGTGCATTTGAATCGCAAGGTCTCGGGTTCGATCCGGGATATTTATCTGTATAAATAACTATTTATACCGATAAACACAACGTATCGGACTCGCTGTGCAACGGGGAAATGCTGCCTGCATTTTGGGTACTTTGCCTCGATGCGTTGCGGTTATTTGTAATTTTTAATTTTTATGTTGTTATTAATTATGTTTAATATTAAGTTGAATTGTTTTTTAGCTAAACAAATAAATCTAATAACTATTTTAAAACAAAGTATTTTTGAGTTAGAAACCTACGACACAAGTTCACAACTTACTGTGGTGCTAGCTCAATCTGTGTGATTAGTCCCTATATATTTATACAATTATATTTCCTTTTTGTCCAGCAGTGGACTTCCTGCGGCTGATATGATGATGATGATTTCCTTTATAGGGCTTTGTACCCAAATGGTAAAAACGGGACCTTATTACTTTTACAAACGTCCGTCTGCCTGTCTTCACCAGGCTGTATCTCATGAATCGTGATAGCCTGACAGCTGAAATTTTCACAGATGATGTATTGCTGTTGACGCTATAATAACCAATACTAAAAAAATAATAAAATAAATATTTAGGTAAATGTGGCTCCCATGCAACAAACGTGTTTTTTGTCTTCTTGTAGTTAAATATTGGATGGTGGTACGGAACCCTTCCGTGTGCGCATCCATCTCACACTTGGCTGGTTTTTTAATACCATTTAGAAGCAAAAATAATAATAATGGGTTATAAAAATAAAAGCTATTTTTGTCTGCACAAAGCAGCAAAAAATCTGCGGAACCATGTCAATAGGCGATGCGGCTAGCAACCACTATTTCGATTCCGATTTCCATGCTTAATGTGGCTGTGGCTA
Organism: Elegia similella; assembly: GCA_947532085.1. Classification (NCBI taxonomy): domain Eukaryota; kingdom Metazoa; phylum Arthropoda; class Insecta; order Lepidoptera; family Pyralidae; genus Elegia; species Elegia similella. The sequence goes on along the minus strand of OX383926.1, from coordinate 22,832,532 downwards.
TAAGGTCTTATAGGACTTAGGCTCTGTCTACCCCGCAAGGGAAAAACGTAATACTATGTTTGTATGATATACACAGCAACAAAATCATAAAATTGTCAACCGGAAAACGCACAACTCATCGTCATGACCGCTCGTATCAGAGAAAAATGTCCAACAATTTTTCAATGACACTCCCTTTGGACATATTAAAGCGGTATTTGGGAGGCTTTCAATCGTCAATCACACGAACGACTGCTCGTGATCAGCTAAGCTGTGACTGACTGAATATTCATTGTAAAATATGCGTAGAATTGATTAATTATTTTCTAATATGAATGCTTAAAAACATGATTATACCTACGCTTGTTACGACAGTACGTAAAATTATTTTTATTTAAATTGGAATAAATGAAGTTACATTATTATGGTAGTTAAATCAAGTAAAGGCGAATCATACGAACTCCGTTAAAATGTGTGCACCGAGAGCCTATTTTGAATTTTTTAAAGTATATCTAGAATTCTTCTCATTGTTCCCTATGATCCCTATAGGCGGGTTTGATATCCCTAGTACTAAAACTTCAATAAATAAAGGTTTCTGATGATTTCGTGATTGTTTCACATTTAAATAAAACCAATTTAATACCTCCTGTCATCAATTTAATAAAATCTCAAGCTCATCACAAGACTGCAAGACCTTCAGACACCGTGATCCAATATTGTGTACATACGTAACGTTATCAAAAATATTGTAGGCGGTACTTTTGTATAGTTCATAAAACACAAAGACAAATGTCAACTTAGTCTACCTACGACCATGAAAACTGTAAAGTTCTCGAAACGTTAGGTGTAAAAATAATGTACCTATTATACGCGATAATACCGTATTAAAGTGATTTTATTTAAATTCAATAAATTAATTAAGTTCTTAATAAAATATGTAGCGCCTATTAAATAGCTTTTAAACTTGTTATTTTTTTCATGTGTTACTATATCCAGTATAATGAATTTAATTCTCCCGTGTGTTTTAAATATTTCGAAATTCAAAAGAGATTATATTTTTATTGTCTCTATTAGAATATTGACGCAGGTTACTGAAATAGAGCCATGTTTCATGAAAGGATCTTACAATTCAAATATTTTACTCAAATAAAAGGTTGGTTTTAAAGTCGACTCGACCTAAAAGGACATATTAAAAATGACAAGAAAATGTACGCGCATTTTCATTTTTAACGCGTTTGCTTGGGACAGTTTTTATTAAAAATAAGTCGCGAGATATTACGATAGTTCTAAATTCGTGAAAGGAAAAATGTTAAAATTGTTTAAATTATATACGTAACTTTTTTAATTTTAAAGGTCTTCACAATTGTGTTTTTGATAGGTTATTGTTAGAAAAAATCTTTTTAATTCAATCTAAGCAAAGGATAGAAAAAATATATTTCTCTCTCTCTCTGTGGTCGTTCGTGGTGAATATTTGTCCGATATAATTGTTAATTCATAATTGCCAAACCTTAATCTTTCTAATACAATATTATTTTTAATCGCTGTCACCTAAATTCATTGTTCTATTTTCATTTAAAAGTTCATTATTCAATTGACTATTCTAAGCAATAGGAAAAAGTGGTCTAGCTTGCATCAAAACAAATCCAACGACATTTCCTCGACCTTTTTCTGAAAGTCATCGTAGTGTATTCAGGTCATCAGACATACATGGACGCTCAGACATTTGTGCAGCAGATTGCGAAACTCCCACACTGGGGATAACAGGTCACTAGATACTAGTATCGATATAGGATAATATTATCCTTGCAGATACTATAGAGATATAGCAAATCGTCTTGTGGATGAATATGATTTATTGTACCAATACTCATAAGTAAACAAGGTGGCATATGTCTGTTTCTAAAGTTTCATATTTCTTCAGCAAATAATCAATCAAATTAAGTTTAGTGTTTAACCGTGAAGATGTAACAAGATTATTTGCGCATTCATAATATTAGTATGAATATAATGTCTGATCTAGTGAAGTAAGGCTGTCACCGAGTAGTATCCCAGAAATAGGAAACGTAGTGTTGGACGTCCAGTAGCTAGGTGGGTTGACGACATCAAGCAAATTGTTGGAAAGAACTGGATTGAGATGGCTGAAGATAGAGTTCATCTCTATCTTCAGCCATCTTAAACTGGTGTAGACAAAAGAAAGCTTACCCAGCATTGGGTCACAGAAAGCTGGTGAAGATGATAGTGTCTGAAAAAATAAACAGAAATTCTCTAAAACCAGCAATTTTTTGTTTACATTAATAATAGAAAACATTGATTAATTTTTACTCATACAAAATATATTTGAGAGGTATAAGTGGAGAGTGGTTGCTTAATTTCATTTCACAAAGAGGACATTTGGACATTTTGAGGAAGGACCTATTTCAGAAGAGGATATAATTTGATGTTCCCTTATCTGAATGTGCTTTCATTTGTGATGCTTTGAAGACTGGGATCAATGTTTCGGTTTTACCTTTCCAAATTCATTAATTATGTTATGCATGTACTTACAAATGCGTCGATGTCCTTTCAGAAATCCCAAGAATGTTTACGGGGCAAAATCACCGTTTTTGAAGCTCTTTTACACGGCAGCTCCGTGTAAATGGGACGTCTCACATTCATTATCATACAAATTTTAGTTGAGCTCTATTACTTAGCAATTTCCTTGATTAAGGATATCGTATCGTGGTTACCCGCGGTCCTATGTGCAGTGGCGGCAGCCGGCAAATAGGGCGATATCCGCAATGAATATTTATGCGTTTGCCGAACTCAATAATTTGGATATGGTATGTTCATTATAATTAAATGGTATTTCAAATGTCTATTTGCCTTAAGCGGGCACCCACACCGGGTTTTATTGCATTCAAATAATGCTATTAAGCGTTGTACGCATCGAATTAGTATTGGAAAGCTAGTGATCTGTATAATTATGAAGTAATCGTATGCATAAATTTGACTTTACTCATAACTGGGTTAATGTGAATACTCCAATTCCAATTACGGACGCGTTCATTGCTTTGAGAATCGTTTTCCTATTTGAAACTTTTCGAATCTAGAACTGCAGTGCAATTACAGTGTATAGTCTTTTAAATTCCGTTATAGCAATATTTATTATTAAACCGTTCGAACTGCGGCGCTAGTACGCGGTAACAGCGGCGTGGTGTATATAAAATTTTATGGGTCGTTCTAAGAATCGCTCCTCGTAATTGGTTAACAGTTAGGTCTTCTAGGGCACTCTAGATAATACACTATTCTTGCTTCGTTGTTTCTGGACTCAGTACAAAAGCGGTGGCGACATTACGTTGTTAGGTGGACGTCCAGGGCGACAAAGGTAAGGGGGTATGGATACCAAAGGGTGACGGAAAAAAGCATTGTTTTCAGTTTTGTTCGCCTATAGTTATATATTGTAATTAAGTCATAGTTGCCAAAAACTAGTTAATATTATAGAATTATTAATCTAAATCTGCATTTAAAATTGACAGAAGATTTAAGATTGCAAAAATAAATAATTATAACACACAAACATGAGGATAGCGTGTTACATACAATTTAAAAGTAAGTGTCTAATAATTTATTCTGATAATTATTAATTAATTTCATAAACAAATGCATGTGTGCCTATGATTACGCTGTTCATAAAGTGTAGTGGTATACGAAGAATTTTTAGAGATAACTGTATACCATATTTATTTCTTCTCTACGAATACCATTTTTGGCATCACCCATACCAGCCCTTAACGCAGCAAACAACTGAAAAGAGTGACTTAATTATAATCAGAATGTAGGGTCATATATTCTAAGACTCGTAACAATTATAGTGTTTCTGCGTAAGAGCCTTTAAGAACAATCCTTAGTTCGAGGCCGCTTCTATTCTCTTTCGTTCACTGAAATAATGGTTTTAGATGGCAGGGCGTCGTAGTAATCTCGCCCAAGGGCACTGATAGAGCTACGACTAGCACTGCTCGAATAGGCTGATGCGGGCACTATATTGGGGCTCGCCCGGCCAGACATTATGTTCTTGCATCGACATGCTTTTGTCAGGCCATTCAATGGTGGTTATTCGAAAGTGGGTCAACTGGGATTTTGGACGTGTATTCGGTCCTCTAAAGCACTTGTGTCGGCTTTGTTGCTAAATTTCAGCTTTGCCTAAAAGCTATTTTGAATCTGATTGTAGACGTTTATTTTGTTAACTGAAACTTCATTTCGTTTAGATGAATTGTATTCGAATGAAAACTTTACTCTTCTATAATATTCCCACATATTTTTTTGTGATATGCTCATGATAGGTACTTCTACGTTGTTCTCCCGCAAGGTCAAGTTCTTTTCTCAAACAAATATTGAAGTTTAGAAGATTTTGATGTAATTAAGAATTAAGTACAATAAGAATATTTTTTAATCTACGAGTAGAACTCTAGTGTGATCTATCTTTATTAATAGTTGCATAATTTTTCAAGTGTGTCATCCATATTAAATATTTGATGTCTGACTCTACGCATGCAACCGGAACTAAATGACAAAAGATGTCTTGTCTTCGTCATATCTTAAGACGACAAAGCAAACAGAAATATCATATTCCCTGTTTTACAACACGCGTGGGTGATAAAAGTTAATCTGAGCATAAATAACATTGAAATACGTTATGGCGAACGCGAAATTGGATAACGTTTCAAAAAGTAATAGATAACATATTTTGTTTATAGATATATATCTATTATATTGTTTTTAGATAAATATATACTAGAGATACCTATTTAAGGTAATAGTTACATCTGCGTCATTAAACATTGTTTTCAATTTAACAGTAATAATTTGCATTTTTAGTTGTGTTTAAGTGACAAATATTTCTTTGTATGTACCAAGTAGCTAAAAATAAATTTTAATTTACATGGTTATTTTTATTTATTGTCAACACATTTATAATTATAAACTAATAAAAACCTAAAGGAAAACATTACATAAAACTATTTAAAATACCTACATTCACTACTCATAAACAATTTTAGTGTACCGAAAATTGGTTAATTTGAAGGAACATTCCTGTGTATAATCCAATTCGCATCCAATTGTGCGCGACGTAGTTACCTCCAAGCCGCAGAGAGATGACGAATGTTCAGACACTCTTCTTTAGGAAGGGGACATGTTACCCAGTGCCGTACTTTATAGGAAAATTTGCATTTAAAAATGCCAGCACAGATTACGCTGGCTCTTATCCACTAGAAATCAATCCGCCATATACCAAACAAGCCTAGTTTATGTTGTATACACACCGACTAATGTGCGTGTGAAACTCACAACACTATTAGATCACATGTTTAAAATAATATATAGGTAATTATAAGCCTTCAATCGCTTTCCGAAAATTGGGTCGTCAATTTTGAAGGAACATTCCTGTAAACCAATTCTGTATCTAATTTCGCGATGCGTGGTTACCTCCAGGCCGCAGAGAGATGACGAATGTTCAGACACTCTTCATTAAGAAGGGGACACGTTACCCAGGGCCGGCTTTATGGAACAATTTGCATTTACACGGGCCTGTGCAGATTACGCCGGTACTTATCCGCTAGAAATGAGTCCGCCTTATACCAAACAAGCCTGGTTTATGTTGTACTGTTTTTTGCTGGCTCGTTTTGATGTTGTAAAAGGTACAGATTTTTAACGTTCATTATAAAAGTAGAAGTGCAGCCTTTTTTTATTTATAAGTTTCTTTTTAATTAATTTAGGTTCTAGTTTAGTTTTGGTGATTGTTGAAAGTAATAATGAATTATAACATAACTGTTGGCGACTAAAGACAGAATATTAGTAAAAGCATATATAAATGTACTTTATCTAGTGGTTTCCAGCCTAAAATATGACAACTTCATATACTCCTTAGATTACATCAATTACTTCTTAAATTTTCGTGATGAAATATTTTCTGCATTTCGGTACATTTTTATATTTACCTACTTTAAAAGATAGTGTAAAATTTTATATATGTAACAATGAAGATTTTGTATGAAGCGACTAAAGGATAAAGGCACTTAAACCTTGTGCAAAACCTTACCCGCGAGGAGTTGACAATATAAAAGGCTGACCGTAGAAGTATAAACAAACATGCTGTATATGTCGCAACCATATCGTATAACACGCTGTATAACAAGTAGGCTCATATGGACTGAAAGTCGCTGTATTGTAATGCGGCTACCACACCTTCAGCCAGATTGTGGTAGCGATACATTCTACAAAGCTGCGACTACAATAATAAGTAAAAGAGCCGAGCATGTAACTGCAACGCTTTGGAAGTAGGAGGAATGTGGTTTAAGTTTAGTTCTACATTGTTATGCTACAATTACCAATTCGTTTGAAGTACATTGTAATGTTACTATTGATTATTCCCCATGTCCAGTAATCATTAGGTAACTATGGATGGTTATTATCTTCGGAAGGCACAATCATTGCCAATTACCATGATTAGGCTTGCTTTAATTATTCAAATAGTAATTCTGTAAGCTTATGATTGACGATATATCATAAAGTAACTTGTATCGATATAAACATTCATATTTAATGTAATTGTTTTGCCACTTCAGATTGAAATTTAATTTTCTTTTGAATTTATCAGAGTCTGGGATGTTTATCTATATAATTTTATTTGTTATAAAATATAGTATCGTTGAGTTAGAAGTCTCGAACTTACTTTGTGGCTAGCTCAATGTGTGTGATTTGTCCGTCTTTAATTATTTATTTATTTATATTATTGTATAGCTTACCTTAGTGCAAAATAACTGGCATATCTTTTCAATATCCTCGTCAAACAAAATCTCCAATTTGTTGCAGTTAGTCAAAAACAGAATAAATAAATAAAATAATAAATATATACGGACAAATCACACAGATTGAGCTAGCCCCAAAGTAAGTTCAAGACTTGTGTTATGGGATACTAACTCAACGATACTATATTTTATAACAAATTACATATATAGATAAACATCCAAGACCCAGGCCAATCTGAAAAAGATCATTTTCCATCTTGACCTGGCCGGGGATCGAACCCGGTCACTCCGTGTCGCAGGCAGGCGTGTTGACCGCTGCGCCACGGAGCTAGTCAAATAGATCGAAGCTTATATAAAAAAATACATTATTCTGTCATGTATCATGTTAAAAATGTGTAAAGTTTAGGATTTAATTATAAAACTGTTAAGTGAGTTTAGCGAAGTTATTTCATTAGAAAATATTTTTGGCTCGTGTGCCTTCGCCAGTATGCAAAGGTTAAATTGATTTCGAGCAGGATAAAGGTACACATTTCAGTTTTCTGTCAACGCCCATTTGCTAGACATTTGCCTTTGGTTAAGGAGAAGTCTTTGTAGATTCTTGTTTGTATAAATAGTAAATACTCGTATATAAGTTAGAATTGAAACTTTCAAACAAAAGAAAACTTAATAAAAACAGCTACAGGAATTTGTCAGTAAACAATTGATCAGATGTTTGGTGTCATCCTCAACTACTTAGCCGGTGGTTGTAGGTATTACATCGGGTATGCGCTCCCGGCCTTACAAACTGCAATTTGCTTTTCCGCCATTCATTCTAGTGTGTAGTATCCCAATTCCAATGCCTTCATTCCCAAATCCAACAAATTAGTATCCTTCCCCAGCTTAAAAATGCTTTCTTTGCACAGTAGTCTCCGAAACATAAGAAGCCAAAGATACTGCACTCGCCAACCCGCCTGCCGAGTACGATGGGTATGGCATTATCCTCCCATAGAATGAAGAATCTTTGAGACAAAAAATTTTTCTCAGCGGGGACCACTCCTGGATCTTTTTGAATGCGTAAGCACCAACTGGGGCCCATCCAGCTCCTCAATGGGAGCATCCAACCATAGGACATGCTATACTTACTGTTTTTTCTTAAACCTTAAAAGTATTCGAGCAAGGGCAAGGGCGTAAATCTCAACTATCTTTATCTCTCTCTCTCTTTCCAAAAATATGATTATAAACTATCATCTTTATCTTAAAACACGAGAAAATAATGAACTATGGTCATTAAACAACTGTTGACGCAATTAATAAAGTTACCAAAATTCGATCTGACCGCTTTGGTTGAAGCGTCGAATATTGCCTTTTGCGGTGAAAGGCAAATAATTAAGTTTGTACAACATTTATCATACGAATTGGATGTTACCCCAATCATATGTGTTGCTCGTCACCGCACAATCTCCATTGAAATTTTCCATAATTGGGTCGTAGTTATCTATGAACTTTAAATTCAGACGAAAATTGTAAATTTCTGATGTAGATTTACAACATTGTTTGTTTCTCTGCCTGGAAGAAATTGCTTTGCGGTAAAACCGCCTTTTGAAAAATAGGCTCACATAAGTATGATTTTTTTTAAATCTTTGAATAGGCTACTTTCCTGGGTCAAAATAATAATATTAAAATTAGCCCGTCACTTAGATAATCAAAAAATATTGGACACGTATTTTTTCTTTGGTCAATTTAAACAATAAATTATAAAGATCGCGTGTCAAAGTTCATGAGGGGGCTCGTGGCGTCAAAGTTTGCTAAAAAGTGTAGCAAACTATGACTACAGATGGAATTTCGAGGGGCTATATTTTTTGTTTAATTGACAAAAAAAAGTTGTATCCAATATTTCTTGATTATCTAACTGACGGACTAACCAAGGAATTTATCATAAAAGCGTACTCCTAGACCCAGAAATGAATCCATAGTTTTCTGCGTAGTTAAATCGCGAAAACGTTATACATAAATATTCAAACTTTTTTTTGTCAGTTCCACAAATTAACATTATTACTAATTGCACTTTTGAAGCTATTTTATATACAAATATAGGCTTATTTGTTTAAATTTGTAAATAGGAAATACTTTCAAACGATTACTTTTTAAGAGTCATGTTTGTCCTTCCTTTGGTATCCTTATTTAAAATTCTAATATAAACATTTGAGACAAAGGCGTATAAATTCCTCACATAAAACAAATACTTCATGCATACAGGAAAGGTTCAAAGTGCAAAGGCGTTACTGCATAAACTTAAAGATGACGGCACAAAGCGCTTGCCCTTAAGCAGTTGGTGAAACAATACGTGGGTACGCGGGGACTTCGCGTTGAATTACAAATACGTTGACTTGACGTGAATTCGAATAGGGCGGGGCGTTTGAGACCGTCTGCTAGTTGCTTTGTTGTATGGCGTGGTTGTAAACGTAGCCATGTATGATGTATGACTACCAGTTTCTAAGTACTGGTTTAGTTACTAAGTATTGTTAAAATTTAGTTGCCTTGTTTCTGTAAAATCCCTATAAGGAATCCTCATTATGAGAAGACCGGTAAAGTGCGTCTCGGGCCACGCGCAGTGTAGGCATCCGTAGTTGCATGTCATTTTTTTTGTTGTTCATCGACTAGGTGTAGTGTAACCTTTGACTTGTAAACCCTTCTTAGTAGTGATAATTTTCCCTCGTTATATATGCTAAAAAAAAAAAAAAAAAAGTCAAAGATTTTTATTCAAATTTGGATACATGTATCTCTTTTTGAACGTCATATTTTTATTTCTTATATATTTTTTAATTTATGCAAAATTGAAATACTACTAGCGTTTCGGAACGACCACTGGTGAGAAGAATACGCCGAAAGAAACTCAATCCAGACTTGGTCCCTACGTGCCTGAAGGGCTCTGAATACATTGTTAACATTAAACACAATTTTTCATACTATAAACTACTGCCCTATACACGTATCTATAAATACTATTAAGCTTGCAAATACTAACAATATTTTTGAAAAACCTATCCAATACAGAGAAAAATAATAATCTCTACTCTGTATGAAAGGATCCCTGTTTTGAAATTGTATTTCACCACTTCGACGGTGTAATTAATATATGTACTTATTAGTATAGGTAAGCCAAATTACAGCTTCGTAGTAACAAATAGTCTCGGAGCTGAATCGTGGACAAATAGATAGACATGGTGAAACTATAAGAGATGTTTAATACGGAACCCTAAAAATATTAACTCATAAATATCTGAGTATTTTGCGTTTTGAATACTCTCTTTTTTCCCGTTCGTTAATTTAATAGACTCTGTTAAATCGTCTTTTTTATCGACTTAACTGAAACTATCTAAACTACACAACCAAATCTACCATGAGAATCATTCTGTGAAATAAGTAGTTATTCCATCAAAAGTTTACTACTAAAATTCTCACCGCTAACACCAAACATAATGAAAGTTCCAGACAGAATATCAAATAAACCGTGTAATGATTTCACCAAACCGTTTCATATAAAATAAATAGAAGAGTATAAGTTTCAATAAACAGAACGATATGAAAACAAAACAAAAAAGTTTGTGTAAGGACGAGGTTTTTGTCGTTATATTTTTTGTTTGCGGCCAGTATTGTGGGAATTTAGGGCAGCAGGATAAAGTGGTAGGACCATGCGGAAAATTTGGACCCAACTGTCTTAAGCAAGCCTGCAGCAGTGGGATTATTTATTGCTAATATATGGGGACAGCGCTTAAATCTTAATCATTGTTTTGGCATTTTGTTGATACTTTTTTAACCTTCAACTGTTACATTTCAAAAAGGAAGAGGTTGTCTGTTTGTCGGATTTTTTAATGTATGTTCCCCGATTTCTTTAAGACGCTTGTAACTATTTTGGAAATTCTTTTTTTGTTTGAAATGATACTTTCTTTTTTAATACTTTCTGATTCAATTTTATCAAAATGGGTTCAATAGTTTAGTTCTGAAGGCACTTTTTTTTTTCTAAAAGATTATATAAATTATAAGTAGGTATTCTTATCTAAATCGAAACGATTTGGTCTAAATTGTTTAAAAAGTATAAGCATACTTATTTATTTTTCTTTACGCTGTACTAGAAACTCATTATACTCATAATCATATACCAATTGTCTTAAAAAACGTATTGATTTGGTTGAACTAAAGTTAAGACGTTTCTTTTTATAAGTTAAATGCCAAAAAGAATAGAAGTTATATTTACATTATTAATACAAGCTTCAACCGTCAGACGTACTACTTCTTGCTTGTGTATCAGTTAGTTAATGTTTTCATTAAAATATAAAGTGTTTGTCAAATTTAACTACATTTTCTTATACCACCAACATCTTAAACAACTTTTTGACCACCAATGTGGACTCCCACGAAACGCCCCCTTCTTCAGTGGACACAGCCGCTATCCGCATCCGATAATCTTTTAAAATTACCCAACTGATATCGGATTTCTAGTCATCATAGCGTATTCTAAATATATACCGATAGGTCAAGCCAACCGTGAAACCGCGGCGTTCGGTGCGTGTGATGATCCAAATGGTGAATAAATGTCGGTGTCCCAAATTGTTATGTCAAAATGTATATGTTCAACGAGTTTTGTAGAGACTCTAACAACGAAATTTAAACGGTTTATTATTGATAATCTTTCTTTTTTCCCAACCTTACTCTCATTTTGGGTCGTATTTCCTTATTTGTTATTAACATTTATAACGTTGAATCCGCCAACCCGCTTGCCATACTTGGTGAGTATGGCAATATCCTCCCATAGAACGAAATATCTTTGGGAGAGGCCTTTGTCCAGCAGTAAACTTTTTATGGTTGTAATGATGATATAAAGTAAAAGTTGAGGACATTATTCTATTCAAATTAAAACAAAACAAAATTATTTATCTGCTTTAAATAATACGTAATAAACATGGGACAGTTGTTGGACAGAACAAGCCTATTTAGCTATATTCAAAGCATACAAATTTTAGTTTAAGTCAAAGACACGATAAATACTACAGTTTCGTAATAGAGAAATAATTTAAGTTTAATATTTAGCAATAACCCAGCGACACTACATACTTAATATGTAAACTTCAGATTTGAAATTCTTAAAAGAGACAATGCTGTCAAAAACGTTATATTTAAACCGAATAGGTCTTATTATAATAGTGTTTCTTCAAATTGTCTTCTATAAAATATTCAAGGTAAAGTTAACCTTAAGGGAGGCAATTATAAGTATAGAAACCAATTGATTACTTTCCTACATAACTAATATTGAGCAGGCTTTATTTTCACGCGTAGCGATACAATTCTAAGATATTCCTGTTTTGTCAGTATGAGAACCAAAATCTGTGAACAAAGCAATTGTGTCTAAGAGCCTGTGGTACGAAACCGCTAAGGAGCGCGTCCGGTATCAAATGTAGATTAAACCGAGTTCGAGGTTCTCATCGTCTCGCTTCAATGCCGATGGAAAACATCTACCACAAAACAATTAGTATACAGATATACTGTACGCTCTAGCAACAAACCCGCAAACATTGATTTACGAAGGGATAAAGTATTTATAAGGGATTTTTGAGGACTGCATAGCTTGTAGGTAATTTAAAGGTACAAACTCCGGTGCAATTAGGACCAAGGAGGATAGGCGCAATTTATATTGAAACTAGTTTTTGCTCGCGGTTCCGCTAGCGTTAAAGTCACCCGCTCAGGAACAATACCTTTTTCCGAGATAAGAGGTAGCCTATGTCCCTTTTCGTATCCCAGAAAATGTGGATGCAATACTCCATGATGCTGATCATCATGGAGTATTGCATACACATTGTTCAGAAGTTAAAGCGTGAAAGCGTTACAAACAAGCTCATTTTTCGCATTTACTAAAAGTAAATGCGAAAATTACGCTATAGGTTTGATGTCCAAGTCACTTCAGAATATTCATTTTGTGAATTTCGATGAAGAGATTTATCACTCTTATTGGCCCACAAGTAGCGTCTACTATCTAACGTTAAAACATGTATGTAAGTTCTGTTCAGCGACTGCCTGGGCATTACATACTCCAAGGTGCACTTTGTACGAAAAAGCCTATATTCACTTCACTTTTAGTTACCAATTATTATGATAAATATTTAGAGTGTTTATTTCTGTTGCCTTCGTGTTTTGTGTTTTCACACTCGACAACCAATACAATCACTACTAAATTCGACACGATCTATGATCGTCCAGCCCTACATATTAAATTGCGGGCAGTAAAATTGTTGCTTTATAATTGATCGAAACTACTCCCACATGTTTTGATGGAAACAAAACCCAGCGCGCTTCGTCTTTGGGCAATTAACGATTTATATAGAACTGTAATTACGTTTTGATATCTACAAACACTAGTCCGTGGGTAATCAACGGTTTGAACTGAATAATAACAATTAAAGTGATATAGCCAAAGATATTTATTGGATTTTTGAAGTAAAAACTTCTTGTGCACTTTTTCGGATGGGTAAAATGTTAAACTCGCGTCAGAACTCGTGACCTGATCGAAACTTCGTAAGAGGAGGATACGTTACCTGAGACCGCCGCAAAGACGAGTTTTCACTTCTGCTGGCACTCCCGGAGTGCAACCCGGTTTGCAATCGTTTTTTTTTTGTATCACAATATACAGCGTGATTTTGAACCCCCTAGCTATATTGAAATCTGGGAATCAGAATCCATAATTGAATACAGAATTGCAAGAAAAAAAGGTAAAAACCGAAAAAAATAAATTGACTTTCCATAGAAATTCGTCCAGCTGATCGGCGACTTTGTATGGGAAACCCTATTTTTTTTTGATTTTCAGCTTTTTTCTTGCAGTTCTATATTTCATTAGGGATTCTGATTCAGAGATTTCAATAAAGCTAGGAGGTTCAAAATCACGTTGTATGTACAAATAACTGGCCAGCCCTAGATATGGATATGTATTATGTTTATCATCGTTCCGTGGGAAAAAAAGATCCGATTTCGACCGTGGTAATTCGAATCGGGTCGTTTAAAATGTGTTTACTACTGATAGTCACGGAATATTGTTAGTACAGTGAAGTTCATTGCATTCTTTAGAATTTCATTTTAAGATCCGTTGTTTACTTATTGCTTCTGAGAGAGGCAGTCTATTAATTTTCAGTCTTGCTATTCACTGAGATTGAAATCGGCGGTTTTTTTAAGTATAAGAATAAAATGGAATGTCGTTTTCAGTTGTGTAGACTTCTGTAGGATCAGAGTGTAAACTTAACTTTTATTTAACATGTTATTTAATATTTCAATTTGTCAATGATATATATTTAACTAAACTAAGTTGCTTATAACTATAAAAAGCTATAACAGCTGTTGTATTAACCAACTTTGTTTCGGTTCAAACTCAAACATATGATTAAGTAAGAAATAAAAAAACAGTTTATGTGTATAAATTAGTCATTACAAAATAGCTCGAAGCTCTTTTTACAATCAAAACCAAATTCCACAAGACCACTGACCGTCCGGAGGAAACAGCTGTCAAGTGTACATCGTAAACATACTATCCACTCGTGTTACGGTACTTGCGCCGGCGCAGCATTCGTACTCAAATGTCAGATGTAGCTAGGGATATAAATAATGCAAGGCTGTATATTATCCCTCAGATATTTCCTTTACCGCATTGCTGGGATATTTTTATGCTAGAAGAAAAACAGGTAAAACACTTTAGATATTCATATTCATCGCTTTGATTGTTGAAGCAAAATGAGTAAGTATTGTGACAGCCTGAAACAAATAAAAGTTTTGGTCTCTCATCAAAGGACTTACAACATATATCTATGAAAAAAGCCAAATCAGTTTAATTGATATGGATCTTTAATCAATCAATCTTTAATTTGACATATGGCTTATTTTCTGGTCTTAGGACTTCATGTGTATAAAATATCATATTGTATATCTCATTGATATATAATATGAGAGTAAAGTTCTACCTTTCATTACCTTTATGAAAATGTAGATTGATGTTCATAGGTACAGGCAACGTCAAAAATAACAAAGGGTTTTCTTATACGTGTCTACAATTCTTTTCAAATCTTTACAAATTTTGCTTCAAAACCAACTGGTTTTGAATGTCTACATAATTTAATGTTTAAGCTTATCTTTTCGCTTTAGTTTTTATTGATATATAATGTAAAATTTAGTAACATAAAAAGATATATATTATTATTTAGTAAAATAAGCATTCATGAATGTTTTATGCTGTTTGTTCAAAACATGTAAATAAACAAAAAAATAAAGGTATATATTTGTTTAAATAAAATCACTTTAATACGGTATTATCGCGTATATTTCATTATTTTTACACCTAATGTTTCGAAAACTTTACAATTTTATCGATCGCAGGAAGACTAAGTTGAAATTTGTCTTTTGTGTTCTAAGAACTATACAAAACTACTACCTACAATATTAATTGATAACGTTCCGGATATACGCAGTATTGGCTCACGGTGTCTGAAGGTCTTGGAGTCTTGTGATGAGCTAGAGATTTTATTTAATTGATGACAGGATCCCAGCCTGATGGTAACTGCCAACCACCCTTAATATTGAAATTAGAATGTTTTTTAATTCCAATAGCCTCACGAAGCATTCTTGGATGTATCTGTTTTCTTTTGCAAGGACTTGAGGATTATCAAAACGCATATAGTGGTTGGGTTTGTTTTCTATAAACATGCTTTGGACAAACCCAACCTCTATATGCATTTTGATAAAATATACGCGAAAGTATCGCATTAAAGTGATTTTATTTAAATGTGTAACAATCGCGAGAACATTAGAAACCATTAGTATATTATTTGGTCTAAAACCGCACCCCCCAGATATCGGAGCTCCAGATCAATTTAATTACCTAATCTAATCAATATAAAGCGTGTAAATTAACCACCGTAATTCCCACGAGGTTTGACTCAGCCCATCAAAATGAAGAACTAAATAAATCGATATTTTTAGTCGTGGTAGAGCCACGTTACCGGCAAAATGAATTGCTGGTAGCATAAATGGGCGGGCTCGTCCGAGACCACACACTCACAGAAAATCGACGTCTGAGTAGAAGCTTTACCGCTTCTTTGCTTCAATCGGTGAGTGAGAGAGCCGGAGGCCCATCTTTCCCCCTCCCCTCCCCATTTCCTTCCCCCAACTCCGTGAAAGGCCGACAACGCACACCCTAGTGTTGCAGTAGTCCATGGGCGGTGGTGGTCACTTACCATCAGGTGACCCGCTTGCTCGTTTTCCGTCCCATAACATACAAATAAAATAAAATAAATTCATTCAAATTGCCGTACGGCCGCATGGTTTTGTATGGATAAGTCGTTCTTTAATCGAGTTGGAAACTCATTGGCTACTTGTTTATTCCGACGAGCTGAATCACTCCTTCAAGGAAATGTTGATATGATGTATGTGTACTTGAAAAAATAATCTATGTGTATGAAAAAGACACAAATTTTTACGTTAACCTAACACAACGTATGAAAAAATTAGAGCATGCAGAAAAACTATTTTCGGTCTTTCAATTCCAATCAAAGTGTCCATTCCAGATTACTGTATGCGTCAAAGTAGAACAGAATGAATAAAATAGTATATACAGACTAGATACAAATTGAGCTACATCAAAGTACATAGTATGTTAACGATGCGCACAATTTCGAAACTTGTGTTATACTAACGGTCCATAGACGGGGATACTAACTCAACGATACTATATTTTATAACAATTAAAATGAATCTGAAAAAAAAAATATTTTTCCATCTTGACCTCACCGGGATCGAACCGGAGTCTCCAGTGTCATAGCCTGGCATGATGACGATTAGGCCACAGAGGTCGTCTAAAAAAAGCTTCGATCTAAATGATATGAGAAAATTCGAATTTTTACGTTGACGGTACACAACTTATCAATAAATTAGAGCGTGCAGAGAAAACAGTTTTGGTCTTGCAATCGCAATCAAAGCGTCCGGCCCAATCGAATTAATCCACTCGTCTAGCCTTTGACCCGTCTCCCGTCTGAAAGCACACTGATTAATAAATACCCAATAGATGCCCAAATTTGCAGATAAGCCCATTAAAGCTTTAGTTTGTGCTTTTAATTTAATATACGCTGGTAATATTGATGCCAAAGAATATTGAGTTTGTTATTCTTGTTGAATATAATGTCATATTAAATTAATTAGTAGGTTGTTTTAAAACTTTATCGCAAGAGTTATTAAACAAAAATATGAGAGATATTTTTTTTTATTATATTTATATGTTATAATTAATTATATAGTTAAGCTTCTTCTGCACTTGGGAACTAAACTTAGCCATAAGTCAATTACTGACGTCAACAATTCTCACTTGAAAATATATGACTATTAATAAGTGTCCTAATGATCTACATTAAATAAACGTTTTGAGTTGAATTGAAATGATTCAACTGTAAAACTTCAACATATTGTTTATAGTGTTATTTATTGTCTGTTTTACTTACATTTTAATTTTTTATTGTAATAAAAATATAGTTTCTTTTTAATCTAATAATGTTTAACTATAGCATAATATCAATACAATATTCTACATGCTAAAACAAATTGTAATGTGTGATACTGAAACTGGTAAAAATCGTTTTCACAACAATAAATAAATAAAATAATTCAATATATAATAATAATTAAACAGCGTATAAAAAAATTTACTAAATCAAACTAGGCATTTGCAAGTACATTTTATGTACTTGCAAATGCCTAGTCTCTGAATAAATCTTTACATTTGAATTTGAATATATGTGTAGCTATAGAAAACCATAATATTAATATTTTACAGTACCTATAAGCATTTTAAGATATTTTCTTTTCTATTTTACACATATCAAAATAAGACTGACATTTAATGTATTTTTATTTACCTACGTCTATTCTTTACGCTTTTCATTTTATTTTAAAAGTGTTATCGCTGAACATAAAATGCTGCAGCAAAATAAATGCCACGCGAATTTATCTACACGCTACATTCTAAGATTATTCAACACTGACGAGACATTTCATAAAAAGACATACTCTTTTTTTATCCAAATCGTAAATAAAAATCTAGATAAGTAGCTACTTTAGTCATAAACAACAAAAGAATATCAAACTGAATAGTCAAAACATTGGCTGGAAATACTACTTAGGCGTATGCACAACAGAGAAGAAAGGATCAAGTTATCGCGCGCCGCAGTCAAAAGAGAGCTTTCGAAACGTCAGGGTGTAAAAAAAAACCGAATGCGCTTTTGCTCAAACCAATGGTTAGTTGGAAGTAAAATCCTCCCATTCATTCATTCATTCATAAAACGCATTACGTCGCGGCGTAACCCCCGTCTCGGCTGAAACTCGGAATATGTTACGTCGAATCCCCGGTACGATGCAATATGGAATAAGAACGGTAACGCGGGATTTGCTGCAAGTTACGCTGCCGAGTTTCCCTCCAGTGAGCTTAGGTTTGTATGCTTCTGCACCCGGCTTTGTGCTCAACGGGTATCAGGCCTGCGTTTTGTATTCTTTAATAAAACGATGCGAAAATAAATGAAAATGTCAGTTTACGTAAAGATATGGCAGAACATAAGTAAGTAACGCGTTAAGCCCCTTACCATATTTTATTCCATGAATTTATCTGAAATTTTATGTGGCAGCCCTCATCCTGCAAATAAACGTGGGAGCCGTTCAAATAAAAGTATTAGTTTATTATTTATAACGAACGATATCAATATAGCTGGACTAAATCCGATCGCATTTAACAGAGCTTCGACATGCACGCAAAAACTCGTATTTATTTACCCACACGTTATTACCAATTCGTTCTAGTGGTACAGTATACATTAAGGAAACCGTTTCAGCGTTATTAACTACTCTACCACCATTCCCCTTATTGGCAATTCGCCCATAAGAGCACGGATTTTTATCTGTCCGAAAAACGGTTTTACGCTTACAAGGCCCCAATGAAGACAATATATGAGCCCATCTAACGTATCCGCGGGTATTTTTTATTTACGGAAAACACAGATTTTTTCATCCCGGCGTGAATGGATTTATTTCCCGACTCATCTCCCTAAAACCCACTCCATTTAATAACCCTAAAAGAGCCGGCGGATTTCTCGGGAGGAATCCGTGGGATTTTCGCCTGGGCCGCGGTGCGATGGCGTTCCAATGGGCGCAGCTCGATAGTGCCTATCCACAGTTTCAACGAGCTATTTCATTATTCAAGCTCACCGACTCGGCTGGAGATTGCTGCGATTGACTAATTTCGCCGTATTCCTTAGACGAGCGCGGCGTCTTCATTTGCGCCAAGATCATTTTGCGGGCTTAGCGGGCGATCCGCACGATATCACCAACGTAAGCACGTCATTTGCAGCTCCGAGACGACTCCTCCGAAATAGGACGCCTCTTAACCTTATCCACCCGAAGCTAAGTTACTGTGATGCAAATAGCTACTTTTAATTTTATTACTGACTCCATTTCTCAAAGGGAAGTTTTAATAAGACTCAAACAATTCCCAGCAGCTGTTTACTTTTTATTTCCCAGTAAAATAGCTAAAGTTTCGAACCCGTCTACTGCAAACCGTAGACGTGTGGTCTAAACTACCTACCCATAGGTCGGAAAACTAACTTGTATTGCTGAAAGCTCTTGGGATAAAGCTGTACTTCATAAAGCGAATTTACCGCTACATAACGTTGTGAAAGGCGTCTGTATTTTAAAGACTTTATTAAATTACAAAGCAATAGCTTGTTTACATTTGAACTGAGTAAAATTCAACGAACATTTAGTTTTTCAAGCCAATGTGTGTACTGTATGAAGCAAATAAATGATTTTTAATTCTGATTGTGTAATTTCATGGCTCATATATGGTTTACTTCCGCCACTGTAACAAGATAGGCCTGATATTCGAATATACATATTTTTTTACGTTTTAACAAAACACAAAGCTTTGTTTTGGAAACCTTAAGAACATTCACAGTTTTGTTTTCAAGTCAATTTGATATTGGCACTTCTGTTGCACTAAATCGATAGCCTAAATCGTAATATCTCAGTTACGAAATACGGTTGATCTTAGCTTAGCTGAAAGTCGAAGCTAGTTGGCAATCGCTAAGCCCTTTGAAGGCGAGTAGTGGCGCGTGGTGCGCCATATCGCTTTCGCCATTAGCCGCCAAGTGGCAAGTTTTGTATCCAGCTCATGGCGATTCATCGGAGTTCTCGTTAGTATACGCCTGAATGCCGCCTTAGCACTCCTCATTATTGCGTTTATAAAGGCGCCCATACAGAACCCTGATTCACTAAGACCCGCTCCGTCGGTGAAAGAGAAAATGGGATTGTGTAGACGTTTTGTACGGTAAAGTTCTTTTTTTATTCTCGTAAGCCAGTGTTGGGGGAAGTATCCGAGCGGAGACATTTTGAGGCGACGCCATGTATTGTGAATGTAACGACCTGACATTTCTTCGAGTTCTTTAGTTAACGTTGCACATTAAGGTAATAGGAAGACATAAATAGTCGAGTCATGTTAAACATGCCTTTGAACCATATTTAGAGGTGTTAAAATAGTTGAATGGCTGAAACGGCTGTATAAAGAGTATTCAAATTGAAAATGAGACGCTGATGAGATAATAATGGATAAGTAGGTACCAACGTTGAATTTGGAATATCATAAGTGTCATTATAATATGTTTTAAAATATCATTTCACAAAAATTTGAGAAACCATTAGCATATACTTTAGCTAGCATTACAACTAAAACTAATTGGCCACATTCAGCTTTTCCACAGACAGTGGAGCTGTTCGTGAATACTTTTCATTAGCGCCAGTTATTGCTAAATGGGGCAAATACCCGGCTTTTAATTAAGCGGGCATTAAAGAATGATTAGCAACGTGTCCGCACCCAGCAAATAAAATTGGGTTCGTCAGCAACTGGACAGAATGTCTAGGCTAGTTTTTCTTGTATTTGTTTATCTAAACATTTTTACTGTTATCGTGTGAAAAAAAAATACACTGGATGATTACTTTTAGCAGTACTCATAAAATAGAAAATAAAAAAATATTTTTAGGTTGGTCAACTATTTAAAGTGATAGTAAGAAAGAGTATGAAAAACAGATATTGTGTATATTTTCTTGAACTGATTTTGATTGCAGCAATTCATAAATTCTTACGTATGTCAAAATCTGGTTTGTTAGTGATGAAAAGCTTTAGTTGAAAAATATTTACTTAATTCAGTTCATTAAAAGGGGTAACATCCTCAACTGCCAGTGCGGTTGTTTCGGGTATAGCATCGGTTACGCGCACTCGGCCTCCCATGCTACTACTTACTTAATCTCAATCCATCCAAGCAAGTTACATCCCAAATAGCTTTATCCCGTTTCCCTAGCCCAATAAATGCCTTGCATACCCACGATATAAAAGTGGTTTCGACGGGCTGCTGCCCTTTAGAACCGAGACATGCCTAACAAACTGTGCGTACCAATCCATCTGCCTAGTGTTTGAGTATAGTGGCAAATACATATCAATGTAAAAAAAATTATGTTCAAGGCATACGTCCAGTAGTGGTCTTTTTTGCGGCTGAGATGATGATGGTAACTTAATTAACTATTAATCAGAACTACTTCTTTTTTGTTAAGGTGCTAGATGATCCGATGGATAATAATAAACTAAGTAATAATAGTTGTAGAATTATAATATCTATGCTACTAGAGATACGATTCGGTGTTCAGTTAGTAGCGAACTCATTGAGCTGGTATCTACGAGTCCGCACCCAAACAAATTTAATATCACCGCACCTGCCAATAGTTGCCGCTTCGGCTATTGATTTTGCAATCAAACGCCGATTAGAGGTTTCCAACTTCCCCTCGATTATAATCAGATTTATTAATTTAAGAACGATAACTTCGCTTTGATTGCCTTAAGATTTCAATTGGAGAACTTTATCTTTGAGACATTTGCTACTCGACTAAAAAGTAAGACGGCTCTAAATTTAGCTATCTATATGACTGTATATGTTTAAAAAAAACTTAGCTTCAAAGGAAATCCTCAAACTGCGTGCTTAAATATTAATTACAGATTGAGGCTTCTGACAATATTTCAGGAAGGAAACATGAAAAGAAAATATTGTCTGTAGATTTTTTTATTTTAATTTTAATTAGATTATTCGAGATTCTGATTCACAACTTAAAATGCCAAAGTCTACCTCATAAAGAATCAAACATGATATTGAATCTCTATTTAAGCTTTATACTCGTACAAGTAAGTATGATTTAAAATATGAAATTTATGAATATCTTGTTCTTAGATGTTAGGTTAAAAAGGAATATTTATTAAGCCCGGATGACAATACGAAGCAAAACATGGTAGGTTTTATAATATATGATAGCTTCTATAAAATTTGATTCAAAGTTTTTCTACAGCGGTCGGCAACAAATGCGGATGTCTAAGAAACTAGTATGCGAGCTAACTGAATAAAAACTAATCCAGTTTAGCCGATACATTGTGAGGGCTTGGAATTGAACGCTCGTACGTTTAGTTTTTGCTGCCCTCCCGTTACTCCTCAGGCCAAGTTTTCTCATTATAGTCACTCACACACCAGCACGAAATACGTGAGCCTTAAAGTGGACGTGACTTGACGAAAATTTTGCTTATCAAGGAGATTTTAAAATTAAAATAATCGAACAATACCAAACAATAATATTGTTTTATTAAATTGACCACATAAATTGGAATGAGGACAGGAAGAAGAAAAACCTTAAAACATAGTAAACGTGTTATTTGTACCATGTTTATTCCAACAGACGACAATTTTTGTCATTAGATAATTTATAAAATTGGCTGTCTTTTGATGAGGCCACGTAAAAGCAACCAATAGATTTTACTTCCTTCGTTTTGTGTTATACATAGATTAAATACATACTAATATTTTAAATGTCTGTCACCCTTTCACGCTTCAATCATTGAAGCAATTTAGATGAATTTTGGTATGGAAGTAGTTTGACGCCCAGGGAAGGACATAGGGTACCTTTCATTCCGGGAAATCCTCCTGTTCCCGAGGGCTCGACATTAAGCGGAAAATAGCTAGTTAAAAATATACCTATCTAATTTGTTAGCTAAAAAATCCCCTTCAAAACTCAGCGGGTCGTAAAAACAGCTTCCTCAATTTCACAGTGCAAGACGAAACTAAAGCATACGCCAGAAAACCTTTTATTTCAATACGTTAAATAAAGTTTCGGTTAAACCATGGCTACTGTTTTAAAAACGGCGGCGACTCATAAAAGTGGAGAGAGCCGGGGTATTTTCTTGGGGCGCGGAGAGCGGTTAGCCGACTTTTACACTGCTTTTATTGTCTAGCTCCCCTCGTAAACCCTCCTTTGTGCCGTAACATCTCAAGTTGTATTAACACCGTGATAACTTTACTTCAAACCGTTTGTTCTAAGTACCCCGCCCACAATTAGCCCGCCCCGAAACGATAGTTTCCATAATAATTTAAATGGATTCGATGACTCCCACCGTTATTAATAAGAAAGGATTGGTGTACAAGGACCTTTAATATTGAATTTGGAGAGGACGGAAACTGTAATAATAAATTATTAGGAGCTGGCGCGCTCAATGGTGTTTAGATGTTATGGCATAATTATGAAGGTCGCCTTCGCCCGGGACATTTCCCGGAGTCATTCACCCGAACTGTATTCAAATGGGAAACCGATACCGAAGTCTAATGGAAATGGGAAAGAAAAATAAATTCAATCATGAAGTTATGTTATTCAAAACAACGTTAGCCGATGCGCAAACAAAAGTCCGTTACAATTATTAAAATCCGCATTCTAAATACTGTAATACTCTAACTTTTCGATAAGGGAATATTTAATTTGCAATTCAACAGCTTTTGCGAGCACAACAACAGAACTTGTATACATACACAGGATTGTAAAAGGAAAACGAGACTGCTCTTTGGGGCGTCGAAAGCTTTTCCCAAATAGCCGCGTTATATCGATCGATGGAATCGCTTACGTGACGTTTACAAAAAATGCGGGTCAAATTATGACAATAATGTCATAATATGACCTGTTATTTTTTATAAATTGTATAAAAAGCGATAGTCATGAAATTGTTAGCCATCTAATACAAAACTATGTATTGGTGTGTGGTGTGTCTCATACGAGTAAAAAAAACAAGCATAACGATATCAAGTATGTTAATAAAATTTAGCATTTGGCGTTTCCTCGCAGAATATACTAAAACGCAATAACGCTTGTATAACAACCGATATTCCTCCATAAGTGGTTGACGCAGGAAAGAAATCTGCTATGAAGCCTGTAAAATGGGCAAATTTAATACGAGTAGTAAACTACTGATGGAAAACGTTCAAGAGGATAGCCAAAAATTAGATGGAGAGACGAATTCCTCTTTTGACGAAGAGTTTTTTTTCTCATTGTATAGAATAAAATTGAAAATAGAAGGCGAGGCTTTTACCTAGCAGTAGAATCTACATAGTTAAAAACAGACGATGGACACACGGCTGTTTGGGGAAGGCTGAATTGAACGACAAATATTTTCCAACGAATTTAGCGGTTTCAATCGATGACGCCAGTAATGGAAAAGTTCAATAGGCAACAACAAAGGCGATACAAGTTAACGAAGCTCACGAAAGCGAAATTCACGGCGTAGCGTACTCCGGCAGGAAATTAAAAGACAAAAGAGCACGGCCGGAGCAGTTTAGCTCGGAAATGGAGGGTGTGTCCGCGATTTTCTACGGGACCACACTTTTTATTAGGTGTTCACCTTTTTGTAACAAATGATGTGCTCTTTATCAACCCATACATATATATTTCACAGTAGGGCACGGGTCTTCCATTTAGAATTACGCTACCTTTCTGCGAGTTATAGACTAACGCTTAAAATGTGTGATAATGTATCTTTTCGTGCTGCCTGAAAACATCTAACAATCTAAAAGTTTTTACCATTGTTTTCTTTACTACCACTTAAAAATAATAAAAATCTAAAAAAACATTCATATTTCCTCATTCACCAAGCAAACCTACACGTGCCACTTTTCCTTATTCCGTAGAAAGGGAACCGACAACAAGATGATTAAACTCGCAATCTTTTCGGTTCACCTGATCAAGAATACATTTGGATGTAACAGAATTAATCCGGCCTAATACGGGTTGTCTACTGTATCAAATGTGCGTACATATGGTTTCTCTAATTCTGACGGTCCGCGTAATCCCTTCTGCCGCCGGTATTGGGTTACAGGGGATAGACGTCTTCTCGCGCTGTTAATTGAAACGATTTTTGAGACACAAAGACAATTCCGACTGAAGTTAATTCTAGGTAGAACAAAACGTTTGAATCGCTAACTCAATTCCTTTTTATTTTTGTTACAAAATTATTACTCTTTAAATTTATTTCTGCTACGTACTTCAGTTTACAAATTCAGTACACTCGTTTACTGTCTTGTATTTATATTGTTAAAATGGATGTTGTTTGTTTATCACTTAGCATAATACAGCCGACAATAAATGATAAAGCGGGAACCATCTCAACTCACAACTTTGTTTCCTAATTTAATTTGCATTTCGAATCAAAAACTTTCCGTGACACTGTTTTGCATTATTAATACTTTAGCGTGGCGTGATCTCCCGGGAGGCGCACTAGAAGCCATAAATTGAATTCCGACCTTCGCAATTAGTTATTCCCGCGCGTGAAAACTTTCGAGATCGTTTGCCTTCGTTAACAGATGTTACGGTGCTATTCATTATACATTCCATCGAATTGTAAAGCCGAACATTTAATTTAAAGTACCAAACGCTCCTTTGTTAAATCGACGAACATTTTAGGAGGCATTGTTGAGGAGTCACTCGGGCGAAGGAGGATTAGCGGCGGGTGCTAGCCACTAGTTTCCCGTTCCCGGGAACGTCTTAAATGCGGGACAATTAATAATGATACTCTCCGGCGCGAACAGAACGATTTGATGCAACTTGTTCCGTCCGACTGAGAAAATGTTTTCCATTTTAATGTAGATTTCCCACAGTCAAAGCGGGGAGGATAAAAGCAAATCGCCTGCTCAAACTATTCAAGGACAGTCTTTCAGTATGGCTACTTTGTAATACAGCTAAATGAAACTTATGTCGGTCTATGCGACGGAATAACAAAAGATAATAAAAAAGTTTCCGGCGCGCGACTAGGCGGCCACCATTCCGCCAGCGTGGCACGTCTCTTATCGGGCTAATTTGGATCAAACAATTCCATTCCCCCCTCATACAAATTGCGGAGAGGCACATTTGTTATCTGCAGTTTTCGCCAGAAATTATATTAAGATTTTGGCGTGCGATAATGTTGTATATTTTTACTTTTCTCTTGCAGTGTGGCGAGGGTATGTGCCCTTAGGGAGAGCCCAAATTTTATGATAACAATAAATTACGCGAAAAATAAACTAGATTTCATCTATTCCGTTGCAACAAGAAATTCGTTTTATTCTTATAACATTTCGTTTGGAAATGACGGCCTTTGTTAAGAATATAACATCGTCACAGACGTTTTTCTTTGTGTTTTATGCTGGTAGAAGATTTTAATATAACGCAATCAAATTGTTTTCTTGACGACGAATGAACGTCCTTTTCGGTCTCTAGCTAATAATTTAAAATAGTTTAGCATAAAAGCTATGAAACTAATTTTTGTGTTTTGTGTTCCAGGTTCTCAGTGGCGAATACATGAGATGTTATGGGCTCGCGCGGCGTAGCAAAGTGGCGCTGGTGGGTGGTAGTGGTGGCTTGGTCATGGGGCGCGGCGGCGCGTACCCTCTGCCCAGCGCGATGCGCCTGCGACGATGCACTGCGAGCCGCTTCCTGCGCCAATGCTGGCCTCGAGATAGTCCCTATACAACTCAATCCAGAGGCCACCCACATCAACCTTACGCACAATATCATCAACAATCTACTCTACACCTTCGCATTCTACACACAACTTACTGTCCTAGACATATCTTACAACAAAATACAAGACTTAGGTAGTAAAAACTTTGAGAGCAACTTGGAAATGACTCACCTCAACTTGAGTCACAATCTCATGAAGCATCTAGATAAGGACACTTTCATCGGACTGAGGAAGCTCGTCGATTTAGATCTATCCAACAATATGATATCAAATGTCCACGCACAGACTTTCAAAGATTTATCTGTGCTAGAGAGGCTCGATCTATCAAACAATAAACTAGTAAGTTTCGAACCGGATACATTCGAACCCCTGTCGACGTTGAAGATTTTATCGCTCCGAAACAATTCCATATTAGACATACCGTCTGCTAATCTTTTCTTCGTCGTTCATTTGGAATTTTTAGATTTGTCGGAGAATTTAATACAACGAGTGCCCAAGCACGGTATGCCGTATCTAAAGGAATTGAAGCATTTAGACTTGAATAGCAATATCATTGAAGAAATAGACCAATTAGGATTCCACAATTTGCCATCATTACGTCATTTGGATCTCAGTGATAATAATATGACGTCAATACCTACGTCAGCTATTTCAAAGCTCTCCAATTTGTCGCACTTGTACTTCAGTGGCAACTTTTTCCAAAATGTGACGGCCTTATCTTTTCAAAGCCTCTTTCATTTAAAACATTTGCATCTCAGTAGACTTTACGATCTCGACAAAATTGACTCAAGAGCATTTGTCGACAACATAAATCTACAGAAAATATGGATGAACGAAAATGTGAAAGTCAGGGAGGTTCCGCCAAGACTGTTCCACGGAAATCCTAAATTAACGCACATTTACATGAGGAATAATGCGCTGGAAACATTGGAGGCGTCTCATTTTCCTATTGATAGACTGCAAGAATTAGAAATATCTGGAAATCCCTTCATTTGCAATTGCTCATTATTATGGTTGTGGAAGCTTGGGAGAGAAAGTGAAATCAACAGCAAAAGCGCAAATAATGACAGTTTTACGCTCAAAATAGACTATGAGGATGTGAAATGTGCTGGGCCTGCTCATTTGAATGGAGTTCTGTTCGTTCAAATTCCGGAGTCAGAATTCGGGTGCTCAAGTGGGTGGGTGATTGTAGCGGTAGTGGTGCTAACTGTGAGTATTGTTATAAGCGTTGTGGGCGGGGTTTTATATTTCATGGGACCTTTGAAAAAGTGCAAAGGGGACAAGTCAAAGCAAGTGATGACGAGTGTCATGTTAAATGGTGACGTGTCAAAATTAGGGAACGGTTTAGGGTATTCAACACGAAGTCGAGAGGCGGACAACAAAAGGGAAGTAGACCGATATCTGATGATCGGTTCATCTGTTACGAATAACTTCCATTCGCTGAATCCTCCTTGGCATAGTGTCGATAAGAATCCTTATTATCAAGAAGACAGTGAGGAACATATCTACCAACAGTTCGCATACGAAACGATTCCTCCACACCGGACACCAGAGAAACCACACATAGTGTACGTCTAACATAAGTTTTGCGCAAAGGACAATATGGCGAATATATTTTCTTTGCAGCAGTATATGAAACCAGTGTATCGTCAGATAGACAATGAACATTGAACATGCAATAATGTAAATAGTGATACGATTGAAATTGTAATATGTGATAGCTTTGTATATAGTCGTGTAAATATATTAATCAGTACAGAAGACATTAGTTGAAAGACATTTTTCGATTTTGTACTTATATCATTTGGTCATGTTATCGACAGAACTTGAGTTATTTGAAGGAGTGAGGATTTTGAATGTAACGTTTTGTTTTTAGTTCCTCTGAAATATGGGTACCTACTCAAATACTGTTAAGTGCTTTGTAAAAAGGAGTTCAGTACTAATGACTATTGTATGAATTCATGTGTAATTGTATAGTATTATATATTTTCTGAATTAGAACACCAATACTTGATGAAAACTTTGTACAAATATGAGCAATATAGATACTAATTTCAAATATTATATGTCGTTAATTTTATTCGGGATATTGTTATAGCATACCTATTAGTTATATTTAGATGGAAAAAATTTCAGACTAATTATATACGATGCTTAAAACATTAACCTTTATACATATACAAGCATATAACTTGAAATATAACCACAATATATACCAGCTGCTCTGATGGTAAGGGGTACAAATAGATACAATTTTATTGGCTATTTTTGTAAATTGATTTCCGGAGAGTTATTTTCATGCATTTGTGTTTCATAGATATTCTGAAATTGATATTTTTATACTTAGGGAATATGTATTGGTATTGGTTCAAAAGTTTTTGATCTGACTGAAAATTATAGAATAAGATGGTGGGATATTAATTTTAAACATGTAGTTTACATAGAAAAATATAATAATGCCAAACAAAAGCATAGCTGTAGACTTTTTATCTGTTTCTCCTATCAAGATCTAAAATCTATTGAACCAAGTCATATATTCTAATTAAAATAAAATTTTGCAAACGCTAATTTTTATAAAGGTACAAGTTATTAAATATGTATAAAGTTTAACAAAATTAACTAAACCTAGACGATGAATAAGGGTGAGCCCAGTTCACGATATTGAATAAATTTCATAAAAATAGCAGTACACATCAAAACTTACATACAATTTGGTCGATTCTGTGCTTTTTATTTTATATGATTAAGTTTGTTTATTATCATGGATTGAATCGCCCCTTAAATAGCTTTAATTAATTTTGTTAAATATTAACATATAATGTTATATCGCATAGCCACGAGTCACAATACCTAACCAGTCGGAATACCTACAGTCATAATGATAGTGTAAGCCTATTTATACTTACTACTTAAAACTTTTGTTATGAATCTTATTTAAATATATAATGCATTAAAACAAACGACAATTAAACAATCAATAAAAATACTCCTGCATTTTATTTATCTGCCCCATACATCGAAATAAAAACAAAGAAAAAGTTTTACGTCATCATCATCGTCATTTCGTGTAGGTGACACGGTCAATCGACCATGCACACCCTGGTGTCAGAGTTCTTCGGAACCGCCTCTCGGCCTCTGACGGGGTTTCTTTAGCAACTACCAGATGGCAGCCGGGACCAACGGCTTAACGTGCCTTCCGAAGTATGGAATTATCTTTATTATCAGACAATCAGGCGATTCAAGCCTGCAATCTCCTAAATAAACTGGAAACAACTGAACAAAGTATGCTTCCAGTGGGAATCGAACCCTACGACCTCCGGGTCTACAGGCAAACGCCTTAACCATTGGACCACGGAGGTATTTATACGTAATATACAAGAGGTAAAAGTAAGATGAAGGAATGGGTAAAATTAAGATGTTCCATATCCCATATCCCATGCGTTAGTTTCCTATACCTACTCGTATCACAAATCGAACTTACTTTGCTTACTTTTTTTTTACTCAATCGATGTGATTTGTAAAAAAGTTCCAAAACATTAAAATGTTTCTACCTAAAAAATGAGTATAGAAAAAAAAGGTTAATTGACTGCTTTATATAAAAGCTTAACACTATTTGTCGTTTTAATACAGAATCTTATGAGATGAGACACGCAAGTTTGAAAGCTAAAGAGATAAAACAACTGGCTAAATTTGTCAACGAAATAATATGAAAACTGACAAGAGTAGAGACATAAATATTTGTAATTTTGGAACCTGCTCACAAATTTTACGAGAATCGAATAGAAAATGTGACCCTTAAGGAGAACAGCTGGACAGACATACGAAAGAAGTTTTATATAAATATAAATATATACGGACAAATCACTCAATCTGTATTGAGCTAGCCCCAAAGTAAATTCGACACTTGTGTTATGGGATACTAACTCAACGATACTATATTTTATAACAAATACTGTAGATACACATCCAAGACCTAGCCTAAATTGAAAAAGATCATTTTCCATCTTGACCTGGCCGAGGTTCGAAACCGCACTCTCGTGTCGCAGGCTGGCGTGTTGACCGCTGCGCCAAGCTGAAACAATAAATACGGTAGCCTTCTGAAATATTCTGTTCAGGACCTAATTAAGTGA
Organism: Elegia similella; assembly: GCA_947532085.1. Taxonomy (NCBI): domain Eukaryota; kingdom Metazoa; phylum Arthropoda; class Insecta; order Lepidoptera; family Pyralidae; genus Elegia; species Elegia similella. The sequence continues at coordinate 22,801,747 of OX383926.1, read as the reverse complement.
ACTGTGTGGGTTCGATTCCCATGCGCCAATAACGTATTCATACAGCGTAACTGTCTGTTGTAAACTGTCAATAGTAGCAAATTTTCATATAAAATGACCACCACGTAATTTGTGATTGTGACGAACAAAATTATATTGTACATTTTACGTACATTTATTTGGGTTAAAGAGATACCAAAAAGGTCGAAAGTAAAGGTGAAATGCTGTAAGTACTATGGCTTTCCCGGAAAGGCTTTGGGTTTATTAGATTAGCCGTGTGGTTTCCGGCAGAGTAAAATAGGACCACTCCAAGTCTTCCCATGGATGTCGTAAAAGGCGACTTAGCAAATACAAGCTAAACGAAGCCCATAAACATCAATAAGACCTCTCCAACCCGTGTGGCCAGCGAGGAGAGTGTAGGCCAAATCCTCTGTCTGCTCTGGCCAAGTATGGCTCCGGTAGTACAGAGAGAAACATGCTCCTGCAGTGGAGACTAAAAAGACCTGATGATGATGATGATGAGATGGCCGGCTGACTGAGTTTGTCAAATCTTATTAAGGCATGAAAAGTCATAAAAGTTGACCACGGGCCACAACTATAAATAGATTAGCAATTTAGGAAGCGACACAATAGCTGTTGGGCTGTTTGATGTATTTGTAGTTGTAATAAGTTGTAAAAATTGTTCAAGAAAGCTTAATTGTTTTTTTTTTCATATTTCTACACAAAGATAAGAATTTTATATTTTATAGGTATTAGTGTGATGTTGGTATTAGTATTACAAATATAGAGATATACAGCGTGTAACATAACTAACGACGTTCTCGTAAAGGGGTTAGTCAGCCCGTTAAAATGAACAACTTTTCCTATGGGACCAAAGCTAGGAACTCAGCTTTTTTTTGACATCTTCATACTAATTGCCGATCCGGCCGAACACTTTTGTATGAAAATGTATTTTTTTTAGTTCCCTAAGTTAGTCCCATAGAAAGAGTTGTTCATTTTGACTAAGGGCTAAGTCACCCCTTCACGGGAACTTCGTTGTTTATGTTACACGCTGTAGATTAATAAGATTTTTTTTTTCAAACAAATAGTTCAAGAAATGTCATTCATTACACTTAGATAAAGTACACTACTGAATCGAAACAAAATGGAATCAGTCAACAAGTTGATTATGAACAATCGAATTCCATGGTAAGTATCATCCGATGACAGTGATTTGGCATTCGCTGAGAGCCTCCAATTCGGATCCTTTTTATTATTCACAAATTATCCGATCATTGGATACGAATTACCGGACATTTAACTCGATTCTGGAATTAAGTGTTTTAAAGAGGCCGTTAATTCAGATTGAATGAACAGTGCAAGTATTTGTACAGATGTTTAAAATGGTGTTCAACTGTCGTGTTAAAAAGTTTCGAAAACGGCACAAGGGAGTAAAACATGGTAAGTTGACAGTATTTATACTAGAAGAAGTAGAATTGATGATGGATCTTGTAGCGTTTTACCAACAGTGGACTAAATTGCTTGGCGATCAGTTATTGGTACTCACATAAGCAAAAGTGGGTGTAATTCACACTTCGATTGGTGGCCACTTATTATAATTTGAGCTTCTTCGTGCGTCTTCAATCTAGTATCACACACGACCTTAAAAGAACGCCCATTCAAAAGACTTCATGTATAGGAGTAGGTATCTCAAAGAATAGGCTGTGATAAGTCTTTAAATGACGCGGTACCGGTGAACAATAAACAATTAAACAATTATTGTTTCTGAGATTGCGGTAGTGAAAGTGCTTATCTTATATTCGATGGGGCCGATTCAGAATCAGTAGCACGTCTAACCTTTGGGTTATTTTGTACGAACCCCATGCCTTGCTCACCCGCACGGTGTATTCCAAAGAAGGACTGCAAGAGCTTCAGAACATCGCCCAGTGCGTAGTGCCTGTAGTCCTCTAGCTCAGGATAAGCTAATCCTAAGAGGTCCGAACGCTTACCAGCCAACGAGTCACACACACACACACTAAAACAAACAAACGATCTATAATACAGTGGCTAGGCTATAGTGATGTGAATAAAAAATAAGAATATAAGTTTGAAAAACTATATTAATTCACAATTCAAGCATAGGGCACAAATTTACTTGAACACGTGTACACCTGAACGAACAACTAAAAAATATTCTTTACTTACCCTTTTTCTTTCGCGCCTTAGCTCTTCGTGCCTGAGTTCGCTCGCACCTCAGCACTTCGCAGCATTGTCTTTCGCACCTAAATTACACTTTCTTTATTTTTACAATAGACCGTCGTTAAAGGAAAATACATTTTAAAGCGTAAACAAGCTCTCAGCAATCGAATGCTGTGTCCAAAGCTACTCGTATTTTGTCAACCAATGGGGACTAGTTGACGTACTCCACAGCAATATCTCGCATATTTGGAAGATTTTTCTTGCACAGATTATGTTCAAGCACAGACAATGTTCAAGGTACAAATTGTTTTGTTTTTCATGTGTATAAGTAGCCAACACTGGTATCAGGTTTTTCGAGCTGCCTAAAGGCATCTGACATAGCTATGACTGCCATCAATGATGACAGCTGGGCCAACTGTTTAATAAGCCTTCTGAAGCATGGAGGAGCTCGAGATATTTTTAAACCACTTGCAGTAGATAGCAGATACGGCCATCCCATCCCAATAGATACGGCCAGGGTTGCTTAACATATATAAGCGATTACAATAACCAGAACCACTGACTCTCGGGTCCTAATTTTAATATATTGTTAATAAGCTTTGGTAAATTACCTAGTCAGTTACTTAATTACTAGACCGTTTTGGAATGTTATTATTTTATTTTGTTAAAATTCAGTAGGTACGCTACTGGTGTAAATTATAAATATAACATAGCTAAAAAAAACAGTGGGTTGCACTCCCGGAGTGCCAGACGAAAGTGAAAATTTCGCGCGGTAGAAAGAGAGGGGGATATTACTACTTCTCAAGTCACGTGTCCGTCTTACGAATTATCGATCAGATCACAGGTCCTGACGCAAGTTTAACACTCATCCTAAAAAGTGCAAAACGCCGCTAGAGAAGTATTCACTTTTTTTTTTTTTTTTTTTTTTTATGTATATCCGACGGCAAACGAGCAGACGAGCCACCTGATGGAAAGTGGTCACCGTCGCCCATGGACATCTGCAACACCAGAGGAGCTGCTGATGCGTTGCCGACTCTTAAGATACCTGTAAACACGCCTTTTGAAGGACCTCAAGTCATAGCACACAGGGAAAACCTCGGGAGGGAGTCCATTCCACAATCTTGCTGTACGAGGAAAAAAACCACGTGACGCTCTGACATTTTTGGAGACCCAAGTGTCAAGGATGTGGGGATGGACTTTACTCCTGTGGCGAGCGGTGCGGTGGTAGAAAGGTGACGGTGGCACCAATTCAAAAAGTTCTTCAGAACACTCCCCATAGTATAGACGGTAAAATACACACATCTCTGTGTCAGAGAGCCAACGTCTCTCCGTAGACCGAGGGTGTCTAAATCGTCTGTGAGTGTGGGATCGTCGATAATACGAATTGCCCGGCGTTGGATGGAATCAAGAGGAAGGAGTTGGTATTGAGGTGCACCAGACCAGATATGAGAGCAGTACTCCATGTGGCGCCGGACTTGAGCTTTATATAATAAAAGTCTATGACCCGGAGTGAAGTACTGCCTCGCTCTATTGAGCACCCCAAGTTTTTTAGAAGCCATTTTGGCTTTACCTTCCAGATGACTCCGGAATTGGACCTCCTTCGTAATATCGACGCCAAGGATCCCAATACTCTTAGAAATGGTAAGAGAGGTGTCCCGAAACTTCGGTGCTATGTTAAATGGGGTCTTCTTAGCGGAAAACACGTAGACTTGTGTCTTAGTAGGGTTGAATTGAACTAGGTTTAGTTTACCCCATTCAGAGACCTGCTCCAGAGAGGTCTCAATGTCAGACACAAGTCTCTTTCTGTTCTCCTCCACCTGTGTTTGAGGGAATTTGCACGACCTGCATAATATGCATCACCCGTACTGTCGTCTGCATAGCAATGGGTGCTACTAGTGTTAAGTATGTCGTTGATGTGCAGAAGAAACAGCGTAGATGATAAAACAGATCCTTGGGGGACGCCAGCATTGATGGGCATGATATCGGAGCATAATCCGTCTACAACGACCTGAATGCTTCGCCCAGATAAGAAACTAGCGACCCACAAGCATAGTCCCTCAGGAAGCCCGAAAGATGGTAACTTCGCGAGAAGAGCCTTATGCCAGACCCGGTCAAAAGCCTTTGTGACATCTAGACTAAATGCCAGTGCTTCTCTCTTGCTCTCGATGGCGGCTGCCCATCGGTGCGTTAAGTACACAAGAAGATCACCAGCACTACGCCCGTGGCGGAACCCGTCTTGACGGTCACTAATTAGCTGATGATCTTCAAGGTAACCAAGGAGCTGGATGTTTATCACACGCTCCATCACCTTAGAGAGCAGGGAGGTTATCGCAATAGGCCGATAGTTAGACGGGTCTGTGCGGTCACCCTTTTTAGGAATAGGAATACTTCAACAAATATATAATTTTTATAAATAATATTCCAAAAACATTTAGGGTATAGGTTTTAATCTTTTTTATTCATATATTTTACTTTAGTATATACAATAAATTATTATAAATATGTAGGTACAAGTAAGCAAAATAACCATAAAAAAGTTAAAGGCGGTTTTACATAGACCCTCGCTAAACGAAAATAAATTACATTGAAGTATACTATCAAAATGCGGACGTCCACTGTTACCCCACCACGCTTATTCATTATCTTGTCTACTAGTAGGGGAGTACCCACCCGGGACTCGTTGGTACGGCCGTACCTCGCATATCTATAATAGAGATAAATGCATTCATTTATCTCAACATTTATCTCAAAGCAACGAAATTGCCGTCCCAGTGAGAAGTAAAATTGCACGGGTTACTTTCATTTAATGGAGTAAACATGTAGGATATTCATTTCGCAATTAGGCCTCGTTTAAATGTTGCCTTTATGGGTGTTAATAAACTGTGCTGTTGAGTGGACTCTTCATTCCGGATGGTGTAATAAACAAAATGGCGGTAATTTATGCAAATTTGTACGTGACTATTACGGGCTCTAGGACTAGAAGGAATGAATTAGGAGTTCAAAATTGTTGGAAAGTTGCAAAATTATTTATAGTCTTACATTTTAAGACGTGAAAAGTATTCGTTTCTTCGTTTCTATTATCTTCTCTGTATGGTTTTTTAAATAACAATTTTTATTCTAATCTTGAAATGACTCTCTCACAGACACCTAGTTTTTTTTTAGTTTTTTAATATTTTTAAAAACTAAAAACAAAACTTCTTGACTAAAAGTGCATTTAAGAAAAATACATTTTATAAAATAAGACTAAAACCACGTCCTTAATTGGCTTTGAAATTTTGATAGATTTATATATAACATTTATAAATAAGTGATATGTGATGAATTTCAAAAAGTTATACCTATATTTTTTTAGCTATGTAATATTCATAATTTACACCAGTAGCGTACTTAATTTCAACAAAACAAAACAATAACACTCCAAAACGGTCTAGTAATTAAGTGACTAATTTACCAAATCTCATTAACAATATATTTCAGAGCAGGAAGCTTTCGTGACTTTGAAATTGAGAGTTGTAAATTTGAATGGTATACCCGTAGAAGGGTACGATTAAAATGTTATGAAAATAAAGCCATTTATGCATGGCCTTTAATGCTTGAGCCAATGTGATTAGAATCACCCATAAAATTTGAATGACCCCACTTCAAAACGGATCGTGAAATGTACAGTGCGGTGGGAATTCCAAAATCATATTAAAGACTAGGTTGGGGGTGTCATCCTCGATTGCTTAACCAGTAGTTGCAGGTACGACATCAGTTACGCGAGCCACCGCTTACGTGCTTTTCTCCCAGTCATTTGACAGCTCCGTGGCGCAGTGGTTAACACGCCAGCCTGCGACACGGAGTTCCCGGGTTCGATCCCCGGCCAGGTCAAGATGGAAAAGTATCTTTTTCAGATTGGCCTGGGTCTTGGATGTTTATCTATATATGTATTTGTTATAAAATATAGTATCGTTGAGTTAGTATCCCATAACACAAGTCTCGAACTTACCTTGGGGCTAGCTCAATCTGTGTGATTTGTCCGTATTTATTTATTTATTATTATTTATTCTCTTCCGAAATCCAACATGTTCCTATTCTTCCCTAGCTTAAAAATGCTTCCAATCTGCTGCCCATTGGAAGCATCGTTCCTACCGATTTTATTCTGTTTCCATCTTCGAAGGGGTCGCCGCGTGTAGGTATGTTTTCGATACCGACACGGGGAGTGAGACAGGCCTGACGATACTATACTTTATAATAGATACTGTAGATAAACATCCAAAAGCCAACCCATCTGAAAAAGATAGTTTTTAATCTTGACGTGACCGGGGATCGAACCCGGTACCTTGCCATTCAAAGGCACTTGCGGCAGCACTGAGCCTCAGAGATCAAACTCAGTCATTATCATTTCATGTAGGTGTCACGGTCAATCGACCATGCACACCCTGGTGTCAGAGTTCTCCGGAAACGCCTCTCAGCCTCTGATGTGATGTGGTTCTTTTAACGACTACCAGATGGCAGCCAGAACCAACGGCTTAAAGTGCCTTCCGAAGCACGGAATCATCTTTATTAACAGACAATCAGATGATTCAAGCATGCAATGTCCTAACAAAACTGGAAGCAACTAAACAAAGTATGCTTCCCGTGGGAATCAAACTCACGACCCCCGGGTCTACAGGCAAACGCCTTAACCACTGGACCATGGAGGGAGTCGAATCAAACTCACTGAGATCAGATGTAAACATTCTCAGGGGTGACTATATAATTTATTTCTATGACCACAGATCACAAACACGGAATTACTGAAATTGGGTCACGCTGTTAATTAAAATGGCAGCTGAAAAGAAACACCGCAGTATTGGAAGTAAAAACATTAATTACCGTTCATATTGCTCAATAATTGGCGGCGAATGATTTTATTGTTTCAAAATTGATTCGTGTACATATTGAAAATGAAAATACACTTTCATAATCTCATCGTGTAAAGACTTTTGTTTATTTTTGTGGCGCTATTTGCCTGTAATTCAGTTAATTGAATCCATACTATAATATACATATAATAATACTAGCTTTTGCCCGCGGCTTCGCTCGCGTTAAGAAGTATAAAGTCTCAGCCCGATCGGTTTAAACTTGACGAAGTTTCTTACAAACTTTCATCCCCTATTTTATCCCCCTGTGGGTAGAATTGATCAAAATCCTTTTTTAGCGGGTGCCTACGTCATAACATCTACCTGCATGCCAAATTATAGCCCGATCCGTCCAGTGGTTTAGGCTATGCGTTGATCACTATGTCAGTCAGTCACTTTTGAGGTATATATATATATATATATATATATTTAGATTACAAATGCGAAAGTAACTCTCTATGTTGCTTCTTCATGTATCAACCACTAGACCAATTTCGATGAAATTTGATATGGTGGTAGTTGGAGACCTGTCGTAGAGTACTTATAATCTCGGAAAAAAGTACTGTTCCTGAGAAATCGACATTTACGTGAGCAGAGCCGTGGGCATAAGTTACTTATAACTTTACTAATTTCGTAGTATTGTCTTTGTTATCTGTGCTATAGCTGTGGTGCTTCAAAGCTTAGGGTCCACTATTACGAGTATGATACCATAGTAGTGCAAACTATGAATATTGTAAAATTATAGGTTACAGATTTTAGACAGCCACACCTTTGATATTTTTTCACCTTTGATGCTTTAGCCCGAAATATAAAAGCTTTTAATATGTAATTTTATTAATTTTAAAAACATGATAATATTTTTATATTAAATAATTGTTACAAAAAAATATGTGTCTGTAAAGTCGGTTTACGGATGATAATTTTACGTGATAACGGAGGTAGTGAGATAGATACGTCGCAAGCCGAACGCTTAGGCCGATCATGCCTCTCTGTTGCTTGTTCGCGCTCTCGCGTGCACACGGAACGTGACATTTGCCGTGCATGCAGGTGTTCATCGATTTATAAGTCGTTATCACGTCAAAAAAATCACACCACAGAAATAACCAAGTCGTCACACAATAAGATTATGAAATTTTTAAGTTCCCATTGTGCACATGAATCGCTTTTGACACAATACAATCGTTCGCCAGCCAATTATTGAGCAATACGAGCTGTAATTAATGTTTTCACTCCTAACACTGCGATGTTTCTTTTCAGTTGTGATTTTAATTAACAGTAACCCCATTTCAGTTATTCCGCGTTTCTGATCTGCGGTCATACGAGGAAATTATACAGTCACCCTTGGGTTTATTCTTCTTTGATCTTGAATGAGCGTAAGGTTTGAAGGCGCTGCTGTTTCTCTTATAGAATAGAATATTGAATAGCTCCGTGGCGCAGCGGTCTACACGCCAGCCTGCGACCCGGAGTGACCGGGTTCGATCCCCGGCCAGGTCAAGATGAAAAATGATCTTTTTCAGATTGGCCTGTGTCTTGGATGTTTATCTATATATGTATTTGTTATAAAATATAGTATCGTTGAGTTAGTATCCCATAACACAAGTCACGAACTTACTTTGGGGCTAGCTTAATCTGTGTGATTTGTCCGTATATATTTATTTATTTATAAGTTTTTAGACGTTTTCGAAGTAGTTTTGAACAAAAATCGCAAGTAAACATAACCATATTTCAAACTATTTCGATGAAATTTAATACTAAATTATACATACTAAATTTCATCGAAATAGTTTGAAATAAATTGATATAGCTGTATTCTATATCTGGGAAAATACCTTTTTCTGTTTGAATCTTGGTTTCTTAGATATTAGTCCTGTTAAATGTTATTTGGTACACCTCACAATACACGCAATAGCCCTCATTAACAATGTCAGCTAAGAAAAGGTAAACTAATAAGTGTTAACTTATTTTGGTTGGTACATATTAAACCAGGCACTAAAGATACTTATTTTATTATAATTAGTCGAAGTGAGTTATGTGAAGATCCATTTAACATCGAATTAAGGTTTCGTTCAGATTACGCTGGGAGCTACTTTATGGAATAGCGTGAGTACTTCGACGCTGACTGAAGTACATTGCTCCAAGCGTCGCTGTAAATCCGCCGCTCAGTAAGTAAGTCCAAAGTAAATCGCCGCTAACGGTGCAGAGTACGTGTCGTATGAACATGGTGAACTGGAAGCAAACAGCCTCTGTTTGCCGGATCTGAACGCAGCGGTGGACAATAGATGATTCACACAGAAAACATGTCACATAAATTGGCGATTTGTACAAAAAGTCAGCTTCTGCGTGTCACCTTTTTACCCGACTGCATGACTTCCGTGGTCCAGTGATTAAGGCGTTTGCCTTAAAAAAAATCTAAGTTTAATTAATGAAAAATGCAATGACAAATTGAAAATGTCGTAATTTCTCTAATCTTTTTATAAATTTTATAATGGGTAAATCAAGCTTATTGGTATATATTAAACCCTCCTTGGTCCAGTAGTTAAGGCGTTTGCCTGTTGACCCGGCGGTCGTATGTTCGATTCCCACGGGAAGCTTCCTTTGTATAGTTGTTTCCAGTTTGGTTAGGACATTGCAGGCTTGAATCACCTGATTGTCTAATAACAAAGATGATTCCGTGCTTCGGAAGGCATATTAAGCCGTTGGTCCCGGCTGCCATCTAGTAATCGTTAAAGGAACCATGTCAGAGGCCAAGAGGCGGTTCCGAAGAACTCTGACAACAGGGTGTGCATGGTCGATTGACCGTATCACCTACTCGAAATGATGATGACCCGACTGCAGGTGGGTAATATGTTTCGCGTCTCTATATATGTATGTAATTAGCCATAGACTCAAAAAAAAATGCGTCTTTATCGTTGAAATGGCTGAATGTACAATCACGGTCATGTTAGATTTGTCATGGCAAACCAAGTGTTTTTAAAGAGGCAATTGAAAAATTAAATTAAACAGAGGGTTTTAAGTGCACACATACTATGATTAATTTCTTTGTAGAATGATATCGCGAAGAAACTTGTACGCTACAATATTGTGTAATTTGGACACGGTCTTAACGGCTAACTACTCATAATTACTGGCAAAAATAGTTAAAAAAAATAGTTATAGGCACGCCTTTTTTTTACACAATGTTAACTTTAACAAAGAGATCTTTTTTTCAACAGTTTTCATTATTTTATGAATAATCTACATAAGTGGTGATGCAAAAGGGAGCATAACTGTCCTTTCCCCCGAAGCTACATCTTTCGGGTGCAGTTTGCATCCGCCGATGGTCCCACTGCTGCTATAACGACTCTCATTGAGAAATAAATCTCCCCACCCCGAAAGCCTCCTTTCAGGTCGAGGATAAAAGGTCTTTATTTTTTTCCTGCAGCCCCTTTATTGCGTTGGGTTTTGATTGGTTGGGTTTTATATCCCTTTGATTGCTATGAAGGTGTCATAATACCTGATTTCATTTTGAGTCGTGCTATGCTTGTTTTGTGAAAGAGGGACATTATGTTTTGTTTGGTTTTTTTTGAACAAGGGAAATATGTCATTGAAAAGCTTTGATCACAATTTAAAATAGTCGCATAATACGACTGAAGTTGCAAGTTATACCTACATAAAAATAAATTGAGAAAAGTTTCATGATAAAAAAAAAATGTTTTTAGTAAAAATGCATTAAATGTTCCCCGTTTTTTTATTAAAATCTTGCAAGCACAAAACTCGTTTACAGCAACCAGAATTTTGATATTGTTACTATTTATCAAATGATGTAAAAAACGAAAGGCCTATGCCCAACAGGGGGTTGATGTAGGCTGAAAATTATGATGATCATTATTTATCATCAATATGATAGGCAACGTGTCAAATTAAAATCTAAGACGACCTAAAAGCTTGAGAAATCTGAAAGTAGAACTACCAAAAAATAAGAAATGAAAAAAAGTGTAAAATAAAACGCTGTCCGCACATTATCGTGACATTTTTTATTAGAAGTAAAAACAAAAATGTTCATAAAATCGGATTCATTTTAATTAAAACTACTGCAATGCCAAAATAAAACAAAAAATCCAAGTACATTCGACCGCACGAAAAATGGAATATTTTATCAATCGAGTCGAGAGCCGCACTGAGGGTCAATCAAGCGGAATCGACACACGAATTTGGCACAGACAAATAAATTAAAAGCCAATAGAGCGAGCATGTCCGCCAATAGGAGTGTTTCGAAAAATTGGAATGGCCAACGCAAAAGGCTCCCAAAATTTATGCTACAATCCCGCTCCCTTACAGGGGCCATTAAAACTGTCCGTCCGTCCGTTTGCAGATTTAAACCAAACGGTCGGCCGTCACGAATCTAAAAAACATTTATCACTCTCGTTTTTCCGCCTACCAGACAAGGAGCGTGTGCCAGTACGTTTTAGGGGTTATTAACTAACTGCCCTCACGGCTGGCCATACGACATTAGCTTACCACACGCATATGAATCGCTCAATTTGACTTATCTCATAGTAATTAACATAAGAACTGGCTATAATATTAATGGACTAGCCTACGCCCGCAGCTTCGCTCGCGTCAACACCGTTCCCTCGGGAACAGTACTATTTTTTGGGATAAAAGGTAGCCTAAACTCCGTACTCCAGACAATTTGTAAGTATGCAAAATATCATGTTTCGTGAGAGCGAAACAAACAAACAAACACACTATCGCATTTATAATTAGATGAAAGAAATTAAAAGAAAGAAGATAGAAGACGAAGATATATATAATATATATCTATAGTAACATCAATCACTGAGTTATCACATAGTATTAAATAACCTTACATAGGACATCTAGAACCATGTATCTGATAATAAATACAAGCATTTAATCGGGCTAAGAATTGAACTTAGAGCTTCACAAGTTTAACAAACTAACTCGTTAACCAATAGGTATATCAGGAAAGCTGCCAAAAGATATCTAAAATTATTACAACAGCGGTTACGTAAAAAATAATGCCTTTAAAAATTTTGTTGAAATTCAGAAAAATTTAAATAATTACCAGGTGTTTTTTGTTCAGTTTGGACAATTAGTGAATAGCCCTAAGTTTCATAGGTCGTAGTTCAGGGTATAGTGCACGCTAAATAAGTTTGCGTGTCCGGATGTGGCAGGACTCAAGTGAATTTTATACTTGCACGAATATCATACGAGCAGGCATTTTTGATGTTTACAAAAAGGCGAGAGCTAGTCTAGACGGCTATGAATAATTGTTTTGAGAAATAATTGTGAAGAAGAAAGTCTGCACCAATTCAATATAAAAGTAGAAAAAATAGCAATCATCTTCTAGTAAGAAACCATTACAGAAATGCTATACAATATGAAAATTATTTTTTAAAGTTCCGTTCGTATAGGGTAAAAACGGGAACCTATTACTAAGCCACCGCTGTTTGACTGTCCGTTCATTCAACCTTCTCTCACAAGGCTATATTTATTGAACTTTAATACTCGTAGGTCTTGGACGAATTCGTCCAAGTCGTAGGTAGAGACTCAAAATTTTTACAAAATGTGTATTTATATTGCCGCTACAACAAAATATAATAAAGAAGTAAGGGGGCTCCCAAGGAACGCTGGTAGTACAAAACTCATCGTGTGCGATAGTGACTCGCACTTGGTCCTTTTATTTATTACTAGCTTTCGCCCGCGGCTCTGCCCGCGTTAATGTCGATTCCTCGGGAATAGTACTTTTTCCCGGGATAAAAGGTAGCCTATGTCCTTCTTCGTACTCCTTGTATGCAAAATTTCATGATGTAGTTACGGCGTGAAAGCGTAACAAACAAACAAACAAACTCACTTTCGCATTTATAATATTAGTAAGGATTTTGTAGACTACATATGAGCTATATATGCACATTAAAAATTAAATTGTTTAATAAAGATTCCTACTTTTTAAAAGAGACTTACTCAAACAATTTTTACTTATTTTAGTCGACGAAGTCTACTTTTATATTACGTAATACAATGTGGAATGTGACTGTACAAAATTATAATTATGTACGCGTACAAAGCCCAGACGTGCCTTTTCATATCATGTAGATACACAACTTATATGTACTTGCTATAGCCTGTGGCTACAACTGCGTGATATTCGGTTTATCTCGCGTCCCCTTGGAACCTTTCAAATTTGGGTATGAACAGTGCTTCATACGAGTATAACATCTACGTCTAGCTCTTTACTGTATAACATTATGTCTGTCTATAAGGGTTGAAGATAAAAATAGTTATATAAATAGTTATTTATGTTCTCTATTATAATTAGAAAAGATCTGTGTAGATGAAATGTATAAAATTCTCCCCATAAGGGAATATTGGGGCGACGAATCCACTGGCTTGATCAATCGTACGATGCAGTAAGGCGAGCAAACACCAGCTCGCTAAGTAAATCTCACTACAGCCGCACCATGACACTTTATTTGTCATATCTAGATTACTCCTTCTTTTTCTCGGCTGTCAGATTTTAATTTTATAGGACGGCAAAAGAGCAAGAAGGTCACTTGATAGTAAGTGATCACATTGCATTTGGCACCGATGGATATGACCCAGACTGACCTGCAATACAGGTCTCTCATCATCTCACCTGTAGAACGCTGGATCTCGGGGTCACCTGCCTAAACTCTCCTTGGGTGGCTCAGGGTGGCAGGACCGCAGAGAAATACCTGTGTGATATGAAGTTCAAGTATTTTCTCGCACCGGGAAACGAACCCGGCGCCTTTAGTGTAGCAACCTCATGTGTTAACCACTGCACCACAGAGGTTATCTACAATCAATACAAGTCCATCAATGTTATATAGCTACTACTGTTAACTAGCTGATGCCCGTATTATTATTATTATTAGCCTTTTAAATCCCACTGCTGGGCAAAGGCCTCCCTCTCTTCTTTTCTTTGATGCCCGTAGCTTTTTATTATTTTAGTTATATTAGACTAGGTACGCACTGACTGTAGCCACGCCTATATTGTATCTTAGATGAAATTCTGTTGATGGGCATACATATTATGGACATATTCAGCCATAAATTGCATAATAGGTATATTTAACATATTCTCGCACAGACGTACGATCGAAGGTTTTCGCAGTATTGCCAGCTCTGCAACTCCCAAAAACAATCCAGATAACATCTAATGATTTATGGATAATCCTCTTTCCTCGAAATTAGTACTGGTTTTAGTATTATAGTAGGTACATTCGTAATAACGAAGCCTGAGTATTGTATTAAGTTGTTGAAAAGAAGTTTCGTGACTAGAATGGGTTCATTGTTCATTACTGCTTTTATTACATTGTCTTTTGAGATATTTTGAGTAATCGAACTCACTACAACGAAATGTATTTCTAATTCTCACTTGATTACTGTTTTTAACTCTTTTAAGAGTATTAATCCATAATTTCATAATCTTCTGCACAGCTGGTAGGCTTGAGTTTTCGTAGCTATTTAACATTCATAACCAATCTTTAAGCCGCGATTTCGTTTACGCATATCATCATCAGGTCTTTTTAGTCTCCACTGCAGGAGCATAACCCTCTCTGTACTACCGGAGCCATACTTAGCCAGAGCAGGCAGAGGATTTGGCCTACACTGTCCTCGCTGGCAAGACGGGTTGGAGAGGTCTCATTGATGTTTATGAGCTTTGTGCCTAAGTCGCCTCTTAGGACCTCCATGGGTAGACTTGGAGTGGTTCTATTCTATTCCGCCGGAAACCACCTGGCCTTACGCATATAATAGGTGCTATTTACTATGCTGATGTATAGTATAATAAGCCTGTTGTTTTAAAGTTTCTTAAAAAATATCATGCATGAAAAAGTAACATGTCCACGTCTATCCCCACTACTTTGACACTTAGGTCTCCAAAAATATCAGAGCATCACGTGTTTTTTTTCCCTCGTACAGCAGGATTATGGCATGGGATCCCATTACCTGTAAACATCCAGGGCGTGTTTACAGATATCTTAAGAGTCAGCAACGCATCAGCACCCTGTGTTGCGGATGACCATGGGCGACGGTGACCACTTTCAATCACGTGTCTCGTTAGCTCGTTTGCTGTCAAATATGCATTATAAAGAAAAAAAAAACACAGCTATTCATATAAAAAAATGAAAACAACATTCAGCCGGTGTCTGTTTATATCATAAGGAAAATGAAAACATATTCCTCACATGTCTAACTAGAATTTTTCTCGATTGACGTAATTTAAAAACCAAACGGTCTACTTCTGAGTAAATTACTAGAAATTCGCATTACGGAATGAAGTCCTGATAATGTACTAGAAGTGTAAATAAATTTTACAGTCCCAGATAAAACCATTAGGACTGGTTTACGAGAGCCACTCCCCTAATGACGGTATGGGGGAGTTGATTGTAGTCGCTACGTATAACGCTTTTTGCAATCTACCGCAATGCAAATAAAAATAAATCTAAGGAAATAGTACGTTTAGGTAGGCAATGGACGGTATATTGCACTTTGGAAGAGAATTATAATTTCTTATTTTTGAGTATAGTCTGGAAAAGCTCAATGACTGTGGTATACCTAATAGAAACTCGACGTTTGAGTAGAGGCTTTACCGTTTCCATGTTTTATTCGGTGAGTTAGAGAGTAGGAGACCCATACCTCCACTTCATCCCCCCTATATCCTTCTCTCAACTCTATGAAAGACATGCAACGCTCCTGTCACATCCTGGTGGTGAAGTTGTCCATGGGCAATGGTGATTACTTACCATCAGGTGACTCGCATGCTCGTTTGCATCCTATATCATTAAAAATACCGAAGACGTCACTATTAAAGCGTTTTGTTCTTACAGAATTTGCATTTTAAGCTTTGGAATGTCTAAGGCAGTGAAAATAATTGTTACAACGAGGTTTGCGACTGCAAAAAGTTATCTTCTTCCATTGCCTCATGCATTCGTGCGAATATTCATTCACAGGTATTCGCACGAATGAGGCAGGGAAAGACAGAAGTAGCTCAGTTGATAGAGCCACCAGTAGTTAGCGGTAGATCAGTTGGTCGTACATGGATTTCATCGCTAGATCAAGTCTTGTCCGCTTGGATTTTTTTTCCGAATATCTTATTTCTTTATTTAACAAGACTAAGATAGAAGGTAGGTATAGCATTGTGAATGCTACCATTGTAATCAGAATCGTTTCTTTTATTGGTTAAATTAACAGACAGGGCACTTTTATCGAGGTCGAAGTCATGGACAAAACTTAAACGGATTCACTGACGTAAATAAATTTAAATATGAAAATTAACTCATACAAACGAAATTCTGTGTACAGCTTTAATAAAAAAAATTATTTAATGAAAATAAAAGTGGTCTGTCACAAGCATCTCTCAGAGCTACAATATGATAGTGACAATGAATAGGCTCAGCAATATTCAAATCCGATTTATGATAAATCCTCATGAATGAATTCACAAGGGTAATCGTAAAGGGTATATCTCCTAAAGGAATTTCATATTATTGTATTTTGCCTACGCTTTTCTAGATATTTTAACATACGTCAAGTGTCATCTATAATTGCTTGGCCGATGGTTGCAGATGTGGCATCGGGTACGTGCGCCCAGACTTCCGCACTGCTACTTGCTTTGACTCCCATTCATCCGAGTGAGTAGTATCCCAATACTGCTATTTTCTTCCCCAAATTCAATAAATTCCTATCTTTCCATAGCTTAAAAAGTTTCCGTTGGGCAGCAGCGTCGGAAGCACGAGAAGCACCGTGTGAGAATGCAGCGTGGTGAGCAATATCTTTTCATGAAACTAAGAGTCCTTGGGAGGGTCCTTTGTCCAGTAGTGGACTGCTTACAAAATTATGATGATGAATTATGAATAAATACGAGCTTTTGCTTGTCACTTCTTCCACGAAAATTATAGATTACGTGCTAATCTTTGGTACAAAATTTTGCCAGTGGCTCCACTCGTGATCCGTTGGGAACTGTATTTTTCCAAGATTACAGTTACCATACTTTTCTATTATTTTGACTGAATGTTTGCTAAATTTCATGGTAATCAGTCCAATAGATGTAGCTTGAAAGCGCCACAATGCCTTATAATATTATAATAATAAGCCTGTTTATTCTGAGCTTTACAGTATATCCCGAAGCTCAGTGTGCCTCTTGGCATAGGCCTCAACATTTTCCACTGAGTCCTGTAACGAGCTACCCTTCTCCAATGACGTCCAGCCGTAAGTATGAGGCCGTCCTCCCATGTTGTTGGTTGGCGTCCCCTGCTTCTCTTGCCATACCATTCAGTGACAATTTTGCGCCATTTCTCTTGGGTATTACGGATCATATGGCCTGTCCATTTCCACTATTGTTGTTCTATTCGAGTAGTTATGTCAACTACTTGGGTCTTTTTCCTTATTGTGCTGCTCCTAACTCTGTCCTGCCTTCTAATTCCTAGCATGCTTCTTTCCATGACTCTTTGACTGCATTCTAGCTTTTCACTGTGCTGTTTGGTGAGTGTCTAGGTTTCACATCAGTAAGTGATGACTGGAAGTATACATGTGCTGAAGACTTTAGTTTTTATTTGCATGCTTAACTCATTTGATTTCATGACTTCTTTTAAGGACCAGTATGTCTTCCACCCGTTTGCTATTCTTCGTTCAACTTCATTGGTGGTTTGATTTTTATGGGATAAGATCTGTCCTAAATAAATATAGTCTGACACATATTATAATATTAGTAGAAGTTTATTTTCGAATACAGCTCCGTTACCGTTATTCGGAATAACGGTAACGGAGTTATATTAATCAAATAGTTTGACTAGATAGTAAAGTATGTGTTTTATTAATTGTCATATAAATTGTTTTCATACTGTACGATTTATGACAAAGGACAAAAGACAAAGGCACTCCAATTAATGTGAAACAAAAGAATTCTATAAAGCTAACTTTGATATATTTTCCTTTGATAGTATTATTTGTCACAGTTGTTCGTATGATTGAAGATTGACTTTTTAAAGATGATCTTGATGACATCTGACAATCCAGATCCATACTATACCTGTCTATCTATCTGTTACCACTTCTCGCTTCAACTATTAAACAAATTGAGATGAAATTTGATATGAAGATAGTTTGATAGGACCGGGGAAGGGCTTAGGACATAGGGGCTTTTACCCCGGAAAAATTTACTCTTCCTAAAGGATCTACATTTACGCAAGCGGAACCTCTAGCAAAAGCAAGTTATGTATATAGATAAATAAATACTTATATATGAAAACACATAGATTAGCTTAACCCCGAAATTCGAGACTTGTGTCCCAATACTAACTTAAATAAACTATATTTTATAACAAATACATACCTAAATAGATAAACGGCCAAGACCCCGGTCAATGTGAAAAGATATTTTTTTTTATCTTGTTCTGACTGGGAATAGAACTGGGCCAAATTTTGAACATAAGGTTATTTATATTATTTAACTAGGTACCGTCGTATCTTAGCTGTGGGGCAACGGAGTTCAGGGTCTGCTTATGACAGCATGTTAGTAGGTACATGCTAAACGTGGCTTTTGGGTCTTATGACCTTAGGCTCTGTCTACCCCGTAAGAGATAAAGACGTGATACTATGTATGTATGTTAGTACCTACTTTATCCTGTAGTATGCGCAAAGTTTTTTTTTATTCGAAACTTCAGATTACCAAGAGCTTAATTGTCATGCGTCATATATGAAAAGTATAATCTTAAATAAATATTCAATTAGTAATTTAAAAATGTAAACATTTTTCAAGTTATATAGTCTTGATTCTGCCTAAAAGGAATAGTACAAAGCTATTAGTCTATTTCAGTCTCTCAGCGGAAAGAAAAACAAAGGGCGTTTTGAGCTTCACATTCTTTTAAAAAGTGTGGAGAAATATGCGCGTGTTAGAAATGAAACTAATGAAAGAATAGGAATATCATTTATTTCATATTTCTCTATTCAAAATTTCTCTTATTATTTCTTTTAAATCAAAGCTAAATTTACCGGAGCTTTAAAACAACCACTGCCAGGAAGAAGCTCCAAGAAACCTGTTAAACAGTGTCGGTTGCCTACTCGCCTTAAGGGCTTTTATCTGTACAATCACATTTTCGTTAAGACTTTTGAAGACACAAGAAATTATTACAAAAGTTATTATGTACACACAAAATAGCCACCATTACACATCTAATAAATACCATCTACGACCACAATTATTACTACAACATAGTAACAGAAATATCAAAATATTCCATTATCGAAATGAATTAAAACA
This sequence comes from Elegia similella, assembly GCA_947532085.1. NCBI lineage: Eukaryota > Metazoa > Arthropoda > Insecta > Lepidoptera > Pyralidae > Elegia > Elegia similella. The sequence continues at coordinate 22,782,421 of OX383926.1, read as the reverse complement.
AAGACAAATAAAATACTTAACTCGACAGTTCTCAGTGACTTCACCATCAAGACTGATTTACAATTGCAAATCACTGCTTATATAAGCTGTTTCACCCGCCATCTTGGGTGTTGTCATCGTAGATCGATTCAGTAACCAACATTTGAAGTAATCAATTACAACAAGTTAAAAGTATTACCACAAATGTTTTAAAGTAAGTATTAATTATGTTTACAAGAAATATTACATAATATTCATAAATAAAATAGATTAAGTAAACCGGAAGTGATACAAGATTTAAAAGGTAACTGATCGAAATGATCAGTAAATATTATAATCAATAATAGTAAATTTTAAGCTTTCAGCGTCGGATCAGTAAGGGTTTCCGACTGGAACTTGGCTTCGATGCTGCTTCTGAAAGCTATGAGAAAACTTCTATTTTTATTCAAGTTTCCATGTGGCCAAATCATCCAAATCGAGGAGTAGAATAAAATGCCTGTAGAGATTTTTTGAATTAAAGATGCTTTTTTTAAACCTAGGAATATTTTTTATATTAAAATTATTCTAAAAAATAATAATACACATACAAAAGAATCTGTCCTCATGCTGCAAAAACAAACTAGATACAGATGTGAGTCTCGCAGTCAAAAGAAAATTAAAGAGCAATTTTGAGCTTTACATTGTTTTAAAATATGTAAAGATAAATGCACGCATTTTTAATGCTTTTAATATCTGGTCAGTTTTACATTGAAAGTTGGTTTCGGATAGCACCCGTATCCTTTAATTTTCTTTTGACTTGGAGACTGAAATTAGACATAATATTTTTTTAGATTGTATTTTTCATTATTTATACATGCCAATAAGCTCCTGCTAATCTGCGGTTACGGAGCTAATCGGCCGATTAAATAAAAAAACCGGCCAAGTGCTCTATAAAAACGGCAAAAAAATCATGTCTGTTGTATGGGAGCCCCACTTTAATATGAATTTTACTTTCATATAATTATTAATTTTTAAAGTATAATAACTAAATATTCTGTGATTATTTCAAGCGTCCACCTGTTGCCGTTATCAATATCAAGCAAAAACAAACAAAAAAAGTCACGTTTGTTGTATGGGAGCCCCCTTAAATATTTATTTTATTCTGTTTTTTAGTATTTGTTGTTATAGCGGCAACAGAAATACATTATCTGATAAAATTTCAACTGTCTTACTACCACGGTTCATGAGATACAGCCTGGTGATAGACGGATAGACAGATAGATAGACAGACGGACAGCGGAGTGATATTAATAGGGTCCCGTTTTTACCCTTTGGCTACGGAACCCTAAAAAGTCAATTTTCAATCATCTGTCTTACAATCAAAATAAAACTCATATTAAAATTGTTTAACCCAGGTCCTTCAACAACCTTCAACATACCAATTAATATCACATATTATTACTGTCTCTTTGAACTTTGACAAATAATATTATCAAAGGAAAATAGTACAAAGTGAGCTTTATCGAATTCTTTTGTTTCACATTAATTGGAGCGCCTTTCTCTTTTGTCTTCCCTCTGTAATAAATCGTAGAGTTTGAAAACAATATATATCACAATAAATAAAATATATACTTTACTATCCAGTCAAACTAGATTAATATGACTAACTATATTCGAAAATAAACTACGAAATTTAACGTTGTTTAGCAAAGTTGGTGACCTCTTTTTATGTAGGTATTATTTTATTTCTACGTGTGTAAGATATTTATCGGGTTAGCTCTAAGAAGTGGGAGTGGGCGGCGCACATAGCGTAAAACCGATGGCCGATGGGACAGAAAGGTTTTCGAATGGCGACCACGTACTGGCAAGCGCAGCGTTGGTCACCCATCGACCGGGTGGTCGGACGACATGATCAAGGTCGCAGAAAGGTCATTTAAAAAATTAACTACAATATCTGGAGGCCATTATATCAAAGACTTCTCAACTTATTTCAAATAAATTTCAAATGCAGAATTAGTTCGAAGCTTATTTCATTTCAGTTTCACAGTCAAAAGAAAATAAAAGGGCCTTTTTGAGCTTTACATTGTTATAAAATATGTAAAGATAAAAGCACGCATTATTAATGCTTTCTATGTCTGGTCAGACTTATACATTGAAAGTTGTTTTCGGATAGCATCCAAAACCGAAGCGCCTAAAAGCTATAGGAGAACTTTTATTTTAATTTAAATGTACCTATGTGTTGATAATGAATTTATTGATTAAGAAGCATTTCAGAGTGTAGAATATGAATTGCAAAGTTCTTTTCTGGGGCAGTGATAGAAACAGCTTTTCAAATTTAGATATGTAGTATAGATAAAATATTACGCGCTTGTATTTTGAACTTGATTTATATGTGAATTACGGGTTACTTATGTACGAAGTCAGCTACAGGCCATGTTTCAACCTCATCCGATCCGGAGGTCTTCCTCAGGGCGAATGTGAACGAAGACGCGCGTGTTAGCTGATACTGCATTATTTAATTATTTTTAAATTATTTAAATTAAATATATAAGCAATTTTAAATAAATATAATATTTAGACGGATATTTGTAAAAGAAAAGCAATATATTTCGTAGTAAAAGTATATTTCCCACAAAGTATTAGTAATAGGCCCAAACTAGAATAATTACCTTTATAAATAAACCACAAACCAAGTAAATAATATTTATATATTATCACTTTTTGTTATTCAAACATTACTATATATTGTAAACCAGAACATAATTGACTAATCATTTATTTACACATGATCTATATTTTAAATTAAACATTTTGAATATCACACCATAAAAATACAATTATTACATAAGAAATTATAATTACTTAGCTTTATGAAGAGAGGTCCGCACCGTCCACGTCTCGATCGTAAAGTGCCACACTGACGGGCCGGGCCACCTTTTATATTGGTAATAATAATTATTTATTATTATACTAACAATCCATCTTAATAGAAAATCAATATATATATAGCCTTTTTTTATTCTAACACGGCCATTCTGATATGTACTTCGTTCCTCGAAGTACTTAAATCATACAATTGATCATTCTTAAAATTAACTTGACAATTTTTATGGTAACTTATATAACATACTAAGCATCACAGTCTCACTTCTGACATTAAGTAGACTCATGTGTGAGCTTCAAAAACACTTAAACTATGTCTCACCTCTCACATTAGGCAGACCAAGGCTTCACAGTCTCACTTCTCACATTAAGTAGACTCATGTGTGAGCTTCAAAAACACTTAAACTATGTCTCACCTCTCACATTAGGCAGACCAAGGCTTCACAGTCTCACTTCTCACATTAAGTAGACTCATGTGTGAGCTTCAAAAACACTTAAACTATGTCTCACCTCTCACATTAGGCAGACCAAGGTTTCACAGTCTCACTTCTCACATTAAGTAGACTTTTGTGAGCACCCAAAACTTAATCTATGTCTCACCTTTCACATTAGGTAGACCTTTATTACAAACATTTTTTAATGTATCAACATACGGAGTGTAAACAGTAAGTATAATAATTTGAAATCATGCTAAAAAAAAAACTAAAAAAAAAGTATAATATCATCTATAACTATAACTCATCGTCTCATTAGAATCCTCATCTGTCCATTCTCCTGGCCACAATCTTAATTTTTCTTTCGACACTATAATATTTCTGAGATTACCTCTCCCTCTGAGAGCGTACCGATCATGTGTTAGTACATTAATAATTTCATAAGGACCTTTAAAGCGGGGGCTCAGCTTATCATGACGCCTATGGTCCTGATTTACGTAAACAACATTACCCACTTCAAACACTTTGTCATTACGTCTTACTGTATCAAACCTTTCTTTAAATTTACTCGATTCATGTACTAATCGTTGGTAAGCTAACGCCCGATCTGCTCTTAAATCAATATTTGGTTCAGATACATTTATTTCATCTAAATGAGCTTGGATACTTGGTATGTTAGCATTACAACCGATTAGCAAATGAAGCGGAGAGAAACCCGTAGATTTTTGAATAGTAGTATTGATAGACTGTTGCACTTTCCACAACCCGCTTGGCCAATCTGACGAACCATTACAGGTAGTGTTTAACATATTAATAACAGTAGCTACATATCGTTCTACCTGGCCATTCCCCCTGGGTGTACCCGTGGCTATCATATGATGTTCAATTTCCAATTCATTAAATAAAGATACAATATGGCGTGAACTAAAGTTAGTACCTCTGTCAGTGATTATTTTTCTAGGAGTCCCAAATAAAGTTACAGTATCTTGGATTATAGGTATCAATTCCTGAGCCGTTAGACCTTTCAAGGGTTTTAACAGAGTAAATTTGGTAAAACCGTCTACTAAAAGTAATATATATTTATAACCTTCCGGCGTTTGAGAAAAGGGGCCAGTACAATCTAAATGAACTGTATGGAATGGAAGTGGAGTCTTTTCGATAGGGTGTAGGAGGCCTTGCTTTGGACCTGAATGGCCTTTTCTCTCTATACATATTAAACAATGTTTGAGATATTTTCGGACATAAGCCGCCATACGGGAAAACCAAAAGTGTTCTCGAAATTTTGCCAGTGTTTTGTCAATTCCTGTATGGCAGTTCTCATCATGAAAAAGCCTCATTAAGCGAAATCTACATCCTTTGGGCACATAAAACTTGAGTTGGCCTGGTTGGGTTTTATAAAACAACAAATTATCTTGCAAAATATAGCGGCTATCGTCTAAATTTCCAGCTACAAATAAACTTATTAAGTTTTGTGTTTCGGGGTCGTTTTGTTGAGCCATCTCCAACCATGATTGAGGATTATTAATTAAATGAACTTCATTGAGTGGGTTTCTACGTACAGAATTAATGTCGCTTGAGTTAGAGGGTACTGAGCGGGATGGATCAGAAATAATATCATCCGAAACTAAAGTATCGATAGGATTTCTACTCAAAAAATCTACATGACCAATGTACTTTCCTTTTTTATATATAATTTCGAAATTAAAGTCCTGCATAAATGCCCACCAACGAGCAACTCGTGGGGATAGATCCTTTTTGGTCATTGTGGACTTGATAGAATTACAGTCTGTAAAGATTTTAAACGGAATACCCAGAAGATACACTCTAAAATGTTTTAAAGCATTATATATGGCTAATGTCTCCAAATCATAGGAACAGTATTTTGATTCTATATTGGTGGTTCTTTTGCTATAATAAGCAACAACCTGTTTATTACCGTCAACTATCTGTATTAGCACAGCCCCATAACCCAAAGAGCTGGCATCTGTATATAATTCAGTAGGCAGTTTATAATCAAACACAGTTAACAATGGTTTGTTAGTCAAGTGTTGTAAAACATAATTCCTAGCTTCTATTTGTTCAAGACCCCATTCCCATTTTTGGCCATTCTTTGTTAATTTGCTGATACACGACGTTATGCAAGAAAAATTTGGAATAAATTTTCGAAAATAGCTAGCAAGACCCATGAATTGCCTAACTTGCTTGACGTTACATGGGGTAGGAGAATTTACTAATGCAGCCACCTTAGCTTCACTTGGCCTCACACCATCCGCTGATATATGCCTACCTAAATATTCAATTTCATTAACAAAAAAATTACTTTTTTTTAAGTTAATAGCAAATCCAGCAGAATGTAGTGCTTCAACAGTTTTTTCTAAGTATTCTAACCCTTCTTCTATCGTTGTAAATGGAATAAGTATATCATCTATGTATACTAATACAAATTTCAAATGTTGTATCGCTTTTGAAATGGCCTTCTGAAAAACAGCGGGTCCATTACATATGCCAAAAGGCATTTTCAAAAATTCATAATGCCCGTTAGGGGATACAAAAGCGGTAAACTGTATCGAATCAAGTGAAATAGGAATTTGGTAAAATCCATTTTTCATGTCTATAGAAATAAAATATTTGGCTTTACCGAGTCGGTCGATCTGGTCTTCGATTAGAGGGAGGGGATATCGATCTTTTTCTAAAATACTATTTAATGATCTGAAATCCACACACATTCTGTCACCTCCATCTTTTTTTTTTACTAGTATTACTGGACTCGCAAAAGCTGATTCACTTTCTCGAATAATCCCCTTTTCTAATAATTCTTTAATTATTTTATCTACTTTTTCTTTTTCAATCGGAGCCAATCGATAAGGTCGATAAGAAATGATCTTATTTTCTTTTAATCGCAAAATTAATTCACCTGTTCGTACAGTACCTACTTTACTAAGAATTGACGGATACTTATTAAAAATTATTTTTATTTTCTCTTGTAAATCCAAAGACAAGTGTTCTATTCTCGAGGATAATTCACAAAATTCAGGTGATGTGGAAACCAAGTTTACTTCGGTGGCTACCTTACACGTCTTCCTAAATAACCGACAACCGGATGAGTCAGTAATTATTCCTACATCTGGATGATTCACAGCGTTTCTACCAATGAGAAGGTCATAACGAAATGTATCATCTCTAACTACATTAATATCAAGCTCTAAACTTAAACCATCAAATTGTACTACTACTGTAATTAAGGCGAACACATGAATGTTATTATGTCCTATACCCCTCACATATGCTGATACTGGCAAAAGATGGCATCCTAGTTTTTTCGCAATCGATTCCCTTATCAAACTACAGTTGGCTCCTGTATCAATCAGGGAATTTATTTTTATTCCATTGATATATACTGGAGCAAGATTTAGTTCGGTCTGTCTAAAAAATTAACTTCTTTGGTAGGAACTGCAACCACAGAGGAAGATTCAATTCGCTGTTTGTGATAGCAAACAGACTCAGTATGGCCAATTTTTTTACAATATGCGCAAATGCTTAACGGTGGCTTATTTACTTTAGTATTTAGTGGGGTTTGATTACCGGAAATTTTCTGAGATTGCAACTGTTTATTCTTAAAGCATTGTGATTGTACATGTCCAATTTGATCACAAATGTAACATTTCTTTTCAAAGTTATTAGTAAATTTAGTTCTTTTAGCTCCTCCAAAAGCTGAACCCTTTTTCTCATCATTGTTTTCCAACGGGCGTTTTTTGGATTTCGTATAAGTAGACAGTAGTGTAATCAGGGCAGAAGTTGTGTCAACTCCGCTATTTAAAGATGCCATTTTTACACCAGTATCGTCAATACCTCCACAAATTAACTCGATAAGCTGTGATTCCAGAAAATTAATTTTAGTGTTGCGTAGCAACCGTAATTTTTCCCTTACGTATTCGCTATATGATTCAGAAGTATCTGACGTGTATAAAACGGCCTTAGATAGTTTTTCAGTAAGATTTTTCTTCTCCGGGAAAGCATCAATTATATCTCTTCGAAAAATTTCCCAAGATCGACCATCAGACGGTTCCCAAAACTCGAACCAAGATAAAGCAGAGCCCTTTAGGGCTTTACCTGCTTTGGCTGCTGTCCGGATGCTGCTCCACTTGAGGTCCTTGGCAAGTGTCTCGATGCTGTCGCACCAGCTTTCGGCTCCGCAGTCATTCTTGTCCGGGTCGAACACTGGCAGCGCGATGTCATCATCGTTTGAGTGTGGCTTGGAGACCGCATCCCGAATTGCCGCGAGGAGACTTGCAACTACTTCGGCATCCATCCTAAAACATAATTAATGTTAATAATTGTGAATTTGAGTCAATCCCACTTCTGATGTTAGCTGATACTGCATTATTTAATTATTTTTAAATTATTTAAATTAAATATATAAGCAATTTTAAATAAATATAATATTTAGACGGATATTTGTAAAAGAAAAGCAATATATTTCGTAGTAAAAGTATATTTCCCACAAAGTATTAGTAATAGGCCCAAACTAGAATAATTACCTTTATAAATAAACCACAAACCAAGTAAATAATATTTATATATTATCACTTTTTGTTATTCAAACATTACTATATATTGTAAACCAGAACATAATTGACTAATCATTTATTTACACATGATCTATATTTTAAATTAAACATTTTGAATATCACACCATAAAAATACAATTATTACATAAGAAATTATAATTACTTAGCTTTATGAAGAGAGGTCCGCACCGTCCACGTCTCGATCGTAAAGTGCCACACTGACGGGCCGGGCCACCTTTTATATTGGTAATAATAATTATTTATTATTATACTAACAATCCATCTTAATAGAAAATCAATATATATATAGCCTTTTTTTATTCTAACACGCGCACGGAGTCGTCCCGATTTGCGAATCGGGTTTTATCGCGAATTACGTGAGTAACCCGTAATTCACATATTTTGAATTTCAACAACATTTTTATTTACTAAGCGTCGTATAAAGTATGGTCAAACAGCAAAATGAATCATCAAAAACCCTTGTTCTGGAACAAAACAATATTTTAATGTTACAGACTATGCTTAGGTACGCATCATATTCTTTGATGAGTAAAATCAAAGAAAAATACAAGCAACGCAAATACACAATCAAATAAAATTTTCTTAAAAAAAAAAAAACAAATAAATTTTTAGTTTCAATAAAAATATGCAGTCACTGAGCTGTAATAAAAACAGAGCGTTTTTGAGCTTCATATTGTTTAAGAAAGTATGAAGAAAAATAGCACGCTCATTTCTTTAATTATTTTATCCGTTATTAAAATAATTTAAAGCCAATGTTTGAAACACATTATATCGGAAAGACCTTTCGACTCTACGAATTTCGACTTATATCAATCAAATTCCAAAACCGGCCAAGTGCGAGTCGGACTCGCGCACGAAGGGTTCCGTACCGTTATCGATAAAACCGGCAAAAAAATCATGTCTGTTGTATGGGGGCCTTAAATATTAGTTTTATTTTTATTTAATTTTTTATTTCTAAAGCTAATATATAACTATGTATTTTGTGAATATAAATTTCAAGCGTTGTTGCCGTTATCAATATCGAGCAAAAACAAGCAAAAAAATCACGTTTCTTGTAAGGGTTAAATGTTTGTTTAATTCTATTTTTTTTTGTATTTTTTGTTATAGCGGCGACAGAAATACATTATCTGTGAAAATTTCAACTCTCTAACTATCACGGTTCATGAGATACGGACAGCGGAGCGATATTAATAGGGTCCCGTTTTTATCCTTTGGGTACAGAACCCTAAATATGGAAAACGTATACAATGATTGAAAGTCTATTTCAGTCTCTCAGCGGAAAGAAAAACAAGGGGAGTTTTTGAGCTTCACATTGTTTTAAAAGTGTGGAGAAAATACACGCGTGTTTTAAGCTTTCAGCGTCGGATCAGTAAGGCCTTTCGACTGGAACTTGGCTTCGATGCTAAAGCTCCTAAAAGCTATGAGAAAGCTTCTATTTTTATGCTAGTTTTGATGTGGTATATCGTTTGTAGATTTAGATAAAAAAATATAGAATTGTTTGTATAGATAGCATCTATATAAATATGAAATATTGATTTGATTGTTAGTTTGTTTTGTAATGGATAATCTCAAAAAACATTGAATGAATTTAAAATGTCTTGCACTTACGAAAAGCTGATTATAATTAGCGGATAACATAAGCTTTATTTTATATAGAAGAAGTTGCAGAAACACATCTAGTAGGTATAATAAGTAATTTTAGTGTAAAATTTATCTCTTAAAGCCGAAAAATAAGATTTCGTGTGTCTTTCCTTCTCGGTTTGTTTGTAATGCATTGTAATTATTGAAAAATCGTAATGATCTTATTAATCAAAGAAAAATGGAGTGGAAAATTTCAAGCGGGCAAGATTTTGAATCTGCGACCTTAAGGACTATTTTTTCTTTGCTTATGTGCAAGTGGCCAAAATTGTTGTCAGATTTTTAAGTTGCCTAAAGGTAATTGAATTCCATCAATGATGACAGCCGGGACTAACGACTTAATGTACATTCCGAAGCACGGAGGAGCTCGAGATATTTTTATGCCACTTGCGGTCACCCATCCCTCACGCCCAACAGGCCATCGGAGTAAGACCGTCATAAAATATTGCATACGCCTTATGATAAGGTAAAAGACATTTACCAAAAAAGTACTTATTATTCCTGTCTATATTCTGTTTGTTTAGGTATATAAAAACATGTAAACAATCTTGATACTTCTTTTTATTAATGTACACTTTTTAAATCAAACACTTTACACTTTACCAATTCAATGAATAAAAGTAAATTCATGAAATCCAAGTTAAATGAAAACATTTAGATTTTTAAATTGTACACGTCAATACAAAGACGTATCAAGATTGTTTACATATTTTATATACCTAAACAAACAGAGTATAGTCTTATATTGATTTATGGTATTGGCGTTTTCTATAGAGAATTTTGAGTGAATTTAATTTTTCATACTCTCGTTTTTAGTATCATTTCAGGTTTGATAAATTCAACTTAAGTGAAATTTGGCATGTATTTACGGATATCAATAAGCTTGATTTACCCACTTTTTTAACTTTTATAAATTTAAAAAAATGTTGGAAATATGACGACATTTTTGATCTAAACCGACAACATCTGAAAAGAGTTCTTTTCATGAGCATTTTTCAATAATTAAACTTAGAAAAATAAAAAAAAATATGTATTCAAAATGTTAGTAATGTAGTCTACTTTCAAGTTTAAATAAGAAAAAATGTGTTTAACTAATAATCATAGTCATTAGAAACAAAATAGCAAGCGGAATATATACGCCAGTTTCGTAGGTTAAGATCAATTAATATAAGTTTTTACTACAAATTTCTTGTCTTCCGAGCAGACGAACCATTCCAAGATTAGATTATTTTTATTATTTTCCTTTTTTAACTTTCTAAACGATTTTTATTTACTAAATAAAAATCCCTGCACCATCTTTATCTTACCTAGCAATTTAGTATTAAAAATAGCATAAATTAAATTTACCAACAAGTTTATCTTTTTTCACCATCAGCATACTAATGTCGGGAGTCCCAGGGGCGGCCGCGCATCAATAAAATTAACATTGTAATCCACTTAAAATGGCAGAGAAATTACAAGTGAAAAATACTATTTTTTGGTTTTTACTTTGTAAACCCAGAGGGGAGCATTTTTTGAGTGTTCATCAAGGGAAGCTTTTGATTTAAGTATAAAATAAACTTACATTTTCCCTGACTAAAGATTGCTAAATATTTATTCGAGTGGAAGTTTTTCAATAGAATACCACTCACTACCTTCCCGTTTATGTTTTTAAGGTATTGTAATGATTATAATTACCCTAACAATATGACTTATTCAGTATTCTCAATAGTCAAATAAGTATGTGTCACAATCCTTACTAATATTATAAACGCGAAAGTTTGTGACTATGGATGTTTGTTACTCTTTCACGCCAAAATGGCTTCACGGATTTTGACAAAACTTTGTACACATATGCCTATAAAGTTAGAAAAATGACGACATACAACCGAATTAAGGACCTTCTTTTTTGAAGTCGGTTATGAAAACATGTTGGTAATCCGAAACCCTATATCTAATTACACTGTCATCAAATATACATACAAACAGTATATTATCTGAAATGTCATTATAATAACATTCTCATATAACAATCCAATGCTTCAATTCCTAGAACAAGTAGTTTCGGAAATGTCCCATTAATGTTTTAGTTCAAATCACAAGCTCGCATACAAACGACGCCATGCTGATGCCATTTCTGTTGTCTCGTCAAATTATGCGCTGTGCATAATTGATAAATTTCGGTGCTGGAGGTAATGGATTGTATTCTCTGCAGGTGTTACATTGTATGATTCTGATTACGGACAAGGCGAGCTGCTGAAAGCATTCCCTTGCAAGTATAGCCACACATTAGTCCTTCAAAAGGCCTGTTTAAGATACCTGATCTTAAGAGTCGGTAATGAATCAGCATCTCCTCTGGTGTTGCAGATGTCTATGGGCGATGGTGAACACTTTCTACTGGTGGCTCGTCTGCTCGTTTGCCGTCAAATATAGCTAAATAATTAAAACAAAATAACACTTACTTTCTTCTGAGCATCGCTATAGCATTACAGCCAGGAACAGCATGCCAGTTTAAGTATTACACACACATGCCTGTACGTACCACAATGAGGAAAGTACTTATTTGGTAAGATTTTTTTCAGCTACAATATATCCATATATACATACATCTTTTTCCTTTTCGGGGTAGACAGAGCCCAAGTCTTTAAGATTTATAAGCCACGTTTATCATGTTGGTGGGCATTGGGTGGAAAACAGTGAATTGAACTGATATTTACCAGTGATGCAAAAAGAGGGGTTATAGTTAACTGCTATATGCGTGTGTGTAATTGTCTGTTTGTGTGTCTGTCTGTGTCACAATAGCTCTTAGATGGGTGAACCGCATGTTTATATGACTGGAATGTGACATTCATTTCATATTATAATACTTCTTTGTATTGCGTATGGATTGCATTTGAATCTCCCTACATCAACTAATGCTGCCCTACCTCAAATTCGACTCTAGCAACAGCCTTATATAGTCTAGATTTCACTACTAGCTTAAAAATAAAAATAATTACAGCTAATTTCTCTATGCAAATGCTGAAATAATAGAAATAGTTAATACGGGCGATTACACTGGCACTCTTATTGTTATGTGGAAAAACAAGTTGGATCATAATATTTCCCGCATTGTCATCGAAAATCCTAGCTTTCCAGTGTCTATAGTTTGCTCCACAACACTGTGAACAATAGGACAGTGGACAACATGCTCCAATATTGATAATGGCGAGCTTATTCTGAGCTCACAAACAATGCGATGCAATGTGTAATAAAAATAAATTATTGCGGTGATTCAGGCATTTTCTATGTTGTTTTAATGGCCTGCATTCAAAAAACTACACACACGATTACGTAATTGACACATATCAGATATTTTATTTCTAGAAATGTCCTTAACCGGTCAACTACCAAGCGCACCAATACATAACAATAAATAATCAATTGTGTCTGCATTCCTCGCGATTGATGAGTTTTTTCGGTGCCGAAAGTGTCAATTATTTTTGCATAGAAATATCGAATGCCTTTATGTTTGTTTGTTTTTCGTGTGTGTAAGTAACTAACACTCGTGTCACATTTTTCAAGCTGCCTAAAGACATCTGACATACATTAACGACGCTGCCATCAATGATGATAGCTGTGGCTAACGATTTAACGTGCCTTCCGAAGTACAAAGTAGTTCGAAATATTTTGATGCCACTTGCGGTCATCTATTCCAGTAGAGACTGTGTATGGAATCGCATTATATGCTTAAGCGCTAATAATGCTTACAACTACTGAGCCATCGGCCATTAACTCATAAAAAATGTTGTTCATAATAAATGAACAGACACATTGTTATATCAATGATGTAACAATCAAATGTATGATTTTCATCCTTGAGAACATTCAATCAGCGTTCCGTGAGTCTACCCTTTAAGTCGACGACCGAATGAGATCCCAAGTAGGAACATGGCACATAAAAACCTTCCAAATCTCGTACTACAAGCAGAAATCTCATTAAAATCTTTGATAACACGCACCGTTGAATGAAACTTGATAAATTTTCCCCTATAATGGAAAACGTAATAAGAAATCGTAATTTATTTCTTATTGAAATGAGGATAATAGAGGCAGGCTCCCTAAGAAGTGGCCAAATTGTTCCGCGGGGTCCCGGGAATATTAACATTATAATCCAATTTGTGGGTTCAACCGGGCTGGAACTCATTAACAGGCGCCTGCATTATTGCAACCGACATTAGATCTCTCAAATGTCTTGGAACGCGGAATGTCGACACACGAGCGAGATTTTAATTGAAATTGTTGTAATATCGCTTTGAAGACAGAATACATTAGCAGATTGTAGGTAGGTATTAGCTGTGATCAACGATCTGAAAGTTACCTATAGACATGAAGATATTTTATAAATATATACACAAGTGGATTGTAATAAAACGTAAGATAAAAAAATAAAATCAAATCGTTGAAATGTTCTCCTACCTAAAACAAAGTATGTTTACAAGATATTTGACAGCCGAATCAAATAAATTTGTTTTGTATCGGTTATGAGATATAACCAAAACAAAATTTTAAAAATCATAACCGTCAGTTATTTGAGTATAACCTACTACTTTTTGATAAAGGTGGCAACAAAATATCGCTATGTTCTATATATACATATATATAGATCGTGGAGGCCATAGATTTAAAAAAATGCTTCATACTTCTTTGGTGGAGGTGCATTGACGGCTGTTGCCCCTTTTATCCAGTGACGTGCAGTCCATACAGACAGTAAGACTCCTGATCTCACTAAACATATATGCATTTTTTACTATAACCAAAAATATTAGATCGGTGCCCCTAAAAATTACAAGCAAAATGCTCCATAAATCACGTAATGGAATATAGAAAATTAAGTATTTATTTCAATTTAGTGACATAAAAGCATATTAAATAACTAAGCATTAAATATTAAACATTTTAAATAAATACTTCTAATCAAAAATGCCACCCCAGATAGAACCAGGCTCAAAGGTACCCATTACACTGGCTGCGTTGCCTCGCTGATTGGCAAAATATTTATTAAGGTACGTCGTAAGGAGTAATTTATTATGTAAGTTTTTTATTATGTTTGTTTTTGTCTACCTTCCGAAAAATGTGTACGTCGCTGCTTTTACCGAGAAGTCTTTGCTGAAATAACCGACGGTAATTTAACTTTTGTTTAGAACAAGCTAGGAGTTGCCGTGTGATATCCGGCAGAGTAGAATAGGACCACTCCAAGTTTTCCCTTGGATGTCGTAGAATGCGACTTAGGAAACACAAGCTAAACAAAGCTTATAAACATCAAAGAGACCTCTCCAACCCGTCTGGCCAGCGTGGAGAGTGTAGGCCAAGTCCTCTGACTGCTCTGGCCAAGTATGGCCCTAGTAGTACAGAGAGGGTCGTGCTCCTGTAATGGAGACTAAAAAGGACCTGATGATGAAGCTAGGAGTTAATAGCGGCAGCCTTAGGATATTATGAGCCGAGCAACAGCCCCGGCGACATGCGCTTACAAAGATCTGGCCCTCTTAAGCATCGTCCCATAAGTCGGTAGGTCTGCATGTCCCGAGAACAGGAGCCTCGCAACACAACTACGAGTAATCTTTTTTTTTTTTAATGACTATATATCTAGCTCCAATTGAGCTTTTGCTACTTCACCGGGCGTTTGAGGCGAGGGCAGAGCGCCCTCAACCTTTATAGACAACATCACCAAAGGGCCTCCAGGAGGTACGGACCTCGGCTTTGGGCGTTGCCTGTTGCGCAAGGCTTGGAGAGACAGCAAACTCTTAAATTGCCGGATGGGCCGCGTATACGTGCATGCATAGCCTGAAGGGCCAATCTGAGAAACAATGGCAAAAGCCTTTGGAGAGCAGCAACTCTCATCTTTTACCTTATGGGCCGAAAGTAATCTTAGACACACCTCACGTTTTAAGCGCTAGCTTAAAAGCGTGAGGTCCCCTGTCCAAGATTACATCCTCTGCCCCTCTGATGCCCGAAGCCGTAATGGTTAAGTCCCCATCGCGACTAAATCAAACCATCCTATAATCATATTCCATCTCCTATACACCCTCACGAATCATTGTCTAATTCGGAAGTCTAAAATGCATTTTATATCACGCAGCCGTCAAATAAGCGGCTTTAATTCACTCGGGAAATGCCTAACAAGATTTTCCACCATCACATTACTGTCAAATGTAAATTGAATAAGTCCGCGGGAAATTAATATTGAACTAAAATTGTCCCGTTACGTTTCCGTGCCGTTGTTTGGATATTAAAATTGATTTGGTTTTGTTTTTGTTCGCGCATGAATCTTTTTAGATAGTGGCGAACAAACATCAATCGTAGGAGTCACGTAACTTATTGCTTTAGAATATGTTATAGTCTATTTCACAACAAAGTAATACAGTTGATTCATAGTTTACTGTACTTTTATTATGTTACACGAGTATTGTATATGCATCATAATTCAAAAATAAAAATACTTTGTAGAGCGAAAAAAGATCATTTCCGATACGTATTGTTGCATTTTACTGGCGTTTTAGTAAAAATCCTTGGTCCTTTAATAAAATTGAGGTAGTGCCACGGGATTTACCAGGATCACTTGTATCATCAAGATACTAGTGTAATTGGAGTCACTTGTACTATTAAAGGTACTAAAATGGTAAAACTGGTACAGCGGAAAGAAAATCCTCTGTGGTACTTACTTGTGGTGCCCGTGGTACCACTGGATGCAAAGATTTTAGGTTATACCACCTGATTTTGAACCTTTGAACTATATTAAAGTCCTAGAATCAGAGTCCCTAATACAATACATAATTGCAAGATAAAAAGGTAAAAAACGAAAAAAAAAAAAAGACTTGCCTTAGGAATTCGTCCAGCTGATTAGCGACTTTTTATGGAAAGCCTATTTTTTTTTCTATTTTCACCTTTTTTTCTTGCAATTCTATACTTCATTAGGGATTCTGATCCCAGTATTTCGATATAGTTCAGAGGTTCAAAATAATGCGGTATATGGTCAAAGAAGATAATATCAGTTTATTTTCCATGTTTAAGTCAATAAAAAAAACAACAAGCAAGACTCTGCGTTCAATAAATATTGCGTACTGATAAAACATTGCCCCATATATCAGATAGCAAAGAGTACTAAAATTCTTTGACAGAAGATTTATCACTGAAACAAATGTTAGCCGCGCTAACACTGCCCGCTAGTCTGTGAAAATTTGTAAATGAGTTTGCAGAATCGTACAATTTTGTTCACATTGGTTCAGTTGAACCAACGAGTATAGACGCGAGTATCCTTATCCTTATCCTTACTAATATCCTTATCCTTATCCTTACTTCCTTACTAATTATTATTATTACTATTACTAATATTATAAATGCGAAAGTGAGTTTGTTTGTTTGTTTGTTTGTTACGCTTTCACGCCGTAACTACTGAACCAATCATCATGAAATTTTGCATAAAAGTTCTCTGGAGTGCGGAGAAGGACATAGGCTACTCTTTATCCCGGGAAAAAGAACTGTTCCCGAGGGATCGACATTGACGCGGGCGGAGCCGCGGGCGAAAGCTAGTACACCATAAAGTTATAAAACTAAAAGCCGACTACTAGATTTTCGGGCATTTTTTCAATTTTTACGGGAGAATGACTTAACATTTCATATATAAATAATTTTTGTAATCTACAAACCTTTTGTTTGACATCAAACAATACATATTAAAAAAAAAATTGCTTTGTGACTTTTTGTACATTACGGAGCGCCATTTTGCTGTGATGTCACATATGCATCTAACGATAGGTCATATTGGATAGCTAAGAAAATATGAGATAACAAATGAACATACATATATAGCGGGCAAAGTCGTAAGTCAGCTTAGCTGCACTGGGATAAAAAATAGATATTACGTCACAATAGTTATTTGTTCAGTTCTACCTTTTATATATCTAAGATAATTTAGAAAAAAAAATCGAATTCAAAAGGATATAGAACTCTAGCCAGTTATGTCAAAACAGGATCTAAATGAATAGTGTTCCCTATACTTAACACTGAAGGAAACAAGATAATCTTTTTGTAACATTTTGCAATTATTTGAAGACAAATAACACCGTTTTTTTTATTAGAAATATGTAACACTTTTGTAACACACACAACATGGACAGTAACACTTGTCCACTAGTACAGTCAGCCAATGAGATATCTGACCCCCTACAACAGCGCCATTTTTCGCAAACTAAAGAAACATCCGTGGTTTAAACCCAAAGATAAATATATACAAGTGTAATATCCTTTGCGACTAGTGCCATCTATTGAATTGTGAATGAACAAATAAGGTTAATAAGCAGAAATCTGATACCCTTGACGACTAATGCCATCTATTCGATTTTTGATAAATAAAACAGGCCCTAGCATACGATACGCTTATTTCAAAGATACTTCAATAGTTAGATGTGGCGCAAGTGGTAGGCACTACGGTTTAATGTGTGATTATGAATGAACAGGTTCAAATCCTCCAAAGCTTTTTATTTTTTACAAATATCACCAACTTCGTATTGTGATGTTGGTGTAATTTTGGTTGTTTTAACATAATGTTACCGAGCTAATTACTGTGAATAAAAAGCATTTTAAATTTTTAATTACTTTATTACATCAAAAAAATGTAACAGTGAAATAAATACCTGTCTACTTAATTCAAACTATGATTAATCTTCTGTAGAGAGAACCAACATGTTACTTAATAAGTAACAATTTACATCTCTCAACTTCTTTTTAATCATAGTATTATATTTTTTTTAAATGTGTAGCGTCAAATAGTGCTATGTGAATAACTTTGCTTCGATAATAGTATAAGAATGAATATAAACCTATGGCATTAAATGAATTTTAATATGGGAGAGGGTGACCCCCATTTTGAAGCTTTTGTTCAAGTCTATTTGTCATTTCACTTACCATGTTAGATCAGATCACATATCACTTATGCGCATATTTATTAATTTAGTATAACCTTTTTGTCTAAATTGATTTAAATCAAACTTTACTCGTGTCTCGTGTCCCAGTTAAGCACTATTTGACCCTACAATCTGGGATTTTAATTGGTCACTCAATAACAGTTAGATCACAGAACAATTGTCTTAAATAAAAAAATTCTACATTGCAAACTGTTGGAATCACCACATCTCATAAATTTTCCAAGTATTTTTCTTTATTCATCCGGCCGCCGAATTCTACCAGCTCCCCTGGGCCCATTGAAGACATCTGTCCCCAATAACCTGCAAAACAATAATACGATCAGTTACCTATTATTCTACACTGCGTAATACACTAGGTATTAAATATTATTATTATTTTACTTCACTATTTAATGAATATTTTTACCTAATGTTATCCTGCCACTGTTCTCAAAGGCAAATTATTTTGATGGCTATACGCTGGCCATGTCTTCTCCGCAATATTTTTCTGCCATCATCATCAGACTTAAAACTTTTTTCATCAGAATAAAATACGATCTCGTTCTTGTTGAATGTTTCCTCACTGTTTCAATTGAAATATTGTAGTGTATATGTTACGCCAGTTGACTCCGAATCCACAAACGGATGGTGTTTCTCTGTAAGAGATATATTTATCTTAGACATTTATCACAAACCCTATGTTTTACGGAACAAAAAATAGTGTGACAATTAAGTAAGTATATTAAATACTTATAATTTCTACTTACCGCGATACCTAACTCTCTAGATATAGATACTTTAAATACAGTGGTTGTCTTCACAATACAATATTAGCTTTCACAAAATCTGCTATATAAGATGAAACGGGATGCCTAATAACTGTTTTGGATCACGACACAGTAATCGCAGTATCTTAATTGTGACGCGAGTGAACAATATTTTTGATTAGTTGGTATCAGGTATAAATAAATCTGATAGATTACCCTCAATTTATTTGTTAAAGCAATGCGTTGCAGTTGGTGACAATGATGTCATAGCAGTAGAAATAGATAGCCAATTTCGCCCGAGACGTCATATCGTCGGTTGGCGTATTGAGATGAGCGCTAGCTTCTCAAGTCGTGGGTCCATGGTTCGAATCGAACTTTACGTAGGATTGTTTTTGATTCTTTCTTGTTCTTACCATTGATGATTACTTGAATTATTAGCTGAGATTATTAGAAATACAAAATTTGCAACTGAGCAGGTTATCAGAAACAAGTTTATACCAGCAGTTGTCTGTCTACTTGCCAAAAATCACGGTAGGTGGCGCTTCACAGCAAAGTGTGAATTTACGTTTTAAAAGTCAGGGGGTCAGGTATCTGCTTGGCCGACTGTACGTAGTTGCCTTAACACAATCACGAAATACAGCAACCGTCGACTAAATGTAGACTAACAGAGGTTTTAATAGTAAATAATACATCAACAGAGTGTCAATAAAATAACGTATTCCAATACTAAATAGAAAGTGTAAAGTAACTGTTAGACTGGGTTAACTCAACAAGATTATTTCAATTAATATTAAACCACTCGCCTCTCGCCTCGCCGTCATCGACTAATGTAGACACAT
The DNA here is from genome assembly GCA_947532085.1 of Elegia similella. Classification (NCBI taxonomy): domain Eukaryota; kingdom Metazoa; phylum Arthropoda; class Insecta; order Lepidoptera; family Pyralidae; genus Elegia; species Elegia similella. The sequence goes on along the minus strand of OX383926.1, from coordinate 22,762,392 downwards.
ATATCTATGGTGCAATACCGGGTGCAGGGCACTGAGAGAGATTTATAATCTGTAGTTAATGTCGGACAACAATGAGATACAATTTAACTTGCGACGATATTTACCAAGCAGTAGTCGACCGTATTCCGCTAATGTTTTTTGGCCTAGCTACTCGCTTTCGCACTGTTATACATTTTTAGGGCTCAACAATTTGTGAGATAAGAGAAAAACCTTTTCCTAATAATTAAAAGATGTTTAGTTAAAAATTCCAACTATTTCGATCAAAGGCTACTGAAGTCCAGTCTTTCTGATAGGATTGAAGCTCGTCTCTTTTTGGGTCTTGTATGCTTTTGTTTACGATTTTGTCGGCTATATATTGTGGTCGCTTTGGCCCACAATTCGTCAGGCATGCGGCAGATATAATAGTTGGAACGATGAAACGGAGGCCTTTGCTCTGCAGTGCGTATAGACTAGAAATAGAATAGACGTCAAAAATTATTATCACTTCAAAACTGTAAAATTTGTTTGAAGGATTCCTTTGTGGATTCATTCGGATGTTTTTTAATAAACATTAAAAAACATCCGAATGAATCCATATTTCTTTCTTACCCTCATCATTTCAGGTGACGGTATCCATGCCATAGTGGCTCACGGTATCTATGGCGTTACACAGCCAAGAGATTCTTCTATATAGGTAGGTATTTGTCGAGAAATACCTGTATCTACTTAATTAATTACTGATGAAGAGTTTTTTTTTTATATAGGACGGCAATCGAGCAAGCAAGTAACCTGATATAAGCGATCACCGCTGCCTATGGAGAATCGCAACACCAACGTGAGACAGGAAGGAGCGTTGCCGGCCTTTCAAGGAGTTGGGGAACCACATGGGGGAGGAAGTGGAGGAAGTATGGGCCTCTGGCTCTCTCACCGAATGGAGCATAAAAGCGGTAAAGCTTCATCTCAAACGTCAATATTCTGTGAGTGTTTTACTTCTCCGAACGAACCGGCCCATTCATGCTACTAGCATAAATGAATTTGTGCGTGCGGTAGCGTGGCTCTACCACAAACCACGACTAACATCTTCTCTATTAGGTATCCGGATCCATGTTATATTTTCATTAATGTTGTTTTCTTTCTCTACTGGTCATGGAACAGCTATATTGGTAACGCAACTCGAAAAAATACTACGAAGCAGGTGCGGAATAGTAATAGCATATGACCTGTTCGCACTTAACTGCATTTTTCTGTGGACTTAATAATGTTATTGCCAGCACGGCATGCAGCTAGCGTTTTTAATTTATTAATGGCACAAGCTTGGCCTAATTTCAAAATTATATCGCACCATAATTTAAGCTAGACTTTTCGCTTTAATGTTATTGTTTACTGGACAAGCAAATTTGTTAATTCTATCATTGTTTCATTAGTATATTGCTTGCTGTTTATTTTCGCTCAGATGAAGTTAGAAAATTAATTTGTCGGAACTAAAAGGTAGAGGAGGGAAATTACATGGTAATTATAGGCTCTATTGAGGATGTTGCCGTGTAAGGCCAATCATAAGTGTCAAGTACTTTCATTAAAAAAAGAATAGTTGTCTGTAAAGTCGATTTACTGACGATTAATTTACGTAATAACGGTTGAAGAGAGAAATTTTTAGGGCTCAACACTTTTTGAGATAAGAGAAAAACGTTTTATTAAAAAAAAATGTTTAGTTAAAAAATATTATCATTTAACAACTGTACTAATTGTTTGAAGAATACCTTTGTGGATTCATTCGGATGACTTTTTAATAGACATAGGCTACTTGCCTCTTTCTTACCCTCATTGTTTTAGGTGATGGTTCCCATGGCATAGTGACTCACACGTTATATAGCCAAGAGACTGAGTTCCATAAAGGTACACTTAATTTACATGAGTATTTGCGGTTCTGGAGCTTACCAAGGGGGGTTTGAGTCAGGCAGCATTATGCATAACATACATTATATTACAGGATTAGGATTTATATTACATAAATTACAAAATTACAAAATTATGCAATAGAATAAAATACCGAAACGACGTCTACAATGTATCATAGATTAAGGATGCAACAGGAAACACACTCGAATGAAGAGAAATGATTTGCACGGTCATCTTCTTTCCTTGGCAGGATATTGCCATACTCGCCACGCTTGGCAAGTAGGTTGGCGAGCGCCAAGGCAAGTAGTTTTTTTGGCTTCTTGTGCTTTCGACGCTGCTGCCTATCGGAAACGAACAGAATCAGACGGACAGTGGCCGGGAGAACGAAATTAGCGACCATATTCTGCGTAGAAAGAAAAACGCATGAAAATTCGAAATCACGCGTTTTCCCAAACATTAGAATAATCTAGATCGATTGTTTACTGCCGAAAAGTCCAATATACCAAATTTCAGCGAAATCGTTAGAGCTGTTTCCGAGATCATAGAAATTTATATATAAATAAATATACAAAAACTGCTTGTTTAAAGGTATCTAGCGTGTCCCGTGCCTAGCCGGGGTGGGCCGCTAGTATCTTTATATAATCTTAGGTCTACTAAAAGACAAAAATAGTAATGTGATAATGATTATAAACATACTCAACTACCACTTAAACCTACACAAAATTATGAGCAACATCATTGCCCATGTGATATAATAGATATAAAAGTAGGTGACCATATTAACGAATATTGTATAATCTCTTGTTCTGGACAATTGGAGACTCGTTTTTTTACCTTTTATAAAAAATAGACCAACACTTTATTCCGAAAATGTAAAATCTACGTAAATCAAAAAGATTATGATGTTAATTGAATCGACTTAACCGGGCCCTTTCTTCCTCCAGAGACAAGATAATCGAGTACTTTATTTTTATAATCCTTTACCTTTTCGAGTTCAATGTGTTAATTTCCATTTACCCTGGAGAAATTATGTTTTGAATTAAAATATTTCGGCAATGAAGGTGAATATAAGAATTTAAGACGAAGCTTTTTGATTTCTGTCCTATTTTGTAAAAATAATCGAAATGTAACCCGAAATGTAAGTCTTATATACAGGGTAAAATTGAATCATTGGCAAACGTTATGACTCAGACCACGAAACTGAACATCTTTCATTACGGGACCAACTCAAAAATTGCAAAAAAAAAAACAGCTGTTCCATAGAATTTGGCCAAGTACATATTTTACTTTTGTATGAAAGAGCAGATAATATTTTTACGATGCCGAAGTTGGTCCCAAAATGAAAGTTGTTCAGATTGGTGGCCTGAGTCACTCCTTAAACGATTGCTAATGAATTTAATTTCACCTTGTATATAAATTATAAAAACACGGTTTCACTCACGTTTATCTAGTTTGAATCGCCAACTAGTTTTGGTCGGCGACGCGCGAACCTGGTTTCTGTCTTTTAAAGGAAGAGAAACAGCCTTGTCGCCACCCCTAACACTCGCCCTGATGGTGGTCTTCATAACAGACCGAAATTAGTTGGCGATTCAAACTGAATAAACGTGAGTGAATTCGTGTTGTAGACTCGAGTAAATTAAAAAACACATAATCATCATCAACATCATCAGGTCCTTTTTAGTCTCCACTACAGGAGCACGACCCTCTCGGGACTACTAGGGCCATACTTGGCCAGAGCAGCCAGAGGACTTAGCCTACACTCTCCACGCTGGCGAGACGGGTTGGAGAGGTCTCTTAGATTTTTATAAGCTTTGTTTAGCTTGTATTTCCTAAGTCGCCTTCTACGACATCCACGGGAAGGCTTGGAGTGGTCCTATTCTACTCTGCCGGATACCACACGGCTTAAACACATAATAATCTACCCTAATATTATAAAGAGAAAGATTGTTGCATGTTAGTGATGACTAAATGTGTAAGACGTTTATAAATAATATCTGTATACCATATTTAATTCAATAATCGGACATCCACCTACCAGGTGGTCGGACGACCTGACCAAGGTCGCAGGGAAATGCTGGATGCGGGTCGCTTCCTACCGGTCATTTTGGAAATCTTTGGGAAAAGCCTATGCCCAGCAGTAGGTTTCTTGTGGCTGATATGATAATGATGATGGACAGAAAAAAGTAACTTTTCATTATAAATAACTAGCTTTCGCCCGCGGCTCCGCCCGCGTCAATGTCGATCCCTCGGGAACTTTTTCCCGGGATAAAATGTACCCTATGTCCTCCGTACCCCAGATAACGTGTATGCAAAATTTCATGATGATCGGTTCAGTAGTTACAACGTGAAAGCGTAACAAACAAACAAACAAACAAACTCACTTTCGCATTTATTAGTTAGGATCCTACAAGTAACTCAATCAAAAAAGCTGAAAACCGGTTTTCAGCTGTAATCGGATATATGTACGAACGATAGTATGAATCTTGATTACAAATTCTCAGAAGCCAAGCCTTGAACGCAAAATTGTCAATTTTGCTCAGAGCTATTAGCTTTCAAAATATTATGCAAAGTCATTTATTTAATATGGAAATTTGCAAGTTCACACGAGTATTGGGAGAAAGAGTAGTAGGCAAGGCCAAGCCATAGTGAGCTTTCGCTACTTCACCGGGCATTTAAGGCGAGGGAAGAGTGCCCTCAACCTTAATAGACAACATAACTAAAGGGCCCCCAGGAGGGACGGACCTCGGCTTTGGGCGTTGCCTGTGTGCGCAAGGCTTGGAGAGACAGCAAACTCTCATATTGCCTGATGGGCCGCGTATACGTGCATGCAAGCCTGAAGGGCCAATCTGAGAAACAATGGCAAAAGCCTTTGGAGAGCAGCAACTCTCATCTTTTGCCTTATGGGCCGAAATAATATTAGCCGCATGAAGTCCACAGCAAGACAAAGGCCTCTACCAAGGGTTCTTCGTTCCATGGAAGGATATTACCATACTCATCATGCTTGGCGGGCGAGTTGGTGAGCGTAGTTTATTTGGTTTCTTGTGCTTCCGACACTGCTTCCCGTTGGAAGCAGTTTTAAGCTGGGGAAGGATAGGAATTTATTGGATTTGGGAAGAGAATCCAGGCATTAGGATACTATTCAATCGGATGAAAGGGGCTCTCGGCAAGTAGCAGTTCGGGAGGTGGAACGCGCGTACTCGATGCCATGCAGATAAGGATGATACCCCTGACGGTTTTATTCTTGTGTACAACAAAATTCTATGTCAACGTTAGTATATCATTAAAAATAACGTGGGATAAATACATTATATTTTAAAAACGGGTCACTCACGTGCTATTTTGTCGGGATTGCCGACTATAGTTTCGGACTCGTCAGGAGTCCATTTTCAAGGCGAGTTCGGAATGCGTGACGCCGAAGATGTACGGGTCCGGTATTCTTCAGCGTCGCGCATCCCGAACTCGCCTTAAAAATGGACTCCTGACGAGTCCGAAACTATTGTCGGCAGTCCCGACAAAATAGCACGTAAGTGACCCGTTTTAAAAATATAATCTATGTTAGTAACAGACTATCTGTAAAATTTGCTTCAGGTAGGTAATTTATTTAAGGGCTAGTTTTATTTTCAATAGGCTTAAAATCAAAATAAGCTAAAATTATGGATTAAAAGAAGTCAAATTTAGAAGTCAGAGTATTTGTTTCAGCATCAGTCATCAAAGTTTTAGTTTTGCACACTTCTCGTTAGTGCCCATATAACACGTAAATTTGCTACGTGCTCGGATGCCATAGGTATTCGTTTTACTACAGAGGAAAAAAATACTATGTGCAACGTGCACTATCTCCTGTCTACTTTTACAAATAAATAAATTGATTGATTGATATATTAAATGATTCTGTGATAAGAATAGAAAAACTCAGTAGAAGAATCTCGTTATCGTTCTGCAGCCTAGTTGTACTGGCTGGAGTAGTGACACTGAAATTTGATCAATTCCATCATCATGATGTACTCGTAGTTATAAGCTGCTGTAAAGCGTGCGTCTGCCTCGAGCGGCTAATTCATTAAGTTGAGAGACTTGCTCGATGCAGCGCTTATAAATCCTGCATAATGTATGCAGCGGCCGACACTCGTGACGATGTAACGTTTTAGACGGTTGCTTTGCTGTGGTGTTAAATTTCAGGAAACTATGAGATTATAGTTTATAATTTGTAGATCCGTCTAGAACATTGCCTTGTTCGGGGCGTCAATTATCTCTATTTCATCGAAATCAATTCAGTAGTTGAAGCGTAAAGTTGCTCAAGTAGTACCAATGCATAAGTCGTACCCCCATAATGTCTTAATGCAAGGCAAGATGCAGGTGCAATTTACAAAATACGCCGTCTAATGAAGTTAACTCAAAGTATTCAGTAGCCTCAGCAAGCGAATATGATAGAAATATTTCAATAATAAGATTTAACATTCTTTGTAAAAAGATTTTTCAGTTATTCGTAAGATTTTAGTTTCAGTAACAGGTCGCAGACAAAAATTAAGGTGCATTTAGTTTTATTATTATAAGTACAATGGTACATTATGGTTTTTGTATGTTATCTTTACTATTGCTTAATTTATTCACTTAATATCATCACACATGACTTTTCGCCTAGGGGTTATAATTTGGGAACCTTTTCCTAACGTACAAATGTAACTTTCGCATTTTCCAATATTACTATGTAGTATTTAAAGTTGCATTTTTTTAAGCTGCATAAAGGCACCTGTCGTCAAGGATGCCATATGATATTAGAGCTTACATACATACTATCACGTCTTTATCCCTTGCGGGGTAGACAGAACATAGGACTATTAGACCTAAAAGCCACGTTTAGCATGTTGGTGGGCGTGTGGGTGGGATATGTATGAGAGCTTTGTATTAGAGTAATAAAATCTGCTTAAGAGAGTCGATTCCGTAAGCATGACCGTTTTGCCAACTACCAGTACTTGTGTGAGTGGCAATTTTCCATATTAAATTAATGACTGCATAATGTTTTGAGAGCTAATAGCTCTGAGCAAAATAAACAGTTTTGCGTTCAACATTTGCTCCTGAGAATCTGTAATTTTGGTTTAATTATACAGTTCGCAAGTATATAAATCCGGTTAAAGCTTAGATCTGGATTATTTTGATTTAGATGAGAATGTTTGTTTGTTTTTTGTACATGCAAGTGGCCAATACTGGTGTCAGATGTTTATACAAATAGAACTACTTAATAAGTATGTGTGTACTTATTGCATTATTATTTTCTTTATTAAAAATTTTGTTTTTGAGAAGCTTAAAGTACTTGACAACGAGAATTTAGGATTAGTTTTATGGCAATAATTAGTTTTCTCGCGCTTTGGAACTTATTTGTTTTCGCTTTCATATTAAGTAAATATAATAATGTTTTCGTTAATATTGTCAAATCTCAATCAATTTGCAATTTGTAATTACTGTCAGTCACTAACACAAACAAATATTTTAAGTTCCTGTCGTCGCTTAGATTAGCTTTGTAGTCGCACGCTTCATTAGCGTTCACTAGGGCATAAGTTGAGCGTAGATAGACTGTACACTATAGACTTAGATGTGTGTCACTAGTAATAATTCTCTGCCGATGCTTGTTATTTTAGTAAGGCGATTAGGTATGTAACATGAAGAAGGTACAATGACAAGAAGTACAATGTCCCAAAGGGAAACTGGCAGATAACACAGCTAGCATTAAGTTTCTTTTTTTGGTTTCCGTACCCAAGGGGTAAAAACTGTCTGTCTGTTCGTCTGTCTGTCTGTCTATCTGCCCGTCCGTCCGTCCGTCTGTCCATCCGTCTGTCCGTCTGTCTGTCAGTTTGTCTGTCTATCTGTCTGTCTGTCTGTCGAGATCAAAGAAGTCAGTTACAAACAAGAAAACAGACAATTGAAGCAAAAAGCAAGTAAAAGTACATTACGAATTTGGGCAGGGCCTTCAGTTTACCGCCTCCCTAGATCTGTAGCTGAAGAGTTTAAGAAAGTAAAACAGAGCATTTGTAAAACGTTATTCGTCTCTGTCGAGATAAAATCTCGCTGAAAGTATTTGTATAATGTCTTCGGATAATGACTCAATTTTATTTTAGACTAGCTGACCCGACAGACGTTGTTTTGTCTTAATTTTCCGCGCAACTTTCTTAATATTTTCTTTTATAAGGACCTTTTCCTTCGTATTGAATCTATGATCAAATTTCTTTTTTCGCCCAATACTGTGCAACTTTTATTGCATTTTCTGTAGCCATGTATAGGTCCTCCAGTGTGCAGGTCTCGGGGCACGCTGGGCATGACAGTAGATGTGTCATGGTCTGGGGAGATAAACCGCAGTTGCAGATGTTATTTGCAGATTTTTGATAGCCCCATCTGACCAGGTTATCCTTGCTGCGGCCGACTAGGGTTCTTAGTCGATTCAAGCATTTCCATTCCTGCCAAAGCAGGCAATCTACAGGCGGTAGCTTTTCTGCTAGTTCTAATTGAGATGGAGTGGTGCATCTCTTCAGCCAAAGATGTAGCCTTTCTTTCGACGGTTCTGATGTAAGTGGAGTGACAATGTCCAGATCTACGTCTGCTCTTTAATCTGACTAAGGCAGCAAAGTCACTATACATGGGGTGTCTGGTATCAGTTGTAATTTTTGTGCGTTCCACAGAACCCGCTACTGTTTCGTGAGAATAGCAAACACGACAAAAAAATAATTAGCCAAATCGGTCCAGCCGCTCACACGTGATGTCGTGACCAAGGGAAATAGGGATTCATTGTTATATATAGAGATTACACATTCGTTACGCTGAATTAGCTTAGTTATCTGTGTACCTAGCGATTGACCATACCCTGCAATTTAATGAATGCACTTAATAATTATATACACTATATATTTATTTATTATATTAATACTATATTTGGTCTACCAAAATATATACAAGACAAAATTGGTATCTCATGCACCGTGATAGTTAGACAGTTGAAATTTTCACAGATAATGTATTTCTGTTATGTAATACTAGCTGTTGCCCGCGACTTCGTCCGCGGCGATTTGTGTTATTATGATTAATTCGTTTTTTTATATGTATAGATGAATTATTTCCATTTAAATTTGATTGATGCTTCGCTCCTATTGGTCGCAGCGTGATGTTTTATAGCCTAAGGCCTTCCTCAATAAATGGACTATACAACACAAAAAGAATTTTCCTATTTGACCCAGTAGTTAATGAGATTAGCGCGTTCAAGCAAACAAACTCTTTAGCTTCATAATATAAGTATAGATATAATCATATAAATAAATTTTATAGCAAGTTTTTCCAAAACGTAACTGAGAGGACTAAGGTATTTTTCCGTTACATTAACGGCACCAAAAAACCCGCCTTTCTAGACAAATTAACCTTTTGCAAATCATACGTAATCATTTTCAGAATATGAACATAAATAACTAACGTATTAAACGCGATACAAAGATATTTTGATATACCTAGTCGTTCTTGGAAACTAGTGCAAAGTCCTCTAGTGTCTGCTTATTCTGTTTCGAGTAGGTTGTTATAAGAAAATGCTCAAAGGTCGAGGTCCGGCCAATTTGGAACCCAGTTTATTGGGGTTTTGTTAGTTCACACAAAAAATAGGTTGAGAGACTCGGACCAATTTCAATGTGGTCGAGTTGGGTCTTTAGTCGTTTCGCACCGTGAGCAATTAGAATTGCGGTGCGAATCGCTGTTTCAAAATGGGACCATTCGCACCGCAGTGGTTAGAATGGCCTTTGGAATGGTTCGATTTGGACCCAGGGGGTGAAGAAGCATATGCTTGTGCTCCAGGTTTGTTTTATAAAATGGTTCGATTTGGACCACGGGGCGAAGAAGCTTATGCTCGTGCTGCAGGGTTGTTCTATAAGTCTACTTTTTAACAAAGGGTTAATTTTACCTGGGATTCTTGGAATATATTCGTATGTGCACGACATGTGGTCCGAGTCTCCTCAACCTACTTTTTATGTGAACTCACAAAACCCCAATAAACTGGGTTCCAAATTGGCCGAACCTTTGAGCATTTTCTTATTCTTACCTCCTCGAAACAGAATAAGCAGGCACTGGAGCACTTTATACTAGTTTCTAAGAACGACTAGGTATTAACTTGTTAGACGTTATTTGCTTTGACAATATATACAAATATATATTTTCTATCGCGTTTAATTTTTTTTTGTTAGCCGTTTATATCCCACTGCTGGGCAAAGGCCTCCCCTCATTCCCTCCATTTATCTCTATCTTTGGTCTTTTCCTTCCAGAGTCTGTAGAATGCTCGTATGTCATCCGACCACCTCGTCTATTCTATAGCCATCTGTTGGAACCCAGTTAGTTGAGATGTGAGCCCATCTTTCAGAGTGCATACGGAAAACGTGACCCGCCCAATCCCACCTTAGTTTTGCTGCCTTCAACCCGACATCTGTTAGCTTGGTAATGGAGCGCATGGTAGTGTTTCTTACCCTATCAGTCAGTTTAATACCCAATATACTACGCTCCATAGCTCTCTGGCAAACCTTTAACTTGAATCTTTGTTCTTTAGTAAGTGACCAAGTTTGGGCACCTTAGGTTAGGACGCGTTTAATACATTCGTTAAAATATTTTTTGTTCATTTTCTGAAAGTGTTTACGTAAATGATTTGCAAAAGTTTAACCGTTTAATCTTAAGAAATTTGTCTAGAAAGGCGGATGGTTTTTTTGGTGCCGACGATGGAACTGAAAAATACCTTATTACCCTTACTGACGTCTTAGAAAAGTTTGCTATAAAATATACCAATAGGAGGAATACTTAATAGTATATGTTACATAATAGAAATACATCATCTATGAAAATTTTACTGTCTAACTATGATGGTGCATGAGATACAGCTTGTGGATAGACGGACGGACAGACAGACAGACAGCGGAGCCATATTAATAGGGTCCCGTTTTTACCCTTTGGGTACGGAACTCTAAAAATGACGGCGGATGTCACTGCCATAGCTATGGGGTGGTATTTATGGGATCATTAGACTCCACTGCTCCACACTGAAAACCAAGTTCACCTATTTTCAGTTCAAATGAGCTGACAATAAAAAAATCTAGCAAAAATGAAATTTCTGAAATGTCTTGTTAAGGCGCTTGCCTTAGTTATGTAACTGCTGGTTATAGGCTTTGTGATGTCACACTAAATTTAATATGGCGCCCGCTGGACGGCGTAAAATACTGAACATAAAATGAAAAGCTTTTCGAAATATACTGTGTTTGGTGTCAAATGAAACATTTATTTATTACATTACAAAAATATATCATTTTCATATGAAATACTGTACAATTATTCCAATAATTCTCGAAATATTAAATAAATAAATAATCTAAACATATAATAAAACAGTAAAAATATTTTGTCTGTACATTTAGAATTTTTGACTGAAATGGATAGAGGGACACTTAAAAAGAATAATAGAAAGCAAAAATTTTTTTAGAATTTTTTGTCTGTCTGTCTGTCTGTATGTATGTATGATCACGATTATCTCCGAAAATACTGAACCGATTTACTTCAAACTTTCACCAATTGCTTTATTTTAACTCAGATTAACATTTAAAGTTATATTATAAGTGACATGGGAAAATTACATGCTAAACGTGGCCTTCAGGTCTTATAGACCTAGGCTCTGTCTACCTCGTAAGGAAAAAAGACGTGATACTATGTATGTATGTATAGTCTTCTTTTCACGCTTCAACCATTGAATCAATTTGGATGAAATTTGGTAGGGGGGTAGTTTGAGACCCGGGGAAGGACATAGGGTATCTTTTATTCCGGGAAATTCTACAGTTCCTGAGGGATGGACACTAACGGCGGCGACGTAGCCGCGGGCAAATCTGACTTATATATCAACGCAACCGAAACTGCTGCGCCTAGAAACTTGAAATTTGGTACAGGGGTTTTTATAATGATGTGAGTGAGCGCTAAGAAAGGAGCGTCTGTTGTCTTTTTATGCTTCAACCATTGAACTGATTTGGATGAAATTTGGTACGGAGTTAGTTTGAGGCCCAGGAAAGGACATAGGGTATGTTTGATTCCGGGAAATTCTCCTGTTCCCGAGGGATCGACACTAACGCGGGCGGAGCCGTGGGCAACAGCTAGTGAGATACTATTTAACAATACAATATTTAATGACAAATATTAAGATAAACACTCAAGACCCAGGCCAATCTGAAAAAGATATTTTTCCGTTTTGATCTGTCCGGGATCGAACCCGGGACCTTCGGTGTGGCAGCCTGGCATGATGACCACTAGGCAACAGAGCATATGATTTGTTTGGGGTAAATTTTGCAACTGTAAAGCTGTGCTTGAAAACCTAACATATGTAAGTAATTTGCCAAAGTAATAATATAAAGGTATTAAGCAGATTTAATGGTAAAGAACGCATTAATGCTCAACACCCCTATGAAATAATTTTACAGAAATATTTCGCACATTATAAAAGCTCACAAAAGTAAAAGAAAATGATATGATTCTTTATTATTTTTTAATCTTTACATATTGAAAACGTTGCCCTTGATGTGAATAACATCTGCTTAAAAGAAGTCACCGAATGTAACAGATTCGACCTTTGCAATGTTAGCTACCTAATCCTTATCCTTTCTAATATTATAAATGCGAAAGTGAGTTTGTTGAGCTAGTAAATATATATAGGGACATATCACACAAATTGAGCTAGCCCCACAGTAAGTTGTGAACTTGTGTCGTTGGATACTAACTCATATATTTTATAATAGATACTTATATAGATAAACATCCAAGACCCAGGTCAATATGAAAAAAATAGTTTTCCATCATGACCTGACCGGGGATCGAATGATCGAACCCGGGCACCCTCGTGTCGCAGATGTTAACCACTGCGCCACGGAGCTCGCCATTCCCGGAAACATAGTAGCTGGATTTAGTTTTTTAACTTTATCTCTTTTCGAATTAGTTAATTCGAGATCAGCCAGTTATCATTTATTAGGGGTTTAATTGATATTTCACTCGACTAATATGACATATTTTTGCGAGTTTTACTAAGCTAGCATTGTATTCCGATGGCGAATACTATTATTATTAGAAAACTTACTACACTGGTATCTTTCGTTATAAAAACTTACATAGATGTATGGGAAAGTTTATAAGGTTCAAGATTCCGTTTACCACCTAACCCACCACTATGCTAACAATGGTTTTAGTTCTTAAAAACCTAGTGTCTACCCCGAAAGGAAAAAGTGATAGTATCTACATAGATACTGTTATGTATATTGTTATCAAGTTTTTGAAGTATCATTTAGTTATCATGGATGTAGTATACAGAGTGACTAGTTGAATATTAACTAAAATAAAATAACTTACAAACTTAATTTACTCATAACTTTAAATAACCAACCCTTGCATTGATTGTTTGATATCATAATCATCATCATCAGGTCTTTTTAGTCTCCACTGCATGAGCATGACCCTCTCTGTATTACCAGAGCCATACTTGACCAGAACAGATAGAAGATTTGACCTACACTCTCCTCGCTGGCCAGACGGGTTGGAGAGGTCTCATTGATGTTTATGAGCTTTAGTTAGCTTGTTTTTCCTTATGTTTGCTTTATATAATAATAATTAAATTAAATGTATTGTTTCACGCTGATCAAACAGCAAAATAAAAACTAGAATGCACTTTAAACTAATACACAAAAAGTGATACTATATTCTGATGCACCAAGGACCATTGCAGGTGCAGCCATGCTAAAAGCCCACTACACGTTGCACAAAGAGAGGTAGGTAATAATTCACAATTCATATCCTCACTTTCTATCAGGGTCTTGGACAGTCCAAGATCTATGAATGGATGTAAATTCAGTTTTGACTTTGACAAAGCTGACCGTATTTCGTATTTACTCAGCACATTGTACCCAAAAGCAATCCCAACAACAGCCAACTAAAACTTGTCTAATGCTGTTTAAGTCCAACTTAAATACAAATCATGCAAATAACTGTAGCTATAATTGGTTCAGTATATAAATGTAACCCAAGGGGGTATTACTATTGGACAAAACGAGAGCCGCAAATGTTTCTATTAATGGGGATGTGCATTTTAAATATTTTAAATTTTCTAAATATCTATTTCATAGCCATACATAATAACAAAAATAAAATAACATACATTGATATAAAGCTTGAAGACTTAGTGGTCAAACTACGTTGGCCCAGTGGACACAAAGTATAAAATGTCTCCCGTTCGACTTAAAAATAACAAGAACTGTAGTAAGTTTTTTTTTTTTTTTTGTTCTTTTTTTCTTCTTTACACAACTTATTTATTTCATGAAAATCTTATGTTAGATACATACAAACATATTATCACGTCTTTATTCCTTACGGGGCAAACAGAGCCTAAGGTACCGAAAGCCACGTTTAGCGTGTTGGTGGGTGTTAAGGTGGAAAACGGAATCAAAATAGTGATGGGTTGCTAGTTGCATCGCCTATTATCATGATTCTTTAGATTTTCGCCCATTCCCTTAACTGGCTTCTACGGTCTGCGCGGGAAGCAAAGCAGCTGGCACATTCTACGTTTTTTTCTTTTCTCCCAGACCAGCATGGAAAAACTTATTTTAACAGAAAGATCGCTGGTGTGAAAGTAACTCCGAAAATACCGAAATGGTATCAATTTGTCATCTTCACGTAACAAAAATACCTACTACTAACAAAAGCTAGAATACGTGGACCTCGCGTACGTATTAATAAGGCATTTATTGTCTCTCCAGTATGTGGCAACTCTGACACCACTTTCGGATGCAGACTATATATCAACCTTGGTACAGCTGGTGGGGCACAAAGGGCTCATGCCCTTTGTGCCCAGGAGGTGCAACTTGGTCTGTTCGTCGTGACAACATTAACACTGCACTTCAGCCTGTTGAAGTCCCATTTACCCAGATCATGTCGACATTGACCTACTTCAGTGCGGGGCGGTGGTGTTCCAAGGAAGCTGTTGCCTGGAGGTAGCTTCTTGATTGAAGGAATGAAATCTGTGGGAACTGGTTACGCCAGAGTTCAATGCGGGAGAATTTTGGATGGACAAACTAAAGAGACACGACCCGAAACGAAAAAGAAGAAGAAGACATATTTTATAATCTACTCCTATGATATTAAACCACCACACACCGACAGCACCATTACCTTCCCGGGGATACTCTCTACATTATAGTGAAAACTGAGTGGAAATCCGCCTAGTTATTTCCAAGATTAGCCTATACAGACATTCAATTTTCGCCATTTGGAAAAACAAAATCAGAATCGACGAATCGAACCTGTTCTCAAAAATTCTCAAGAATGGGTTGAAAAATGCGCTAGTAGAGAAAAACAGCCGAACATACCAAAGTAATTTTGCCCAAATTGACACGTAGACGCTTTGCTCGCGTTTCACACTTGCTCAGTCAATAACTATGAACATCTTTGCAAAATACCTACGCACAGTAATTGACAAATTCATTTCGTATAAAATACTGTTCTTCGTTGTCCAGTAGTAATACCCCGCTTCAAGTCTGCGAAACGCTGAAGTGGTATCAATTTGCATGTCCTCCACTTAAGGGCCTCAAGTGTTGTCCCTTTGAGACAATCGTTTTTGCCTCTTGACTTCCTTTCGTTATTTGAATATGAATGAATACTGAATGACTTTTCAGTCGGTTTTTGGTTGAGGAAATTAGTGGTTTAGAATTAGATTTACATTTTTTTATCGACTTCATAGAGGATACTTGATTGGCAAATACTTTATCGTTGTTTTTCAGAAATAATATTCTCAATAAATGGGTGGAAGTGCTGGGCTGCGTTAATAGCATGCCCAGCAATGGGATATTGAGAAGCAGATTATGGTGTTCTTAATATTTACTTATTTGTAAAATTTGTCATCTAGACTATTATAGGCTAATATTATTATGAGGAAAGATTTGGTTTTAGAATGTCCATCAATAGTTAGTGGTAAGTGCTATAAAATTTGAGCCGAACAAACATACATACAAGAGACACGTTGCTAGTTATAAAAAGTCTTGTAAAAACCTCATCATTATCATGAGCTTTCTACGACCTACAGGGTATAAGCCTCCTTTTGTATGCGCCATTCCACTATATCTCCGGTCATCGCGATCCAGTTCTTTTCAGCAATTTGCCTTATCTAAAAACCTATAAAACTACTTCTAAGTATCAGAAAATTGCATAATTCCACAGTACGTGCGGTACCCAGGAAACGTCAAGTTTAAAATGATATCGTTAGCTGATATTGTTTAATCAGCTATATTATTAATATTTCACTGTCCACATCGCAGTCAAGCTACACTGCTAGTCACAACAAGTCGGCTGACAGCCTTCCAGCCTAGATTCAGATATTATTTTGAACAGTGGGTCCCAAAGTGGTTAAATTCCTCTGAAGACTTTCAAGGGGTTTACTAAGTATAGCGAAAAATATTGGGGTCTATAAGATGTGATGTTTTCTTCCGTGCTTTTAAAGGCATGTTAAGCGGTTGGTCCTGGCTGTCATAATTAATTTCATTCGGCAGCTTGAAATATCTGACAGCACTGCACTTATACATACAAAAAACAAACGGGTGTTTTATAATAGTCCTTACACGGAAGAAGGGGGTCCAAATTGTGCCAATCGATTATCACATGTGATGATACTTCTCTTAGTCGTAGCGGCATCCCACCCCCGTTACGACGTGATGCTACGATTTGAATAAACTTGTAATCTTCATTAAGTGCCCAGAAAAATGCTGAATTACTCTACGTATAACAAAACAAAAAACATGAAACTCACGTTTACTGAATAAAAAGTTTGGGAACCTATGCTTTAGAATAACAAACTTATCTGCAACTAAGTCTGATATATCGTAAATAGGCTTACTACTAATGTTTGCAATGATACCAAACTGCTAATATTTGGGCTTAGATAGGGCCTTAGATTAAAATAAAGGAGATATGAATACCGACTCGAAATGAGTTTATTAGATTTTTTTATTTTATAGAATCTGTGTGACCTTTAAGTTGACAGTGTTATATGGATGAAAAGGTATAGCTCCTTGCGCACAAACGAGTTATATTTTACAAAACATTTTTTTTGTGGATATAGAAAAGATACATAGACGTACTGCCCTTGGGATTCCGAAAGAAATCTACAAGGTTTTTCAAAGCATGCAGAGTTTCAGCCCGATCGCCGTCAGGAAATAGATCTAATGTAGTTTCTAAAACATAACCCTTACTTATAAGTCTTATACAGAGCGAGCTCGCGCTTCATGAACGCAATGCAGTATCATCTTGACAAGCTTCGTAGCGCAGTATTTAACACGCCAGCCTGTGACACGAGATTGCCCGGGTTTTATCTTCGGTCAGGTCATGATGTAAAATGATCTTTTTCAGATTGCCCTGGGTCTTCGTTATCTATGTATATAAGTATCTGTTATAAAATATAGTATCGTTGAGTTATACTACCTCAACGATATCCTACGAAAACAAGTTCATAACTTACTGTGGGACTAGCTCAATTTGTGTGATATATCCCTATATATTTATGTTATTTATTATATCACGTATCATTGTATTTACTTTGCCCTTATTATAAGCTTGCTGAGTTTATATACTTAGTAGCGGCCCCGGCTTCGCACGGATGCGATAAATTATACATACAAATAAACCTTCCCCTGAATCACTCTATCTATTTAAAAAAAAACATATCAAAACCCGTTGCTTATTTTAAAGTTCTAAGTATACATAAGTCTGTCCCAGACAGCGGAAAGGGAATTTGTTTTATTATATGAAATTATGATTTACCAAAAGAATGATTGGAAAGATTTACTGATAAGGCAGTATTTTGTAAATTTATTTTATGTATTTCTTTTAACCAGGTAAATTGTGTAAAGGAAAAAGACGTAATGGATTACTTGTTTTAAAAAGATCGCAAATATATACATAATTAATTATCTTTCAGATAATAAAACTGAGTTCAACCACAGTTGATTAGACCGAATTTGGTGTTTAAAAAACAATCATTTTTTCATAAATAACGGAGTTATAAAGTTTAGTAATAAACATACAGGCGAATTGAGAATCTACTTCTTTTTTAAAGTCGGTTGAAAACACTTTTTACACAAAATTACCAAAGAAAATAAAATAAAACACCCACATGCAAATATTCGGCCAACGTGTGTAATTTGCGAAATTACGGCAGGTATTCGCTCTCGCCACTGAAAGGGTCTAACTAATTACCATAAACAATTTTAGTGGAATAAGTTTATCGTGCGATAAAAAGTGGTTTGTATAAAAGCGTTTTAGTTTCCATCAAGCATCAAGCGGTATAGCAGTGCCAAAGGAATGCAATCTGCCACGGAATGCTCCTCCTACAATTAAATTTGTCTGCTTGGTAGTGAAATACCAAGTTCACTTTGTATGTTGATATCTATTCGAAATGAGACTGTTGTTAAAAATATTAAAAATGACTGGCAAAGTCGCGACTCAGATTTCCAGACACACAGTAAGGGTTCCGTAACACCTTACAATAATAAACTACGAACACCATGATTATCGTATGGGGACCCTGATGTATGTACGCATAAATAAATCCATACTAATATTATAAATGCAAAAGTAACTCTGTTTCTCTGTCTGCTTTTCGCGCTTGAACCAACTTGGATGAAATTTGGTATAGAGGTAGTTTGACATAGGGTACCTTTTATTCCGGGAAATTCTACTGATCCTGAGGAATCGACACTAACGCGGCGGAGCCGCGGGCAAATGCTAGTAAATAATACAGGGACATATCTATCTATGGACAGGACAATACACACAATATAAAATCTGGTCCAAATTCTTTATTGCAAGACACCATTGTTCTAATTTATTTATTATTTTGTTGGTTTGAACAGATACCTACTAAATACTTAAGATTTTGATGTGTGGGTTAGATACCATTGATTTCATATGCCTGTATATAAGGAAAAATACAATAAAAATCTTAATAATCTGTAATTTGACGTCTCAGTAATAAAACATTTGACAAAATCTTGAAAGACACTAAAAACAAAACACGTTTCTTGTATGTGGTAGCGTTTATATATTTTTTTATTATTGCCTATTATTCGATGTTATAGCGGCAATAAATATAGTTATTCTGTTAAAAAAATCATATATGACTATTGCATACAGCCCCGTGGCAGACGGACGAACTTCTGAGGCTTTGTAATGGGGGCAGTTTTTACCCTTTGAATACGTTCATTAAAAATGAATTAAACTATCAAACGTATTAGTTCTTCCAGGCGTACGTGGGGAGATAAAGCATTTCTAATACATACTACAAATTAAACAATATTTTACGAGGCTCTAAGTCTAATGAGTCTAACATCTTATTAAATATACATACAAGTTTTCAAGGTATTGTAAAAAATGTATATCATGCCAAAAAATGCTGCTAATATAGTATTAATATGCAGTATTTTAGATTATAACGTGGGCTAAGTATAAAACATATCTTTCGTTTTTAGACAATATTGACCACATTGCCTAAAGAGTTCTATTGTTTTACTACTCAATTATAACTTATTTTTGTATAACTCTGGATATACCCTCATCACTATCACTGTCAATACATAGTATAAAACAAAGTCGCTTCCCGCTGTTTGTTGCTATGTATGCTTAGATCTTTAAAACTACGCAATGGATTTAGAGGCAGTTTTATAAAAATTACAAAATAAAGCTTTTTTTTCATTTTGTAATCGTACATTTTAATATATACTTTCATTTTGATTTTAAATGAATATTTAGTTTTTTATTAAAACAAGATAACATAAATGTAAATCTCATTCAAAAGAAAATTCGTATTGAGTTTCCAAATACTAAACGATAACTTTAGAAAATTAAAAGCTTTTTTTCTTATCGCTTATGAGGGGAAAGTATATTATGATAGATACCAAATGCATTTAAGAGATTAATCTGACAACAACACGAGCAGTAATTAAACAAGAAAGCATAACGTTTTAAATTCTTATCCGAATTCTTTTAATATTAACGGTAATCCAGTAACAGTAGACGTCATCATTTAGGCTTATTTACCGAGCATATCTTAATTATAGTACTGTTTATCTCGACATAATCTCTCGGAACTTGGCGTCTTTTTAACGTGCATGCTTGGAGAGATTAAATCACCCACACCACAAGCCATCTTTATAATTAAATCCTACTATTTGTTATCTTTCTCCATTTAGTTAGACTTAGTTTATGAAATGCGTAGTTTTGTTTTATTGCAGCTTCATATGTACTATCATTTAATGATGTTATACCTATTTATCTTATATAGCATAAAACGTATAAGCTGTAAGGTAGTGGATCAATATTATTAAGAATGATTTTTATGAGATATGCTGAGATCTCAAGACAACACATTTTATACAAATTGTTTATTCACGGTGAAATTTTGATCGTACTGGACCCTTAAAGGGGTGATTCACCCCATCGATATGAACAACTTTTTCTATGGGACCAAAAAATATATAAAAAATACCATGCGACCGGTGATTATATTTGAGATTCCAGCTGGGCTAAATATTGGCGAGTGAAAATAATCACTGAGAATAATTCATATACTTACTTATGGTTTTCTAAGAATTTACAAGTAATGTATATATTATGTCGAAGGCATAAAACCTTCATAGAACCTAATATGTTGGGTATAAAATACACTGCGCGGATCGAGTCAGCGCGTAGTCACACGTAACAATTTGTTTTTCTATGCAACATTAAAATTAAAATTTAAATTCCATATTTGAATCGAATAAACGATACAGAGTCGGCTGCCGGCGGCTCCGCAATGCCATTAAAATATAAAATTAATTTACTAGTCATAAGGTCCAATTTCTTTTGTTTCATGTAACTTGCACTTCAACGCGCGCTGGTCGGTGCACCAAGCACCGACCTTTGAGTTACTTCATTGCGTTTGAGTTACCTATAATGCCTTTGAGTTTCCAATGCTACGAAGGTAATTTATTATTTATGTTTATTTATTCACATACTCTATTGATATTATCCAGATCCACGCTCTATATCCACACTTATAGCTTCTTACCATATTCCCTTTGGTCGCAAGATAAATTCATTAAAGCAATGCGTTAACAACCATAATTATAAATCCGGAAGAGGTGCGGGGGCGCCAGCCGACCAAAGCAGTTCCATTTCCCCCATTTGCAATGCAAAAGTCCCTACTCATTCGTCTGTCTATCACTCCATCCCTTTCGTACCCGGTGGCTTGTAAATCTATCCTGCTCACTAGTTTTCACAGCAAACATTTCGGTGTTGGTGAGAGATGTCGATGTTACTGGATGTAGGACAATCTGGAACAAACAAGCTTTTATTTAATCTTCAATTAAATCGTAGGGCGCATATCACCAACTAGTTGAGTTTCTTCTTTTTAAAGTTAAGCTTTATTTCAAGGTAAGGAAAAAATAAAATCAGCTATATGAAACGTATTTAAAGCTAAGCTCACACACGCGTGTTGCAGTAGATATATTCAGTTAATTTATTAAATATAAAATTTTATAAATTAACGTTAGTTTCTTTAGATGTTTCTTACCCAAGAACAATGTCAGGTGTCGGATCGAAATAATTTCTCTTACACAGATGAGTTAATAAAAGAAATTAAAACGTGTCCAAAGCAAGTGATTTTTTTTTAAACTTCGTTACAAACATGTAATTAGTCTTTATATACCAAGCAACCATGCGATCCCGAGAACAAAACGTAGAAGTAAGGGCAAAATCAAAAGGCAAAGCTGAAGAATCTGTAAAAAAAAACACTTATTAATAAACTTACATGTATTTATGTAATTTGGCATGTATGCCAAATTACATAAATACAAAAAAAAATATTGTTATTGGGCGCACGAAGCTAGTTTTACAATACAATGTAATTATTTCATAATATATTTTATGAAACAACTACCGAACGTAGTAATAAGACCGAACCTCGAAATACGAAAATTTAGATAAAATAAAATTATCATTAAAGAGGTTCTATATTTTTTTTTTATATATACGGACAAATCACACAGATTGAGCTAGCCCCAAAGTAAGTTCGAGACTTGTGTTATGGGATACTAACTCAACGATACTATATTTTATAACAAATACATATATAGATAAACATCCAAGACCCAGGCCAATCTGAAAAAGATCATTTTCCATCTTGACCTGGCCGGGGATCGAACCCGGTCACTCCGTGTCGCAGGCAGGCGTGTTGACCGCTGCGCCACGGAGCTAGTAGGTTCAAAAAATATCAAATAAGATTAAAAAAACTTAGCTCCCAAAAAGTTTAGCTTTTTAGTAATTTACATAATAATATACCTTTTAATGGATTTTATATGCTTTCACTGGATGTTTGCCTGTTTGTTTGCTTGCTGGTTTGTTTTGAATTCGATTTTGACCTTCATTAAACGGTTAGATTTTATTAAAATTTTGTACTCATCATGGACCGATGTCAACACGAAAAAAGCGTGTTTTTTAATTTTTTCTAAACTATATTTTTACTAGCTTTCGCCCGCGGCTTTGCCCGCGTCAATAACGATCCCTCGGGAATAGTACTTTATCCCGGGATAAAAGGTAGCCTATGTCCTTCTCCGTACTCCAGAGAACTTGTATGCAAAAATTTATGATGATCGGTTCAGTAGCTACGGCGTGAAAGTGTAACAAACAAACAAACAAACAAACTCACTTTCACATTTATAATATTAGTAAGGATAAGGATTATTTGTCTAGCATTGTATCAACATTATAAGTCAACATCAACTTGAACACTTTCTTGCAAGCCATGCGTAGAAATTCAGACGGACACTTGCGCAGTTTATTCCAAAAGGATTAGCCATAAATAGTTCTTCCTCATTACATTTTCATGAAGGTACCCTCCAGTTGTGAATTTATGCCGAGAAAAGTTTGAGTTTTACTGAATAAAAGATATCTATTTGGTAGTAATACTGGCGGCGTGCCAGGCGACGGTTTATTGCTGGTTTGTGTGATGTGTGAATGAGATGCTGTGAAGATTCTTTGTAATGTCACAGTTGTTTAAAGTTTCAAGTACCAATTGCAGCAGTGTTACTTGAAAAACACTATTAATCTCGCAGAAGATTGTTGGTAATGATGTTAGTGATCTAATCACTTACATCATTAACAACTACGTTCGTTCTACGACTTCTGATTATTATATGTTACGAGTAGATTTGACTACGTAGATTTTCTACATACTAATTTAATTCAAAATATGACATTATTTATTATTTAAAATTCCTACGCCTTTAACGGCAGAATATGTATACAAACAACACAAACTTGTAACACCATGACTGTTATCACACTACCATATTATAGGAATAAATGATCCTGATTCTGATACGTATACACATACATTTTATCATGTCTTTTCGCTTGCGGGGTAGACAGAGCCTTGGTCTTTAAGACCTAAAAGTTGATGGCCATTATGGAGAAAACGGAATCAGAATAGTGATGGGTTGCTAGCCGTATCGTCGACTTATATAATTCAGATTTTCGCCCAGATGAGCCTCCGGCTCTCTCACTCACCGGACGAAGCATAGAAGCGGTAAAGCTTCTACTCAGACGTCGATTTTCTGTGAAAGTGTGACTTCCCCGGACGAGCCGGCCCATTCATTTTACTAGCAATTCATTTTGCCGGTTGCGTGGCTCTACCACGACTAATAACTAATAGGCGGATTGCTGAAAACCTTGAATAGGTAGGTATGTATAGTCCAACCTAGAGAACAGTACAGGTTTCATCAAGATCAGTTAAGTAAATTATTAGATGGAGAGTTAACTAGCACCAGTAAATAGAAAAAAATGAAGATGGTTTAGCTTTTTTTATTAAGTTATTCGGACGAATTTATTCCGTGCTTCGGAAGGCACGTTTAGCCAGTGGTCCCGGCTGCCATCTGGTAGTCGTTAAAGGAAGGCGGTTCCGAATAACTCTGACACCAGGGTGTGCATGGTCGATTGACCGTGACACCTGTTCGAAATGAATGAATGAATTAAGTTATTTTTGTTACAGAAATGCTATGTATCGTAAAAAGATTTTATTAATGTTCAGGCACCTGTCAGTGATTTATATCATTATTTCAATGTAAAATTGGCTATCCGTATCATTAATATGAAGCCAATTTTCCTGTCTGAATTGGAGTAGGCTCATTTAGCAGTCATATCATTAGGCTATCTTTGCTAGTCTACTACCGTGTCATATTCCACCATAGCATCACATCACATACGGGGGCAGAATTAATGACTGCGTTTATTGCTATACAATATATCGCCTTGCTCATAGGGGGATAACAAATGTGACCGCGCTCGGGGCATTTTCCCTAACTAAGGTTTTTGCACAGAGTTATTACAAAATAGCCAGTGAACAAAAGAAGGCCATGTTTACTTTGTCAATTAACATACCTGTCACCAAATGTATAGCAACTCTTAATATTGGCATCAGATTATATGCTGTATAATCTAAAAGCATTGGCTAATTTTACAAAAAAACATTCTATATGTTACTGGTGAAAAATTACTCCATATTGAACTTATGATTTAGATCCTTAGCACTTTGGTTCTAGATCAGTAAAGTCTCCTCAGTATAAGAATATTCCTGACCGTATCTTCAGCTATGGTATGATGTACCCAGGGTCTCCTATAATGATAAAATGTTAGCTTAGATAGTTCATGCTAAAATACGATTTGAAAGCACTATTTAGTGCCGGGTTTGTTTGACGGTAACCCTACTTAATACTTACCTATTAGGCGTTACCGCCAAAAAAGCAATCGCTATTTTTAAAAGCCAACTGTTACTTGACATAAAAGTTTTTAAGTAGACTGACAAAATGTATGCTACATTATGGGGACAACAACAATAAAGTCGTTTTATATAAAGTCCCAATGTCTTTTAATGTTTAGCTATTACTATCTCGGCTTCCTTGGTGGTAGATCATAAAAACAATGCTGCATCCCATCTTATGTATCAAGTGTCAGCTCTATATACTCCTTAATTTGTGTAGTTAGGCTCCATAAATACGAGCGCTTATCTCATTTACGATATTGTTGCCTCCACGCTAGGGAAACTTTGGACATCTATTACGAGTTATAGGTGTGTATCGTTTAATCGCGAGTGTGCGTTATTTTAAACTACCCAGAAGCACTTGGCTAAAGTGGCAACGAGTGGTTGAATCAACGGGCTAGAAAATGTTGGAAATGGCCTTAAGTTTCAGAGGATTCTCATCTACTCTAATGTAAACACAAGTGGTAAATAAAATTCCTATTTTTTTAGTTTTTTATATACATCAAAGTTCTGCTAGCAGCATGCAAAATTATGCACTCATTTCCTAAAACTACTAGTCTTTGTAAAATTTATTACATACGTTGCGTAAGTGAGCTTCGACCTTAAGGAGTGACGTCAACTGTCTCCGCTAGACTAACCAAGTATTAGCATATCGTAAGCGAATTAGTGTTCCCGTGAGAATTGCTACGAACGGGTTTCTATTGTTTCGCATCCCTAATTGCTATTACCATTTAATTTGCGAACAAACTAAACCAGACGATGAGTTAGATGTTCTAAGTTTTGATATTCGATTTTGATTGTACTCACTCTTAGAGCTAGAAAAATTCAATACATAACCTTGGTACTTATGTCGAAAATTTATTTTATTTCTTTGCTAGTCGTCGCGTCTTCTGACGGAAATTTTGCACCCATGATACACCTAAGTTTTTATGTTATTTTTGATCAAGCAGAAAGTTTGCTATCAAGTACTTTTTTAGTTTTCTATGAAAATAGAAAACTATATAGATTGTCAATAATTTTACAGCTTCAAGGAGCGTGATGTGATGTGAAGATTGTATTAAAATGCCATGCAATAAAAAAATGCCTTAAAATAATGGCATTAACGTAAATACATGAATTTTGAAGACATTTCACTTTTTTCAGGTACCTAGTCATCAAAAGTAAAATTCATAATAAAATGACGACAGATAGACTAGCTCTTTAATATGAGAAACAGAGAAACTTGTCTTTACCTCGTTTTACAACTCAGCAGTTTAAGATAATAAAACATTAAGACTTTATTCCCACTGGGAACAAGAACGTTCGTTAATAAATAATCGGGGAGATATAGAACAAAGAAACGCAAACGACAAACGAGGGAGACAATAATTAATTAAATTAAGACCGAATAAAGTTTGCCGTCGCTTCTTTTTATCTCGGCGTGGTAACCCCACACTGCTAAACGGTCTTAAGGGGCTTAGATCAGCGAAACTAGCGCCGCCCATCTTCATCTTCTTCTTCGTCTTACTCTCCTCATCTCACTTTACATACAGCGTGTAACATAGCCGATGAGGCTCCCGTGAAGGGGTGACTTAGCCCGTCAAAATGAACAACTTTTCTTATGGGTTGTCCGTGGAGGTCTGGGAGAAAAGAAAAAACGTTGAATATACCAGCTGCTTCTCCTCCCGCGCAGATCGAAAAAGCCGATTGAGGGAAAGGGCGAAAATCTGAGGAATCATGTTAGTAGTGCGATGCGGTTCCGTTTTACACCAACACGCACACCAGCATGCGAAACGTGGCTTTAGGTCGGTCTCATCAACCTAAGCTCTGTCTACCCCGCAAGGGAAAAAGACGTGATACTATGTACGTTTTTGTGCTATGTTCTTGCTGGAGCTGCTCTTATGGGAGCAATGCTGGAAACTCGAAAAAAAATACATTTTATACAAAAGTGTTCAGCGGGCCCGGCAATTAGTATGAAAATGTCAAAAAAAATTGAGTTCCCAGCATTGGTCCCAGTAGAAAAAGTTGTTCATTTTGTTGGGCTGAGTTACCTCTTCACGGAAACGTCGTTGATTATGTTACATGCTGTATATGGGGTCGGGACAGCATGTTAAGTCTAAAAACTTACCCATTAGTTTAATTTTTTACTCCTAAATCAGACCAAAATACCAAATTTTAATCCGTATTGCGATAGTTAATTATTTGTTGCATTTTTATGTTATTTTATTTATATTTTCGTAGTACACATTAAGAGAATTGTTCATTACTGGTATCAACAATTTATTTCAATTTATCAAATGCAAAATAATGAAGAGTAACATCAAAAATACTATAAGTAATTTACTAACAAAGTACAGAATCAGATTTTTTAAATTTGATTTGTTTTAAAAGTTTATGAATGAAATAATAATTGCGCTATAGTTTCGCTAATCTAAGCCTCTTAAAGACTGTGTGAAACATTTTATTTGTTGTTCTTAGAAAAGATTTTTATTTCATAGCTGTTATATTGGTAGTTGAAAATGTTATTTTTATTAACTAACGTGGAGAAAATGTTATTTTTATTAACTAAGGTGGTTACTGGATAACTAAAATATTGACCATTGGTTGAGTAAACCATTTTCAAAAAATGGTATTGGTCGGGTTGGATACTCGACCGTACAAATCTCGGCTGATGGTCGAGCGAAATAAGGTAAACGTGACGTGGTTAATAACCTGTATAGGCTCCTGAGAAAATATTGAACAGTGACATAAAAACTTAAAGTAATACAAGCTTACAAGCCAAAAATACAAATGCAATTTTACCCCGTTTAAAAAGTCGCACTCATTCAAATATCAAATTAGTACCTATATACTTCTCTACAAACAAATATGTAGCTATCGCCGATACCTACATACTTGCGCCTTTTGAGACATTCCACCGCGGTTGTTGCTGTACCAGCCTTTGACTAGGGTGATCTGAATATGACAATATGTAAGTATACAAACGTTTTTCTTACAAACTGGACGAGTTTCTGTCAGCCTTCAATAATAAAATTCTGGAAATATATGCTCAAGAAATATACAGTGTGTAACAAAATGGCGAAATAATATTTGAGAGGCATAATTAGTCCATGATATTAAACAACTTTCCCCAGGGAACAGACATCGAATTAAAAAAAATACGTTGACTTTCCATAGAAACTCGATCAAATGCTTATATATAGGACGTCGAAGTTTTTATGTTGTGTTTCGAAGTGCTTACCCTTCGAACAACTTATTGTTCAATATACTGAACTGATTTATCCCTTGAATATTATTATATTATTTCGATCGAAGCTTTCAGTTATCAGGGTATGAAGAGGGGCACAAGATATCTTTAACCTTAAAAAAAAATTGCTTGTGCTTGCATATTTCATAAAGGTTCTAGTTAATACAAGTAGATATAACTAAACGTGGGATGACAATGTTACTATAAGGATATTTCGGCAAATGAAAAGTGTTGAATTTCGCATGTGCGTACGTGAGCAAGAGAAAGGTCGCGGCGTTGACATGAATTTGCAATGAGAGACTACTTATATCTGGCGTTTATTTAGTTATTCAGACAGAGATATTTCAGAATCTATTCTTTTGTGTTATAATTCTTACAGATTACCAACCAGACTTTCATCCATTCCTCATTTGCAAATTCACCCATTGGCTGGTCAAATGTCTATGGATAGTCTAATTTTAATTTTCTTTTTTCCTAGCGGGTATATATTTTATTAGGGATACTGATTCCTGCAATAAAATATTTCCGAGGTTTTCAGTACCACCCTGTAGGTATAATAAAGTGTGAAAAATGTTTTTTATTAAAGTATAGTTTATTATGGCTACTATGTCTCACTAACATGTAGTCTGCTTTACATTATTCATCTTTCCAGCAGTTAGATGTCCACTGCTGGACAGAGGCTT
Source organism: Elegia similella (assembly GCA_947532085.1). NCBI lineage: Eukaryota > Metazoa > Arthropoda > Insecta > Lepidoptera > Pyralidae > Elegia > Elegia similella. Next base: position 22,733,744 of record OX383926.1, on the reverse strand, counting down.
CCCTCAGGGATTTTTCATTCCATGGGAGGAAATTGCCTTACTCACCACGCTTTGCAGGCGGGTAAGTGAGCGCAGTTTCTTTGGGTTTCTGTGCTTCCGACGCTGCTGCCCATCGGAAGCATTTTTAAGCTGGGGAAGGATAGGAATTTGTTGGATTTGGGAAGGGAATGAAGGTATTAGGATACTACTAACTCGGATGAAACAGAAAAGCAAGTAGCAGCTCGGGAGGCCGGGCGCGTACCCGATGTCATACCTGCAACCACAGGGCAGGTAGTTGAGGATGACACCCGTGATCGTCTGTATCAGTGACTGTTTCTGCTACATAATAGGTTCGATTTCCAGTTCGGAAAATAAAACATGCTGTGCTTAAAGTCTATACATATTACCACGTCTTTATTCCGTTCGTTGTAGACAGAGTCTAAGAATATAAGACACAAAGGCCACCGTTAGCGTTAATATTCTATGCATGAAAAATCACTTAAGATTCTGAGACATTTTAACGTTATAGAGACGTTAACAACAAACAAACTTTCGCTATAAGAATAAAATTATAGGTAAAAAATGTCATCTGATCAGAAAATAACAGAAATATTAATATTTTGCTGTGTAATACGAAAAGCTTATATCTTTAAAGTGTCTACCTAATGAAATGAGACTGGCGTTTCATTAAATTAAAAGCTATCGGGATGATTAAATCGCTAATATATTTATGTGGTGTTGCTGTTGAGATGGTCAATAATATTGTGATAATGTACACATCATTTCAACCAACCCAGAAACCCAGACGGCAACCCAGAACCGAATGGTCTAAAGTTGATTCTCATCCCCCTTTTTAAATTACAATATGAAAATATTTTCATCTGTTATATGATTAATGTGAAAATAACAGACAATTTAATATTTTGCTGTGTAATACGAAAAGCCTATGACTTTAAAGCACTTAATGAAATGAGACTGGCATTTTATTAAATTTAAAGGTCCCAGGATGATTAAAATGTAAAATGAAATTCGCTAATGTATTCATGTTGCGTTTCTGTGGAAATGTAAAAGTCAATAGTATTTTCATAACTTACATACAATTTCAGTTATTGCAACCCAGAACTGAATGGTGTTAGTTTGATTCCCACCCGCGTTTACAAAAAACAGCCGCCATTTGTAGTCCACAGACAGCTATCGTAAAAGTGCTTTCGCACTATACAATCGATCCAAATCCGTGAATTACGGATCTAGAAAACGACCTAATGTGAGTCTTGACCTCCGATTGTGATTGAATTAACATCTAATGCAAAAAACCAAACATTTTTAGGTATACATCTTTTTTTGCTAAGAATATTATGTGCCCATATACATATAATATAATCGCTCGTCCCACTGTCTCTCCGCTCGTTCGCTCTCTCGCAGTTTGTGAATGACCATACAAGTAATACTTTGGTGTGTCAATCGGATGACGGAATCGGATCTAGTGCGTAAATTACCTTACATATAGTTCTTGAACCACGCCGGACCGTATTTTCATGGAATTGGATCGGACTTAGTGCAAAAGCGTTCTAAGTGTGCAGGTTTCCTGCACACTAGTTATTTGTTTAATAGTATGTAAACGGTAAATAGTCAGGGGTGTCAAAAGTTTACAAACAACTACACTATAGTCTAGTCAACAAGTGCTTTTTAAATCAAAACGTTTTTGTATTCTTCGAAATTATGATTGAGGTGTCATTCGATCAGAATGGCATATTTTTTGAGAAAATTCAAAGGCTGCTCGCGAAAATTTCTAAAGTTAAAATCAATTCATTGAAAACGGGGTTTAATTTTTCTCCAATATTTCCAAAACTATTTAAAATTTATTTAAAAATAAAATTATTCAAATAGGGGAGAAAATCTCCCAAAGAAAAATCTTAACCCCCGGAACTGTAGGACTAATATTTATTGCTTATATATAGCTATACCTTGCGCAAGGCACGCTCACTTCAGACCTTTAATAAATAAATATTATTTAAACTATGAAAATTAAGAACTGTAAAAATTTTCTCTCCTGCAGGTCATTATAGATCAATGAAACAAAACTCATTTTTTTTGCAGCCCTTGAGTTTTCCCAAAATGATCGACATGCTATTCCGAATCGAATGACACCTAAATCGCAATTTTCAGACAATACGATAAGTTTAGACCTAATAAGCACCTGTCGACTAGACAAAAGGAAATATTTTCTCTTCGTAAAATTTGAAACGCTTTTATTCTGATATGAGAGAAAAAAAAAACTTTGAATTATAAAAGCCTATCGAGAAAATGAGCACAAATCTGAGGAATTGTGTTAGTAGGCGATGCGGATAGCAACTCATCACTATTTTAATACCGTTTTTCCACCAACACGCTCATCAACATGCTAAACGTTGCTGTTAAGTGTCATGGAGCTAAGCTGTGTCTACCCCGCAAGGGAAACAGACGTGATAGTATGTATGTTTGTTAGAATTTGGAACTATTTGACAAACAAAATGTAACACTTACATTGAATTCAATATCAGTGTCGATTTGCGGCTACTTCGGCTAGCCAAGCTAGACCGGTGCCAAGAATGACCGGTTTTACCAAGTAGCCACTAACGCAGGCCGCAGGTGGCCTTTATCGTCGAGACCTAACTTGAACTTGTGCTAAAGAAATAATAAGAAAATCTTCATTTGACAATACTTAATCATTATACTTTGATTGGTAACCATTATGTGCCAATCGCAAGCTTTTTCCTCCTTCGAAAGGCTGTTATTATGTGGAAGTTGTTATGCCAGATATTTGTAGTAAACATTTTCATGATGACATGATGATGATAAAAAAAAATAAGTTCCATTTACCCGTTACCCATTTTTAACCCATGCAGACTGTATCACCCGGTAGAGGGAATAGGTTTAAATATAAGAAACGATATCTGCAATATACGATGCAGGTCTATTTTGATTATAATTTCCATGTATAACTCTGCTAAACACTGCTTTGTGCTATGTCTACCCTGTAAGTTATAAAGACCTGATTCATAAGTATGTATGTGTGTACGAGTATGTGTATGGAAACTTAAAAATATATATTAACTAGCTTTTGCCCGCGGCTCCGCCCACGTTAGTGTCAATCCCTCGGGAACAGTAGAATTTTCCAGAATAAAAGGTACCTTATGTCCTTCCCGCGCCTGAAACTACCTCTATACCAAATTTCATCTCAATTGGTTCAATGATGAAGCGTGGAAAGAAGACATACAGATAGGGTTACTTTCGTATTTATATCATACTAGCTTTCGCCCGCGGCTCCGCCCGCGTCAATGTCGATCCCTCGGGAATAGTACATTTTCCCGAGATAAACAGCCTATGTCCTTCTCCGTACTCCAGAGAACTTGTATGCAAAATTTTATGATGATCGGTTCAGTAATTACAGTGTGAGTAATTACAGTGCGTAACAAACAAACAAATAAACAAACAAACTCACTTTCGCATTTATAATATTAGTAAGGACTAGCTGTTGCCCGCGGCTCCGCCCGCGTTAGTGTCGATCCCTCGGGAACAGTAGAATTTCCCGGAATCAAACATACCCTATGTCCTTCCTCGGGCCTCACTTTTTGAACTGATTTGGATGAAATTTGGTATGGAGGTATACCAAATTTCATCCAAATCAGTTCAATGGTTGAAGCGTAAAAAAACGACAGACAGAGTTACTTTCGCATTTATAATATTAGTATTAGTATGAAAGTATGGATATTATTTATACTTCTAAGTCCAGAAATTAAAAATTTCCATAAAACATTTACCCTCCCATTTTACCCCTTTAGGAGTGAGTTTTGTCCATTTCACCCACATATATGTTTTTTAATTGTAATCGAGAACTTACATACCTATTTATTTTCATACTTCATAGTCCAGAAATGAGAAAATTTCCAAACAAACTCCCTTCTGGGGGATTTTTTTCCAGTAATCGTGAATTTATTTACCTATTTTCATACTTCTAAGTCTAGAAATAAGTAAATTCCTATACAATCTTTACCCCGCTATTTTATCCCTTCAGGATAAAATATCGTCCATTTTACCTACACAGATATTTTTAATTGTAACCTAGAACTTATATACTTATTTTTATACGTCTAAGTCCAAAAATGAGAAAATTTCCATACAAAGTTTATACCACCCACCCACCCCCATTTGACGCCTTAAGGAGGGAATTTTGCAAATTTCATCTACCTACACACATCTTTTTTAATTTTAATCGAGAACTTATATACCTACTTTCATACTTCTAAGTCCAGAAATGAGAAAATTCCATATCAATTTAACCCCTTTAGAAGTTAATTTCTTAATATCCTTTCTTAGCGCTCACTTACATCATTAAAAGAACCCCTGTACCAAATTTCAAGTTTCTAGGCGCAGCAGTTTCGGTTGGTTTGCCGTTTGCCCGCGGCTACGCCGCCGCCGTTAGTGTCCATCCCTCAGGAACAGTTTGGATCCTTAAAGGGGTGACTCAGGTCATCAATACGAACAACTTTTTCTATGGGACCAATGCTGGGAACTCAAAAAAAGTTCGTCATTTCCATAAAAATGAGTCCCGCCGCCCGGCCAGTTCCCATAGGAAAAGTTGTTCATTTTGATGGTATGAGTCACCCCTTTAAGGGTCCAAAACGATAAAAAAATCACCGTGTATATTTGCAGGCAAACTAATGCTTTGAGTTCATTCAAATGACGATAACTTTTTTTTTAATGAACCGATTTTGATGAAACAAACTTTAGATGTTTTGCTGAGTTAAAACAAAGCAATTGGTGAAAGTTTGAAGTAAATCGGTTCAGTATTTTCGGAGATAATCGTGATCATACATACAGACAGACAGACAGACAGACAGACAGACAGACAGACAGACAGACAGACAAGAAATTCGAAAAAATTTTTTTTGCTTTCTATTTTTCTTTTTAAGTGTCCCTCTATCCATTTCAGTCAAAAATTCTAAATGTACAGACAAAATATTTTTACTGTTTTATTATATGTATAGATTAGTATGGAATAACATAGTATGTACATGACGAATAACCACAAGTAATGACACTTGAATTAAATTCAATATCAGTGTAGGTTTGCGGCTACTTTGGCAACTAAGCTAGATCGGTGCCAAAACTAACGTTTTCCTAAATTACCGCTAACGCTGGCAGGTTAACAGGCCGCATGTGACTTTTATTATAGAGTTAACTTTACAGTGAGAGCCTCAGTGGTCCAATGGTTAAGGCGTTTGCCTGTAGACCCCCGGGTCTACAGGCAAACGAGTTTTTATGTACTATAAAAACACCCAATAAATATCGTGGGCGAAATGTAAAAAAAAATCACAAACTCATTTCTATTCTTAATTATTTCACTTGCATAATTATAACCCCATCGAATAAATCTTTTCATAACTCATCTGCACGAGGGAAAGGAGTTGTTATTGAAAAGCTTTTATTGAAATCGAAAGAAATCGAGCGTGCAACGGCAGTTAGAAAAATACCAGAGGGGTATTCACAAAATGTTTTTGGGGGCCATTAGGTAATCGGGTTTCTTCCGATCTTTCTAAGGTTGTTTGGGACTGGGAGGCCAGGACCTTTTCATAAAAATCACTGTTTTTTTGAGGTGAATTGCAATCAGATCGTTTGCATTTATTTTAAATAAAGATGTTATTTTATTTTCCACAAAATTCGCACGGCATTGGTACCATAACCGCTCTCATACAAACAATAATTTAATTGAATAGACGCTGAATAATGTTGTATTAAGCAGGACATACACGTAATTCTGTTGTATCTGATTCAGAGTCCGTAAATGAGTTAATAATTCTACGAATGCGCTTGAGGAGCCGAGAAAACATTCTTTAGGCAGCCTAGTATAAAGCCCAGACAATCCTCTAAAATAAGACTCTCACAAGGGAAAACAAAGCACCCTCACCTTATCTGATATTCTACCTGCCAAGAAACTTTCACCAGGTGATGACCTCCTCTGTGGTCTGGAAGTCCCCAAACAGACTCCGGCTGGTGTTGGGAGATGCCGAGAAAACCGAGCTAGGTGGGGTTTCTCCAGTGACAACCTTTGTGATTGTGGTACCATTCAATTCATGAGTCACCTTTTGTCGTGCCTTAACTGTTTCTCTGCCTGCACAGTTAATGACCTCAAGGAGGCCAACGATAGGGCGATTAACGTGGCCAAATATTGGTCAAAAGATAGATATCTATAGGATACCATTTTGACTCGACAAGGAGAAAAAGAAGTTAATATTTATAATTGAAAAAATAATTTCATTGACACTTTATAAATCTGTAGCAAATACAAAGCGAAGCAATATTAGAAGAAATTCACACATTTTAGTTTGTAATTCAAAATCTTCGTTCAAAATTCAACCCGAATTTACACGACGTCGATACAACATAACCGCAAATTCTCGTATAAACAATCATTGTGTCGCTGAATAATGTTGCCATTAGGCAGGATCTACACGTGGGAAGTTCATCAAGAGCAGTATTAACGTAGCCTTAAGTGCCGTCGCGAGCCCAGATGTTTTAGGATAGGTACACACCTGCCGATTTAGGTTGTATCGGAATTCTAACGGAGACTGATTCAATTAAATATACCAACCTAAACTAGACGTTTGCATCGTTAACTTGCAGTATAATTAGCAATTAATATGTGGAGCCTAAATGGAAAAATTTTTGAGTCATTTTCTATAGTTTTTCCGTGCTTTATTGAAAGTAATTTGACAAAATGATAATTTATTACCATTTATTTATTACTAGATCATTAAGGCCTTCCTCTCTGCTATCTATTCTTCTTTGGTTTGCCAGTCTTTAGAATACGCATTTAAGTCATACCGTAATCTTCGCCGAGGTCTTTTAGGGGTCAATGGCGATATGAGACGGTCTCAGCGCAATCCTATTTTAGTTTCGCAGCAGCGACGGCTTCATCAGTAACTTTGGTGATGGAATAGCGTGGTGTTGCGGACTCGATCAGTTTTTTTGATGTTTATCATGCTGCGTTCCATTGCCCATTGGCTAACCTCGAGTTCGGAGTTTTGATGATGGTTCCTGATAAAAAGAATATTTAATTAAGTTTCTATCTGATGTGTGTTTAATATTTTCCTATGATTGATTTCCCGAATAAATCAAAACCTGCAGATATGTCGAACAGACGTCCAGTTGGCACTTTGAAAACGGAACCATCCAAAAATAAGCATTAGCTGAACAAGTTTAAATCCTCTGATTTTAATATTTTCCTATAGATAAACATTGTTTTCCGAATCTGTCATACCCGCAGGTGTGTTTCCCACTCAAGTTGTCGCGAACCAAGCCTGGTGTTTTATACGCCGCATTTAATTAAATTAAGTTGCGTGCCTCTGAGCCCGCAAACTGTAGACTTTTTACGGAAATATGTTTTATAATGTTAATGTTTATTCCAGTGTGTAATTAAAATGACTCCGTTATAACGTTCGTGACACGCAGATTTGAACGTGCTAGGCTGGTTAGATTATGATTAGTTGTAACAGTTCTTTTCTTATAATTATTTTACGATTCTTACCTCAAGTGAAAGCCCTCCTTATAGTTAATAGTATTAGTTGTGGGTTTATCTGACTGTCTGTCTGTTACAGCAATTTTATTGAACGTTAAGGTTGGTAATATCACCTTTCTTGTAAATTTCAAACATTTTTTGTGTTTTCTTATAAATAAGATTTCTGTCTTCCTATTTATTAAAAAATTAAGAGGTAATGAGACCACTTTAAATAAAAATACCCCTCATAGACAAAAATAAGATTTCTTGCAAAAATAAATATTTGTAACAAACTTTTGTTATAAACGAACGAATGAACACTGTAAAGTGCTTTCGAAAAAATCAAATAAGCCCAAACACGATTGGTAGGTATACCTTGTTTAGTTTAAGAGCTCCGCAACGATTCCATTATATTGTATTGTCAGCCGAATTACACATGCATGCAAAATTTCAGCTGAATTGGTAACTGAGGAGTGGATCAAATTTAACTAGCAATATTTGATTACAGACAAACATCGAGACAGGTGAAATATAATAAAATAAGAAGGTACAGCGAGAAGCGGAAAAACAAAGCAAAGATATGTCAAACAAATAAAAAAGAAAATAAGAGGGGTATCGTACCAGGACGTTTAATAGCATTGACTGCCTTCGTGGTCCAGTCGTTAAAGCGTTTGCCTGTAGATCCAGAGGTCGTGAGTTCGATTCCCACGGGAAGCATACTTTGTTTAGTTGTTTCCAGTTTGGTTAGGTAATTGCAGGCTTGAAACGCCTGATTGTCTGATCATTATCATCATCAGGTGTTTTTTAGTCTCCACTGCAGGAACATGACCCTCTCTGTACTACCGTAGCCATACTTGGCCAGAGCAGACAGAGGATTTGGCCTATACTCTCCTCGCTGACCAGACGGGTTGGAGAGGTCTCATTGATGTTTAGGAGCTTTGTTAGCTTGTATTTCCTAAGTTGCCTCTTACAACATCCATGGGAAGACTAGAAGTGGTCCTATTCTACTCTGCCGGGAACCAAATGGCTTTGTTGATAATAAACATGATTCCGTGCTTCGGAAGGCACGTTAAACCGTTGGTCCCAGCTGCCATCTGGTAGTCGTTAAAGGAACCACGTCAGAGGCGGTTCCAAAGAACTCTGACACCAGGGTGTGCATGGTCGATTGACCGTGAAACCTACTCGAAATGATGACGTTTGATAGCTGGCGGAGGACAGAGAAATATGAAGATAGATCCAACAACACGTCCGTTTCGATGCCTGTTTAAAGCGCCTATTATAACATTTTTTTTACTAAATGTTGGATTAGGCATTTGTCTCCCATCTCACCTGATGGTAGGTGACGATGAAGACGAGGATGTTACATGCCTATCCAAGAGATACCCATTTATTCTACTTTTGAATGTCCCGGGACTGTACTTGTCTATACCATTCTAAATTCAGTCACTGACGAGAGGGACATCGCAATACGTGCGATACGATTGAACATATCTCGTATCGTGTCTCATGTATAGCGGCGTCCCGCACGTCAGTGACTGAATCCAGGAAGCACTGTACTCCGCACTGTCACAGCGAGCGCGCTGCCCGCGCCGCCCACGCTTCCGATTGCTAGTATCAGTGCGGATCGGAACATCGGACAGTAGCTGACTTCGTACGTGAGTAACCCGTTGTTACATAATTTAATAGAATCCAGGAAGGTTTAGTAGGCGCTTAAGAGTTAGGCCCTTGTCAGTGTTGTGTGACAAGAAACGCAAATTAACAAATATTTTGGCAGAAATAATGGAGTGGTTTACTATTTCCTGCTCCATTTCACACTAATAAAACATCCACTAGTGTGCAGGTTGACTCACAATGCATTCCTTTACCGGAAGCAGGTAAAGTTCGATAAAAATGTACTTGAGAAAGATTGGGTTATAAACTCAGAGGCACTACAGGTCGGGCCTGATGGGTTCGAATCCGAGAACCCGAAACCTTTCGCTTATGAGATGCTCTTAGACTATTGAGCCTCGATTGCTTCCTCTTTCATTATACATTAAGCGATATAAATAAACCACTACGTTTATATAAAAACTTGCTATTCTTATCAAAATAAAGCCCCTTAATTGAGCCACCCAGTAAATTTCTTTTTGAAGAAGTAAGAAAATGGAAAGTAGGTAACAAGACTGTTTAGTGCGATGACCGAGCAAAATCACCCCTAGCGCACCCTCGACCTCAATCCTGAAATAATGGACACCATAGACCGATCTCACATACAATCGAATCAATTAATCATGGAAAGCAAGTTGGAGTAAAAAAACTTACGGACCAAGTTTTAAGGGGAAGCTTACGACGAATGAGATGAGAAATTAAGGTTGGTTCTCTTTGGCACTACAGCCGTAGAATAAGTACTAAGTATGTACAGTGCTATCAGGTCTGTCTCACTCCCCGTGTCGGTATAGAAAATATAATGTTCCTACGCGCGGCGACCACTTCGAAGCGTGGCAAATCCATCACATTTGTTCACCGATTTTATAGAATTAGGAATCGTTTGTTTAGAGCTATAAGAATGAAATTGGCTTGCCATTAATTCTGTAGGTAGGTATCTAAACGAAAAGGTGTTGCGTTATGACGCGAGCTAAATTACACCGTCTTGCTAACTAAATTAAGTCGATTACCTCTAAACATAAGTACTAGTACTTATTCTGTGTCTAAATGAATGGCTATGGCCAATCGGCTAAAACTAACTCTTGTAAAATGTCAAATTAGTCATTATTGAGTTTTGGCTTTCCAAGTTCAGTTAATACTTTGTAAATAAGGCACGAAAAATGTAAGAAAGAATGTGCTAGTGCAGAACTTTTATTGATAGAAGAAGAAACATTGAAGATCTATCAGATCTTCTGCCCGCGGCTACGCCCACGTTTATTGTCGATCTATCGGGAACAGTTATAGGATTTCCCGGAATGAAAGGTACCCTATGTTCTTCCCCGGGCTTCAAACTACCTCTTTACCAAATTGGTTCAATGCTTGAATCGTGAAAAAAGGTTACAGACAGACAGACAGAGTTACCTTCGCAGTATGGATTGTTTTTTTCGTGGGTGCCAATCTACCAAGTGACAGTATTTAATTGGATTCGACTTCTTGTTATAGGGACCCCTTGCAGCACTTCACCTTTGCTCCTCTACTAGCACCAACAGGCATACAACGAAACGAAAGTTTAGGAGTCCGGAGCGCACCAGACAAGAATTGCAGCAATTTAAAACTCGATTAGAATTTGAACATTGAGTCGGCGTGGTTATTAAAAAACCGACGGCCGCGGTGGAGTTGCGCGAATTTTAAAGCGGACTGCACTTCGCTAAGGAGTTCTAAACTTAATTATGAGCTTAGGTTTTAAAATCTTTCAGGCGTATTATAGGAGCTATTTTATTAATAAGTTATGAAATGCATCTATGAGAGTGAGTTTTAGGGCAAATCTGATATGCAACTTAACAAAGTAAAGAATTCTGTGGCACTTATCAGACCAAACTCAAAGAAGTTAGTCCTATCAATGTCATCATCAAGTGGTCCATACTGTACCCGGCAAGAGCATCTCCAATTTGTTTCTTATTGATTTGGTCTTTACTCCGGTTAGCACAGAAGTGACTAGCAAAACCGAATTTTGCCTTAATGAAATATACTACTAAAATTTAATATATATAAAAATTCCTCTTAATCATAACAAAAATAGTGAATCATAATCATGGCTCGTTAGTCATAATGTTTTTTCCTGGTTGCATAAAAATGCAACCTAATACTTAGATGAGAGACAGAATAATAAAGGTTATCGAAGACTCGGAGATATCTTAGAAATGCATGACGGACGATGTGATGAAGTAGGATACTGAATTGTTTGAATGCTTTCATTCTTAGTGCAACGAAGCTTCAGCTTGCTTACATAAAACATTTCAACTAAACAAAGTGGAGTGTGGTCTAGGGAACATCCCTGCAACTCTCTTTTTCTCGTATTGCAACCACCAGTCTGGTCATCATCCATAACTGCTTGTCTAATGGCACCAGACAAGCAGTTGGATGACAATCCTTACAACTTATCCGGTCGTTACAGGTATCATCGGATAAGCGCCTGACCTCCCGAGCTGTAACTTGCTTTTCCCCGAGTCAACCAATTGTGCAGACCTTCATCCGAAGACCTTCATTCCCGTCTCAAATCCAACAACTTCCTATCCTTCCCCAGCTTAAAGCCAACGAAACTGCGCTCGCCAAGCCTGGTGAGTATGGTAAAATCATCCCACAGTGGACGTCTTGCAGGAAAAATTATGAAATAATGAATGGCAAAATAGTACTCTTTCTCGCTTCGTTACGTTTGTCTTGTCTGTTTATAGTTAGAAGGGAAAGTATATATGTAAGCTAAATATATCGAATAAACGAGTTCAAGCTACTACAAGCAACTGCAAAGCTTAAATTGTAAAAAAAGTGGACTTTGAACTCTGATACGAGATAATAGTGTTCTGTTTACCACAGAATATAGTTTATAACATTTACATCTCAAAATTCTCGTAGAATAATCTTTATATGTCTGGCTTTGCATAAACAATATCCAGAATATTTATTTTTAAATAACATGCTAATTATATCTGTATAATAAAACTATATTTCGGTACAAAATTATTTTAGAGAAGTGAAGGCAAGACACACCCACACGATACGACGCTTGGCCACTGGTGCATAACTTCGTCGTTTAGGTTTATTCGAAACGCCACAAAGATGTCACGCCACACACATTCTCGATACCAACTGTTTACAATTCCTTTGAATGTTGAAACCAGTAGCATGTCCCTTGTCAGATCAACGCCACATTATTTAGCTGTGGCGTACTCTGGGTGTGTTATACAACAACATTTTATAGCTGTATATTAATTTTGTAGTTAACAATAAGAATAGGTACATTTATGCCTATATTTTTAAATATATATGCAAATCTGCCATGGTGGTCTGGGAGAAAAGAAAAAAACATAGAATGTACCATCTACTTCTCTTCCCGCGCCGACAATAAAAGCCGGCTGAGAGAATAGGCAAAAATAAAAGGATTCCATTTTCCATCTACTACACGCCCTCCAACATGCGAAATGTGACCATAAGGTCACATAGACCTGCTCAGTCCACGTTTTTATCCCTTAAGGAGTAGTCCTTAAGGGATAAAGACGTGGTACTTACTATGTATTTATGTATTTAAAATTATGAATTTATATTACCATCTTTGTTATCATTTAAATAATTTTATTTCAATATATTACCCTGTTAGACTCACAGCCTCGCCGAATATAGGCACGCAGGCACAATAACATCATAGTACAAACTTATAACAAAACGTTTATGTTTACCATTTTACGCCCCGCGACTGCAAATAGCAAGTCAAGGCGTGGCGTCCATAAAGTACTACGACGAAGGTATGGTAAATTCGCGTTACCATAAAATCTTATTTACCATAAACTGTCAAACGAGAGTGGCAGGAGTTACTAGCTTTGTTTACGGGCTATAAAACAAATCGAATGAAACAGTGCCTTCAATGGAACTGACAGTCTTGGGGATTGGAATTTCGAACTTACTTGTCTTTTAATATAAGATTACTCTGTTGTCTGGATTTTACTTTGTTTAAAGAGATTTAGGTTTTCTTTCAAAGAAACAGAATTGAATTAAGGTCACAAATCAACCAGTCACAAATATCTCTCACGTTTCGTTTTTATTTACTTTACTATCGTCGTCTCTCTCGCTTTTTCCCTTTTAAGGTCAAGTCCATAGTTTTCATCATCAATATTTATAAGTCTGATATGAGAAATTAATTCTACGTTTTTCTTGGTCTTCCTTTTATCCTTCACTTCTAAATGGGATATTCTCTCTTGTTCGGTATCTCTCCTCTCAATATGACATAAATCAAACGATGGCTTTAAAAACATGTTGCGGACACATTTTTTATGTTACACTCGGTGTTCTATAGAAAAAGTAATCAAAATATTGAATTTTATCTTGTAAATGTTTCATTATCTTTATATTCCGTATCCAGCCGTAAGAAGTCCACTGCTGGACAAAGGCCTCTCCCAATGGTTTAAAGGTATTGGGATACTCACTCAGCAAGTAGCAGCTTGAGCCTGGACGCACGTTTTTTTTGTGACGCCTTCACACCTTTTCTACTGAACCAATTGTCATGAAATTTTGCATACCCGTTGTCTAGGGTACATTTTATCCCGGGAAACTATAATTCTGTTCCCGAGGGATCGCCATGACACGGGGGGAGCCACGGGTGAAATCTAGTAAATTAATAAATATGGTAATAAAATTAATTATTAATAGTAAATTAATAGGCATGTAACATCCTCGTCTTCATCGTCACTTGCCATCAGGTGAGATAGGAGACAAATGCCTACTTCAAAAATTAGTTAAAAAAAAAAAATATGGTTCTCTTGATATTTTTTAATATTCCATTCATCAGTTTTACAACATCCCTAGTATTGTTTATTAACATCGTTTCCATTATTCTGTGAAAAATGTAAATAAAATACTTTTTATTTATACAAAATCCGTGTCCGTGTTATCACAGAACCATGTTTTATTTTCACAGCAACGGAAATTCAATATTGCGATTAACAACATTTTGAATGGGATGAACATTTATTTGTGCAGTGCAGATGATAAGAGGAAAATACTCAAACTATCTTTTGCAGGGAGGTACAATGTCCTCTCTATGACTAAGTCAGCCACCATTAATGGGCGCCTTAAAATACTACCTTAGCTACTATTCACCGTCGATGTAAGCTACAGTAACGCTTTAAGTTGGGGACGCTCTCTGGCTTTGCTTGCTCTCTTCTGTTTTGGTCACAAGGAAACCTAACGAACCTAAACTACCCTCTGTGTTCATGTTGTTTTTGTTAAATTGGTGCTTTCACCATAAGTTGGGGTGTGTGGCATTTAAAAAAGGCGAATCAATTTAAAGCCGTATCATTTTTTATTCTTCTCATTTCCATAGGTTGGTTTCAGTGGTTTATATAAAATATGTGACTTGAGTTATATTTTCCTTTTCAATAATTATTGGAAAGCATTGTACAGGCGTGCGATGGTAGGAATTATTATTGAATTATAACTCAACAATCAGTTCTAACGGAAATGCACAGAGCAATCAAAATTGCAAATGCAATGGCTTCGTTAACGCAGCCTGTTACACGATAAAAATGCAGCTGATTGCATTTTTGTTAATTTCCATATCAAATTGGCGCCAGCGCATATTGTGTTTGTAGACTAATTGTTCAATTTCGTATACGATTTTTTTTAAATTATTTATTGACAAATACATGTCATTAAGTTGATGAATTCTTTGATACGAGATCATGACTATTTAATGATTTTATTTTTCTTTTTTACTTCATTGTCATTCGATTTTTTGTCATTGACAATAATTGAATATGCAAAATTTTAACGGAAACTTCTAGTATCGGTTAACTAGACTAATATTATAACAGGGAAAGATGTTTATGTGTTGGTTTTCAATGGATATTGATTTTTAAAACGTTCACTTAAAGAATTATATTATAATATCATAGAACATAAGTATTAATTTACGCGAATGTTATAATTTAGCAATTTATTATTTAGCTTAGCCCAAATTTTATTATTTAGTTTTATATTTTGTACTGGAAATCAGAAGAAATGTAAAAAAAAATAATATCCGACTAGAATTAGTTTAATTAGGAGTAGAAAGTTTTCCATTTAAATATTCTCTGGTTTAGGGCAAGCCTAATGAATTAAATGAATTGAATTATTTGATTGGAATGAATGAAATGCCTTACCTGAAATCTTCGGTCCCATTTCACAAGCCTGATTGTTTGATTCAGGATCTGATTTCATTCCTCATAAAGTATTTTCGCCATGATTTTATTTATGGCAAATAAAAATACATGCCAAAAGATACCCTTGGTAAGCCTACATCCTTACTAATATTATAAATGCGAAAGTGAGTTTGTTTATTTGTTTGTTTGTTTGTTTGTTACGCTTTTACGCCGTAACTACTGAACCAATCATCATGAAATTTTGCATACAAATTCTCTGGAGTGCGGAGAAGGACATAGGCGACTTTTTATCCCGAGTAAAAGGACTATTCCCGAGGGATCGACATTGACGCGGGCGGAGCCGCGGGCGAAAGCTAGTATAACATAAATGTAAAACTTTGTATGGATGAGAAGATTTTTGTTATTCCAAAAAAAAGAGATTATAGCTTCAGAAATTCTTTTACCTAAAACTTAAGAGCCAATTATGTATTTTTACACCGAAGAAGACGCAGGAAAATGCTAGTAGCTTTTATTCGATTCATTTATTTCAAGTAATTGAAACTCATACAACACATGTTTAGTAAAATCTCTAAAAATAAGGTTTCTAATGTTTTCGCGTTTAAATTAAATCACTCAATACGGTTTTATCGTGTTTATTACAACAACAAGACTGGAAGACCGTCTGACATCATGAGCCAATACTGCGTACATCCGGAATGTTATCAAAAATTATTGTAGGTAGTAGTTTTGCATAGTTCTTATCACACAAAAGACAAATGTCAACTTAGTCTACCTGCGACCATGAACACTGTAAAGTTTTCGCAACGTTATGTAATAAACACGATAAACCATAGATTAAAAAAAATGCGCGATAAACACTGAAAACCTGTTTATCGCTATTTATTGTAGCTTTAGAAATTCTTGCACCGAAAACTTAAGAGCTATATTATGTATTTTTACACCGACGAAGTCGCAGGAAAAAGCTAGTAGCTTTTATTCGATTCATTTATTTCAAGTAATTGGAACTCATACAACTTATCGGTTAGTAAAATCTTAAAAACTAAGGGTTAGTAACAACATGTAGGCCACAACATTTATACATATAAGGACAGTCCATCCTAGCGGCTATCATTACCAGAATGCTGTTGGTGCTGTCTCGTACCCTGCGCATCAGAGACGCGGCATGCTTGCGCTGCGCAAGCGCGCCGCGTATAGCTTGAAGCTGTTCAATTCACAATTGATAGGCAACCTACCGTGGTACCTAACCTTCGTGATCCAGTGGTTAAGGCGTTTGCCCGGGGGTCGTGGGTTCGATTCCTATGGGAAGCATAGTTTTTATAGTTGTTTCCAGTTTGGTTAGGACATTGCAGGCTTAAAAAACCTGATTGTCTGATAATAAAGATGATTCCGTGCTTCGGAAGGCACTTTAAGCCGTTGTTCCAAGCTGCCATCTAGTAGTCGTTAAAGAAACCACGTCAGAGGCCGAGAGGTGTTCCGAAGATCTCTAACTCCAGGGTGTGCATGGTCGATTGACCGTGTCATCTACACGAAATGATGATGATGATCATGGGTTTAGAGATATTATTAAGTGCTTAGTTGAATTAACTATATCATATTAGTAAGCCTTTTGTTAGGGTAAACAAACGAAACCCCTAAAAAAGGTAAGTGGCTCCGGTCCCTGCTTGCGTATCAGAGACGCGGCGCTTGCGCATCGTCGTGAACAAGCAGTCAACATGCGCCGCTGCGAACATTCCCGAGGCTCTACAACGACAGGATCTACATACCCATCAGCATCCGGAATACGTAATAAAACTATACTCGTAGGGCCCCGTATGTTTTTTGCGTATAATTTTCCCACAGGCTGTAATATATCCAAATATTATAGATCCTCATTAACAATACATGTTATAAAGGCTAAAGTAACTCAGTTTTGTATTAGTTCTTAACGTTTCAACCACTGAACTGGATTGAATAAAATTTAGACGAGTGAAGAATATAGGGTATATTGGTGTATTTCATCTTTGGAAATGGAACTAGTATAAAGAGATCTACATTAACGCGAGTGGAGCCGCTGGCGAAAGCTAGCTAAATTACGATCAAAGTCCCGGTGATAGGCTTATTATTTCTATTTATAGTAACTCAGGTACTAACTACGATACGAAAAAGTAATAACTCATTTCTAGGGTACTATGAATATCGTAAATTCCAAGCACGCTCTCAAATAATTTACTTGATAAGTGTTCATAATCTATTATAACGACGCCATAAGAAAGGTATTAAAACCTGAATTGTATACTAACAAAGTTCCTACTTCCTTGTTGGATATTTCACAGTAATGACACTTAACGTTAGTATGAATAATAAACAGTCTATTAAATAAACCGACAATTTACGCACGATTTCATCTAGAAATAAGTTTATTTTTCTCGTCTTCGTGAATGAATAAATACTTTTTGAATAGTCTGCTACGGCTAATTGTAGTTTGTTTTTTATTGTGTAAACAAAATTATTTATGTTTTGCCTGTAAGGCAAAACATAAATATTTGTATATGTTACGGTAAATTTGATTAATTAAAAATTATTAATAATTTTATAACATTATTAATAATAACCTCGTGTTTTGGTAAATGTGAATAAACAATTGAAATTAATTACTTTTGGTAGTTATTATTAATAATTCACTACACCCATTGGTAAAAGTGATAAAATAAATAAAAATAAACAAAGTTTTTAGTCCAGCAGGTATTTATTTATAATATGATATGACACACAGTGCTTGTCTCAGATCACACAAACAAGGGTAGGTCTTGTACCTGTAGAAATTGACAACAAAAATCACCTTTTAATCTGAACTCTAAATAAACAAAGTTAAAAGAGTGAGAGAACAGCCTCTTGGCAGCGATAAAGAGTCGCCACTCCAGCTGGAAATACCAATGTATGATATGTCTTTAAACCGGTCTAAGCTGGAGCAGAAACTATTGCATTATGAAAGAGAAATTTGTGGGTTATGGGATTAAAATGTGGCTGGCCTTGCGCGAGGTTATTACCTTGGATCAGACACCTGATATTATTATAAAACGGCAGAATTATAGACTCGTCATCACCATCAAGAAGGCCTCATGTGATCAAAGTATTAAAAAGGCTTCGGGATGATTCATAGTTATAAATTATTTTGCCCTACCAACATGGGAATGGAAATTGATGTTATTTTTGGAGTCCAAGATGGCGGACGTGACTTTTCATGAAAAATCGGCTAGGGCGTCATTTTTTGGGTTTTTTGTAATCAGTTATGTAATCCAAGATGGAGGGCGCGACTTTTCGTGATAAACCAACATGAGTGTCATTTTCTAGGTTCAAGAGGGTGTAGATCTCGTAAATGATGTCAGTTTTAGAATCCAAGATGTCAGACGCGTGGTATCCGGCAGATTAGAATAGGACCACTCCAAGTCTTCCCGTGGATGTCGTAGAAGGCGACTTAGGAAATGCAAGCTAAACAAAGCTTATAAACATCTAAGAGACCTCTCCAACCCGTCTGTTCAGCGTAGAGCGTGTAGGCCAAGTCCTCTGACTGCTCTGGCCAAGTATGGCCCTAGTAGTACAGAGAGGGTCGTGCTCCTGTAGTGGAGACTAAAAAGGACCTGATGATGATGTCAGACGCGACTTTTCATAAAAATGCAGCAAAGGGAGTCGTTCCATGGCGATTTTTGAGGCGTAGATCTCGAAAATGACGTTATGTAACCTAAGATGGCGGATGCGACTTTTCATTATAAATCGATATGAGTGTCAATTTCTACGTTTTTTTTCGGTATAGATCTGGAAAATTACATTAGTTTTAGAATCCAAGAAGGCAAATCTTCACGTGGCCTCTTGCACATCCCGCACGCCGCCCCGCCACCCCTGCCCGCACCTCTGTTGACCAATCGAGAAAAAAATCGCCAGTGTAAGTTTATTTTTATCGGTAGTTATTACATTTATCGGTACTAAGGTCACATTATTAATAATCACCGACAAATGTGATTAATTTCTCACTTTTACCTCTACATTCGGTAATTATTAATAATGATAGAGAATTATTAATAATTTTTGATTAATCACTCTAACCGTAACATATACATATTCTACTATTTTAATGCTACATTTTACTTTTTATTGTTTTATTCATAAACACTTCAGATTATTTTATAACGTTTACGGCATCGATATAGAATAATTTAGAGCACATTAAAAAATATGTTGGAAAAATTATTTTTTTAAGTCACATAGTCACTCGGCCCGGCCCCGGCTTCGAACCGGTGCAATGTACATATTAACCTTCTTCTTGAATCACTCTATCTATTAAAAAAAACCGCTTCAATACTAAAGCATACATAGGGACAGAGACAGCGGGAAACGACTTTGTTTTATACTATGTAGTGATAGTGATGCACCTTCATTATTCAACCTGACATAGGTACTTGCATTTGTACTATTTACAACTAGTAATCAACAGTTCTATTTGTTAACGTTTTACCGATGAATCCCTTAACAACTTAATACTGCGCGGTCACTTTTATAATGCCATTTATGATAAATAATGACCAATAAAAGCAGCCTGTGAGCGCTTTACAGATTAATATCGGGTTATTTTCGCAGAAATGCATGAGTGGTTTAATTACTTGCCCGATGCAGTTTTTTATGAACAAGTTATTACATAACTACTTCATTTTAAAGTTTATCTGTAAATATACTCTGAAGCAACTGGGTATATATCTTCCTAAATATATTGTTCAGTAAGTTGTTCACAAATAATGGCGTATACTTCTTATGCTAGATAGTCCATCCATGGCCATCGTCTTAAGTCATTTAAAAGCCACAATACCTACCTGCTAGTTTCTACTATTGCCTACCAGAGAGAGGAAATAAGAGTAGCCTTAGTAGTAATATTAGGTATAGTACTAGCTAACCAGGCAAATCTCGTACCGCCTCTTTTAGTCGCCTAAAAGTATCATATGTGAATCCAAGGTTTCAGCTACCTACATACCAAAAATCATCAAAATCTGTTCAGCCGTTCTTGAGATAGTATAAATGGTGTAATTAACCCAACTTTGTTTTATGGACATATATAGATAGATTAGTACAGACGTGGTTGGCGTATTTCAACTGTGATTCCTTATGTTTCAGTTTCTACTTTTAAGTAACAATAAAGCGTGTCGAATATATTTATTGGTACAGATAGAAGACTCTGATACAATTCCATATTCGGACCATACTTCGGGAGACACGTTGTGTCAGTCGGTCCGGCAGTCATGACGGGGTGATTATAGCAGTCTTACAGCTTCCTTTGTTAGATGCTTTAAAGCACTTTGAAAAATCTGTCATCCCTATAATTATATTCTTCTGGAAAAGTGTAAGTACATGTTTGGAAAATATGAATACATTCAGCAATTGCCTACAGCAGTAGGCAATTAGCGTAATGAAGAAGTTTTCACTTCAAAAATCAATTATAATTCCATTACTCACCATACATGGTATTATGAACACGCACCCGTTTGATCCCAGTTATTTACCCCGACTTGAAATAATATTTAGCGGAATGGACGTAGGGGGCTTAATTAATTAAATTAAGTTGGGAGTAAGGACAAAGTTCTGCGTGGCTACCGTGGACTTGTTAATAGCTAGGGAGATGATCCCTTAGCCCTGTTCCCTGGAGTCCCACACCCCACATGCTAATAGCCAATCATATTCTGTTTACATTCCATCGCCGAGTATGAATAATTTGTTATTGTCTGTGCAAACATGGCGCGTCACTAGCATTGTCCGTGGATTAATTTGCCGTCCGGCTGGTCGATTCTGTCTGTATAGCGTATGAACACGGAATCAAACTTGAATTGTACAGAAAATACACAGTATTTTATCATACAAGCACATATTTATCGCTTACGGGGAAGACAGTACCTACGGCCAAAAGATCATTCACCTTTAGCATGTTGGTAAAGGTGAAAAACGGAATCAAAATAGTGATGGGTTGATAGTCGCATGGACCGGCCTCTACAGTTTGCACAGAAAGATAAGCAGCTGGTACATTCTACGTGCTTTTCATTTTAATTTTAACGAATTTGTTAACATGGTAAAGTGGAAGATGAAATAGTTTTTGGATGATAGAAAAAAGAAATCTATCTAAATATAGATATACTAGCTTTCGCCCGCGGCTCTGCTCGCGTCAATGTCGATCCCTCGGGAATAGTACTTTTTCCCGGGATAAAAGGTAGCCTATGTCCTTCTCCGTACTCCAGAGAACTTGTATGCTAAATTTCATAACGATCGGTTCAGTAGTTACGGCGTGAAAGCGTAACAAACAAACAAACTCACTTTCGCATTTATAATATTAGTTAGGATTAGGATAGGATAGGATTAGGATAACTCAAAGGTGACTGACTGACATAGTGATCTATCAACGCACAGCCCAAACCACTGGACGGATCGGGCTAAAATTTAGCATGCAGGTAGATGTTATGACGTAGGCATCCGCTAAGAAAGGATTTTGATCAATTCTACCCCCAAGAGGATAAAATAGGGGATGAAAGTTTGTATGAAACTTAACGTGAGCGAAGCCGCGGGCAAAAGCTAGTTATACGGACCTAAAACTGAACGCCTCTCCACCGGCAATGAGGGGGAGAATAATACCTAAGGAGTAAGTATTTATTGCACAGTTTTGCATGTTATATTAGTAAAAAACGTCAAATAGTCAAAAAGTTACTCTTTATCATAAGTATGTTCTTGACAATGTTGTGTGCATAATTCTTCCATGACAAGATTAACGTGAGATAATTTGCTTTAGTGTTCATGAATTCGCCTACAATCAATAATTCAAAGTTGTACCTTCTGTTTGTTAGTTTCTTTACGTTTTTGAAGTAAAAACTTCTTTAGCGGCGTTAGCACTTTTTGGGATAGGTAAAAAATGTTAAACTCGCGTTAGGACACGTGACCTGATCGAAAATTCGTAAGACGGACACATGACCTGGGACCGCCGGCGCGGCGTAGGAGAGGAAGTATCCCCCTCTCTTTCTACCGAGCGGAGTTTTCACTTCTGCCGGCACTCCCGGAGTGCAAGCCGTTGCTTTTTTTCTTACGCTATTTGTATGATGTTTCATATGAATAATCAAACAAATTTTTATGGCAAACTCAGTGTTATAAACCTTATTTGCATTTCAGAATCAACCATGCCAGCACGTGAGCGCATCAATGCTTCGATATCAAAGAACAATCGGCTTGCAACACCAGCTTTATAAAGATGCAAAATTGGATCGTACTGTGACAAAAAGTATTGTCTGGAGTGTTGTAATTAACTACTGATTCGAATGCGTTGGATAACAATTTTATGCGCAATCAAAAATTATTTTACAAGAAGTTTCAAATTAGGTGACAAGATAAAGTTAACAATTTAAATATAAGAAATAATTTCATTTTTTTATTCCTGAATAAGATTAATAAGCCTTAATAATGTATAGATGATTTTTAGGTATAGCGTTTATTGCTTAATAAGCCAATAATACACAACAAGTGAACTTATTCATGGAAACTACGTTATCTCTATCAATAATTGCTATAATGCAGTTAATATACTGATTATTATTGGATTCATAATTCATCTTATTGAGTTCAACAGTCAAATTCAAAGATACGGTCAGGTCAAGATGGAAAATGATCTTTTTCAGATTGGCCTGGGTCTTGGATGTATGTGTATCTATATACGTATTTGTTATAAAATATAGTATCGTTGAGTTAGTATCCCATAACACAAGTCGAGACTTGTTCGAGAACTTACTTTGGGGCTAGCTCAACCTATGTGATTTGTCCGTATATATTTATTTATTTTTGTGTAATAAATCTTCTTTTTATTTGTCCTGCCCATGTTCCCATTTTATTTGGGGTCAGGCCTCCTTGTACTCCTGCGCCAGGATACACGATCCTGGGTTGTCCTAGATGTTAGGTTAAGGGCCTTTATGTCACGTTCTACCGTGGACCACCACGTCGAGACCGGTCTTCCTCTACCTCGGGGCTGAGATGGAATATTCAGGACAGTTTTAACGGAGTAGTTTTCGTCCCTTCTCATTATATGGCCATACCATCGAAGCCTTGCTTCCTTAAGTTTTTCCCCTATAGGCGCTACTTTAAACGATCCTCTTACATACTCATTGCGAACCCTGTCCAAACGGGTCGATCCCCCTGCCCAGCGTAACATTTTTATTTCATTTGTATGTAATTGTTGTTCATGCTTCTTAAGCGTGGTCCAGCACTCGGCTCCGTAAAGCATTGCTGGTCTCACAGCGGTCTTATAAATTTTCCCTTTAGTTTTTACGGGCATTTTAGTGTCACAAAGTACGCCGGACAGTGATCTCCACTTTTGCCATGCTGCATTAATTCGATGGTTTACGTCATCGTTTATACGTCCATCAGTCGTTAGCGTAGAGCCCAGATACCTAAAGTGAGTTACCTTCGGTAGGTCGGTATCATCGAGTTTCAAGTTAGTTTCTAATTCTTCGGTGCCCCCGAAGTCACACTCCATGTATTCTGTTTTCGAACGACTAACACGTAAGCCATGGATCTCGAGTTCTTTTATCTATATATTAAAGGTGTTTTGCAGCGACAGTGGGTGTTTATCAATGAGGACAATATCATCAGCATAGAGCATGCACCATGGGATGTCAGTCTGGAGGCTTTTGGTGATATAATCCATTGCTACGTTGAAGAGAAGTGGGCTCAGCGCGGATCCCTGATGTACCCCAACCTTAATTAGAAAAGGATCACTAATGCCCGCCTGGCTTTTAATTTTTGTGGTGATAGCATCGATAAAAGCAAAGCACAGGTTTTCAGAGTTGCTTCTACATTTTTCCATAAGTAGTACGGATACACTGTATGGCTTCTGTCGTTGATCTGTTAGCTGTGAATCCGAACTGGTTTTGAGATATGTTTATCAGGGCCGTCAGGCGAGCTCCTAAGACTCTCTCCCAAAGTTTCAGAGTATGTGATGTTAGTTTAATACCTCTATAGTTGTTACAGTTTGCAATATCACCTTTGTTTTTATAAATAGGGCATAAGTAGCTTTCACGCCAGGATTTCGGTATATTTCCCTCCAAAGCAATATCATTAAAGAAATTTGTTAACCAAGGCAATGCTCCATCCTTGAGCAGTTTCCAGATATCAGCAGGTATATTATCAGGTCCCAGAGCTTTATGATATTCCATTTTGGCCATAGCCACTTTCACTTCAGAGGGCTGAATGTTATTTAACGGGCCTAGAGTCGGTGGTATCTCTTGACAGGTATCATGAGGAAATTCCTCATTTAGAAGTTTGTGGTAGTACTCTTTCCACCTATCATTGATTGCTTCATTTGATGTGAGTAATGTGCCTTTGTCATCTTTCATATATTTATTGAACTTCACATCCTGTATTGATCTATTGCGCTGTTTGGCCAATTTAAAGATGGAGTTTTCGTTAGGTGCATTTTCTAGTTGTATGTAGAAGTTCTCCCTAGATTTAGCTCTGGTCTGAGCAACTGCTTTTTGTGTAATAAATAAGATTGTCATATATATTTTCTACTTTCATGGTTACTATATTGTTTCCTTTTTTTTGTATGCTATTAAATAAGACAATCTATTTTCTATTTTTTTTTATTAATTGTTTTTTTTTTTTCAATAATTGAAACAGGGTTACTCTTTTTCATTTTTCGAAGTCGAAGCGAATAATTTTATTAAAGGGATTATTATTATGGTAGTATTTATTTATGGTAGTTATAATTGTAGTTGTAGTATATAGTTGTCAGTATATAATTTATAAAAAAAGGTAAATTAATAATTATTTAAATTTATTTTTGATTTTCAATGATGACATTTCATTTTAATTAAGAACGGCTAGTTACATTAGTTATTTAATTCTTCTTATTGAACATCATAATCACAATTTAATATTATGAGTTGAACGCATAAACTAACATGCCTTCACTGCCCTGATTTTTTACCGTTATTTGTTACTTCTCGAGGCCTAAACGTCTATATAGGCCGTGTGCATAAGACACAAGCTCATCAGTCTAACTCAGAAGTGGGCCAGTGTACTTCATTGCATGTAGAAATTGCATGCTCTAGTTATGAACAGCTTCATCAGCTTAAAAGGAATGTAGCAATCCTTAAAAGTATAAAAGTGCAAGATATTTGGCTGCCGGTATATTAGTAGAAATACTTGAACAATATCTTGAATCAAAGAGGACTGGTTCGTTCTTTTGCTTTTTTTTTAATGATATAGGACGGCAAACGAGCAAGTGAGTCACCTGATGGTAAGCGATCAGGGCTGCTCATGGACAACTGCAATACCAAGGTGTAACAGGAGCGTTGCCGGCCTTTGAAGGAGTTGGGGAGGAAATGGGGGAAGGGCGGGCCTCTCACTCACCAAACGAAGCATAGAAGCGGCAGAGCTTCTTAGGTAGAAGCTCTGCCGTTTAACGTTGATATTCTGTGAGAGTGTGGTACTTCCCCGGACGAGCCGGCAAAAATTACTTTTGTCGGTAGCGTGGCTCTACCACAACTTAGCTTAGCTTATTCAGCATGTGAAGTTTCCTAGCTGTTACTTGCGTTTTCCTCATTCATTCGAGTGAGTAGTATTCCAATACCTTCATTCACTTACAATATACAACAAATTTCTATCCTTCCCCAGCTTCAAAATTTCCAGCATAAAGGATTAAAGGCAGCAGCGGAAACTGCGCCCGCTAACCCGTCTGCCAAGCATGGTGGGTATGGAAATATCCCCCATGGGACGCAGAATTCTTGGTAGAGGACTTTGTCCAGCAGCGAAATATATTATTTTGCCTTTTTGATGAAAACATATTTGGATCGCTTATGAAGTTCATGACAAAGACAAAACTATTAAAAAGCGCACAAAAAGTAAGAATTTAATGTAATTTAGATGAGGCAAACCCTACTACTTCTCTTATTTATTAGCTGACTAAAAATATTTTGACGTGTTAAATAATTTGTATAAATATATTAGAAAAAAATTAAAAAAAGTTTACATAGGTATATGCGTCTAAAAAGGCAGCTTGGTGATTTTAAAATCTTTATACTCGTAACCCATAAAAATACGGAGCGCTCGCTGGAACAGAGTTATGGCAAATAAAACGATGACGGTTGATCGTGTGTCGACAGTAAAATAATGCTGGCTTGTTTGAGTGACGGCTATATTGTTAATCGCCGGGGGATAAGGCTTCTAGCAAATTTTCATTGAGATTTTTGAAAATGTTCATATAACAAAAGATATTATAGAGCTGTATTAATATCGAAAGCTTATAAGTTTTAGACTACTTAATTTGTTTTTTCATCTTTAACCCGGGACAAGAAGAAGTGTGCTATAAGTTTTACACGTTTGGCTATATGTGTGTAATGTCGAGCACAACCGGTCCCGGGTTCAATCCCCGGTCAGGTCTTGACCTGACCGAGGGCACCCTTCCATCTTGATGGAAAATCGTTTTCATCTTTTTCAAAATGGCCTGGGTCTTGGGTGGTTATCTATATATGTATTTGCTATAAAATATAGTATCATTGAGTCAGTATCCCACAACACAAGTCTCGAACTTACTTTGCTAGCTAGGTTAGGGCTAGTTTAATCTGTGTGATTTGTTAAATGTACCTACCTATGTGTGTCTGTCTGTGACTGCTGTACCGGTGAACGTTTATAGCGGTTTTCTTAAAAACTATAGGTCAAGGAAAAGTTAATGCATACCATGTATGGGTAAAAATATAATATAATATTTTAAATTATGTTGTATGTACCTGGCTGGATTGATACCATTAGAAAGGTAAAATTTTAAGGACATATATAAAAAGGTACGAAACATTTTTCATCATTTTTCAACTGCCTTATTGTAAAATAAAAACGGTCCTTTTGTAGAAACGGGTAAAATCTTCATAAAAAATACGAAAAGAGTTTCACCCTGTTTAAGTTTTCCCTGTTTCCCCTAGACCGTTAAAGATTTAACGGAACTCTTTGTTATAGTTATAGGAATAGCTAATTAAATATATGTGATGTAATATAATTTGGCCACAGGTAGGATTCGAACGTGCACGTCCCTAAGGTTTACGCCCTAAGTGCGATACTAAATATACAACCGTGACTAATTCCCGTTAATGCATTTAGTAAATATGCAGCGCGAAAGTTTAAAAGTATTTATTTACACAACCGTGACTTCAAATCACCGCGTCGAATCATTTCATCACATATTACCCCATAGGGTATAAAACAATACCAGCATGCGTACTTCTTCAATACTTCCCACTATTTAGTAGTAAGGTAATCCGATGAATAGAAAGTTGATTACATTGAAGAAAGCATTTACTTGATTAAATTGTTTTAATATAGCATTACATTACTCGGTTAAATTGAAAATATGTGATGAAACAGAACTCGGCCACAGATAGGATTCACACTTAGGGCGTAAGCCTAAGGGACGTGGGTTCGAATCCTACCTGCGGCCAAGTTATTTTTCATCACATATTTACAATTTTAATAATATACCCTACTAATATACCGTGCATTGTAATGCTATATTTAAAAAAAACAGTCGCACTCTTCCGGCAGAAGTGAAAACTCCATGCGGTAGAAAGAGAGGGTTTATTATTATTACTTCCCCTCCTACGCCACGCCGGCGGTCTGAGCTCACGTGTTTCTCTTACGAATTTTCGATCAGGTACCGTGTCCTGACGCGAGTTTAACATCTTTTAGCCATTCCAAAAAGCGCACGAAGTTTTCCTTTCAAAAAATCGATAACTGATTGGATTAAATACACTGGTTAAGATACTTTAGATAACTGAACCTACGAACATATACATTGACAAATATCGTTTTAGAATTTATCTCCGGGCTTTGAAGTTTTTGGCGCGTCATATAGAGCAATAATACCTATATAAAAAGCGCGAGTGGTCAGTTTTGTTTGCACGAACTGGTGAATTGCGCTATTTTATTGCAGGCGCTATGCTATTGTTATTCAGACTTTTAGGAATTTCGAACGAATCAAATATGGAAACTATGTAAATAAAGGGAAATGCAGGATTTTTTTTAATTTTTAGGGTTTCAGGACCCTATTTCTGAATGTCCGTTTGACTATCTGTCACCAGGGCTGTATCTTTTAAACTGAAATTAATAGACACTAAAATTGTTCGCAAGATAGTAGATATGTATATCTTTTGCCACATTGACAACAAATAATAATAACAAAATAAAATAAAAAGGATTGTTTTAAAATGCGTTTTTTTCTAAATTCTGCCAAAGTTGCTGCAAATGTATTACTAAGACGACCACAGATAATTAAGAATAATAGTATCCGTGCAAAAAATTGTATGGTTAACCTCACAAGCGAGGTCGCATGAAAGTGGTTTGATGCGTACCTATACATCGTCCCCTTTATTAAAAACATGTTTTTGCAGTTCAATGGTGGTATGGAGAAATTAATAAAACGTAGAATCTATCAGCTGCTTTTCTTCCTGCGCAGATTGTAAAAGCTGATCGAAGGGGCGAAAATCTGAGGAATCATACATCATCAATCAGTATTTTAAGCTTACACGGACACAATAACTATTATTGTTATTATAGGCTTTACCGTAATTATATTTGAAATTTGTCTGATATTTTGACAACAATGCAGCTGCCATCTTCACAGATTGTCATGTGAAGAGTTATGTTAGAAGCCGCTATGCAATTCATCACTTTTTTTTATTTCGTTTTCTAACTCCATACCCGCCAACCAGCTAAGCACGGCTTTTGGGTCTTATAGACTCGGTCTCTGTCTACCCCGCAAGGAAAAAGAGGTGAAAGTATGTATGTAAATCGTGATATTGAACCTACAGTGTGTATCAGACTCGCACTAGGCTAATTATATAAAATTGAAGCAATCAAAATAACAAAAGAGTTTTGGCCTTTTTTAAATATAAGAAATGCCAATGTTATTCTTTTTTTTTATATTTTCGAAACGGAAAATATATTGATGAAGGAAAATTGTTTTCTTTTTTTTTAGTTTTTTTTTTCATATAACTGAGACTGAAATATGGTTAAAATGCGAACGCGTGAGTTTATTTTGTCCGAACAGAGAGATTCGCAGAACTTTGAATATTTTTTAAGTGGCTACTGTTATTCCAGACTATTTGGGGTATGAAAAGTAATTTTTATTACAATTAGAAACGACATAGAAAAAGATTTTTTTCGATTGATCTCACTTTTTCGTTTTTGTGTTACCTACGGAAAGTATATTGATGAAGGAAATTTGTTTTTTTTTTCCGTTTTTTTTTCATATAATAATTTGTTGCGAGTTTATTTTGTCCGGACAGAGAGATTCGCAGAACTTCGAATATTTTATAAGTGGCTACTGTTATTCCAGACTATTTGGAGTATGAAAAGTAATTTTTATTAGAATTAAAAACTACATATAAAATATTTTATTTGATTGATCTAAATTTTTCGTTTTTGAGTTACCTTATTACTCTTAAATTAATATACAGGGACCATTTACACCGATTGAGCTGGACTTATTTCATTGGATACTAACTCAATGATACTTTGTTTTATAATACATACTTATATAGGTAATCATCCAAGACCCAGTATAATCTGAAAAATATCGTTTTCATCTTGAATATAACATTAACTTAAAAACTACCTAACTACTTATAAATAGAAAACAAAATTACAAAAAAAGCCCTGGAAGCTCATTACCCCGTGGTAGTGTGCGAAGAAGGCTGGCAGCATTGCCCATTGACCAAAATACAGGCCAGCCCTCTGGTCACAAGATACCTCAATTAACTTCTTCGCAATGGCGTTGAATAATTTGTGAGCTAAATGTCCCTACGGCCCAAGAGTTTCAACCCCAAAGGGTTCAAATACATAATTGTTGCCGAGGCATTGATATCTTTTCCATCTTAATCTGGCTGGGAATCAATCTCGGGATCTAGCCGTACCACTGAGCCACACAGGTATACATACGCTACATACATACTTACTGACACCCTGATTGACATAGTTTATCTAACACTTTCAGACTCCAGACAGAATCCTTACTATGACTACCAGAAGTCTCAATATGAAAAAAATCTTTAAGGTCGAGGATCAAAAAAACAACCTGTGGGCGCTCTACAGCCTGCTGTTACGGCCCGCGCCCTAACTTTATGGTGGTTTAAACCATTATCTGACCAAAATAAGACGACATTTATAACTTTGACATTTGGCCAACTGTCATCGTCAATTTGATTTGGACGGTTAATGGTTTAAACCAGATAGCAAGGTTAGTCCTCGTTTTATAATAAGACGGATAGGGATAGCCCATAGACTATATTCTAGAGGGACATCATTAATTACCAGCGCCGATGAGATTTTTATTGCGAAAATCCACGATGGTGGCCCAAACAAATCAAGCTTAGGTACTAGTACCTCATCGCTGGCTTCCAAATCTTAGACCTGTGGCCTCAGGATTGGAAGCCAATGAGCCCGAAACATGAGCTGATGGGCGAAGCCGCCTGAGCAAATGAGAGAGAATGCGCAAATGGTGTCACGGTGGAGTTGGGGTACTGCCCGCGGAAACCTAAAGAGATCAAGAGTTTTGTCTATAGACAATATTGTAAATGGTTATAAGGTACTATAATCATTGATATAAAAAACGGCCAAGTGCGAGTCAGACTCCCGCACGAAGGGTTCCGTACCGTTATCTATAAAACGTCAAAAAAACATGTCTGTTGTAAGGGAGCCCCTTAAATATTAATTTTATTCTGTTTTTTTAGTATTTGTTGTTATAGCGGCAACAGAAATACATAATCTGTGTCAATTTCATTTGTCTAACTATCACGGTTCATGAAATACAGCCTGGTGACAGATGGACAGACAGATAACACACACAGACAGATAGACACACAGAGTGACAGAGAGACAGACGGACAGCGGAGCGTTATTAATAGGGTTTTCACCTTTTGGGTACGGAACCCTAAAAAACCGACTTCAATCAAACAACTGAACCGATTGTATGAAATAAATTGTATGATTTAAATGAGGCCAATTTAAAAGAATACAAATAAAAAAATATTTTAAAAATCTGTTTATAAATGACAGTTGAAAGAAGTAACAAACATTAAAAAAAATATACAACCGAATTTATTACCTTCTTCTTCCATCCTTTTTTTGGAGTCGGTTAAAAACGGAAATAATATTAAACTTCATTACAAAAAGTGACAACTACAAGCTCAAAGCTTTAACGGTTAGTTAGTTTTTTACGATTATGCGATAAATGCATTTCAAATAAATAATTCTATTATACTGTTTTATTAAAATGCACTAAGTGGCAGCAGCTGAAATATTGATAAACTTGCAAACGCGCGAGTGGCTTTTGTCCCACTAGTTTTTATTAGAGTCGATCCTGTTATTCAAACTTTTTTCAATTTTCTACACCGAAAAAAAAGAGATATGGAAACTGTATTGACAACGGAATTTTTGGGGATTGGTCCAGATTTTCCTTTTTGTACGCCAGGCTAAAAGAGTCTAAAATAAACGCACGAGTATCTTTTTGTACCGCGCAAGCCAGCAAATTACGAATATTTTATTAGCGTCGCTAGTTATTCAGATGTTTTGAAACTAGTGTATTGGTAAAAGAACTTTCTAATTTAGCCAGGTTTTAACCGAATTTATGAAGGTGATTTTTATTTAGAATTCTTTAAAGCATACACGACTTGATTTTTCTTCTTTTGAATTTATCGTGATATTTGTTGTTAGATTGAGAGGCTATGTGATTGCTGTTAGATTGAGGGATATTTTAAGATAACACTTATCTTAAAATATTTGGCCATAACAGTCTTATACAATTGACAGTCGGTTATAGTTTTATTTTAATTAAATCACTTAAAATGGATATCAGGTTTATTAAATTATTTTTACACCTAACGTTTTGAACATGAAACCTGTAAAGTTTACAAATAAACTTTACAGTTTTCATGTTCTAAACGATTGAAAAAGTGATTAAATTTATATGTGTCACTGTCGTGAAAATATTAGAAGACATGTATGGGGTTCTTTAAATTTAATGAAGAAACTAATCAAAGCATGTCTAGCATGCTTTGATTAGTTTCTATCCTGCACAACATTATTCGATAACTTCTAAGTATGCATATGCAGTTTGCATAATTTCTCCATATACTGGTCTGGGGAAAAGAAAAAAAAGGTAGAATGTACCAGCTGCTTCTCCTCCCTCGCGCAAACGATAAAAGACGGCCGAAAAAATTGTCCCATTTTATAATACTGATTATATCTAAACACTTATATTCTGTACAGAAAAAACAGACGCACATAATTTTCTTATCCACGCATTTTGTTACGACGGTTAAATAATGATAAAACAATACTCTATATAAAAGCTCTTGTTGTTTAGATAATGTTTCAACGACAAAAATAAACAAGAGTCGCCTCATTTTAGATTCTACTCGTAAAACAACATTGTGACAAAAATCCTATGGGAGAGGAAGTGCTCGGGATCACATAAAAATCATTTTATGATTCTATCTGGGTAGAGAAAAATCGAAGAGTTTTATGAATAAATTGTACATAAAAATAATTGTAAATAATATGTTGAATGGTTTATTGTTTAACGGATTGAATGACGCCATTAAGTATATTGCTTTTTTTTCGTATTCAAAGATGGTTGACTGTAAATCTGTCGCCTTTTTAGGGTTCCGTACTCAAATCGTGTCAAAGGAACCTCATTAAGCCTCTGTTGTGCGTTCGTCCGTCACAGGACTGTATCTTTTGTATGTGGTCGGAGGACGTGACCCAGGGTCGCAAAGAAACGCTGGGTGCGATCCCTTACCAATCGGTGATTTTAGAAATCTTTGAGAGAGGCCTATATTCAGCAGTGGACATCTTACGGCTTACATGATGATGATAATGAGATACACTTTACATCATACTGTAAATATAGATATATCTGAGATACCTCCGTGGTCCAGTGTTTAAGGCGTTTGCCTGTTAACCCGAGGGTCGTGGGTTCGATTCCCACGGGAAGCATACTTAGTATAGTTGTTTCCAGTTTGGTTAGGACATTGCAGGCTTGAATCACCTGATTGTCTGATAACAAAGATGATTCCGTGCTTCGGAAGGCACGTTAAGCCGTTAGTCCCGGCTGCCATCTAGTAGTCGTTAAAGGAACTACGTCAGAGGCCGAGAGGCGGTTCCAAAGAATTCTGACAACAGGGTGTGCATGGTCGATTGACCGTGTCATATACACGAAATGATGATGATTTAAGGTTCAGATTGACGTATCGTAAATCCTACTATACCTAATCCAGACATACACTTAATCAATTGATTACTGCAAATTCGACTAGTTGCATCTTGATTAATTTAGTTGTCCACACAATCAAACAGGAATTCATAATCTGTGATTAATTATTATCGTTACCTAATTTATGCACAGTATCTGATTTTGAGTGGATTCTAAGCATTAATTTGTCCATTCTAAGCTCTGAGCTGTATAATTTTAAGGCTACAAATAAGTAATAAGTAAGTTTTAAGGTAAACAATATTTATTGTGATTCAAGCTAAGTCGCGAGAAATGTAAAAAAAACATGTAAAACGCGTTATATGGACTTTGTCCGAAATAAAGTTATATTATTACTATAAAAGTATAGGAGCGGAAATTATACAGGTGAAATTGTATTCATTAGCAATCTTTCATTCTGACCTGACCAGACCACGAATCTGAACAACTTTCATTACGTTGTTATATTGTTTAAGGGTAGGCTGAAAGAACCTATTAATATTCCACCACTGATACTGAATGGATTACTTTTGAAACGTGTTGCATTTTAAGTACCTAGGGCATATTGTTACTGAAGATTTAAATAAGATAGACATTGAAACAGAACGCAGAGCATTGTCAGTCAGAGGCAATATGTTGGCCCATAGATTCACTT
Organism: Elegia similella; assembly: GCA_947532085.1. Taxonomy (NCBI): domain Eukaryota; kingdom Metazoa; phylum Arthropoda; class Insecta; order Lepidoptera; family Pyralidae; genus Elegia; species Elegia similella. The sequence goes on along the minus strand of OX383926.1, from coordinate 22,699,476 downwards.
TCTGTAATGTACAATTCAAGCTAACCCTTTTCAGAGCATATTGTCAAAGCTTCTACACGTGTGCTCTATGGACCAACTTCAAGTCAAAAACTTATAATGCTCTGCGAATTCAATATAACAATGCTTTCAGAGCACTGTTGAGGCTTCCTCGATTCTGTAGTGCATCAGGCATGTTTGTGGATGCTGGCATAGATGATTTCTATGACATCATTCGCAAAAAGTCAGCCTCGACGGTGCGAAGGATGAGAGGGAGCTCCAACAGAGTTCTGCAGCTCATAGATAAGAGGATGGATGCCGACGTTTATAAGAGGCATACAGACCTTAACATAAATCCTTCAATTAATAATTGGTAAGGATGAGAATAATATGTAAAATTTGTAATTATCCTTTGTGTAGTGTAATGTGCCGATATAGACTTTAGTCTGAAATAAATGATTTTTATTTTTTTATTTATTATGGGTCTAACACCGACATTGAAAAAAAGAATCTGCTGTTCCATAGATTTTAGCCAAGTAGATATTCTACTTTTGTATGAAAAAGCAGATAATTTTTTCACGATGTCGAAGTTGGTCCCATAATGAAAGTTGTTCAGATTCGTAGTCTGAGCCACTCCTTAAACGTTTGCTAATGAATTAAATTTCAACTGTCCATCAAACATAACTATAAACATAACTGTCCATCTGCAGATCATAATTGGTTATACAGGATAACCAATTATGATCTGCAGATGGACAGTTATGTTCATGTCTGGGAACAACGAAGGTTTGGTTTCGATTTCCCAATAATGGGTGACAGTAGATGTTTTAACTACTACTAATTGCGTTTTAAGAAAAAAAAACATTAAAATATAATAATTTGCTCAAAACTATGTTTTAGATCTTGATCAGCTTTAATAAAGTACCTATAAAAAGCCAGAAAGTAAAAGATGAAAAATTAAAAAAACTATACATATCGAAAGTATATTTGGATGTCACTACAAAGAGTTAAAACATTTTGATTAATGACACTTTGACATTATAATGAATAAAAATAAGCACAGAACTGGCTGCACGCGGTTTATTCTCATGCAGATGCACTCAAATGAAAAAAAAAAACTACTTTATTACTTTTAAAAATTCATTAATGTTTCGCTGAAAATGCAAAAACTGGGAAAAGCTCACGCCGCATAGAGCATTTAACTCCGATTTCCATAACGCCAAATGCACATATTAACGTAAAATGTTATGACTGGGAGTTTTTGCATTTTTAAATGGTAACACTCATATGGGATGTATAAACCCCCGATATGCCCGTTGAGTTTGCAATGCATAGAATACATGGAGTATTCTAATATTATGTGTATAAATAAAGTAGGTACTCCATATCAATATAATTATGAAACTATATAAAAAAGAAAGATGCGAATTCAGTATTAGTGTAATCGACTATTCATTTCAAATAATTGCGTGATATGAGAAATTTGTTGGGCATCTATGTAAAATATTGCATTTATGGGAATAAAAACTTAATGTATAAATATCAAATTAAAGGTAAAGTTACCTAACAGTCTTTTTTTAGCTAGATGTTTACACAATTGTAATTAATTTTTAAAATCAATTGTTCATGCAATTTACCCATTATGAAAAATCGTCAATAACAAGCAAATATTTAAATTTAAACTTTCAAACTCGGTGTCAAGGAAACAATTAATTTTCCTAACTTAAAAAACGTTTGAAAAAATCATTGCATATCTAGCTAGCATTATTTTTTTTAAACTTACATGTTTGAAAAAGAAATGCTATTTTTGAAAGGGTGAATACATTTGTTTCTTATGTATCGGGAGTACTTCAAGGCCCATATGTATATACTACTATATATACTAGGCAGGTACATGCAAACAGTCCCAATCGAAATTGCAAATTTGTGCAGGGGCCGCATCGGTTCGTTAGCGACTTGTGTTTACGTGTTACTGACTACTAGGGTTGTCTCTTATTAATTTATAGCATTTTACTATTTTCTACTGTTATTATGTCGTAATAAATTAAAAGGAATCGGTCTGCCTAAAATATTCACAAATTACTTGTAAAACTAGATGACCATGACTGATTTGAGTTTACTCTTTATTATATTTCATACTCTTTATGCTTTAATGTCTAGTAAATATCTTTACGGTGGTCGGTAATTAATCTGTGAAACGATTTTCGCTTCCACCCAACTCTCTCTACTCTCTCTGCAACAGTTTGCCAAAACATTTTATAAATTTAAAACTTTGTAATATTAAATCGTATGATATGAAGTAAAAAAAATAATAATAATTTATACATAACCATTTTTTTTTTAAATTAAAATTGATCTGATCATATATGACATTCAAAAAAAGAAACATACATCCTATACTATGTATCGAATAGAAAAAAATATTTGTATTCACAATTTTTCAAACCGAAAGCTTAGGCATGCATTTCACACAATGTTTGTTGATTAAAACTCTTAAAATATAGTTTAACACTCTAAAAAACATATATACTAGAATAATATGTGACGTTTCACGAATAAAGGTACCTTATAGACGCTGGCGCTTAAGAAGTTTACAAAAACAATTCATACAGTTTTATTTAACTAAAATAAACACATGTCTTAAGTGCCTGAGTCCATAATATACCTTAACTCGTAGAACGTCACATATAATCCCTATGAGACATAGAGGGCCAAGACATAGAGCTGAAAGCATTACGCATAGACGTAGCTGCAGACAAAAGCTATTATAGTTAGATGTATTGAGATTCAATACACAATGAATGTGTATAAATTGTAAGGTAAGCACAGCTTTGTGGTTTTAACAACAGACTAAATAGGGTTGACAAATGTTAATTGTTTGGTTTAATTAGCTTGTTTGCAAAGTTTGTATTGGAAGCCAGGGCACGTCGATAGCAGAGTCGTAATTTTTAAATCAAGTTTAAATGTTAATGTTGATTATTTGAATTGTTAGGAGTGTTATCCTCAACTGTTTGGCCGGTGGTTGTAGTTAGGGCATCGGATACGCGCACCCAGCCTTCCGAGTTGCTACTAGCTTTTCCTCCATTCATCCAAGTGGGAAGTATCCCAGCCCAATGCCTTAATTTCCTTTCCAAATCCAACAAGTTCCTTTTCTTTCCCAGCTTAAAAATGCTTCCGATGGACAGCAGTGGCGGAAGTACGCTTCTTTTCTAGCGTATAGACAGACTAGCCCAGGTCTTTAGGATCTCAAAGACACGCTTAACATGTCGGAAACTAGACGGAAAACGGAATGAAAACAGTGATGGATTGCTAGACGCCTCGCCTACTGATATAACACGAAAGTATTTTTCTTATCCTCACCTGGAATTTGCGTATTAGGTATTTGTTGTTGCTGATTATGTGTGTCTTTTTCAATGACATCATTTTAGTATTGTTTTATCAAATCACATAATCATCTTCATCATCATTTTAGCCTCCGTGGTCCAGCGGTTAAGGCGTTTGCCTGTTGACCCGGGGGTCGTGGGTTCGATTCCCACCGTAAGCACACTTTGTTTAGTTGTTTCCAGTTTGGTTAGGACATTGCAGGCTTGAATCACCTGATTGTCTGATAATAAAGATGATTCCGTGCTTCGGAAGGCACGTTAAGCCGGTGGTCCCGGCTGCCATCTGGTAGTCGTTAAAGGAACCACGTCAGACGCCGAGAGGCGGTTCCGAAGAACTCTGACACCAGGGTGTGCATGGTCGATTGACCGTGAGACCTACTCGAAATGAGGATGATCATCATTTTAGCCGTAAGAAGTCCATTGTTGGACAAAGGCTTCTCTTGTCATCTTCAACTGCTCGCGATGGTGAAAATAAAACCCCTAAAAGTGTATGTACTGTGATATTTCTTTTAATAATAGTGAATAATGTGATTAGCATATCGCGGCGCAAGCAATCCATTACGCGTAGCGTAGGTATTTGTGGCGTATTGTTAGTATAAGGAATGCTTCTTACTTTTCACAAAAGTTTTCCATGGTTCAGTTCACGTAGGAACTCGATGGCTCAGTGGCCGTAAGGGACTTTTAATTTATTACGTACTAGCAGCTCGCCCCGATTTCGCACGGGTATATATAGGTTATTAATCTATACATTAATCCATAAGTTCATCATGGATAATGTAGGATTCTAATGGTGAAAGATTTGTTTAAATTGGTCCAGTAGGAGCATATTCAATCGACCAAACAATCAAATCTTTATAAGTGTAGATGTAAAAGACTATTTTTGCCGATAGTAAAAACAACGTACGCTGCTATAATTTCAAATTATTATACACTAGCTTTTGCCCGCGTCAATGTCGATCCCTCGGGAACAGTACTTTTTCCCGGGATAAAATGTACCCTATGTCCTTTTGCGTACCCCAGATAATGTGTATGCAAAATTTCATGATGATCAGTTCAGTAGTTACAACGTGAAAGCGTAACAAACAATCAAACATTCGCATTTATAATATTAGTTAGGATTTAAACAAACAGTTGTGATCTGAAACTGAGCCATCAACTTTCCTAGTCAAATAACTTCAATGCTCTTAGTGTTAATGCCTCGTAACAAAAGTTAGGAACCACGTCGTCCATTGCTTAGACTACGTGGTATGGGCGACGACCGGCAATTTACATGAGCGACTGAAAACAAAAAATAGAGACTGTAGAAGTAAATCTCATGTAATGTACATTATTTCGCGTAACACACCAAATGTACAACCTTTATTCTTGGATATCAGTTTTATCTTGGTACTAATATTATAAATGCGAAAGTGAGTTTGTTTGTAACGCTTTCACGCCGTAAATAATAAACCGATCATTATGAAATTTTGCTTACAAGTTCTCTGGAGTACGGAGAAGGACAAACTGTTCCCGAAGGAATGGCGTTGATGCGAACAAAGTTGCGGCAAAAGCTTGTAAAAATATGAAAAAAACAAAAAGGTAATCAAAATTTCTGTGAAATCCGTGAAATCACTTGGTTTTTTACAATGGATCTTCCGTTTATAACAAACCAACAAAGATCAACTCAGGCACAAAACTAACGAAGTCCAAATTTCTCAGATCACAAAATCAATATTAACTGTTTTCACAAACATTTCTAAAACTTATTTCCTTAAAGCTATGCATATAAATTAACTAATACAAAATATAAATTGAACTCCTCCGACGCGTATCTCCGTCTGTCTGTATGTATAGACTAATCGTATAAAATACGAGCACGATATATGCCAAATTGATGCGGTTTTCACAATCGTATAATGCATTTTTATTTTTTAGTTTAAATGTGAAATTAATAAATGTGTTAATTACCCTAAGGTTGTTCGTTTTCTTGACAAATTTTTGACAATATTTCTCTACTTTTTCTATTTTATACTGGAACCTTGGCGAATAAATTCTACAGTCAAGATTTCCGTTTATTCCTATAATGGAACAGCTGTTGTAAGGTAGGAAATACGTGTGATTTATGTAGGGTTTTATTAAGGGTGCTTATTTTCGGCTAACGTAATTGAATACATAGTATGCTAACGGGAATGTTCTGTTTGTAATGTGTGTATAGCGGATATTTTCGTTTAATAACAAGATAAGTGGTATGATTTGTAATTTTTACTTTTCAATAAGTAATAATAAGGACGAAAACATACGTAACGAAAAGTTGTCTGGCAGATATTGCTTAGCATTAAGTCCACCTTTGTGACATATATTTTTCTAAGGCCGGTTTTACATTGATTAGGTTAATTTTTTTAGTATCATTTTAAACGCAGCGTCTCCACGTTGAACGCGGCGTATAGCACTCATTTAAATGTCAACGATATATCTCAAGTTAAAGCTCAAAAAATATATCTCCGTAAACAGTCGCATGCTTTTCTATATGTTCGAGATTTCGACAACACGTGTCGCTGGATGCACCGCGCCGCATTTCCGCAAATGAGACCTTCGGATTTCTGCTCGATAATGGCTCTTAAATTGTGCAGACATCATTACTGAGAGACTAATTAAATAAAAAAAATACCTCTTTAAACCTTATTTTAATGAACCATCAAGTACTTCAAGCAAAATGTTATAGGGATACTTAAAACTGTCAGGGATGTCATCCTTAACCGATAGTCCTGTGGTTGTGGGTTTAATATTGGGTACGCGGGAGGAGCTGCTACTTTCTTTTTCCCCATTCAGCCGAGTGAGCATCTTCTTTCCTTTCCCAAATCCAACCAATTTATATCCTTCTCCAGCTTAAAAAAGTCTTCCGATGGGCAGCAACGTCGGGAGCACAAGAAGCCAAAGAAACTGCGCTCGCCAACCCACCTGCCAAGCGTGGCGAGTATGGTAATATACTCCAACTGAACTAAAAATCATTGGGAGAGGCCTTTGAAAATAATCCGCGTTGCCAACCTTACCGAAAAAGTTTATCGGTAGGGTTACATTTCATAAACCCTTTCTGGAAGTTTAGCAAGCTCCAGTGTTCCTTTACCTTCGGTGGCACCGGAATGGGGGTTGAATTAAAATGTTTTAATGATACTAAATTTCACGTACATACATACATACTATCACGTCTTTTTCCCTTGCGGGGTAGACAGAGCCTAAGCCTATAGGAGCTTAAAGCCACGTTTAATATGTTGATGGAAAACGGAATCAAAATAGTGATGGGTTGTTAGCCACATCGCCTAGTAAACAAAGTGTTAGCTTTTATTATTGATGATATTTTTTACGATTTATTTACAAATTTACGACGGCTACTAATCTGACTCTTATTCATTTTTCCACGTTATGTTAGTACTCTGTTCTACAGGTCGATCAGTGACAAGGGGTAGTCCCCTTGTCACTGATCTGAGTTATCAAACAGAATGCTTTAAGCTCAATTATAATGCCTTTAAGACGGTGTCGTATTCTTAGATCCTTCTTGTCGTTCGTCATGACTGAGGGTCGTGACCACCATAATTTTCCCCAGCCACAAGATGTTTCTAGGCTGATCTGTTCTGGGCCAAGTGAACGGCAGCCTGTGTTTTGCAATTCAAGGAATTCAGGAGTGGGTCAGTCGAGTAGGTTTTCTTAGAGACAGTCTAAGACTTCAAACCGATTGAGTGCGACTCTGTCTTCCCCGTCAGAGGTAAAAACTTGTGACATACATAGATACTTATCAAACAAAAGGCTTTTGGGATATATAACATTCCTGCCTCTGTTTAATGCCTCTAAGGTAGTGCCATTATCTTGGCCAAGAGGCTGAGGTTCGGAACGATCAGTGCGACTTTCTCTGCCCAAAGAGGTAATAGCTGTGTCTAAAGAGATTATTAAGCAAAATTCTTAGGGACATTTAGAATTCCTGCCTTTTATTGCCTCTAAGGCGGTGTCGGTTTCTTGGCCGAGAGACTAAGGCTCAAAGCGAGGTAGCCCAACTCGCTTGTCTGTAGTCAGCTAGACACACTGAATAAATTTAGCACGACACATGTGATCTGAATATCTTACTTGCAATGTACTGCAAGGTTTTACTCGAGAATAATTTAAATGGATCTTGTGCTAGGTGAGGAAAATGTCAATAGAAAATTAGAGGAAACAGAATATGTATTTCAGCTTTACACAGTCTATTTCGTATTCTGAACATATGAACGCGAGTACCGTGGAAGACCTAAGGAAGCTACTAAGCTCATAGATGTGAGTAGATAAGAAACGTTTGAAGTAAACTAAATTAAAAATACAATGAAAAAAAAAAGATATATTATGATACTGGACTCATAGATAAATATAATGCAAATTTCTCAAAAATATAATAATTTGAAACATAGCGTCCCATTTTATCCTGTTTTGGCTTCGAGGAGTTAATCCGGATCCCCAAAATCTGAGTGGTTACGTTTTTTTTTAATATTTTTTTTTTGGACTGATCCCACGCCCATAAATAATGTTTAAATATTTTATTCTGATTGGATACCCAAACAAATGTTTTGGTACAGTTAGTAACAAAATATTTGTACTTACAGTTACTACTAAAATATAAATAAAATATTTTTTTCATCGGGTATATTAATTGACAGCTAACTTAAGGTCATTGGGATCTATAGAACATTGGCACACTTTTCGCAAACTTTTTTTTTGATCGCTTATTAATATAGTATCCCAACTAATATTATAAATGTGAAGGTAGGTGTATTTGATACGCTTTCACGCTGTAACTACTGAACCGATTATCATGAAATTTTGCACACAAGTTCTCTAGTGTACGGAGAAGGACTGGACTACTTTTTATCCCAAAAAAATACTGTGCCCGAGGAACGACGTTGAGGCGAGCGTAGTTTTATAATAAACAATATACTTATTCTGTGATAATTCACATTAAATTGTCTACGTATTTTTTATTCAAACGCAAATAAAATATCTTTCTTTCTACCCAAAAGTATACAAAAACAAATATAGAACTAAATATTTTTTCTGTTTATTTTTTAAGCTACCTTGTGTCATTTATAAATAATATAAAGCTGGCATATAAACATAAACACCCAAACACACGCTAAATATTCACGGGTACATTCGGTTCTCCTTGTACCTATTCTATTATTAAAGGGGTGCCCATCTCTGCGGATTTTCTGCCAGCTTCTCCCGAGAACACGACCTCTCAGGGTAATAAAGAAATAAACGCGAGTGTTATACGGTAAGTGTGACAGTGGAATTATCATTATGAAATGTTTACTACTGGGTGTCGGTGTTTTAAACAAATACATACATATCTATATAAATTTATACAGAGCCTAAGGTCATAAGACCAAGAGGCCACATTTAGCAGGGTGTGCAGGGTTCGTGCCAGTGCTAGCACCGTTTTGAAGGTGTTTGCCAGTCTGTACTTGAACCATGCAATGATCCACAGACTGCAAAGTCTTAATTGAAATAATTTTATTTTAATTAATTTATTGTAAAATTTAATTCTTATATTTTTTTATAATAATAATAAGGGCAGCTTGTAGCGAGCTGTTGGGGAGTAGCGACCCCATGGACCTGAGTGCTCCCAGGGGAGGCCCCTGTTCCTCGCCTCCGACTTGCCTTAGATGGCCGATCGGAGTGGACACCGAAGAGGTAACAGGAACCCCTACCTCTGACTTGCCTTAATCGGCCGGTCAGAGTGGAGTCGCGAGAGCTATATGCTCAAAGGGTGGATGTGAAACATAAGTGGCGAGTGGGCGTGCGTGATGGGACCCTCTAAGGATGCAAGTGATCGTACGTTTAAAGTCCAGTGACACCTCTCCGCCCTTTAGCCGCTCAACTAATGTTGCCCCTTTGCTGCACATTTTTGCGTCGTGCTGCCGTTTCTGGGGCCCATTGACTGAGTCGGCGAGTCACCACCTGCCTATTTTTCCGTGTGTATCAACATTGGTCAGGCAGGTGCCATAGTTATTCCCATAGCCCAGATACTAACCATTAGCCATTCATCCCAATAGCCCAAGAGTAGTGTTCCTTTATATCAATAGGTTTGCACCTTCTGGGGATTGTCTGTGAGCACATTTCTATAGTGTGTTTACTGTCATGACCTGGATAGTGCCCCACCCCATTTTATAGCAAACGTCTCACAAGGCCTCTACATGTTGGACATGTGTCCCCATGCAAGCCTCAAAAGACCGGGCTTCGGCCCGTGGTTACTTAAGAGACAACATAATAATAATAATAATAATAAAAAAAACCCCGCTGACATGTGTCGCGTCTCGATCGTTGATATTATTTATAAAAAAATTATTTTATCCCATTTTATACAAATTTATAATAGTTTCTAAGAAAACCACAACTAAAATATTTTGAATCATATAAAACTGAAAATACAAGAATGTTACGGAAAATACAATAAGATATACCTGAAATGATATGCCTACATGACGTTGACATTATGTCACGTCAATACAAAATTAATTTGGAAATCTAAAATGTAATACGACGAGAGATGATCACACGATCACAAGCGGGGCGACTTAAAGACGCACGACCTCCACCTCCGCCCGCGTCGTCGTCCAGCTCCTCGCCAACATCGTCGGGTGACGAGTTCGCCACCGCACCCGGCACCAGCGAGTCGAGCGACGACGAGCGCTGGCCGTCGGCCGCGCCGCCGCCACCACCTGCGCGACGTGGACGACCCCCGCTGCCGGCACGCTTGGGGCCTGCGAGGCAACCTGCCCCGCGCCCGGCTCCCGCTACCGGCGGTGTAGTGCGTCGCATGCGATGGACTCAACAAAATAATGAGAACTGCATGCGCGCCTATTATGAGGCTACAGAGGGGGAAACCAACATGACGGCGTATCGTGATCGGATGCTGACTTTGTTTCAGGTCCTTGAACCGGCCATCACCGTTTCTGCACAGCGACTGTCGGATCAAGTGCGGGTCATTCAACGTTGCAAACGTTTGGATGATGCTGTACTTGATCGGCTACGATTGGAGGCGCTACCTGCTCGCACGGCTGCCATTATGACACGAGACCCGCCGACCACATTGGTGGGTCCAGTTATTCGGACGCAAGAGGCTTATGTCCTTAGTGTTGATGATGGGAGCTCATGAGCAATTGAGGAGGGCTTTGGAGGAAGCGATTGGACAGTATAGATCCACACCCGAGTCTAGGCCGCGATTACCTCGTCTGCCTACGAATAGACGTAATTTAGCATTAATGGGAGCCCTAAATGATTTGCTAGCCCCGTACTTTGAGGCTAGCGAAGGTTTGGTCGATACGCATTCAATTATGTACTGTGGGGCCATAGCGGCGTGTCGTGTTGCTCGTGTCAAGTTTCCGGACTCTGATCGTGCACCGCGACCCGCTGGTGATGCCCCCGCGTGGCAAGTACGGATTGAACGGCGTATTGACACGTTTAGGACTCTCATTGCAAAGCTTATCTGCTTCAGAGGGGGCAACCATCGCCCCCGAGTCATGCGTTTTGTGAATCAGGCCTTCGCGGGTACTGGTATAAGGCCCCGCGATTACATGGCCTCAGTCACGGAACGTATTGACTTCCTGAAGCAGAAAGTCTATGCGTGGGCGGGGCGTATTCGTCGCTACAGAGTGCGTGTGGATCGATTCCGGCAAAATCGTCTCTTTCAAAGCGACCAAAGGAAGGTGTATAGAAAGTGGGAGGGAGCTGACCAGCGTGTGATCGACGGGCAATTACCAGATTCTACTGCTATGATCAATTTCTGGCGTAGTATTTGGTCAGTGCCAGTCGTGCACACCGAGGGTGATTGGATGAGTGTAATTGAGCGCGAGTGTGTGGCCATCGAATCCATGGGGGCTGTAACTATAAGCCCCGATGACATAAGCTGTGCGATCCGTACGGCACAGAACTGGAAAAGTCCTGGGCCGGATGGATTGCACAACTTTTGGATAAAGTGGATTCGAAGCTCACACGGGCGCTTAGCGACACAATTTCAACAAGCCCTCGATCTTGGTTCTCTTCCAGCTTTCTTAACTACAGGACACACCTTCCTGCTCTACAAGTCCGGTAGTACCACGGATCCTAAAAACTTCAGACCCATAACATGCTTACCAACATTGTACAAGCTACTTACATCCATTTTGAGAGCGAAGATCAATACGCACATCGATGCAAACAAGATCATGGCACCCTCTCAAAATGGATGTAGGATTGGGTCCCGTGGTACTAAAGAGCTTCTCCTCATGGACATGACCATTTGCAAGCAAGTCCAACGGAACAAGGCAGCCCTCTCTACTGCATGGATTGACTATAAAAAGGCCTATGATTCGGTGCCTCATTCATGGTTGGAGAGGATCTTAGAGTTGTACAAAGTTGATGCAACTTTAAGAACTTTTCTCAGCGTGTGTATGAGACAGTGGACCACAGTCCTTCGTCAACCAGGTGGTGGAGATGGTCTCTTGGATCCGATGGACTTTATAAGGATAGAGCGAGGTATTTTCCAGGGTGACAGTTTGAGTCCCTTGTGGTTTTGCCTAGCTCTGAATCCTCTCAGCACCCTGCTGAGTGATTCGGGGCTGGGCTGCCGCCTTCGAGGAGACGGGGAGATAATTTCCCACCTGTTATACATGGATGACTTGAAATTGTTTGCACCGAAACGTCCTGACCTGGTGAAGTTACTAAAAATCACAGAAGATTTCAGTAATTCCATCAGGATGGAGTTCGGTGTAGATAAGTGTGCCGTTATGCATGTTCAACGGGGGAAAGTTGTAAATTCAACAAATTTGCAACTTTCTGAGATAATGTCTCTCAGGTCTCTTTCGGAGTCAGAAACTTACAAGTATCTTGGTATGTCACAGTCTCTGAGTATTGAGGATGGGGACATCAAACAGGCGGTAAAGGAGCGTTTTTTTTGGCGTCTGATAAAAGTGCTTAAAAGTCTTTTGTCAGGGGGCAATAAGGTGCGCGCATTCAACGCTTGGGTGATGCCCCTCCTCACATACTCCTTTGGCATACTAAGATGGACACAAACTGAGTTAGACGCTCTGGATAGGAGAGTCCGTCAACAGCTCACAATGCATCGCATGCTTCACCCACGCTCATCAGTTATGAGACTGTACATTCCACGTAAGTGTGGAGGTCGTGGCTTTTTAAACGCCAAGACTCTTCATAACCGTGAGGTGTGCAGTCTTAGGGATTACTTCCTTAACAATGAGTGTGGGTTGCACCGCGACATTGTAGTTGTAGATAGGAGTCTCACGCCGCTCTCCTTGGCAAACGAGAACTGGCGTAGACCATCCGTGCTGAGCACCGAAGACCGCAAGAACATATGGAAGAGTAAGGAGCTCCACGGGCGGTTCTACCGGGCCTTAACAGGGCCTGATGTAGATCTGCTCGCGTCGGTAAACTGGCTACGGTTCGGCGACCTCTTCGGGGAAACCGAGGGTTTTGTTTGTGCAATTGCAGACGAAGTCATGATGACGAACAATTACCGGAAATATATCCTGAAGGACGGTACGGTCGACATCTGTCGGGCATGCCGCCGTCCCGGTGAGTCACTCAGACATATTATTTCCGGTTGTTCTCATCTGGCCAACGGTGAGTACTTGCACAGACATAACCTTGTAGCCAGAATTATCCATCAGCAACTCGCTCTTCGATATGGTCTTGTGGAATCCGAGGTACCGTACTATAAGTACACGCCGGCGCCAGTTCTCGAAAATGGTCATGCCACGCTCTACTGGGATCGATCTGTTATTACGGACAGGACTATTGTTGCCAATAAGCCTGATATCGTGTTGACAGATCGATCGACGCGCCAGGCAATGCTCATCGATATCACCATCCCGCATGACGAGAACCTCGTGAAAGCGGAGAAGGAAAAACTCAGCAAGTACCTTGACTTAGCTCACGAGGTGACCGCTATGTGGGATGTGGATTCGACGATCATTGTCCCGATAGTTGTATCTGCAAACGGCCTTATAGCGAAGAGTCTCGACCAACACCTTAAGAGACTCTCGCTGGATGGCTGGATCAAGGGCCAGATACAGAAGGCAGCACTCCTGGACACGTCACGCATAGTCAGGAGGTTTCTTTCTCTGCAGCCTTAACCGCCGGTAGCTTGAGCCTTGCCCCGCTGCTGGCGGCGAGCTAGGTTTAGGTTTTATAATGTTTTTATGTTTTGTATCATATTTTTATATTTTACTTTTTATACAAATATTATAAAACTTAGACCTAAGATTAAAGTTAAATAAAGTGAATAATAATAATAATAATTTTTATTTCAAGTTACACAGACTCATATATTGTTAGTAAATTATCTTAAGAACTAATGTTAGTATATAAAAACTCTGCACGGTGCATGCAAGCTCCGGCAGTGAGACATGTAAGGACAGTCCTATCTTGTACTTATTAATCTTAGGATGCTGTTGGCACTGCCACTTACCCTGGCTACCATGGAGGTGGCACGCTTGCGCATAATAGTATGGAAACAATCCATTCCTATTTCCGCAAACATGCCAGAAGCACTGCAAAATCTTGGCAGCCCCATCAACATCCTAAAAGCATTATTATACTGGATTCGAAGGGTCCTGTATGCTTTTTTAGTGTATTTCGCCCACAGAGTACATGTGTAAAATGAAGAGCAGTATGCTCTAAATAAAGTACATTTTGTTTCTAATGAGCACTTTGAAAATCGACGGGCAATCATATTTGCTCTTACACACAGGGCCCTCCGTTCCCTCTCAATGTCAATGTCATCTTTCATATCTTGTGTGATCCAATGGCTCAAATACTTAAAACGCTCCACAACACTCATCGGTTGACCACATAATTTAATTGGTGGTATCTCCCATCCATTTTTAGTATTAAGACCAAAGACCACACACTGACTTTTAGTGACATTATACACCAATCCATGCTCTATTGCATATTTTTCACACACTTGGAGTAACGTCTTTAGACCACAGGCTGACGCACTCAGCAGCGCCATATCATTAGCATAGCTAATATTATTAATATTTATGCCATCCACATGACATCCTATACGCATACCACTAAGCTTGACAATAAGGTCATTAATATACAGGTTGAATAGTGTAGGAGAGGTAAGTCCACCCTGCCTCACTCCACACTCCAACCTGTACGATTCAGACATAGCACCTGCCCACTTAACACTATTTAACTGTCCCCTATACCAGTATTTTAGGATATTTATAACATCTTTAGGTATATTTAGTGACTCTAGCTTTTTCCATAAGACATTATAAGACACAAGGTCAAATGCCTTGGATAAGTCAAGAAAAGCAGTGTAGACAGGCGTATTTCTATGTAGGTAGTATCGGATAGTATGCTTAAGACACAGTATAGCATTTTCTGTCGACAAACCAGGCCGAAAACCAAATTGATTGTCATGAGGAGTTATATATTTATTTAACTGTGTATTAAGCATACTATCAAACACTTTAGCAACAATTGTAGCCAAAGAGATAGGCCTGTAATTATTTTTATCACCTAAGTCTCCTGTTTTGTTTTTAATGATAGGTACTACTACAGTTTTCATTAAATCATCAGGCATGAAGGCGTGGCTTATACACAAGTTATAAAACATTGCCAACACTCTAGAAATATGTGGGCCAGCATGTAATAAGTGCTCAACACTAAGCCCGTCATGGCCAGGAGACTTTCCTCTTGAAATTGACTGAATTGCATCCCTCACTTCTTTTGAGGTAAATCTTGTGCCTACCTGACCACTCGGTAGCTCTGAATTGCTCACCCACTGCGATGGCCCAAGAGGTGATTTAACATAGAAATGGTCACGAAATAGATTGGCAATATCACCCTTGTCAGAAAGCCCATTCACACTAACGGGTAATGCTGGACAGACATTATGTTTTTTCGTTGCCTTCCAGAAAGTACTAAAATCTTTTTTGGTATGCAATGAAGCTAATATATCCATCTGTATTTGATGTTGATGATCTTGACACCACTTCAGCTTGGATTTATATATTTTTCGACTTTCATACATTTCGTCATATAAGCAACCATAGGTAGGTTTACCTTGCGACACCCACAATAAGAATTTTTGTCTCGCTGCAATATGAGCATCTTTTACATGTTTATTCCACCCAACTTTACATTTAGGTTTATGTTTTCTTTTTCTTTTAGTAACTGTACCTGCCCTTGCAGCATCACTTAAACCAGATACAATGTCTTTATACTGGGTGGCGCAAAAGTACTGGCACTAAAGAAAATACTTTTATTTTTTTTATATGACATTTTCTGTCATTCTGTTTTTGAAAATTGTGTAGTGAACAAATGTAAAATACACTGAAAATAAACATGGACCGTTTTACTCCCCAAGAACGTGGAATACACTATGGACTTAGTGAGGGACGCTTTTCCAGGCCGAGTTATCTCTCGTTTTGGCGATTTGCCTTGGCCTGCAAGATCACCCGATCTGACCAGTCCAGACTTCTTTCTTTGGGGTTTTTTGAAATCTCGGGTGTATGTGAACAAGCCACAGACTCTCGCAGCTCTAAAAGAAAACATTCGTCAAGAAATAACGAACATATCGCAGGAAGTGTTACGGCAAGTTATGCAAAATGTCATAAATAGGGCTCAAATGTGTATCAACTCTGGAGGTCACCATTTAAAAGACATCATCTTTAAATCCTAATGGTACGAAATTTAATGGCACAAATATACATTTAAAAAAACCTAAATCTAGTTTTCTAATTTAGAAAAAATGTTATAGCTGAACCAAATAGGGTCTTTACTTTTGCGCCACCCAAAGAGATCAGTACTTCCTTATGACTACTTTTTGTATTTTATGATCTCCATGGTCGAAATAAATGATTTATCATTTTTATGTTATTATTAGCGCGTTGGTGGGCCGAATGGTGGAAAACCGGAATCAAAATAGGGATGGGTAGCTAGCCGCATCGCCTATTACATTCTATGTTTTTTCTTTTCTCCCAACATGGAAGAGTACGCTTATATACGAATGAAGAATACGGCCCACCTGGTATTGCAAGCATTTATAGGCTACGGTCACCGCTTCACATTACGTGGGCCGTATTCCTGTCTGCCTACTTTGTTGTATGTAAAGAAAATCATACATAAGCCAGTAGACAAATTTATCTTATTCAAGCTAGCGGCTCTGTAAATTGTTGAACTAAGTATTATCACAATGAACTCACAATGATCCTAAGTGTCAAAGTCCCCGATGGTACCCATATATATACCATATTCTGTCATTTTGAAAAAAATCTAAAATGAATCGATGAAAACTGTTTATAATTTTTTACTGCTTATAAATTTTACAAGAAACGGTTATAAACTTCGACCTTCTGATTTGAACAGCAGAAAAGTGGGACAGATGGACATTCGAAAGTATTATTGCCCATACTACGGACTGAGCAAGCTTTGATCGCATTTCGCGTTTACTCGGTCCATTATGAAATACTTTGTAAGGTCTTTTTTTAGAAAACATGTTATCTTGATAAAGTTCTTGAACTAGCGAAGCTCTAAGACTATATTAAAACTTACTATTCGCAGCTATTCGCTTTACTACTTATGTACCAAAGCCTGTTTATCATTGATCTCTTTACTACAACCTCCTGTTAGCGCCGTCATTACTCGAGAGACCTACATAAATTACGCTCAAACTGGTACCATTATTTATACAAAAGAAAGGCATCTGGAAGACAATTACATAGACATTACAGACCTGCCGGCCTATTTGCTAACTCAGTGACCAACGTTTTGATAGTCACTTCAAAATACATTGCGGGTTTCCTATGATTGACTATTTTTATTAAAGATATACAAAACGTAATGTACTTTAAAATGACTATCAAAACGTTGTACACTGAGTTAGCAAATAGGCCGGCTGATATCACACCAGAATGTTTTGTTATGTTTAAAGGATATCGCCTCTCTTTATAACAACTTTTACCGTCTTTCAATAGGCTAGTTTGCTAGGTAAAAATAATAATATCAAAACTCCTCCATCATGTAGATTATCAATATTGCAAATTTTCTTTTGTCAGTTAAAATACGAAATGATGAAGATAAGCGTGTCAAAGCGCGTGACGTCAGAGTTGCTAAAAAGTGTGGCAAACTGTGACGTCATACGGAACTTTAAAAGGCTATATCTTATTCATTTAGAAAAAATACGAGTCCAATATTTTTTGATTATCAAACTGATGTACTTATTATATTTTTTAAGAAACTCGCCTATTTATCGTATTATAAACAAATGATGTTGAGCGTAAGAACATAAAGGTATAGTAACATATTCCTTGGTAAAGGTACTAAATCTGATTATATATAGTTGACTAAAAAGTATCATAGTTGAAAACTCTTAATCACATTTCATATTGCCTGACTAAATAAATAGACGTAGGAACTTCTTAGAAAGTGTAGTAAGTAACAATGAGGATCCGTTAAGTTTTTAGTTGAGAATGCAGGATTATAGAGCTAAGAAATCCATAACATACAGTGCAAAAATTATTGTTCTACGATAAAAATTGACGAAGTTATGACCAAATTACTAGCAAAATTCACTGGCCGGCCGGCGCGGTGGCTGTGACGTCACTGTGACGGAAGCCGCTAGTTGCCCGTTGGCAGTGACAAGGCGCGCAGTGTTTTGTGTGGTAATTGCGACTTAAAAACAAATTATTTATGTCTAATTTATCTTTTTAACTATGTACAAATATTGTATAGTGCCGAACCATACAAACCCTTCTTTTAAAACGCCAGAAAAACTATCTTTTAACGTGCCGAAAGACACAAAACTTCTGGAAAAATTAATATTTTTTCACGAAGTTTTGTGTGAATTTTATATCATCTCTTTTTACAACGGAATACAATTAAAAATTATATTCCGTTGTAAAAAGGGATGATTATAAGACTCCACCCTCTATGGTTGTAAATATCATTTCGATGTAAGTACCTACATAACTATTCTTACCTTTTATTAAGTTGATATGGAAATAAGTTAGTACCTATGTATTCTCTTTTTATAAGCCTGCTGTATTAATAAAAACATACCTACTTATTTCTTTCTACTTTGGTGGACAAACCTACTTACCTTCCAATACTTCCGTTTCCATTTCTATGTAATATTCCAAGGTCAAAACAATGACATAGGGACGTACTGGAGTAAAAAGCAAATAGTGAATGATATAATATGTATCTGCCCCAGCTATGCCTGATTGCTGTAAGCAAATAAGTTAATACAGGATGTAAGGGTGAACACCGTTATACCTAAAACCATTAAATTAGCCCGTCTAAATGAACAGCGTATGGGACCTAGGATTGGACTAGAAAACAATATCGTCATTTTCATACAAAAATGTGAGGCCGATTAAGATATGGTATTATTTTATATTTATATATTTCAGGTGGAAAAAGACATGGAAAATTACGTTAAGTTTAACTGAAGAAGGGAGTTTTGCCTCATTAGTTTGAATGTCAAAAGCTTTCAAAAAAACCGGCGAAGTGCGAGTTGGCCTTGCGCACGTATAAGTTTGAAGTTATTATAAATATCTTTATTATATACTAGCTTTCGCCCGCGGCTCCGCCCGCGTCAATGTCGATCCCTCGGGAATATTCCTTTTTCCCGGGATAAAAGGTAGCCTATGTCCTTCTCCGTACTCCAGAGAACTTGTATGCAAAATTTCATGATGATCGGTTCTGTAGTTACGGCGTGAAAGTGTAACAAACAAACAAACAAATAAACAAACAAACAAACAAACTCACTTTCGCATTTATAGTACAAGTAAGGATGATGTAACTAAAAATGTAAGCATTTCGCAATTTTTTCATTATCTGTGTTATAAGACGTTGCTTCGTACCAAAATCTAAGATTCTGATTTCACGGGAAGTCCTGAAGTTTTGATTCCCTTGCGAATGTCGAAAGATTATTAAAAATATTTTTCTTATATGATATTTTGCTTAAAATGTATGTTTTTCGCAATTTTTCCATTATCTGTGCTAAAAGACGTTGCTTCGTACCAAATTTTAAGATTCTGAGTTCATGGGAAGTTCCCTGGTAGGTATTGATTCCCTGCGAATATCGAAAAAACACGAAATTTGCGGCGCAACCAGCTGTATCTTTAGATTGCGTTGGCTTCGAAAATTTGCGGCGGTTTGATTTTTTCATAGCTCCAAGGGACAGTAGACCTGAATATTTGATATGAATTTCAGCTTGATACCTCTACGCTCCTAAGTTCCTGAGAAAAAGGATCTTGACAGACAGACGGATAACCAAGTGATGAAATGGAACCCTTATAGGGTTCCGTTTTTTTCCTTTTGAGGTACGGAACCCTAAAAATTATAGACCTGATTTTAAGAAAAGAAATAGAACAGTTTTAAAGAGTTTTAAGTACGGACAGTTCCAACCTGTTCCAACCCAAAACCTACCAGCAGAAGAAGTTTTGCAAACATAAACGATCGCTGATATAAGATATAAGCGACAAGAGTTCTCGTTGAAAGAAGCATATGGAAGTTGAAAGACTATAAAATGATCGGACCTCACGCATATGTCCATATTTCATACTTTTTTTTGATAATGCTGGTCTGGGAGAAAAGAAAAAACATAGAATGTACCAGCTGCTTCTCTTCCCGCGCAGATCGTACAAGCCGATCGAAGGAATGGGTAAAATCTGAGGAATCATGTTAATAGGCGATGCGGTTAGCAACCCATCACTATTTTGATTCAGTTTTTCACCAAATGCCCACCAACATGCGAAACGTGGCCTTCAGGTCTTATAGACCTAGGCTCTGTCTACCCCGCAAGGGAAAAAGACGTGATACTATGTATGTATGTATGTATGTATGTTTTTTGATAATATTGTAACAATAGCACGTGATTTAGTTAATTTACAAGATTGTCTATAAAGCAATCAAGAGTAACAATAAAAATTCTTTCTTTGCTTTGTTTTTTTTTATTAGTTTCCATAATAAGTACGTTTTATACGTAAATATTACAAAAATTACACTCTAACAACACTTTATTTCAATAAATTGTTAAATATAGCGACGAACCGCGTCGCCCCGTCGCTCAGTCGAATGATCGCTCTATGAGTGCCGACTGCCGACCGCGCTCGGTCCGTCACAGTGACGTCACACGCACCGGCGTTCAATGCCTTTTCGCGGCAGGAACGGCCTGATGTTTATTATTAATATCTTCGTAAGTAATGGTCCGATTTGGATAATTCAAAAAGATATATCATTGTAATGTCATGAAGAATAATGTGGATAATAGTCCTATTGAATTTGCTACAACTTTACTGATCCTCATTGATATTGAATTGAAAGTATTTTCTTTCAAGAAGTAAGATATAGTACTATCTTATCTGAGTAGTTTTCCAGTTGCACGCTATGATGCGTCGGGGTCCAGTAACATAATTTATCTTGTAATATTTTTGGCTAAGTTTTTACGGCCAGCCTAAGGCTGATTTTCCTTCAAATTTCCCCAATGCAAATACCTATAAAAATGAAGTTCAGGTATTGTCCCGCACAGGGAATCGAACCCGGTTACCTCTTGTATGCAGCAGCAGTGTCACTAGGCTGGCGTGCCAATGCGGCACGAAGGTAGTATTTTTTTTCCATTTTAGGGTTCCGTACCCAAAGAATAAAAACGTTACGTAACTTTATTGTTAAGCCTACGTCCGATTGTTACGGGACTGTAACTATTGGCCCGTAATAACTAGATACGCGGTGAAATTTTGATCGTTCTGGACCCTTAAAGGGGTGATTCAGCCCGTCAAAAAAACAATTTTTGAGTTCCCAGCATTAACCCCATACGAAAAGTTGTTTATATCAACGGGTTGAATCATCCCTTTAAGGGTCCAGAACGATCAAAATTTGCATATCTATTACCACAATAACAAATTCGAGAAAAGTGTTAATTAGTTTTATTATGGTGTCGAAGTTGCGTCTAAGTTATCAATAAGCAGCGATTATGGCAATTTATGATAGATGATGATGATGGCAATTAAGAACTAAAAATGGAAATGCTACAAATAGTTTCGTTAACCTTATAAGAGAAATTGCTTGGAAGCGGTTTTATGTATACTTGTGTGTACTCTGAGTCCACTTACAAGATACGGTTTTTGTAGTTAAATATCGTACGGTGGTACGGAACCCGTAATGTGTGTCTTAATGCGACTCTTGACCAGTTTTCAACTCTCAAGAGAAAAAGGAATTAACATACATACGTACGTAAATACTATCACGTCTTTTTACCTTGCTGGGTAAACAAGCCTAGGTCTATAAGGCCTTAATTATGGTCACACTTAGCATTTTGAAGGGCGTGTAGATGGAAAACGAAATCAAAATAGTGATGGGTTGCTAGCGGTATCGCCGTGATTATTATTTGATTGACATGATTCTCCCTCGATCGCCTTTTACGATCTGCGCGAGAACAGAAGCAGCTGGCACATTCTACGTTTTTTGTTTACTACAGACTACCTTGGAAGAAATTAAAACATATATACTTTTAAGTGTTATATTTTTGCATTTTTGCTATTTTTGATATCATTATCATCATCATCAGGTCCTTTTTAGTCTCCACTACAGGAGCACGACCCTCTCTGTACTACTAGGGCCATACTTGGCCAGAGCAGCCAGAGGACTTGGCCTACACTCTCCACGCTGGCCAGACGGGTTGGAGAGGTCTCTTAGATGTGATAAGCTTTATTTAGCTTGTATTTCCTAAGTCGCCTTCTACGACATCCACGGGAAGACTTGGAGTGGTCCTATTCTACTCTGCTGGATACCACACGGCTATTTTTGATATACTCTTATTAAATTAAGAAATAAAATATGCTGAAAAAAAATCTCATCCCGCCTGCTTGAGATTTTTTCACCATATTTTATTTCTTAATTTAATAATAGTAAAACATTTATAAACACGTTTATATTGTAAATTTGTATCTGTGTAGAAAACTATTAATAGCAAAGTCGAACTCAGCGGTCGGACAAACCAGAGGGACAAGATAAAGCCCATCGTTTTCAGCTCATAAAAATGTATCAGTGGGTGGAAAAAAGCAGCGACAATTTTTGTGACAGCAAGTTATCATGGAAGCGCGCGTTCGTAACTGAATAACCTCGTTGTTTTATTGCATTAATTGCTTACTGCAGCGCGTTTTTACATGCATGCATTTGATTTGCGCGTTCATACAAATTTTATGCGATAAAAATGGTTGGAATGTTTGTTTCATAATCACGCTAAAATGCAAAACGATTTGGATAAAATTTGGTTTATAATCAATCACACCGACTTCAAAAAAAGGAGGAGGTTGTCAATTCGGTTTTTGTTTTTAATGTATTTTACGTCATAACTCTGCCATTTATTAGTCGATTTGTTAAAATGTTCTTTTATTTGGAATGCTATGCATCCAGAGGACCTATTTAAATTTTATCAAAGTCGGTTTACTAGTTTATTTGAAGTCAGTTTTTATATGAAAGATATTTTTTTAGATGAAAGAATTTTGTCGGAACTTAACATATGTCCAACACCGAATTAAACTGAAATATTCGCTAACAGAGTCGCAGTTATCTAGGAAATCAAAGTATATTTGATATGTTTTCCTCATTAAAAAATCGTAAATACTAAATATAAAACAAATTATAATGTGAAATACAAGTAACTCACTTTATATATAACTCATGTTCGTGTTAACCATTTCAACCTTGCCCAGATATAAAATCTATACACTGGGTCAAATACAATAAAATTTAAAAGAACTACTGCTCTTATAAATACGGCATAATATAATTCTCTTCAATATCTTCAAGTTGCAAAAGCAATACACCATTTTATTACGTCACTATAACAAATCAGAAGCAAGTACGCGCCAAGAAAAACATCAGCAATATTCTCTGGCTGTAGCCTAATCTACTTCCGTAAGAGGATCACGTCAGCTTATTTGTGTTTGTTATGAGATATCAGCCCCATGGCGCCTGCTCTGCAGTTGTCTTGCAGTGCCCTTTTGTGCAAATAGTGGGACCGGTTTGAGCAAATCTATCTCTTATTATATTGAACTTTATATACCTACCGAATGAAAGCACTAATTGAAGTAATGAGTAAGTAAACAAGATTAACATAATTACTTAAAAACAGCAATAGTATTTGGACATTAAATATTGAAATTATTTATGGCATTTTTTGATTACATTAAACAATCTAAATATCACCAGTGGAAGGGAATATGTTATGAATATAAAAAAAATATATAACATAATAAAATAACAATGATACAAATAAATTTATTTTTGTCTACATCTACATAATACACAAATATTATAAAGAGGAACAAATTTTTGACTGTAGAATAGTCTTCCAAACTATTGGACTGATACGAAAAATTATCTTTCACCATTAGAATCTACATGATGAACAAAGGCTATATATTAAATATCTATATCAACATGTGCAAAGCTGGGGCGGGCCACTAATAAAAGCTAGAATGTAATTTAAATGTACATACAATTATTCATATTAATATTTGCACGCCTGCATGCAGGTTGGTTACATTTGTCTTACATCTACATGCGAATAAATAATTATATTCAATAGAATAGAGTTTAGATTTGTTACGGAACTTTTGCCTTCGCCGTTGACGGGTCATCACTTACATTTAAAAATCCATGGCATCCGATTAAAGTCTGGTTTTCGGAATCGCTTTGTCCCCAGGTGACGGCACTGAGACAATTACAGAGGAATTTTTGATAACAGCTGTTTCATCAATCATAAAAATTATGTTTAAAAATGATTGGTGGATTCTGCTGTCAAAGATACCTCTCGTCACAGTGTCACGACATGTGGAATAAATCACGAATCTCTCATTAGTTAAATAGCTTTTTACAAGCTTGTTAGTATGTCAGTCAGTGTAAATAAATTCTTGGAAGCTTAACTAGAACCATGAACTTGACGTTAGAATGACCTGAAATTTGCATACTTATGTAAGTAAAATTACAATATATTAATTATAGAGCCAATAAGCTGCGCAGAAACTCCTAAATAAAAAAAAACGCATTTCGGCGCATTCAATTTGTTTTGGAAAAAATAAAGATAAAAGACCTGGCAGCTGTAAAAATTAAAACAATAAGTAACAGCCTAAGACATATAATATTTCTAGAAACATAACTTGATCGATAACTCATGTCACTTCCCACACACTTGCTAATTAGACATCTACCCCACTGAAAACAAGTTATGCGTGACCTAATATATCACTGTTCTACAGAAAATACTGCTACACTTCCACGCAATGTCAGAGTAGAATAATTCATGATTTCTAAGCATTATCTTATCTCTGTGAGGGATAGTTTACAATGCACTGGACGCAGGCACAAAATACAAAGTAACAGGTGCGAAACATCATGTAAAATTTGATCTACTATCTAAATAAAGTACTCAAGTACTTACTGGTATTGCAGTTTA
Organism: Elegia similella; assembly: GCA_947532085.1. Lineage (NCBI taxonomy): Eukaryota > Metazoa > Arthropoda > Insecta > Lepidoptera > Pyralidae > Elegia > Elegia similella. Next base: position 22,674,639 of record OX383926.1, on the reverse strand, counting down.
GTTGCCAGATACAGGTCTTCTTGCAAATTTAATTAAATACAGTTTGTGGACACTTATTCCATTGTTTTTTGATTTCAAATAAGATTCTAAGGCAAAATCTAAAAAAATAGCAAGGGTAAAATACATTAGATTAAGATGAAACAATACATGGATATTGTTTCAGAAACGTTATTCATGTTAAAGATATTAATTTTAATATTGTTATTCAGTAATAATTTTGAAAACTAAAAATTATGAATTGGAAGTAGAAACAAAGTGCTAGGCAAAAACAGAAAAACTTCTAGGTATGTAATTATCCTCGTTCGCTAGTTCATAACTTAAAATATTTGGGAAATGTATTGTACTTTTTTGCTTAGTAGTAAAGAACGGAGTAGAACAAAAAGTCTTAGGATTTCCGCTGCTTTTAGTTTTACGTGTGGCGCTTGACTAGTTATGAACGAGTGCCATGTCTGTTATTCGTTAATTCATGGCGCAGGCGTTAGATATTTTGCTGATATTATGTAAAGTTCCTGCGACGGAGAAATGGCGCTCCTTGTATTGAATAATGTTTATTTTATATTCATGTGAATGAATTGATATGATACGCGCGCAAATTGTGATTTGAATAGAGAGCACAATATGATAAGGTATAATTTTATTTTATATTTTTTAAACTTTTAAAATATTTGTTCAAATATAAAGACGTATTGATAAAAAGCTTACCTACCATCGAAATATAGAGGTCGTAAATTTCGACCTCGAAATCTTATAGTGTGTGTCCAGTGAGATATATCGTAATCTACGGTAGTCCTAATACGGCATTTAACTAGTGCCTCAACTGAAGGAGGGCTTATCAGAGCTGTGTGTTTTATAAAAACCGGCCAAGTGTGAGTCAGTCTCGCGCACTAAGGGTTCCGTACAATTAACTATAAAACAGCAAAAAGAAACATGTCTGTTGTATGGGCGCCCCTTTAAATATTAATTTTATTTTAATTTAATTATTTATTCTTAATGGGAATTTATAACTAAATATTCTGTATATATTTCAAGCGTCTAACTGTGGTCGTTATCAATATCGAGCAAAATAATAACGTCTGTTGTGTATGAGTACTAAAAATAGTAAAATAAATATTTAGAGAGCTAAATATTTATTTTACTGCTTTTAGTATTTTTTGTTATAGTGGCAACAGAAATACATCATCTGTGAAAATTTTAACTGCCTAACTCTTTCACGGTTCATGAGTTACAGCCAGGTGTCAGACTGACGGACTGAAAGACAGACAGCGGAGCCTTATGATACTCGTAGGATCCCGATTTTGCCCTCTGGATACAGAACCTGTAAAAAAAGGCTAAGAAAAGATAGCGGTAGCTAAGTGTTACATGGATCTAGTTGGACTATTTGCAATCATATAAAAATTTCTTGGAGCAGAAACGGCCGTATAGTGCATGGCCTAGAATAAGGAATAGAATAATTTGGACTTAAGAATTTATTAGTTTGTATTTTTTGTTATCTATACACTGTTAATTCAATGAATATATAAAGTTTTAAACTGGCTTTTTATAAGTTATTCAACAATTAAATATTTAGTATACAGTGAGATTTTGAACCTCTGAGTATTAAAATCCTGAAATCAGAATACCTCATGCAATACAGAATTGCAAGAAAAAGGTACAATAGAAATAAAAGACTTTGTATAGAAATTCTCCCAGTTTGTCATCATTATCATCATCGTCATCATCATTACAGCCACAAAAAGTCCACCGCTGGAAACAAAGGCCTCTCCCAAGAATTCCTCGTTCCATGGGAGCATATTACCATACTCACCACGCTTGGCAGGCGGGTTGCCAAACTCAGTTTTTTTTTGGCTTTTCGTGTTTCCGACACTGCTGCCCATCACAAGTATTTTAATTTTTTTTTGTGCTTTGTCTTTTTCTTGCATTTCTGTATTTTATAAGGGATTCTAATTTCAATATAGCTCTGAGGTTTAAAATCACGCTGTATATTGAGTATATGCAGCGAAGGTGAAGGTAAAAGGTATAATGACATGTAAATGCTCGGTAGACGAAGAGAGATATGGTAAAGTAGCTCTCCTAGGGCACTCGTCCGAATGGCACTTGTGCAAATGGTAACCAGCCAAACTCACGAAGAGCAACTATAACAAACAACACTCATATTGTATTAATGTTTTCCCAGTAACCATGACGTTTTTATCAGTGTTAAAATTAAATTCGTGCTACAACTGTCCCTACCAATAAAATAAACCCTGTGAAACAACAAATGCATTTTTTATTTGTTTCCAACAGAAAAATAAAGCCATTGGTAGTCAATAAAACACCGGACTGACTGTCAAATTGGCTATCTTCCGTCGTTAAAATTCAGTACGACCGACGGGATGAAAATAACAGATTATCGAGATGTAATAAATTTTGTAAAATGAATTCGGCGGCCGCAGACTGTTGCGGTGGCGCGGTTGTTTTTCATCTAGGCAGTATCAATAGCCTCTAATCAAAGATAGATAAAGATCTGGCACGCAAATAAGATTTATGTTGCATTGATTTATTAGGAAATTAGGAAATATGAAACGAAATTAATGAAGATAACTATGCATTCCTTAAATTGTTGTTGATGCAAACTTCGTCAGAGCATCTGAACATCTCATCGTCAAAGAATATCGTACGGCAGGCTTCACTCCTTTTCTTATAGTTTCAGCACGGTTATCCTAAACTATGTCTCACATGACAGTAGTTTTTATACAGGGATCTATAAAATAATGAATCGAATATAGAGCAACGCCACAAAACATCTGAAACTCTCGTCAATGAATATCTTTTTCGGGATCTACCTCTTTTAATGTCATTTTGGTAAAGCAATATTTTGAGATATATACGTATAGGATATTAGTAATCACCATGATGTTATGGTGTTTACCATAACATCATGTATGTCTTATTATTTTTTCTATGGAGATCCTTAAATCGAGCTTTAGTCACATTTGAATTTTTCTATGATCTCTAGCGGCAGGACCAAACTCATTTTCAGGCTCCCCATAAAATTGCAGATTATTTATTTTAATTGCTATTCACACTTATCGCCGCCATTAAAGGTCTATTGTTTTATTCCATATAAAAATTGTAGCTATAAGTATTATTAGCTGCGCCGCTGCCTTACCTGCGTGGGTGACCGCAAGTGGCATAAAAATATCTCGAACTTCACCATTTTTGGAAGGCAAAGAAGTTAAACTGGTCGCGGTTGTAATTATTAATGACAGTTATTAGGCTATGTCAGAGAGAACTACTTTTTTTTACTAAGTATTGAAGTAGGCATTTGTCGGCGACGATAAAGACGAGGATGTTACATGCCTATCCAAGAGATACTAATTTGTACTTTTGAATGTCCCGGGACTGTACTTGCCTGGAAATAACTGAAATTTTTGATGTTTCCGATCTAGTTTTATTTTTTTTATTTTTACTAACTTTTTGTTGTTTCCGATCTAGTTTTATTTTTTTTTATTTTTCTTCTTCTCTGGAGTCTGTGTTTTCCTCTTTACACTTTCATACAAGTTCTCACTTCTATGCCTCTCGTACTTTCATTCTACTTGCTCTATCATACATCATCTATTACTCTTTTACCGTACAATCTTACCGTATTAAGGCTTCCAAGATTGCGATATAAACTTAAAATACCCTAGCAAAGCACAATATATCACGCAGAGATATCCCCTTTGTAGCGGTCAAACTCACCTCATCGATCCATCCGACGTCATCAACATGAAACACCTAACCTGTTTATTGAGAATTCGTTAAACAAATACAAATCTAAGGTACATTCAGCATCCAGTAATCAAAGGGTCGAAGACAGGCCCTTAGGACGAAAAGAAACTATTTCAAATACTATATCAATTATTAACATTTTTATTCTCACGCTATAAGGTCCAAATTACAATGGCATTGTGAAGTAGGCGACAGGCTCACCCAGATAGAACCTGAATAAACTGTCTGAAGACGCGAACGGCATACGTTAAAAAGGTTATTTTAAACCATTGATAACTTAGTACTGACGTAGATCCAATATAGTGCAGTGATTTCACTAAGGGAAAATTTATTAATTTTATTTTTGTTTAGTCTACCTCTAAAATATTCTGATCATAAGAAAACGTAGACAACAAAATACTAAATTGTTGATAAAAACTTTTTTATTATTTTGACTATAGCGTCTATCAAAATGAGATTTTAAGGTGCATGTATCTTATGTGTCATCATTGTTGCTGCCAGCCGTGATTTAAGAGCTGACTGCATATCCGCGCGACCTTGGCGATGGACACATTTCCGGGCTATTGCTGTTACATCTACATGAAACAGGGGTGCTACGCGAGCAAGCGAATGACGATTACACCTTAACCCTTTCCCTGTCAATAAACAAGACACGATAGTAAAACAATTGACATGTTCACAATATAATTCATGGGATAGGGAACCTGTTAATTCGGAGCGTTATTTAATGCGCCTTGTGTCCTTTAGAGAATAATGTATTTTGAGAAAACTCGCTAAATGTACTTACGGAAAATATTTTACTTGAAATTTTAAGTAACCAAACTACGTACGCCAGTAAATTATATTTGAATTTACATATTCATAATGGTATTACCTCTGGAATTGAAAAAAATGGTTAATTCATTGATTTCTAACTAAGATGTATAGATACGTACATAAAATATGATGGGATAAATTGATTCATTGCATAAAATTATACTAAGCTACATTGTCAAATATTGTTGCGAGTCCTTTTTACTGTTTTTTATGACCTTTATGGCTATGCGCCCACAGCGTACTCATAAGGTAAATACCAACGTCTTATACAGGCACAGGCAGTCACAGTACGTTCTTGTCACTGTCACTATATTTACCGCCGTTTAGTATCGATTTTGTACGCTTATGGCGATATTAATTATTAATATGATCATTAAAGATGTACAATTGTAGAGATCACAGGTCTATTGTAAATGTTATCATTGTTATAAACAAAGGATCGCTGAATCTGTAAGGCCACTCGGGGTTACGAAGACGAGCCCGTATTGACATAGGTTCTTGGGTGTACAAATCTTACATTTGTAATAACGATAGTTTGCCTTAGATCACAAAACGCTAGGTAAAATAAAAAAAAATACGTATAATAAACCATCAGTACATAGTATAAAACAAAGTTTCTTTGGGCTATCTGTCTGTCCCAGTTGGAGTTCGGGACCCTCACCGCGAGTCTCGCACTCGCCTTGAAAATGGGCTCCTGACGAGTCCGAAACTATAGTCGGCAATCCCGACGAAATTGCACGTGAGTGACCCGTTATTAGTATATAATGTCTGTATCTCACGTTAGTTTCAATGATATAACCGTTTATTTTGTCTAATAAAAAAATATAATTTTCTTTCTTTGACAGCTCCGTGGCGCAGTGGTTAACACGCCAGCCTGCGACACGGAGTGCCCGGGTTCGATCCTCGGCCAGGTCAAGATGGTAAAAGATCTTTTTCAGATTGGCCTGAGTCTTGGATGTTTATCTATATATGTATTTGTTATAAAATATAGTATCGTTGAGTTTGTATCCCATAACACAAGTCTCGAACTTACCTTGGCGCTAGCTCAATCTGTGTGATATGTCCGTATATATTTATTTATTTATTCTTCTTTGTGGGCGGAGTAGAGATAGGTTAACGTTAAAATATGTGAAAATAAGATTATAAAGTTGTAAATGTGAATACATATATGGCACATTTTCTAATTCACGTTGAAGTTAGTTTATTTCTTTTGTTACCAATCTATTATGTCGAAACAAACAACACCATTTTGTAATAATAAACTTAACATGTTAGAAATTACATAAATAACTATATTTTACTCCATAATAGTTACAGGTTTCTAAGAGATAATAATGCACAACAATTTTGTTCATGACTAAAACGAACACGAGAAAAACTGAAGTCAACATTTTCAATATACAATGTATAAAACTAACTAACTTTTTGGTAGAATATAAATACGGCTAGAATACAGCAATGAGATTTCCTAGTTATTACTAGAGTGCTATTCAAAAGATATTTCCACTCTATGTAAGCCCTAAGTCCGTTTTTGAGATAGCGATTGGTTAATGTCGTGTTTGTAGCCGCTATCGCGAAAATCGAGGCCTCCAACTTCGCCGCGTTCGTATTCCGGATAGCTTTAAGTTTTGATTTAAATTTGTCGCAAGTGTATATGAAGAATAATATAATTAGTGTAATTCGTTCAGTGTGTGCGAGTCGTGTGTGAGAACGAATGAATTAAGTAAATATAGTGGGAAATTGTCCCATTAAGTGAGCGGAATGTATCAAATAGAGATAGTGGTTCTTTTAGTGGGATGTATTGAGATTATTGATTTGGCAATATGAGGAGCTGATTGGCCTAGTTAGCGTGCGCATTATAAGCGCTTACGCATGTAAAGCAACCCCGGGCGCATCCCCACTGGGATGGGTGACCACACCCTAGGTGTTGCAGTTATCTATGGGCAGCGGTGATCACTTACCATCAGGTGACCCGCTTGCTCATTTGCCTAACTAAGTCATAAAAAAGTGGCAGGATAATTTTCCAAGCTGCTCTGTGCTTCGACAGGCATGTTAAGCCGTTGGTTCCAGCTGTTATCACTAGAATGCGGTCGTTAAACTATGTCAGATGCAATAAGGCAAATTGAAAAATCTGACACCAGTGTTGGCCACTTACACACACAAAAAACAAGCAACTTAGCAAGATTAGGATTAGGTTTGGGTGGTGATAATTTGTGTAGTGTGACTGTTATTAATAATAGATTGATTTCCATTACTAATAACAGTCACACTACACTAATAGAAGTATTGCTATACCTTCGTAAAGTTGTATTTAATTTCAAACGCTGATTTTGAATTACTGACCCATTTATGACGGTAAGTTGATGTGAGATAGAGGGAAATGAAAGAAGACTGCATGTTGCGGAAATGAGAATGTTGCGATGGATGTGTGGAGTGACGCGAAAGGATAAAATAAGGAATGAGTACATACTCACAGGTGCCACTTTCATACTTCCTCTTACATAAAAATTAAAGAGCAATAGGTTGATCTGGTTTGGACACGTTATGCGGAGGGAAGAGAATCATGTGACTAAGAGGGTTTTAGGTATGCAAATTGAGGGACGTCAAAGTAGGGGAAGACCAAAAAATGCTGGTTTGAGTGCGTCAAACAGGATATGGATAGGAAGAACGTAACAGAGGGTTTGACGAGCGACAGAGCAAAATGGAAGAGATTGACGTGCTGTGCCGACCCCACATAATAGTGGGAAAAGGATAAAGAGGAAGAAGAAGAAGAGGGAAAAAACGTCGAAGAAAAAACGAAGATTCGCGACTCGTTTTGATGAATAGTTTTAAAACACTAACGAGAAAAGAATAACTAAGATACAAAAAATACTCTGTTTGTAAACTAAATAAATAAATATATATGGACATATCACACAAATTGAGCTAGCCCCACAGTAAGTTATGAACTTGTGTCGTAGGATACTAACTCAACCATACTATATTTTATAATAGATACTTATATAGATAAACATCCAAGACCCAGGTCAATCTGAAAAAGATCGTTTTTCATCATGACCTGACCGGGGATTGAACCCGGGCGCTCTCGTGTCGCAGGCTGGCATGTTAACCACTGCGCCACGGAGCTCGCCAAACTACAAATTTTATAATTGTGAAAGTTTGGATATATTTATAATTTTATTTCAAGAAAGGAATGTTGCAATTTTTAATACAAGAGGAAAATATCAAAAATATAAAACCTTCAGAATAGCCCCCGGGAGCTGAGCTAGTTCCAGTGTTTAACACAAACTCAATTTCGCTAAAAGTATGTTGTGTCCGTGGAGTCCTTAGTATTGTTGCTTAATGTTTCACTTTACTGAAATGTAAAAAGTTTTTTACTGTCATTTATTTTTGCTTTTTTTGCTTATCTGTTTGTATTGAGAATTCATCTAAATCTAATCAAAGGAATGGTATTGGGGCCACCGATGGGTCTCATATTTGGGAAAATATGTCTTTTCGTCTAAATCTCGGTTTCCCTAGTATTAATTATTTAATATCATTTTGGATACTTCACGCTACACTCACACCTCTAGCTAAAAATTCACACGTGGTTGCTCATCAAGTAAACATGGTTATATATAAAATACCTAGATTATTCAAAAATATGTAGATTTTGTGTGGTCAGGGGTGTCATCGTCAACTGCCTGTCTTGTAGTTGTAGCATTGGGTTCAAGCGCCCGGCCTCCCGAACTGCTACTTGCTCTTCCCCCATTCATGTAAATAGTATCCCTATATATAGTGGCACCTATAATAGACAAATCCACCACCACCATTTCGAGCAGGTGTCACGGTCAATCGATCATGCACACCCTGGTGTCAGAGTTCTTCGGAACCGCCTCTCGACAGACAAATTAAGAAGGAACAGGTTAGGCTGGTATGGACATATTAAGAGAAGAGAGGAAAGCCATATGACCAGGCAGGTTCTGAATATGCATGTCAAAGGTCATCGAAATAGAGGGAGTCCAAAGAAACGTTGGATGGAATGTGTAAAGGAGGATATGTGTAGGAAGGGAATGACGGACGAGTTGACTTGAGATAGAAAGAAATGGAAAAAGCTTACATGCTGTGCCGACTCCACATAAATAGTGGAATAAGCATAAGGCAGAAGAAGATGTAAGTAGTATCCCACCTTCATTCCCTTCCCATACCCATCAAATTCCTATAAAACTCCAGCTTAAAATGCGTTAAGATGGGCAGTAGCGTCGGAATTAAAAGAAGCCAAAGAATCTCCGCTCGCCAACCCGCCGGCCAAGCGTGGTGTATATAGCAATATGGAACGAAGAATCCTTGGGAGAGCCTTTGTCCAGTAGTGGATTTCTTACGCCTGAAATTATGATGTATTTAAAAAAAGTAAAATATTGAAAAGAGAGAGGTTAAACACAAAATCAAATTTAAGTAAACACACGACTATTGCTTATAATCTAACTAAAAGAATTGTGACGATGAAATACTTCACCGTAGAATATTCCATCGATAACTTTTGTAATACCATTTTTAATCGTATTCAAGTAGATCAAATTCCCAGACAACCAATAACGTTTGTTCAATCAATTTCATTCAATTACATTCTTTCTGAACTCCATTTTTCTAACGAGTGTGTGATATAAGCTCTAACTCCTCAGTGAGCAAGCAATGTACTGAGAACAAATAGTTTGTAATTGAGATGTCATTTCAAAGTAAAACACAGAGAAATTTAGCTCTTTGTCCAACATAAAAGATTCAGTGCTCCGTGAATTTTATAATTTTTATTTTTATTTAATTCGAGCCATTAGCTGTCTTACTGCATAGGCTCCATTTTTAGGGTACCGCGCTTGTGGAACCCTTATAGAATCACTTTGTCGTTAGTCTGACAGACGGTCTGTTAAGACCTTTTTCCCAAAAACGCGTGGAGGTATCAAGCGTATCAAGTATCAAGATTTACTGTCCTTAGGAGCTGTAAAAAAATCTAATTTCTAAGCCAACGCAATCAAAAGATACAGCCGTTTAAGGCCGCAAATTTTTGACATTTTCGACATTCGTAAGGGAATTAAAACCTATAGGGGTACTTTCCGTAAACTCAGAATCTTGAAATTTCGTACGAAGCAACATCATATAGCACAGATAAAGTAAAATTTGCGAAACGCATACATTTTTAGTTACATTATATAGTAAAAATATTTTTAATAATTTTGCTCTAGGGATTTCCAGTTGTTGTTAAATTTATTGACCCAGGAGTTATTGACCGACGTTGCACGTATCCAGCCCAGTCCCACTTCAGCGAGGCATCCTTCATCCGCGATTCCCGTTTTCTCTTATTTTCGACCGACAGCGCCAACGCTCCATACAATTACCACAGTACTTACATACATAAGTCGCACCCTGCAAAAGTATTCAAAAGAAATATCAACTCAATGTAGTTAGCGATTTGGTGTAATTTAGCTCACGTCAGAACGCTGCACTTTTTCGTATAAATACCTACAGAATCCATTGCATGTCAATGTAATTCTTATAGCTCATAACAAAAGATTCATAATTCGAATTAAGTCGGTGAACACAAGTGACTAAATGCGCGTCGTTTCTACTGGATTTGCCCGGTTTTACCGCTTCGAAGTGGTCCCCGCGTATAGGTATGTTTTTGATACTGATACGGGAAGTGAAACAGGCCTGGTATTATATCGTTAGTAGTATTTGCTGCTACGGGAATCGATACATGTGTCCAGTGTCGCAGGCTCGCGTGTTATCCAATGCGCCAAGGAGGTCGTCAGATTTTTACCATCCACATAGTATATATCCATATATGTACTGTACATATATGGTATATTTAAGTATGTAATAATATTTCATTTTTAATTTGTATAAAATGTTTATTATTGAAATAATGTATGATGCACTCCATCGCACCATCCAAATTTAATTTTTAGGTTGGTCCTATGGTTAACTGGCAAAGAATGGCATACATAAGGTCTACCATTTGTACATTTTTATTTAAATTTGTGCAAGAATAAATAAATTAAAAATATAGTGCACGTTTATAAGAACTAAGAAAAATATGCTAGCCAGCGATATTACGTAAGTTTTTTTTTTTTTATATATGACTCATGTCATAATTATATTTTTTTTAATCTATGATGTAAGCACTAGTACTTATTTCGCGGCTACAGATATTACATGGATTTTGCTAAGTGCTTTAATACTTCAATTACTTATAACATAGAAACACTTAGTCATTTAATAGCTTTTAATGAAACGCCCACCGCTTCGTGCTTTATCATTATTAGTCGTGTTAATGGCGAAGTAAACGAAGCAGCGCCATTTTCTGCTATATAATTATTGCCAATGACTTGTGGAAATATTTGCTTGAAACTCATTTACCATATATCAAATTTGTTGTAAATTATTTGAAAGTTTTTAGAAAATTTATCCCAAAAATGGCACATCAGGCTGGCAGCTTAGAAAAATCTGATATACTGACAAATGACACAGATTGAACTAGCCCCAAAGAAAGTTCGAAACGTATGTTATGGGATACTTACTCAACGATACTATATTTTATAACAAATACATATATAGTTACAGACAAACCACTAGGTCGTCATCACATCACTACGTGGCGTTACCACAGAGGTCATTGTTTATGACATTAAATTAAAAGAGAGACGCAATTTTTTTAAATCTACGAATTAAAAGAAGCTTTTTCTCAAAATTAGAGATACTCTTATGTCCCTTTATAACTAATACATACAAAAGATTTTACCAATTTCCTGTTAATATACGATGGGAATATGGTAGTAGATGTATAAAATGAAACTGATCAATTGAGAGTTGAATTTGCACACACGAGTTTTTTTGCTATCGTACGTGCCTAACTGCAAAAACCACGTCTTGTAAGAGGACAGATGTATAAATTATTGGTATTATCTACTGCTTTCCCTCGTTTTTACTTTTTATTATTGGCATATTTTTGTGTGATTTTATACCAACATTTTATTAAAATTATTTCCTCATATACATACAACGTGATTTTGAACCCCCTAGCTATATTGAAATCTGGGAATCAGAATCCCTAATGGCACACAGAATTGCAAGAAGAAAAGGTAAAAAACGAAAAAGAAAATTAGGTTTCTCATACAAAGTTGCCGATCAGCTGGACGAATTACTAAGAAAAGTAAAATTTATTTTTTCGTTTTTTACTTATTTTTCTTACAATTCTGTATTCCATTAGAGATTCCGATTTCAATAAAGCTAGGGGGTTCAAAATCACGCTGTATATGCTCGATGAGTGATTTTTTTATAATATGGTAGCCATTGGCTGTATGACAAGTTACATAGTACAAGTTACATAGATTAATTAGAAAGTTTTGAGCAGCGGCCAGGAATGAATTTTCATACTTACTTTCCTGGCCTAGGCCGGTAAAGTAATGTACCAGCCAAGAATTACAAACTTCGTGTCTTCTTTTTACTACAATGATGCCTACATTTCCGAGCATGTTTGAGAAAAAAACATTTTATATAGCGTTGTTAATGAGCGAGTTACCCTACTCAAAAACTTATTTAAAATATTGCGGCTAAAAAAAGTAATTTCGGTTCCTTAAAAAAAGGATATTCGCCCTCGGCGTTCCCCATTGTGGAAATTGTGAGACTGTCACAGATTCGTACCGCCATCTGAGGGCACATTTACATGATAATCTGGGCATACGCTAAGCGAATTATTCGTGTAGTAGCACGGTAGAAATGTCACATTATCTTGATTTAAAGTATCACGGAGAGTGGAGGTAAATGTGCCACGAAACAGGTTAATGAGTGTATGAAGGGAATGTTAAAACAAGCAATGTAGTAATATAATTCTACTCATGCAAAAAAAATACAGACGAGTGTATAATACAACTGATGATGTATCATAATAGAATAAAGCCGTTTTATTCGATGATGACACTTCATCAACAACCTTATCTAAATACCGTCATTGCGCTATCGTATATGATCATAGGGTGTTTTGTATCCTTACTAATATTATAAATGCGAAAGTGAGTTTGTTTATTTGTTTGTTACGCTTTCACGCCGTAACTACTGAACCGATCATCATGAAATTTTGCATACAAGTTCTCTGAAGTACGGAGAAGGACATAGGCTACCTTTTATTCCGGAAAAAAGTACTATTCCCGAGGGATCGACATTGACGCGGGCGGAGCCGCGGGCGAAAGCTAGTTTTAATAATATTTCCTATTTTGAATTTTCAGACACAACTTTGAAACGACAGTGGAAAATGAGGAACATAATGCTCAGTTATTCCAAAAATTCATTTTAAATTGTCTCATTAAATCTATACTAATAAAACTTCTTTATCTATGTTTAAACGTTTTCTATGTAGTATTTTAAGTAAAAATGCTAAATATGATAAAGATATTTATTAAAAAGAGAAGATCAAATACTTCAACATATTTTATTTCATTAAAATAGGTACATTATTAAATTTTATGTCATATAATATAAGGATCATCATCAAATTTTAGAGTTCGGTTCTTGTAGGTGGAGCTGTTTCAATTCCTCTCTTTCTCCCGGCAGTTTCATAACTTCTCTATAAGAAGTAATCTTTATTTTTTCTTTTAATGGTTTCAGAAAAGTGTCTCCAGCCCCCTTTTGCCTATCTTTCCTTCTATATGTTTTTGATCATATCGTCGTGTCGTACCGAGTTTATTTTTTAATGAATATATAGGGACATATCACACAACTGAACTAGCCCCACAGTAAGTTGTGAACTTGTGTTGTAGGATACTAACTCAAAGATACTATATTTTATAATAGATACTTATATAGATAAACATCCAAGTCCCAAGTCAATCTAAAAAATATTGTTTTCAATCATGACCTGATCAGATACCGAACCCGGGAACTCTCGTGTAGCAGGCTTGCGTGTTAACTACTGCACCACGGAGCTCGCCATTAGGTGACCTACCATCAGTGACGTGCAGTCCATATAGACTATTAGACAATGTCTACCCTGCAGTCGCTAAATAAATACAATTTTTTTTCTTACAAAAAAATAATTATATTCGGTGCGCCTGCAAAATTCTGCTAGCAAATACTTTATAGTCGATTTTGATCAAGTACGGTGCTGCGGTCGCGGTCCGCGCGTGCCCGCGCCAAGCAGATCTATACGCGTAAGCCGCGTAAGACAAAATTTTAAAGGTCTGACTTTTCACGCACACATAGAAAATTATTATACACCGATAGGAAATCGCTTTTGTAGTAGTACAAGTAAACATCTTTCATCGGCTCACACATGCAAAGCAAATTGGCGCTGTGTGTGTGAATTTGAGACACTGTCTCCGAGGTTTCTATTGGCTGCCGCGCGCGATATTAATGTCAACGTCACCTGTCAATGTCATTATAGATATTATTCATACTTATGTAAATGTCATTGATTAACGTGTTTACTAACAATCCAAGATTAAAGTTTTATTTAAAAATTAAATGCTTTATCAGTTAAATTTCATTTGTGACAAAAATATTTTCATGTGAAAGTTGTGTCGCTTAGTGTTTGCATGCCGAAATCGAAATATAAAGTGTTTTGTGAACACGCAAAAGAACAAATCAAGTACCTAACCGGTTAGTTATGGTTAGTTATTCTAAAGTTTAATCCACGTTTAATCTTAAACCTTACGTGTACGTGGCTCGCAGGTTGTAATCATATCTCTTATCTTTCGCTTGTTTTGAATACTTTTGCGGTCGAAGATCGAAAGACTATCATAATATTAAACGAGTTGTAGATAACTAGCCGTATAGTAAGGTAAGGTATATAGGTGGTATGTTTGTAAGGTAAGTTTTATAATTATGTCTACCCTATGATAAATGTCTGTGCACGTCTCTACTCTTCTATGCCTGCCATCTCTACTCTTCTGTTCTCAATAATTTTCAATATGCTTCTCTTTTCTTCTACCCCATTTCAAGACCTCCTAACTCTTTCTACCCAGCTTATTCTTTCCATTCAACGCCAATACCACATCTTGAATGCTTCAAGCCGTTTCCTTTGGTTTTTTGTTAGCGTCCATAAAAGGAAACACAAACAATTTTTATTTTTAAAAGATTTGCAAATGACTCTTTTGTAGAAAGCTTTTTGATCAGAATGAAACATCCCGGGCAAACAAACGATCCATTTAGATACCTATCGTCATTATACAAACATTATTCCCCTATACGTGACGCTGTCTGTAATACAATTAAAATCTATCATCACAGACTTGGCCTCTTGAACCGAACGAAAAATAATTCTCCGTCTGTAGATACGAGTGCGATCCCATTAAAGCATCTATGGTACAGGCACGTCTAAAAGCTTGCACCAATTTGATAGCTTATATAACTCTTATTGATAAGTCTTAAGGTTCAAAAGGTCTTTAAGAGGGACATGTTTTTAGACGTGTCTGTTTGCCATTAAATAAACATCCCCACAGCATCCCCGGTAGTTATTAGCGCCCCACTCGAGGCTCGCTGATACGGCACGCAGGATGGGGGCAAAATCAATTTCATTTTTCGACACGTGCTAATGTTGTGGTTATAACCGCAAACCTTAGATGCAAGTGCAGGGATGTCCTTCTAATTTACGCGTTGGGAGTATGGGAATGCCTGTTAGAATAGCGTTAGATTCACATAAATACTTTATGATGAACAAATACTTTGAAATTAATGTAATATAATTCCAGCAGAAACATTAAGTTTTAAAGCTTGCTTCGCCATTATACAACTTTCATTACTGACGCTATTATAGAATTGATTATTATTCAATTTAGTTTTTCCATGCTATTCTGGAAATAAGGAAAAAACTTAGAATTTTGATTCTCTTCTCGAGCAGATCGTAAAAGCCGACGAATGGGCGAAAATCTGACGAATCGTGTTAGTAGGCAATGCGGCTAGCATCCCTTCACTATTTTGATTCCACTTTCCATCTAACCACTATGCTAAATGTGGCTTATAGGTCTTAAAGATCTGGGCTCTGTCTACCCCACAAAGGAAAAATGGCGTGATATACTATCAAGCTTTTTACCTTATGTTATGTATGCATAAAAATTGACAACAGTTAATGACAAGTTACCAAATCAAATTAGGCTTAATACTTAGTATTTTATCACAACTAATTAAATGATCAGTGTAAGTTCTCAACTGATTATACATACATACAAATATCTAACTCATCCTAACGTTTTTCCGGTTATATCTTTAACTGTGGTGTATCGAAGCCCATGATTTTTTATCATGACGTCTTAGCTTATATAGTAAGAAGATTGTGACGCAAGGGTTTAATATGTTACTTTTAGGCACGGTAATAGATATCTTTACCGTGTTTTAGGTGAAGGCAATATTTGAAATTAGGCCAAATTAGAATGAAGCATAGATATAGAAGTAAATTCCTCCTTGATGGATTCAGAGTATGTTGCCCGAAGTAAAAGTATAATGTTAGTCCCGAGAAGACACATTCTGCTTTTCTTCTCTTTCTATGAGATAAACCAATAATATTCTTCAACTAAGCTACATATATCACTGACTTATTTTAACACAAAAATGTTAGAAATAATTTAAGTTAATGGTCAATCAAATTAACAAAATTATTATGGTTAAAATATTTTTTTTTGTCTTAGGTGTATGTTCGATATATAATCAGAGTGCGATACAATATTTCTTGTCAAGCTGTACGAATTTTAAAACATTTTGAAGGTTGGTAGGTTGAAATGTAAGTAAATATACGATGAACAAAAAATATTATAGCATTTGATTTTTTTTACTTCTGCTTACAAAAAATTAAAACAAGCACGAATCATAGAATATTCCTAGCTTTAGAGGTATTTTTTAAATAAATGTTATTTTCCAGTAAAACTTTTAGTGAAATATAATTCGACTTTATGGTAATTTTTATTACTTTATTTTGTATTCACAATTCAATTCTATTTAGTATATTGGGAATTTTATTTTATATCTTATTTTCAGGCATACGCTTTTTGATTTGGTGCAGATCAGATAAAAATTATAATGTATATAAGTAGGTAAATGTTTTAGAGCTTCGAGCACATTCATATTTAGTTGACCATTCTTAATAATACATGGTAACCTAGCCCTTGGTCCGTATACTAAGAGATGTCTGTAATCCATTCTGATATCCACGTTTTCGTTCAAAGTCCACTCGTTTCGTGTCATTACGGCAAAGCGAACAGATATACACATTTACCAAGTTCCTCTTACCGATTTACAAACTATTTGGACCTCTAACGCTATAAATTTACGGTTGAAAATCAAAAGGCATTCGTAATTGAATCCGCAGATTTAGTGGCCGCTCGAACCATGTTTTACTGCGATTGATTCTGTCCGCAAGACGGACGAAAGGTTTGAGCTGGTTTGTGACTTTTTAATTTGGTCATAAAAATGTACGGGCCTTTGAGAGCGTATCGCCGCTTTTATGTTTGGACAGTTACAAAGTCAATTGTTAATTTACTTTTAGGTTAAATATGGTCTTTATAGTCTATAAATTATGCTATTTGTAGTAGAGAAATAATGTTTGTGTGATTTAAAAAAACAAACAAAAATAAATCTACTGCTAACGTACTAAAAGCACTAACGACATTTATTGTTACATTACATTTTTTTTTTGCATAAATAGGTCATCGAGGAGATTTATAAATGGATGGGACAAATTCATGCAAGCACAAAATCCAATTTTGATTTCGAACCTAGATAGAACAATAAGACTTGGTGTGCGGCTGACAATTATTGTCAGCTTAATATTATGAGATTATTTGATGAATTAGGCATCACAAATACGACACGGATATTTATTTACATTTTAGTTCCTAACTGCCCTTTGTATTTGGGAGCTATTTTTTATTATAAAAATTAAAAACCCGTGGATTATTTCATAGCTAGCCGTCAGAATTTAGCACGAGCCCTTTAGATGTCAACTCGCCCGAAGAACATTAGACATGTTGATTTTGAATGAAATAAATTGAAAGAAACAAGTTTTTGTGTAGGTACATAACTTTGTGCATATTGTCAGATTGTATCAAAAATAGCTAGTCTGCCATCTTGGGTGTTCTGCCATGTTGTATTTAGAATGATTTCACATAGCTAACCATGCATTGTCCTCCAAACTAAAGAGTACGCAAAATTTCAGCTCAATGGGTAGAAGATATTATTATCTGCTTCAAAATTGAGTTGAAAGATTCCGCCCGAACAAACATAGTTAAATACATACATCGCAAGTTAAGTAAAAGCTTGAAAAATATGGATGATTCGCAATGACCGTTGTAATTCCTACTCATATGAGCGCTTTTCTCAGTTGCATCTTCCGCTACGATGTGCCCGGGGTCCGCTATTATGACAGCAGATTGGGCAATTATTTTTTGACTATACTAATTTTCCTTGTAATGAAATAGATATTTATTATTGCTTGTGTTGTTATAATGTGTAGTTGTCAAAAAAGTCACCAAACGGACGCAAACCCGACCGGACAGCGGCGCGACTATCCTCCACTTATCTAATTTTATTGTCACTCGTCGTCCGTCGAACCCTCTGCTACTGAGACCGTCGCAGAAAACTAGAAAATTCTTCCCCCTTTTATTTTATCTAAGAAGGACATCTTTATTCGCGAGCTGTTAAACTCAATTTAACATCTCAGTCGTAAGATAAACGATGCCTCCAGGCTGAGCGAGATATAAAATTGGCCTTAAAAATTTGGGCACGCTACTACTATCTGAAGAGCAAAATATGATATTCCCAGTATATTCCAGGCCTGAGCTGAATTTTAGTTAGAAAAATATATTTTTTGTCTTCAGTAAGATATTGCTGCAGTATTTACCTATGTCCAAGATTTGGTAAATTCGCAAAGTGTAGTAAGTACATCTTTAAATACAACAAAAAAGAACCTAAACAAAAACCTCGTTTATCGTAATCCAAAGTTTATTATAAATAAAACCATCCAGTTTCGTTTCGCATTTAGGTAGGTAGTCAATTGTAGGACTGATTCTTCATAAACAGTTAAAATTATTAACTTGATTTCAAACCGCCCAAGTGCGAGTTGAACTCGCGCACGAAGGCTTACGTACTATTATCTAAAATAAGTTTAAAATTATTAAAATGATTTTTATTATATTATGTTACAAAAAAACATGCTTTTTGCATTTTTTCTTAATCTGTGTTATAAGATGTTGTTTCGTATGAAATTTCAAGTTTCTGAGTTTCCAGGAAGTACCCTGTAGGTTTTGATTCCCTTTCGAATGTTGCAAATTTGCGGCATAAACGGCTTTATCTTTTGATTGCATTAGCTTAGAAGTTTGAATTTTTTACAGTTCCAAGGGACTTTAGTATTTGATATGAATTTAAGCTTGGTACCTTCACGCGTGACAGACAGACAGACTATGAGGGATATTTTTTTCCTTCTGAACCCTAACTAAGCTATTTCAAAACTAGTAAGTTTTGAAATAGCTTAGGTTTTAGGGTTCCGTGTTTCAAAAGGAAAAAATATCCTTTAATGTAATTTTTTAGTTCTATATGAAAAATTAATACTGAAATCTACCTGATGCAGTCGAAACATAATCTGAACCAGATTTACAATATTACCAGCCAGGAATTGGAGTACTCTACTGTCATCACTCTGGATATTAGCTATGATAATTGGTACATTTGCTTTGGCACTACTCTAATAATAATGAAGTCGTGATGCTCGTTGTGCAGTTTGTGTTCACGCTCCCAATATCACATTCAGTGCTAGATGGGGTTTTTAATGGAACTTAAATAATAATAAGTTTTGTTGTTCATTTGATATCTCACTTAGAATTTGTCATAAACTACCTTTTTCTCATAAGTCCCTACTACATAATATATTCTAAAGAGTAGATCAATAGTGCCAGTGCAACTTAAGCCAAGTACAGGCATCTGGTCCAGTCTGCAAGTATCTATGGGTTCCAGAAAAAGTAGAAATGCGTTAACTTTAAAGCCTGCACCATAGATTTGAAAAAAAAATGGCTTCCTTCATACTTTTATAGCCTGCACCATAGATTTAAAAACAATGGCGTCCTTCATTCTTCTATGGCCTGCACCATAGATTTAAAAAAATGGCGCCCTTAATACTTCCATGGCCTGCACCCATAGAAGTAGAGACGAATTTTTTTTTTTAAATCTATGCCTGCACCATTGTTTTAAAAAAATGGCGTCCTTCATTCTTCTATGGCCTGCACCATAGATTCAAAAAAAATGGAGTCCTTCATTCTTTTATGGCCTGCACCATAAATTTTAAAAAATGGCGTCCTTAATACTTCTACGGCCTGCACCATAGATTTTAAAAAAATGGCGTCCTTCATTCTTCTATAGTCTGCACCAAAGATTAAAAAAAAATGGCGTCCTTCATACTTTTATGGCCTGCACCATAGATTTTAAAAAATGGCGTCCTTAATATTTCTACGGCCTGCACCATATATTTAAAAAAAATGGCGTCCTTCATTCTTCAATAGCCTGCACCAAAGATTTAAAAAAAAATGGCGTCCTTCATACTTTTATGGCCTGCACCATAGATTTTAAAAAATGGCGTCCTTAATACTTCTACGGCCTGCACCATAGATTTAAAAAAAATGGCGTCCTTCATTCTTCTATAGCCTGCACCAAAGATTTAAAAAAAAATTGCATCCTTCATAGTTCTATAGCCTGCACGGAGCTTCAGACTTAGGGGGGTATTATCCGCTCTACATCACATCTACAACTACACTATAATACTACTACTCTACATCTACAACTACAAATATTTTATTTCGCTATGTCGGGTTTACGTGGCTAGGAATCACGCACATATAAATTAAGTCTATTTTATTCATTAAATGATGGTGTGTTTCAATAGGATTATTTCAACGCTATAATTCGAATCTATCTTACATTTGCCCCTTTGTTACTGTAGAATAGTTGACATTTTTGAAGTAAGGGAAACGCGTTAGCTTTGTAGCTAGCACAGAATAAATGTCATCACTTTGTCAGCGCTAAAGAGAGAACCAATTTATGTGACTGATCGCGGAATTTTCCGCTTGCATTGTGGTTCTGAGTGCTAAGTCTGATTTTCTCGACTAGGACTCATAGCCACAGATAGAGTGCTAAGATTTGGAAGAAAAGTGTCGGAGTTTAAGACTGACTGAGTAGGGGTATTATTTGCTCTGTTGTCTGTAGAAGAGCTATAAGTAACAAAAAGGCAAAATTCCGTACTCAGTCAAATATATTTTACATCTTTCTATTATATAAAAACGAACAGATATTTTTGGCATCTTCATGTCACAATAATGAAATCTTTGTTAATCGTCAATTATAGGCCTTATTATGAGACCTTTTTAGTGTTCCGTACACAAAGGGTAAAAACGGGACCATATTATTATGGCTTCGCTGTCATTTTGTCTGTCGGTGTATGTGAATTTTATATAATTTTCATTTTTTTTTAAATAATACAGTGTCTAACATAAGTAACGACGTTTCCGTGAAGGGGTGACTCAGCCCGTCAAAATGAACAACTTTTCCAATGGGAATAATGCTGGGAACTCAAAAAAAATGATTTCCCAGCGTTGGTACCATCGGAAAAGTTGTTAATTTTAACGGGTTGAGTCACCCCTTCACAGAAACGTCATTGGTTGAGTTACACGCTATATATACGCGCCGTAAGTGTATGTATACTGTTTTTTTAACAAATAATAATACTATTGCCCCTTCCAAAAAAATTGAAAGCCTATGTCACTCGAGTTATGGCAAAGTTTCTCGATAAACCTCATAAATCCAAACCTATTCAGTAATTAAACAGTTACGGTGGAATAAAT
Source organism: Elegia similella (assembly GCA_947532085.1). Lineage (NCBI taxonomy): Eukaryota > Metazoa > Arthropoda > Insecta > Lepidoptera > Pyralidae > Elegia > Elegia similella. The sequence continues at coordinate 22,653,232 of OX383926.1, read as the reverse complement.
AAAAGTGACATACATTCTTGCATAAACTCTGACACAACATTCCTTCTACTGTTATGTAAATAAAAAAAACAACGACCTCTTTATATTTTAAATTATATTCACCCCAAGGTTTGTGCAAGTTTACCCCAAAACTTGCGAGTACCAAGTTGACAGGAATGATTACAGACTATGTGTTAGAACTTCTTAATAAGTCTTCACAACATTTGCATTGCCAACGCGGATGCTACAGTACCCTTGTGAAATGTACACCAAGTTATGCGGTCCTAGTATCATGAACGTATCCATGGTTAAGGTGGCTTCTTAAGCAACTTAGCGCGTTTGGTATATTTTAGTTACTTTCATAGTCTTATGTCGTATTATTACTATGGGGAAACGCTGCAGATGTAAATACCATATTTGTTCTACAGAAACGCGCTATTAGATCAATATATATAAATTAGGCGCCAGAGAATCTCTTAGAGAGTTATTCAAAAATATTAATATTCTGACACTCCCTTCACAGTATATCTTTTCTAATATTTTGTTTGTGCGCCATAATATTCATTTATATATTAAAACTGTGATATACATAGCAGAAACACTAGAAATAAAAATAAATTATTTACACCAGCATTGCGATTGCAGAAAACTATGGATTTTTTTTTGGGTCTTGGAGTACGCTTCTATAATAGAATTCCCGCAGAAATATTAGGTCTGCCATTATTTAAGTTTAAAATGGCTGTAAAAAATCATTTACTTAAAAGGGCTTATTATTGTATAAAAGATTATTTATTCGATAAAAATGCTTGGAAATAATTTAAATATATATTTTAATGTAAGTACTTTAATTTAATTATTGTAAAATATATTGTTATGTCCGAGCCCTTCAGGCACATAGAGACCAAGACTGGAGTGAGTTTCTTTCGGCGTATTCTTCTCAGCAGTGGTCATTCCGAAACGCTAGTAGTTTTTCGATTTTACAAACATAAAAGAAAGAAAAATAAACAACAGAAACATATGACGTTCAAAAAGCGATACATGTATCCTACTTTGAATAAAAATTATTCATTTTCATTTTCACTTCTTATCTTAAATATAGTCTGGGGCAGATAGAACTGACCCTTCTTAAAATAGGCTTTAAATTAAATAAATATATACAGAAATATCACCCAAATTGAGCTAGCCCCACTGTAAGTTGTGAACTTGTATCGTAAGATACTAACTCAACGATACTAGTTATAATAGATACTTATATAGATAAACATCCAAGACCCAGGTCAATTTGAAAAAGATCGTTTTCCATCATGACCTGACCGGGGATCGACCCTGGGCAACCTCGTCGCAGGCGCAGTGGTTAACATGCCAGTGTTGAAAGAGTGACGACCTCCGAGGCGTAAATATAAATATTGTGATGTGAGAATTATTGTTTTAGACGTAAAAAAAAAAGTTTCCGAAGAAAAATGCTGTTGCTGTTTCAAATTCCAGCAAGGGGGCGATCTTGTTCAAGGATTGATCTAAGTCATACAAATACTTTTGATGTACATATTTAATTAATTCAGCGCAAAGTTTTAGTGATTTAAAAACATCACAATTTCGTGCAGTGCCGTCTTAATTTTCAGTGGTTTGACGCCTTAGTATAATAAATAAGCAGTAACTTTGATAGAATCGGGAAAAAATTACCGAAATAGAACGTCTCTTGTATGGAACTCCCCTTTAGGTATTATTATTTTATTCAGACAATTAAAATCGGATCATCTCATCAAGAGCAGTTTTTTTGAGAGAAGGAAAAACAACATCACAAACAGTCACGTCGTTCTTTTAAATAGCCCTCGTGTTTCGTCGAGAGTTCCTATTTATGAGAAAATTCTTGAGGCGATAAACTACATTTAGAAATGACATAGATTTACTCGACAATTTATTTAATTTTAAGACTAATATATTGAATTCATAATTCTGTTATTAAAAACTACTTATAAATAAACCTAACTATATTCATACTAAAAAAAAACCTTAAATATAAAATAATTAAAAACTAAAAATCTAAACTAAGATGTTGCCCGTGTGGCAAAGTGCCAAGAACACTAGCTGCATTCCCCCGCTGAATAGCAATCGCAATTCTTTGCGCGAGGAAAGAGCCAGCCCTCTTGTCACCAGCGGCGTCGATAAGCCTGGGCGCTAATCCCTTTACAAATTTCATAGTGCTAGGACCCCATGGACCCAATGTTTCGACACCAAGCGGAACAAACATGTACTTATTAGTAAGAGAAGCATATTTGCGCCGCTTGGCGTCCTCTGCAGCCTCCGCCGCGGCTCCAGCCTTCAGGACGGTTCCCCGAGGCGATAAGGGGCCACCGTGTCGACGCATGTTGCGTCCCAGACGAGAGCCCTCCCCCGCTCCCAGGGGACCAAGGTCAAGCCGTCGGGGCGCTTGCCATCGTCGCGCGCTAATCCAGCTGGTTCCAAAATGCTTGGAATTTCGGCGGTGGCAAGTGCCCTTTTAATTATATCATTAAGGGAGCCGTGGCGGGAGAACCTGCCTGCGCTGCGCTGACAGTGTAGTCCATGGAATCCGTTTCTATCGACGGCGCTGCCACACGGACAATGATGTCGTTCGACAATGGCAGCTCCTAGCCTGAGACCTACGGCGATTCGAAAGCTGCCATTGTCGAGTAGTGTTCCGAGGTTTGCCGAGGGAAGGGCGTGGAGCCAATGACCGGATTCAAATTCTGATACAGCACGAAGCCTTGCGCGGTCAGTGTCACTGATAGAATTTTGAATCAGAAAATTATGATCTCTCTGTACCAATGGTGCATCCCAAAGTTTTTGACGGTTTGGTGCCTCAGGGATGCTTTCATTGGGACAGAGAGTCCTCCAGGCCTCGATTGCATCTGATGCACAGTGTATCTCAGCTGAAGTGGATTTTAAGATTCTTGCACACATATGTGATACACTATGCACGGACGAAAGAAAGGTTGGAAGAGCAACACTTGAAATTTTCCTCACTCCGATGCCACCTGATCTAATCGGCAAAGAGGCTTGAATCCAAGCGTGGTCCTCGAGGTTTAAATTTAGAATTTTTACCAACGCGTTTTTGAGAGTGGCATCTAAATTGTCTAAAAGATTTGTATGCTTCCAGATTGGGCAAGCTCTTAGGATATAGGTAAATTTAGGTACAAAAAGGCAATATTTATGGATGGTATAGGCGATGTGAGAATTTAGTAGGCCCAATCTGTTGATATTTTTCGAAAGTATTTCTGATTTATTTTCTAAAAAAGGTCTAACGCTTTCCTCGAGTAACGGCGCCCCTAGGAGGAAAAGTGTTTTATTTTCTAAAATTTTAATACCGGGTGCAATATTTTGAAAATTTTGAATGATAGAAATTCTATCGTTTTCATGGAACTTAGGCGAAACGAACAGTTCACATTTGTTTAAGTTAAGGTCTAAATTTATCTTCCGGAAATTGCTTAAGACTCTAATAAGTTCGTTTTTGACCGTATCTACTTTTACTCCCAAACAGGCGTCTTCTAGGAACCATGCATTTAATTTTGAATTTAAATTGGCAACTATGGGGTGGATTCCTAAGCTGAATAATGCTGGTCCTAGAGGGTCGCCCTGTTGAACGCCTACTTCTGATGAGATTATTTCACTGTTGAAAAATAATTTTGTGGGAGAACTGTAGGATTGCCAAATATAATTATAAATACTGGGTGTATGGATAGACACTTCGTTCAACAGGGTTGTCCTATCAATGCTGTTAAAAGCATTTTTGACATCAATTTTGAGTAGTACATCCGCCTCGTTGTCATTTGATAAAAAGGGACGAACCGAATGTACTACTGCTTCACAACCTCCACGACTGCCAAATCCTAGTTGAATAGGTTCGAATACTGACTTGAGTGTAGAGGAATTCTTTCTGCAGGCCAGCTTTGACGCCAGCCTACGGAGAGTGCATCCAACGGCAATGGGGCGAACACCTCCATCTTTTTTGTTAAATGCACAGAGGCGCGCCCCGAAAAATAGTTCCCTGAAATTTTTCGTAAGAGTCCCTGAAAAAAGAAAATTGCAAACTTTTGTTATGTCGTTGAGTAATGCCCCGCCGGCGTCACCGGCGGACGCGCTGATCAGATCATAGATACATGGATACATAGATTTTACATTTAGGAATGTTTATTTTGTTTTTATTTTGAAATCTCTAAATATCGTTTATTTTACTTGCAACAAAAAACTGAGTACGCCCTTGTCTAGTTCTTTCTCTCCGCATATCCAAGTTTGTCTGAGTTTGCCGTAAAAGCGAGTGAAATGTTTAATAATTAGGATATCATCTACTGGAAGTGCACTATTTTGCGATACCCTTATTTATTAATAAACAAAATAATGGAAATAGAAACAAAAAGTATTTGGGTGATTATTGTGGGCGCCGAGAACTACAAACAAAGATAATTTAGATATACAACTACTGCTACTCTCTGATTATATGCATAGCAATAATTGATTTATCTATCAGATAAACCTGAACCAATTTTGATGAAATTTTGATAAAACCAATTCGGAAGTAAACACATCTAAATAAAACTAAGAAATGTTTCGAAAATCGGTCTTTAAATGACACCTATTAGAATACAAACTAAAAAAAAAAACATAGAATCGCATTGAGAACCTCCTTATTTTGAGTACGTAGAATAATGAAAAAGGTTGAATCAATGATAACAATTGGTAACATCAACCCAACCGATAGATTAGGTGTCTGGCAGTCAATCTCAAATTACGAAAACTTTGCGTCGACTAACAATGGCACAACTGTAAACAAGGACTTCCGCAGACTAATGATCAAATATCTGATGGAGGGAACGGCGCAGGTATAGGTCCTTTTGGTCTCATTCGCTTTTGCTTCGACCCATATTTTTTTAGAATATTTCTAGCTTTGGAATCACCTTTCGTAAAATACCACATTTAAATTTAATGTCAATATTCCTTTGAAGGGTGACCCAGCCCGTCAAACTGAACACCTTGTCCTAAGGAACGGCTCAATATAGGAGGACAACACAGTTCACTGCTAAGTTGCCAATCGACATTTCCATACAAAAATGGTCTCCAGGCGCAGCAATTTGACTGAAAATGTTGATTTTCTTTTGTTCACAGTGGAAAAATTATTTAAATTGACGGGATAAGTTACCCCTTTAGGGAATAGGAGGGCAATTTACACGTGGTAAAGGTATTTTTTAGATGTGTAACATTCATTTGGGCAGCTTAGCAGTAATCAGATTTATCCTCCTACTCTGTACTGGAAAACTAAACTGATCCTATTGAAAAAAATTAATATAATGTAGGTATTGTATTATTTGAAACATATGAACACACGTGAAGAACAGACGTCTTTGGGCAAAGAAATAAATAATACCATGGCATGGTTATACTGATATATTAAAGAATCACAGTCGTTTGATTGAAAAAAAAAAAGACAACTGAATCAAAATGATTGGCACAAATATCAAGCGGCAGTAGCCTAATCAGTAATGCTTCTCCTAAATGCCTGTGGTAGAGAACCACTAAGAGTCTCGTGACGGATTTCTATTCTTCATCGTCTGTGTGATCTGATACGTCCCACATATCTTGAACTGGGACAAATACTGTTAAAAAGAGTTTCTTGCGGCATTTTTACTCTACAGTGGTCGGTTCCGAAACGCCAGTAGTTTGTACTTTTGCACATTCATTTAAAGGAATTTGAACAAACGGCCGTGTCATACATCCGCCTCAAACGTCGTCAAAAGAATGATACTTATTAACTATTCCTGTTGTTCCTTTTTGTTCTGATTCCCTGCCTGCCTCTCCTACCCTTTCTTCGACGAGACCTATACCATTGTCACACCTACCCATTTTTTTTTGTAAGGTATCTCTATCTGAGCTAGGTAAGTTATTGGACCTCACCGTCTTCTTCTTAGCCTTCTCTTATACTTAGTTTCTTCGGCGCTACAACCCTTTGTGGGTCTTGGCCTCCACAACAATTTGTCTCCATTTCGGTTTGTCTCTGGTCTGTCATCTCCATGCTGTGTACTTTCCCATCTTCCTAAGATCTTCTTCGACTCCATCTCTCCAGCGCTTCCTAGGCCTTTCTCGGGGTCTTTTTTGCTTCTGCAGCCTTCTCATATAATAATTTTATATCCAACAAGCGGCCCGCACTGGCTTTACACGGGTTAATATAGGTATCTGGATTTTTTTACATATTCCCTAACTTTTTTAAAATATTCTATACCCTATGTTCATCAGGTATAATTAAGAACACTAAAGGTGAAAGTATTTTTCAAATCGGTCTAGTAGTTGCGGAGCCTATTCAATGCAAAGAAACAATCAATTTTTTCCTTTTTATACCATAAGTGAAGAAGTGTAGATTTAGATTAAGTACGGATAAATTAAGGTCCAAAGATACAGCGGGAACATAACGGGTATACCAACAGAGTATTAATTTGATCAATGCCATCAAAGTTCGCAGAACTTGCAAGCAAGTCAAACTGCTGACTTACCTCGGCGAGAGACAAACTGTTTCATCTTAACTACTTACTGCTGCTACGAGTACTACCTAGAACAGTTAAATGTCGTTAAAAGTTTAAGCTAAATACTTATTTCGGTAATAACTTAGAATGTAAAAGCAAACCTTCCATGCTGGTCTGAGAGAAAAGAAAAAGCGTAAATGTACCAGCTGCTTTTCTTCCTGTACAGATCATAAAAGCCGATCAAGGGAATCGGTAAAATCTGAGGAATCATGTTATATCTCTCTATATAATATGTCATAGAAGATACGGCTAGCCACCCAATAGTATTTTGATTCCGTTTCCACCTAATGCCCACCAACATGCCAAACGTGGCCTTCGGGTCTTATTATAGACCTAGGTTCTGTCTACCCCACAAGGGAAAAAGACGTGACACTTTGTATGTATGTAAAAGCAAAAAGGTTTAAAAATAATACGCATATAATTTTTAAACCAAATACACTTTAATATTTAACAAACTCATCAAGATACTTGAAAAGTTTTAAATTCTTCTTAATTTAACTATTTTAAATAGAAAGATAAGATTTGTCTTTCTAAGAGAAAAGAAAGAGTAAAGTAGTAGGTGTAATTTAGGTGCGAAAGACGAAGGTGCGAAGTGCTGAGGCGCTGAAGAATACAGTATATAAACATAATAATACTCGTAAATGTATTAAATGCTTTAGAAAGTGTACAATTATTTAAGTATTAAATATAACAAGTAAGTAGTAAATAAAGTTACAGCACTTACAGCATAAATCTACTTTACAGACTTATTTTTTCTTGTAGATAAGTATATCTACAACAAAAAAAGGGTTGTTTAGGTATGCAACTAGAATGTTTATAAAGGAGGAAGATAAAATAATTATTATCAGATCTCTCTCTCGGGGAAGCCTTGACCCTAGAGAGCGCGTTCCCAAGGAGGCGGATAGGGGAAAGCCCGTCAGCGGTCAAATGACTAATGAAGGGTAGGAGGGAAATAAAATACCTCCCGCGGACCATAAAGGCTGGAGAGAAAACTCCGTAAACAAACCCGATCCTGGAGCTTCTTCGACATATTCGATGCAGAGGTCCATGGTTGCGATGGGCGCTCAGGTCGGAGCGACCATTATAGTGGCGGCGGAAGAGCCCTTATGGGTCAACGGCGGCACTAAAAATCTTCCAGGAAGATTACGACCTTGGTGTCAGGTGGCAACCGACCGTAAAACCCACAAGCCAAATCATCATACCAATCATGAAACAACACAAAAAAGGAGGAACGATAAATGCTAGGGCGTCCCCCTCAAGCGACGACGAGAATGGAGCTGCAAATAATACTAGGGCGTCCCCCCTAAGCGACGGAAGAAACAAAAAGCAAAACACTGTGACAATGTCCGAAGTGCGCATTGCCACCTGGAACATTGGCACAATGACTGGACGAAGTGCTGAATTGAGCAGTATTCTTGAACGACGTCGCATAAACATCTGTTGTTTGCAAGAAACAAAGTGGAAGGGCGCTAAATCACGACAAATTGGAAAGGGATACAAACTGATTTATTATGGCAAAGAAAATACTAATAACGGGGTTGGTATTGTCTTGGACCATTACTTTAGCCAAAATGTAGTTGAAATAAAAAGGATTAACGATCGTATTATTTCTGTCAAACTAGCCTTGGACAAGCAACCGTGCCTGAATATCATCTGCGTCTATGCTCCACAAACTGGCTGTTCGGAAGTTGAAAAACAAGAATTCTGGGAAGAACTATACATGCATGTAAACACAATACCGGCACTGGAACAAAAACTAATTTGTGGAGACTTGAATGGCCATGTGGGTAGGGATAGGATTGGTTTCGAGGGACATCACGGGGGCTTTGGTTTTGGGGAACAAAATGCCGAAGGAGTCACAATCTTGGAGTTTGCAGTGTCACAAAATCTAGCTATCGCAAACACCTTCTTTAAAAAGAAACATGAACATCTCATCACATATAAGAGCGGAAATGCGACAACGCAAATAGACTATATTTTAATAGACAAGCAAAACTTAAGACAAATAAAAGATTGCAAAGTCATTCCGGGAGAACCGCTAACCTCACAGCACAGATTATTGCTAGCGGCTGTGAAACTTAAGAAACCAATTAAGAGAAGGAAAGTTAGAGTGACAAAAATAAAATGGAAAAACCTCAGTACAGAAAATGGAATCGATTTTATAAACAGCATCAGAGAGTACCTTTGTAACAACCACCCTGGTGAAAACTCCTCAAACGACACCTGGTCAAAATTTGAAAATTTCTGTGTAACATCTGCAAAAGATCAGCTAGGAATCAGTAAAGGAACCCTGCACAATGGAAAAGATACCCAATGGTGGAATAACAACACCAAAGTAACCGTAGCGGAAAAGAAGCGCCTATTTAAAATTTGGCAGGAGACCCATTCTGATCAGGACAGGGAAAAGTATAAATTGGCCAAAAAAGCAGCTAGAAGAACAGTGGCAATTGAAAAAGATAATACTGAGCGGGACCTTTATCAGCGACTGGAACTAGCGACGGATGATGAAATTTACAAAATTGCAAAGCAGAGACACAACAACACAAAAGATTTCCAGACCACCAAGTACGTTAATAACGCTGAAGGTACATTGCTCACCGATGACAAGGATATATGCAATAGATGGTACGACTACTATAATCTCCTATTGAATGAGGAGTTTGCCCGCCAACCAGAGGTAGAGGAACCAATGACTCAAGGACCCGTAGATAAAATTACGCCTGTGGAGGTCAAGAGTGCAATTTCGAAAATGAAGAACCGCAAATCAAACGGTCCGGATGAAATACCTGCTGAATTGTGGAAGGCTCTAAAAGCGGATGGCGAGGTATGGCTAGCTGAACTGTTCAATGACATCTTAAAAAATGAGAAAATGCCAGATGCCTGGAGGAATAGCTATCTTGTCCCCTTCTATAAAGGCAAAGGTGATGTCCGCGAGTGTAAAAATTTTAGAGGAATAAAACTCACATCGCACACCCTCAAAATCTGGGAAAGAGTCCTGAATGAACGCCTCATAAAACTTGTCACGGTAACAGAAAACCAGTGCGGCTTCACAGCAGGGAAAAGTACTACAGATGCTATCCACGCAGTTAGGTTGGTCATGGAGAAAGCACGAGATAACAAACAAAATTTATGGCTACTATTTATAGACCTAGATAAAGCCTTTGACCGAGTACCAAGGACAATAATATGGCAGGCTCTGAGGGCACATGGAGTCCCTGAATGCTATATAAGGCTTATAAAGGACATGTACAGCGATGTCCAAACAAACGTTCGAACCCCAGCGGGCTCATCTAAAAGTTTTGGCATTAAAGTTGGTGTTCATCAGGGGAGTGCCCTTAGTCCTCAACTATTTAACATCGTCATAAATTATCTCACTGCAAACATCCAACGCCCTACACCATGGAACCTTTTATATGCTGATGATGTGGTCCTTATTTCTGATAACCTTCAGGAGATCCAAGAAGACCTAGAGCAGTGGAGAAAGTCATTAGAACAAAATGGTTTACGCATCAGCAGAACTAAGACTGAATATATGTTCTGCAATTTCAACCCAACTGATAGCGCTAGCACCGATATCCAGCTTGATAATACTGCACTACCAAGAGCGAAATCCTTCAAATACTTAGGATCACTGCTCTCAGATGATGGATCAATTGAAGCGGACGTAACTCATAGGACAACGGCAGGGTGGAATAAGTGGCGTTCCTTGACTGGAGTCTTATGTGATATTAAAATGCCAATAAGAACTAAGGGCAAGGTTTATAAAACGGCTGTTAGACCTGCGCTACTTTATGGTAGCGAAGCCTGGGCATCAAAAAAGTCACATGAGCAAAAGCTCCACGCAACAGAAATGCGTATGCTACGTTGGGCAGGAGGAGTCACACTCAAAGACAGGGTTCGCAATGAGTACATCAGGGGGAGCTTCAAAGTTGCAAAAATAACCGATAAAAGTCAAAAGTCAAAAGTCAAAGATTTTTATTCAAAATTGGATACATGTATCTCTTTTTGAACGTCATATTTTTATTTCTTATATATTTTTTTATATATGCAAAATTGAAATACTACTAGCGTTTCGGAACGACCACTGGTGAGAAGAATACGCCGAAAGAAACTCAATCCAGCCTTGGTCCCTACGTGCCTGAAGGGCTCTGAATACATTGTTAACATTAAATACAATTTTTCATACTATAGATTAATTTTAACATTTAATAATTGTTAACATTAAATAAATTTATATAAATTTCCACGCATTTTTATCAGTAATATAATCACCAATGCAGTAATAAGCCTTTTTTATTAACTGGTTTTTTACAATCGTTTTGAACTTAAGTAAAGGCAGACCTAATATTTCTGCAGGAATTTTATTATAGAAGCGTACTCCTAAACCCAAAAATGAATTCATAGTTTTCTGCAATCGCAATACTGGTGTAGCTAATTTATTTTTATTTCTCGTGTTTCGGTCATGGATATCACTATTTTTCTTATATAAATCAAGATTATAGCGCACAAACATAATATTCGCAAATATGTACTGAGAAGGTAAAGTTAAAATATTTATATCTTTAAACAATTCTCTAAGAGATTCTCTAGCACCAAGTTTATATATAGATCTAATAGCGCGTTTCTGCAGGACAAATATGGTGTTTACTTCTGCAGCGTTACCCCATAGTAAAATCGCATAAGACATAACACTATGAAAGTAACTGAAATATACCAAACGCGCAGTATCAACATCAGTCAGTTGTCTAATTCTCCTGACAGCATAAGCTGCAGAACTAAGTTTACCCGCTAACGTAGTAATATGGGCACCCCATTGAAGCCCGGCATCAAGAGTTATTCCAAGAAATGTTGTTTTATCAGTTAAATCTAGTGGTTCATTATCCATTACTATTTGTGTTGGAATTTTTGTAACATTTGGTAAGCAAAATTTAATACATTTCGTTTTCTTAGCGTTCAACAATAGATTATTCGCTGTGAACCAATCCAACACTTGAGCTAAAGTACTATTAACCACGTCAAAAGAATTAGTTTGTCTATCAATTTTGAAGACAAGAGAAGTGTCATCGGCAAATAGTACAGCCTTACATGTATTGACACAGTAAGGTAGGTCATTGATGTAAATGAGGAATAACAGAGGCCCTAGGATAGAGCCCTGGGGTACGCCCATCTTAACCGATGATCCGGAGGATTGTACACTATCTAAACTAACTTTTTGAGTTCGGCCACTTAAATAAGATTCAAGTAAATCGCGAGATTTACCTTTTATTCCATAGTGCTCCAGCTTGGAGAGAAGGGTATTGTGGTCTACGCAATCAAAGGCTTTGGACAGATCACAAAAAACACCAATAGCATTTTGTTTTCCCTCCCAAGCATCATATATGTATTTCAACAGAGCTACACCCGCGTCTGTAGTTGACCGACCCTTTGTAAATCCATACTGTTCACGATGGAAAAGGCTATTTATGTTAAAAAAAGCTAATAACTGATTAAAAATCATTTTTTCAAATATTTTACTAAGAGCTGGCAGAATAGAAATGGGACGGTAATTAGTGGGATCATTTTTATCGCCAGATTTGTACAAAGGAATGACTTTACTTAACTTCATCAAGTCAGGAAATGTCCCAGTATCTACACACTTATTAAATATAGAAGCTAAATATGGTGCAATTACTTCAATGATGTTACTAATGACAGCTACAGAGATATCCCACAAATCTCCAGTTTTCTTATTGTTCAAACTCTTAAATGTATCAATGATTATTTGAGGTGTTACATGTTGAAATATTAAATGATTGTTACATTCTGGTATACAGCTTGTTAATAGTTTTTTAGATTCCTCAGATGATGAACGTAAGGAGGCAGTAGTATTTACGGGAATGTTAGTAAAGAAATCTTCGAAATATTTTGCGACGTCTTCATTAGTACTGAGGATCTTATTATCTACTTTTAATTCTATTTTGTTGTCACGATTTTTGGTTTTCCCGGTTTCCATGTTAATAATTTTCCAAGTGGTCTTTATCTTATCATGAGAATCTAGAATAGCTTTTCTTGTATATAAAGATTTTGCGCACAGGCACGCCTTTTTAAAAACCTTAGAGTAAGTTCTAACATAATTAATAAATTCAGTATTTTTATTGTAAGCTTTCATAGCTAATAATTCGTATAACCTGTTTCTACTAACGTAAATACCAGTTGTAGCCCATTCACTAAATTTTTTACCGATACGTTTAGTACATTTTTTAATTTTGAATGTATTTTTGAATTCCGATTCAATAATACCAAACATTTTATTATATAGAGCATCCGGATCATCTCTAGTTTCTTCAATTAGGGGCATTTTTTCAGATATTTTTTTCTTAAATACATTTATTTTAGCTTTGGTTATAGATCTAAAGGTTACTTTTGGTAAGTCTACTTCTACATCATTTATAAGTTTTACAAACTGACCGTAGTGATCCGAGGTTAGATTTTTAGTTATATATTTGTCAACAGCAGTGCAATTGCAGAAAACATTATCTATGCACGTTGCAGAATCTTCAGTAACTCTAGTTGGTTCCAAAAACAAATTAACCAAATCAAATGATTTAAAGACATTTAAAAATCGAACACTTTCAGTTGTTGTAACTAACAAATCAACATTAAAGTCACCGCACACTATAATATTTTTGCGACAACAACATAATTTTCTCAAGACATCTTCAATAACTGATTCTAAAGTATTATAATCTGATCTTGGGGGTCTGTATACACATACTATAATATAATTCCCTAGTTCGATACATGACAGCTCAACATTACAATCTACCGAAAGACTAACAATATCCTTACGTTCTTTACATTTTACGTCACTTCGAGTTAGAATTAAGCTACCGCCTTTCTCTTTAGTCTCTCGGGTGTAAGAGCTTGTCAATAAATAATTTTCTACATTGAACTGTTGCTGGTGCGACTGCATAAAATGTTCAGTCACACAAACTACATGCAAATCTTTACTGTTTATAAACAACTCTAATTCTAACAATTTGCTAGTCAGGCCTTGGACATTCTGATGAAAAATATTTAATTCTTTAGCCTCGACTGTTGTCGATAAACTCAGCGAGTCCAGGCTGAGATGGTACGGTCACGTAATGCGTAGAACCGAGGATCATGTCGTGAGGAAGTGCCTTTCTATGGCTAATAAAAAGAGGGGAAGAGGAAGACCTCAGACCACCTGGTTGACGAATGTCCAAAGGGACATGAAGGAGCTGGGTCTGAGAGAAGAGGACGCACAGCGACGGACCACGTGGCGTCGCATGATTGGGAAAGCCGACCCCGTGTAGCGGGACAAGGCGAGGCCAAAGAAGAAGAAGAAGATGTTATAGACCAATTCGTTACGGTCCGGTTTTCTGACTTGGTACCCCGTGTATAGTACCGATTTTAACGTTTCACGTCAAATAAAACACTGGCACTCCCGGCAGAAGTGAAAACTTGAACATACGGTACAGTGTCGCGAGTTCAACGGTTTTTTCGAATTTCAAAAAATCCTTGACGCAACCAATGGAGTTTTCATTTAAAAAACATGTTGACGAATAATGATAACAGATTATAAATGGCGTAATTAATATTTGAATGTACACAATTTTTCTATCCTATTGTTAATAACAAAAAGTTAGTCCAGTCATCCTACGCAAACATGTCCTAAGTAAATTTCATATCCAGATTTAGAATGTTTTGTTATTTCAGGACCAAATCCCAGTCGCACGGATCTTCCGCGACAGAGAAAACAAATAAATAGTTGGTTGCCCAAAAAGGTAGTAATCTCTTAATGTGGGCTAGATTATGGTAAAACATGTTAATTTAGGTATATGTCGGAGAACAGTGGAGCCACAATGAATGTTCACGACTGTGGTGTCAATATAATCGGAATGAGCCCAATGGTTCAGTGTGTGTCATCATTGTTAGCGTTAAGTATGTCACGAAACCCTGGGCGCAGTCCCCGCTCCTCCGTGCGTCAAAAGGCACGTTAAACCTTTAGTCCCGGCTATCATCATTGATGGCAGTCGTTGAACTATTTCAATTGCCTTTAGGCAGCTTGAAAAATCTGACACCAGTTCTGGCCACTTACACATACGCATAGTCAGGGGTGTCATTCTCATCTGCCTGTCCGGTGGTTGCATAGGTATGGCATCGAGTACGCGCGCCCGGCCTCCCGAGCTGCTACTTGCTTTTCCCCCATCCATCCGAGCGAGTAGTATCACAATACCTTTCATTCCCTTCCAAAATCTAACAAAATCCTATCCTTCCCTAGCTTCAAAATGCTTGCGATGGGCAGCAGCATCGGAAGCCCTAGAAGCCAAATAAACTGCTTTCACCAACCCGCCTGCCAAGCATGGTGAGTATGGCAATATCCTCCCATGGAACGAAGAATACTTGGGAGAGGCCCATATGCAGCAGTGGGCTTTCTGTGGATGTAATGATACATACGAAAAACAAACAAATAATCAGAATATCATCATTATATCAGCCGCAAGAAGTTCACTGCTGAACACAGGCCTCACTCGAGGATATCCTAGAATGACTGATTGGAAGTGGTCTGCATCCAGCATTTCCCTGCGACGTTGGTCAAGTCGTCTGACTACTTGGTCAGTGGGTCTCACCCACTGCGCTTGCTGGTACGTGGTCGCCATTCCAGAATCTTCGGCCATTGGTTTTAATCTTATAATATAGCAATACATACAGTCTTATTACAGAATTTTATCGAAATACCTTCATTTTTGAGGTTCAGTACCTAAAAATAAAAAAAACCTGAACCCTTATAGGATCACTTGGTTGTTCATCTGTCTGTCTGTTAAGACTCTTTTTCTCAATAACGCGTAAAGGTATCAAGCTGAAATTCATATCAAATATTCAGGTCACTGTCCCTTAGAGCTGTAAAAAATCAAACTTCTTAGCCAACGCAATCAAAAGATACAGCTGTTTATGCCGCAAATGTTCGGGCTTTTTAGACATTCACAAGGAAATAAAAACATACTTCCAATGAACTCAGGACGAAAGAAAGAAAGAATAACGTAAAATTGCGAAAAGCATTAATTTTGAGTTACATCATTATAATAAAAATACTATGATTAATTTCAAACTTACTTTATATAATGTACCCTTCGTGCGCGAGTCCGACTCGCACTTGGCCGGATTTTTTTCTAATTAGACGAAGATAGTATAGCATTGTTACGAGTATAATCTAGTAAAGAGTTTATCAGGTTATGGGCAAGAAACTTTTTACTTTTTTATCATTTAATTAAACGCAGGTTATATTGTGAGATGTATTTTATATATTTGTATTATAAATCTTGTGTTACATTTATTACAGGACTGAATTTATAACACACTAGCTTTCGCCCGCGGCTATGCCCGCGTCAATGTCAATGCCTCGGGAATAGTACTTTTTCCCGGGATAAAAGGTAGCCTATGTCCTTCTCCGTACTCCACAGAACTTGTATGCAAAATTTCATGATGATCGGTTCAGTATTTACGGCGTGAAAGCAAACAAATAAACGAAAGTAACAAACAAACAAATAAACAAACAAACAAACTCACTTTCGCATGTATAATATTAGTAAGGATAAGGATTAGGTAGCTAACAGCTTTTTTTAAAGGTCGAATCTGTTTCATTCGGTGTCTTCTTTTAAGCAGAGGTTATTCACATCAAGGGCAACGTTTTCAATATGTAAAGATTAAAAAATAATAAAGAATCATATCATTTTCTTTTACTTTTGTGAGCTTTTATAATGTGCGAATTATTTCTGTAAAATTATTTCATTGGGTTGTTGAGCATTAATTCGTTCTTTACCATTAAATCTGCTTAATCTCTTCATATTATTACATTGAAAAATTACTTACATATGTATTTATATACCTATTTGAGCGGTATTGAAGCACAGCTTTAAAATACAGTTGCCACATCTACGCCAAACAAATCATATGCTCTCTTATCTATTATGCCACACCGAGGGTCGAGGTTCGATCCCGGTCAGGTCAAGATGGAAAATAATATTTTTGAGATTGGCCTAGGTCTTGAATGTTTATCTTTGTTAAAAGGGTAAAATATTATAATAAGGTTGTATGTGTATTGATTCTTTAACATTAACCAGTGTCAAATTAAAAAATAAATGGTTTTAATTTTGAGCACCAGAGATGCTAATTTTTTCTCTTCCCGCCGTCTGTTATGTCAAGTGTATTCTTGTTGTACATTTTTCACTAAATAAAATCCCATAAGATGTCTTACTCGTTTTTGTATATTGCCTGGCATTTATTATGATATATAGTATCGTTGAGTTAGTATCTCATAACGCAAGTCTCGAACTTACTTTGGGCTATTTGATTTGTCCGTATATATTTCTTTATTCTATTATATAATAGAATTTCTATATAGAAAGTATAAAAACTTGTAAAAAAATGCTTGCAGTTTGATTTGATGATAAAATTTAAATTGGGTAGGTACTACTAAGTTGTCCCAAAATGTATTTATAATGTATTGTTAAATGTTTTCCTGTTAATAGAATAAAAAAATATTTATTATTTATTTATTTAGCATTACTGTTAAAAATGTATCAAAGATTTCGTGAACATAAATATTTATAAACAGCGAATTCACAACCAGTTACGAACAGATGACACACCGATTAAATCAATTGGCCATGTCGACAATAACTCGAATTCACTTGTCAATCGAACACAACCCGAGAATACAATTTGCACGCACCAGGGGACTGACATGACTGGTATCGCCGGGTGTCACCACCACTTACAGCTGTGTCGGACACCGTACATCGTCTGACATTTGATGTAACGGAGATATACTGTAATTTTATTGGCAGGGTATGGCTGTGACGGTGTTTTCAGCTCGTGTTGCGAATGATTTTTAATTTACTGTATGTTTGATAGTTAAATTTTTTTTTAAAGGACTGTTTTTGTATCCGTTCTTTTTATGGTTCCGTACCCAAAGGGTAAAAACGAGACCCTATTAATTTCGCTCCGCTGTCCGTCTGTCTGTCTGTCTGTCTGTCCGTCTGTCACCAGGCTGTATCTCATGAACGGTGATAGCTAGACAGTTGAAATTTTCACAGATGATGATGATTTCTGTTGCCGCTATAACAACAAATACCAAAAAATATAATAAAATAAACATTTAAGGGGGCTCCCATACAACAAACGTGTATTTTTTGCTTATTTTTGCTCGATATTGATAACGACAACAGGTAGACGCTTGAAATATTCACAGAATATTTAGTTATATATTTAATTTTAAAATAAATAATTAAATAAAAAATAAAATTAATATTAAAGGGATACATCTATACCTATACAACAGACATGATATTTTTGCCGATTTTATAGATAACGGTACGGAACCCTTTGTGCGCGAGTCCGACTCGCACTTGGCCGATTTTTTTCTATCATCATTTTAGGCTTGAATAGATTTAGAGGTACGCTATATGGTTCTTACATGATGATGGTGACAGAAACTTTTGCTGGATTTATTAAATGAAATTAAACTCAATAACTATTATGTGTTAGAAATAAAATTTTGAACACTCCAGATTCTATGCAAATTTCCTCATCGTGATCTGCTTCGGCGGTGAAAGATGTGATTATTAATGAAAATGAAAAGATGATCAAATTGTACAAAAAACTGCCGCAATATTCGAACCTTTCGAGTCACGAACTTGATCACTTGACCATCGCTCTTTCAACGATTTAATAAATTAATATGTTTATATTTTTTAGGGTCTATATTCTAATTGAAACCAGAAACCGTAAGCCTCCGCTGTCCGTCTGTCTATCCGTCCTTCTGTCTAAGGCTAGAGTTCTGAAATATAATTATAATTCAGAACTCTATAATATAACAAATACAAATATTAAACAATACAGGAATAATATTTATTATGTCACACAAGCACAACAAACGTGTCACACAAAAAAAATAATATAAAAAACAAGTGCATAAGTTTTAAAACAGACGTCATCATTTTTGATGCAGAAGTGACACAAGTGACCACTTGTAAGATTTTTTACTATTACGATACTCATCAGATTAAAACGACGAGAAACTAATTGTGGTTTTCTCAGTTCCTCAAAAAACTAAATGTGATAAATAATGGGAAGAAAAATGGGCACCACGTCCCCATTGGAATGGGTCACCACAAGTGGCACAAAATTTTCCCGAGCCCCTCCATGCTTCGAAAGGCACGTTAAGCTGTTGGTCCAGGTTGTCAACATTGATGGCACTCATAAAGCTATGTCAGATGTTATGCCTTAGGCAGCTTGAAAAATCTGACCACAGTGTTTAGTTGTGGTAGAGCCACGCTACCGGCAAAATTCATTTTTGCTAGTAGCATGAATGGGCCGGCTCGTCCGGGGAAGTACCACACTCTCATAGAAAATCGACGTTTGAGTAGGAGCTTTACCGCTTCTATGCTTTTTTCGGTGAATGAGAGAGCCGGAGGCCTATCCCTCCTCCATTTCCCCCCCCCCCCTATGTCCTTTTCCCAATTCCTTGAAAGGCCGGCAACGCTCCTGTTACACCCTGGTGTTGCAGTTGTCCATGGGCAGCGATGGTCGCTTACCATCAGGTGACTCGCTTACTCGTTTGCCGCCCTATAACATAAAAAAAATGTGTTGGCCACTTACACACACGAAAAGCAAGCATTAACGACTTTACTTTATAAAAACATACAATAGGTTGTTACCCACCTATTGTGCGTTTTTAGGTACTAACGTTTTGCAGTCTTTTTGGGTTAACCTAAATTACTATTCCATGATAAGCAAGTTTTAATACCACCCAAAACTTTAGCATTAACAGTTGCGAAATATCAGCGTTAGCACTAAAATACATTTACTTATAATTTTAGAAGTACTTAACTCATGTTGAATTCTAGCTGAGAAATAAATATTTTACTAGAGAAATTGTATTATGTACTGGATTAAAATTTATCCTTAGCAAATCAGGAGTGGAAAAGAATAAAATAAGAACTCTACATTTATAAAATCTCGCTCTTCAAAGCTAGAGCTAGAAAAGGAAAATTTCATTATATAACAGCTGCTTTGACTTCCGTGCGGATCAAGCAAAATTGATATTGGGAATGGGCGAAAATCTGAAGAATCATGTCAATGGTCAAATTTTTACTACTTCGCTTACACATCTAAAGTCAAAGTCAAAGATTTTTATTCAAAATTGGATACATGTATCTCTTTTTAAACGTCATATTTGTATTTGTGACCTTCAAAAAAGTTTGCATACCCAATTGAAGAATATTATAGCACAAATATATTAAAATTAAATTATACACAATTAATTAAAAAATACTAAAACTAACTAAACTAACTTAAAATATCTAAAAAATTTGAGAAATCCGGCACTGTCCCGAGGATGCTGGCAGCATTTCCTCGCTGAATCGCAACGCTAATGCGCTGTGCGAGGAAACTGCCAGCTCGTCGGTCCCCTGTAGTTTTAGCAAGTCTCTTACTTGTATTTGTTATATTTTGTTTAATTTATACAAAATCGAAATACTACTAGCGTTACGGAAAGACCACTCCATCAAATCACTACTTCTTTTCGAGTAGTCGGCAAACCGTAAAATCGTAAATTAAATTATATTTTGCCAGTACTTAGCCACCTGAATGGTGCTTGTATTACCAGCCATCAGGTCACCCATTGTGCAGGTGCTGGGGCATTTAGAACAAGATAACAAGTGTACGACCCGTACCCGTAGAGTACGGGCCCGGGATTCTTCGGCGTCGCTCATCCCAAACTCGTCTTGAAAATGGACTCCTGACGAGTCCGAAACTATAGTCGGCAATCCCGACAAAATAGCACGTGAATGACCCGTTTTCAAAATATAAGATAACAAGTGGCTCATTGTTTAAATGTCTCCCCATTGGCATAACTGATCATAACTACCGACCGAAAATCTCCATTTCACCAGGTTTTCTTTCGACCGGCCTATATGTGTTAGTCTATTCTAACTCTTCCAGGTGAGCTATGGTAGCGGGTGGGTGGCCGGGGGGAGGGGGGGGGGAGGTTCCTCAGACCAAATTACTAAACGTGGACTTTGAATCGTGGCCCTAAGTTCTGTTTACCCCGTTAGGGACAACGACGTGATAACAACGTATAAAGTATGTTAGGGTTGTCATCGCCATACCAATACCTTTATTCCCTTCCCACATCCAACAAATTCATTTTATTCCCCACTTTGAAAATTCTTTTTCGATGTTAGCGTCGGAAGCACAACAAATAATGTCATTTACTTCAAAAATGACGGGATTTTTTACAAAATTACATACCCTTTTTACCAGCTTAAATGTTATTTTATAAATAGCGATGAGGTGCAGTGGAATCAAAAGAGAAAGAAGAAGTGCTGCAGTAAACTTGCACAAATAATACATTATATCCTTTACTAACCTGTTTCCAGATTTTGTGTTCCGTAACTTTAGTTATTTTTTATAATATACGTATAAAATAATTTATTCTATTATGTATAAAAGAAGAAACTGTCTGACTGATCGATCAATGCACAAAATAAAAAAATATAATATTTTTTTTATAAGTTTAAATTATTTTATATGTAAGTATATTATAAAACACAAGAAGATAAACGCTTTAAGTTATCAGCAATAAATAGCAACAATACCAAAGCTTTGGTTTGGTTGCCGGTTTAAAAAAAAAAATTGAAAATTTTCAGAAGTTTGTAGCGGGACCTGCTGTAAATATTTACAAGCTGGAATTATGACGCGCTTTCACGAAATAGGTGAGGCTGGGAGTCTCATAATTTTCTTATCTTAATTAAACTTCCGCCTTGTTTTCTGCTTCGAGATTTTAAGGTAGAATAATTTAATACATTTTAACATTTTAGACATTTGACTTTTTTTCATTAAACATCTTTAATACCTCAGAATTAATAATTGTATATTTACAGGTAGATTTAAAGAGAAAAAAATTATCCTGCAGATATGTGAATGAAAAAAAAAACAGCTAGGACAGCCGATATTTTTTCCCAATATTTGGAAAATAAAAGATACCAATGATAAGTACGCTGTGTGGAAAAATAGAAATATAGCCACAAAGGCACCATAAGATAAATACTGCAAAACATATAGCTTTTAGTTAGTTCAGTACATGTCCACAAAAAATTTAAAATATTTATAGTTTACTAGCTTTCGCCCGCGGCTCCGCCCGCGTCAATACCGATCCCTCGGGAATAGTACTTTTTCCCGGGATAAAAGGTAGCCTATGTCCTTCTTCGTATTTCAGAGAACTTGTATGCAAAATTTCGTGATGATAGGTTCAGTAGTTACGGCGTGAAAGTGTAACAAACAAACAAACCAACAAATAAACAAACAAACAAACTCACTTTCGCATTTATAATATTAGTAAGGATAAGGATAATAGTTAAGTTTGTATCATTATGTTTTTTATTGTTGGCATAATTTTGCTCTTATAGTCTACTAGCTTTCGCCCGCGGCACAGAATTAATATAAGTTGCCCGCGGCTCCGCCCGCGTCAATGTCGATCCCTCGGGAATAGTCCTCTTTCCCGGGATAAAAGGTAGCCTATGTCCATCTCCGTACTCCAGAGAACTTGTATACAAAATTTCATGATGATCGGTTCAGTAGTTACGGCGTGAAAGCGTAACAAACAAACAAATAAACAAACAAATAAACAAACAAACTCACTTTCGCATTTATAATATTAGTAAGGATCATCTAGCCGGGATAGAACTTTGTACTTGAGTTAAAATTTTGATTTAATAAAGAAAGTTGTTATGCTTTCAATTCTGTTTGCGAAATTTTTATTCCAACAGCTATTAATAAATCATTAAGTTATCTAGCTAAATTAAATCATTTCAGCTACAACAACGGGCTTCACTGTAGTTGTTTACGGGTGAAAATAATCCCTTTATCATGGACGGACTGCCGCCGTATAATCCGAAACACGCGAGCGTGTTGTGAACAAATATTGTTACATTATGAAATATTTTCTGAACATTTTCAGATATATTAAAAACTAGTTTTGGATGAATGGTTAACGAACTTTTATTCTGTATACAATACAGAAAAAAAATCTAATTTCTGATTTGTAACGTACGTACGTATTCTTCGTTGTATCTGACTGCGCGAACATATAATAAAGACTGCATACAAGAAGTGTTAGTTGTGGTAGAGCTACGCTACCGGGAAAAATTCATTTAAATAAAATCACTTTAATAAAACACTTTAATAATAATGTAATATACGCGATAATACCGTATTCAAGTGATTTTATTTAAATGTGTATCAATCGCGAAAACATCAGAAACCATTATTCGGCAAAATTCATTTTTGCTAGTAGCATGAATGGGCCGGCTCGTCCGGGGAAGTGCCACACTCTCACAAAAAATCGACGTTTGAGTAGGAGCTTTACCGCTTCTATGCTTCGCTCGGTGAGTAAGAGAGCCGGAGGCCCTCCTCCCCCATTTCCTCCCCCCATGTCCTTTCCCCAATTCCTCGAAAGGCCGGCAACGCTCCTGTTACACCCCGGTGTTGCAGTTGTCCATGGGCAGCGGTGGTTGCTTATCATCAGGTGACTCGCTTGCTCGTTTGCCTCCCTATAACATAAAAAAGAGCGTGTTTGGTAAATATTGTACGGAACCTTTAGTGTGTATGACTCGCACTTGGACGGTTCCATTATTTATCATCAGATAATTGCACGTAGCGTCGCACGCTCAATGTCAAAAATATGAAGCTCCTATTCGTTTATGTTACGAAGAGTCAGCGAGTCGGATGGCGCGTGTAGCGTGGCGTATTTTTTTTCTGCGGAGCACGCGTCAAAATCTCTGAAAACAAAGTAACTTACTCCATGAACGACTCTTACAGATTTATTATTAGTATTGATGATATGTGCTTTTATGATGTATACAACAGGTGTACCTTAAGACTTCCCTCTTTTTAGTAGAGAAGATAAAACCTAGCAGTGAATCTACAATATGCTTACAATATAACATTCGAGACTACTAATTTTGTTACTAACAATCTACTTGGAACTCAAGTTAGACTTTAGCATGCTCGCATCGATATTCTAGTGACTTATGTCAAATTATACCATATGTTACTTGCTGTTAATGTTTCTAACGAGGATTTTTTTAATCGATTAAAAAGTTATTGATATTATCCATAACAAAAAAAAAAATCAAATATTTTCTCTTGAAATTAATTAGATGTGATATTTTCATATGTATAACAGGTGTAAAATATGCCACTCTTTTTAGACAGGAGTAAAAGTCCTAGTAGTTTAATCTACAATATACAAGCCAAGTAATCTTGTTAGTACTAATAACCTGAGAAGGTCTCTCGCAAAGTTGAGGCAATTCCCTTTACTCAGAAAGCTAGTTTGACTTTAGCGTACTGACGCCAATATTATATAATTCCGGATATAAGTA
Source organism: Elegia similella (assembly GCA_947532085.1). NCBI lineage: Eukaryota > Metazoa > Arthropoda > Insecta > Lepidoptera > Pyralidae > Elegia > Elegia similella. The sequence goes on along the minus strand of OX383926.1, from coordinate 22,629,258 downwards.
AATAACATATTATTTATTTAGCTACTTGCACATTACGCGCTTATTTCTATTGTTTGTAAATTTCTTTATTACCTCGTATTTTCTAAACGTCTTGATGGATTATGACAGTTAAAATGTTCTTAGATATGTGAGATATCCTAAAAAAACCTCAGTGCTCTAAGATATATAGGTTAAAAAGGAGAATTTTCGAAATATTACCGCCTTTCCTATACTACCAGCGTAACGTTAAACATGACCATTAAACCTTATATCGTTAGGCTCTGACTACCCTATTAAATGTAAAAGCATGTACGTATAACCATTTATAAATACATAAATGATTAAATAGGTACCTCGTAAATCTCAAAATATAACAATGAACAATCTGCTAACTTTTGCACCGGTAGATTTCCGCGTCACTATGCACTGAACGACATAGTCCGCCGGTCTTTCGTATCCGCAAACATCCCTTGCGTGCTAGAGCCACCGGGCCTCAGCAGATCCGATGGTAAGAGACCAGATGGCCTAACATTGGTGCCATGGAAGCATGGTAGATGCCTTATTTGGGATGCCACTTGCGTCAACACTGTCGCCGCCAGCCACCTTGGTCGTACAACAATCGCGGCGGCGGCAGCTGCCGAAGATGCGGCAGATAGGAAACGGCTGAAATACGCAGCTATGGAGCCTCACTATTGTTCCGTGCCCATAGCTGTAGAGACCATGGGATGTTGGGGCACGGACGCAAAGCGTCTCTTTAGGGAATTAGGGCACTTAATAGGGGAGAAGAATGGTGACTCTCGCTCTGGCACGTTTTTGGTGCAAAGGATGGCCATAGCTATTCAGCGCGGCAATGCAGCCAGCATTTTGGGCACCTTTGCACCAGAAACGTTACAGGGCGGGTTTTAAATGTATTTGACCTACTCTTAGAGCTAATTGATTGTATTTAAAATGTAAAAAACTTATTTTAAATCTAAAAATTAATTAAAACTAAAAAATCTGCTAACTGTTTAAATATCTACGTCAAGTAATGTTGTTAGTACTAACAACCTGCTCTGGAAGGGTTCTCGGTAAACTTGAGGCAACTTTCGTTACTTAGAGTGCAAGTTTGACTTGAGTGTGCTGGCATCGGTATTATACACAAACCTTAAATAATCAAATCCTTCTATATATAATATTACTTATAGATGTGCTATTCTGTTATGTGATTTAAGAACTTTATTCATTCTCACAAAGAAATCTGTCTTTTTGAGTTTTTTTTTTTTGTATCGCGAAGAAAATTATCAGTCTAACCTAAGCTGATTTAACTTAACCTTACAATATACAGCTACAGCTTCCCAATTTCATATACCAAGCGAGAAATAAAATCTGAAACACGCAACAAGTGGATAAAACTATATGCAGAAGAAAGCACCAACCATCATATTCATATTCATAAACTATTCCCAGACCTAGATGCAGTACAGGAATTTATATCGCATATACTCCCAAATTTCGAAATTACCCAAACTATAACAGGCCATGGCTACCACAGACAATATCTTAAGCGATTTAAAACAACAGATACAGACGTTTGCCCTTGCAATAATGCGAACACATAATTTGGACCACTTATTGAAACACTGCCCTATCTTTGGTAATACCCGCTACAACCACGAGATGACGAGTAGAAACTTCAATCTTGACCCATACAATTTGATGGATATAACCAAAAAGGAATCGACTACAGAGACCTACACCGAACATGTTAAAAACATAATCGGAAATCTAAAAAAGATTAACACTTAAGGAAACATATAAATCCACACGAGGCTATCCATTAAAACTGTATATACATCTACATATTCATTTATACCCAAATATATGTACACTATATAAATATATCTATATAACATATTATCTTTGCACATCAAATTATTAGAAACTAAAAATACACATAAATAACCCTAACACGCAACCTTATCAACACATATCTTCCAATATGTACTATTATATATATTTCAATATAAGTATAATACGTTCCTGTATCAAATTGCAGGAACAAACACTTGCAACTAACAAATAAATTCCCAGTAACAATAAATATAACTATACTAGCTTTCGCCCGCGGTTCCGCCCGCGTCAATGTCGATCCCTCGGGAATAGTACTTTTTCCCGGGATAAAAGGTAGCCTATGTCCTTCTCCGCACTCAAGAGAACTTGTATGCAAAATTTCATGATGATCGGTTCAGTAGTTACGGCGTGAAAGCGTAACAAACACACAAACAAACAAACAAACAAATAAACAAACAAACAAACTCACTTTCGCATTTATAATATTAGTTAGGATTAGGATTAGGATTAGGATGGCCGAGAGGCGGTTCCGAAGAACTCTGACACCAGGGTGTGCTGTGCATGGTCGATTGACCGTGAGACCTACTCGAAATGATGATGAGGATTAGGATTAGGATGCAATGAGACTTCCTGAGAGAGCCAGAGGCCCATCCTTGGGCCTCCAGCTCTCTCACTCACCGAAAGAAGCATAGAAGCGGTAAAGCTTCTACTAAGACGTCGATTTTCTGTGAGAGTGTGGTACTCCCCCGGAGGAGCCGGCCCATTCATGCTACCAGCAATTCAATTTGCCGGTAGCCTGGCTCTACCACTACTAAAACAAACTACATTGTGTCGCTAGTATTAATTCAGTGGCTCTGATAATAGTTTAATGTGCGCGCCAAGTAACCTTGTTATTACTAATAACAAGGGTCTTGGTTTGACTTGAGTGTGTTGTCACCGGTATAATACAGTAGGTACTGAAAGACTTTAACTGAAATGAACCTATATTTATTTTACTACTTCACGAATTTTCTGAATTAGCCTAACTAACTTAAGCTGATTTAACTTAACCTTACAACAAAATTTCTAGCAGTTGAATCTACATTGTGTCGTTAGTGTTAATCCTGTGGCTGTGCTAATAGTTTTATGTGCGCACCAAACCAAGTAACCTTGTTATTACTAATAACAAGGTTCTTGGCCAACTTGAGGCAATTCCCTTATATAGAACGCAAGTTTGACTTGAGTGTGTTGGCACCGGTATAATACAGTACTGAAAGACTTAAACTGAAATGAACCAATATTTATTTATCGATGCACTTCACGAATTTTCTGAATCAGCCTAAGCTGATTTAGCTCAACTTTACAACAAAAATCCTAGCAGTTGACAACATTATTCCGCTAATATTAATTATGTGGCTCTGCTAATAGTTTAATGTATGCGCTAAGTAATTTTGTTATTACTAACAACCTGCTTTGGGTTCTCGGCTAACTTAAGGAAATTACTACTTCAAACGCAAGTTTATCTTGAGCGTCTTGGCGCCAGTATTCTTGAGTACTGATAGATTTGATCTGAGACGTAGGTATCAATATTTATTTATCTACTTAATAAATAAGGTTTTGATTTCATTGAAAAATAAAGCGGCAAAGAGCGAGTCAGACTCGCTCATGAATGGTTCCGTAGCAGCTAGTAACATAATATAAAAGTTCTTGTTATATTTGAGTTGATTGAATGAAGGTAAATTGCGGGTTACGTTCATTCAATCAACTCAAATATATGTTATTGAGTTGATTGAATGAACTCGGTTCATTTAAGACGTATTAAAAAAAAGCTACTTTCTAGGTCTCGTTCAAACCAATTTTCGGTAGAAGTTTGCATAGTAATGTACGTCATATATTTTTTTTTAGTTTTATCATTACTTATTTTAGATTTACAGGGGAGGGGGGACATTTTATTATTTTGGGTGTGTAAGAAACCTCATCCATGGATATGAGGACACAAAAATGTTGAATTTCTGTTTTAGTATGGGGAACTCAGAAAATGTATTGTTTTTTTTTCTATTTTTGGGTGAAAATCTTAGTGCAGTTCACAGAATACTTCTACTTACCAAGTTGTAACAGTATAGTTCTTATAGTTTCTGGTAAGTCCGGGGTAGATGGCCATTGTTTTTTCAAGGCGATGTTATAAATAAAATATACGTATTTTAGCATTTATCTTTATTTCTAATTAAACTTTAAACATTTAACTTTAAGGAAAATAACAAAACATAAATATTTTTATACGAGATCAATCCTAGAATCATATTTTTTTTTAATCAAGATTGGCCATCTCTCCCCTAGTGTCCGGGTATGATGGCCATAGGAATAAAGGAAAGATGGCCAGCACATAATTCTACATTGTGGCTCGGTTTTTGGAATTAATTTTTAATTAACTTGCATCTTTGATTCTTTCTTTTTCTTCTGACTACATCTAGAACATCATCGAATCATCATATCATCGAAATCAGTACAATTTTCGTGTACCCAAGCTGGCAAATAATGCATTGAAGCCAATCTTCTATCAGGCGAGTCTCATAATAATTTTCTCCGCCACCACGACAGTTGTCCTCTTCATTTGATAAATCACACAATACTGGTTCTTCTTCATCACTACTTTCAGATATCTGTCGAATAGCTTTTCTCTTTCTAACAGTACGTTTCAATTTAGATTTTCCTTGAGTCTGGTTTGGCTAAATCTGCTCTCTCTCTTTCTCTTTTTACTTTATTTAGAATCTTTTTTTGTTCTTAAACTTGTTTAAATTCTTCAGCATTTTTTTTTTCTATTTTTATATGTTCTTGAGACGTCAGTAGCATGCCAACTTGCTTGGCTGCCGCGCAAACAGATAATCCATAATGTTTTTACAGCACTTATAGCTGCTTTTAATGCATTCTCATTCCAGTTCCCCCGCAAAGCATTGCTTTTCTGTTGTATTTGTTAGGTATGTGAAAGAATACAAAAAAAAAATGTTTTTAAATTGCATGATTCTCAAGTTAAAAACATTCAGTTTAAGATGACCATATATGGCCATCTTAGACTAGCTGGCTATGGCCATCTCTCCTAATGTTATGGGAGTGATGACCACCAAAAAAATTAAAAAAAATAAAAACACCATTTGCGCCATTTTAACGTTGTAACAAAGCATCACTAACAAACTAATAACAAAAGTCTGAAATAGCTTGTTTTCTCAAGACAAAGCCCGGTCACAACACGAAACATGTACACACCAAAAAATTTTTGCAATAGTCTTAAATATTTATAAGGATTTTACTTACTTTTCTCTTTTTTTCCACAAATGTTTGTTCTTACACCTTTACCTGCCCTCAACACTGAGCTAACTAAGTAAAAAGTGGCCCCATCTAGCGAATATCTTTAGAAATAAATCGATTGGCCATCTCTACCGTATGGCGATCTCCCCCGGAATTACCCTATTTGAGTTGATTGAATGAAGGTAAATTGCGGGTTACCATTTATGACGTATTAAAAAAAAGCTACTTTCTAGGTCTCGTTCAAACCAATTTTCGGTAGAAGTTTGCATAGTAATGTACGTCATATATTTTTTTTAGTTTTATGTTTACTTATTTTAGAATTACAGGGGAGGGGGGACATTTTATTATTTTGGGTGTGTAAGAAACCTCATATATTTTTTTATGACCTATCCATGGATATGAGGACACAAAAATGTTGAATTTCTGTTTTAGTATGGGGAACTCAGAAAATGTATTGTATTTTTTTCTATTTTTGGGTGAAAATCTTAGTGCAGTTCACAGAATACTTCTACTTACCAAGTTGTAACAGTATAGTTCTTATAGTTTCTGGTAAGTCCGGGGTAGATGGCCATTGTTTTTTCAAGGCGATGTTATAAATAAAATATACGTATTTTAGCATTTATCTTTATTTCTAATTAAACTTTAAACATTTAACTTTAAGGAAAATAACAAAACATAAATATTTTTATACAAGATCAATCCTAGAATCATATTTTTTTTTAATCAAGATTTTTCTAGAATCATATTTTTTTTTAATCAAGATTGGCCATCTCTCCCCTAGTGTCCGGGTATGATGGCCATAGGAATAAAGGAAAGATGGCCAGCACATAATTCTACATTGTGGCTCGGTTTTTGGAATTAATTTTTAATTAACTTGCATCTTTGATTCTTTCTTTTTCTTCTGACTACATCTAGAACATCATCGAATCATCATAAAAGTATTCTACTTTTACTTACCAAGTTGTAACAGTATAGTTCCTATTGTTTCGGAAAAAAGTGGCTGAGACATACGGACGGACAGACAGACATGACGAATCCATAAAAATCATATTAGATTAGAGAAATATTTTTCTTAGACATTTATTAATTGTTTTTTTAGGGTTAATTTTGTGAAAAAAGATCACAACTCGACTTCTTAACTATAAATCGACTTTGTACAAAGGGCGAGCCAAACGTGTCCGTTTAGGCTTGAGTAAAAAATATTTCATATATCCGTCTGTTAGCCGTGTGGTTTCCGGCAGAGTAGAATAGGACCACTCCACGTCTTCCTATGGATGTCGTAGAAGGCGACTTAGGAAATACAAGCTAAACAAAGCTTCTAAACATCTAAGAGACCTCTCCAACCAGTCTGGCCAGCGTGGAGAGTGTAGGCCAAGTCCTCTGGCTGTTCTGGCCAAGTATGGCCCTAGTAGTACAGAGAGGGTCGTGCTCCTGTAGTGGAGACTAAAAAGGACCTGATGATGATATCCGTGTGTCCTTCAGTCCTGCTGTGCCTAGTTGTTGCATTTCTCTACTGATTCTCGTGCATTACTTGCGTAGGTTTGATAATTACATATAATATAACTAAATACGAAGCCGTTATGGCGTTTAACACTCCATTACTCGCGCGTTCTACGATGGTAGAACAGGTGTACATTTTTTTGATTTTTATTGTCAATTGTGGGTAGATGTCAAAAACTCGCCTTGTAATCTTCCACCGGCAAGTGACGAACACAATCAGTGCTCATGCGTTGACAGACGCATGCGTAGTCGTAAACTATATGGCTTGGAATAAAAAATTCTACGATCGTAGAACGCGCGAGCAATTACGTGACAATTTTGTTGAGAGTACTTTTTTTGGTGAGTGTTTAATTTTCGTATTTTTTTCTATTATATAATATTTTAAACTATTTCATAATATTGTATACATAAAGTATATGCTAAAAACCCTTGCTTTATTGCTTTCCTTTCAGAAATATGTCCTCTTAGAGAGAATTATCAATTTCGAGATGGTTGGAAGAAGTTCATGGTTTGATGAAATATCAAGTGAGGGGGAAATGAGCTAAGGGAAGAAGACTTTGTAATGGAATCAACACATAAAACTGATAGGGAACAGAAGACAAGTGATTTTGAACCAGTTACAAAAGAGAATACATCCGGCTTGGTCCAACCTTCACAATTAAATTCTGATTCAGCAGATGATGTAATTTGTATTGAACATATTCCAAAATCATTAAAAGTGAAGAAAAACATACGATTGGACATAAATAAACCACCTCAAGTACATGCAGGTCCATCAACTCAATCAAGTAGTGGTCGCGTAGGAAAATGTTACGATTGTGGCAGACAGCGTAATAAGTCGACCAGAAAACAATGTTACACATGTAAGACGTGGATTTGTCTTGAACATCGAATATAAGTGTATATCGAATATTCTAGAAACAATTAGAACCAGGAGTAGGAGATTAGTGAATAAAAAAAAAGTGGATATAAAAGTTGAGAGTGATATTTCTATTGATTTTTGACATGTTTTCCTAATATTGATATTATTGATTAATCATAAGTAAAATCCTATGTATTTTTGTTGTTTTTGATTCAAAATAAAGTAGTTTAGAATGTACAGTGACAATTTTCATTTACTTCCGTTACTAAGCTATTTAAAAAAAATATCGAAAATGTTCTACGTATGTAGAACACGCGAGTAACTACGTAACAATAAGGGGCGCGAGTAATGGAGTGTTAAAACGCCATAACTGCTTTACACTGAAAGCAAATAAACAAAATATGCTTCCCGTGGGGACAAACATCCCTACACACTTACAAATTTTCAAGTTTATAGTAGTAAGGATTGATATAGATAATTATGTCACTGTCTTATAATATGAAAACTAGAATAAGTTAGTTAAATAAATGAAGAGGCGAAGTAATCACCTCATCCATTATTCAGCCTAATAGCCAAGTTAGGCAAGTCAGAAATAATAATTTACCGAGATTACGTTTGAGATAGAATTTAGCGCAAATAGAATTAGTTCATAAATTCAAGCCAACCTTGTGAAGTAGTGGGTTGTAACAGACAATTTTGAGCACGCTGTATTTCATTTGTCTTGTGTGTCGCTAGCTGTCACTCGAGGATTGAATACAGACGGCTAGAGGGCAATGTTTGAGTATAATAAGTAATCTTCAAATCTTTTCAACAAGTATCAATTAAGATTAACAGTGTATAACATGAACCTCCCATTGTTTTTTTCATTCCTCATTTCTGGCAGTCGTTAAAGGAACCACGTCAAAGGCCGAGAGGCGGTTCCGAAGAATTCTGACACCAGGGTGTGCATGGTCGATTGACCGTGTCACTTATACGAAATGATGATGATGATTCCCATAAAGTGGTGACTCGTCAGAAGTGAAAGCTTAAACATTTGGTTAATTTAGACAGAAGTCGGTTACGGTAACGGTAACAGTGTCGAGTTTAATAGTGTTTTCCTATTTTAAAAGATACCTAAAATATTTTGCCCATAGTTTTTGAGTTACCAAAATTGGTCCTGTAGCAAATGTATGTTGTTCGGGTTTCAAATTGCTAAATAATTACTTTAAGGTTTAGGTCTGCTTACGGGACACGTTTTTAAATGTTTCGGATATTAAATTATTACGGAAATTAAAATTAAATTAAAATAAGATCAAACCTTATTTCAGAGTAATTTTATTGACAAATTATAATTATGACATTTTATTTATATGTAGGTATAGTAATTTTGAATTATTGACTAAAGCGTATAATATTATTTTTTATTTTCTTTGTGATGATGTATAAAAAATTTATGTAAATAAGAAATTCAACAATAGATACCTATATTTCATTCAAATTGTAATAAAATGTAAATTGACTTCCTTAAAATACAAAATAAATTCACAATGCCTCGCTAAGGTAAAATTTGTTTATTTAAGCTCCGTGGCGCAGCGGTCAACACGCCAGCCTGCGACACGAGAGTGCCCGGCTTCGATCCCCGGCCAGGTCAAGATGGAAAATGATCTTTTTCAGATTGGCCTGGGTCTTGGATGTGTATCTATATATGTATTTGTTATAAAATATAGTATCGTTGAGTTACTATCCCATAACACAAGTCTCGAACTTACTTTGGGGCTAGCTCAAGCTGTGTGATTTGTCCGTATATATTTAAAAAAAAAACTATATAATATGCATGTGTACGATTTACAAATTCTGGTTAATAAATGAATATGAATAAGACATGTGAAGTGTACAGCCTTCAGCGGGCGGTTGTCACTGAAATAAAATGAATGAAATAGAATTTTATTCAAATTTGGATATCGTGTATCTCTTTTTTAACGTCATATTTTTATCCTTATCCTTACTAATATTATAAATGCGAAAGTGAGTTTCTTTGTTTATTTATTTGTTTGTTTGTTTGTTTGTTTGTTTGTTTGTTTGTTTGTTTGTTTGTTTGTTTGTTTGTTTGTTTGTTTGTTTGTTTGTTTGTTTGTTTGTTTGTTTGTTTGTTTGTTTGTTTGCTTGTTTGTTTGTTTGTTTGTTTGTTTGTTACGCTTTCACGCCGTAACTACTGAATCGATCATCATGAAATTTTGCATACAAGTTCTCTGGTGTACGGAGAAGGACATAGGCTACCTTTTATCCCGGGAAAAAGTACTGTTCCCGAGGGATCGACATTGACGCGGGCGGAGCCGCGGGCGAAAGCTAGTTTTTAATATTTTCAAAATCGATAAACTACTGCGTTTCGGAACGACCACTGCTGAGAAGAATACCAGCACCAAAGTTGAGTATGTAACGCGGTATATGAAAGGATAAGTAGGCAAAAGACAGGTAGGTAGTATTATTAGGTGTTGCTCTTTACTCATTCTGGCATGAGGCTGGGTGCAAATCAGTGAGGGCTGTCTGCAGCCGCAGGCGAGATGGGAGAGTCTCAGCGGAGCCCCGCAGTAAGACGGCTACTCACATTGTTATGACAAAGGCTCAGTTAGACGCCGTACAGTTATCTCCATAGAAACTTTTTATGTAGACGCCGTTGCTATGTGATAAATCATATTCTTGGAAATATTGTACCGAGTCACTAGACGGAATCATTTTCAGACTTCAGATTTTTGTGTATATTCAGACAAATTATTGAGAATAAGAAATAGGTTGTATTCGAAGAAAGTAAGTATTCTGAACTGAACTAATCGTATTGTGTACGACGTCAGCTGATTATGTAGCTAGGTATATATGTGTGAATCAAGACGACTTCGTGTGCGTGCGTCTGTTCAAATTCGCCCTGAGTAGGACCACCGGATGAGGTTGAAACATGTCGGCCTATAACTGAATTCGTACGTGAGTAACCCGTTATATTTATTGAAATATGGTGGTGTTCAATCTATTCAGAAATAAAACAAAATATATATACTAGAACAATTAACCTAAAAATATAAAAACTAAAATTTATTATTAAAAGGAGTCCAATCCGTCCCGCCTGGCCAGCGTGGAGAGTGTAGGCCAAGTCCTCTGGCTGCTCTGGCCAAGAATGGCCCTAGTAGTACAGAGAGGGTCGTGCTCCTGTAGTGGAGACTAAAAAGGACCTGATAATGATGATGATGATGAAAAGGAGTCCATTCAGGTAAGGTTCCGAAGATGCTGGCACCATTCCCCCTTTGAATAGCTAGACTAATTCTTTGTCCGAGGTAGTTGCCAGCTCTTCGGTCTCCTGTGATACCGACTAACCTTTTTGCAATTTCCTTAAAAAGCCTTATAGCGCTAGGACCCCACGAACCAAGGGTCTTGACACCGAATAGGACAAATTCATATTCGGAGCCTAGACCCCTGTATTGCAAACTTTAGCTTTTTTAGCCGCTTCACAAGCCGCACCAGTTCAGTTGTTGGTTCCATATAGACGGAAAGGGGCCAGTGTGTCTGAACAGGTTGCATCCCATACCGGCACCCGGCCCATCTTCCATGGAATCAAACTCATACTGTCCGGTCTCTTGCCATCGTCTCTTGTAATACCAGTCGGCTCAAGTAGACTTGGCACGTTGACGGTGGCAAGGGACCGGCTTATGATATCGTTAATTGCGGCATGTCTCGAGAATGTCTCAAATGTGATCATGTGCGGAATGTGTCAAAAAAGTGCAGGCCGACTTTTTTGGCATGACAGTCCATGATGTCCTAGCTTGTCGACATCCCTGCCACAGGGACATTTATGAGGAGCATTTAATAATCCTAATGAATAAGTTAATCAATATTTTACGGACATAGATTTGATATTAAATAGAGGTGACACGCAGAGGAGATGAGAATGTTGCGATGAAAGGATAGCATAAGAAACGACATAAATATAGTATCACATCTTTATTCCTTACGGGACAGACAGAGCGGAAGGCAATAAGACCAAAAGGTCAGTTTAGCATGTTGTTGGGCTTAAGGATGGATACTATTCTATATACGGAATCAAAAAAGTGATGAGTTGGTTGCCGCATCGCATATTTATATGATTCCTTATATTTGCGCCCATTCTCTCGGCCGGTTTCTACGGCCTACGCGGGAAGAAACAAGTATGTGAGAAAACATAAAAACAGATCTAATAACAGAAAAGTTCAACAGTAATATAACGGTTTGGTACGGACTTGTTTTGCGAATTACGAGGGGGCGATGAATATGAAAGTTTAAGGAAATCGGAATAGAGGTAGGCCACAGAAAAGATGAATCGATTCATATGGGAAAAAAGAAGGCTTCGAAAGAAATGGCTCAAGAAAGGGAAAAATGATGTCCCGACTCCACATAAACTGCCTACGTGGTCCAGTGGTTAAGGCGTTTGCCTGTAGACCCGGGCGGCGGTCGTGGGTTCGATTCCCACGGGAAACATACTTTGTTTAGTTGTTTCCAGTTTGGCTAGGACATTGCAGGCTGGAATGACTGATTGTCTAATAATAAAGATGATTCCGTGCTTCGGAAGGCACGTTAAGCCATTGGTCCCAGCTGCCATCTGGTAGTCGTTAAATGAACTACGTCAAAGGCCGAGAGGCGGTTCCCAAGAACTCTGACACCAGGGTGTGTATGGTCGATTGTCCGTGACACATACTCGAAATGATGATGATAAACTGAGATGAGGAGAGAAAGAAGTAGAACTTTAGATCTTTAACGTAAGAGAGTATGGTATATTTTTCTATTTTTAATAAAAATAAGTAAGATTTTTTGTAAAACCTTTTTTGTGAAACTAAATATACTTCGAAAGTTAAAGTTCAAAGTATATTTTGTTCGACAAATGGTAAATAAAATGTAAACAACTCTAAGATTCGTACGAATACTACATTTCAGCTTACAACTTTCACAAAATACGTACATATACAATTCTCACTTAAATATGGGGGTTATAACTCTGACGTAGCAACCGCAACATAGTAATAATTTGATCACACGCCGCACGAGCAACTTTGTGCCAATTGAAAAGTTCTGCTGCACTAAATGTGTTGTACCTACAACAAGTTTGAGTGACGCGCACTCACATACATTTTAACCGACTTCAAAAACGTAGGAGGTGATCAATTCGGTTGTATTTCTTAAAATGTTCAATGTCATCTATTAACCGATTTTAAAAATTATTTAACTGTTAAAAAGGGTATGCTTTCAAATTGGCCCCTTTCAAATGTTATCAAAATCCAGTCAGTAGTTTAACTTAAGTCAGTTTTTTTTATATAAAAGATTATTAAATAGCTGTTTGCGTCGGTTTATTTTGACCTCCCCATCTAAACTTTCTCCCGGTTACTTCCTGTGTTGTGCGGAGTCCAGGGTTCTATTAATGGTAACAAGTCAGGAATTAGTGTCAGCTCTTATGATTTGGCAAATTGTTAACAAACGGACGCGAATCCTTCTTAGGTATTCGCGTGAAACTTGACCTCTTACGTCAATACCTAAAAGGCCAAGTTTTACAAAAATAATACGAATATGCGAGAGGAACTGGATTCAATAATCCAGTTTCTCTCGCGTAGTAGACACCATGAAAGGAATAAAATTTAATTTTACAACATTAAGCAAAATACAAAAAAATATAACCTATATAGTTTTTACCCATACACGTTGAAATTTTCAATGTTCCGCACCCTTAAAAAGTGATTAAGCCCATCAGACTTCGTGCTGAATCACTTCTTCACAACTTTTTCCTATTGGACCACTCAGAAAATTAACGAGATGTAAGTACCTACTCAAAAAATTTAGACTCAAAAAATTCTAAGAACTCAAAAAATTTACATTTCCATACAAAAATATTCGGCGGCGTCCGGTCAATTGTATGGGAATGTCAAAACAAATTGAGTTTTGACCAGCATTGGTTCCATAGGCAGGATAGGAAGTTGTTCATATCACCCCTTAATGGGTCCAAACGATCAAAATTTCACCGTGTATTCAAAATAACAGCAGTAAATGAAGCTGGAAATAATCGTCGAAGTAACTCATTATGTTTACTAACTGATATCCTAAAATGTTATTGGTACAATACTGTGTTTCCAATTACATGAAACACAGCTTTTATATTATATATATATATATATATATTGTTGGTGATACCGATTAAAAATACGGAAAATGTAAACTGTTGTTTTAGATTTTAAATTTCAACAGAACTTTCTTTTAATTCTTCTTTCGAATATGTAATGATTAATTTTTCATTCGTATAAAGTCAACATGCCGACTAATATACAACCTCTATACAGAGCCTAAAATAGAAACAAATTGATTTATCCTTAAAATAGTCTACTAGCCAATTACGGTCTCACCGTGACAGTTGTTTGTTCCTGTGGGACTTTGCAAAATATCCTTTCCAGAGCCAGACACGTATCAGGGTTCGTGTCTTTAAGGGGCTTGGAGTCGCCGATGACCTTGTGCATGTGGGCGGAGCTAAGTGTTCTAAGCCCCGCATCATAATGATCGTACGTACGTCGCCGCCGCGCCGTCACATCGGGCGTTCAAAGAATATGCAGCGAGCGACATAGACAGACGTGAAAATAAAGAAATAGGTATTTCATTTAGGGAATGCTCTCAATAACATATTGTTTAACGAAAACTGCAAAAATTATAAAGCAAACATCACATGGGAACTATTTTTGCTGTTATTTTTTTACTGAATTCCAAAAAGGTTATCTAGTGAGTAAAAATGAATGGCGGTTAACAATTCATTATGTATGTTTGTAGAATTTTCGAACAGGATTGGTTCCAAACAAATACAAGGTTAATTTTTGAATCACCAATGGAAACCATTGATCAAATTGAGACCATATATTTTTATTGTTAAGGAATTATATGAAGTTGGTTGAAATTCGGTTTATAATAGCCAAATCGTAGCCAAAACTATCCACTGCTGTCGCTAAAAATCGGTATGAAAAAAAAAAAGATCTTATACACAATCTATATAAATAAAAAACCGGCCTAGAGCGAGTCGGGCTCGCGCAGTAAGGCTTCCGTACATTGATATACACGATGTAACTAAAAATGTATGCTTTTCGCATTTTTTCCTTTGTCTGTGTTATAATATAAGACGTTGCTTCGTACTAAATTTCAAGATTCTGAGTTCACGGGAAGTACCCTGTAGGTGTTGATTCCCTTGCGAGTGTCGAAAAAATATTAAAATATTTTTGTGATTATATGATGTTACTAAAAAATTATGCTTTTCGCAATTTTTCCTTTATCTGTGCTATAAGATGTTGCTTCGTACAAAACTTCAAGATTCTGCGATCCTGGGAAGTACCTTGTAGATTATGATTCCCTTCAAATGTCGAAAAAACACGTAAATTTGCGCCATAACCAGCTGTATCTTTTGATTGCGTTGGCTAAGAAGTTTGATTTTTTCACAACTCCAAAGGACAGATAGTATCACGTCTTTTTCCCTTGCGGGATAGACAGAGCCTAGGTCTATAAGACCTTATGGCCACATTTAGCAAATTGGAGGGCGTATAGATAGAAAACGGAATCAAATAGTGATGGGTTGCTAGCCGCATCGCCTGACATAAGGAACAGCAGACCTGAGTATTTGCTTGATACCTCTACGCGTTCTTGAGAAAAAGGGTCTTGACAGATAGATAGACAGACAGACAGATGGACAACCGAGTGATCCTATAAGGGTTCCGTTTTTTTTCTTTTGAGGTATGGATACCTAAAAACCGGTCAAGTGCGAGTCGGGCTCGCGCACGAAGGAAAACGGAATAGGTGGTGCAATTTTGCAGTATTTCGTGATTTCTTATTATGGATATGTCTATAAATCCCACTTGGTAGAGATTTAATATGAGATATTTTAATTTTGTATACATATTTTTTCTTTAATATACCGCTAATACATAACAGTTTATAAAAGTAACAAGTAATGACATAAAAACTTAGTTTGTTAGAAGAAAAATATTGGATCATCACATGGCATATCCATATTAATATAATATTTAACGTCATTCGCCCTAAATTGTACTACCTATTCCGATCATTGATAATAAGTTTAAAATTAATAAAAATATTTTTTAACATAATGTAACTAAAAATGTATGCTTTTCGCAATGTTTCCTTTATCTGTGCAGACGTTACTCGGTACCAAATTTCAAGATTCTGAATTCATGGCAAGAACCCTGTAGGTATTGATTCCCTTGCGAATGTCGAAAATTTGCGGCACAAACTTGTTTTCTTTCGTTCGGGCATATCTTTACATTTCTATCCGTAAATGGGTAGCACAAAATATCTTTAATATACAGTAAGGTGTAATAAACCACACGATAATCAAAAAACCGGTTATTTGCGAGTCAGACTCGCGCACGAAGGGTTCCGTACCATTATTCTATAATAAGTTAAAAATATTTTTATTATATGATGTAACTAAAAATTTAAACTTTTCGCAATTTTTTCCTTTATCTGTGCTATACGGTGTTGTTTCGCACCAAATTTAAGATTCTGAGTTCACGGAAAGTACCTTGTAGATTTTGATTCCCTTGCGAATGACGAAAAACACGAAAATCGGCAGGATGAACGGCTTTATCTTTTGATTTAGTTAGATTAGAAGTTTGATTTTTTCACAGCTCCAAGGGACAGTAGACCTAAGTATTTGATATGAATTTTATCTTGATACCTCTACGCGTTCCTGAGACAAAGGGTCTTGACAGACCGAAAGACAGACAGACAGACAGACGGACAACCGAGTGATCCTATAAGGGTTCCTTTTCACCTTTTGAGGTACGGAACCCTAAAAAGACTAAAATCAATAGTCACAACGTCCATGCGCACAAATTAATTAGATCCAACAAAAATAGTTCATAATCACGAAAGCGTCTATTGCGCACTAATCTCAACTCAATCGACTGAAAACCTCTGCACTGTATCTAATCTTTGACGGCGCAAGCCGCACACAGATAAGACTTATTGTAAGTACGTGCTCTACCGCATATACACTCGCATAATCGATCGACAACAAGTGCAGAGCAACGAGCGACACAACCCTCCCGTCCGAGTACTGCCTTGTGACTGCCGTGCGCGCCCGCGCAGACACCCTCCGAACCTATTACTTGCGGAATCCCGGAAAAGACTGTTTTTATATAATAACATTTTGCTTGATTTACATATGCTGCGTTGATGTTATAGTTCATGTTGAGACAATTGTTTTAGTGTAAAAATATTTTAAAATCTCTCAGCAGTTTAGCAGGAGATAGCATTGATACCTGAAAAATATAACGTTTTCTTTATTTGTTTGCAACAAAAGTAATACACATATAAATAAGATATACGTTGAAAATATTGTAAGTGAGTTGATACAAAATATATATTTTTTTCAAATTTTTCGAACTTGTGGTTTAGGAGAAGTTGCATTTTAAAGTTAACCTTTTTTGCACTTTTCCGGTACCAACCGCCTCGTAAACCGTCGCTACTGCGCAAGCCTTTAGGCTGCGCAGAACCATTAGGCGATTAGGAAAAAAATGAAAAGTCTTAATATTTTCATATTTATATTTTTATAAAAAAATTAGGAATGGGGTGACCTCCGAGATGTAGTTATAAATATTATCATGTGAGAATTATTGTTTCAGACGTAATAATTACAAAGTCTTCGAAGAAAAATGTCTTTAGATATCATAACATATATATATAATTTTTAAATTTCATATGTATCTATTTTAAATTCCAACAAGGGGGCGATCTTGTTCATGGAGCGACCTAAATTATACAAATACTTTTGATATATTTAATTAATTCAGCGCATATACTAGTGTTTTGAAAACACGTAAATTTTCACAATTTCGTGCAGTACCGTCTTAACTTTCATTCAAGTTGATAACTTGAATGAAAGTTAACGAAAAAAAAAATTAAAAAAGGAAACTTCAAACTTACCAGATTAATTTTAGATTCCTAATTGTCATAACCTTGTCCAGCTGATCGGCGACTTTGTATGGGTAGCCAAATTTTTTTAAGCGTTATATTTTTGCATTCACAATGCTGTTTTTGATATACTCTTATTGAATTAAGAAATAAAATATGGTGATAAAACTTCAAGCGGGCGGCATTTGGAGCTACGACCTTAAGTCTATGTACGACGTAAGGTCACAATATTTTATTTCTTAATTTATTAAGAGCTATAGCGAGCACGTAGTACGGCGCTTACGTTTATTCGCGCAACCGTCGCTAGGCAACCGCGGTCATACGATCACGCCACCCGAGCCGTACCTCACCCCGCGCGTCCCTTCGCCCGCGCTCTCACCGCGGCTCGCTCCAGCGTTGCCAGAAGGTTACATTTCTTAAATTTTTCGTAACTTTTGACCTTCTCGCGTAACATGTAAGTAATTTTTATATTTAAGGCAATTATCGTAACTTTTGAGAACAACGAGTTTGTAATACTAGATTTTGATTGCAATTCAACGCATTCGATTTGAACGCACCTAAAACTGGTGCGTCTAAAAAGTATTTCACTACTGGATTACCCAGTAAGGTATAGACATCGTGATGATCTAGATCTTAGAATATTTTTTTTGTGTTTTGTTAAAGACAGACTTAAATATGACACAGACATAATAATGGGACAGGGCAGGTTGGTACAGGTTTAGGTGGTATCTTCTGTATCTCTATTATTATAAACAAAAGTCACCGCCGGTAAATGCGCGATATGGTCGACCGATTAAATACCGCAAACCGTTATGCTACATGTTAGTGACCACTTTATAGGATAGCGCTGTGTGGAGGGTTATACTCCGACACCAAAAATACGTAAATTAAAAAAATTACAATATGTAACAGTAACTTTTGCTGCAAAAATGTAACATTTCAGGAAACGTAACGTAACTTACGACTCAAGGGCCCTGGCAACACTGGCTCGCTCGCGCAGGCAGTCAGAGCGAGATCGGAGCAGGGTTTGCGACGCTTGCGATTATTCCGTCTATCCATCATATGTGTTTAGTGCTTCTACATACGAACATAAGTAGTACCTATAAGTTTTGTCAACTGTGCTGTGATTAAAAGGATATACCAAGAACGAACGTGTTGTGTGTAACTTATAGCCCCCCTACAGAGCTTATTTTGTTTATAATTTTCCTTTTCCCTTGCAATTCTGCATTCCATTAGGGATTTCAGTATAGTTCAGAAGTTCCAAATCACGCGGTATAAAATCAAGAGTCACAAACAATGATATTCATAACAGGTATAGATTTGGACTTTTTATATTGATTAAAGTCATTGCAATCTACGAATAAGAGCTCCAGTCTTGAAACTATACAACGGTCCTAGATCCTTGTGTCCTTTCTTGGGATTGACTTACATTTTACGGTAAATGTTAGAGAGTTACTATTTGTACGCGTCGTAAAATAATTGAAATCATAATTATTATCTAAATCATTTTATATATTATATAAACCATTTTATATATTATATAAAATATAGGTTATATAAACCATAATAGTTTTACGAAGAAAATCATTTCCGAAAGAGCTACATAGTTTATTCACTAAATATGTAAATTTTGATTTAAAAACGAATCCTCGATGATTCAGATTCAAATAAACGTGTCCTACTGAATTTTTACAATTGTAGTACATTATTTTTAAATTTATTAATACAGAATTATTATTATTTATTTAATAATATACTTTATTCATATTGCTCGATTGCTCTAGATCTCGAAAATGCACGTCATTATTATATATTTTAATTTTGACATTTCTACTGATTTCAAACCGTTAGTAAATTGTTTAATCGCGAGTTTTTCAAATATGGTATATGTAATTTGATCATTATCAGCTTGCGATGTAGTTAAATCAATGAGCAAATGTTCAAATTCGTTTCCAAATTCCTGAATCGATCTATTTGCCTGTTTACAGTTTAATAGTTTCACTGAAATTGATATAAATTATTTTTTTAGACAATCAAATTTTACAAATAGGTTTCGTTCATTAGTAAATACCAAGTTAGAATCTTTATTGTGATGATATTTAGCTTATCGAGACAACCGTGTTTTTAAACGATTTGAATTAATATCTTGTGATTATTTGTCATTGTATCCTACGACTTATAAAAATCTAAATTGTGTAATTTGGTGTTCGTCTTTGTTAATTATCGGCAAAATGCATAGAGCAATCTTCAAATAAAAATTGTCCATTGCTGCTGTAACAAAAAGTAACTACTTGTCTGGAAGGAAAAAATATGATTATCAGCAAAAACATATTATAAAAATAAATATATAATATTATAAAAAACTAAAACATATTTTATTGACACAAACTTTTGTGCTTGTATTTTAATACGATTGCTAAAAATAGGTATGATCTGTTTATTAAAGTTTATGTATAATACTTAAGTGAGTGAAAAAACCTGTTTTTTTTTTCATCATTACATCTATATTGAGCTCTTTGTCTTGTTTTATCCCCAGTAACAAAGTAATAAAAATATAAATGTTTTGGCAAGGCCGTCATGTTTTTGTTTTTCTTTGAAACAAAGTTTTGGTAATAAGACGATACATTTTACCTCTAATCGAGTGACGATAGAAATCTTAGAGAACAAACAATATCTTACAAATCAAAGATACTAAAACAAGCAGTAAACCACCTACGAATACAATTCAGTAGTCAATAGCAATGGAATAGTAGTAAACTGTTGCGTTAGCAAAACTTGGAATATCTTCTCTATTACTTTGGACGCTAGCCGTAGCACTTTGACAGCGGTATGACAAACGAGAGGGGAGAACGAAACGTAGCCGACGGCTAAACGTAGATAGTCAAAATAGCATCTCGTCCAATTTGCAAGTGGTCCATTATATTATGATGCAGTCAGATTTTTGCATAGTTATATGTCGTATTTTCAAGAAGGGTGAGGTGAAAAGTGTAGGAAAGTCATTTTTCGATCTTTTTTTATGTTTAATTCATGAATAATTAATTCATAACCTTGGGTCTTTAACATGAAATTATAGCAATTTCTACGAAAATTACTAATATGCTAGGTGCTACCGATATCCCTCTCACAATTTCGATAACTTATACGTAATTCCTTCTAGCAAACTTTAATTTGATAAATTCAAATTATTATGTAGTATGACAAAGTCTTAGGATAGAAAAATGTTAGTAAAATAATATTATATGCGGAATTTATCCCAGTAATTTAGCCGTGTGGTATCCGGCAGAGTAGAAGAGGACCACTCCAAGTCTTCCCGTGGATGTCGTAGAAGGCGACTTAGGAAATACAAGCTAAACAAAGCTTATAAAGATCTAAGACACCTCACCAACCCGTCTGGCCCGCGTGGAGAGTGTAGGCCAAGTCCTCTGGCTGCTCTGGCCAAGTATGGCCCTAGTAGTACAGAGAGGGTCGGGTTGACGTACTTCTTTAGACTAAGGTATTTAACTAAGTTATATCTTTCTAACTAAGAAGTTATATATTCTTTCTTTAAAAGTTGAACAATTTGCGATTGTTACAAAATGAGAGTGACGGTAGCCAACTATAAATTCATAAAGTAAAGTACAACTATAAATTCATAAAAAAAAGTGCATTGAGCACCGCAATCCCCCGCGTCGGTCCAATAGCCACTCGGCTTGACTGATGACCCACCATTCTCCGGGTCACGATTGTTCCACCAAAAATAATAAAATTGGCCAAGAGTAAGTCGAATTTGGTGCAAAAAGGTCCCGCGTACTAAGCGATTAAATGATATTAAGCACTTCACAGTTTCGAATTTAATTGGTTTAGGGAGATAAAATATTCTAGCTGGGACTCTTCTTTGAGATAATCTGTTGGTCTTCAGATACTGTTGATGAATTATTTGTTATTAGGACACTATTTATGTTTATGTTGGTCCGTTGTTGCTTATGGTTCAAAGTCACACACAGTTCGATGACAGCAGGCCGTAATATTATAAATGGAAATGTAAGATATATATTTTAGATTTATAGTATAGATAATAAGAATAAGACCGAGAAAGAGAAGTAGATGATCTTAATCAGTTTGAGAAGGATTGGATAGACATATCAAAAGAAAGGAATATATGGAAAAAACGAGGGGAGGCCTTTGCCCAGGAGTGGGACACGAAAGGCAAAAAAAATAAAACAAAATGGAAATTTAACTATATTAAACTATATTCTGAGCTTCTGATTAGACTTTGAGCGTAAAACATAACGTGAGCGAAGCGTCTTTGCTTCAGTTTGGGAAAAAACTCTTTTGTATAGCAAATTCGATAATACATAGACTATTATACCGATAATTTTGACAAGGTAACAGCTTACAAAGCTACAAGTTTATTTAGTTTTACATTTTTTATTGCATACACTTTTAAAAAATCAACACTCTCCCAATACTTATTTCAAAATCAAACAATACTACAAGCAATTAGAATTTTGGAGAGCGTGTAGACCGAAAACGGTATCAAAATACTGATGAGTTGCTAGCCGCCTCGCCTGTTGACACTCAGATGTTTGACAGATCAGATGTATTAAACTGGATGAATAATCAACAAAGAAATCCCTGATCCAATGGAATGACAGTATTAGTCTCGCGTTAATACGGAACCCTAAAAAGTTTAGGACTTTTTAATTCGCTATCCCTGTTTTCACTACGGCGTCTTTCGGAACATGAATTTTAGATTATGGTTTTATAAACTTTTTCTCTTCGTAATACCTATTTTCTCGAGTTAAGTGGCCTTGATTTAACTTTGCCAATCGCTGATAAAGAAACTTGAGTTGGAAATCCTGGCCGATTTAAAAAAAAAATAGTCTTCATAAATTGACGCATTATGTAAGAACAAAACAATTGAAACTAAAAACATTGTATTTTTGTTATTTAGTGATTCTCATGGCTTTTTAACATTTATAAATAACTAGCTCTCGCCCGCGGCTCCGCCCGCGTTAATGTCGCTCCCTCGGGAATAGTACTTTTTCCCGGGATAAAAGGTAGCCCATGTCCTTCTCCGTACTCCAGAAAACTTGTATGCAAAATTTCATGATGATCGGTTAAGTAGTTACAACGTGAAAGCGTAACAAACAAACAAACTCACTTTCGCATATATAATATTAGTTAGGATTAGGATTATAATCTTGTCTTTGAGTCATTTGATTTTGCGATCAACTGTTGGTTAGTAGTCGATTGAAAAATTACATAAGTCTCATTATTATGCATAGAAAAGCTTCTTTTTTGTGAATAATATGTGTAATGTTTACGAGTATCACTGGTGTCCTCCACAACTGCTTAGCCGGTGGTTGGTACAGCATCGGCTACACCGCCCGGCCTCTCGAGCTGCTTCTTGATGTTCCCCCTTTCATCCAAGTTACTAGTATCTCAATACCTACATTCCCTTCCCAGATCCAAAAAATCCTATCTTTCAGCTTAATACTGCTTCCAAACGACAGCATCGTCGAATTCACAAGAAGCCTGCCAAGCGTGGTGAGTAGAATCCTTAGCAGAGGCCTTAGTCTAGCAGTGGGCTTGTAATAGGGTAAACCTGGCAATTGTGCCCCACCATTCGAAAAATTGAAATAATAAACGGTGTTATTTAAAACATGTTTATTAAAGTAATTAGTCTTAACCTCTGACTCAATAATTATAACAAAAACAAAAAAAAACTTCTTAAAAGTAATTAAAATAGCTGAGATCAACGATTTCTTAAAGTCTAGTGTGGGGCACATTCCACGGATACATCAGTCATATGTGCCCCAATGAAGCCTCTGATTTTAAGTCTTCTTTCCTTTTCCTTTCCTTTTATTTTGGTCACCGCACTTGTTGCATTTCTCTGGGAAGTTTGAGCAATCTTCATGCAACCAGCCGGAACACTTTTTTTCTTTGTATGGGAGTAAGATTCGAGACATTCTACACAAGTGTTTTCATTTTCATCAGAACATTCTTCACTTGATTCACTAAGCTGTAACTCTTCTTCACTTTCCGATGATGACGACACTTCTTCAACATTCTTACGTTTTGCTGGTGATGCCTCTTCATGAACCCTTGGAACCAATCCCATCCAGCTTGTTTTTTCTCCTTATTGAATCGATGAGGTAATTCTAGTTTTTTAGCAAAGTCGTAAGCAATAGACTTCAGTCTTGATTGTTCTAGAGGAAATCCGATGGATTCGAGACGTTTGATGTGAGCTACAAGTCTCAATTCATTTTCATGTCCTAATTCCGAAGGTCTACCTATATTCTGCTTGCTATCCCAGCCTTTCAGGATGTGTCTATGTAAGGTTCTTGATGGTATTTCATATGTCCGGCTAGCTTTATTAACTCCCATTTTCTTGCTTATGACATCTTCTATAGCTTTTTTCATATTTTCTTCTGTCCATTTTCTTGGATCTGTAGCTTTTTCCTTCCTCATTTCCTAAAATAAAATAACCGATCAGAAATACTAAAAAATAAAAATATAAAACGAATACAGACGTGGGGCACATTTCCCGAAAAAAATCGGGGCGCATTAGCCAAAGTCCAGTATAACGTGCCCCACTTGATACCCATAAAGAAGTTTAAAAAAACGAAACGCAATTGTAGGTACACAATAGTTCAAAGAGGTTAGCTTTAGAATAAAACTTTAAAAACTGAAAAAAACATAAAGCAAACACTTAAACTCAATGTTAAAACAGATACAAAACATTTTCAAACTATGACACATACCTTGTGACCACTTTTTCTTCATAAAAACAAATAATAACAGTACCGAGTTGTTTACATCGACGCCATACTTCTGTCACTAACCCGCACGGACCAAATTAGCGCTAAATTCAAAATGCATCTGTCAGTTCTGCGAGTGGGGCACATTATCGACTGGGGCACGTATGCCTGATTTACCCTAACTGAAATGATGAATAATGTGTATTAATTATCTCATATGAATCAACTGGTCTAAAACTTGGTAGATAAACATTTCGACACACATGACACAGGATAGGCTACATAATTTTGTTTTGAAATTTGGTAGAAGGGTTCCTTTCATGATGCAAGTATGCAATAACAAAGAATTTTTAGAAATTTAACCCCTAATAAAGATCTGTGCGGTGAAATTGACAAAATTCCCCTCTCAAGAGGTAGGTAAAATGGGGATAAAATTTGTATGTTTTTTTTTCATTTCTGGACTTAGAGGTATGAAAATAGGTATATAAGTTCTCGATTACAATCAAAAAAGTTCTGTGTACGTGAAATGGTAAAAAATTCCCCCTGAACTGGTAAAATAGGAGGGGGGGGGTAAAAAGTTTGTATGGAAATTTTCTCATTTCTGCACTTAGGAATATGAAAATTGGTAACTCTAATTAGTTTAGGGGTCCTAATAATAAATCTGTAAGCGTTGGTCATGGAGTAAGTTACTTTGGTTTCCAAAGATATCGTGTTTATAAGCTCTTTATATGATACTGAAACTAAATTGACGATTTTTAGATTATTTCTGTATGTATTTGTATGTTCCTCCAAAACTCATAAACGAATTAATGAATTTTATTAAACTTGCTAAAAATGCTGACGGAAGCTGGAGAGTCCGGAAAGATGTGGAGATTGAGGAGCTGGTAAAAAAGCCAAATATAATCGGTGTTACTAAAGCACTTCGCCTGCAATGGCTTGGGCATCTGGAAAGAATGAATGAAGGAGGATAGTGGCGTCAGCATATATGGGAAAAGTATCAGGCCAAAGACAAGTGCAGGCTGATCTGCGGGCGATGGCAGCAGTCGGCTGGCAAGATATCGCTCAGAATAGAAAATTGTGGCGCTCTTTCGTATTCCGATACGAAAGAGCGCCACAATTTTCTATTCTGAGCGATATCTTGCCAGTATCGTATCGTATCGGAGGCCAAGATCCACTTCGAGTCGCTGAGCGAGCGGAGTAAGTAAGTATGAAACTTGTTAGATAAACATTTACGTACACAGTATAGGCTACTTAATTTTTTTCTTCAGTTATGATAAGACGTGGCCCCCATACATACATAACATAAAATGTACATGAATGAAGTCGCGGGTACTGCTAGTATTTCATATACTTGTTTGCGTTTTTCTAGCAAATGTAGAATAGGTATATTTTCATTTAAATTTGATAAACTTTCATCACATTATATGTATATGTCGCGTCTTTAGAATGAAACCGACTTAACTCAAAAAATCTTAAATTTGAGTTAATGTTTTCGAACGACTCTACACATCGTATTCTATCGCTTAGTTAATCGGAAAATGGCCCAACTGTGTTAGAAGAGTACGAACGCACAATTTTCGTCTCTTTATTACTGGACGCGAAGAGGTCCCGGGTCGGAACGTCAATGCCCCTTTTAGGGTTATTCCCGCAGAGGCAAGCGCAACACGTTGACGGAATGCAAATAAAGTGACCAATTAGTGCTTGAGGCGTTTTCATCCCGAAAAACGGTAAGAATTACATTTTAATTTTTGTTATTAAAGTGACCTAATAGGCTTTAAGTCGATACTCTTCCGAATATTGTCATTATATTTACGACTTATTCGTGCTTACGCCACTTTATTACTAAAATCTGTTTTACACGTCATGACTTAACAACAAATAAGTCACTTTTTTATAAAATTTTTCGTCATGTTCTTTGTCCTATTATGGATTAAGTCTCTTTTATATTAAAACGGTTATTGATAATACAGTTCTTATGAGTTTTCAGTCGATTTAATTCCAATGCTACCATAAGTTTTTTTATTTTAGGTCATTGTTTTTTTAATTCGTGAAAGAGGAAAAGGAGAACGCTTAAGACTTTGGAAAATACTACAAAAAGAAAGAGGACGAAGACGAGAATGAGCAGCAGGTAAGCATATTTCATTTATACTCTTAAGTTGTAAAAATACTCTGTTTTGACAAATTTATCATTAAAATATAGATATTTATAAGCATAAAAGCACGAATTTAGTAACGCATATTTTAAGATTTGGTTTGCTGCTTTTGGTGCAATGAGCTTTTATTTTTTGCTTTTTCAGGAAACACAATTTAATAGTGAAAATTTTTCCCCGAATGCGTCGTTTATTGAAACAACAAGATCGTGAAAATCAAGAAACTAACCATTTGAATCTGATTGAGGCTGTAAGTAAAATATTCATTAGACCGTCGTCCCAACGCCAATTTCTGATGGATAAGATAGTGTTTAGAGACTATAATACAAAGATGCGCACTTTATTGTTGAACATAAATAACCAGTTTCTTACATCCGGATAGGAAGCGTTTAGGAGCTAGACAGTTTGAAAAATGCAAATTTTGTCAAAACAATATAGTACGTAGTATGTACTTGATAGTGTAAAAATCCTTATCAGCACGAACGGCAGCACTGTCCTGTGCAGGTTAGATCAATTTCTGTCACGGGGTCAGGAAGCATTTGCCCAAAAAGACGCTTTTTATAGTACCTAGATTTTTGTTCAAAATGTATGAATTTGATAGTGTGATGAGACCTCATCCAGGAGCTAGGGCATCTTTTACACAGCCAATAAAACCATTTCTTTCTCAATTCTTAGAAAGCGTTGATGAGATATTAAGATTTAAATGTGGCAACCAAGCGTGGCCTAAGACAATGTTACGTATACAAAAATAGTATTTGTGCCAAAGTGACATTTTGGCTGACAAATACAATTCTTATCAAGCATCATGTGCTAATTTATAACGACATTAGCCTTTACTCTCTTTGTTCATACTCTCCATATAACATTATACACGGGGAGCCCCTCCGTGTATAATGTTATATGGAGAGTATAATATAGATTTTGTCAAAAAATTATGTATTTCATAGTGTGATTGATAAGATTACATCCTTGTGTAAGTTCACCTTTTACACACTAAATATTTTTACTTACTTTATTCAATTAAACTTACAATTATACCTACTTTCTAAAGTAAATAATTGTTGTTAATTCAAAAAATACTAATAACGCGCCAAAGAGATTGTTTATTTAAATTTGCTCTTGTTTATAAGTACATTTATTTTTTACTATCTAATCGTTACGGATAAGTAGATGTAAGAGTCCAAATGTTAAACCTTTACTTATTTAATGAATGTACTTAATCTTTAGATAAATCAAAGTAATTAAATAATATGTTACTTGTGTGTTTTTTTTCAATATAGCCTTATTTCACCTATCTCTGGATCCCTAGAAACCATACTAGTAATTCTAATCTGAGCGTATCGGTTTGCACCCTCTAATGACATGGACTCGATGGGAGCTGATGTATACAGTGTGTAATTTTTGAATAAGTATAGCGTATAAATACTCTTAAACTTTCGTGCTGCATATTTACTAAATGCATTAGCGGGAATTAGCGCGAACATACCGATTTTCTCTAGACGTTTCGACCAGGTTGCCCCGGCCGTGGTCACTGGATGACTGATGCAACGGTGTCAATACTCCGTCGGCGCGGTGGTATCTTCATCCACCGGCATATTACTTTTTATCCAACTACCAGCACACACTACTGAAGAAAAGCGGTATGTTCGCGCTAATTCCAGTTTATGCATTTGGTAAGTATAGCTTATTTTATCTTTATTTGTCTCCATGCAACCATACTAGTAACTGATAGTAATTTATTTGGAACAATGTATGTTATTAATGATGTATTTAAACGGGACTTAGGACAAACCTTCTTATTAAACCGCGTCGTCCGGAGTCATACAAAAAGTCGGACACTGTTAGTGTAGTGTGTACCGGGGCTAACACATAAATACAAAACTTTATGTGGGTAGTGAAATTATCAAAATTATTAGGGAAACTGCGTCCACCACCACACGATGACACCGCAGTACTTCGGTCTCGTTGCGACCGCGATGGATGTAACTTCATTGAAACGTCGATAACTAATAAAAAGGTTCGTGCTAAGTCCCGTTTATATACATAATTTTGTGTTTAAACCGCGAAAGTTTAAAAACAATAATGTTTGTTATTCTCTGAATACAATAAATAACTTGAACACTTTGATCAAAACTGTTTTGTAATAAAACCCAAGTTTTAAAGTTTTACTAACATAGGATAAGTGTCTTACTAACACACTATGGACTTGTATTGTCACAAATGTACAGTCTGAAATAAATAATTTCATTCATTCATTCATTTATTACAAAACAGTTTTGATCTAAGTGACTTATTAGTAAACCCGACTTACTCTAAGTTTAATACGAAAATGACATAATACTTAAAAGGCCATTCATCAATTTTAAGTTATTAAAACGAAACTGACTTAATACATATTAAGTCAAACGATAATATAGAAGTTCGGTCAAAAAGTGACCTAATAGTGACAAGTTTTTGAAAATCGTTATTTCAAAATATTATTTATTAAAATAATAAAAAAAAATGTCAATGTATATCAAGCCTAATAGTTATTTAAAACATATCAGCAATCAGAGAGCAATTATCTTAATTAGTTTGGAAGATATATTTAAACTAATGCAAAAATGACTAAAACTGAAATCTTATTTTGCGATTTCCCAAAAAGTAGAGATTTTGAATTAAGTCACTTTCATTCTAAAGAAGCGATGTGTGCTCATTTGTTTATTTTGATAATTAATAGTTTCATTATGCGTTTAATTCGTACAATCAACAGGCTTGGGTCTACCAGATTACCGCGAAATTCGTTCAGTGTCCTGAACATTTGCTTTTAGTTCTAATTATTTACCATTGTAAATAATTCCAATTATACAAAAGCATTGCTAAATAGACTACGTTACCGACGATATTCTGTGATAATGTTGAACATATTTTTTTATTCATTCAACAAAATTTAAGTCTGTAGGTTTCTTATAACATTAACTATAATATAGGTAATATTAAAATTTACGTAAAGTTTAAATATTTATACTTTATAATGATGAATGAATGACTTTTTTTATGATTAATAATTATAAAAAATCTTATTCATTATATAGTAATATATTATATTGTATAAAAAGATGGTCACGGTTTTAATAACGTTTTGTCGACAAGTTTTGGTCTGTTATGAAGACCGTCATCGGAGCAAGTGTTAGGGGTGGCGACATAATGTTTAGCTTTCTTCGAAGCACTCAAACACTAGTCGGCGAATCTAACGAATAAATCGTGAGTAAAACCGTGATTGACATTGACTAATCAAAAATGAAAAAAGTTAACAATAAGAAACTAGACTTTCTTGTCAAGAAAATATCGCGTAAATCGCGAACCTTATCCTTATCCTTACTAATATTATAAACGCAAAAGTGAGTTTGTTTGTTACGCTTTCACGCCGTAACTACTGAACCGATCATCATGAATTTTGCATACAAGTTCTCTAGAGTACGGAGAAGGACATAGGCTACCTTTTATCCCGGGAAAAAAACCTATTCGTGAGGGATCGACATTGACGCGGGCGGAGCCGCGGGCGAAAGCTAGTTAAAAATAAGGCAAGTAATTTAACGAAGGACGAACTAAGAAGAAATAAAGGAACTGAAAAAAGATCTTTTCTCGTTTAAACATTTTGTACGAATGCCTAAAAAGAGTGTTTTGATTTTAGCGTCCATATATAAATAATGAAAGCAAAACACTATTTTTAACCGACTTCAAAAAAGAAGGAAGTTATCAATACGGTTGCGTTTTAAAAAAAAAAATTTAGACAGTTTTTTATATTGCGTATTTTTGCGATATTGGCTGTTTATAAAAATCCTTATCTTTTTGGTGTTCCGTATGAACGAGTAACAAAACGGAACCCTTATAGGATCACTCGTGTATCCTTACAAAAAAAAACTTTGGCTACAAAAATACCTGATCTCAAGTTAGCTTTCTTTAAAAAGTATGTGGCTATTTTTTAATACGAGTATATACACAAAATCATCATTTATTGCGGACTTTATCAGGACATCGGATATTTGCTATTTCTTTTTACTAGTCATACTCTTTGCATTTTATTCGATTTATTCTCGACCACATAGTACACCGCAGTAACATGTGGTAACTCAGCTAATTGTGTAAAAGTCACCCTCTGCGTCCATTAGTGTAAGGAAATTGAGCGTCCCACGTCCCCACCAAATATCGGATTTCGTTGATCTGCCTAACACTGATCAATTCTGAGCCGAGACAATCAAATTACCATCGTCTGGTTTCTATTCCATTTTTGTCATATTTTCATTCATTCCCCTATATCATAGGTGTAATGTACAAAGAAGGTTATCTTTAGGAAAACTTGAGCTCATAATTTTAGAAATTATTTGACGTAATCAACTGGAAACTTATTTTTGAACATTTTTGATGTATGTAGTCATCAGATCTCTTACATATAACAAACCGGTCAAGTGAGAGTCGGGATCGCGCACGAAGGGTTTCGTAACATTATCAGATTCTATAAAAACGACAAAAAAATCATGTATGATGTATGGGAGCCCCCTTAAGTATAAGTTTTATTATAATTTGATTATTTATTTTAAAAGTGAATATATAATGCTAAATATTCTGCAAATATTTCAAGCGTCTACATAACTCATGCCGATATCAATATCCAGCAAAAACGAGCAAAAATTTTATTCCTGATTTTACCCTTTGGGTACGAAACCCTAAAAATACACATATTCAGATTTACGAATAAATTTTCAAAAATTAAAGGATTAATAATCAATCGAAAATAATATGTAGGTACTTTAAAACTTTAAGTGTATTGTACTCGTTACTTCGATAGTTATAACATATTTCATATGATATTTTATAGTTATAACATATTTTATAGTTATAACAAATAGTAATAACCGAGCTTCGCTCGGTTATTACTATTTGTTGTAATATGGTGTTGTTTAGATGATAATCTATATTTATGAGAAATATATATTGTTATCTCAAACATTTTTTTTTAATCTTCAAAAATATATATGATATTGAACATATAAAAAAAGTAAGTCACGGAGCGAATTTCGAACCCGTAATTCTTTTCTTGCTGTCCGCGTCTTAAGGCTGCCGCTGGACCATACAGATAGTGGCCGACAGGATGGAATTAGCGACCATATTCTGCGTGAAAAGAAAAACGCATGAAAACTCGAAAACACGCGTTTTTCCAAAGATAAGACTAATCTAGATGTTTACCTCCGAAAACCCCCAATTGTTTCCATACACCAAATTTCAGCGAAATGGGTAGAGCCGTTTCCGAGATCATAGAAATAAATTTATATCATATCATCATATATACATCGTTTAAAGGTATAAAATTAAATACTTCCGCATTTAATCGAAGGCTCAATTAAGAGACTTGATAAATAACATAGCTATAATAATAATAATAAAAATAATAAATAATAATAAAATCTTTATTCAGTACCACAAATTAACATAAACAATATTTGTGATCGGGGTCTCCTTTTAAGTAGCTGTATCTATACGTACAGTTTATGCACGCAATGCCATCGCTGTGACCATAGCTCAGTGAAGATAACATTCTGGTCGTTTGTATTTATTGCTATGATGCGGAATTATGTCCACAGATACGCTTAATTGGTTTGGCGTTGCGGTCCTGTGACATTTTCGATGCATTGCCTTTGTCATCGGTCGAAAATGCGAGAGACCATTTTTGCGAATTAAATAACAACGATAAATAAATTGGTAAAACGTTGAAAGAAGCGTTGGAATAATTGCAAATGGGTTTGCATTAAATTTTTCATCGTCAAAGTTAAATATGCTAAAAGGTTATCTGAACACTTATTTCGGGGTTATAGCGGTTTTAGCCAATTTGAAAAACAATCTCGAAATAATTGTTCTGGCTTGTTGTACTTTTACGAAGGGATATACCTTCTATTATAGATTGCGTAATTCTGAACAATAATGGACAGCTGATTGACCATTGCGATCAATGTATTGAAATAAACAAAATATTTATTTTCACTAAAAATTAATGTTAGGTGGAATTGCTTCTAGACAAGCCCCGCTTTTTTATCGGGTCATCTTACCGTACCGACCATAATTTCCGATATAGTTAGATTGATGTATAATACTACATTGAATATTATACGAGTATATTAGATTCATAATTCATCATTGAATATTGTAGATCTTAAAAAAACTAATATATTGCAGTCTTTTGTAAACAAGATCAGGTTCCGTACCAACAAACAATATGTTACTACAAAATATGGCAATAAAACACGATGTTTGCATAGGTCGGGTACTCATTTAATTACTTCATGGATTACCCCATTTTATTGACCATTAAATTTTATTTTTTGTGATACCAGCCACAAAACTACATATTACAAAAAAAAAATAAGTTCCGCCCTGTCACAGACGGACTGACGGATAGCCGAGTCTCATTTTGTTTGCACCTTTTGGATAAAGAACCCAAAAAAATATGAAGTTTGACGTAATATATTATAGATTTACAAGACAAACTTAAATCACAATTAATAATGTTTTGTTAACATTTAAATACACAGAGTGACTGATAACTGATCAGACATTTAAAATATTAATCAACAATTTCATTTTCAACAAAACATCAACTTTTTCCACAGAAATTACATAAAGTCAGGTATCAAACCGTAACAAATTTATAATTGCGAGTGTATGTTAAAAACATAATAAAGATAATTTTTTTATGCTTTTTAGCTGATTGTTTTGAATCTCTGAGCAATCATAAATTCATGATATTTCATTCCATCCGAAACTCTAGGTTTTATAGTGACACGAAGACTGCAACAAAATTAAATTGAACAGATGATTTTTAAAGCGAAAACCACTATAGCTACGTTTTTCACTTTTTGGAATAAGTAAAAAATGTTAAACTCACGTCAGGACACGTGGACTGATCGAAAATTCGTAAGACGGACACGTGACTTGAGACCACCGGCGCGGCGTAGGAGAGAAAGTAATATCCCACTCTGTTTCTACCGCGCGGAGTTTTCACATCTGCCAGCACTCCCGGAGTGCAACCCGTTTGTTTTTATGGTTTTTATATCGTACTAGCTGTTGCCCGCGGCTAAGCCCGCGTTAGTGTCGATCCCTCGGGAACAGTAGAATTTCCCAGAATCGAACATACCCTATGTCCTTCCTCGGGCCTCACACCTCCATACCATATTTCATCCAAATCAGTTCAATGGTTAAAGCGTAATAAAACGACAAACAAAGTTACTCTCGCATTTATAATATTAGTATTAGTATGGAAGTATGGATATTATTTATACTTCTAAGTCTAGAAATGAGTAAATTCCTATACAATCTTTACCCCGCTATTTTACCCCTTCAGGGGAAAATATCGTCCATTTTACCTACACAGATATTTTTAATTGTAACCTAGTATCGTATCACAATCGTGAGCCAATAAACTGCTCATTGTAGGTGACTGCTGGTGACGTGTCAACGCTGTCGTGTCGTAATTAGCTTGAAGGTTTAATTTATATCTGATGTTCAAATAATTAAAAATATACTTAATATGTAAATAACATTAAAGTAACTAATAAGTTTTTTTGTAATATTGTTATGCTTGAACCACTACACATTGTAGATAGTAAGATAAACGAAACTTAAAAAAGCCAGAGTTATACAACTCCTTGAAAGAATACAAAGTGAATCGTAGAATCTTCTTTTGTCGCCTCAAAAGTACATCTCTCCCATTAGCGCAGTGACGTGATGGATTCCGGAGTTTGAAACTTGGAAGTTGCAACTAGCAAGCTGCAGCCGCGAGTTTTTATCGCGTTGTGAACTGATAAAACAACTGCTACTGAAGAAAAAGAGACGAGACAGTACGCGCGACTGGCGTTAAGAGAAATAGATGAAGCAATTTTTTTCTTATTGTGTAATGTAACAAATGTTTTACTTTATTCACTACTATATCTACGGGATCATGTCAATAGCGATGCGGTTAATAACCCACTACTGTTTTGATTTTGATTTACGCCTCTGCTTGGTGGCCTTTGAGTCGTTCGACGTTAGGCTCTGCGTAACTGTAAGGATAAAGACGACAGAGCGATAAGTAAGTATGTTACGTTACAAAAAAATATATCGTACAAAAAAGGTAATTAAACTTTTTCTCATTGTTTTTACAATTATACAAGTTTTACACTGGTATTATATAGTAGTGATCTTTTATCTATTTAGATAGCTTCTCTGTGACATTTTATAATGCACTGGAAAGCAAGATAAATTCGTTTCACTAGTTATATTAAATTGGCACTTAAACTTTTCAACGAAAAAATGCGAAGACATTTTTAAATATTTTCCTAACTTTTATCTTAATTTACCCGTATAACGGTCTATGAGACTCGCTTAATTGAATTGCCTACTTAAAAATGTAATAAACTTTGTAAAATTAACAGCACTCTTGAGTATATTAATTTATCAATCAAAGTTTTATGGTAGGAAAAATATGCGTGAATTTTTATAGCAAAATACTTAAAAATATTAATAATCTAGCTTTCGCCCGCGGCTCCGCCCGCGTCAATGTCGATTCCTCGGGAATAGTACTTTTTCCCGGGAAAAAAGGTAGCTATGTCCTTAGCTAAGCTATGTCCTTCTCCGTACTCCAGAGAACTTGTATGCAAAATTTCATGATGATCGGTTCAGTAGTTACGGCGTGAAAGCGTAACAAACAAACAAACAATCAATCAAACAAACAAACAAACTCACTTTCGCATTTATAATATTAGTAAGGATAAGGATTAAGCTCAATAGTCTATTGAGCTTAGAAGATTTCTACAGCTATACAAAGGCCTTCGGATTCTTCTTTCCATGGGAGGATATTGCCATACTTTCTACGCTTGGCAGGCAGGTTGGTGAGCGCAGTTCTTTGTCTTCTTGTGCTTCCGACGCTGCTGCCCATCGAAAGCATTTTTAAGCTAAAGAAGGATACGAATTTGTTGGATTTTGGGAAAGAATGAAGGTATAGGGATACTACTCACTCGGATAAATGGGGGAAAATCGAGTAGTCTCGAGAGGCCGGGCACGCGTACCCGATGCCCTACCTGCAACCACCAGCCAAGCCGATTAGGATGACACCACTGACATTTTTATCGCGAATATTAATCTAACACTTAGCTAATCGCAGGAAATATGAACACCTTGAGGCGAATTATGTGCTCTTCACGGTTGAGACAATGGGTCCGTGGGGCCCAAAAGCAAGAAACCTGGTAACTGAGATTTCAGCGCGCCTCCGTGAGGTTACGGGTGATCCAAGAGCTGGCAGTTACTTCGCCCAAAGAATTTCCATTGCAGTGCAGAGAGGCAATGCTGCCAGCTTACTGGGCACCCTGCCTCGTGGCGACGCGTTGGAATCTCTATTTTATTTGTAATTTTTAATTTTATTTTTAATTAAGGAATATTTGCATGTTTTATTGATTGAAATAAAAATTTAATATTTGTATCTAACACTAATATAATAAGACTAAGTAATTATGTAAAGATAAGCTTGACACCAAAAGCTAATATTATAAGGAGGACAGTAGGAGGATATTATTTGTGTGTATTGTCTAGTACTCGTAATGAACAAACTGAAAACAACTGAACTGATTTAAAAATTCTATCACTTATAGAAAATTACTTCATCGGCGGGTAACATATGCAGATGGAGTTGGGGGGAAACAGGAAGTAAATAATAGAACTGATAATATATAAATAATATTCAGTATATAATAGAAGCATTTAAAATGTTTTTATGAAACGGCACAATCAATAAAAATGTGTGAATGAATAGTGCATATTTGAGTTAAAATATAATTTTTAAAATCCAAAAAAGGACAAATATCTTAGAAAACATGTCAATTAGAAATGTAACCATTTTTTCAATTGTAGGAAATCCGTATTGTTTTGTCTCTAGGGACGTTATTAATAACTTCAGGCGATTTTGGTTTTTGTTTACCTTTTCCTCCTCTCATTGTGAGATGTCCTGAGTTTTCCTTAATACATGAGATTTCTCTGTGCAAAATTAATTTTGCAATTATTTTTTATGCATTAATGCGTAGGTATTAACAATAAAATTAATAATATTTTTATAAGACTACCAGGACTCGTAGTCCTGGAATTATTACTAAAGATAATTTAAAACAAAAATTGTCTGAGATATGCTGAGAAAGTGAGAGATGTGGTTAGATATTTTTAAATGTTATATTTTACATTTACAATGGTATTTTGATATACTCTTATTAAATTAAGAAATAACATATGGTTGAAAAATTTCAAGCGGGCGGGATTTGAACCTGCGACCTTAAGTCGCAGTAGGACTTACATAGAGTTAAGGTCGCATGTACGACTTAAGGTCGCCGGTTCAAATCCCGCCCGCTTGAAATTTTTTCACCATATATTATTTCTTAATTTAATATGAGTAGATCTGGTGAGCTCCGGCTCGACTCCCTCCCCCTAAATAGGTATTTAAATGTTCTTTATAGTATCACGATGTTGGTCTTTCTAACAGATTGAAACTAGTCGGCGAATCCTACGAATAAAACGTGGGTAAAACCGTGATTCTATAATGAATTTATCTCGCGTAAGTTTTAAATTAACTATTACTTATATATCTTATTTTTACATTAGACATAGGAATTTTTTAGGGTTCCGTTATCCAGAGGGTGAAAACGGAACCCTATTCGTATGGCTCCTCTGTCTGTCTGTCTGTCCACCTGTCATCTGTCTGTATCTCATGAACCGTAATAGTAACACATTTTAAATTTTCATAGATGATGTATTTCTGTTGCCGCTATAACAAAAAGTAGTAAAAATACACTAAAACAAATATTTAAGGGGGCTCTCATACAAATAACATGATTTTTCCGTTTTTATAGTTAATGGTTCGGAAACCGCGAGTCCAACTCGCACTTGGCCGATTTTTGTATAAACATGCTCAAAACGCCTCGTCTTAATTAAATTCTTTTTGTATTACAAACTTGTTGAAAACCGCACGCCGCGGTGCATTTAAATTTATATTTACAACTATCTTACTTTTTGTAGCTACGTTCGTTGGAAATATACATAAAATGTTGCTACAATAAATTACATTCTTATCTAGACAAATAAAGAAATGGGTGAGGTTTTGGCAAGCTTCTATTTACTTGTTAGATCGGTCAGGGGGTATGTCGGTACTGGCACACTGCCAGTGGAATAAACAAGTAAAATGCGAATATCTGAAGTACGTAAGGGTCACTTTTACGTAAGGCTTCATACATGCTTAAGATTCATAAATACCTATATGTACTATTTTCGTCGAATAGCTTAATAATGATATTTATTGATGTTTATTGAGGCGTAGTTAATTAATAACCCGATATCCCGTAGTGACTTAAACTCACGAATAATTTTTGTTTATACATAGTTTTCACCTGCGATATCGTTAATTCGAATATTTGAGACGTAATTAACCTGACGATAGAAGCTAGACTTAATGTTAGCATATAAATGATTACCATATGATGTCGAACTGAAAACGTATTGTAGTTTTATATAATAGTAGTAAACCGTGCGCAGTTTGAATTCGTTATTAAAAAACAAGCAAGGTGCAGCAAGGGTTCCGTACCGCTATCTATAAAAACGGCAAAAAAAATAATGTCTATTGTATGGGAGCTCCCTTAAATATTTATTTTATTCTATTTTTTAGTATTTTTTGTTATAGCGGCAATAAAAATACATAATCTGTGAAAATTTCAACTGTCTAACTATCACGGTTCATGAGATATAGCCTGATGACAAACGTATAGACAGACAGACGGACAGCGGAGATAAATTAATAGTGTCCCGTTTTTACCCTTTGGGTACGGAACTCTAAAAAAGAGTAAGAAATAAAAAAAAACATTTTATAATTCAGGCTGAATAGGATAGTTTAATTTGCTTCGATGAGAAAATATCTTCTTTACAAAGGTTATTACATCATCATCATCATCAGGTCCTTTTAGTCTCCACTATAGGAGCATGACCATCTCTGTACTACTAGAGCTATACTTGGTTATTACATAATATGGTTTAATTTTGTTAGAAGTAAAACAAGTGATTTAGGTACTTAACTAACCGCACAGTCAAGTTGTTACTAGGCCTAAACTAAACGAAATCATATTAACATTTTCTCCCACCTATTTAATCCCTCATTTAAAGCACAATGTTGCATTAATGAATTTTGACTGAATTCCATGCAAATGAATATCTGGCCATATTATTTCATGTGACAGCTAAAATCACAGATGATACCGTTGATCCGCCATTTTGTTTTCTTTCATGCACCGTTATTACAGGTGCCGTTGGAATAATATGGGACATTACATACATTGTCTACTGAATTTCAGGTGTCCCATTAGATTTTGGACTTTATTTTGTTGCGTGTAGAATCTGTTTTTATATTTTTTGTAAGTCCTGGTATTGTCCATTACATCAATGTGTAGTTGTAAGATAAAATGTTATAGTGACAATAATATATTGTATTGTGGGGCAATGAAGCATGATGTATCATTGATGTTTTCTTTTGGGTGTTATTTCTTAATTCTGTCAAAGTGGTGTCAAACCAAAGATAATTAAGAAAACTACAAGTTTTTGTGTCTTATTTGGCCCTCAAACTTTATTCAGAAGCTTATTTTAGCCAGTGTCTACTTATTTTTTGAGTTATTCTTGCTTGTGTATCAATGAAATGATGGTGTAATTCATTTCGTTGATTTCGACGGAGCCTCTGGCGACAATACCCACGAATCCACTGGCTTGATCATATACGATGCAGTAAGGCGAGCAAACACCAGCCCGCTAAGTAAATTTCACTACAGCTGCACCATGACACTTTATTTTAGTTATTCCACACTTTGTTCATAAACATGGGTATTTATAACACCAAATTACATCGATTTCACATTATAAAGTCTAGAAACAATTTGCAAAACAATCTAAAATAAAAGCCGTGCAGTCCGCCTAAATTCCCGCCAAAAACTCAAACTACAAGTTCATGCAAGATAAAGTTTAGTTATCCTCAAAATAGAAGTCGCATATAACAAGATTCATGAGTCCTTATACACCAGAGTCCTAAGAAGCATGCTTTTTGTAGTTTAATATTGTACGGAACCCTTAGTGTGTGCAACTTGCACTTGGCTTGTTTTATTCTAAGTATTTTGTTGCACAAGAAAATAACAGCTGTAAAACTTAAAATCAATTGAGTTAAGTCTCTAAGTATCAATAATAATGAATTTGACCGCAATAGTTTAATCATATCACGTATAGGATAATAAATTTACTGCACGACCTTTAAAAAAATACTTAAACGTCACCAAAAAAAAGATTATAATGCGAAAGTCACGTGGAACCACAATGAATATTAACACTCGAATAACGCACCGGTACCGCGAAGATAAATTTATCCCCGCGTCGGGAAAGAGACCATTTTTCACAGCAGCTAACGCGTGGTGTCGCCCACCCGTACGGAGACGTTACCTATAGCGGCGTGCGGAGAATACATACAATATGTGCCTTTTTCCATTGCTATAGTGGACACTTGTCGTACCGACACCTCATTTTCAGTATTACCATGTATGAGGCCAACACATGAGTCAGGTTTCTGATATTTTTAGTACCATTATGATACGTATCGCACTATCATCTAGCTAAGAGTAAGATAAATAAATATGAATTACTAGCTTTCGCCCGCGGCTCCGCCCGCGTCATTGTCGATCCCTCGGGAATAGTACTTTTTCCCGGGATAAAAGGTAGCCTATGTCCTTCTCCGCACTCCAGAGAACTTGTATGCAAAATTTCATGATGATCGGTTCAGTAGTTACGGCGTGAAAGCGTAACAAACAAACAAACAAACAAATAAACAAACAAACTCACTTTCGCATTTATAATATTAAGTAAGGAAGTAAGGATAAGGATTAATATCATACTTCTGATATTTTGTCAAAGTAGTTTTAATTGTTCTTAAACAACTATAAGACAAACTTCAGGTATAACATTGACAGCTGGGACCGGCTGGTAGTGGTAAAAAAAATTTTCGAGCTCCTCTGTGCTTCGGATGGCATATTAAGCCCTTGGTCGTAGATGTCATTAATTCATCATTGATGACTATCGTTAAGCTGTCAGATGCCATTAGGCAGCTTCCAAATCTGACATTAGTGTTCGCTACTTTTACACTCTAAAAATAAACAAACAATTCAAAAGTATGCCAAACAACAATGTATATTAACACTCGAATAACGCAGCGGTACCGCGAAGTTAAATTTATCCCCGCGTCGGGAAAGAGACCATTTTTCACAGCAGCTAACGCGTGGTGCCGCCCGCCCGTGCGGAGACGTTACCTACGCTGTAGGTGTGTATAAACGTGCGGAGAATACATTCAATATGTGCAAATTATTCCTTTTTTCATTGCAATGGTGGACACTTGACGTACGGACATCTAGTTAAAATTATTTTTAGTATTTTCGTATATGAGGCCACTCTGATATGTAACGCGCTGCCATCTAGCTACGAGTAAGTATACTTCTGATATTTTGTCAAAGTAGTTTAATTGTTTTTAAACAACTATAAGACAAACCTCAGGTATAACATTGGCAACTGGGAGTGGCATAAAAATGTATCGAGCTCCTCTGTGCTTCGGATAGCAAATAGCCGTTGGTCTTGGCTGTTATCATTGATGACTGTCGTTGAGCAGTCAGATGCCATTAGACAGCTTCAAATTCTAACATCAGTGTTTGCTGCTCTACAAATAAACAAACAATTCAAAAGTACGTTAAACAACAATGTATATTAACTCTCGAATAACGTACCGACACCGTCAAGATAAATTTATCACCGCGTCGGGAAATGGACCATTTTTCACAGCAGCTAACGTTAGGTGTCGCGCCCGTGCGGAGATGTTACTTACAGCGACGTGCGGAGAATGCATACAATATGTGCGAATTAGGACTGTGTTACATTTTTGTAGGGGCTATCAAACTACTTATTAGGCAACAGAAGAAGAAACAAAACATAGTTTAATCCGGAAATGAACCATGTCAAGGATTGCTTAACATAATTTAGTGTAAACTCTAAACAATTAGGGTTCTCTTGCAGTATTATAATCACTATGATAATAAATATATTCCCACGACGGGCACCGGGCTTTTTTTTCATACCAACTAGTGAACTTACAACGTAGTGCTGAGAATACATATAATAATTGTAACTAGAGCTGTTTGATTGGGCTCATTGATGATGATAGTATTCTAACTTAAAACATATATTTTTAATAGTTTATGTATGTAAGTTGCCAATATTAGTGACAGAACTTTTAAACTGCCATAAATCAGGCAAAATAAGAAAAAGCTATATCTAACCTTCTTCCTATAGTATGTTTTAAGGACTATGATTGTCATATAAGAAAAGTAGCCGAGACTTTGATTTTTTCGGAATCTTAAAACAACTACCAGAGACACTTATTATGAGCGATATGCAACGGTTGTCAACCATGTCCGTGGTTACTCAACATGCATTTTTTACCATATTAGACGGCCAAAGAGCAAGAGTTAGTTCTTTTAAGAGTTATGGAGGAACATACAGAAAAAAAATCATCAATTTAGTTTCAGTATCATGTATAGAGCTTATAAACACGATATCTCTGTGAAAACACAGAATCACCTGATGGTAAGTGATCTTTGCTACCCATGGACAACTGCAACACCAGAAAAACGCATCGCTGGCCTTTCAAGGAGTTGGGGGGAAGAAATGAGGGAAAGGATGGGTTTCTGGTTGTCTCAGTCACCAAGCGAAGGATAGACAGAAGCTGTAAAACTTATACTCAAACGTCGATATTCCGTGAGAGTGTGATACTTCCACGGACGAGCCGGCCCATAAGTGCTACTAGCAAAAATACTGATAGCGAGGCTCTACCACGACTGATGAATGCAAACCTTCAAAAATACTTAAATAAAGTTAAATTCACGTGGAATCACAATGAATATTAACATCCGAATAACGCACCGGCACCGCAAAGATAAATTTATCCCCGCGTCGGGAAATGGACCATTTTTCACAGCAGCTAACGTTAGGTGTCGCGCCCGTGCGGAGATGTTACTTACAGCGACGTGCGGAGAATGCATACAATATGTGCGAATTATTGGTTGTTTCATTGCTACGGCTAACTCTGACATACGGACATCTTGTTAAGATCAATTTATGTATTTTTAAGTATCTATATCATATATCTAGCTAAGTATTATACTTATGATATTATGGTACTAGAGTTACGCAGGATTAGGACCTGTAAGAGCGATGTGATGATAGGTGGATAGGCATTTTGACAGCCACAAATGGCAAGCGAAGCGTGGGTCGTACGAGAGCGAGGTGAGTCGACGATTATCGGATCTACATTTTTTCACCTTTTTTTATTTAATCGGCTTTTGAAAATAACCTAAACTTTTTAATCAGAACTGGAAGATAACAAAATTCTCAAATAATATAATCAAACCAGCAATATACTTAATTTAAGAATGTAACGAAAAAGACGCTCGTATAAGTATGGAGGTATTATTTTTATCTTGTATCTATAAATATATTGAAGAATCCCTATTTCTCTTGGTCAAGGCATCGCGTGAGAACGGCTGGACTAATTTTTCTTATCATATTTGATTTTCATTTAAATAATAGCTTTTTCATCACTTAATACCGTTTTGTCGCTTTTATTACAGTTAAAGGATAAATGTCAACTTAGTCTATCTGCGACCATTAAATCTGTAAAGTTTTCGAAACGTTGGGTGTTAAAAATAATATAATAAACGCTATGAAACTGTATTAGGAGATTTAATTTAATGGTGTAACAATCGCGAATACATTGGAAACCATTATATTTGTTTTTCTAAGGAGAAGGTTCTTGTGAAAGAAATTATAAAGAAAGTTAAACTTAACGACGTTATTAACTTTTTAAATGTAACTTTAGCATTGCCAGTCGTTTATATTTGTCATTAGTATTGCCAGTCGTTTGACAGTTGACGTGTATCCATAGAAAGACAAAACAACGCCAGTCGGGTCAGTTATTAAATTAATAAATAAACAAGGGCAAATTACATTGAGCTAAATACACTGAGTTATGAACTTGAGACGTGGGATACTAACTCAATAAAATATAGTCAAAAGTTATAGACCAAGGTCAATTAAAAATATATCGGTTCCATCTTGACCAGACTGGGGACCACGACCTTATAAAAAATGCACCTGCGGTACCACTAAGCTAAAGAGAGTATTTAAAGAAATACTAACGGCATGCCCCGGCTTGGCACGAGTAGATATAGGTATTTAATAATAATTTTTAATATAGCTAATGTTCATCAGAGATAATGTAGAATTGTAATGATGAAAGAATTTTTCAAATTAGTCCAGTAGTTTAGGAGCCTATTCAATGCAAACTAACTGTTGGGGTTCGCCCTAAAGTATATGAGTTTACCCGCTACAAGAATGTTTATGGAGAGATTCTGGTTTGAATGATTCTTTGGGAGATGATCAGTCACACACCCGAATTGGTAATAAAAATATTTATTGCACTTCACTAAAATATATTTAAATTAGACTAAGTTTATAATATGGTAAAATTGTTAAATAAATGGTTATAACGGTTTGAATACGCGAACGAAATGGTTGTCGCTGGTTGGCTGGTATATGCGTACTAACTTTAATCTATACATATAATAAAACAGTAAAAATATTTTGTCTGTACATTTAGAATTTTTGACTGAAATGGATAGAGGGACACTTAAAAAGAATAATAGAAAGCAAAAAAA
The DNA here is from genome assembly GCA_947532085.1 of Elegia similella. Taxonomy (NCBI): domain Eukaryota; kingdom Metazoa; phylum Arthropoda; class Insecta; order Lepidoptera; family Pyralidae; genus Elegia; species Elegia similella. The sequence continues at coordinate 22,585,133 of OX383926.1, read as the reverse complement.
ATTTTTTCGAATTTCTTGTCTGTCTGTCTGTCTGTCTGTCTGTCTGTCTGTCTGTCTGTATGTATGATCACGATTATCTCCGAAAATACTGAACCGATTTACTTCAAACTTTCACCAATTGGTTTGTTTTAACCCAGCAAAACATTTAAAGTTTGTTTCATCAAAATCGGTTCATTAAAAAAAAAGTTATCGTCATTTGAATGTACTTAAGGCATTAGTTTGCATACACGGTGAATTTTTTATCGTTTCGGACCCTTAAAGGGGTGACTCAGACCAACAAAATGAACAACTTTTCCTATGGGAACAATGGTGGGAACTCAAAATAAAATTCGACATTCCCATACAACTTGGCCGGGCGGCGGGATTTTTTTGTATGGAAATGAGGAAATTTTTTTTGAGTCCCCGGCATTGGTCCCATAGAAAAAGTTGTTCATATTGATGACCTGAGTCACCCCTTTAAGGGTCCAAACTGTTCCTGAGGGATGGACACTAACGGCGGCGGCGTAGCCGCGGGCAAACGGCAAACCAACCTAAACTGCTGCGCCTAGAAACTTGAAATTTGGTACAGGGGTTCTTTTAAAGATGTGAGTGAGCGCTAAGAAAGTATTTTTAAGAAATTTAACTTCTTAAGGGGTAAAATTTATATGGAATTTTCTCATTTCTGGACTAAGAAGTATGAAAGTAGGTATATAAGTTCTAGATTAAAATTAAAAAAGATGTGTGTAGGTAGATGAAATTTGCTAAATTCCCCCTTTAAGGGGTAAAATGAGGGTGGATGGGTGGTATAAACTTTGTATGGAAATTTTCTCATTTCTGGACTTAGACGTATAAAAATAAGTATATAAGTTCTAGGTTACAATTAAAAATTTCTGTGTAGGTAAAATGGACGATATTTTTCCCTGTAGGGGTAAAATAGCGGGGTAAAGATTGTATAGGAATTTACTCATTTCTAGACTTAGAAGTATGAAAATAGGTAAATAAATTTACGATTACAATTGAAAAAGATCTGTATAGGTTAACTGGAAAAAAACCCCCAGAAGGGGGATAAAGTTTGTTTGGAAATTTTCTCATTTCTGGACTATGAAGTATGAAAATAAATAGGTATGTAAGTTCTCGATTACAATTAAAAAAGATATATGTGGGTGAAATGGACTGAATTCACTCCTAAAGGGGTAAAATGGGATGGTAAAGGTTTATGGAAATTTTCTCATTTCTGGACTGGTATAAATAATATCCATACTTCTATACTAATAGTAATATTATAAATGCGAAAGTAATTCTATCTGTCGTTTTTTACGCTAAATTTGGTATGGAGGTGTGAGGCCCGGGGAAGGACATAGGGTATGTTTGATTCCGGGAAATTCTACTGTTCCCGAGGGATCGACACTAACGCGGGCGGAGCCGCGGGCAACAGCTAGTATGGTATAAAACTCAAGTTATCAATTTGTGCTGATTACATGACATAAATATTATTGATGATTGTACTGTTCGAATGCGTAACCCGAACACTAACAATAAAATCTTTTCTCTTCATAATATGAGTGTAGAAGTACTAGAAGTGTGGATATCAGATTTATTCCCCTACAGTTAACAACTGCATTGCTAGAGTCAGAGTTGGGATGCTAGTGACGTCCCCTCGGGTCTCTCTGCCCGTGACGTCCGATACGTCATGCCCGTCTGAACTTTGACATTGTGACTAAATTGATTGAGAATTGTGCACAACAATGCTTTTGTATTGATTAATCTGATATTTAGAGATATATATTTGTCTAATGTAATCATATTTATATGGTAGCTTTCGCCCGCGGCTCCGCCCGCGTCAATGTCCATCCCACGGAAATAGTTCTTTTTCCCGGGATAAAAATAGCCTATGTCCTTCTAGGTACTCCAGAGTACTTGTATGCAAAATTTCACGATGATCGGTTCAGTAGTTACGGCTTGAAAGCGTAACAAACAAACAAACTCACTTTCGCATTTATAATATTAGTTAGGATATTATATAATTCTAAGGAAAACCCAAAGTTCACAGAATCGTAAGCCTGGCGTAGTGAAATGAAAAGCATAAATATGCTTAAACAATTGAAAGTTAAGGGTCTCAATCAGACAAAATCGAGACCTATGAGAAGATATTTTTTATGGAAACATCTGAAGCTTTTTGTATTATTTATTATTATATACATAATGCAAAATTATTTTAATTAAATAGAAATGTTAATACTTAAAATTCCAAAGTCATGTTGTCTATAAAAACTAGCTAGGGGAACATTCTAAATACCACCCTTTATTACAGTGGACAAGGAGAGGGGGGGTCTTAAAGTCTTCATCATGAAGTCAAGATTCTCTCAGGAAAATTTGCGCTTTTTTAAGGCCTATATGAATTTTTCGTATCATTCACCGCTTTTTATTCATTAGACATGAATAAAGACGAATACGTGCAAAATTCTATTTCTCAGATTATCGTCGAGCAAAAAAAAAATTGAAGCCATATTTATAAATTACTACGTGAAAATTAGAGGGGGGAGGGTATTGGCATATACGAGTACTACGGACGGTCACGGTGGCAACGTAGGAGGGGAAAAAATATAAAATATAAACGTTGTATAGGTACGTTCTTTAATCTAAACCAAAACAATCAACTTAAACAAAAAAGATTATCCACAATTTATGCGATGAAGTTACGAGTAAAATTGTACAATCTTAAACGACCATAAATCACTCCCGAACAATATTTAGCAACTCCTGATAAGCCGCGTGACGTATCACTGTACATAAGTCGACATGTCATCTATTACGCGCCCTCCGGCAACACACATACACGACTTGGACGTATAATGTGAGAATATTCGAAACATATGGAGATATACTCGTATGTAGATGAATCTTGAACGGGCATGTTTTTGTACTTATCGAAGATTTTCATATTTTGATACGCACTTAGTGTGCTATTCTCATATTCATTCTATAATAGGATTACTATATCCTATTTTTCAACATAATCATCATCATTTCAGCCATTTGACTATGGCTAGCTCCGTGGCGCAGCGGTCAACACGCCAGCCTGCGACACGAGAGTGCCCGGGTTCGAACCCCGGCCAGGTCAAGATGGAAAATGATCTTTTACAGATTGACCTGCGTCTTGAATGTATATCTATATATGTATTTGTTATAAAATATAGTATCGTTGAGTTACTATCCCATAACACAAGTCTCGAACTTACTTTGGGGCTAGCTCAATCTGTGTGATTTGTCCGTATATATTTATATTTATTTATTTGAAGTTCACTGCCAAATAAAAGCTTCTCCGAAGTATTCTCTGTTCCTTGGGAGGATATTGCCACAGTCCACTATGCTTGGCAGGACAGTTAGCGAGCGCAGTTTCTGTCTTGTGCTGCCAACGCTGCTGCCAATCGCAAGCATTATTAGATGGGAAAGGATAGGAATTTGTTGGATTTGGGAAAATAATGAAAGTGTTGGGATACTTCTCACTTGGATGAATGGGAGAAAAGTGATGTCATGCCTGCAACCACCAGCCAAACAGTTGAGGATGACACCCTTGGATCTTTTATTTATAACGAGATAATTAAAAAAACGCCCAAGCGTGTGTCTATTTCGCGTATGAAGGAATTTCCGTACTACCAGTCTTTTCTTTTATTAAGCCCACTTTCAATGCTATTTGTTGCTAAAGCGGGAAAAAAAATACTCTGTAAATATTCAAGGTGCCGTGTGACAGACAGGCAGACAGTAGAGGTTTAGTAAAAGGGCCTTTTAGAAAATTTTATAAGAATGTAAGTGCATGTGCAGCCTATGCCCAATGAACAACCTTGGTTCTCTGACTAATGTAATTACATAAAGTACTTATCAATTTTCAATCATGTATGTGTATCTAAATTTAATGAAAAAGCACTACTATGTAAATGAATTTCTTAACTCAAATTGATGAATTGGATTATTTAAATTACTTCAGATGCGTCAGATCTTATTTTGTACCAATTTAATATTTGAAATTTAATTAATTTTAATATAATTATTATATTCAATGTAAGTCAAATAACAATGTTAAATTCCTACACCAACTCTGGCAGAATATATTTGACCCCATTTCTAATGTAATATCTTAATAACTACCATGTTCTAAAGGAATATGATCTTGAATCTAGTTAAAAAATACATGAAAAATAAAGCTTCAATCAATTCTTATAGGTATAAGTCAAAATTTGTTTATTAGACGACACATTTTTAATACAAGAAAACAACAATTTAAAAAATATATAGTGATTTAATCTCATGTTCAATACCTTATCTTTTCTTTACAAATTATCTTTCCTATTCGACATTCGAATATCGAGTAGCTAATAAATGTTGAATGTATGATTCTCAGCGGCGCTCTCCACTTAGATTGACAGCGATTCATAATCAAATCAAATACCTACGTTAAAAGCCAAAACAACTTCAAATATTCTATTCAATTGTTAACAGTCCAACTAAGTTATACAAACCAAGATCAAAAGAATATATTGGTGATAAATAAACAATAAAACAATATTGTTTTATCGTTTGTAAATTAAACAAACATTAAATAAATATGTAGATCGGTAAAATTACGTGCTAAAAGTGTAGCAAACTCTGACGTCACAAGCTTTTTTTACTTTATCTTAATAATGAATTGTTTAATTGGCCAATATTTTTTTGATAATTTAACCAACGGACAAATTTTATGTTTTCTTTTTCCTAGGAATATAGCTTATTATGTAAGTTATCAATTGTTTAAACGGGATAAGCCCTACGAATAAGTAATAAAATAAGCCTCATAAAATATTATAATACGATAAAATTAAACTTACGGTTAAATTATTCTTTCTTACATCTTCAAAATATTTGTAAAAGGAGTGATTCATGAACTCATTGTTTTCGTACTGAAATCCGATATGCTAATATTGGATATGAAATATAATTTACTGCGTAAAGGGGAATGTCAAACAAAGAGAGCGATTTAGAGCCATGGCTTCAGAGATAAGGCTGAAGTCTCGGTGGTGTAGCTACGTATTTGAACCCTATATTTCAGGTAGTGTGAAGGCGAAAAAGTTACACCGAGTAGCAATCTTCCCTGAGTAGCCTGGAAGTTGCTGAACGGATTCCAGACTGAGGTAAGGATTTGCCAGAAAAACTGGTTTAGATGAAGTTTCTCAGACAAAGGCCAGAAAATCTTTTGTCACCGTTTTTGGTTTTGCAGTTGTCTATGGGCAGCGGTTATCACTTACCATGAGGCGACCCGCTTGCCGTTAAAAAGAATGCATTCTGAATACTTAAAAAGGTTTAAATTATTTTATTCTAGATGAACTTAAAAGTGTAGTGAATAAAAGAGAAATAATATAGCTCACGTAACATTTGCCAGAAGTTTTGGCGGTGTGGCGATTTTATGCTCTTAAATCAAGAAATGTAGTAAGTACGTACATGGTCTGAATTTTTCTGAAAGCAGTGTGTGTTGTGTTACTGCTGGATTTTTTGTTATCATTTTTATTTCCAAGGGCCATATAGAGAGTTACATTATGTACATTATGATAAAAGTGCAACGTGTTTTTGAACCTCCGAAATCAAATCTAGGAATTACAAAAAAATAGGAAAAAAAGCAAAAAGATTAGACCTCCTATACAAATTTTCCGATCAGTTGGGCGAATTTCTATGGGAAGTCAACTTTTTTCGTTTTAACCTTTTTTTGCAATTTTGTATTCTGTTAGGGATTCTGATTCCAAGATTTCAATATAGCTCAGACAGAGGTTTAAAACATGTTGTTTCAGAGGTAAAAAATTACGCTGTATTGATAATAATAATCCAGGCCGTTTGGCGTTTGTTTCTCGCGAACTCGTAGGGTGAATGAGGTATGAGCCGAGATTACAATTATGAAAGTGCACAACAGAAATTAGGGCAAATCTTTTTTTTTTAGGGTGACGATGTATATTTATTGCGCTATTATTAAATGTTTATGTTATATCTATGAAACTGAGTCATTTTTATGAAGCAGTCGAGGAACCACGTCAGAGGCCGAAAGGCGGTTCTAAAGAACTGAGCCAGGGTGTGCATGATCCATTTGACCGTGACACATACTCGAAATGATGATGATGATTTTATAACTATTTTTATTAGGAGTAATTTAATTTAAATATAACGAATATATTAAATAAAGAAAGATTACAAATAATTTATCCAAATATTCTGCTATTTTCCCAGCAATTAACTATTTATACATATCAGAACGGCACAGATAACTAAAGCATAAATAAAAAATATTATTTTTGTGGTACAATGAAATAAAATAAATTTTTATATCCCTTTAATTTAATAAAAATAAATAGGTAAATAAATACTATTTTTGTTACAAAATTTAATAAATGTGGCCGACTATCTACTCTGTAAAACAATTTTTGAAACTCTTTGCTGGGTAATTAAAAAGTTACTTTATCGCACCACTAATGGCTTATACTTTATTATATATTAAAAAGTACCCGTTCTTACTCGTAAAACGTTGCTTTATAATTTAAAATAGGTAATAACGAGTCAGTTTTTGACATAGCGTGTTGAAAATAAAGTGAATATTATTGGACTACCGTACAGGAATTTGTTATATGATCAACATGATTCCGCCACTACTTCATAATTTTCATTTAATTATGAAATAAATAAAACTCGAAGACTTTGGTGGCTTCGTTGAGGGTTAAATAAAACGACAATAAATGTAAGAGCAGTGTGAAATCTGAAAATGTTTAGAGGCCAACCTAATTCACACATTTTTTTTTTTTCACGTTTAATACATACAATTTCGAAAACTTTACACTTTTCATATTCGCAGCTAGAACATAAAACATCCTTACTTCCTTATCCTTATCCTTACTAATATTATAAATGCGAAAGTAAGTTTGTTTGTTTGTTTGTTACGCTTTCACGCCGTAGCTACTGAACCGATCATCATAAAATTATGACATACAAGTTCTCTGGAGTGCGGAGAAGGACATAGGCTACTTTTTATCCCGGGAAAAATACTATTCTCGAGGGATCGACATTGACGCGGGCGGAGCCGCGGGCGAAATATAGTAACATAATAAAAGCGTAATGTGTGATTAAACAATGTATGTTTACTAGTATACATTTTTTCATTTCAAGTTTTTATAGCTTAAACTAATTTTCGAGCTCTCTAAATGCAGCAGACATACATAGCTCAATGAATGCCGTCTACAAACAACAGAAATTCTGAATTAAAAAATACTATGACATATCTAGATTTCATAAACGCAGGCCATATATACTTACAACAAATGAAAACAAGCCAATAAAATCATTTTGCAACCATCTGTATCATTTCAAATCAATCATTCATAAACAAGTCTAAACAAACAGTAGACATGCAGGTACTTAGTAATTTACAATAACCAATGATTCGATTGATTGGGGGCGGTGGGATAGTAGATTTTCAGGGACTAGAAATTCACAAGATTTACATTTTTTATTGTTAACTCCTTGCGCAAAGCAAAAACTAGAAAACCAAACAGTAATAAGTATCTATAAATTTATTCCAAAGTTTTCCAATTACGCCTCAATATTCGGGGCTGTATCACGACTTCACGGCACACGTATTCTCCATCACGCTCGCAGCTGCGGCGGCTGATAACGCCGGCGTGACACCTGCATGTCATTTGTCACGTCACTCACCTATGATGTCAGAAGGCAGAATATCGGAGATGTGCGAACTATTATGGAATACAGAAAAGTGTTTTTTAATTAATTTTATTAGAAAAAAAACATATCCTAAAAATACGGTTGAATATAATAAGATATAAAAAAAAAATAAAAAACAGACTTCATTAAAAAAAACAACCTCTACACCGATATACCTAAATGAAATTTAAATGGGTTTAATTGGAATGCGTACCCTTTTAAACAAAAATAATTTTTAAATCTATTTAAAATAAGACGCAGTAAAGACGCAGTAAAATACAATAGAATTGAGAACCTTCCACTCTTTTTCAATCGGTAAAAATTGAATATATTTTAGTTCCTTTTGTGTTGTAATTGTGTGAAAAATCATCTGAGAACTCCATCATCAAATGTTATTACGATTCAATTTGTTTAACAGTAAAAAAGAGCAGGCACGTCCACAGAATTAATATAAATAGTCTTAGGAAGGCCTAAAAATTATAAAATATTGTATATATAAAACATGTAAGCATTATTTTTGTTGCTATTGAGTTTTTTCAATTAAGTTATTTTTATAGAACTTGTTGTTTGTCCCTCTGTCCCGTAAAATTCACAAGGCCGCCTTATGAGCTTATGATGATTATTGTTAGAAACTTTAATAAAGTAGTACCAAGAAGCCTTTCATTTATTACGTAAGACGATTTTTGACAGAAAAAATAAGAACAAGTTGACCCCCTCTCCCCTAAACCATCTCCCTAAATTGTAACAGGTACATGGTATTCGTCTATCAGATATTAAACTACGATAGATTGGACCGCGATACACAAACAGTGGCGCTGCGACAGAGTACAACATTATATACATGTTACATATATAATATATACAGATATATCACACAAATTGGTGAGTACATTTACAAAAGATTTACAACGCACGCATAAAAGTTGAATGTCACATCTTCCTTTTCTGAACTCCATGCTACTGACACACTCCTTGTTGTTCTTTCGTTGCCATTGAACTTGTTTACTTTTGTCACGTCTATAGACTGCTTCACGGCAAATTGGTTCGCTATTTGAGAAAGTTTATGCAACAGTTCAAGGGAAGATTAATGTTAACAATATTTTGACAGTAACTGGCACGTTCTTAGGCATGCGGAAATTGGCTGATAGAGGAGGTTGTAAATTGAATTGGTTTAGCTGTTTGCGTTTGAGATCAATAATATTTCATCTGTTTTGATTGTGCTTACAAGTTTTGGTAGATATTATACATTATAATGTATACATATGACAGAGTTTTCTTTACATGTTGTATACAACATGTAAAGAAAACTCTGTCCAATCCTTGAAGGGGTGATTCAACCCATCGATACAAACAACTTTTCCTTTGGGATCAAAGCTCTTTGAGCATATGTTTGTCTGCGAGATTAAATCAGGAATGAAGAGATCTGTAGTACAACAAGGTTTACCGACACAGCTCCGTTGTTAGCTCTCCGTAGGTTAGCTCTTTAAAGTGGCAGTAGGTGGGGCACATAGCGTGTAGAACCATAGGTCAAGGGAGCAGAAAGGTTCTTGAATGGCCCACACATAAGCGTTGGACAGTTGGTCGGTACCAGGTAGTCTGACGACCTGGCCAAGGTCGCAGGATGGCGCTGAATGCAGACCGCTTCCAATATCCGAAGTCCTTGGAAGATGTCCACTACAGAACAACAAAGACATTAGAAATGGCAAGGGAGCGTGGCACAAGCGCCGATAATGCGCTCGATCAACTCACTTGAATCACCTAAGTAGTTTGTCCCGCGATCTTAAAAGAAACAAAAGTGAGATATAAGCGAAAAAAATAAATCCGACATATGCTTGTAAAGTGCGTGTAAAGTGAGAAGTCCTAGTGAAACTTTGACCAAAGGAGGAGTTTCTACTCAATAGTGTTGCGTTAGTAGTATGCTTGAAATGAGGCGACGCTGGTTTTCATAGAAATCACGCGTGATAACACTTCTGATGTTTTTGTTGTTCTGTGATGTCCACCACTACTTATTAAATACACCGGCACTAAATAATTTAGTTCCTAAATACAATAAACAAAACAAACAGCCAGATTTCAAAGATTAAAAATTAAACCTTATCTCATGGTTGACTAGACACACTGCTCGCGGTTTGAGAAGTGATTAAATAAAGCAATACAATTCGAAATAGACGTCCATACATTTATAATTAAGCAAAGACAAGTAGACATATACATATGCATACGTATAAATATGTAAAGCGTGGTTGTGGTTGAGTGCGAGAAGCGGTGCGGTCTGTTGTAGGGTTGGTAATATATATAGTATCTAGGTATATTACGAATCTATTTTAGCTCTTAAGACGGCCCCCGTGCCAGTGGTTAACACGCCTGTCTGCTATTCGATGGGCTCGGGTTCGATTCCCAGCGCGGCGAATACTTGCACTTTTTTTGGGCAAGCGTGAGGCGGACGGTCATAGAATACTTTAATCGGAAAAATGCTCAGATGGGGGAGGGGATTACTTCAACAATTGCAGCCAAGTAAAAATATATCGTTACAAAATACAAAATAAACTTAATGTACTCATTAACGCAGACAACTTTTAGTAACAGTAACAATAAATACCTATAGTTTTAAAAAAAACTGAAAATAAAATAACACTTTTGTCAAATAATGGTATTGTCATCGGTCCTTGATAAGTCTACATTAAATCTGACCGTTTAAAGTGGGTCAAAATCGAAATCAAAGTCGAAAAGCAAAAGTTACAAAAAGGCAAACATACAGGTGACACTAATAAAAAGTAAGTATAAAATACACAATCAGCTTTGATTAACGATTTGTTTTATTGTATGACAATGACAATTAGGAAAGAAATCATCTAGTAGTACCCTTAAAATCACAATTTTTTCGTTAATGTTATGTAAGTCATACGATTTTAAGCTTTCGCCGTCAAAATCTTCGTTATTTTCACTACGGGATCTATTGCGAGTGATTTCGAGTTTATATGAGATGTGAGTCAAAATCAATAACTGAAACATTTTTCATTTATGGACTACTACTAGGACATAGAGTACCTTTTATTCCGGGAAATTCTACTGTTCCCGAGGGATCGACACTAACGGGAGCGGAATAGCTGTACAACACTAATAAATAAATATATCGGCAAGTGTACGACAACAGGGCTGTTAATGTACTTAATAGCTTCCGATAGCCAGCAGCAGTGAGTGGTGGATCGGTGAAGCTTATAACGCCCCTATTTTTGATTTGAAATAATATATCCCCAGCAAATTCGACAACATCATGATTTCATGTTATGCAAACGAGCATAGACAAACTTAGCAACAGATAACATTTATAAAATCTGTTAATATCCTTACTTTTCATTTTAAATTTTATAGCATTCGGTGGTATTTGAAATTTAGAAGTCACAGTATAAATTTCAATTTCCAGCAAATTCAGGATCGAATAATCCTACCGCTTTTGCATTGTTTAGCAAACGGAATATACTGCATTTATTGTCTCTGGCACCAACTTGAATATATCTTTAAGAAAAAATAAAGAGAGTACAGGAAAATCACTTCATACAGGATGCATTTTAGAAATATAATAGCATCTTCTAAATTCAAGTACCCGGAATCTAAAACCCAAAGGAGATCAACCATAAAAAGTATAATATTGTACTGACCACAGAGCTAAATAGGCTTGTTTGGAATAATGTGTTCTTGTTTTGAATAAGCCAGTCATCATCCTTTCGTGTAGGTGACACGGTCAATCGACCATGTACACCATGCCAGTAATCTTTGATATGTTTAATAAATAACTTCTTCTTCAACTCATCATCCCACTTTGAGTGGGGGTTAGTATAGCATGGAAGTCTATTATACTTTCCATGCTGTGAAAAGTTTCAGCTTATTCTTTCAGCTTATGCTTTCATTGTACGGGATGTATGTGCTTCTCCCTTTAGTCGCATGTCACAACATCCATAGGACAGAATGGAGTGTTTCTGTATTCTAGGCTCGGAAACAACTTGGCTTATAAATTACTGAAAATATAAGAACACTAGCTTTCGCCCGCGGCTCCACCCGCCTCAATGTCGATCCTACGGGATAAGTACTTTTTCCCGAGAGAAAAGGTAGTCTATGTCCTTCTCCGTACTCCAGAGAACTTGTATGCAAAATTTCATGATGATCGGTTCAGTAGTTACAGCGTGAAAGCGTAACAAACAAACAAACTCACTTTCGCATTTATTATATTAGTAAGGATAAGGATAAGGATAAGGAAGGATAAGGATAAGGATAAGGATAAGGAAGGATAAGGATGAGGATAAGTGGATCATTGCGTTCTTTATTACTTAAAATATACTACCATGAACAGATATATAATACTGCAGTTTACTCGCTTTCTTTAGGGAAATAAAGGGCGAAAGATACGTAAACATTGATGAAACTATCATGTCGGTAGGTGTCAAAACTAGCAACCATTTTTCTAAATCTATTGTTTCACAGATTCTCTCCTACATCTGCACGTTTTCTCGCCTGCGTCCTCAAGTGTGGGACGTCATAGCTGGTGGATATAGGGGTCCGCTATTGCAATAATGACGTTTTCCTCGTGGACCAACTGATATGTACAAATGTACAACTAGTTGTGTCATTAGGAATATTTTGTCCAAATCATTCCCATAGGCACAACTAGATATTTTCCATATTTATGCTTGCAGTTTTTACGCCTGGCTGCCTACCTGATGCCTAACCTCCTTGGATAGTGCCAGAACCACAAACGTGAAAATTAAATTAGTCCAAATATATTCCCACAGCGCGAATCGAACCCGGTGCCGCTCGTGTAGCAGACTGGCGTATTAACTAATACGCCATAAAGCCCATCAGTTGTTACAAAATAGTGTGAACACAGAAGTTATCCTTCTATTCTCTTTATATATTAAGTCTTTGCTGCCAATAGGAAGGCATTAAGTTAGGCGCGGCATACATTCCGAACTACGCTCAAGTCGGCGCAAGTAGGCTATCGGGAGCCAGGCGTCTACAAAGGAACGCCTACAACTTTGCTAATGATATGAATAATTAAACAGGTCGGTATACGATATATTCAGTAGCATCTTATTTATGCAGTAACTATTGTGTACTAATAAAAATATTCTTTCAGTTCTAAATAACTCCAATAGATGAATCTTTGGTTTTAAATAAGAACACATAAACAGTATTTTATGAAGCTTTTAGTTATCTTTTCAAACTATTTTTTCTTGTGTATAATCAGTTTTTAATTTAGTTTTAAATAAATATATTTCTTGATTAGCCGACAAAGAGAAAATAATCATAAATAAAAAATCAGTATGAACTTATCTGATTTTATTAAAAATTAAAAATTTTTGAAGATAGAGTAAGATTTTTATGACATAGTTTCAAGGAATTTAAATTCTCATTTAAATATTCTTATCGTTATTTAATTCGAAGTGATTTTGCTTTATTTATTGAAATAAAATCGTATGTACTGACAATTCTCTTTCTCCGACCGTTCCAACATCTGCTAATGCTGCCATCATCATCATCATCATCTCAGCCCGTCTTCCGCCCACTGCTGAGCATACGCCTCTCTTCGTTTCTGCCATCCGTCTCGATCCTGTGCTAATGCTGCCAACCTACATATATATGAGTCAATAAAAGATTTATTTGGATTCACATATATGAAAAACACATTACGTGGAAAACCGGAAGAATCAATACCAAAGATAAATAAGTAATTCCTAAGAAAACAATTAGGCAATTACATCCAACCCTATCACATTAGTCCAAACTTAAGCTTTTGTTTTAAAACGCGCAGTCTACTAATTACAGAAGGTTCTATTTGCTCCAAAGCATACATTACTCAAGGCTTTGTCGCAATTAACTGAGCTTATCCAATATTTTAATTTCGCTCATTTGTTCAACCTCTACGCAATTGTGGAGGATCTGTAAGGCTTAAATTCTTTGCGAATGCAGGATTTTTATTGTTATTTTTGCAAATAAAATGTTTTGTGTATTTACGAACTTTTGCCACTGTTTTTTACAAGCATTTAAATTATATTCCTACATGGTAAATTTTTATTCTGTCGCGATATCCTGAGGGCTTATAAAAAACATGTAATTCTATATACTGTGCCTCAAAAGGAAAAAAACGAAACCCTTACAGGATCAGTTGATTATCCGCCTGTCTGTCTATCAAGATCCTTTTTCTCAGGAACGCATAGAGGTATCAGGCTAAAATTCATATGAAATACTCAGGTCTACTGTCCCTTGGAGCTGTAAAAAAACCAAACTTCTAAGATAAAGCTGGTTGTGACGCTTTTCGTGTTTTTTCGACATCCGCAAGGGAATCAAAACCTACAGGGTACTTCCCGTGAACTCAGAATCTTGAAATTTTGTACGAAGCAACGACTTATAGCACAAATAAAAATAAAATTGCGAGAAGCATTATTTTGAGTTACATCATATAATAAAAATATTGTTAATAATTTCAAACTTATTATACATAATGTACCCCTTCGTGCGCGAGTCTGACTCGCACTTGGCCAGTTTTTTCATCTTTGAGCCTCGTCTTGCTTAGTGTGTCCATTTCACTTCAGGTTTTCCTACCCAGTTAGGCATAATAACGTTATATTTTCTATCTGTGTTAGAATTTTAGGTACCTATGGCGTTGAAAAAGTCTTCATATAGGAAAAATTGATGCCATAAATTTTCATTACAGAATACAAAATATTTAACGCTATTATTAAATAGGCGCGCTTATAAACGTTAAAATTTTACAAATAACACGCTTTTAAATGTTAAATTTTATAAATAACATTGTTTGTAGCTCAGTTGCATTCTTTGATATTTTACATACTTCTCTTAGAATGTAATTGGCCTTATTTATTTAGCGTTGCTATCTAAAGAAACATTTTACCAAAGAATATATTTAAGCCCTTTCTGACTTATTGGAGGCTTTTGTCACCATTAAGACTAAGTTATTGCCTTCAAGATAATTTTATTACGTATTATTGCGTCTTCGCAAAATATGTGGTAAAATAAATCGCTGACGTTAGTACAATATAAAGATAGTGTATAAAAATGTATAGAACTTAAAATCATCATGTACAACTTTTTCTTTTAGGGCCGACGATGAGAACGATTTTATTTTACTTTTAAAATTACTTATAGGAACAGTGACTCACTCGGATGGGGCAGCCCATCTAAGTCACCCCCTTAAGGGCCCGTACTACCTCACACTGCTTTGCATGATTGACTGTTATATCAATAATAATTAAATACTCAAGTTAAAATAAAAATGCAGCAAAGTTCAGGACTAACTCTGGGAACTATATGACTCAAAAACACGATTGCGTTAAATTTTCTCGATAGAAAAAAATTGCAAAGTTGCCTCCAATTCACGTCTAATTTACTCGGTATATAGCATTATTCACCAAATACATTAAAATTAACCTTGAAACTTTTGATTATTATTGCATTACAGATAAGGCAGCCATCATATGTTTTTCTTTTTCGAATAACCCTTGAATATTCCTAAAAAACGAAAATATCCAAAGTAGCCAACGCGTTTAGACCATCCGCGTTTGTACCGCCACGCCGCCTGGCATATGGCGGGCTCTTAAGGGATGTCGCGGGTAAATTAACACGCTGTTGCTTTTTATAATATTAAGATAGAATTCAATTATACCACATTGATTCAAAACTTTATTGAAACACATACATATACGATTACATATTGGACACCACCTGCAAGCTGTTCTACTCTATTTTTTTGCTCATCCATCATGTAAGAAAGTCATCGACGCAAAAAAGAGAAAGAAGAAAAAATTAAAATGCGTAGATTCTCTTTTTTTTTTTTTTTTTTTTTTTTACTAGCTTTCCATGTCCCACTGCTGGGCAAAAGCCTCCCCTCTTTCTTTCCACTTCTTTCGATTTTTGGCAGTATCCATCCAATTCCTATCAAACGCTCTTATTTCATCCGACCACCTTGTTTTTGGTCTTCCTCTTTTTCTATACCCATCAGATGGGACTAAGTCAGTGAGAATATGAGCCCATAATGCATGCGGCAGACGTGACCCGCCCACTCCCATTTTAATTTTGCCGCCTGTCTACCTACATCTATGACTTTAGTGATGGAGCGCAGCGTGGTGTTCCTTACTCGGTCAGTCCGTTTAACGCCTAAAATGCTACGCTCCATTGCTCTCTGGCAAACCTTCAATTTGAACCGTTGTCCTTTTGTCAGTGATCAAGTTTGGGTAGATTCTCTAACTCATCAAAATTTATATATCCAGTTCACCTACTAGGTAAAATATTTTGGATTCAGAGGATGTTTTAGTAATATTTTATACTCGAAAATCAAAATATTATTTTTTGTAGCTAAACTGACAAATACAGAGACTGAAAATTCTTTATAGTTACAGTTTAACAAAATTTGGGCTAATGTTTTGGTTACAGTTTGGTTGTTTCCTGAACAGAAATATTAGAACCATTAACTCATCAATCGTGAGAAACGCAGACACGATTGATTGTCTATAGTTATGTTTCCCGATTGGGGCGTTCGGTAGTTCACCGGATTAGGTTTTTGCATATTCCTTTGATCAATTGACAATCTACTCCGGTTGATAAAGCACCTGATGTTATCCACACCTTTTTTTTACTAGAATGTAGTATGGAGCAATAGATATTCTTTTATAAAAATATCCGTACTAAGCAAAAATTTGCCTACAATAAATTTGATCGCGACATATAAATAATGTCAACAAGACCCTCATATTTCGTGTTCGGTGGACCGTAAAGAAAGTCGTGTTTGGCCGAAAATAACGTACCTACTTTAGTTTTATTTTTATAGAACCCTTTTTGTAGGTAGGTTTTTGGATTTTATAACTTAATCATAATGTTTCGGTTGTACAAAAGCCTAGAAAACAATAAAGAAACATCAACCGAGTGACAAAGACACAGTCTGTACGCCTGCCACAGCCGATTTTTTCAAATCTACTGGACCGATTAAGTTCAATTTTGGCACTTGTAAGTGCAATATTATAAAAACTTTTGGGAGATATCATTTTTGTATTATCTGCACTTTGAAGTGTCTTTAAAACGTAAATATTGTTAATCCTTACTAATATTAAAAATGCGAAAGTGAGTTTGTTTGTTTGTTACGCTTTTCTCGCTACTGAACCGATCGTCATGAAATTTTGCAAAAAGTTCTCTGGAGTACGGAGAAGGAGATAGGCTACCTTTTATTTCGGGAAAAGTATTCCCGAGGGATCGACATAGACGCGGGCGGTCAACACGCCAGCCTGCGACACGAGACTGCCCGAGTTCGATCGAGTCAAGATGGAAAATGATCTTTCTCAGATTAGCGTGGGTCTTGAATGTGTATCTATATATGTATTTATTATAAAATATAGTATCGTTGAGTTAGTATCCCATAACACAATTCTCGAACTTACTTTGGGGCTAGCTCATCTGTTCGATTTGTCCGTATATATTTATGTTATTTATTCCGGTAAAACCGGTTTATTTTACTCTATGTTATTATTACAGGATTTTTTAATACATTTTACAGAAATTATGATTTATTCATAAAAAAGAATTTAATACGAATATGTCTATAAATGCAACCAAATTTCCACAGATTTTACAAATATAACTCAAAAACATACAAACAGAATTCCAATGGTGATAAAAAGAAACCCATGATTACTTGAAAGCATACTCACTACATTTCGCAAAGCATACCACTAAAATATTCATGAGGACTGCAACAGGGGGCCGACACTCCTTCGCATACAAGGGACACCTCCTAAGGGCCTTAATGCATTTTTTTCTATGCCCACATCCCACAAACAAACATCGCAGACCTTTCAACTTTGAATGGTAATTCAATTCTTCTTTTCATCTTTTTGACAGAATGACGTCGGAATTTCGGACTATATGTATTTTGGGTAAAATAATACGGCTAACTGAATTTAAAGGAAGGTTCCATAGTATGTTTCTATAAGCAGTAACTAAAAATTATACAAAAAGATATTATTTTAATTAATATATTCGAAGCTGACGATTAAGAATTATAAGATCATAAATTAAGGGTGTAAACGAGCTAAGAAATATACAAAAATAATTTAATTATTGAATTTAACACGATTTTCTCAAAGAGATGTAAAATCACTGCAAAAAATATAGCTTTCTAGATTTGCTAGCCTATGTCGTTTTCCGTACTCCAAAGAAATTGTATGCAAAATTTTATCATGATCGGTTTAGTAGTACGGCGTGAAAACGTTACAAACAACCTCGCTTTCGCATTTATAATATTACTAGCTTTCGTTCGCATCAACGTCGTTTCCTCGGAAACAGTACTTGTTTCCGGGATAAAAGGTAGCCTATGTCCTTCTACGTACTCCAGAAAATTTGTATGCAAAATTTCATGGTGCTTGGTTCAGTAGTTACGGCGTAAAAGCGTAGCAAACAAACAAACTTACTTTTGCATTTATAATATTAAATTAGTAGAAATTATTAACGATCAATTGAGATAAAGCATGCTTTCTCACGATATACACACCTAAATCTGTTCAATCATGGTGGAATAAAGAAATTTACATATTCTTACTTATTTACATACAAGAACTCTAAATAATTGCACTCTTTTTTGTGTAGTCGGTCAAAAAGGCCAATAATTAGTGATATGAACAACTAAATGACAGAACTGAATTATATTGAAGCTAATAAAGGATTTTTCATTGAGCAGTACGGAACTCTAAACCAAAATATATTCTCAAATGAATTCTATAATTTTATTGCAAGTAATATTAATTTTATATAACTCTGTAATCCAACTCTAGCTTATGCACAGGGGTTGAAACCGGTTCTTTAAGAAGAGCGGATATTGCGGTTTCAATCTTATGATTTAACCCTTCAGACACAGGTGTGGGATTATTGTGCACCCCTGTATATCAGGAAGTTGCGCGTGTTCAAAGTGAATTTTAATCAATGGGATTTACCTTTACTGCATACTTCATATTAAGTGCTCTTTCTGTCTCCGTAGCATGGCACGCGAGACAACGTTTATCGACTATCGCTATCTTGTTTTCTGTAATATTAAAGACCGAGATGACGATATATTATTATTGAGTTTAGAAATAAAAATATGGTGAAAAATTTTTTAATACCAATTATTAATTCTTAATTTGATAAAAATATATCAATAATAGCATTGTAAATGCAAAATATAACACTTAAGAAAAAAAAAGATGACGATAGTTTATCGCGCTATATAAACGGCATCGCGGATGGTATGCAACGGGTGCTGCTAAGATAATTTATCATGATTATTTACATATAATATGTTTTTCACAGAAATGTACAAATCAACTTCATAAACATCTCGGTGTTAGGTAGCAAAAAATATAATGTATACATAAAAAAAACAACATTATTTGTAAAGTTTCTTTGAGCCGGACCGGTGTAGGTAATATGTATGTTTGTTTTTCTATTTAATAAAATAGTGCTTAATTAATTAATAAATCTTTCGATTTTAAAATGTTGACCTGTTTCGCTTGAACTAAGCTGAATACTTTTTTGTATAAAATATCAATTGATACAAAAAGATATTCAGCTTTAACCCTTTGACCGCGAACGTTGTATAAAACCGACATATTTTATTTATCCGACGTTCGCGGTCAAAGGGTTAACATTAATTATTACTGTCATGGCGCGTGTAATTCATGTAATTATATGTGCCATGACAGTAATAATTGATGATACAAAGACAAAAGAATTTCCAAAGTTAAGATTTATACTAAACGCCTCCATTGAGGATTGAGAAAACTGACTTTAACCAAACAACTAAAGTTATTTTAATAAAATTTAAATGGAACTAACATAAAAAGTTATACCATTTTTTTAAATGATGTAGCTATTAGGTACATAAAACATTTAAAAAATTAGACGAATTGAGAATCTCCTCTCTTAGAAAGTCGTTAAAAATGTTTTTGGTCATTATATATATCTAACTAAGCGAGTTACTGCGACCCCATACCTCCATCAGGACTATATAACTCCCCGTTTCATTATAAACATACCTTCACGCGGTGACCACTTCGAAGTGGTAAAACCGGGAAAATCCAGTAGGAACAACGCGCTTTTTGTCACATTTGTTCAACGACTTCCACGAATTATGAATAGTTTGTTTAAATTTATCAGAATGAAATTGACTTGCAATGGATTCTGTAGGTTTTGCCACTCGAGATACAGGTTTACTCCTAGTTCGATGGTGGATGGCTGAGCGATGGACCCGCCTGAATGCAACCTATGTTCTTTGTGTTAAAGATATTTTATAGAGTTAGTTGTATACTATTGTACTTTAAAATGGGTCATATAATTTTATTTTATTTTTTTATTTTTTTTTTATTTTATCGAAAAGGTGCTGCGTTCTGACGCGAGCTAAATTACACCGTATCGCTAATTACATTGGGTTGATATTTCTTAGAATACCTTTTCAGAGTGCGACTTCTGTACGTAAATACTCGTACTTATTCTGTGCCTCCATATCCAAATAACTAGGGCGTAGAGAAATACACCCAGTAAGAAGAGCCAGGTCATTAATGCACCCTCTTCGAGCCCCTCGCAAAAGTAAAACAACTTTATTTGATGTCGTCACTGGACGGTTGACATTGGGGAGTGACGTGATAACATACCTGAGGACTGAGGTACATTAATTCAGTCTAGACCCATGTTATTTGCATAGTGATTTGCGAACGGAATACTTAAGATTTTTGATAGCGCGACACTTTGTTTTTGTCGTTGTTACCTGTGGTTGTACTTAACTGAAGAGTTAAGGATTCATTTACGTTTTAAGTCTTAAGATACTTTTAAATGTAATTGTAGATTATTGAGCTCTGTATGAAATAAAAAAAATAATCCAAAACTTTATCAAAAAAAATATTCTATATTTAATATCCTATTCGTATAATAATGAACCTGCTCGAATAGTCATTTGAGCTCACAAAATTTCAGGAGATTCGGTTGCCAAGTGCGCCATGTACAGAAGAGCAGATGGAGGGCGGGACACAGGGACGAATTAACTTTTGATTAGCTGAGACGAAGACGTTTCGCTCGATCTATTAATTTAAACATATAAATATTATTTTTGTAATTTTTTTGAAAACTGATATATAGACTGCGTATTAAGAATCGTATTTTATTTTTCTCTATTTATATAATATCATATTTTCTAATACCCGTCATCTTTTGTAATACGCAAGTTTATGCTATCATATTCCATTCTAATAAAACTAACCAGATCAAATTTTAAGGTTCTATAGATATCTACAAAACTTTGCGCCACTTATAAATCTCAATTATTTTGTCGGTAAAGTTGAAAACTAGACCATACGATAATATATAACTTGGCTTCCATTTCACAATTATGTATTTAGTAGAATATATAAATGCATGCAAGCTGTTAACTATGTCATCATCATAGCTACAAGAAGTCCACTGCTGGACATATGCCTCTTCCAAAGATTTCCAAAATGACCGGTTGGAATCGGCTGCATGCAGCATTACCCTGCGATCTCTGTCAGGTTGGCCGACTTACAATGTAAATACATACCATAAAATCATGAATAGTTTATTATTTGTAGTCATAATAACCATGATTTTTTTTTTTTAGAATAGTCTTTATTTGCCTTTGTATAGGGTATACATGACACGTATTTACAGCTTTCAAATATGATGTAACATCATATTTGAAAGCTGTAAATACGTATAAACGATTTCATATAATAAAACATGCATCGTCCATAAAACTACGTTTTAAAGTATTTAAGTGAATGCAGCAGTCAATCTGCCTTCAAAGTCCTTTGTGCAGTGAGTGGTACATTTTAAGTGACTGCCGCTAAGAACAATTGTCTCTATGCAAAAGGCTCCGGTTTGGATGGAAATAGGCTATCGAGCTGTGCATTTGCAGTCAACTGTAAGAGGCTGCATTCGTTCAATATTACTTGGGCGCTCTATTTTTGCAATGCTTAGAAAAAAGAAAATGTTCTGTGATTTTGAAGTATTTAGTGGTTTTTGATGTTTTCGCGATTGTTACACATTTATATAAAACCACTTTAATACGGTATTATCGCGTATATTACATTATTTTTACACCTATTATTTATTATTATTTATTATTTCGAGCCACCTAACGTTACGAAAACTTTACAGTTTTCATGGTCGCGGGTAGACTAAGTTTTCATTTGTCTTTGTGTTATAAGAACTATACAAAACTCATATAATCATGTAATGTAAATCATTGTATAGTTCTTATAACACAAAGACAAATGTCAACTTAGTCTACCTGCGACCATGAAAACTGTAAAGTTTTCGAAACGTTAGGTGTAAAAATAATGTAATATACGCGATAATACCGTAGTGATTTTATTTGAAGTATTTAGGTTAAAAGATTTGACTATATTTTGATATGTCGCTTTGTTTTCGAAATATATTTTTTTTTACCAAAATGTGTTCTAAAAAATACTTTTTAAATTAATTAGTCCGTCTGGTAAATTATCTAAAAATATTGGACACGTATTTTTTCTTTTGTCAATCAAACAAAATAGCCCGTTAAAGTTTCCCGTGACGTCACTAGCCAATACACTTTTTACCGGCCTATTGCGGCTCATAACGCCGTCCGTCTTTATCATCTTACGTTTGAATAAAAAGAGAAAAAAAAACTATCTAATACTTTTCAATAATCTTTAAGACGGAGTCATCATCATCATCAGGTCCTTTTTAGTCTCCACTACAGGAGCACGACCCTCTCTGTACTACTAGGACCATACTTGGCCAGAGCAGCCAGAGGACGGAGTAATTATTTTAAATGGTATTTCTTAGGAAACGATCCTATTGAAAGTTCTTTTTTTAAAGTAAATATTATTTCACTCTATTATTCTCGCTCTTCCTAAGTGCTCCCGCCCCGCCATATTGAGTAACTACTAATCAAAATCAAACGTCATCATGCTGTTTCTTTTTCAGAATGCCGGCAAAAAAATTATGCCTGTTGTATGGGAGCCCCGCTTAAATATTAATTTTATTTTGATTCAACTATTCATTTTTAAATTGAACATTATACAAATATTTTGTGAATATTTCAAGCTACCTGTTGCCGTTATCGAGCAAAAACGAACAAAAAACATCACGTTTGTTGTATGTGAGCCTCCTTTAATATTTATTTAATTCTGTTTTTTTAGTATTTGTTGTTATGGCGGCAACAAAAATACTTCATCTGTGAAAAATTTAACTGTTCATCTATCAGTTAATGAGATACATCGACGGGCGGACAGACGAACAGGCAGACAGACAGACGGACAGCGCAGCCATATTAATAAGGTCCCGTTTGTATCCTTTAGGTACGGAACCCTATTCTGTTCTATTTATTCTATTTCTAGCCTATACTATCCCACTGCAGGGCAAAGGCCTCCCTTTCATCATTCCAACTATTACGTTCGAGGGCTACTGAAGTCCAGTCTTTCCGATAGGATTGCAGTTCGTCTTCCCATCTCTTTCTGGGCCTTCCACGCTTACTTACTTCCTTTTACGGAGCCCTAAAAAAGTTTAAACATAGCGAGCTACATACTTACAAACATACACACCATCCTAAGTCCTAACCCAACTTGAAAAACAATTTCATACCGCGTGTGGAAACTTTTAAAAACCATTTTAGCTAGTGTAACCTTTACGCCCTAGAAGTCTTGAAAGTTTGACGTACAACCATGATTAATGTACCAGTGTGCAGCTCATAACTTTGAGTTGGGAACAAAGACTATGGAATCGTTTGGTAGATATTTAAAAAGATATTTATCACTTTTTTCTTTAGTTGTTTTTTAGGTTTTTACATTTTGCTCATATTTTTTTATTTATTTAAACAAACTTTACAAAAACTTGTCTGCTACAGTGTAACCAAAACCTGAAGATTAGATTTGGACATACACTAGCATTCAACATTGAGCGTCCATAATAGTTTCACGAGTATGTTTACTTACATACTCGTAGTATGTAGGTAATAACTTTTTATTTATTTATTAGCCGTGTGGTATCCGGCAGAGTAGAATAGGACCACTCCAAGTCTTCCCGTGGATGTCGTATAAGGCGACTTAGGAAATACAAGCTAAACAAAGCTTATAAACATCTAAGAGACCTCTCCAACCCGTCTGGCCAGCGTGGAGAGTGTAGGCCAAGTCCTCTGGCTGCTCTGGCCAAGTATGGCCCTAGTAGTACAGAGAGGGTCGTGCTCCTGTAGTGAAGACTAAAAAGGACCTGATGATGATGATGATGATGATTTATTTATTTAACACTTTAGCTGACACTGCCCGCCTGTAGACATAATTCTATTGTTATTTCTTTTGCGTCTGGTTCAGTGTCAGTGAACGAGTTAACTAATATTTTAAATTCGAAAGTGACTTTTTTTGTTTGTTAGCTTTTACGCCGTAACTACTGAACCGATCATCATGAAATTTTGCATACAAGTTATGTGGAGTACGGAGAAGGACAAAGGCTACCTTTCATCCCGGAAAAAGTACAGTTCCCGAGGGAACGATGTTGACGTGAGCGAAGCTGCGGGCGAAAGCTCATTCTCAAAGAAAACTTTATAAATTAAATGTAGGCCGTATTTGCGGCCGTAATTTTGCAACTTCTAAGAAAAATATCCTATGGCGTTAGTTATTACTTATTTAATATAGATATGTTCATGCATCATACCAATTTTGAGTTGAAAACCAAAAAAAATACTATGAATTAGTGCTGTACGATTGTTTATGTATTTTACAATTAATAATTTTATATTTTAATAACAATACAATTGGTGTATAGAAAGAATATAAGTACGGTGTGGGTGACATTATTATGTTTTGCATTTTTTATTTATTTATTAGCCTATATATACTGACACACTTGACATATACACAAAATATTTAAAAATGTAATTAATTATGTTAATTCACAGTGCCAGCGCATCCTCTCGATGCATAGGCCTCCCCCAACCTTCGCCATTGCTCTCTATTGTTTCTGGCCAACCTTGTCCACATGTTTTACATGTCCAAATAAAAATAGATAGAATAAAAAGAAAATAGACAATGAACTATTCTCCTTTTATTTTAACCCTTTTTCTTACACAACTATAAAAAGGGCGTGTATAGTTTTTGGAATTCACGTATGCAATTTTATGTATGTATATGAGTTTCATTATTCCACCATAAGAATTCACATTTTTAATTTCTTTAAAATATCGAATATTGCATCGAGATTTCTGACACTTTGTTTTTAAGAACAAGTCAAAGTCGCTGCAAGTAAATAAAATTGCAGTTGCACGTCCAAAAACAATAGAGAACAGCAAAAAAAAACACACTAAGTTACAATTTTGGCTGTATGTTTAGAATTCTATGTTAGATACTACAGCACTGTAATAGCGTTAGCACGTCCGAATCACTTTTCAACATTGCCGAAATGTCATCAGATGGCGCTGCACAATCCGTGGTAATCCCGAATTTATTGTTTGCAACCATGCGCTGTTGCATTGCAATCCGGTTTATCTGACGATGATATTTTAAAACTAGATTCGTCTTTTAAAATTTGAAACGCATGTTTTGCATAGCAAGATAATCTGATATGAAATTCCGACATTTTAATTATCTGTTTTAAATATTTATTTTATGTCTGATGTCTTTAAAAATCTATCTTAATCTAAATTTTAAACAGTTTATAGTAAATTACAATTTTTTAAAGTCACCTCATTATAAAAGACTTTTTTTTAATTTGTGGAAGCGTCAAACGGCGACGTGGCCGACCAAGAACGAGGTGAGTGTGGTGAGTTAAACAATTTTAGAAAAGAATAGAAAATACAAACAAAATTAAAAAGGAGTTAAAGATACCTGTGTCCAGCATTGGACTCGTAATGATTTTAATAATATGCCAGCATGGCAGCTTGTGGTAAGCTATTTCAGGCTATTTATTTTGCAAAAAATTAATTGTCCATAAAGTCAGTTTACAGACGATAATTATGACCTGATAATGGTGGAAGAGAGATGCGTCACACGTACTTCTCTATCACTTGTGCCGCGTTCTTCGCTATCACGTCAAAAAAATCATTTGGTAGGCCTAAGCTTTTTATATATTGAAACCAAATCATTTAATCTACCTCTAACATTACAGTCTGTATTTTGAAAAACAGTATTATATCTTATCCGTTCTGGAAGTGTGACTACAAACAAACTACGCTTCATCACCTTTAGTAGCAATAAACAAGTAGTAAAACATTTGTGCTTGGTTTGCCTAGACTCCTTGCAGAAGCAAACTTTTCTAAGAGACTTTCTAGTAGCATCGCAGTATCGATGTTATCGGAGAACGAATGTGCAAATTCACGCCGTTCGCGAGTTACGTAAAAGCGTGCGAATGTATTCACCATGTAAATACATTGGGATCAAAATGCACCGCGGTTTTGCAGGTTTTGCTGCAAATAGTTCGAATTTGATACGTGTTTGATCAGTTATTGCTAAATTATGAAATTTAAATAACTGATATTATATAGGATTATATTCATGAACATTATTACAAACTGCTTAAAATAATGAAGTTTACACGAATTTATTTGAATGTAAAGATATGTAAGCTAATTTATCTAGCATGTAGGTAGATCTCGGTTAAAGCGGGCAGAGCTCCGAAGAGTGACCTTCAATGAAGGTTCGCCAGAAATACGGTTAGGTAAAACCATCTTCCATCTAAGTGTTGAATTCGAAGGTATTCCTGCGTTTGCAGCTGTGATGCGTCGGAGCCCAGTGTCCGCTATTGTAACAGCAATTATGCTGTGATAAGATTAGGTAAAGGTTTTTACGACAGGCCGCTTAACCCTAACTCTCCTAAATAAGGTGCAAGTATTTGCCGGCGGCGCCGGGAATCGAAGTAAGTGCCCTTCTAGTCTTAGGCTGAAACTAAAGAATTAGCAGTAAAAATGAATATCAACCGCTTGGCCGGAGTTATAGGTTAATATCTTCTCAAGGGACGAAAAATCCTTGGGAGATGTTTATGTCCAGCAATGGACTTCTTACGGTTGTAATAATTGATAGGAGCCCAAATAATCGGTAAGTCGGTTTGTTTTACAAAAACATATGGTTATCAACCACAGGAGAGGACTAATTTTAAATGGTTGGACCTTTTGTCTAATTTATATCTATGGATTATACTTTTTCATGCTATTTACATTTGAATAATTCTCTTTAACATCATTATGAGAGAAAAAAAAAAAACTGTTATGTACGTATCTGAACAGAATACGTTCTCTATATCGGCCATAAGTGGTCCTTCATTTCTACAAATCGAAGCAAAAATATTTAATAATTTACCAAATTTTCGAATATAAATATTTTAAAAGGCTGTTTGTGTAATTTCACTTAATCGTGTTTAAAACGCAGGATAATTCAAGCACGATTACAGCGCGCAACACAAACTAAGTCTGGGCTTAATGCGGATTTGCCGCCACATCTGCGCCGCTCCAATGCAGGTCATTAAAACCTGTGTGATGTAATCACATAATTTGGCCTTCATTCTTTAAATTTAAGAGTTGGGCTCTTGTTGGTGGAGCTTTTCCAATTGCTCTCTTTCTTTCTCCAGATCCTTCACTTCTTTGTATGAAGTAACCATAATATTTTCTTTTATTTGTTTTATAAAAGTGAGACTCGGTCGTTCCGGCCCGCCTAAGGCTGCGTCTGTTTCCATTTAAACAGAGCGGAGATTTCGAGTGATTGGTCAATTCATGCACCGCTAAGCTCCTTTCCGCTCCGCTTCGGTTCAGTGGTAACGCAGCTTAACACCTTAGACGCCGTGTGTCACAGCGCTGCCCGACAACCAATTGAAAAACTGTTGTGTCTGCGATTCCAGCGTTCAAAGTGTCAATAAGCTTTTCTTGCGATTTTGTCGTTATTTTTGGCCTTTATACTTTTTTTTTATTATTTTGATTGAACACAATACGGCAGACAAGCATAAGAAACATCTGAAAGTATAATCGTCACCCATGGACGTCAGCAACATCGAGGGCGGCCTTTTAAATAGGAATATACCTGTCTTTTGAAAAATCCATGTCATCCTTGGAGAAATACAGTGGAAGCAAATTCGTTCCACAACTTATATTCTGTCGTGTAAGTTGTAATATTCCAAAACTTCATCAAAATACATCCAGCTATTGCGTTAAAGAGTAACCATTAATCTCACATTATCACATCTTCATAAACGTCCACATTCGTAATATTAGTATGATATGTACGCTATAATATCTGACATTGCTGTTTGTGTAACTTTACTAAGGTAATCGTAGTTAAAACGTAAAAGTACAATTTTACTTGAATTATACTACGGTTTAATTACGTTTAACATGACTTAAGTCTGGCTTAATGCAGACTTGCCGTCACATCTGCGCCGCGCCAATGCAGGCCATTAAAACCCCACTTACCTATGTGATGTCACTATTTAATTTAACCTTATTTGAGCAAAACAAGGGGTAATTAATATATATATATTTTTTAAGGATTCAGTTTACTCATTCCTGGACAATGAGCTGCTATAGCATACATACCTATAAAACTTGGATTGTGTCTCGTTCAGTGTCCGTCAAAGTGGTAATACTCGTAGTCCATTATCATGGGGAACCATGACAGCTTATTGTGCTTGGCAGATAGTTACTTTGTTTATGTAAAAAAATATTTTTCAATCACTGTTGTTTGGTTCTGCGTTCTTCAACAATGGTTTTGATATCACGGCTCTACCCCGAACGCGCTAAACTTGCTGAAAAGCGCGGGGAAACTTAGCACATACATTATAGGGAAATTCCATGATATTCATAAGTATTCGTACTATGAAAAATGTTTCGGAAGTTATATCAAGTAACATAAAAGCAACTAATTATCAGCCAAAACATTTTTTGCAGTTGAAACAACAAAATCCGCGAGCTGACTGTATGTTTCATAATTGAAAACAACTATTTATCAAATGTATTTATTTATAGAAACTTCAATAAATATATATGGACAAATCACAAAAAATGGCCTAGCCCATAAGTAAGTTTGAGGTGTTATAGCATACTAAATTAACGATTGTATAACAAATATATAGATTAACATTCAAGTCCCATGCCAATCTGAAAAAGATCTTTATCCATCTTGACCTTAACGAGGATTGAACCCGGGACTTGGCAGATGGGTTGGTGAGCGCAGTTTCATTGGCTTATCGGTTCCGACGCTGCTATCAACACTGTTTTCTTAGCGTGGTAAGAATGGCTATGATGGGAAGGATTTTATTGGACAGTGGCAAACGGGATAAAGGTATTTGGGATGCTACTTGCTCGGATGGATTGCGGATAAGTAGGTAGCAGCTCGGAGGGCCGGGCGCGCATATGCCATACATCCGCAACTACCGAACAGGCACTTAGACAAATTTATTTTATTTATTAATTTAAAAAGAATTTAATAAGAAAGCAGGTGTGTCGTTCTCAACTGCCTAAGTGCCTATGGTACAGAACGACACCCCTGCCTTCCAGTCCCCTGATTTCTCTTTTGTTGAGAACTACGAACTACATACGTAGTCACATGACCGTAATGCTCAATTTTTGCCATTTTTTTATATACCTAAATAAAAAAATATCATTTAATTCAGACGAAAGTAATAAAAAAAAAAAAAATAACTTTAATCGAAACAACTATAACTCGCAACAGGAATAAATACCTTGTCTAACTGCCTACTTATACGTGAAGGTACTTACAAAGTGTTTTCTTACTTTTAAGGGGGACCTCAACAATTTTGGCGTAATGTGTTTTGTATAAAAGCACGCTCGAGAAGACGTTGTTTTGATTATATTCGCATCTGTTCGAAGGGGGAGAGATATGTGTTGATAAGAGAGCTCTTTACATTAAAATCTGCATAGTCAAAAACGTTATAGCATCACGGTTTTATTCACGTTTCATTCGATGGGTTTGCCGACTTGTTTCAGTTTTTACGAAGATCATCATCAGTGGCGACATGATGGTTTTGGATCCCTCAAAAGGCTGTCTACAAACACAAGACCCACAAAGTGCTTTGCGGGAAGCAAAACCGTCGTGTCGCCATCCCTAACAATTAATCGGTCGTTTTATATTTTGATGTGATAACGTTTTATGAATCAAAGAACGCCGGCTGAACGCATAAAAAAGTGTCACATTCCATGTGCAAGCGAGAGCACGGAACAAGATAGTGGGGCACGATCGGTCTAAGCGTTCGGCTTGTGACGCATCTATCTCTCTTCCACCGTTATCACGTAAAATGATCGTCCGTAAACCAACTTTACCAACAACCAATTTTTTAAATTACTTTTGTGTTTGTAAACCAGTTTTAAAAGAGGTGCCTCAGCCCGCCTAAATGAACAACTTTTCCTATGGGACCAATTCGCGAAAATATCGACATTTCGCTTCAAGGGGTCTTCAACTTGTTCAGCAATTGGTATGGAAATGTGTGGAAAGTTATTTTGAGTTTCCATCATTGGTTTAGCATAGAAAAAGAAATCATTTTTGACGGGCTAAGTCATTTCTTCAAAGAGAAGTCGTTACTAAATTTACACGCTACTGCTTAGCTGGTCTGGTAAATTTCAATCGAAACTAAATATATATAATTATTAAGCTCCATGTAAGTTATTTTAAGGTAACCCCCTTAAAATAATTTAAATGGAGCTTAATAATGTAAGTTAACACGAGAAGATTTTTATAAATGTAAATTTGTTATCAACTTTATCACAACGAAACATGAACGAATTTTTTATAAATATAAAGTTGTAATTAACTTATATTTATAAAAATTTCGTGCCACAATGTATGTTTGGGATAATCTCTGAAACTACTGAACAGATTTTGATCTACCTTCGTAACTATATGTAATTTGGTCAAACTTATACGATAGGATAGTTTTTATCTTATAGCGAATATATAAATAAAATTTGAAAAGGTTCCATCAAACTTTCTCTGAAAACAAATCACAGTTTAAAGAAAAGAGTATTTAGCATTTCGTTCAAACTATCTTTAATTTCAGCAATGAAATGAGGATGGTTGTTTTTACAACACAAATAGAAAATTAAAATCACTAAACAAATTCAAGTCAATATAAATCAATCAAAAAGTCGATTGGATGGAAAATCGAAACGTCACCAGCACTTGCAAGATTAACTGTGTCGAATAAATCGGGCTGGCCAATCGTTAGCATTACCCAAACAGATAAGAGAGAATAATTCAATGGGGACATCGCACTTTTGTGCGGTGAAGGGTGCTCCCATGCATGTAATGAGAAATAGATAGCGCATGTAATCGATAATCCTAACACATAAAACAAGAAGGTCATAATATATTTAAATATGAAATGTAATGATTTACCCTTGCACCTCAAGGAAAGGTGGTGATGGCAAGAGGCCTGGTGGTATGATCCCTTGGATACGTGACGGGCCTTGATGTTTGACGCTACATGCGTCGACACACAAGCACCTTCTTACTTACTACACTTAGGTGGTCGTGCAATTGTTGAGGAGGAGTCATGTACCCCTTGCAGTCGAAGATGTATCAGGTAACGTATAGTGGTTGGAAAAGGGTCAAAATCCGAATGGCCGCAAGTGTGTTTGACAGTCACTTGTAATTCCACTAAATCTGAAGGGGTTTGTGACACAACAAAACGGATCGTGCTCTTGCTTTTTTTCCCATTCATCCGAGTGAGTAGTACTCCAATGCCTTAATTCCGTTTCCTAAATTCAACAAATTCCTATCCTTTCCCAGCATAAAAATGCTTCCGAGGCATTCCGAGCAGCATCGGAAGCACAAGAAGCCAAAGAAACTGCGCTCACCAACCCGTCTACCAAGCCTGGTGAGTATTGCAATATCCTTCCTTGGAACGAACAATCCTTGATAGGCGCCTTGATCCAGTAATATACCGCTTGCGGCTACAATGATGATGATTAATAATGGGTTAAAATTTATTTATTACGAACCGTTACTCCCCATTTCAAGAAGAAGCCTCTTTCTCTCGTTTCCATGTCTGTCTGTATATTGTTGTTGTTGTCAATTATTTGTTATTATACTAAGCTTGCATCATCTAGTTCTGGCCCAGCCATGTTTCCATTTGCCATTCAGTTTCTAGTCTGTGATTGTTGGACCAGCGATCTTCGGGCATTAAGATTCGATTCGAGCAAGACGTGGCCCAGTCCTACTAAAGCTGCCGCGGTTGTAAAAATTGATTCATGCACTTGTCCTGTCTGGTCCATGTCCTTTTAAGACAGTTGAAAAAACCTACTGTTATATATCTATTTCAATAAGTGATCTATGGTCCTTCCTAAGAAATCTTTGGACGTAGCCGACTGTACATATCTTTGAATAAAACCCCCTTCAGTTGAACAATGGGACGGTTCAGCCTAGTGGACATATAACGCTTGACCAATTTTCTTTTGTGAATGCCTACGATTGGGGAATATCAAACGGGCACTCCAAGTGCTGATTGAGTTGTGCCTTTTTTTCTGTGAAAATCGTTGATTTTAACCAATTCAGTGGACAATAAGACTACTTTGAAATCATTCGAGGTAATGCATATAAAGGGTATTTTGTATAATAAACCTAATGCGATAAAGCCATGTTTTATAATATTAAACTACAATATCAACTGGTACGTGCCCGGTGGTCTAGTGGTCATCATGCCAGTATGCCACATCTGAGTTCCCGGGTTCGATCCCCGGTCAGGTGGTCAGGTACTCGCGGGTCGCTCCTGTATGAGACTACGAGTAGCACAGGACCAAAACGGATGGCGGAAACGGAGAGAGGCATATGTTCAGCAGTGGGTCGAAGATAGGCTGAGATGATGATGATGAACCGAAATTACAGCTATCGTATTTTAATTTTACGATGTAATTTTTTTTGCTATTTTGCATTGCATAGCCCTTAACTTTTCAAACGAATAAATACTTTATATTATGTGTTATTTTAGTTGTCTAACCACCTGAAAAAGTATGTTAAAATATTGAGATTCTGAAATGCCATAAATCCAATATGTCCTATCAATTAACTTATCATATCAGTGCATAAAACTTACATTTACCTATAGGTTATGAAATAGTGAGAACTAGTTTATTATTCACGTTTGGTGAAAACATGACTAATCATAATAACCCTATTATTTCAGTACCTATCATTTATTTTAAGTCCATCAAAAACTTAATGTGAGAAGCAGATTTTCTGTCCTGTTTTGCGTGAAAAAGGAGGAAACGTTTTTACTTCTTAAGGTAATATTCTCCCCGGTCGAGACACTCAACGGCCACATAAACCAATAACGTAACATAAAATTCAAATTGAGTTACTCCGTATACGCGTACTTCACTCTTGTCTGTACGACTTTTTTGTGGGTATAAAAAATAACTAGATCCCCAGGGCTCAGCGCTGTTAGCATTTAAAGTGATAATGAACCGGAGCGTAAAAAATATACATATGTAGGAAATGTATTTTTTTTTGGATTATGTGTATGTACTGTATTAACTGTTTTTTTTTTTATGTTATAGGGAGGCAACTGTCCATGGCTAATGTCCATGAGCAGCGCTGGTCGCTCACCTGGTGAGCGACCAGCGCTGCCCATGGACAACTGCAACACCAGGGTATAACAGGAGCGTTGCCGGCCTTTCAAGGAGTTGGGGAAAGGACATGGAGGAGGAAATGGGGGAAGGATACGCCTGATATAATATACCGAGCAGTGTGAGTCATATATTATGGAAAGCTTTAGTTTTTTTAGGCAATTAAATTTGCATCGTTGGTAGGATTGCGAAGGATGCAGAAGTTGATGTAATGTAAGTCTCATGTCAGATCCCGTTCCTGGAAATACTGATGTATAACATGTCCTTGAACAGGTCTTGGCTGGAGTAGAAACTATTACATTTTAAAGAAAAGTGTGACTGGATATACACTGGGTAATTGTCAAGGATAGGAGACCTGCCATAAACATAATAAATGACTATAATTGGCAAGGGCTTGCCGCGCACAAGATGGGCCTCTCAAAGTAGCCGACGATTTTGCCGGAAAAAGGAGCAATATCGGTGCGGGCGAGTCGGGAGTGTCGAGAGGTGTGCTGCGCTGTCAAAGTTATTTGTGGCATTACGTGTGCTCTTTAACACTAACATTGGAGCAAAAGCTCTCTGGACGGTCATCAGAGCCGAGAACTATCGCTATCCTGGGAATCCCAAGAGCTCACTTCACCCCGAATGATGAAGATTCTTTTGGTCAGAGACCCTGAAGACTCTCTGAAGCACCCGAGTCCGTGGTATTGTTACTTACCAACAGATCGTCATGAGCTATCCTGCGGTTATTTTAAACGTAAAATCGGTTACGTTTCATGAAATACATCTGACAGTCAAAGAGATAGCAGTTAGATAGAGCGCAGTAGTTAATACGCTAGTCTGCTACGAAGGGCTCTTGGATCGATTTCCAGTGCTGAAGAATATTTGTATGTATTTCATTTTCGAAGGTTCTGAAACTAAGGCGCCAGTCAGTCGGCTGGCCATAAAATCATATCAGAAGATACCCGAGCTCTGACGCATTACAGCTGTGTGTTGCATCGAGACAGATAGAGAAAGAGAGAGAGAGAGAGAGACAAAGAGAGAGAGAGAGAGACTGTAAGTAGATAGAGAACAGAGACTGAAAATTTAGTAATAAGGACCCATTGGACCCTTTTGAGTACGAAACCCTAAAAAATAGGGTATAAAGCAGCCGCCATAATTTTTCAGGAACGGTATTCCGTTCTTTACGCAATTACACCGTAATCATTAAAAGGGTAATCCCTTTTTACATTTGCAAACGTTTATGCTTGCCTGTAATTATTCTAGAGAAAGCCGTAAATAAAACGGGATAAGCGTGGCTTGTATAAATCATTCGGTACATCCAGGGTTGGCAAAAGTAGAAATGAATAGCGCTATGAAACAAAAGAGTGCAAAATCACTTTAAAAACTCAGCCGTACAATCTTAGTTCCATATCTAATTTTTACAAACAAACACATATTACTAATGTGAAAGTAACTTATTACTCTATATGTCTGTCTCTTCTTCTTTATGCTTAAATTTATGAACCGAATAATATAAAATTGGTATGGGGTTAGCTTGAAGTCCGGGAAAGTATCATCCTGGAAAAAGGTACTTTTCCCGATCTAAATTTCTGCAAGTGGAGCCGCAGGCGAAACCTTATAGTTATAAACGCTTAAGCTGCGTTTCTACCAAACATGTGCTGTGTCGCAGAGCGCTGTAAGGATGCATCGGCAAAGCTATGAAAATGTAAGGAATTGGTCTAAATTGCTCAGAACAATACTGCTGCCGGTTGTGCTGTTAAAGAATTTCAACACAATTACTCCTACAATTTATTTTAAGAAATGTTCAACGTTTTTCAAATCTCTATAACACCTATATATGCTTCCAAACCTCATGTAAAAAAATAAATATTTATGGTCACTAATGAAGTCTCCATCCATATATTATAGTACCCCATATTATTATACCCCAAACATTATCTTACACATCAGAAAATCGCATTGGGACGGCCGGCACGCGCGCTTTGAAATGCGCGAGTGTCCCTACTTCTTGTTTTATTGGATCATTTGGTCAAGTTTAACTCCTATCAAGATTTAATTCCCTTCAAAGAGCGAGTCAACTGAGTATTCGGCTTTCGGCGTGTATATCTTAATCTAAAAATATGGTCTAAATCAAAATTTTCTTGTTAACAATAGTAGTCTGTGTAGATCCAAAAAATCTCAAATCATTCTTGGCCACAAAGAAAGAAAATCCTAAATCTGACAACCCTAGTTACATCCTTAATTCGCGGATAGAAGAACAAAGCCCTTCGAAATAAATATACAGGGACTACAACGGTGGAAAATTAGGAGGAAAGTTATTTCCTCCGAAGCTATAAATTATCGAATTCTTGAATTGTTTCACTGCGGTCGGAGCGATTGATTAATTTCACCTGTAATTGAAATGGCTGGTTGAGTTCAGGAAATGTGTCTGAAGTCTGCGAGAAAATTCGAAATAGAATTTTCTCGTGTTGTTTTGGCCGCCAGCGAAGTCGGGTAGGAAGTATTAAATCAGAATTTTAATATTCTGGAGGTATAAATAAAAACGAATAAATCAATAATAATATTTGGTTGCTTGCTTTGTGTTTGTGTATGTAAGTGACCATCATTAGTGTCAGATATTTTCAAGATACTTAAAAAAGTAAAACAATATTTTCCAATTGAGGGTACATGGTAATGTAGATTCCAAATGTTTCACTTTTTAAGCATCTTATCTTTCTCTGTTATCTATTTGTCTTTCCCGTGATTTTGTCTACGTAAATTTGCCTATGTCAAAAAATATAACACTAGGAACGTGAAAGAAACGTAAGCATATGTGCACGTCGCTTGCAGCTATATGAAGTTGTGTCCCCGCGTACTTCGAGAGGCGCGCGGGGCGAGGAACGGGACGTCTCCGCCATGAGGGCTGTGCTGTGTGTGCTGTGTTTGCGTTTCTCGCACGGCTTGCATCGGCTTGCAAGTGAGTAGTGAGCGGTATCTACCCTAGCGCTTACATGCCCCGGCTCAAGGTCACCGTTGCCCGAACTCTGACGTACAGGGAGAGTAAATACTGTATCTATGTATAATAGCTATAATATTGCAAGTTTTATTAAAATTCATCTAGTATTTTGGGTGGAGAAACATCATTAAAATAAATCAAATAATATTTATCCAATCCAATTAAAATGGCCAAGTGCAGGTCGGATTCTTACACACTTAAGGTTAAGTCGGTACCACTGTACATTAATAATAAAAACGCCACAAAAGCCATGTATCTTTTCTAGGAATCATGATAAAAAGTATGCATGAAACCTATTTCAAGCAATTTCTCCTGTGGAGTCAACCAAACTCTACCTTGCACAGACACGATTGTACCTAATTATCTGTTGTTTGATGTCTGAATAAATAAAATAATTAGCAGCACATTTGATAGAACTGAGATAAACGTCAAAAAAAACTCGTTTCATGTATCATCATCATCATTAACATCATGAGTCATTACCTCAGCCGCAAAAGGTCTGTCTCTGTCTGCTCTGGCCAAGTATGGCTCTAGTAATACAGAGAGGGTCATGCTCCTGCAGTGGAGACTAAAAAAAACCCTGATGATGATGATGAACAAGACATTACACCCCTTTTTTAATCAGTTTTGTCAAAATCGTCTTATCTTTGATTACCATTCAAAGTAAAATATGCTTGCATTTCCAATAAATATTTCGCTCAGCATCAAAACGGACTTGAATATACGAATTGGAAGGCACTCGCGACCTATATTACGTAGAAAGAATTTCTGCACTTTGCAATTCATAGCGGAGTGCATTAGCTCTGACGGTGCGGGTGTAATCGTATTTGCATTATAAATTTTGTAACATACACTATAAATAATATAGATGTGACACAGCATACGCTAATACACATT
Source organism: Elegia similella (assembly GCA_947532085.1). Classification (NCBI taxonomy): domain Eukaryota; kingdom Metazoa; phylum Arthropoda; class Insecta; order Lepidoptera; family Pyralidae; genus Elegia; species Elegia similella. The sequence goes on along the minus strand of OX383926.1, from coordinate 22,547,913 downwards.
GTGCACAAGAAATCCTACCGTATGTGGGCCAGAAAGACCTACGATTTGTCAATTTCAACCAATACACCGCCATGTCACGAGACCTTTTCTTCCTACAACTTATACAATACGAATATAGGCTTTAAATCCCTGCGGATTTAAGTCTTTAATCGTAGGACGTGGTCTCAATAAGACGGCGTCAAATGAATCATTGGTAGTCTTAAACGAGATGTTGCAGGGAAACTCATAAGGCGCGGACGCACAGATTACCTAAAAAAGTGTCGAGGTGTATATTGCCGCATAGAAAAAGTACAGACAATAACATCACTAGACTTTTTTCTGTTGGTATAATGAACAGTCGAGTTTACTTCAATAATTATCTATTCCACGATCAATGTGCCAGGGAGGTTTTAACGATTTGCGATCTTAAGAGTTTGACAAATGGTTTTCCGAACTTTGCAATAACCCAGCACAAATCCAGCCACATTTTTAATTTCATAATCCACATTATTTTCTTTTAAAATGCAATAGTATATCCTCCGTCTAAGACCTGTTCAAGGGCATATCATGGTATTTACAGTAACAGGTTCTTGCTGGAGACCTACATTATTACATTGACTTCCCTAAAGGGCTTCTAAATGTTGGAACTTTATTCCTAGGCAAGCTTTCCAAAGCTGGGGGTGAACCGAAAGGAGATACAAAAAATAATACAAATTTAATAAAATTGGCGTAAGACATAAAAGCCCGTATTTATTTTTTGAATTGTCATTATGTGAAAGTGACTAACACTGGTTCAAGCTGCCTTAAAGCATATGCCATCAATAATGCCAGCCGGGACAAACGGCTTATCGTGCCTGCGAAGCACGGTGGAGCTCGAGATATTTTTATGTCACTTACGGTTACCCATCCCAATGGGGACTGCGCACAGGGTTGTTCAACAAATGTAAGCGCTAGTAGTGCTCAGATCCACAGGACCATCGGGATCCTCGTATTACCGTATTCATGATGTCCATTCTGTAGAAGCGCCCTTTAGAGTTATACTTCTGCAAATGTTTTATTTTATGTTTGTAGGAACACGTAATGGCCTGTACGGTGGCAAGTAAACAAGCCTAAAGCGTATTGGAAACATTTTGTGGTTGCAGTACTAGTTGTGGTTGACGATTGTGAATTCTGCCCGGTTTAAGTGCCTATTACGAATATTAAAGTCAACTTAGGCTTATTTGGAAACCGTCAACAGCCATTAGCCGAAAATTTGTTATGCAATCTTGGCAATTGTAACTAGAAATGGCAGTAAAGGGAATTTTCATAAATACAGATTGTTTTAGTTCTCTCTCAACATTGACCTTGCAATAAAAACTTTTTAACAAAACATATTTTTTTTAATTCTGTTCAATAATGACTGAGATATGCGGTAACAAACATAAAAAAAAACATATATCCAAATTGATAACCTCCTCCTTTTTTTAAAGTCGATTAAACATAATGAACCTTAGACTTATATTTTAAGAAATTATTAAAAAACGTTTTTTTTTCTTACCTATATAAATCTCACTGCTGAAAAAGAAAGCCTCCCCTTTCTTTGTAGGTTGTTCACTCTATACATAATTATATATATGACATAGGGCGGCAAGGAAACAAGCGCGCCACCCGATGGTACGCTGCCCATGGACAACTGCAATACCAGGGTATGACAGGCGCATTGCGGGCCTTTCAAGGAATTCAGGGGAGGAAGGATGAGCTTCCGGCTCTCTCACTGAACAAAGCATAGAAGCGGTAAAGTCTACTCAAACGTCGGTTTTCTGCGAGAGTGTGGTACTTCCCCGCACGAGCCGGTCCATTCATGCTACAAGCAAAAATGAATTGCGCCGGTAGCGAGGCTCTACCACGACTAAAATATATATGTCCATACATAAACACATCCTATTCACACACGTCCCACTGCCCTTAGGCACAGTTCCACATTTAACAACATAACTTCGTGATATGAATACGTTTGACCTCCAAAAGCATAAACAATTTCTACATACGTTCACAAAAACAATAGAAAAACGAAACCCAAACGTTTCTGTTTATATTTTTCAGGGAAAGATAAAAAAATGTTAACCCGTTTGCGGCATTCAACGGCGGTCCATTGTTGGCTCGGTCCATTCAGCAAAAGGTTGAAAACATTCAAATTAGTCCATTATGATTTGTTTTTCTTATGTTCGTGTTTCAAATAAATACGTAACGTAAAGGTTTAATGTTGGGGAAAATTGATTTTAAGTCCGTTATAAAATATTTATAGCATGTTTTACAAGCTTTTATTTCACTTGCGATGTATGTATATAGCTATGTTTGTTCGGGTGGAACTATGCAAATAATTTTTGAAACAGATCCCTTCAACCGATTGTGCTGAAATTTTAAATACTAGTTAAATTTAGATGACAATGCATGGTTAACTGAATGACGTTATTCTAAATCTAACATGGCGAATCACCCAAGATGACAGCCAAGATGATTAGCTCTTTTGATGCACTCCGACGTTTGAACGCGCTAATCTCAGGAACTACTAGTTCAAATTGGAAAATTCTTTTGGTGTTGGATAGTCAATTTATTGAGGAAGGCTTAAGGCTTTAAAACATCACGTTGCGACCAATAGGACCAAAAATTAATAAAACATGTTTTAAAAACGGGGGAAAATTGTTCATAGTTGAGGACATCCGACGCGTGCGACGCGTGAACGGTTCAAGTTACCTAAAAAATGTGTATTATAGAATTATTCCTCTTTAATGAACGCGGATGAAGTCGCGGGCAACAGCTAGTATATGGTAAAGCTCTTTAACAAACAGTGAACTACATCTACAAATTAATAATGTATGTACTAGGTAGTGCTTAACCAAATGGGTTCTAGGTAAAGCTTAACCAGATGTGTTCGTCATTTTCAAAGGCTATTTCATACAACTGTGATTCTGGAGCGGCCAATTGGCAAACGTAGATCTAGGTTTATGGCATCGTTACCAGACCATATGTAGATCCAGTCTCTCATAAATCTGATTGGAGTGGTCCTATACACAATTACTTCAGTCTGTCTTGCTTGTCGTAGCATTTGCTTTACTATTTCTCGAAAAAGTTTAAAGTAACTAATTTTTCTTTACATTAATTAACAGTACTTAAGTGACCGAGTTTTGCTTGTTATTACTATTTATTGTGATATGGTGGTGTTTAGGTGATAATCTACATTAACTTAAAAAGTAAAATGGAAACTGAAAATTTTTACAATCGATTTCTAAACTTGTCAAAAAACAATAAATATTGAAAAAAATATTTAAACTTGAACATATAAAAAAAAACTAAGTCACCGACCGGGATTCGAACCCGTAACACTCGTTACTTGCCGTCTGCGTCTTAACCCGCTGGACCAGACGGACAGTGGCCGGCAGGACAAAATTAGCGACCATATTCTGCTTGGAAAGAAAAAAGCATGAAAACTCGAAAACACGCGTTTTCCTAAACAGAAGACTAATCTAGATTAATTGTTTACCCCCGAAAACCCGCATATACCAATTTCATCGAAATCGTTAGAGCCGTTTCCGAGATCACAGAAATAAATTGATATACTTTTATATAAATTTACAAGAATTGCTCGTTTAAAGGTATAAGATTCTATTAGGGATTGTATTTTCGAGATAAATTGCCAGGATTTTAAAACTCCACGGATCAGTTGGCACACTAGATTTGTTTGAAGATACAATTTATAAGTGGTATTACTGCAAAAAAGTTTACTATTTTGTTTACAAAACTAATCTCTTATCCTGCCTAATATTTTCTATCATCGTCTCACAATATGCTTCAGAAAGCATTACCCTAAGCGTTAGAAGTGACGGCAATATATTCTCACTCGCGATCCCCTCCTTTGTGGCCGTAATCGACGTCCCTATGATGCGAATGCATATTTATCGAGCTTTGTATTTATACCGTTTATTGATATTTTGCACTTGTTTGTTTATGAGTCACTTTGGGAATATTGATCAAAAGTGTTTTCGTAGATTGAGAGATAAGTCATGATTGTCAAATTAAGCAGTGTAAAATATACTTTATTAAAGCAAACAAAATCCTATTTGCTTACGCGTAACAACTTCAACCGCGAATCGTTCGCGTTACTATAAGGATGGCATTCATACACATAATCAACAAATTTTTCTATCATGGACCCGCAGTCACCCAATGAGCGAAGATATAGAAAGATAAGAAGAGCAGCGCCCGCCCACCCGCGCGCAGTGTTTTAATTAGCTCCCGTGATTTTAATTTCTTACGCGTGACATTCATGTTTTATCATTAAAATATTCATGTTAACCTATGGTGAATACGTTGACTCAAGCAAATTTATATATAGTGTCCAAAACTGTAAACAACTACATCTTAAATAACAATTTTAAGTGCTACAAATACTAAAGTGAACAGTGATTGAACGGTGGCTGTGTCGTGAGGTGACTCATACTCAACCAACAACGGACAGCTGTGAGTCAGCTGTTACTACCTACTATAACAAGCGCTTGAGTTACATTCGAGTGAGAAGAATAAATACGCCGCATCAAGCAAAAGCTCGCTGGCTCACTCGTTGACCGCGCGCCTATCATCCGAGGAACCAGTGTTCGAATCCTGCGCAGGTTACGGCAAATTATTTTTTATTTTTATATCTTTTCTTTTTTTTTATCATAAAAGGAGAGATTAACAGTTTCGTTATGGTGGCTAGCTGCTCCGCTTGCCGGCAGAACGTGTTGGTGACACAAAAACGAATTAAGTGTTCTAATAGCAAATGCGATAAACTTTACCACCTGGACTGTGTTGGACAAAAAAACTCCTCTGTAAATAGGACGGCATGGATTTGCCCGGAATGTAAATCTACTTTGCCCAAGGGTGGAGATAACTCCAATACTCCAGTGAGAAATAACAAACAAGAACAATTACAGACTTCACCGCAGCGTAATACAAACTCTCCCGCCGTCAAGCAGTGCTGCGCTCCTTCTGCTGACAGCTCTTTAAATTTGATACTCTCTGAAATAAGAGCTTTCCGAGATGAAGTCAACAGGAAATTAGAATCGCAGAATAAGAAATTTGACGAATTTACCGTTTCCTTGCGACAAATTAAATCAAGTGTATCTGAGTTGAATACTAAATACACAGGTCTTAAGAGTGTAGTCGACCAGCTTACCACTTCTGTTCAATTTACCACCGACCAAAGCAACGACATACAACAGAAACTTGATGAAAAATCTAAGACGATAGCCAGCCTACTGAATGAGCAAATTATTCTATCAGATGAATTATTTGCAACAAAACAGCGTTTGTTATCAATGGAGCGAATTAACAGAAGTGCCAATCTAGAACTGCAGGCCGTGCCCGAGAAGCGTAACGAGAACGTTGAGACCATATTTAAAAAGTTGGCTGAGGTAATTGCAGCTGATGTAAAAGACGAGGATATTGTTGCATGCCGGCGTATTGCGAAATCTAATCCATCCTCAAATCGTCCTCGTAGTATTCTAGTTACACTGAAATCTTCGCGCCAGAGAGATAAAATTCTATCCGCTACGTATCGGTACAATCGCGCCCATCCCAAAAACACCATTGGCTCTAAACTCCTTGGCATTCAAGGAGAAAACGCAAGAATATTCGTCTGTGAGAATCTGATGCCCGAGACAAAGAAAATCCACGTAGCTGCGAGATCGTTTGCAAAATCTAATAACTTTAAATACGTGTGGGTGAAGTTTGGTCGAATCTACTTAAGAAAGAACGACGAATCCCCTGCTATTTTTGTAAATAGTATCGAGAGCTTATCCAAGCTAGCACCTCCAACTACTACAGATAATTAGTAATAGTAATAAAAATTGATTATTCTTGTATTTTATAATAACTCATTCGCCCATTTAAATCTTAGTTTTTTTTTTTTATTCTTTCGTAATCTATTTATGGATATATTTTACCACTTTTTCGATAACTGCTCAAAAATTCTCTTGGACAATGATATCTCCGATAACATTGTATTGTTGGGAGATTTTAATATCCCGTCTTTACAATGGAGCCGCGAATGTACATCAAATCATTTAGTGCCTTCAGATTCTGCTGATAGAAAGTCAGTATTGCTGAAAGATATCATGGAGGTAGGCGGTTTAAAACAATTCAATTATCTACCGAATGAAAATAATCGCATTTTGGATTTATTTTTGTCTAATCTCACTAACATTTCCATATCCGAAGCTAAAGAATTAAGTCGACCTGATCGTCATCACCCAGCAATAGCCATTAATCTACAACTACTTAAATCCAAAACCTTACCTCATAATGTTAAGTATGTCCTTAATTATAGAAAAAGTAATATTCAGAAATGTATCGATAGGCTTAATGCTGTTTCATGGTCTACTACTCTAGACGATCCTAATGTGAATGTTTGTGTTGAGCGCTTTTATGATACGCTAAATAACATTATCTCAGAATATACACCTTTAAAAAAAACTGGCAATAAGGATTATCCTATTTGGTATTCGGATTCTCTTAAGGCATGTATTAAGGAAAAGATACACTTTCACAATAGATACAGGAAATACAGGAATCCCAGAGATTATGATACTTTTTCTATGTTGCGTAGACGGTCTAAAACAATTATGAAGAGATGTTATGACTCATTTATATCATCTGTTGAGGATTCTCTCAAAAGCAGTACTAAACTATTTTTCTCTTTTGTGAAAAGTAAAAAAGCTAGTAACAATTTATCACCAACAATGCAGCTGGATTCCAAATCAGCATCGACAGGTCCCGAGGTCTGTAATTTATTTTCTGAATACTTTGCGGTCCGTATTTCAAGCTGACGATGATAAGCCTTTGCAATACAATCATGATTACAATTGTACTTCTACACTTTCTGATATTGTTCTGACAGAGGATGAGGTCCTGAAAAAGTTAAAATCAATTGACATTAACAAAGGTGCTGGACCGGATGGGATTCCGTCTTATTTTGTCCGGTCATGTGCTTGTGCTCTGGTTGTACCGTTGACTATAATATTTAATAAATCTTTATCAAGTGGCATATTTCCCGATAAATGGAGAGTGGCCTATGTGGTACCTATTCACAAATCGGGAGTCCAAAGTCAATGTAACAACTTTCGACCTATAAGTATTCTCTCCATACTTGCCAGGGTTTTCGAATCTGCTATTTATGATAGTATCTACTTTCAAGTCCAACCATTTCTTGTTAATGAACAACATGGCTTTATAAAGAAAAAATCAACCGTGTCAAATCTGCTTGAATACACAAACTTTCTTCGAAAATCCTTTGATAAAACGGGGCCATGTGGATACAGCTTATACAGATTATCGAAAAGCGTTCGATAAGGTGAATCATCGTCTACTAACTCGCAAACTTTCATCCATTGGAATAAATGGTAACCTTCTTCGTTGGGTGGAATCTTACGTTTCTAATCGAACTCAACTTGTAGCTCTGAACGGGTTTTTGTCAGCACCAGCACCAGTTTTGTCTGGAGTTCCCCAGGGATCTCATCTTGGACCACTTTTGTTTGCTATATACATTAATGATCTAGTGGTAAATCTTCAATGTAAATATTTATTATATGCTGATGACTTAAAAATATTTAATGTTGTCAATGACATACAAGACTGCATTAAGCTGCAGCTAGATTTAGACATTTTATGTCAATGGTGTTCTGAGAACTACATGAGCCTAAACATCGAAAAATGTTTCGTCATCACTTTCACGCGCAAGGTTTGTCCTATTAAGTTCGATTATAAACTAAATAATCAGTCTTTGTGTAGGAAATCAACTGCTCGCGACTTGGGTGTCACCCTTGACTCTAAATTGGCATTTTCTCAGCATCTAGATAACGTTACTTCCAAATGCAAACAACTGCTTGGGTTCATTTGTAGAATTTCAAAAGACTTTAAGAATATTAAATCCCTGGTAATATTATATAAAACATTTGTACTACCCAATTTAGAGTATGCTTCGATTGTCTGGTCTCCACATTACGCAACCAATGTAGAACAAATTGAGTCTTTACAGAAGTGCTTCATGAGAGTCCTGGCTACGCGGTTGGGCTTAAGAAACTGCTTAACCACTTATGAACAGCGTTTAGATTATTTTAATTGTCAATCCCTTTACCGTAGACGTTCACAAATAGACCTAACTTACCTATATAAAATCATGAACTCGCTATTATCATCATCTATTTTATCAGAAATTTACTTTAAAGCACCGTCCCGTCGTCAAAGAAATCCTCAACTGTTTCATATACCTACTTGTTCGAATAACATTGGTTACAATAACCCATTATACAGAATGTGTCGACTCCATAATTCTCTGAGTTCATCACCAGAGTTTCCTGATATTTTTTGTTCCTCACTAGCGACATTCAAACGCAAATGCCAAATTGTTATAAAAGACAATATCTAAACTAATGTATTATTCTATATATTTTGCTATCCAGAAATGTAACGACCTATACATATAATTATGAGCTAAAGTAAACCTGTTATGTACATATATTATTGGTCAGTTAGGCTAGCTAGGTGTTATAAGTTATTTATTTTTTAATGTTCTTTTCTTCCTAACTTACTGTTTATGTACTTATAAAATAAAATAAAATAAAAATAAAATATGGATATTGCTTATCGCGAGAAACACTGTTCGTTATTCATTAAATGTCTATTGCATACGGTATTCATTCTGTGTATAGAATTAAGAAATATCTAGAAAACCGCCTCACAAAGTATTTTCATGATCAATAGAGTCAATATTTAGAGGTTGAAATAGAGATTAAAATCAGGAGTGTCATTTTCAAGCAGGTATGGCAACAGGTACGCTCGCCTGACTTTCCGAGCTCGTACTTGCTTTTCCCCCATTCATTTCAGTGAGTAGTATCCTAATACCTTTATTCCCTTCCCGAATCCAACAAATTCCTATCCTTTCCCAGCTTAAAAATGCTTTCGATGGTCAGCAGCATCGTAAGCATAAGAAGAAACTACACTCGCCAACCCGCCTATCAAGCGTATGCCATGGAATGAAGAATCCCTGGAAGTAACTTTAGTTCAGCACTTGAAATAGTAATGAAGTACCATCTAAGAACTGCAAGACCTATAATCTGTGCTGTAGTCGAAACATAATAAAATATTTGCCTAATCTTTAACCTAGTATTTATTCTTCTGTGCCAGACCAAAAGATGCCAAATTTTTAGTTATTATATGCAATAAGTTACCTCCACCTCAAGTAAGGATTCTCTAAACAAGTTAACAGAGAACATGATGTAGATGTACAAACAGACATACCTACTACAAAGTGGTTCTGCCATCTGCATTCTGGCGACGGCGGAGCCGGCTGCGGTCTACCCGTGTCCGCAGCGTCCTCGCCCGAGCAAGTGGAATGCGGACCATACAATTAATATCGAAGTAAATACGGTAAGGCAAGTTCAGCTTTAAGCTGCTGGTAAAAATGTGTGTTCTCGATTTTTAAATGCACAAAGGCGGTCAAAACTGTTACTAAATTATTTATTACTATCTTTCGCCCGCGGCTCCGCCTGCGTCAATGTCGATCCCTCGGGAATAGTACCGTTTCCTGGGATAAAAAGTAAGCCTATGTCCTTCTCGGTACTCCAGAGAACTTGGATACAAATTTCATGATGATCGGTTCAGTAGTTACGACGTGAAAGCGTAACAAACAAACAAACAAACAAACTAATTTTCGCATTTATAATATTATTTAGGATTAGGATGAAAAGAAATAATTTGATTATGTTTAATAAATAGTATAATTATTCCTTCCATGCTAGTCTGGGAGAAAAGAAAAAAACGTAGAATGTGCCAGCTGCCTCTCTTCCCGCGCAGACCGTAAAGCCGGTCAAGGGAATGGGCAAAAATTTAAAGAATCATGAAGATACCCATCACTATTCACAGCAAAGTGTGAATTTACGTTTTAAAAGTCAGGGGGTCAGGTATCTGCTTGGCCGACTGTACTTAGTACTTAATTTAATTCAATTGTAATTTTGTCTGTAAGTACCTTGTTTGTGGAAAGAAATAAACATTATTATTATTATTATTATTATTATTACTATTATTTTGATCCCGTTTTTCACCTTTACGCCCACTAACACGCGAAACGTGGCCTTTCGGTCTTATGACTTAGGCACTGTCTACCCCGTAAGGGATAAAGAATAGATAATATATATGTATGTATAATTTAAATGTTAGATAATCATTGCTTCATTACCTTCTGTGCTTAATACTTATTCGTAGATGACGTAGATATGAAGTGAAGACGCTACAAATTCCTTTTATATCTAGTGGGTAGGTATATTATTCACAAAATTCAGAAAATAATATTGGACGATTTCGTCACGAACACCTTCGTTTGCATTTCATAACTATCTTGATACGGAATAGAGCCTATTTCTTAATATCACAGAAATATAAATTACATCTCTGGTACAAACTAAATACTTATCTATTATTATTATGTATTAAATATTTATGAGCAGCCACTTTTCTCTTATTAATAAAGTGTTAATTTTATTGAAAACAGGGGAATAGTTCGGTCGTGATCGGAATGGCACACCCTCAAAATAAGACAGACACGAACCCAAGCAGTGAATACAATTTTTAAAATAGCGTTGATACTTAAAATATAATAAACTTAAAAATAACATTGACTGGTTAAAAATTTATTTTATTTTCTAGCGACCCGTCCCGGCTTCGCAAGGGTGCAATAATACTAATATGGGGCAGTAAAAAATCCGTCGATTAGTTAAAAGTATCTAAGCGAACAGACAGCAGAAGAGACTTTATTTTATACTATTTATAGATAAAGACAATGTTAATAGGGAAATAACATATATGTAACATACCTATACTATAACAGTATTTTTATTGTTTGAACCTTTGTTAGAGATTATCTTATTTTATAAAATATAAATTCGTTTAATTTGTAATGTAAAAAGTGATGGGTATATTATGTATTTAACCACCATTTTTTTTTAACCTATGTGTTGAACGGTATTTCCTTGATAAAAAATATACATAAAAAATAAAAAAAAGAACCAATCAGTATCAGTAAGATAAAGACTAAAATTGTATGTCAATTAAGTATTGACGAGTACGAGTATGAAATCCTTGCTTAGCATAGATTCAGTCGAACAACATGGTCTTGGAGTACGCTTCTTCTATAATATAATTCCCGCAGAAATATTATGTCTGTCATTAATTAGGTTTAAAGTGGCTATAAAAATCATTTACTATATAAGGATTAATTATTATTGTATAAAAGATTATTTATGTGATATAAATGCTTGGAAATAATTTAAATGTATATTTTAATGTATGTAATTTAATTTAATTATTGTAAAATATAATTGAATTTGAGCCCACCAGGCACATAGAAACCAAGACTGGGCTGAGTTTTTTTCAGCGTATTCTTCTCAGCAGTGGTCATTCCAAAACGCTAGTAGTTCTTCGATTTTGCAAACATAAAAGAAAGAAAAATAAATAACAGAAACATAATGACGTTTAAAAAGCGATACATGTATCCAATTTTAAATAAATATTATTCATTTTCATGACAATGTTATTTTTAATATTATAATTTCGTCATCTGTTATTGATTAAATCTCCATAACAATATTTCGTATTGTCATTGTATGCCATAATATTTACCTTTCCTCTTCTACAAACACCTTTAAAATTAAAAAGCTAATAAAAAATGTCTCACAAAATGTATCAAGATTAGGGCGTCGCAGTAAAATTGGGTGCAAGGATATCCCGACAGGGATTTCATTAGATGCAGCTTAGCCGAAAGCAAACATCGGGGGCGGAAACGAAGATATTTTCTTTCTCTGAGATTTTTTCGGCGTGTGCAATGAATTTTTATTATTTCTCGAAGAGGGATGTCTTCGCTGATAGAATGGCTTAACTGTACTGACAACTATATAGTAAGCTCACAAAGATATTATATTTATGAAATAAGGTAGCTTTTTACCATGTCGAAAATGCGCGGGCGCAAGCTATCAATAATTGACCGAAGCGTGTTCAGCTTGGGCAAAATATCGTTCATATGTCTCGGTGTCCGCTAACGTCCGGTTGTTCTTTTCTACAGGTCGCATTTCTCAACCGATCCTCATAAATTTTGTAAGCAGGTTCAATATTAGCATAAAATTACTTTGTCTATTCACTTTTTGGAAAATTTTCAAAATGTCTAAGTTGGTACCTAAGACCTAAGCTCCACTGTGATTGGTGGCGCTTATGATCAAGGGTTTGGGGTGACAACAATATAGGAATTATTATTCATCATCATCATCATCAGGTCTTTTTCAGCATGACCCTCTTTGTACTACCGGAGCCATGGTCAGAGCAGACAGACGATTTGGCCTACACTCTCCTCGCTGGCCAGACGGGTTGGAGAGGTCTCATTGATGTTTATGAGCTTAGTTTAGCTTGTATTTCCTAAATCGCCTCTATTATTGTTATTATTTTGCAATTAACTATCTTTCTCAGCAAAATAGCTAAGATGGTAAGATAGAGTTATTGTCAATTACAGTACTTGGATTCTTGAGTTCAATTTTTAATTAATATTTTACTTAAATTTTTTTGTTTCTTTTCTCGACCGGTTTTTTTAAATTAAAGATGAAAGTTAGAAGACAGACCTGCGACATCCAAACTCACAGAGCCACTAGTTTATAAACATGTTTACTAGTCAGTGTAACAAAATGGAAAATTGACAAGACAATGATAAATGGAGGCGGAGGTACAACCGGGAGATAGAAGAGCCTGAGCCGAACATCATCGGAGAAATAAAATCTTCCCGACTTCGCTGGCTAGGACATGTGGAGAGGATGGGAGATGATCGAACCGCAAAGAAAGCCTATCATGGTCAACCTTCCGGGCGCCGTCCAGTGGGGCGTCCAAGATATCGTTGGAAGGATGAAGTCGCCAAAGACTTGAAAGAGTTGGAAGTATCCGACTGGTCAGAGGTGGCACAGAATAGGGAAGAATGGCGCACTTTAATGTCGGAGGCCAAGATCCACTTCGGGTCGCTGAGCCAGCGAAGTAAGTAAGTAAGTAAGTATGATAAATGCATACCATACCAATGCATATTCTATTTGAACTCATTGCATATATCAGTCGGTAAATAGCACTAAAGGGGTGTCCAGATTAATGGAAAAGGCACAGCTAGTGTCAACATATCTTACGATCTCTGAAGTTCAAAGATTGATGGTTAATGTAAAACACTTTATCTTTCTGGTCCCTTTAAGTTAGAACCAGTTTTGATTTTGAATCTTTTGTTTTATTTCTGCATGCATTTCCATTTAAATATCGTTGGAATAAAATTTATTGTAAAAAAAAGTTGTTTGTTATTTTTCGTGTATGTGAATGGGCAACACTGGTGTCAGCTGCTTTTTCAAGCTGCCTTGAAGCATCTGGCATAGCTTAACTGTGTTGTCTGTCAGCAATAATAACAACCGGGAACAACGGCATAATGTACCTTTCAAAGGACGGTGGAGCTCGAGATATTTTCGCGCTACTTGTGGTCACTTGCTTAGTGGAGACTACGCCCGGGGTTCCTTTATATGCATAAGCGCTAAAATTGCTTACACCCACTGGGCTGTCATGTCAAGCTCCTTAAAACAACTATAAATTAGTGGAAATTTATTTATAATAATTTGGAACTCTGCCACAATCGGACAAACTTCAGTAAAATTAAATAAATATATAGGTACGTACAAATCACACAGACTGAGCTAGCCCCAAAGTAAGTTCGAGACTTGTGATAAGGGATACTAACTCAACGCTACTATATTTTATAACAAATACATATATAGATACACATCCAAGACCCAGGCCAATCTGAAAAAGATAATTTTCCATCTTGACCTGGCCGGAGATCGAACCGGGCACTCTCGTGTCGCAGGCTGGCGTGTTGACCGCTGAGCCACGGAGCTGTGCAATTGCAGATTATGTATTTTAATAACTCCATTTTACGTTGCAACTAGAAAAGACAATAGAAAAGATATTTTAGATAATACCTAAGTATTATCTTTTGACTAACAAATATTCATAAAATGGACGAAAGAGATGAAATTAGTAAAGATCAAATCATAATTCAACCAAGCGAAAATATCTCATTTTTCAGTGCAACTACACAAATCGTAATATTTCTATGACATGACATCTACTTTTAGATTTAACAATGGCTTATCATATCAAGGCGAGTGGATAAAGAGTCGACAGAACAAAGAGGAACTCACCATTCACCCCATTCACTCAACTCAGATTCGTGAGATATATGACATTGAATAACGACGCGTGGCCTTAGAACAATAACTTTTGAGTAGTAAAGAAACCAATCTCACGAAAGCACTAAAAGAGCGTTCGATAGAGATTGCGTACTTAACGAATAGTTTCACCCGTGGAGTGATTTATTCGCTTCTTTTGAGGATTCCCTATGATTCATTTCCTTTGAACTATTGGTGAAATATGAATCACTTTTATCTGGTAGTGCCTTTTGGTATTTTTTTACTACATAAAAATGTAGGTCCGACTTTTTCGAGTGTCTATACAGGTTACAGTTAACTAACGCAAAACCCGCTAAAGACGACTTAGGTACGGTCGCCTGCAATAGTCCATATAGAAGTTGCGTAAAAAGTCGTGTGCAGCTGCAGATACTATTTATAATAAATAAATAAATAAATATATACGGACAAATCACACAGATTGAGCTAGCCCCAAAGTAAGTTCAAGACTTGTGTTATGGGATACTAACTCAACGATACTATATTTTATAACAAATACATATATAGATAAACATCCAAGACCCAGGCCAATCTGAAAAAGATCATTTTCCATCTTGACCTGGCCGGGGATCGAACCCGGTCACTCCGTGTCGCAGGCAGGCGTGTTGACCGCTGCGCCACGGAGCTAGTCAAATTTCAAAATAATAGCAATTTTAACCTTAAACATGGGGGATAAGGTTCATGATACTTTAAAATATATATGCCTACCTAATCACTGCAATCGATTTTCACCTTAAGGCTACGTATGGACTTTTGCAGGTGACTGTACATCATGACTAACAATGTTTGTTCTATGACTTTTACCTTAACGCAAATCATAGTAAGATTTTATATACATTATCTTTTATGTGGATTTCTATCAAAAGTTATGTCTATGGTTAATTCTAATGTAGCTGCAGCTGTAAGTATGCGTACAGCCAGCAGCCAACGGACGCGTGCCACGAGAACGTAGGTTCCTACTATTATTACCTCGTAGTGCTGATTGCCATAGAGATAAGACGAGTAGAATTGAAAATGTCACAGTCTCCAATGTTTCATACTTATTATAAAACGTGTGACGCAGATGATCGTTTAACACAATACGTAGCAATATATTGCTCCATGTTTTTTTTTATTACGCGTCTCATTTTAGCTCAATAACTTCAATTTTATATTTCTATATGATTGCCGAATATATGTCAACGTTATTTCTCATTCCGCAAGTTTATTCTTTCTTACGGCTCCTTCGAGATTTAGCGCTCGTTATTCTGTTAGCAGTTTGGCACAGTTACATACAAAGAATTACAAAATCTGAATTCCATGATAAACTTTTACTACCTCTATCTCAGGGCATATCAGATATCAGAAGTATAAACAGAACCCATCCACAATACAGTTTTATACCCCGCTATAAATTGCTTGTTCTTATTTCGCAAAGAGCCAACTATCCGCCAGTCTCATATCAGTCGCTATAAAAATGTTTTATGTTAGTGGCTAATAAATGACATCAGCAAATTCGGTAAGACAATATGAGATGCTTTGGAGTTCGTACAACTTTGAGATTAGAGAAAGAAGGAGATATGTCTGTAGGCAAATAGAAATACTGCAGCTGCTGCTATTTGAGAAAGTTCCATGTTTAAAAATAATAAGCACGCTTAATTCCGAAAAATAAACTTTGTCTAATCGACCTTCAAGTTTATTTTCACTATCGATTTATTGTTTAGCTTTTAACAAAATGAATAAACTAAAATTTAAAAAATGTAAAAAAAAAAGTTTGATTTATATATCAGTAGGTATATGCTTCCATATATTTTCAGCGAGCCCTTTAATTTCATATCCATATTGTCTGAATGCAGCTAGTCTGCTAATTTGGGTATTCCGTCATGTTGGATAAAGAATGACGTCATAGCTAGCCATGCAATGATATCTAAACTTAACGAGTATACAAAATTTCAGCTTTCAGCAATCGCTGGAAGATTTTGGCTTCAAAATTTAGTTGTAAGATTCCACCCGAACAATCATACATACAGTGCAAGTTAAATAAAAGCTTGTGATAAATCAATCTAAGGACAAATTTAACAGTACCTACTACGACTGAACACAAGGGCTTCATGTCGCCGCTTTTGGCAGCCACTGTCAGTAATTATATATTTTTTTCCGCAAGTCTAGTACTTGCGGTAAAAAATTTTTCAAACAACTTTTCAACTTTCTTTTTCAAACATATTTGAACATTCCATTAAGATTTGTTCTTAATTTATATGTTTTCCGTCATTTATTTTCATTTAGATAATTTGATTAAAAGTAACACCTTTCATTTCTATTATCTATGGTGCATACAGCCTTTTATTCTCCCCCAGCAATCATTGTTTCGGCTGAACACAAGGGCGCCAAGTCGCCGCTTTTGGCAGCCACTCTCACTAATAATATTCCATTGTTTTTGTTAGTCAACGCCGCATTGTAACTAAATGGGTTCCTGATTTCAGTATTGCTAAGGATAATACTATTTTGACTTTTGTTCGCGTAAAGTTAGCTACAAATGGCGGGACATGACTTACCTAGTATGTCATAATGAAAGTCACTAATTGTATTAACTTATGTACCTACTCGTATTAGTATACAATTATCTGCATTCAGTAAACCCAGTAATAAATAAAATTTATTACATTCGCGTTTTTTATTTAATCTTTCCATGCTAGTCTGGGAGAACAGAAAAAATGTAGAATGTACAAGCTGCTCTTCCCGTGCAGATCGTAAAACCCGATCAAGGGCATTGGTGAAAATCTAAGAAATCATACCTATTAGAATACACAGCTAGTAACCCACTACTATTTTGATTCCACTATTTATATGTCTTAAAGACTTGGGCTTTGTCTACCCCGAAAGGGTAAGTAGTGGGGTAGGGATGTGGTAGTATGTATGTATTAAATCCTTGTTACAATTTTTTTTTTCATTTCTACCTTTTGCCTATCATCCATCGGAACCATACATTAAAGTTTTTTTCGGCGAAACCTATTTTTTCTAGCCTCTTATTTCCCACTGCTGGACAAAGGCTTCCCCTCTTATATGCCATTCGTCCCTATGCGTTGTAAATGATCGCTAATTTTCGGACGGGCTCGGTGTTGTCGCCTACAGGGACCCATTGGTACCAGGGACAGTAGAATTTCCTGGAATTAAAGGTACCCTATGTTGTTCCCAGGGCCTCAAATACCAAATTTTATCCAAACTGGTTCAATGGCTGAAGCGTGAAAAGAAAACAGACAGACAGAGTTACTTTTGCATTTATAATATTATTAGGGATTAAATTCATAAGAATAATGTATTGATATTACAATAAATATGATATAGGAGGTAAATAATTTTCGAAATTGCAATAGTGGGGAGTCGCGTCGCATGCGACATGCGACAGTGACAAGCCTTGAGACGTGCGCGGATAAGCAACTGTTCTGTACCCTGTCGCAGTACACTACGACCATTTCTAAATGATACTTTATAAATAATATTTAATTTTGCTAAAGTTTGGGTCAAAATTACCGAAATCAGAAGAATACAAAGAGTGAATGATGTACTTATATGTATAGAACGATTAAGGAAAAGAGGTTTATATAAGGGAAATAGGCATATAAAGCTGAAATCAATAGCCTCTGCCAACTCTGAGAATGGGACACATTCAATAATATTATATAGTTACATTACAGTATAAGTATAGTTACAGTAACTTTATATACTAGAGGAGAAGTATGAACATAAATTTAAATCAAATTGGAGAATCAGTGGGCTTCATGCAATAATTCATCAAAATATTTAAATAAACATTTGATACCTGTATATTACTTTTCTAATTGATATCGGTAGTTTTAGATGTTCACGTTGAAAACATCGATTCTCGCCCGCTATCTTGTAGAATACACAAGTCGTTGTAAAATAATAAAACTATTGGCAGTAATCCACGAGTCATCTTAACGAGTGCGTTAAAAAAAAACATTATTGAAACAGTTGATATTTATAATTAAATGACCAGTCAGCCCCTCTTTACTTGCTGCGCCCATAAGGGACCTTAATATATACGTGTGGGTTAATTCACGGAATAAAGAGGAAAATAACGAAGGATCAAGATTATCTCGTGAGATTGTAGTTAATTAAAATTGACAAGAAATTATAAATTAATAAGAGTTCAACGCAGCGTGCGACGGTAACTGATATGTCAAGTGTTTATGCAAGAGTGAAAATGGTATACTTATATTGAAGATTTATCTTATTATTATGGTTTCTTATGTTTCTTTTAAGTTAAGGCTCTTTTTTACTACTTTAGTTATCTTTTTTTAAGGTAGGACCAGAGAATGCTAGTTGACAATGATGACAAAAAATATAATAAGATCCAAAATAAAGAAATCGTCATAACGCTACGTTGTGTCCTTTTGAATATCATGTAGATTCGTGTAATATTAAGACGGACTAGGTTATTGTTATTTATGAAGAAATTGTAAGTAGATATTATTTAAAGCAACATATAATATTTAATAATTCAAAGATTTATTTATAGGGCATTTTTATTTTTCTAAATATAAGAAACCACGTCAAAGGCCGAGAGGCGGTTCCGAAAAACTCTGACACCAGGGTGTGCACGATCGATGATGATTTTTCTAAATTTGAAACAAACATTATTTCAACTCATTGACTATCAAGAACATTACAGAATTAATGCCCCATTGTACTATATCAACATAATTACTATCGTTACATGCTAGTTAAGTACATTCGTATTTCATAACGTGTTTAAACTAATGAAATTATAGTTACAAAGTACACTTATAGTACAAAATACTGAGATAAAAGAAGAATAACTAATGTGTGTGTATTTTAAGACCAACCAAATGTACCTCTGTTGTGCAATTAATCTGAGTTAACTAAAAAATTTTGACCTATCTGAGTCCTGTAAAGTCAGTTTACGACTGATAATTTTGTGATAACTTTGGAATAGAGATAGATGCGTCACAAGCTGAACGCTTAGGCTGATTGTGCCTCTCTATCGCTTGTTCCGCGCGGGTAATCTGTGAAAATGAAGCACAAGGCTTCATTTTCACAGATACTTGTCGGCGTTTCTAGAGATACCATAGAAGGGGTTGGCGTCAAGCAAGTCGGATGTAAAAAAAATGGTTGTCTGTAGAGTCGGTTTACGGACGACAATTTTTCGTGATAATGGTGGAAGAGAGGTAGATTGCGTCAGAAACCAAACGCTTAGGCCGATCGTACCTCTCTATTGCTTTTTCCGAACTCGATTTTCGATCAACTCAAGTTAGATTCATTACTTAAGTTCTTGTTAAATATCGACTTACAATACGATGATGCTTGACTTTACTTCACGAATTTTTAACATACAGAACTTTGTTAAATTAATAAACAGGACATATCACACATATTGAGCTAGCCCCAAAGTAAATTTGAGACTGGCGTTATGGAATACTGATACTATATTTGTAATAAATACATATAAAGATAACCGAGGCCAATCTAAAAAAAGGTCATTTTCTATCTTAATCTGAGCGGAGATCGAACCCGGGACTTTCGGTGTTGCAGCCTGGCATAATGACCACTAGGCCGCAGAGCTCGTCAAATTGGGTCAAATAAATAATATTGGACGTAAGGACTCAAGTTTTCTCTAATAATAATTGAGGTAACTACATCTGTACCTTTTTTAATTCATATGTACAATAAGCTTATCGAGACATTACAAATTATTGTTACTGTTTCGCATGCCTGTGGAAAATTAAGGCCTGAAACGGCAATCTAAAGGGGTCAGTACTTAATTACTTAATTGAATAAACCATTTGAAAGCATGACTAGTTATAGGCGAATTGTTTATAACTCATTTAAAATATAAATAATGCGAACACTCAAATATTTGCCTCATACATAAAAACCAGTATGTTATCTATCTAGTTTATGTAGTATTTTAAAGAAACTTGTTAGTAAAAAAATTAGTTTTTGTTAGTAAGCATGAATGAGCCGGCTCGTGCGGGGAAGTGCCGCACTCTAACAGAAAATCGACGTCAGAGTACCGCTCCCCATTTCCTTCTACCAACTCCTTGAAAAGCCGTCAACGTACCTGTCACACCATGGCGTTGCAGTTGTCCACGGGCAGCGGTGATCACTTACCATCAGGTCACCCGCTTGCTCGTTTGCCGTCCTATAACATACAAAAAGTTAAATATTGTTACATAATTTTTTAAATTTGATTTTATGCTTTGGCGAGACTTACTACAATTTATTCTGAGCTTGTCTTTTATATTTATTTAGTGTACCTTTACGATATTTTTTTTAACCAAGTGTTCTTTCCTCAAAAATGATTGCCAAAACCAAGCCAGAAAGATATTCTACGAGTGCTTACCTCATCATAAATGTAATAAAATCACATCATAAAGCAAACAAGATTAAAGCAACTCTAAACAGAGTCTTAGATTTAAAAGAGGCTTGTAAGCGTGTTTTAAATATTTACTCGCTCAAGTCATAGTAGAAGATTCCTTTGAAATGGCAGCTTATTTCTCCCGAGAATTGGAAGCAGTTTAGATTCCAGTCACTTTTTCTATCTCATTCGTAATCGTTCCCAGTTGTATCTTCAGCTGTCATTATTCGCAGCCCGGTTTCGCTATTAAGTTTTCATTTAAGTAATTTTGTACCTGGATTTTTTGCGGCTGGATTCCTGCGTGCGACAACGTCCTACAGAATACTGTATACAAAATGTCAGTGATTTTCCACTAGTGCCACATCCATAGGAAGATACAAAAGAGTCTTATTCTTGCCTTGCTCTTATTATTGTGTTTATTGAACACAATATAGGTACTATCACGGTTTAAGATTTAAAAGACGCTTACAAAATGTAATTGCTCAAGTCAAAGTATAAGAATGCTTTGAAAAGGTAGCTTATGTATCTTTCCCGAGAATTGGAAGCGGTTTAGATTCCAGTCTCTCTCTCTCTTCTTTCGTAATTGCTTCCAGTAGTAGTCATTTAAAGCGCGGCTTCACTATGTTTTTGAATGTAAGTATTTTTAACCCGTTTTTTTTTTGCAGCCAGCTTCCTGCTTGCCACAACGTCCTACAGAGTGATTTATACAAGATGTTGGTGTTGTTTTCCTTTTCTCCTAGTACAACATCTATAGCAATAAAGAAGCTGTCTTGTTCTTGGTCTGAAACCGTTCAGCGATAAATAAATCGATATAACGCGGAATGAGATTTAAAAGAGGCTTACAATATTCATCACTCAAGTCAGACTAGATGATGATGTAGCTTATACCGTGTTTCAGAATCATGAACAGCTTAGATTGTCGTCCTTGATATTTCCTAATTGCATAATGCATCAAACCCAGTACTTTAATTATTTGCTGTAAAATAATTAGAGACAAAAAGAACAAAGCTACCTGCTTCATATCAATGTTTGTAAGGTATGCTTTAGCACAAGCAGTATTGTAGTTTATAATTAGCCTGACGCGGTCATTGGTGATGAATATAATATTAATCCGGTTTGTTATGCTTACATGTACAATATTGATCCCTAAAGTAAGAGTAGAAGGTTGCTTTGAAAAGACAGGGCATGGCCCTTTAGAATAGCACGATTCAAGTAACGAACAGCTAAGATTCAAGTAAACTCATCCTTAGTTGTTCCCGATTGCATCCACAATTGTGGCGTTTCGAACCCTGGGCTTCTTAGTTTATTGCTGTAAAATAATTTAAATAAAAAACGTGGCTTAGAGGACGGCTGTCTATATTTCACTTTTTAAATTTTCACTCTTTTAAAATAAATATTGCTGATATTAATCTTTCAATAACAAAGTTAAAATTGTAACGGTATTTTTTATATCATTTAACTTACTTCACCGGGGGACTTCCCTTACAAATTTTTATTCCTAATCTTCTCTTACTTGTTTATTTTAGAATTTATATCTTGGATAGTAAAAATCCTAGTCAAGTCTAGTAAAAACGGTAAATTGGAACAGTATTCTATAGAAGCGCGACTATGATACAAAATTAGCTTTACTTCAAGTATCAAGACCGTAATACCGCTAAGTACTCCACTCACGACATTTGACGCCTGCGACAGTGCGTTTTCATTATATGCAGCTTAGTGGCGAGTAAATAAAGCGCCATATTGCCGACTCGACTCTTTCTCACGAATTCCGCCCGCCACGCGCACTGAGCATAATCCGCTTTTTACGATTCCGCTCGTCTACCGAGAATTTGAAATGAGAAAAATAACCTCAAATTCTTTGTGAGTGAGTTGTGGCTTTCTTGTTATGAATGAATGAATTCGCGGAATAAATTTTAACATCTGCTAGGCGCCGTCTGACATAAAAGAGTCGTAAATGTGTGTGCTTATTATTTTCGATTTAATTTCGCATGTGAGATGAGGCTTTGTATTTAAGTTTCTGTAGATCATTGAATGTAAGAAAGTTAATTAATTTGTAAATAAGTTTACTCTCGCGAATTGAATTGTATGATTTGAAATTGGGAAGGACGTACCGCGCAGTTAACTTTGTTAATAGTTTCAGCTTACATATCTGGTCCCGTTATTCTTCATGTTTGTTGATTTGTACATATAGGTACTTTTATATACTAACTAGCTGTCTCCCACGAATTCGCTCGCATTAATGTCGATCCTGCGGGAACAGTACTGTCTTCCGGGATGAAAGGTAGCCTATATGTTAAACCTACAGGTTCATAACCCACAACCTGTCTGAGTACAAAATTTCGTCAAAAACCGTTTAGCTGTTTAGACATGATTGAGTAATCATCTAATTATACACACATACAAACTTTCCCATTTATAATGTTTTAGGATTAATCAGCTATAAATGGTATGCTAAGATTTTGCAATCGTATTTGAGGAAATAATCAATAAGTTGCTACCACAATTAAGTATAGGTCTTTATCTAAAATAGCATTTTTAACATCATGACTGGATGTCAAATTATTAATATTTTTGTTTCACTATAGTGACATAGGTCACGAGTTCAAAATGAATTCGAAGAAAATGTAGAAAATTTGTTCATGAATCTACACAACAAAAGCGCTAGCTACTTCACCTCGCACAGAGCACCATAAAACTTGACTTAACCTATTAACATCAGCGAGGAACACGATACTATCCCGCGGACGTGTTATGAAAATAATAAAAGGGGGTGTAAAACCCGGAAAACATTAACCAACCATCGCACAACCATTCCTTGGAGACACGTCGTCGCCTTCTTCTTATTTCCTGCGGGACTTGGCTTATGGCACTGCTATGAACGTATATAAAATTATAAAGATAGGTACCACTGGAGTACAATAACTGAAATGTATACACGAAATTGTTATAACTGTTTAAATGAACTTGTAAGATCTATATTTAAGATCTTATAATATAATAGCGGACCGTGTCAGAGAAAATCGTTTATGGTATGCTTTTTATGCAAAAAATATAATTTCTCTATCGATGAGTTCATGAATGAATAATATCTTGCGGAATATATTTAACATTTATCTTATTACAATAGAATGTCACATAACTCTCAGTAAACGTTTCAATTTAAAATAACAAATATTTGCATTCTCTAAATGTAGCTAAATAAGCATCAACACGATCATTAAACATTAGCAAATAAACCATTTTCTAATTTGTTGGGTTTGTTATCACCCCAAATAACAGAATAAAATTAAGAATAACATAAAACAACATAAATAATAATTAAATATAAATATATACGGACAAATCACATAGATTGAGCTAGCCCTAAAGTAAGTTCGAGACCAGTGTTATGAGATACTAACTCAACGATACTATATTTTATAACAAATACATATATAGATAGATAAACATCCAAGACCCAGGCCAATCTGAATAAGATCATTTTCCATATTGACCTGACCGGGGTACGAACCCGGGCACCTCTAATGAATAAATAAATATAAGAAGATACGAAATGACAAAATAAGTAGTAGAATTCCCAGAATTTAGCACACCCCTAAAACTGGAGCTACGTCCGTTATCACCAACGCACCTATCACAGACCTGAACTTTAATAAAGAAAACGATTTTAGCGATATCCCACTAAGGATTCCAGTCCCCTTTCGCAATGTCTATAAAATTCGTTTTGTAGTAGCTAACAAACCGAGGGAATAATGTTGATCCCGTAGAAGATTTGTTAGAAATATTGTTAAAGGAAAAGCCACGTTTCAATACAAACAGTTTGTTCTTATTTTTCACAATATTTTCTGAAGTTTCATTTTGTTTTTGGGTTGAAGTTGAGTTATTTTACTATTTATTTTGTATTAATATAAAACAGAAGCAAAACATGAATGGAATTAGATTGATAAGCTTATATACTTATAACATACAAAATATTTTTCGATAAGTTTGCGCTAGTCAATTCTGAACATTTTTTAAATAAATATTATTCTAATACATGGACATGGCTATTAAATATGTCATTGAACTAGAGTCGAGATTTTATAAAACATGTTTCTAATATCTATCTAAAAATAATATTGATTTAATATCGATTTGTTACCATAATGATCCTATAAAGTAGGGTAGAGCATTTATTTTAAAGTATGTAATTTTATATACAATTTGTGCAATAGATAATCTACTAATATGTAATTAAGATACCAAACAACGTTCTGACGCCTCACATACAAAAAACTTGTTTGTGACATCACGAATTTATAGATATCTCAGCAATGCGTTTTCAAAAAGTCATAACTATGTGATTTTATAAATATTAGTATTAAAAAATGTATTTTTCCGCCAGTGTGTTTATTTTTGGAAGGTCGTTCCATCGTAATATATTATACTATAAATTTAATTATTTATTAGATGTTTCTATAAATATACTTACACACAGACAAATTAAACATTCAAACATACAATAAGCATATATTTTATTAATCTTCAAAGGTACATAAAAACGAGTTATATAATGTAATGTTCGATTTTCAGATTCAAGTTGTAGTAAGTAAAAAGGCAAAAACAGCCATCTTAATACTGAGATAAACACTGGATCTACCAAACACGTACACGATCCCTCATTTTGTGTAATCAAGGGCCGCGAACTTCGCGAACTTTCCTAAACACATCAATCAATCGAGGTCAAAATGGCCGCTGTGTAATGACCTTGTCACTAAGGCTGTAAGAAACATCTATAAGAAATATTTTCGTTAAAAAACCGCTTTTAGGACGAATATGAACCGTAGTCCAACAATTATTTGAATACGGAAATTTTTGAACATGATTTAAAGGATGACGTTACTACTCGTCTTCAGCCTAAGGCTCTCATCCTTACTAATCCTTATCCTTACTAATATTATAAATGCGAAAGTGAGTTTGTTTATTTGTTTGTTTGTTACGCTTTCACGCCGTAACTACTGAACCGATCATCATGAAATTGCATACAAGTTCTCTGGAGTACAGAGAAGGACATAGGCTACCTTTTATCCCGGGAAAAAGTACTATTCCCGAGGGATCGACATTAACGCGGGCGGAGCCGCGGGCGAAAGCTAGTAATATTATAAATGCGAAAGTAAGTTTGTTTGTTACGCTTTCACGCCGTAATTACTGAACCGATCATCATGAAATTTGGCATACAAGTTCTCTGGAGTACGGAGAAGGACATAGGCTACCTTTTATCCCGGGAAAAAGTACTATTCCCGAGGGCATAGAACGGCAAACGAGCAATCGGGTCACCTGGTCCTGATGGTAAGTGATCATTGCTGCCCATGGTCAACTGCGAACCAGGGTACAAAAGCATTGCCGGTCGTTCAAGATAAGATAGACTCGTTTTTTTAAGGTTCCATTATGCTAATCGCACTACTTTGAACGCGGATATCGCGCAGAGAAGCTAAATATTGTTGTGAAAGTTCCATTCATTATCATCATCATCATCGACAGCCTCCTATATCCCACTGCTAGGTATAGGCCTCTCTGAATGCACGCCATCAATCTCGGTCTTTTGCTTTACGAACGGAACTGCTTTTGGACATTTTCTTTAAGGAACTCTAAACAAAATATTATCATATGTTTAATTATTATACACTTCTACTGGCACTAAGTAGAGAAAAAACCACTTTATCTATTTCTATTGGTGACATTCCTTTTTTATAAAGTATGTTTTTTAATAAGCACATATGCTTTAAGAAAGATTCTATTCGAAATCTTAACACACAAGATACCGGTTTCTATTAGCATGGCACGAAAAAAAGTTCGTCTCGTCAAAGCATAAAACAGTCTGCTTGCGTGCTTTGTGACAACGCAAAACAAGTAATTTGATGTGATGATTCTGTGATGATCTCGTTACTGAGAATAAGAGGAAACCGCTTCTTCTTAAACCTTGAAAAATATTCAAGATGGCGCCAAAACTCCAGCATTTTTATTTCACATTAAAATTTGCTCATTCAGTTTTCTTAACACTTATATTGTGTTTAGTAAACATTCAATGTAATAACTATAAACTAAAAATATATAACCCACTTTTTGGTTGCACAACAGTCTGATGAGAAAACAATGCGAGCAAGAATCCACAAACGCATTAGCACGATAATGCGAATAGGACAATCACCTAATCAGATCCCCATTCCCAAACCTCATCCAACCAATTTGTATTGTCGACGTCGGAAATTCCAGGCATTTTCGCGATTGTCCCCACGACTTTATCAGGAAGCCCGATATCCGTTCCATTATTGCAAGTAAAACTTTGATTTGATACCGAACTTGTAATAAAACACTATTGCCAACTTTGTAGCCACCAGTTGTGAGCGATGGAGTAAGATTTTTGCTTCATTTAACAATCCAGGAGTTCTTTTCCGATGTGAATTCTTATTCAAGATATTTATTATACTTTTACCCAACTTGTTTTAAAAGAATACTCGCTTAGCTAGGCTCTTCTATTAGTAGGAACCTAAAATTGGACATTTAATACTCTTAAATAATGACAATGCATATGGAAATTAACTTTATTTGGACTACTATTAATAAAATTAAGTGTTACTCTAGTTTGTGTTTAATAAAACGGAAGAAAAAAATTAATACTGAGACAGAAGCTTTGAAGAGACAACGATGCGTTGAACGCAGAAAATTTAAAACTCGGGTTCAAAACATAAAATATGCATTGTTACAAAACTCGACAGTTAATATGTAATAGAATCTTCGTAGTATTTTCATACAACTTAATATCGACTCAAGCACAGATGTTATTGATAAAAGTATTTTAAAAGAGCACACACAGGGAGTGATAAATTTAACACCCTAACATATTATAATCACTTCAAGCTGTTTTCTCATTACGTTACTCATTGTGTCGCTATTAATAATAGGAAGCGTTTATTATTTATTATTTTTATTTGAACGTATGATATCTTAAAGTGGAAGAATTATTCCTTCAATTAAAAAAAACTATTAAAAAATTAAGTCAGGAATATAAAATTGGTTTTAAATTGCCTTATCCATTTTAAATCATATTGTTTTAATACATATTTATACGTGATCTATTTATTTTATTTTTATAAACACTAGTCCGTTTTATTTATTTTAATTAAAAGCAATCTAAAATAGTTTAAAGGAATTTCATTATATTTTCTTACGCCGGAAGTGGCAACTCATGGTCAAAAAAAGTACCATTATATAAGTCACGTTGTACAACAAACTAAAAACTTACTGCTCTCTAAACAATTAAATATACGTAAAAGTACAGAGCATATAATTTTAATATCATAAATTCTTCCCCTGTGGCACAGTCCCCACCGCAACCACTGAGACGTGAAGCGACGGTTTGTATCGGCTTTCATCTTACGCGGCGACTGTAACAAATGATCGCAGGGGAAGCTTTCGAAGCTTTCGCTGGACTCCGTTTGAGTAATGAGCTTTGTGATATTTCATTCTATGATATAATGATTCTTTTGAGTCATTATTTGGGCGGATGCGGAAATACAGAGCGGAGGAAAATTGTGGTTGAAAATGTCGTCGGTTGATGTGAAATGTACAAGTATTGATACTTTTTGCGAGATGTCTTTATAATATTTTTCTTCCATGCTAGTCTGAGAGAAGAGAAAAACGTAGAAACCAGCTGCTTCTTTTCCCGCGCAGATCGTAAAAGCCGATCGAGGGATTGGGCTAAAATCTATGGAATCATGTCAATAGGCGAAGCGGCTGGCAACCCATCACTTTTTGATTCTATTTTCACATATACACGCCCTCCAATATGCTAAATGTGGCCTTAAGGTCTTATAGACTTAGGCTATATCTACCCCGTAAGGGAAAAATACGTGATACTATGTGTCTTTATAGTAAAAAACGAGCTGAGTGTGAGTCATTACATTCACATTAGTTCACAAACTAAAAGTTCCTTATTACCACCGTACGAAACTTGACAGCTCCGTGGCGCAGTGATTAACACGCCAGCCTGCGACACGAGGGTGTCCGGGTTCGATCCCCGGTCAGGTCAAGATGGAAAATGATCTTTTTCAGATTGGCCTGGGTCTTGGATGTTTATTTTTATATGTATTTGTTATAAAATATAGTATCGTTGAGTTAGTATCCCATAACACAAGTCTCGAACTTACGATGGGGCTAGCTCAATCTGTGTGATACGTCCGTATATATTTATTTATTAATACAAAATACTTGTTCCTTGTATGGGGACTCTGATGTATGTATAAGGACGCTTAAAACATCTTCCAAGCAACCTCTCTTTTGAGGTTAACCAAATTCTTTTAAGCATACGAACACACGAACTAATTGTTCTTAATTACATAATATGTGTTATTTGACGTCTCAGTAAGGACTAAGCTGTAATTTTGACAGATTAGAGAAAAATCACTAACAGAACATGTTTCTTGTGGGCTTTATTACTATTTTTATTTTGTTTTTATTATTCTTTGTTGTAGCGGCAATGAATATACATATTCTATGACAATTTTAAGTCTCTATCTATTACGGTTCAATAAATATAGCTCTAATAGACGGACGGATGGACGTACATGGGATGTTTAGCAATAATTTTTTGGCAGTTTTTGGGTACGGAACCGTAAAGGTGCTTGCACCCACATGGAAAACTTAATACATAAAAATACGGGGCCATAGGAGATTTAATATTTTCCATGTGGGTCTGAAAGAAAAGAAAAGATAGAAGAATGTATACAGTAGCTTTTGATCTTGCGTAAATCGTAACGTTAAGTCGAAGCGATGGACATAAGTTTATCCAATGCAGTTAGCAACTTATTGCTAGGTATAGCTACAAAAGATTCCCATATGCTAACCATTTGAGTATCTAGATAGATAGTAAGTAACAATCGAATTAGATATATTCGATTGTTACTTACTCACTTTTTGCCATTTCGTATCATTTTGTATTTTGTCTTTCGCCTTTGTTATATCTGTTATATCGTTGTTATATCGTCTGAATCACAATAAGCTGTTTTTTTTGGGGTAATGGGTAAATTTGTTTTTATATTATAACTAGCTGTTGCCCGCGACTTCGTCCGCGGCTTTTTCTGTTATTATGATTTATTAGTATAGATGAATAATTTTTCCCCGATTTCAAAACATTTTTTATTGATACTTCGCTCCTATTGGTCTCAGCGTAATGTTTTATAGTTTAAAGCCTTTCTCAATAAATAGACTATCCAACACAAAAAGAATTTTCCAATTTGAACCAGTAGTTCCTGAGATTAGCGATTTCAAACAAACAGACTCTTCAGCTTTATAATATATGTATAGATGTATAGATATGAAAGCATTTTACGGATAAACAGTAAACTACAAAAGTGTATGAGAAAAAAAACTTATCGACACGTCTATCTTGCCCATTCTAACATATACCCAAACATGGTCTCTCACCAAAGCTCAAATGTCCAAACTCAAGGTTTGTCAACGAGCTTTGAAACGTAGCATTATACGTGTTAGACAAATAGATCGCGTCAGAAACACCACGCTGCTCTCTATCTCTAATTATAACTGATTTTGGCGAGGTCCGCGGCGCAGTCGTCAACACGCCAGAGTGCGACACGAGGGTGCCGGGTTCGATCCCCGGCCAGGTCAATTTGGAAAATGATCCTTTTCAGATTGGCCTCGGTCTTGGATGTTTATCTATACCGGGTGTTACAAAACCACGAAATAATAATTAAGGGGCATGATCAGTCCATGATATTAAACAACTATCCCCAGGGAACATACATCAAAAGACAAAAAAAAAGTTTTGACCTTCCATAGAAAGTCGATCAGCTGATTGCTTATTTTGTATTGGAGATCGAATTTTTCTTTTCATGTTTCGAAGTTTGTCCCGTGGGGAAAGTTGTTTAATATTATGGGCTGATCATGCCCCTTAAATATTATTTCGTAGTTTTGTAACACCAGGTATATGTATTTGTATAAAATATTGTATCGTTGAGTTAGTATCCCATAACACAAGTCTCGAACTTGCTTTGGGGCTAGCACGCAGTATATATTTATATATTTTAATTAACTGATGAAAGAATAAAAGCGGCTACGCTGAAGTGAAACTGGGCGGGTCATGTCTGTTCTATGCATCCCGATACATTAGCATAAATTACCACGAACTGGAGGATATCAAGCAGCCAACGGAAAAGAGGAAGACCTAGAACTAGATGTATGGATGACATGCCACATTTTGATACAAATTGACTATGTTTAGCGCAAAACAAAAATACGTGGAAACAAAGAGGCCCTTGCCCAGAGGAGGGACATTACGGCTAGTTACAAATATAGGTATGTAAGCAAATAACAGTAAACGAATGGTCTTCTCAATAAACATGAAAATGTTAAGCTCATTTTTCATTTTAAAAGTCCGGTTCAGCGTGTCCCGGGCAGGCGCTCCTGACGGTAATTTATTTAGGTTACAGTCCCAAGGATATGACAGAACAAGCAAACAAAATCTGCAGCTTAAATAAAATTACATGCAAATTATATTTGGCCTCAATGATTAACTGAAAAAGACTAGATACCACATCAAATTTGATTTCGATACAAGTTTGGTAACAATTTTACAATTGTGTTTGAACTTTAAATTACAATTGATTAAGTTTATTAACTAAAACATCGATATTTAAATTATCAGTAATCATTGAAAAAATTTAAAATTAAACTAAACCAAACTATAAAAAAAAGCAAACCTAACAGTAAAAACAAAAAACTTAAAGATAAAAAATGTCTCGCAAATCACTGCCCTAGTGTGGTTTAAATTGGCTGGAAAAATCCATTTCAAAAGTTAAATATTTTTAATATTTATAAAATCATGTCCATGTGCAAATCGGAGTCGCGTGGAGATAAATACCCTTATATGAATTTCCTGTATTAAATATGTAAAAATTTACCTACTAATTTGTTATTTTTTTGGCATTAGTGTGAGTGTTAGTCGTTTTCCCAAATTAGCTGGACTAACATATTTGTAATATAGTATTCAAGCTAAGACAAGATTTAAAATATCAATCAAAATAGTAAAAAGTGATTTTTGTGATTTCCAGGTCCATTCATATAATTCGCTATAGAATCCCTCCCTGACATCACATCCAAGTGCTGTAAACAGACATTATCGCGAATTTGAGATATTGTTGTATATGTATGTTTATATATTATTATCCATATTTCATCATCATTTTTTTTATTTAGATTCCTAACAATTATGTTAATAATTACTATAATTCGTGAAGCATAAAAACTAAACCTAAATAAAAAATTACATAATCCTTAAGGTTAAACTAGTTGAAAATAGTTAATATCAAGTTATACCTTTAGAACAGAATCATGATCATTGTATGTACAATAGATTAAATAAAAAAATAATCTTTTTTTTTGTCGTAATGGTTTTACTTGATTTGATTTTTTTACCAGTATTTTGCCTACGTTTATCGTCTTATCATTATTGTAGCAACATTGGAAGTGATGAATCGTATAAGAAGTGGGGCAGTTAGAGCACGACAGAAGGTAAGACATGGACGGATTGGCACCGCAGTCAAAAAATTGTTCGTAGACAAACCTACAAAACTCTGTTTTCTCGACATTTCCCAACACCAGCCTTCTTCCATAAAAATCGTTACATTTAATCTTCAGTTCTATTATCTATACTTCTATACTTATACTTATATACTTATACTTATAATAATATATAATATAATATAATATTATAAAGAGGAAAGATTTGATTGTTTGTTTGTTTGTTTGCATCGAATAGGCTCTGAAACTACTGGACTAATTTGCAAAATTCTTTCTCCATTAGAATCCTACACTATCCCTGATGAACATAGGCTATTTAAATACATATATCTTCCCGTGCGAAGCCGGGACGGGCCGCTAGTCTGCAATAAAATGTTGAAGATTTTGTGTGGCAGTTTCAAATAAAGATATTCAACTTATACTACATTGAATAGGAAATACTTTAATATTCAGTAATTTTGTCCGTCCGCTTCAAAAGATAATTTGCGGCAACAGCGAGGTCCGAGATATACGACACCCATAAATTTTGACATTTCATTTAACGCGTAGATTATTTCATTGCTTTCTTTACAGCCAGATCTCGTCTGCAGATACGCGCAGATACGTTGCTTGGCGTATTTTATGGACTGCTCACCCCATACCAGGATTCAATTTAGATCCACCAATAAGATAAGGATTATTGAAAGTCACAAGGGTGGTAACGAGATACTGAACATGTAATAGTGCCTCAGTGCCTTTAAATCAAAGTAAGGCAAGCGTTTGGTTTGAATATTAGAAACTGATATATTTAATTAAATAATATTATTTTACCTTTGGTTTATTTTGTATTTACCCGATACCTTACTCACCCACATGATTGAATTAATGAAATATTCTTACAACATTATTTAAAACTATTATATTTACATAAAGTAGCACAAATATATATACGGACAAATCACATAGATTGAACTAGTCCCAAAGTAAGTTCGAGACTTGTGTTATGGGATACTTACTCAATAATACTATATAACAAATACATATATAGATACACATCCAAGACCCAGGCCAATCTAAAAAGATCATTTTCCATCTTGACCTGGCCGGGGATCGAACCCGGGCACTCTCGTGTCGCAAGCTGGTATGTTGACCGCTGCGCCACGGAGCTAGCCAAACACGAGGCGGTCTTGTCGCTTAAAGCAATCTCTTCCAGACAACCCTTGAAGATAATGGTATTTTCTGAAGAGGGACTGCATGAGCTCTAGTCGTCTAGCTCAGGATAGCCGATCCGAAGAGGTTCAAACGCTTATCAGCTAGCGAG
The DNA here is from genome assembly GCA_947532085.1 of Elegia similella. Taxonomy (NCBI): domain Eukaryota; kingdom Metazoa; phylum Arthropoda; class Insecta; order Lepidoptera; family Pyralidae; genus Elegia; species Elegia similella. The sequence continues at coordinate 22,514,360 of OX383926.1, read as the reverse complement.
TCACAGGGACGCAAAATGGGTCTCATTGTCTTATTCGATTCCTCACATGCCCGTCATAGTAGGCCTTTTATATTCAGTGAGAACTTTTCGAAAGATTAATAAAAAAGATAAGATAGATGACGTTGAAAAAAGGCAAGTGTCAATGACATGCTGGATCATAAATAGGTACTATCGTTTTTTATTTTTTTAATTAGGGCCTTAGAGTGGACCCCTCATTAGGCGTTAGCAGTGCTTTTGATAAACTAACTCGACCCATCCCGCTCATCATCTTCATCTTTGTGAATTTCCGGTTGCATCTGGAGCAGTGGGGCGGAGCAGTGGCGTCGGATACCGCGGTCCGCTTTTTAAAGTTTTTAAAGCGTCTGCCTGCCTTAAATTAAATCTGCCTGGTTGAAGTAGCAAACCATTTATATATCATTCTTTTCGAATCGGTTTTAAGTATAAGTATGTTATCTTTTTCATCTCTTAACAAGCATTATTTGTGATATCGGGCTGGAAAATTCATCCCAGTTGCTTTGAAAAGCCTAATATGCTTTCAGTCTAAACCAAATTCATAGGTTAGTTGCATAACTCGCTAATATCATGTTCCATTAACCCGTGAATTCACATTAATCGATTTAACTGAAAATTAGGCCAAATACAGAAAATTTATGGCTAATGTCTGTCTATTAATAAAACCGCAACAAATAAACGAGGAATACATGTGATTAATTCGGGAAATGTACGAAATAACCGCATAACGAGGGTTGAAAATTGGGAAGGGTATAGCGATCTCTTCGGTGATTTAGCTTACCTCAGATGAGCCGAGTACGGAATGCCGAGTGAACGAAAAATTATTATAAAAATCAAATTCATGTCTGCATTTGACGACGTATGTCCTAGTGATCATCATGCTAGGCTGTCACACGAGTCGAGGTCCTGGGTTCAGCCTATGGATCTTTTTCAGATTGACTTCGGTCTTGAATGTTAATCTATATAAGTACTAGCTTTCGCCCGCGGCTCCGCCCGCGTCAATGTCGATCTCTCGGGAATAGTACTTTTATCCGGGATAAAAGGTAGCCTATGTCCTTCTCCGCACTCCAGAGAACTTGTATGCAAAATTTCATGATGATCGGTTCAGTAGTTACGGCGCGAAAGCGTAACAAACAAACAAACAAACAAACAAACAAACAAACAAACAAACAAACAAACAAACAAACAAACAAACAAACAAACAAACAAACAAACAAACAAACAAACAAACAAACAAATAAACAAACAAACAAACTCACTTTCGCATTTATAATATTAGTTAGGATTTTCTATAAAATATTGTATCGTTTGTTAGTATTCCACGATCTCTGGATTGAATCGAGTCTGGATTGAGTTTCTTTCGGCGTATTCTTCTCACCAGTGGTCATTCCGAAAGGCTAGGAGTATTTCAATTTTGCATGTATTAAAAAAAATATAAGAAATAATAATATGACGTTCAAACGGAGATACATGTATCCAATTTTGAATAAAAATCTTTGACTTTGACGATCGAAGGTATTCATAACGCAAGTCTTGAACTTACTTTGGGGATAGCTCAATCTGTGTGAATTGTTCCTATATTTTTATTTATTTAGTGCAATCATCTCGATGATTGCTCTAAAAAATAAATCGACGACTGATCTACATATTCCGACACACATAAATTACCATCCACTTAACTAATCAAACAACTTGTAAGCTTACTCGTCCAATGTGAATTTCGTCTTTTGTGCTACGTTCCCGTATGTCAGAAAGCCACGTCCCTTGGTTCATGAGTGCAGTCATCTCGACCACTGATCTACATAATAGCGTTGTCGTCGATTACATATTCCAACACTGTGCTCGGAAAATCTTTGGGTAATTTACGGTTATGTTATTTTATTTTTACCGCGGGACTATGAATATTTTTCAGGAATGTATCTTTTCAGACTTTTTTTGTATTGTCAGCAAAAGTGGTCATAATTGCCGCTTATATGAAGGCTTATATGAATGTATGTCTCTATCCTTCGCTATGACTGACTTCTCCTTACGACTCGACCTTTGACTTTACTTTTATTTATTTCCTTCTAAGATAATCTGGATTTCAACAAATTGCTATCCTTCACCACCTTAAAAATGCTTCCGTTGGGCAGAACAGAGTGTCGGAAATACAAAAGGCTCGCCAAGCATGGTGAGTATGGCAATATCCTTTAATGAAGAATCCTTGGGCCTCTCCCAAGGATTCTTCATTCCATGTCCTTTTTGTAGCAGTGGATTTTTACGGTTAAAATGATGATGATGATTTTCGGTCTTATATATGATCACACTGTCTATGAATGTCAACGGCTTCCGTGGTGCAGTGATTATCATGCTAGTTTGCTACACGAAAGGCTCTAGTGATAATAATGCTAGTTTGTTATCACGAAGGGCTCTAGCGATTATCATGCTTGTTTGCTACACGAAGGGCACTAGCGATTATCATGCTAGTTTGCTACACGAAAGGTACTATGTGTCTGCAGTCAAGGAAGATAGGCATCAGCTGGCCTGCTCTAACATTTAACCAATCATATTGCTGTTTAAATTTTTGACGAAATCAAAGTGTCTTACTTTGGGCTATTTTCTAGATCAAGAAACGTACAAAAAATATACGTGAATAAAAGAGTTGCATATATAGTTGATCGCTGACTTTTCACACTGCCTTTGAGGACTCCCTCCACTAATTTGTTACTAAGTGACATAAGCTTTAAAATACTCGCTCAGCGTTACTCGCTTGGTGGTCAGAACTCAACCCAAGAGAGCAATGAGAGAGAGCAAGTGGTGCGAGTACTCGGCCGTCGTACAAGACTACTCGCTTTTAACCGAGCTACTAAACTATCGCAACTTCAACCTCGCGTCTCGCTGATTGCCAACTCGTTAGTTTCTAGCTTCAATTCATCGTCTGCGGTGGGATAAGTACCTCATAATAGCTGGCTCCAAACTACGACGCACCACCCAAAGATACAACCGGGAATCAAACAACGAGATCCTATGCTAGTTTTGTTTGTTAGCTTTTCGTGTGTGTAAGTGGCCTACACTGGCGTAAGATTTTTCAAGCTGACTAAATGCATCTGACATAGCTTAATGACTACCATAAATAATAACAGCCGAGCTTAACGTGCATTCCGAAGCACGGACGAGCCCATATTTTTATGACAATTGACACCCACTACAATGGGGACCGTGCCCGGGGTTGCTTAACATTCGTGAGCGCTAATAATGCTCAGATCCTCTGGACCAACGGTCTCCTCGTTGTAGCCTGTAACAAATGGACGTATTTTAGATAACAATGACTTAAATAGTATTGAACCCTAACTAAGCTTATCTTTCCTTCGCAAAAGATTTAGCCAGCACCCGTGTGAATATAGGGCAATCAAAGTAGGTACGTACGAGTACTTATGTAAAGTCGCATTAAGGCGCTCGTATCCCACTTATTCCCACGCAAGCGTTTGTTTTCCCTTACTCGAGATGTTTGCAATGCCGAAAAAATTGTAAGCTACAATATTTTTTCAATATAATTTCATAATAAAATGATTATAACGACTAATAAATAGGAAAATTAAGTCAGTGTAATTAGAATGAGTTTTTTGATTAACTTTATATGCAGGGCGAGTGAAATCAGACCTAACAATACCCACAATCTATGCATTTTTATGGTACACTTTACTGAGAAACTATCTCACCTTTACCACCACCCACTAAACCTAAAGGTGTGATTTATATCACACCTTTAGGTTTAGGCATCATGCAACTTAAAACAAACTTTCAGCTTAATCTGTTGAGGAAAATTGCTTCAAAAGTTGTAAGATTTGCCTAGAACAAACCTACATACATTGAAAGTAAACTTAGAGGTTTGTGAAAAATTTATTAATTTTAGTGTCGAGCATATCTCACGTCTTCACTTTATCCCACAAATTCATTATTTATTTGCCATGCAAAACAAACCATTATCTGCACTTATATAAAACTCCAATATCGCCACGAAGTTTAACCTTCAATAAAACGTGTTCCGAATAAGTTAAGTCGAATCTTAAGGGAACATTTGTTCAATAAAATGCGTGACGAAATTGCGGGTACGAACACCAGTGCTCGATCACCCTATTCCAAGGTTGCCAGTTTCTTTACTTTTTTCCTTTAAAACCAATTACATGAATTTGTTGACCAAAAGTAGCGTAGGATTTTCTAGGGTGCCTGAAGACAACTGATATTTAATAATAATAATTAACAGCTTTGGATGCCTTCATCATCAGGTCCTTTTTAGTCTCCACTACAGGAGTACGACCCTCTCTGTACTACTAGGGCCATACTTGGCCAGAGCAGCCAGAGGACTTGGCCTACACTCTCCACGCTGGCCAGACGGGTTGGAGAGGTCTCTTAGATGTTTATAAGCTTTGTGTAGCTTGTATTTCCTAAGTCGCCTTCTACGACATCCACGGGAAGACTTGGAGTGGTCCTATTCTACTCTGCCGGATACCACACGGCTAGACTACTACACTTTGGATGCCTAATATTGAACAATGGTAGGCGATATTATGATCTGTCGTATTCCTAAAGTCAGTGCCACTAACATTCAATGTTAGTGGCACTGACTCTTTAATTATAATGACATACATACAGAGATACATACACTTAACATAAGTACGTTATGATATTATAATATACATGATTAAATAAGATTTCTTACATGTAAATGTATAAACAGCTAGTAGAAAAATATTGTACTTATATCGGAATTTTGTGGCACCAAACACAGAACTACCAAATTTATGGTAATATACCAAATGCTGGCAACCCTGCTACTTACGCCAATGCTCGATCACCCTCTCCCCAACACTTAGCCTTCCTTTTTACCAATTTCACAGCTCTCATACATCAATCTCGCTGTATTATGTAAGAGTAATACGTTGTAAAAGCGTCACGGCGAATATTGAAAGTATTTGAATTTTAATCACATATTTAATGAAAAGTAAGACGTTTGCTTGACCTAAGTAACTAAGCAACCCAGTTGAGTCTTATGGCTGCATTTCTACTGTGTAAATTTTTTGGCAAGCATAAAATAATCAGTGAATAGGTTAACCGCTTCATTTTAGCCTTGGTCAACAAAACTTTGGTGGAAACTATCTAGCGGCAAATGTGCTTCGGACCAAGGCTTCGGAACATTGTCAGTCATACAGTTTGAACAGGTTCTGCTACAAATCCTCACGACACAAGTTGACAGCTTAGTTTGGGGCTAGGCTATTTAGGATGTTTTTTTTTAATAAGTCATCGCGCGATCTCCTTATAGGTCTGCCGCGTTTTCGGCGGTCATCCGGTTTCCACATGGTTGCCACCTTGGCCCACCTTTCTTCTTGCATGCGGCAGACGTGTCCCGCCCAGTCCCACTTAAGCTGTGCTGATTTCACACCTACATCCTTTATTAGAGTTATGTTTAGGGTGATTTGCCCCTTTATATTTATTTATTATTTACGAAACACAATACTGCGCTCCAAAACACAGGTTGTTGATGTTAAACAAAAAGCTGCCAGCCTAAAGTGGAACTGGGCTGGGTATATCTGCCGCACGCCCGAAGAACTGAAAGCCAAAGGGTATGCGTTAGAACGTACCCACGTAATCTAAAGATTACGCGTAACTGAAATAGAAGGCAGGCTTTTGCCCTGCAGTGGGACAAGAAAGAAAGAGGTTAGATTAGACAAGTTAGGCTGAAACTAGAAATAGCTGATAATAAAAATTGCTGCTTGCTACTTATGGACTGTTTCACAACTGCGGCACATTTCCGCACCGCTCAGGACTGGTGGAAACACCTTAGTACTGCGCCGCGCTTTTACCTAACACATCTTTTGTGTGAATGGAACGCAACTTACAGCTTCCTGGCTAAATACTCGTATGTATGTGACGTGTAACAATTATCTGTAATCGGTCTCTATAATAATAACTGTGTTCGAATACGAACATAAGCCGCTGATTGATGTGTGGATATTATGTACTAAAAACGGGTCGCTCACGTGCTATTTCGTCGGGATTGCCGGCTATAGTTCCGGACTTGTCAGGAGCCCATTTCCAATTTGCTTAGATCTTTAAAACTACGCAATAGATTTAGATGCGTTTCAAATAGATAGAGTGATATAAGAAGAAAGTTTATATATATAATTTATCGCACCCGAGCGAAGCCGGGGCGCGGGTCGCTGGTATTTTGTATGACGTCAAAGCGCATTGGCCTGTAAAATTGATAAGATAATGATGGTGCAGTATTTGGTTGAGGAAGAAAAGATAAGAGAAAATTTATTTCTACCTGTTTGTTATATCATGGCAAGGGTTGGGAATGCTGCGTCAGCGTGCAGATACACAAACTCTGTGATCTTATTAATAGACAACTAACACCATATAAATAAAGAATGTCAATATTACGAACTTAATTATACAGCGTGTAAGTTGACCCTCAACGTTCCCTTAATGGGGTGAGTCAGCCCATCAATATGAACAACTTATCTTATGGGAACAATGCTGGGAACTCAAAATAAATCTCTCTCTGTACAAATCATTGATCAAGTCTTTCTACATACTCAATAGCATGGATCTCCCATGTGTAGTTCTATAAAAAGAAGTCTTAATAATCTTTTCTGCACACTTCAGATATTTTAGGAGTGCACTTCATAATACGGAGACCGCACCTGAGGCTGATAAAAGCTTATCGCAGTTTAAAAATCTGCTATCTGATCTGTCTTATCTTTACATAGTATAAAATTAAGTCGCTTCCGCTGTCTCTTCGCTTAGATCTCTAAACCTACTCAACGGATTTCAATGCAGTTTCCAGCAATGGGTAGGATAATTTAAGAGAAAGGTATAATGTATAATTACTGCCTCTATTTGTATATACATTGTATCCGTGCGAAGCCGGGGGGCGAATTGCCAATATGTATACTGACCCAGACACCCATAGTCTGTACTGAACTACGTCGTGCTCAGTGATATCACAAAAAAATTAGAGCAAAGTGTATACGAGGTCAGAGCACTCTGAGAAGGTATTCATTTTGCTCGCTTGTATGTAAAGCAAACTGTGACAGGCAAATATCTGTATCTAACTATATAGTATTTCATAATTTCCCGTATTTTTTTTTGTTATGCTGTTGGGGTTGGCATACCTATCCGTGAAATTGAACAACTTTCCCTAAAGAATTAATTTAAGTTTTAAATAAAGAAAACCCGTTGTAAGTATGAATAGAAATTAATTTTTTGACTACTTTCAGAATTTAACATGATCATCTCATGATAGTGGTTGGCAATGGTGGGAGTCATACCTTGCTCGAAGTATTCATCGAACTGTTTTTCCACGGCTGGATCGCATCGCAAATACTTGTAAGCGGACGCAACGTGGATTCTATGCGCATGGGTAAAACAAGTGTTTATAATAGTGTTCAATCTTTGTTTCAAAAAGGCGTAATTTTTTATTGTATTTCTGTTTAATTTTGCTGACAACCATACTGTTTACGGAATTCATAACGCTATCAGTAGGACTTTGCTTTACAATCCAATTTGTATTCGAAAACTTTGAGAATTGTTGAATAAAACGCTTGCACAATTGCGCGATTCCTGCAGTGATGGCAGATTGCACTGAATTTTTGCGTGAAATGTCTCGTTATTCACATAATTGCTTTGTAAAATGTGCGTGACGCGCGGGAATAAAAGAGACAAAACATGTTGTCTGAACTCGCATGCAAATTGCTCTAAATTATCGATGCCATATTACATACTACACCAGACGCTGGAAAGTATGGACGTCTGGATTCGTATGTATTTTGGCCTGGTATTTTAAAGCAAAATGTATTTCGAGTCAAACACTCTCTGAATAGGTATACAGTTTGCTCTTCAACTACAAAGGCAAACTGCGATCGAACTCAGAGCAACCGCGGTCTGGGTCAGTATACAGTTTGGCAATACGCAGCCGGGGCGGGTTTAATATACATTGGTAGCGATCACGATGGCTTTTCGTCAAAAATAATACCGAGGTCTTTTACTACTGCTAATATTATTGGCGATTATATGCTTAGACGTAAATACGTTTAAGCCTATAATCGTCAATCATATTATTCTATGTGAATTCATTCTCCAATCTTATTTTCATTGAAAAATAATTCCTCCTAATTGAACCCGTGAATATAATATATTTTTAAAAAACCAATTTACTATTTAAGTTTGTCTACTATCATTGTTTCTGCAAACACAATATCATCTAGTAGAACTAACATTCACCGAAGGACCAGTTGATTAGCTCCGCGGTAAACGAGCGAACTGCCGTAAAGATTTTTGGGTAAACGTAATATTGCGCCGTTAGGGTAATAGAATGGACCGCGATGGGCCTCTGTCAAATTACTCGATGTTAACTGAAACATACACGGTATGAATTTTGTAATTAGATATTGTGTCGTGTATTCTTTTTTGAGAATGTTTTATATTGGTGTAAAATTATATAACTTGACTGAATCAACTCGGGTGACATACTACGGGTAATATAATCAACTCGTTATTTTACTACTCACTCGGATGAATACTACGAATAAGTAATAAGGATGAATGGGAAAAAGCAAGTTGCAGTTTGGGAAATCGGGCGCGCGTACCCGATGCCATACCTGCCATACCTTGCGGATGACATCTCTAACCTTGATAATACATCTGACCTTGATGACATCCGGAAACTTAATGACACCCCTAACCTTATGTTCTGTAATCACAATATCTTATAATAACATCGTATAAATAGAAGAAGATATTAAAGGATACTTACAGGCACCGAAGGACCGGTTAATTAGATCAGTGGCGAAACGAGCAACCAGCCGTAAAGATTTTTGGGTAAACGTAATATTGCGCCGTTAGGGTAATAGAATGAACCGTGATGGGCCTCTGTCAAATTACTCGATGTTAACTGAAACAAACATAATTTGAATTTTGTAACTTGATATTTTGTCGTGCAACCTTTTTTAAGATTGTTTTATATTTGTGTAAAATTATATTACTTGACTGAATCGACTTGGGTAACATAATATGAGTAATAATATCAACTCGTTTATTTTACTATTTATTCGGATGAATAGGGTAAAGCAAGTAGCAGTTTGGGAGACCGGGCGCGTACCCTATGCAGGCAACCCCGGCCACGCAGTTGAAGATGACACCCCTGACCTTGATGACACCAGTCAACTTGATGATACCCCTAACCTTATGTTCTGTTATTACATTATCGTATAGTAACATCGTATAAGTAGAATAAAATAGCAAAATCATACTTATAGGCGCTGAAGGACCGGTTGATTAGCTCGGCGGTGGAACGAGCGATCTGCCGTAAAGATTTCTGGGTAAACGTAATATTGCGCCGTTAGGGTAATACAATGGACCGCGATGGGCCTTTGTCAAATTACTCGATGTTAACCGAAACAAACATGGTATGAAATTTGTAACTTGATATTGTGTCTGTAATCTTATTTAAAATTGTTGTATATTGGTGTTAAGTTCTTGACTGATTCGACTCGGGTCACATACTACGGGTAATATTATCAACTCGTTTATTTTACTACTCACCCGGATGAATACTACGAATAAGTAATAAGGATGAATGGGAAAAAGCAAATTGCAGTTTGGGAAATCGGGCGCGCGTACCCGATGCCATACCTGCCATACCTTGCGGATGACATCCCTAACCTTGATGATACCTCTGACCTTGATGACACCCGGAATCTTAATGACACCCCTAACCTTATATTCCTTAATCACAATATCTTATAATAACATAGTATAAATAAAAGAAGATATTAAAGGATACTTACAGGCACCGAAAGACCGGTTGATTAGATCAGTGGTGAAACGAGCGAACAGCCGTAAAGATTTTTGGGTAAACGTAATATTGCGCCGTTAGGGTAATAGAATGAACCGTGATGGGCCTCTGTCAAATTACTCGATGTTAACCGGAACAAACATGGTATGAATTTTGTAACTTGATATTGTGTAGGCAAATTTTTTTGAGATTGTTTTATTTTCGTATTAATTTATATTAATTTGACAAAATCGGCTCTGGTAACATACCACGAGTTATATAATCAATTCGTTTATTTTACTACTTTCTCGGATAAATAGGGAAAAGCAAGTAGCAGTTTGGGAGGCCGGGCGCGCGTACTCGATGCCATACCTGCATCTCCCGGCCACGCAGTTGAGGATGACACCCCTGACCTTATGTTCTGTAATCACAAGATCATATAGTAACATCGTATAAATAGAAGAAAATAGTAACAGCATACTTACAGGCGCCAAAGGACCAGTTGATTAGCTCGGCGGTGGAACGAACGAAATGCCGTAAGATTTTTGGGTAAACGTAATATTGCGCCTTTAGGGTAATAGAATGGACCGCGATGGGCCTTTGTCAAATTACTCGATGTTAACCGAAACAAACATGGTATGAATTTCGTAACTTGATATTGTGTACGCAATCTTTTTTGAGATTGTATTATTTTCGTATTAATTTATATCAACTTGATAAAATCGATTCGGGTAACATACTACGGATATATAATCAACTCGTTTATTTTACTACATACTCGGATAAATAGCGAAAAGCAAGTAGCAGTTTAAAAGGCCACGCGTACGTAATCGATGCCATACCTGCATCTCCCGGCCACGCAGTTGAGGATGACACCCCTGATCTTATATTCTGTAATCACAATATAATAAAGTAACATCGTATAAATAGAAGAAAATAGTAACAGCATACTTACAGGCGCCAAAGGACCAGTTGATTAGCTCGGCGGTGGAACGAGCGAACTGCTGTAAAGATTTTTGGGTAAACGTAATAAGTACTGTCTATAGCATTTTAGCTTCTAAATGGGGGGTTTAGCTATAGTCGTTGGAAATTACATCATCCTTTAGTCAAGTCCGAAGTTGCCCCATGGGGCCGCGTAACAATCATCATCATCATCATTTCGAGTAGGTGTCACGGTCAATCGACCATGCACACCCTAGTGTTAGAGTTCTTAGGAACCGCCTCTCGGCCTCTGACGTGATTTTTTTTAACGACTACCAGATGGCAGCCGGGACCACCGGCTTAACGTGCCTTCCGAAGCATAACAATAAAACTACCATTGTGTCCGCGTTTACTGATTTGAGTAGTTAGTAACCAAGGTGAAAGGCATTAATATAAATAAAATAATAATATATAAGGACAAATCACACAGATTGAGCCTGCCCCTCAATAAGTTGAGTACTTATGTCGTAGGATACTGACTCAACGATACTATATTTTATGAAAGAATACATACATATATAGATAAACATCCAAGACCCAGGTCAATCTGAAAAATATCGTTTTCTATCTTGATCTGACTGGGTATGGAATCCAGAACCTCGCTACTCCAAGGCACCACTACGGTACCACTGCGCCACAGAGGTTAAATAATTATTTGAATTTATTTCTGGTTATTCAAATATGTACCCTCATAGTTATATTTGATGCTTTAGTTGCATGTTAGACCTGATAGGCAGTTATATTTTTACCTTACAATAAGGAAAACATCTTCTTTAAAAATATATATAGCTACAGTAAATGCTTCATACTCTATATACGAAACTACAAAAACTTTTCTACACATAGCTAATATTTTGTCACAATAATTTCCCATTCTACGTCAACGTCTAAACGCCCGAATAAGGGCAATTACGGCCATTGAAGCGGAGAAACATCAACGAAATAGCCACGCTGCAGTTCCATTATTCCCTCACCAAGTTTATTGAATCGGACGATAAGGTGGCTGGTAATTTCCTGTCATTTACCAACATTACTCTTCCACGTGATCACCAGGGACGCAAAAAGACCGCAATTCTTATAGAATTTCGGATAAAACTGTTTCCGGTTTCCGTTTAAGGTAAAAGCATACGTGACAAGTTAGCTCGTATGAAATGAGGGGTTTTATTAGCAGATTATTACGTTTTATCACATTTTTAAAAACGTAAAATATGTCAACTACTTCTCTTCCCGCGCAGATCGTAAAAACCGATCGAGGTAATGGGCTAAAATCTGCGGAATAATACCAATAGGCGATGCAGCTAGCAACACATCACTATTTTGATTCCGTTTTCCATCCACACGCCCTCCAACATGCTAAATGTGGCCATAAGGTCTTTAGACCTAGGCTCTGTCTACCCCGCAAGGGGAAAAGACGTGATACCGCTATGTATCACATTTATGAAAAGAGAAATTTTTCCAAAGCTTGCGATTCGTGCGAATAAATTTAGGCTTAATTTACCACATAAGATTATGAAGATGTAATGTTCTATGTTATAATACAATATACTTACTTGTATTTTTTATTCAATGGCTGAAAATTAGTCAGTCAATAATGATAAGTATCGCCAGCGTTATACATTTTAAATATATAGTTGGAATCTCGCTCTCAACCATCTTTGCACTTGACTAGTAGTTTCTTGCCTTGACTAGTAGTCATTTAAGATACTTTTAAAAACCTTCAGATTAAAATCAAATGATCAATAAATAAATTATTCACAGTTATTTTATCCTGTGATATTAATCGTATTATAGCATGACTCTTCCATGTTCGTCAGGGAGAAAAGAAAAACGCACAATGTAGCAGCAAATCGTTAAAGCCGATCGAGGGAATGGGTCGAAATAGCAGGAAACATTTTAGTAAGCGACGCGATATACTATTTTAATTCCATTTTCCACCTAATGCCAACCAATATGCTAAAGTGGCTTTTAAATAAAAATAAAATAAATATCATTTATTTCAGGCTTTACATTACAACCCATAAAGTGTTAGTAACAAAGTAAACTTAAAACTTGTTAGTACCATATCTAAATTAAAATTTATTGGCGGTCTTTAAAACTTGGGGTAGAGCCCAAGTTTTAAAAACCTAAAAGCCACTTGCTAAAACACAGAAAAAATACGATAAATATAAGTAAAGCATGACTTATTTCACAATTAGCACAATATTTACTCTTGATACGGCAACTGCCTTGCCTGTACTTGGCGTGCACTAATTATATCCAACAAATTATTGTCACTCATTCTATTATTTAGAAGCGAGTTATCCAAAGCCAACAAAGGGGGAAGCGACGCATGAAGATCGATTAATGGCCCCTAATTACGCAATTTCTGGCGATCTCTAATTGCGACGCGGCCAGTATATTCTGCGTGACAGTACGTTATTTCCCCGGAGAGCGGTAAAAGATACGAGCTCGTGATGATACAAAAATACTGGAACTGGGACATGGATCTTCTGGATTACTGGATTTGTATGTAGTACAAATGTGTAGATCCTTACTAATATTATGTACGTGGAATTTTGTGAGTACGTTTGAATGTACGGACGTTTGTTACTCAACGACGCCAATACGGGATGGAATAATGGATTTTGACGATTTTGCACGTCATGAATTGCGACATGGGGGGAAGGATGGGCCTTCGACTTTCTCACTCACCGAACGAAGTACAGAAGCGGTAATGCTTCTACTCAAATGTCGGTAGCGTGAATAAACCACGAAACTCAACTGTTACTCTACTGATAAGCAACATACGTAGAATAAAAAGCGTTCCCTTTAAAAGATCTATAACGTTTGAATTTATTTGAGCATTTGTTTCCACGCTAACTAACCAGCCTGATGAACTCGCGATAAATTTAAATCCGTTAATGTCACATCTATTATTACAACTCCTTGTTGAACTCAGCGTCGCGCCGATGGCACGTTGGGCTAAAATTATTCACTGAGACTGTATTGTTCTCCCATACTTTATTTGTCTCGGAGAGTCATGATTCTGTTTACTTTTTGGTTCGACGCGTGTCGCTTGGCAGGGTAATTCTGGTGTAATTTGCAATGGCAAATAGAACTAAACGCTTCAAAGGGTTTTAAATAAAACCGCAACAAGTTGGAGTAATCGTACGCTTGTTTGAAGTTTAATGTGGAGTGATGAACTATTTAAAAATCCAGTGAGTGGGTTCTTAATCCTCTGTAATACTTACTTAAGTGTCTAATACTTTAGTAAAAGAATTGAGGGTCTTAATTACTCTCATATGGAGTAAACTCTTGATTGTTTTTAATCACAAATTAATGTAATAAATATATCCATGTTAATATTAACTGCATATCTCTTGTACGGAAACCTGAAGAACCTGAATGCAATCAATTTTATTGAGCATTTTCTGCTCAGATTATTACAAATTAGGTATGCGATTTTTAGGATTCCTGGCTCAAAGAGTAAAATGGGGTCCCTATTCTTAGGTCTTCGATGTCCGTCCATCGGTGCGTTTGTCCGTTTGTCCCAGCGCTATAACAACAAATAATAAAAAATATATTAAAAACTCAATGCCTATTTTGTTTCTCGACTCTGTCAAAGTAGCTACTGGCTTATTACTATGGCATGAAACCAAGATTGTTACAAAAATGGTATCAATGCAAGAAAAGGTTTGCGATGTAACCTCTCCTGTGAGGTAACTCACAGAATATTACATGAGGGTTATTTATATAAAAAATAAAAGAGTCCATGTACAAGCCATGTGGTTTTTGTAGTTAATATTGTACGGAATTCTTAGTGTATTGTAAGGAAAATAAATACCAGCCAAGCAGTTTTTATTTTCCTTACATTGAAAACGCAGATTTTTTTATTTTGTGATTATTTTAAATCTCCCTAAATTGTGTTCTCATATACATAATGCATTTAACATCATGTAGAAATTAAATTATTATCACTATATCTGAAATAAATACTTATTTTCTTTATCCAGGCATCAGAAATAGTATTATTATAAGTCTATTTGTGTCGGCTAATGGTTTATTGTTTGTTCAGGGTTCAATTCCCTGGCCAATAGTCTGGAGATAAATATATCAGAGATGTAAAGCACTGTTCGTCCATTCATAGTCAACAATGACACAAACGCACGCAATTTGAGCGATTTATTTTGTGTCTAATAATATCTTGTGATTATTTAGACATTTGGAATAATATTTGGGTTTATAGATTTGCATTTGTCTACTTAGTACCTACAGAATTATGTTACTATTGTTATAGAAGAGCGGGATTTCCTAACACAGGTATATTTTTACTTAAAAGTAGACCCCGATCACAAATATTGTTTATGTGGTAAGTACTGAATAAAGATTTTATTTATTATTTATTATTATTGACTTTAGTTGAGTGTGACTAAAGTAATCTAAATAGTTAACTAAGCCTTTTTTTATGTTAGACGACGGCATACGAGCTACTGGTCACCTGATGGTAAGTGATCACCGCCACCCATGGACAAATGCAACACGCATAAAAGCGGTAAAGCTTCTACTCAGACGTCGGTTTTCTGTAAGAGTGTGGTACTTCCCCGGACGAGCCGGCCCATTCATGCTACTAGCAATTCATTTTGCCGGTAGCATGGCTTGACCACGATTAAAAAATGTTACTTACTTTTGTTTTACTTCTAACGATAGAAACATATTTATAAAGTCTTGACTAGCAATCTGATGGCCTGCTGAATACATTAGGCTTATGCATGTCAAGTGTGTCATCCTCAACTCCTTGGTCGATGGTTGCAGGTAGGGCATCTGGTAAAACGCCCGGCCCCCCGAGCTGCTACTTGCTTTTCCCTCATTCGTCCGTGAGTAATATCCCAATACTTTCCTTACTCCTCCCAGATCCAACAAATTATTATCCTCCCCCAGCTTAAAAATGCTTCCGATGGGCAGCAGCGTCGAAGCATAAAAAGCCAAAGAAACCGCTCGCGAACCTACTTGCCAATAAATATTTCACATACTTTTAGGCTGCTTGAAAATTCTGTACAAGTGTTGGCCACGAACACATGAAAAGCTCACTTTTAAAAAAACTAGCCAGTTGATAAATTATTTTATAAAGATCTATCATTCAAAATTTCAACTAGTATTAAAGATCTAACATAATATACGAAAAGAATTGCACACACATCCTTTAACAGTTATCGCTCAATGTTGAACTGAAATGTGAGTAACTAAACATATATCCAAATATTTCTTGAAAAATCCGACGAAACTTTTCTAACGGACAATCCACAAGACCCGAGAATAGCATTAGTACTTTTATAGAGATGTTAGTCACCATTTAAGAGATGATAACACGAGAACCGCGTGTTCCCGCAAAATGTGGATCTTTTATCGTGACTCGCGTAAATTCCCGGATCCTGTGGGATCGCAATAAATAGCTGAAATCCTGGACTTCGAACACTGACACGGGCAAGCTTGATACGACTTAGTTGGTTTCACACTCGTATCCCTTTCAGGGGACGTTCGGAACATCTTGAATTTTACTTTGGTTAGTTTCAGTTCATACAAGTAAAAATACCAAAAAAACTGTTATTTAAGAAACTTTTTGCCGTTTATCAACAGAAAAGTACGTCTTCGACATTTTTCCAAGTCAAAATGGCTATTTAATTAGGCATGAGAACTTATTATTTGTGTTAATGAAAATACTTTAGATCCTGGTGCAAATATGACTAGCTCCGTGGCGCAGCGGTCAACACGCCTGCCTGCGACACGGAGTGACCGGGTTCGATCCCCGGCCAGGTAAAGATGGAAAATGATCTTTTTCAGACTGGCCTGGGTCTTGGATGTTTATCTATATATGTATTTGTTATTAAATATAGTATCGTTGAGTTAGTATCCCATAACACAAGTCTCGAACTTACTTTAGGGCTAGCTCAATCTGTGTGATTTGTCCGTATATATATGTATATATATATATATATATATATATATATATATATATATATATCCTTACTAATATTATAAATACGAAATTGAGTTTACTGGTATGTTTGTTTGTTACGCTTTTACGCCGTAACTGCTGAACCGATCACCATGAAATTTTCCATACAAGTTCTCTGGAGTACGGAGAAGGACATAACTGTTCCCAAGGGAACGACGTTGGCACGAGCGAAGCTGCGGGCGAAAGCTAGTATCAATATAAAATACGAGTATGTTAAATTTCTTCAAATAAATAGGACAAAAAAACATAAGAAACACATAAGTACAAGTTGGTAATTGGGTAGCTAGGTACTGAACAAAGTGTTTAAAACAAAGAACTTAGTGATCGTGGATAAAGCGTTTAATTTTGCGAAGAGGCTAGTCCCCGATATTGGTTTCGAAAGAAACATGTCCTACAGGTAACGTGACCACTCCCTCGGATAACAGTTTGATAGAGTTGTTAATTTCTCGTGTTTACACAGATTCTTAATTATCAGTGGTTTTGCCTAAGACTTTATTATAAATTTTATCAATATTTCTTTAAAGAAAATATGTTTTTTTTACTCATAATATATTACATGTCAATTTAAATATAATAAAACATGACAAATAAATTAATAATTGCGTAGATACTCTAGCGCCGCACCGTCTTATCATCAGGTCACCGAGTCAAAAGCCGGTACAGCAGCAGCTGCGGCAGAAAGCCTCAAGCACTCGTAATGCAGGTATTGGATTCGGAGATAGCTACATATTTAAGCATTTTGGGGTAGAATCCATGGGTCCATGGGGTTCATTATCCTATCGTATCTTTGACTTTCTGTCGAAGAGACTGATCGAGGTATCCCGTGACCTGGCTCAGAGAATAAGCATTGCCATCCAACGTGGCAATGCTGCCAGCCTTTTGGGCACGTTTCCACAGGTCGACAGTTTCCAGAGACTATATAATTTGTAAATATTTATGTTTATAAGTAGGTTTAATTGTTATTAGTGTTTATTACTAATTATATTTTTATTAGTGTTTTATTTTAATTCACAATGCTATTTTGATACTCTTGATAAATTAAGAAATAAAATATGATGAAAAAATTTCATGCGGGCGGGACTTGAACCGTCGACCTGAGCTACCGCACAATTCAATCTAGGTGCCGGATTTCACCATATTTTATTTCTTAATTTATTAAGAGTAAAATAATTATCTTTCAAAGTTACTATTAGTGATCTATCCACGATCTATCACACTATCAAAGATCTCTCACTAATGCCTTTAAATTGAATGAAAGTTACATATGCAAATTTCTTAATACGTAAAGTCTGAATATAATATGCATAAAGCATACAGTTTATGTATACAATATACATACAGATTACATTTTAAAAAGTATTTGAGTCAATCTTCAAAGGGCTGGTTAGTTTTCATTGTATTCCCTCTTGTAAATTAATAATTAGAGCAGAAACTTACAGTAGTTTGGAAAAGTTGGGTTTATCAATAGACCTCTGACAAGGGTCGAACATGGGTAGTGGTTGTAACTTTTGAAGATTAGCTGCCACTACGGTAGTCCACACTAATGAATTGTTTGTTTACAAATTCCTATCTGCATAAATTATAAAAAGACTAGCTTTCGCCCGCGGTTTCGCTTGCATTAAAATTAATCTTTAGGAACAGTAAGTTTTTTCGGGATGAAAATCATCATCATCAATCATTTTTTATCCCTGTCATGGTGTATGCAGAATTTTATGATAATCGGTAAAGAAGTGAAGATTTGAATGCGTTACAAACAAACTAACTTTTCCATTTATAATATAGTATTACTTTGGATTATAATGACGTTTTTCAGTCTAATGTAATCAGTTATTTATTGTAGCACTATCTTTCGCTCGCGGCTCCGCCCGGGTCAATGTCGATCCCTCGGGAATAGTAGTTTTTTCCCGGGATTAAATGAAGCCTATGTCCTTCTCCATACTCCAGGGAACTTGTATGCAACATTTCATGATGATCGGTTCAGTAGTTACGGCGTGAAAGCGTAACAAACAAACAAATAAACAAACTCACTTTCGCATTTATAATATTAGTAAGGATTGAAAAGGCCTGACTGTTACGAATATTACGAACATGAGTAAAAAATTAAAAACATGAATATGAACCGAGTGCTGACGACATAACGAGTGGTGGATTAATTCTACCAGTTCAAAAATAGATCTCCAGATATGTCGAAAGAAAGAAAGATATTTTATTCACGTTTAAATAGGGTATACAAAGTTCGAATTTTAGTTTCATTATAAGGCACTGATGCTTGAGTAAATTTGGGTCGCAAACTTTTATTGGGTCAATCTCAAAACGCTAAAGGTCTGACGTAACATGAGGCCAACTAGCTGAAATCACGATGCACTCAATATAATGTGCAGCAGCTATTACCGCAACGGTTTGCTAAATCGTTAAACCGTGCTATTGAAAGCGGGCATAGTGCACACAGTATTTAGACAATATTTTCTGTTGCAGCTGAACTATCATATCTTTAGATCGTATGTACGTACCCCATACGATCTAAAGATACAGAGTCAAGAGGAGTTCAAGAGGCACTGGACGCGTTGAGACGGAAATAAAAGATCATGTCTGGTGGCTGACCTACTTCAAATAACTGACATTTTTCCGTTTATCCTCTTCCATCTTACACGATCTGCGTGGGATGAGTTTTTATAACTTTGTGAGATCCTAACTCGCGCAGTTCTAATAGAGTGGGTCTTACATAAAATAGGTAGGTGTGGGTATGGTAAGTCGTTCAACTGAGTAGGAAAGTCAGGCAAGGAATCAGATCAAACAGGAACACTTTTTTTTAAATGTTTACAGGTATTTAAATATATATAGAACTTTGTAGCTCTCCCGACCGTATGATCAGACTATAGCTAATTTTAGGCTAAAGAAAGTAAAACCCATCGTATTTGGGCTCATTTGATTTATTTTGGCAAGAACTTAACAGTATGAATCGCTAATAAAAACTGTAATAGTTTTATTTACCTTAACATACATACATAGATAAGCAAGAGATAAGCATACAAAAAACCTACTACTCTAGGAATATACAAACGGCTCCCATTTCTGTATTAATCAGATTATTAGTGCTGCGCACTGTACTAAATGTTACATACATACAAACAAAAATAGTTTATACTGCCAGTATAGTTAAACTGACATACACAACCCTTGTGTAAGTCAATTTAACCTATATAATATATTTACAAAGCTAAAACTATTAGACACAAATTTTCTTTGAGACGGAATATGTAGAGTTGGATAGAAACTAGTGCAAAAACCCTCCATTGGTGACTTTATAAAACAAAACAATTGTTCAATATTTAAGAGCGCACTATATAATTGATCCATCGTGTATTATTCTTATTGGTGCTAATAGTGAGCACGCAATATCATTCTAAATCTCCTTAGTGGTCAGTTTTACTTCCCTCGAACACAGTTTCAGCGGAATACGAGTTTTCTTTGAGACTGAATATGTAGAGTAAAATAGTAGTGTGAGTTATTTTAACTTATGCAGTTTAAAAGTTAATTCATTGACCAATGACCTGTATAACGTTTTTTGTAACTTTCTTATTTTGCATTTACAATGCTATTTTGATATCATCATCATGTCTTTTTAGTCTCCACTGCAGAAGAATGACTCTCTCTGTACTACCGGAGCCATACTTGGCGAGAGCAAACACAGGATTGGCCTACACTCTCCTCGTTGGCCAGACGGGTATTTTCTTATTTTGATATACTCTTATTGAAATAATAAACTAGTGGTTCTGCGACAACAGTAGACCTCGCGAGCCCTTACAACCAACATCCACATTTGCCCTCCAGTGCCCTAAAATATATCTGTTACTGATATGCTAATTGACTAAAGGATGATTTCCTTCAGTTACTATTTTCCAATCCCCGCTGCTCTTAATTAGGTACCAGAGGAAACGGAAATTTAAACCTACATTCCCCTTACCAGAAGACCTGACCAGACCCATTTTAAAGAGGAAACACTAAGCTCGAGAGAATTGAAAAACAGATATTTATAATATCTATTGCTGTCGCGCCGCGTGCACAAACAAACCCCGCAGAGTGCGATAGAGATAACCACAGCTCGGCCGGAAAATACTTATAAAAATTACACAAAATTAACGCTTCGTAGTCCTCTGATTTCTTTTCCAAAACTTAACCGATTTAATTTCTTTTTACATTAAAAATTTAAAATAAGCTATGGCTGTGTTTCTGCGTTTCTTTCTCTTATATATTTGCCCAAATTTGTTTTCTTGATGTTTGAACACAACAAAAATTCGTACCAATTTTTCATGTTTTTGAAGGTTCATATCTCTTTAAATAATTCAATTATATAAAAAAAATTAACATACGGATTTTTTTAGTAAAAAATTATTACTCTATTGGTACTATCCGGCGAGGAATCAGGGGACTACTCTTGTATGGAAACACGGCCCTTGTGAGCACCATGTTTAGTATGATTTTGTACACATTAACTAAGTTCGAGTGATCCTCTTCAAGAACGGAAATATCGGAATAGCGAACTTGGCATGGGTGAATAGGAGGCAAAATTTAAGTACCCGGTTTCATAGTTGTTATGTTACCAATTGGTTAAAATTTTAATAGCACGCTAATTTTCAACTATTATGGCAGACAAACATGCGAACTTTACGTTAAGAAGTGGCCGGCATCTATAAGCCCCGGGTTCAAGTCACAGGATAGCATGTGAATCTTTTTTATTTATTTTTAATTTTTATTTC
Source organism: Elegia similella (assembly GCA_947532085.1). Taxonomy (NCBI): domain Eukaryota; kingdom Metazoa; phylum Arthropoda; class Insecta; order Lepidoptera; family Pyralidae; genus Elegia; species Elegia similella. Next base: position 22,492,804 of record OX383926.1, on the reverse strand, counting down.
AGGACTAAGTTTATTCAGTGTTTTCAATTATAAAAGTAATACGCAGTATCATGCTTTAAGCCAAAAAATATTTTTCATATTTTGATTTTTGTTCCTTAGGGAAAGTTGTTCAATTTCACTCACTCTCCCACTTCAAGTACTTCAATTTCTTTCATAAATATACAGAAAATCCATTTCAGACAACTTTTGGGCAAATTGCTGACTATAAACACGTTCAAGTTTATCGTATAAAAAAGTTGTTCAGACAAAAAAGTTGCGTCTTAATGAGAGTAACAAAAAAGTCTTATGACATTTTTGATTTTTTTTCCAAATAGCTGTGCTATGAGTTTTTTTAAGTTTCGGACCCTATATATACGCCATTTTTTTAAATTTCGAAAAACTGGCACGACTAAAAAATTCTATATAATTACCGAACCTGCTCACAAAATGTCATGAGAATCGGTTGAGAAATGCGACCTGTAGGCGAGAACAGACAGACAGACAGACAGACAGACAGACAGACAGACGGACAAAAGAATTTTGGGCCAGTGGAAACTGAGACGCTTCGCTCGCTTCGCTCGCTCGGTCAATTAAACATGGTCAAAAAATTTCATGCAGGCGGGGCTTGAACCAATGATTTTTGGTCTATGTACGACCTTACCTTACCTTAGATCGTACATAGATCTAACGTTGCTGGTTCAAGCCACGCCTTGATGAATTTTACGCACCATATTTTATTTCTTAATTTAATAAGAGTAGACCTGTATAACGGTTATGTAATAAAAACAAACTATTTAACCACTTACGTGCGAGTCAGACTTTCACCAAGGAATCCTTACAAAAATGATTACGAAATTAAATTGTAAAAATTTACGTGTTTTTAAATCACTAGTAATAGTACGCATAGGCACTGAATTAATGAAATACATCAAAAGTATTCCGCGCAGCCTATTGGCTTGCGCAGTACCGACGTTTTTCGTTAGCGCGGCACCCGCTTAACGATATTATAAATTGTAACTTGTAGATGTACCTTTGGGTTAAATGTGAACTTTTGTAAGTGCTAATAGTGAGCATGCGACGCATTACTAAACGTCCAAAGTGGTCAGTTTAAACTTCCCTCGAACACAGTTTGAGCGGAACACGAGTACTCTTAGACATAATATCTAGAGCAACATCGTAGTGTAGTTTCTTGAACTTTTCGCAACACTGTACTGTTTTAAAGTAAATACATAAGTTTGTTCAACACTTATTAATCGAAAGAAATTAACATAGATAAAAATTTAATGATTTAAGTACACAAACAATGTTGGTGCTTTACGAGTATACATCAAGGTTTTTTTAAACGGCTTCATATAAGAAGAGGTTTTCATTTAGACTCTATCTTTAAATGTTTGTTACCACATAACTCTCTCGTTTCTTCTGTTTGGCCATTATACTTATTTGGTAGTGTCTAGTTATTCTTCTGTATCTTCAAAACGATGGTGTGATTCATTCGTTGTTTCGATGGCGACAATTCCCACGAATCCACTGGTTTCATCACAAACAACGCAGCAAGGCTAACAGCCTTCTAAGTCGATCTCACTACAGCCGCACCATGACCGTTTATTTTAGTTATTCTATACATTGTTCATAGACATGGTCATTTATACTAACCTTAAGTTTATAACTCCAAATTACACCGATTTCACATTATAAAGTCCACTAGAAGCAATTTGCAAAACAATCCAAAACAAAAACCGTTAAGTCCGCCGGAATTCTTGCCAACAACTCCATAACTGTGTCCTTATGAAACAACTTTGTTTTTAATCTTTACAAAGGTAATGATTACAATTAATAAAAATTATATTCCAGTTTACAGCCAGTATTACCACAGTCTGTTGTTATTTCGTTAAAAAAATTACTACGTATACATTTGTATACATTTTGGTCCTGTCCACGTCCAACACCTGGTAAGTTAAGAATCCTTACTTTCTTACTAATATTACAAATGCGAAAGTAAGTAAGTTTATTTATTTGTTTGTATGTATGTTTGTTACGCTTTCGCACCGATCATCGTGAAATTTGCCAGTGTCGCGTGGTTTCCGGCAGAGTAGAATAAAACCACTCCTAGTCTTCCCATGGAGGTCGTAAGAGGAGACTTAGGAAATACAAGCTAAACAAAGCTCATAAACATCAATTATACCTCTCCAGCTCGTCTAACCAGCGAGGAGAGTGTAGGCCAAATGCTCTGTCAGCTCTGGCTGTCAATTATGGTCTAGCTCCGTGGCGCAGCGGTCAACACGCCTGCCTGCGACACGGAGTGACCGGGTTCGATCCCCGGCCAGGTCAAGATGGAAAATGATCTTTTTCAGATTGGCCTGGGTCTTGGATGTGTATCTATATATGTATTTGTTATAAAATATAGTATCGTTGAGTTAGTATCCCATAACACAAGTCTCGAACTTACTTTGGGGCTAGCTCAATCTGTGTGATTTGTCCGTATATATTTATTTATTATTATTTATAATTATGGCTCCGGTAGTACAGAGAGGGTCATGCTCCTGCAGTGGAGACTAAAAAGACATGATTTTGCATACGATTTCAATTGACTACGGAGAAGGACATAGGCCTTTCATCTCGGAAAAAGTACTATTCCCGACGCGAAGGAAAGGAACGACGTTGAAGCGAGTGAAGCTGCAGGCGAAAGCTAGTATTATATAAGATTACGAAAAAGCTTTTAAAATAATGGATAATTTAAAATGGTAGCTTAAAATAAAATATTTATTCTACACATCATCACAAATCCAAAACTAACCTCAAATAGAAAACTAGCGAAACCTGACTAAATATTTTCATACAAAATGTTTTCGTGAAATTGGTCACGTTCCGTATTCTCCGAGCGACGTGGTACCTATACAACAGCGATTTAACGAACCTTAGCAATAATCCAGCTATATCGTATTAGCTGTTTTACACAACTCCATCCACGTAAATTATGAAGAAAGAAACACATACTTAAATACTGTAAATATAAATAACTAGCTTTCGCTCGCGGCTCCGCTCGCGTCCATGTCGATCCCTTGGGAATAGTACTTTTCCCGGGATAAAAGGTAGCCTATGTTCTTCTCCGCACTCCAGAGAACTTGTATGCAAAATTTAATGATGATCGGTTCAGTAATTACGGCGTGAAAGCGTAACAAACAAACAAATAAACAAACTTACTTTCGCATTTATAATATTAGTAAGGATATTGAAAAAACAAAAGAAAAATCTCACAAAATGTTTTCATAATTTTTTTTACGTAATAAACGTTATTCTCCAAACAACATGGCAGTGATTTACCGAACGTGAGTTCTAATCCAGCGATATCGTACGAGCTGTTAACACAACGTCTTCGGTCGCTTAAATTATGAAGTAAGAAACACACATACAAGTAGGTACTATAAATTGAAAGAATATTTAAAGAAACAAGCAAAAACTCATCAAATGTTTTCGTTTTCACAAAAAGGATAAAAAATATTCGTTTTCTTAAAATTGGTCTCGTAATTCTCCAAGCGACGTGGCGCATCAAGCTTATTCTTCTTTTCAAGTCGGTGGGAAACCGTAAAAACGCAATATTTAATTAAGTATATCCTTCCAGTACTTAACCACCTGAACGATGCTAATCCAGCTATATCGTACTAGCTGTTTTTACGACTTCAGTCGCTTAAATTACGCAGTAAGAAACACACATACTAGTAGGTACTATAAATTGAAAGAATATTTAAACAAAAAAGCAAAAACTCATGAAATGTTTTCATAAAAAGCATAGCAAATATTCGTTTTCGTGAAATTGGTCACGTTCCAGTATTCTCCGAGCGACGTGGTACACAACAGCGATTTAACGAACCTTATACAGTAATCCAGCTATATCGTTCTAGCTGTTTCACACGACTCCGTCCACGTAAATTATAAAGAAAGACATACACTTTTAAATTCTATAAATTCTATTTTCAGTCGTGTAACGTACATTTATTTGTAACGTACATTTATTTGTAATGTACATTTATTTGTAATTGATAATAAAAATAACTTAATTAAAATATAATATTACTTTTAAAAAAAACTAACTTATAACTAATAATAAAGTAAACAAACACTATATACAACTATCATTAAAATTTTACACGTAAAATAATAATAAACATATATTAACATAAAATCAAACTGAGTTTTCAACACTACTGCAGCATAAATTGGTCAACTCAAGAACGGCTGATTTCACATTAGTGACTGCAACTTGCCGCGTTTTTTCTATAGGCAGTTTAATTCTTTTGTCTCGATGCGCCGCTGATCGGCGACGATTGGTATCATCTCATTGCAAGGAGACACCCGTATATACGTGCTCCTCTCAGTTCGTTCCTCTCTATACGTGGTGGTTTAGCAATGGTGAAATTTATAAATTAATCAAAAGCTACTTATGAGTACCTATAAATACCCTTTATATAAAGACTGTTTAGTGCTATTCGAACCCGAAGATCGGGTCCAAAGCTTGGGCTTGGTTTTCAAAGAAAATTAACCACCTGCGTCGAAGAGAAGAGAAGTTCTTCTACGGCGGCTACGGAGTGCTGACCCGTCAACATCGGACGACCCCAACATCCACCTTCGCGGCGTCTGTCTTCGGGACTAAGGGCGGTACCTCTTATAGGACACGGCATAGGGCATAGAACCAACCCTGATTTTAAATTTTAATAAATATTTATTGTTGCTGACTAGGGCGTTTCTTTCATAAACCCCCTAACGTCACACTGGCGCTCAACGTGATAATTTATTATCTTTTTTCTTTAATACTTATGCCGTTGTTCTGCTTTCGTATAGTAGTTGCATGTCTGTGAGCTTTCTTTTCTTTTTTTTTTTTGTTTTGTGAAACGTTTACTGTTATTTTTGGTTGCAAGCAACTAGGGTGTAACGTAACGCAAAACATATTTGTTTTCATTGTTCATTTATTAAACATACTTATTTTATGTTAATATTCTATATCGCATAAGTAAATTTGTAATGACCGTCACATTTAAAAATTATAAATTCATGTTGCAGTCAGTAACTCATGGTTTTTAAAAATTGTCTAGTTACGTTTTTTTTATTGAGTAATTTGTTTGCGAAACACACTAGTTGCAATTATTGTGCTTTTTTATATTTCCTTTCTTTATTTGTTTTTGTTTCGTGTGCATTTTCCTTTGTTTCATTTTCTATCATCAGCAATTGGCAACCTTAAACGTTCCTAATTCATTATTTTATTTGTAAAGAACAAGATACTCTTATTTTTATTATTTTGAGTTCGCCACTTACTTATATTTGTTTTTTTTTTATATATGGCTTATGCCATAAAATTTTTGTCACTTCAGAAAAGTGAATTAGAATATGAAGTTGCTATTAGAGGTTCGAATCCTGAAACCACCGTTCAAGAGCTCTGGAAACAAATAGCTAAACTAGCTCCAATTTTCCCATCGGAGGATATACTGGATTCACCATTCAGTACCACAGAAGACCTTGTGGGAGTGTCAAATGTTTTAACAAAAATTAAAGTAGCTCTTGAGAGCAGCGAACTAGACCGTAATACCGTTTTGAGAATTAAAAATTTATTAAGTCATCTTTATCATCGCCTTAACAGAATATGTCGTAGTACGTTGGACCAAAATAGTGATGGAGTGGTGGCCGAGAGCGGGGAGAAGAGCAGTCGGTAAACCACCAGCCTGATGGTCAGATGACATTGTTCGGCTAAGTGGAAAACATCGGATGAGACTAGCACAGGACCGTAGAGAATGGCGTAAAAAAGGGAGGCCTATGCCCAGCAGTGGGTTGATGTGGGAAAATGAATGAAATTGAATGAAATTCTATTTAATAGTACTATCCTCAAAGTACCTCAAACGGAATAGACGAAAAAACAACAGGTTGCACTCCGGAAGTGCCGGCAGCAGTGAAAACTTGAACAGCAGAAGCAGGCATACATTTTTGCCGCGTGGTAGAAAGAGAGATATTACTTCCTCTCCTACGACGCGCCGGCGGTCTCAGGTCACGTGTCCGTCTTACGAATTTTCGATCAGATCACGTGTCCTGAAGCAGGTTTAAAAATTTTTACCCATCCCAAAAAGTGCACAACGCCGCTAAAGAGTTTTCTCACTTCAATAAAAAACTGTTTCAAACCACCATTCAAATGTTATTTCAGCAATTCTTTTGTCCCATAAACCATAAAGTAGCCATCACATAAAACACAAAGATTTATATCTTAAAAGCATATCTGCATAGCTCCAAACTTGAAAGAAGTATTAAAGACATCGGAATTTTCATTGGTTTCCCCGAAATGCCTAATCTTTACAACGAGACAGCTGCCTTGCCTATTTAAATACACGCGACACTTCCAGAATAACATATCGTTTTAAATAGCGACTGACAGATGACACATTTCGACATTCTTCAAGTTGTCGGTTCTGAAATACGCGCGCCCCTTTTTTTATTTATTTTTCCTTGTCACTATACAAACTCTTTGGATCATTGTAATAAAGGAATTCGATTTCTATTGCAAACTCAATAAAGTCTCATTTCTTATAATAATTGAGGATGGTAGCTTGTATTTTTGACATAACTTGCTTCAATTTAACGAGAGCGGACAAAAAGTCGGCGTAAATCTGTCCAATTCTTGCGTTGACTAATGTTACCTCCTAGGTTAACTGAGCAATTAGTGTAACATTAATCCTACTAGGTAATATTTGCCCGTAGTATTTTCCTCTATGATTTATTACCGATGCTAAAGTTTAGATTTTTGACCCATTTAGGTACGTAAGTAAATCCTACTGAAAGCTTGATTTGATTAAAAAACGTATAAAAGTTTACAAAATCTGCACGTTAATAGTATATAATGTAAAAAATAATTGTAATAAGTGAAAGAAGCGTAAAAATAAGGGCATGGAATACGCACAGAGGTATGGAATACAGATATTTTTTCTACGCATTGATATACAAATACGATTGAAAACGAATTTAATGCAGGTACGCGCGATTGCCTCCTAATCTGCTACTTACTTATCCTCAAACTTTGGTTAGGACATTGCAGGCTTGAATGACCTGATTGTCTGTTAATGAGGATGATTTCGTGTTTCGAAAGACACGTTAAGCCGTTGGTTTCGTCTGCCGTCTCGTAGCCGTTTAAGGAACCATATCAGAGGCCGAGAGGCGGTACCGAAGAACTCTGACACCAGGGTGTCCATGGTCGATTGACCGTGTCACCTACATGAAATGATGATGAGGAGCATTCCAAATACATTACCTCGTTCCCCCAGTCCAGAAAACTCCTTCAATTCCCATGCTTTAAAAAAGGTTTCCTTAGCAGTAGCATCGAAACCAAGATAAGCCGAATGAACAGCGAATCATCAGCCCGTCTGCCAAGCATGGTGAGTATGGCAAAACTGGGGAAGGCCTAAACTTCTGACGGCCAAGATGATGATGATTTTTGCAAAGGATGAATATCAGGCGATAAACAAATCTAGCTTAGACTAAAATAACGAAGTAAAAAGTATATTTAATTAACAAGATATTAGACGATACACACCGCCATAAAAACAATTTCCTAGACATTTATATCTTACGTATTTAATCACATGAAATTTATTAAGATCATTATATCTGACACTGCCAGCACATAAATATGTTGTCAGTTTATTAATACTCCTGTCTTACGAGTGACTAAAAACATATGTTCTCGATAGTATATCATACCATTATTTTTTAGATTAATTAATACATCATTACAAACGTTTATCTTGGTCGTTAAGTAAAAATGTGATAATGAAAGATTTAGCTGAGAAATTTCAATAACTAATATATAAACATACTACATTTGAAATGTATCTTGATGATGAATTCTTTTTGTTATTCAAGTACTAAGTGAAATTAAATTGAAGATCGTTTTATTGACTGAGTGGATGCGAAGTGTCTACGTTTAAGTTTGGGCATTTTTTCGTTTGTCCATCTGTGTATCTGTCTGTCTGCTCCTGTCCGTCTGTTTTCCTCTGCATGTCGTATAACCTAACCGGTTCTCGTTAAATATTGTAAGCAGATTCGATAATGACATATATTTTTTTGTCGATTCAGTTTTTCAAGAAAATGAATGGTATATGTTGGTTTATAGGATCTAAGCATCAATGTGAATTTAATGTGAGAGTGAGAGTGATTTAATGTGAACTTGTTACATTGTGACGTATAAAGCTTAAAGAGTCACTACTTATGTTAAAATGTTCTACTTCGTCATTATTATTGGTTTTAAAAAAAGCAGAACGTAAATATAAGAAAGGATATTTTATTTATAACCTCGCTTATTTAGCGCTTAGAGTTTGAATTCACTAGAATTATTAATACTACTTTATTGCAACTCTAGAAAAAGAAGAAAAGCTGAGAATTTGTAGAAATATAAAATTGTTATTTATTGTAGACCATTGTTACAATATTGAATACTTCCTTGCGAATGTTTATCTCGGATGTAAATTAAAAGCGAGATATCAAGAAGTAAATAAATGGAAGAAAGGGAATTCAAATAACTCACGCTTAGCGCTTTAAATTCTCTAGATGAATTCGTACTGAGTCTGCAAAATAATTGAGCCATTCATAAGGCTTGTGATAGCAGGCTCGGGGCCCGTCCCGGCACAATGACTAATAAGAAGTTAATCCGCAAATAAAAGTGGAATTGAAACAGAAGTGGAACGCCTTCGCGCCGTGTGGGTAGGCTAATGTCGATTTGTCTTTGTCGGCGTCAGTGAACTCGTCAGAAATAGATTAAGCGCTCTCACTCCATCTAATGGCGCCTCATTTGTTTGGCTTTAAGAGAAAAATTGCTCTTAAACTCCGCACGATAGAATCTTGTCGATGAGTTTTGTTTTAACTCAATTTGAGCGTTTAGCCGCAACTTGGCCGAATTGCAAATCGTCTAATTCGCTAAATAAAAAACAGAAGAATAAAAAAAATTTTTAAGCAAGACCCTACGAGCTCGATGGCTCAGTAGTCGCACTCATTATTACGCTTACGCATGCTAAGCAATCCTGGGCCCGGTCCCCAAACAGGTTGCATCAAATATCTTGAGCAACAACTCGTACATGCTTTTCTAAAAACTGAAGGATGTAAATTGATGTCTACATATATCAATATTGAATATTTCTATGCTATTGAGTATATACTTATACTCAAAATAAACTTTGATTAAAGCCAAATTTCGGGTTCGACTGGTTACGATCTCAGCTTCTTACTTTTAAGAATAACTAATCAACAATCGGTAAGAGATCAACAAATCGGCAAGTTGCGACAATTAAACCAATTGAGATTTAAGCAATCTACAGCTAAAGGAATTTGAGATGTCGCAAAATTTTCAAATTCACTTAACACTTCGAGTGCGCTGCTTCAAATTTATTCAAGTTGTGTTACTTGTTTTTTGCTCACCTGACATTGTAATTTGCGTTTTTTCCTTCTATTTGTTCTATTTTCGCCTCGTTTGCTTCCGTATGTTTAACCTTTTAGTGAAATTTGTTTTGTTTAGAAACAGTTTATTTTTCTTTTCGAAACGAATCGAGTTTACACCAAAGTTAGTTTTAATTAAAGTTTGTGACACTTTAGTCTTATATTAAATTCTTCAGTTTTTGTCGTGTCAAGAATTAAGCAAATGTTTTCTCATTTATTTTATACACATTGTATTTGGTAGTAAAATAAAAAACAGTTTAAAAAATGATTCACATGGATTTCTTTAGTACATTTTCTCTTTTTTTCTACATCTTGGGATACATTATCAAAGTTCCCTAATTTTTTGACAGTATATTATACCTATGTTCATCAGAGATAACGATGAATTCTGATGGTAATAGAATTTTTCAAGTTGGTCCAGTAGTTTCTGAGCCTATTTAAGGCAAACGAACAATCAAACCTTTCCCGTTTATAATAAACCTATTAAACCCCTATTTTCTATAGAGACTTTTTAGTATATAAATTTTTCCGATATCACGTTTTTAGTATCAATTCGGGTTTGGTAAATTCAACTAACGTAAAATTTTGCATGTATTTACAAACAATAGTAAGCTTTATTTACGCATTATAAAATTTACAAAAACTTAGAAAAATAAAATTGACAAATGACGATAACTTCTTTTTGAATTCTTTTTATGAGCATTTTTCATAACTACATTCAGAAAAACAAATAATGTAATGCTTGCAGAATGTTACTAAAATAATAAAAAAAAATATGTGTTTGACTAAAAAAATTATAGTCATTAAGAACAAAATGGCAAGCGGATAAAATCACAATTTCATAGGTAAAGAGACCATTATGAATAAATAAAATAATATATAGGGACATATCACACAACTTGAGCTACCCCCACAGTAAGTTGTGAACTTGTGTCGTAGGATACTAACTCAATGACACTATAAATGTTTTTTAATAGATACCTATATAGATAAACTTTTAAGACCATGGTCAATCTGAAAAATATCGTTTTTCTATCATGACCTGACGGGGGCTCGAACCCGGGCACCCTCGTGTCGCAGGCTGGCGTATTGACTACTGCGCCACGGAGCTCGCCTCCCATTGTTTTGTGTCATTCTCATAAAGATTCGTGTCGTATATTTAATCACTCGGCTCAAGATTCTTTTTTTTTTGTACTCTTTTAAATTCTGTACTATTCTTTGAAATACCATTAAAAAAGCAACAACAAAATGGAAAATAAAATATTTCAAACAGACATACTGTAATGGATATTAAAAAGTTGTTAACTCTTCCACGCCACACTCCGAATGATTTTGCGTATTCGCTGAGCGCCGGATTTAAATTCAAAAGAGAAATACTGCGAAAAATGCACTGCTGAAGATTTCGTTTACAGCTAGACAAAAACAGATGGAAAGATGACTTTACCTTTTTGGTTGTAGTTTTTGAAATAGCTTCTTTCTTTATAAACTTTATTCGGTAATGCTGAGTCTTTTGTTTACCTGCGTAATATACGTATGAGTAATTGTCCATTCGGTTGTATAGACAGGTCTAAGGCTGTTTATAATGTTGTGAAATCATTTTAGTTAAAAAAAATATTTTGCAGCAACAAATAGTACGATTCACCATGTGCAAGTATGTTGCATATGTCAAATTTATTTACATGTGGGATAAAAATATTGTAATAGTAAGACAAAGTATGAACGCACTAATAATTGTTGGTATTATGGAACGCAGCGGATGAAAAAAAGTATGTGTGCGAGAGAGAAAGAGGAGATAAATGGCGATTCTCTGTGCCCAGCGCGAAAGTTGTTCTAGTGATTATTTTCTCATTATTTTAAGAAACCGTTTTTAAGTTATTTCGAATAGTTTATTTTCAATACAATCCTACATAGGTACAATACATTAATCACGTATTTATCTCTTATGGGGTAGACAGAGCTTAGGACCATAAAACCGAAAGACCACGTTTAACTGTTGGGTGGCGTATTAGTGGAAAACAGAATAAAAGTAGTGATGGGGTACTTGCTGCATAGCTTATTAAGGGGTGCGTATTGATTGATATAATAACAAATTATATATTTTCATTTCAATAAAGTTCAAAAGATATAATGTCAACTTGACATAATCATTACTGATTATATTCTTAAAAGCTATAACATTCATAAAATTTTCAATTCGAAAAGCATAAACCCATTTTTTATAACGTTTATGAATACTAAATATCACCTGTTATACAACTTGTGCAGTATACCTGCCAAAATGTATACCATTCAAAAAGTATAGTATTTAAAATAAATATGAATCAAAATCTATAAAATGTATACGTATTAAAAATATATAACAGAGAAAATATACCAGCTAATTAGTATATACCCATACCCATGTCTATTTTGCGAATTTGAATTATTTCAGTAATACCTACGAAATAAGTCAAATTCGCGCAAGCTCATAAACTTCATTTTCTTGTTAAAAAATCGGAGTAGCCAGCAAAAGGTGCATCATTCAAACAGACTATCGAATAACTAATAAAGGTAATCGATTTCATCAGTAAAGCAAACGGAAAGTAATACAAGAAGTCATTAACTTCATAGGACTACAAAAAACTATAACAAACAAAAGAACTTATTACAATATTTTATTGCATGTAAATATTAGGACAAAGTATGAAAACACATACAAAATGCGCGCGCATTTTGTATGTGTCACATTTTTTTAAAAGTAGATAGGTAATTTTTACAATATTTTATTGTATGTAAATATTAGGACAAAGTATATATTAAATAAAAAAAATTGTGATACATACAAAATGCGCGCGCATTTTGTATGTATCACAATTTTTTTTTAAGTAGAGAAATAACTTTTACAATATTATATTGTATGTAAATATTAGGACAAAGTATAAAATAAATAAAAAAATTGTGATACATACAAAATGCGCGCGCATTTTGTATGTATCACAATTTTTTTAAAGTAGAAAAATAACTTTTACAGTATTTTATTGTATGTAAATATTAGGACAAAGTTAGAAATAAATAAAAAAAACTATTTTTTTAGGTATACCTATTTTTCTTATTTTTTTTTTACTTATATTAAAGACTATAGCTTGAAGAAACTCACACTTGTAATATTCAGATTTTCGTTTTAATATATTGTTATCTTTTTCTTGTTTTATTATTCTTTTTTTCCGTTTACGAGATCGTCAGGTTGCTATTAATTTTCGGCTACGCGTTCTATAAAAATAAATAAGATAATTTATTAAACGGCTTCAAAAAAGGAGGAGGTTATCAATTCGACCGTATGTTTTTTTTATGTATGTTTGTTACACGATATCTTCGCCAATTGTGAACCGATTTTGATATTTCTTTTTTGTTTAAAAGCCTTTACTACCGAGTTGTTCCTATTTTAATTTGGTGAAGATATAATGAAGAACTTTGGAGATATGGAAGATACTCGTAAAATAAAATTGATTGAGATGCTAGGTTTTTTTTAATATTTAATTATTTGGTATACATTGAGAATCTTTTACCAATTAATTCGTCTAACCAATGATTATTATCCGTACTAATATGTATATATAAAGTTTATTATACATAACAACTAATCGATGTTTTAAAGTTTATAATAATAAAACGGTATAATAATGGTTTGATATGTTGAATGATTGTTATAATTAAAGATTTTAGTTTTTTTAAAGTTATTTCTTTCGAATTTTATCTTACTTGATAATTATACCAACCAAAATTATATGTTTCGTTGATATTTATCTTAAATTATATATATTTTGTGTTTATATGTTATATTACTTACCGCTTAGTAAGAATATTCCTCAAATTTCCTAAACTGGCTTTTACAATCTGCGCGGCAAGAGAAGCAGCTAGTACATTCTATGTTTTTATTTTCTCCTACACCAGCATAGAAAATTTAATTATTTTTTTTATGTACGTTACGTATGAAATTCACACAGGAAACAACGTATTTTAAGACATTTATTATGAGAAACAGAGGGCACAATATCATAAAATCAAGGCTACTCAAATAGCCACTCCATTTTGGTCTTATTGAACAGTTTTTTTAACGATACAAATCCTGCCAAGAGAAGCAGCTGTCTATCAGTGTTTTTTTGAATCAGCATGTATAAAAAATTGGTACAGAAATCTCGGAAAATTATAAAGAAACAACTTGTATCCTATTTTACCGAAGACTTATACTCGTATTATATTATACCTGGTCATAAAGAAATTTCTCTAGCGAAGTGATCGACAAATATTTTCAGTGTATTCTGTGAACAATCGGGTAGCAGGTGTACATCTCGGTACGATACTCCGATTATATGACCGTTCGTCACTTTCCAGTAACCGAAGATAACAGCTATTTTTTAGGGAAAGAAAAATGTTCTGTGCTTTTATGTGTATGTATTTGAGCCTTTGAATTAATATGTTTATATACACCAACATCATCATTCCGTGTAGGTGACACGGTCAATCGACCATGCACACCTATGATGTCAGAGTTCTTCAGAACCGCCTCTCGGCCTCTGACGTGGTTCTTTTAACGACCACCAAATCGCAGCCGGGACCAACGGCTTTTACGTGCCTTCCGAAGCACGGAATCATCTTTATTATCAGACAATCGGATGATACAAGCCTGCAATGTCCTAACCAAAGTGGAAACAATCAAAGATAATGAATCATACTTATTTTTATTAAGCCACCACACCATGATGAAAAGGTCGCCAGAGAGGTAAGAAGAGGAAAACGAAGACATTTATGGAAAGTCAATCACAAAATTAAAATTATTTCGAAAGAGCAGTCCTTCGATCAATAAATATTCGATAAATCGTTAAGTCGGAACAGCGTTCGTCGACATAAGATTATTTCGGCGAAAGTTTAATTCGATGAATCGTTCAGTCGACTTAAGGTTAATCGAACAACTTACTTTCGAAAAAAAATTACGGACCCATGTGATGTGAAGATATGTATACTGACATTGTACACAAAAAAAATGTTGCACTTATATGACTTTTATTAATTTTCTTCAACTATTAAATATCCTATCCCTAACTATAATACAAAGTTTATTTAAATTAAACGAAAATATTTTAAGAGCTGGGTCTTTTAGGTCAAAGAAATGCTATATATCAAATTTTAAGAAGTCTAGCACTAGTTATTTTTTTTTATTTTCATACAAAATGATATTTTTTTATTATAATCGATAAATCGGCTGTTTTAATTATTATCGACATCAGTGACTTAGTATCCTTAGTAGATAATAGTAAAAAGTTGTTGGCCAAGAAAGTGTTTTTTTGTACACAGGATGTATTTTTCGTCTGTTTTTCTAAATGTTCAGGTCTAGATATCTCGAAAACTAGCGTGTTGATTATTTTGCCATTAAAATATTTGCGCATAATTTAATTTGACCTTATATATAGGTGATTCTGAATTATCTGACAATAATTTAATGAGGTAATCAGAACCCCTTAAAGAATATAATACCCCGAGGAAATGAAGATAAATTACGACAAAAAATACTTACGCTTCCCATAGAATTAGATCAAGAGGTAGATTATTCATTGTTTTACATTTTCTTAAGAGTTTATATTCCTACTATTATGTAGGGATTCTGTTTCCAATATTATAATATTTCCAGGACATTCAGAATCTGTTTAGTCCATGGATAATGTTCAAATTTCATTGTTTAATTTTTGTGAAATACGCTGAACCTTTCCATCGATATAAAAAGGGCGCATTTAAATGTAATATAAAAAGTCTGTTAAAATGTAAACCACTTAGTTCTACAAATTTTAATGGTTGATGAAGCATATATATTTTACATTAGTAGGAGAAATAACGCTTTTCCAAATACGAAATGGGAATAAGATAATTTTCTTACGACAAGGATATCCGTCGACGAATAATCATAAAATTCTGTCCAACTATAAAGGTTGTCCATAAATCTACGCTAAAATAAAGAGGAAAGGACTATATTAGATTAATCTTTTTATGGGCGTAGTGACACATCGAATTTATGTCGTAAGGAACTTATAAACTTTAAATGGTCGTTAAGTAGCCACGGGATAAAATGACCGAAAATAGGCAATATTATGTAGTTTTCTTTGTACAATGAGTATTTTTTTTTATATAGTATATTTCTTATAACGTAATGAAAAAATAATAAAATTATACATAGCACGAATAATCCATGGTCGATTTGGCAGAAAGGCGACCACCATGTACCGGCAAGCGGTGGATTGGAGACCCACACAGTCCAGCCGTCCTATTTGCTAACTCAGTGTACAACGTTCTGATAGTCACTTAAAAATACATTGCCGCTTTCGTATGATTAACTATTTTTATTTGATATATAAAACGCAATAATAAATAATAAATATATATATATACGGACAAATCACACAGATTGAGCTAGCCCCAAAGTAAGTTCGATACTTGTGTTATGGGATACTAACTCAACGATACTATATTTTATAACTAATATACATATTATATAGATACACATCCAAAACCCAGGCCAATCTGAAAAATATCATTTTCCATCTTGACCTGGCCGGGGATTGAACCCGGGCACCCTCGTGTCCAACCCGTGTTCCTGTCCAACCCGTCTGGCCAGCGAGGAGAGTGTAGGCCGAATCCTCTGTCTGCTCTCGCCAAGTATGGCTCCGGTAGTACAGAGAGGGTCATGCTCCTGCAGTGGAGACTAAAAAGACCTGATGATGATGATGACTCTCGTGTCGCAGGCTGGCGTGTTGACCGCTGCGCCATGCTAGCCATGATATGGAATGATGATGTTAAGGAAGCTAGAATGTATATTAAAGTGACTACCAAAATGATGTACACTAAGTTAGTAAATAGTTAGCAAGTCGGACGACCTGACCAAGGTCGCAGGGATGCCGCTTCCAACTGGTTGTATTGGAAATCCTTGGAGCTTCTACTGCGGCTGAGATAATGATTTAGAATAAAATTATTGTCTGTTTTGTATTTCGTCATCCAAGTATGTAAAGTAAAGGGTGCCTGGAAGAAATTGCATTGCGATAAGGCCGCCTTTTGCACAATCTGTTAGTACTAGATAAATATAAAAGGCAAGAAAGGGTATTGCATTGTAAGTATAACGCATGTCAATTTTTCGTCAACATAGCTTTAGATATAGATATAGCCAACATAGAAAGGGTGACTCAGCCCGTCAACACGGCCAACTTTTCCGTTGGAACCAACGGTGGAAACTCGATATTCTTTACCTCTCTATACAAGTATTCAGCCGGAAATTTGTACGGTCGAAACATTTTTTACATGTTTATTATAATCATCATTTAAAAAAAATCTTATCCTTTTTACTTGTTAGGGATAAATGATATATTTTGCAATAAGTTAATTTATATGAATAAGTAAGAAAACATGTTATGTATATATAATGAAAAAATCTTGTATATCTATGATTTAATTAACTTCAATTCTAAATTAAGGCAAACAATTCGCTATTGAATAAGGTGTAAACTTGTTCAGCAGTGTAAAGTGCCCTTTTTTACCAACCAACTATAAACGAAACATATTTTTCCATTTTATACCATTGTAAAGCATCTTAGCAATTTACTATTTTAGTCCGGTGAGGTAATAAATAACGTACTTATAATACTTCACACGTGGTCGAGACCTGAAATCGATTTATTTGTTGTCGTCTCGTGGTGGCCGGATTTGGAATTAATATCTTGGGGTGATAAATTTATATGTTTTCACTGGATGTGCTAAGAGCTTTTTATCACAGAGGAAAAAATACTATATCATATGTTAAAAAGTTATGGAATGAAATGATAGAACATAATCTTTCATATAAAAAAACCAACATCAACCAAACTACTGAACCGATTTGGATGAAATTTAAATGGAAAAACGTTTCAAATACAAAAAATATGTTTTCAGATTGTTTGATAAATAACGTAGTTATGAGGTAACATAAATTAAAAAGATACAATCAAATTGAGAACCACCTCCGTTTTTTAAAGTATTTAAAAATATAAACTATTATTATCAACTCAATCAGTATAAAAGATATTGCGTATGTTGCTTCTTTTCACATTGTTAAAAAAATATTTATTATCTTTTATTTCACAGACTGTCTTTATGTGATTAACGAGATAGAAATGTCGGATATGAATACATTTAATTCATTGGTTTATATTTCAATGTAGGTTTTAAATTAAAACAAATACAATTCGTACTCCATACCTATAAATTAAAATATTTTAGTAATTGTAGAATAACTTACGTATTTTATTTCTATTTCCGTTATCACGAAAAATTAAAAATTAGTAATCCTTATAGCCGAATAATCAAAGGTTGCTTAAATTGTTAATCTCTTCTTAAACAACTTTGCGTATTCGGTTAGATACATAGTTGCGCGAAGCGCGATCGAAGCGTTTCTGCTTCATTTTGGGCAAAAATTTCTTTGTATGTCTGGCCGGCTTCCTTTGCAGGTCATATTTATAGATCGATACTCGTTAAATTTTGTGAGCAGATTAGAAAATAAGAAATCATTTTTTGGTCTATTATTGAATGAAAATTCTGAACGGAATAAATGCAATACATTTTTATTTATTTTTACATTTATTTGCAGGCAAACACGCTACAGAAACATTTTAGGACAATGGGTTTGTCAAAATTCTATTGGACAAGCGTGTTGCGCCAACAGTTGGCATGCAAATATTCAACGTGAGTTTAAGAACTTTACTTACTTGTTTACTTAATACTTGTCAACATTCGCGAAATCTACAGCTCATAGACCCACTAGTAATAGTTATTACTTTTGCTACAAAGTACAATAGAATTAAAAAAAAATGGTTTTCTGTAAAGTTGGTACGGATGATAATTTTACGTGATAACGAAAGGTGGAAGAGATAGATGCCTCACAAGCCGAACACTTAGGCCGATCGTGCCTCCCTATCGCTTGTTCCGCGCTCTCGCTTGCACACGAAACGTGATACTTTTTCGCGCGTGCAGTCGCCGTTCATCGATTTATGATACGTTATCACGTAAAAAAATAAATATATATGAAATTGTATATTATCACAAGCATTTCATGCTTTCATACATATATACACATACATACTTAGTATCACGTCTTTTTCCCTTGCGGAGTAGACAGAGCCTAGGTCTATAAGACCCGAAGGCCACGTTTAGCATGTTGTTGGGCATTCAAAAAACGTAATATTGCTCAACAACTTACATTACAAAATCTAATATTACTTTCAATTAAACTATATGCAATAAACAAACATAAACGTTCATAATAAAATATTAATAAAACATACATTTCATAAATTAAAATTATCAGCATAATATGACGGTTCTTATTACGTACGCATATTAAATTTCCATCACGGGTAAATCACCTCTCCTTTCCATCAAACGAAACTCTATGTCTCGGCTTTATTTGTAGTACATGAAATAAGCGTGAAGGCGTCTGTCCGCCGACCACCCAGTGAGCGTCGACTGCTTAACGCGCCTGGCGTCATTTCTTCTGATTTATTGAAACGCGAAGAGCCGACGGCGAATACGATTATACACTGCGTGGCAAGGAACTGGGAGAATGTGACAATTTGTTAATACAATTAAGATTGTGGTCAGAAGAATGTGTTACGCAAACAAGGTAGGAATCAACTATTATTGGACTAACCCGCACTGTTTCTGTTGAAAATGATCCATGTATACTTTAAAAAAATATCTGAAGAACCTGTGGATTAATTTTGTGAAGTCTTTTTAATTTAATTTAAAATAACTGTCCCGGCGAACTTCGTTTCACTATTATTGTGATGTTTTATATTAATATTTCTTATATTTTAATAGCTATTCTGCTATTCGGGGTGAAAACAAAGCCAACAAATCAAAGATTATAAAATTCAGTTCACCCGTTCTTGAGTTATAAGTGTGTGATCAAAGTCGACTTTGGTATAAACTAAGTCGCAAATCCTTACTAATATTCTAAATGCGAAAGTGAGTTTGTTTGTTTGTTTGTTTATTTGTTTGTTTGTTTATTTGTTACGCTTTCACGCCGTAACTACTGAACCGATCATCATGAAATTTTGCATACAAGTTCTCTGGAGTACGGAGAAGGACATAGGCTACCTTTTATCCCGGGAAAAAGTACTATTCCCGAGGGAACGACATTGACGCGGGCGGAGCCGCGGGCGAAAGCTAGTCTAATATAATACATATATTATATGTATTATATACCAAAAAATGGTATTTAATATAAATAGAATTGGTATATACCAAAGTCTATTTGCGAAACTTGAACAATACTTATTCTATGTGTAAAAATTCTATTCTCTCTTAGCGTGTGCGGTTGCATCTTCAACTTTGGTGATTCGTTGCCCGCTATTATCGACTTGACTCGCTAATATACTCATTAAGAACCAATATGAATTTAAAAGTTTATTTCTGCCGTAAATACCTATATCAAAATCAACTCTATCAATATCCCTGATCACTCACTAAAATCGTAACTTACCAGTCAATCAAATACCATTTACTATTAAATACAAATTAGCTTTAGTTTCCTTGGCCGCATGTGTATATCTGATATTAACATGAGTTTAATTTCAAATTTGTGCTCGAAAGTACTTTTCTCACGGACCGCGGTGTTGCTTGTTTAATTTAAGTACACTTAAATAGAAAAGTGATTTTAAATGTCTATAAGTAACAAGTCATCGTACCCTGATTTGTAAGTTCCCCGCAGACTTATGAATTCCATTGAGTTACGTTAATACGTTATGGATTATTTTTAAAAACGTATTATTAAATTCCCACGAATGGTTTAAGTGTGAAATTAGTCATATATGCAGCTAACAATGAATCTCAAATAGTATGCACCTAATCGCAATATAAATGTTATAATTTTCACAACAGCAAAATGTTAGGAGTTAAGGATGCATTTCGGCAGTAAAACAATCTGACACTGATTTTCATACAAACAAAATTAGTAACTATAGAAAAAAACTCATTGCATGGCTCACCCCCACCCTTTGCCTTGATAAACGTAAGAAATAAAAAAAAAAACTATTTTAGTTCCTCTTTGATTACATTTTTTAACCAATGTATCACAACAACTATAAAAGTCGATAGAGTGAATTAGTGAGTGAATCGACAGAGTGATTCAAGAGAAAGGTGTAGGTATACAGCGTGTAAATTGACCCTCGACATTCCCTTATGAGGATGACTCAGCCCATCAACATAAACAACTTTTTCTATGGGAACAATGCTGGGGACACAAAAATGCGGGCGGCAGAACTCTTTTGACTGGAATTACACCGTAGTTGGTATCCCAATAACACAAGTCTTTTACTTTGGGGCTAGCTCAATCTGTGTGATTTCTCCGTATATATTTATACCATAGATATCAGAATGATCTTACGTACAAAAAGTGTAGGTATTTTAATTTTAATATGTTCAACTACCTGTCGACGCACTACATTGACATCAATACACGCACATACTTACACATCAGGCATAGGCTCTGCGGCTACGTATTCCCAGCATTGGCAATGATTGGGCCACCGCACTCAACCACGGACCTCCGTTGTGCATACATATCGCTGTATACCAATTTACTGATAGTAATGTACTTTTTTCCGTGTGGTATATGGATGTGGTTTTAGCCGTGTGGTATCCGGCAGAGTAGAATAGGACCACTCCAAGTCTTCCCGTGGATGTCGTAGAAGGCGACTTAGGAAATACAAGCTAAACAAAGCTTATAAACATCTAAGAGACCTCTCCAACCCATCTGGCCAGCGTGGAGAGTGTAAGCCAAGTCCTCTGGCTGCTCTGGCCAAGTATGGTCCTAGTAGTACAGAGAGGGTCGTGCTCCTGTAGTGGAGACTAAAAAGGACCTGATGATAAATGTACTTTTTTCATACTTTTTCATTAAACCGAGTTCAATCGAGTCATCTTCATCATTTCATCATCATCTATCAAGCACTTCCATAGGTCGACTACCAGCCCGAACAATACCTGAGCAAAGCAGGGTCGCATGCTAGCAAAAAAATATTGTCTGTAATGTCAGTTTAGGACGATAATTTTACGTGATAACGGTGGAAGAGAGATAGATGTGTCACACACAAGCCGAACGCTTTGGCAGATCGTGCCTCTCTATCGTTTGTTCCGTGCTCTCACTTGCACACGGAACGAGACATTTTTTCGTGCGTACAACCGGCGTTCATAGATTTATTAGATGTTATCACGGCAAAAAGAAAACAAACTTCCGGGTGTAAATTTATCCTCGATATAGGCACAGAGGGGTGACTCAGCCCGTCACTATGTAAATTACACTTATTATTTAATTACATTTATATAATTACATTACACTTTATAAATATACACTCAATATCTATACCTTGAAAGGGTATTTGCCCGCCAATATGAACAACTTTTTCTATGGGACTATTTATGGGAACTTGGAAAAAATTTCAACACTCCCATTAATTGCCCAGCTGGCAGTATACTTCTGTACGAAAATACATTTTTATTTTCGTAGTATTCCCAGCATTGGTCCCATTGCAAAAGTTTTTCATATTGACGGGCAAAGACGCCCCTTCAAGGCTAGGTTGAGTGTATATTTACACCCGGTATAATTATTATGGAACAGGGGTGTCATCCTCAATTCATTCATTCATTCATTTTGTGTAGGTGTCACGGTCAATCGACCATACACACCCTGGTGTCAGAGTTTTTTGGAACCGCCTTCCCATGGGAATCGAACCCACGTCCCCCGGGTCTACAGGTGAACGCCTTAACCACTGGACCACGGTGGCAGTTTCCTCCTCAATTGATGGCATCGGGTACGCGCAACCTCCGGAGCTACTACATGCTTTCTTAGCTTAAAAGTGCTTTCGATGGGCAGCAGTGCCAGAAGCGCATAAAGCCGAATGCAAAGCGTGGCGAGTATGGCTATATCCTCCCGTGGAGCGAGGAATCCTTGCAAAAGGCCTTTGTCCACCAGTCGACATCTTACGGCTGGTGGAATGATGATGATGGTATTTATTATTACTCATAATATTATGTTGATACACTTATAATGTTCAGGGGTCATAAGATACTATTACTTTGTTATTAGGGTACATGTTTATGGCCACTAGGTATCGTCGCGAATTGTGTCGTCAAATAACATAAAAAATAATGTTATTATGTAGTTACGAGCGCTCGCCTGGATAAGTTTAGTTCCCACATAAACTAAGCAGCGTATTTGAATATTTATAAAAGGGGACGAGTTTAATCAACACAAAAAGTCTTGCAAAAAGCCAAATTCTCATGAAACCCTGATACACCAGAATAAAACAAAAATGTTTGATGAGAAAAGAAACTCTGATATAAGGTATAACACTGAAAACCATACACTCCTTTTTTGTGCACTGGAGTAGAATTGATCTTTCAATATACAGCGTGTAACATAACCTCCGACGTTCCCGTGAAGGGGTAACTCAGCCCGTCAAAACTAATAACTTTTCCTATGGGACCAAAGCTGGGAACTCAAAAAAAACAGATTTTCATACAAAAGTGTTCGGCCGGCCCAGCATTTCATATGTAAAAGTTTAAAATAATTTAGTTCCCAGCATTAGTCTCATAGGAAAAGTTGTTAATTTTGGCGGGCTGAGTCACCCCTTCACGGGAACGTCGTTGGTTATGTTAGGCGCTGTATATAATGTAGAATGACGTCTGATGTATTTTAGCTACTGTAACTCTAATTGGAATTATGCCACAGTATGGTAATTATTTTTTTATTTCGTATTGTGCTTTATATCGTCATCAGATCTTTTTAGTATCCACTGCAGGGGCATGGCCCTCTCTGTACTACCGGATATACCATACTTGGCCAGAGCAGAGAGAGGATTTGGCCTACACTCTCCTCGCTGGTCAGACGGGTTGGAGAGGTCTCATTGATGTTAGCCGTGTGGCAGGTCTCATTGATGTTAGCCGTGTGGCGTCCGGCAGTGTAGAATTAGGACCACTCCTATTCTTCCCATGGAGGTCGTAAGAGGCGACTTAGGAAATAAAAGCTAAACAAAGCTCATAAACATCAATGAGTGTTTTAAATATATTTGCCATTATATGATTTTGTCATCTCACTTCACATATTGAAGAGCTAGGCTCTTGTCGGTGTCATTGTGTGGAAAGAAACGCACACAATGAATATCTTTGGCAGGAAATAATGGAGTGGTTAGCCATTGTCTTTTCCATTTCACACACTAATGAACAATCAACTAGTGATCATGTTGCCTCACGATGTGTTCCTTGAGGCCAATACTCTCCAACCAAACATGTCAAACTTCTTAGACAGCTCTAAAACCGAAGACAAATACATACCATACATACATATTTCTCGTATCAAGTCTTTATCCCTTTCGACGTAGCCTTAGGCTCTAAGTCTATAAGAACCAAAGACTACGTTTAACGTGTAGAAAAACAAAAGCCTGTCAAAATTTGCTTCAAGTATTTGCTCACATACGGTTCAGTTCACAGGCACAGTGACAAACTGCGCCACATAGAAATAAATTATAAATCTTGCATGTAATAAAAGAGTAGCCAAAATCATGTCGGACTCGCCCATGAAGGGTTCCGTAGCTACTACAGAAGAACAGAACAGAAGCATAGATAAGCTATATATAATAAACTAAATTAGGTATCCGTACCGATTACTTACCAAATGCCAGTATCATTTTTAGCTAGCAAAAATTACTTTGTTTTTCATAGTGTTTTTAAGAATGACAAAGCTAAATTAGCGGTTTTTGAAAATGAGCTGTCTCAAAAACTGCTAACTATATCTCGTTTGAACAAATTTTTGTTGAGAATGTTTCATCATCATCATCATCATCAGGTCCTTTTTAGTCTCCACTACAGGAGCACGACCCTCTCTGTACTACTAGGGCCATACTTGGCAAGAGCAGCCAGAGGACTTGGCTTTGAGAATGTTTATTGAGATCTAAAGCACATTTTTAGCTGTGTCGCTCTTATTTTATAATTTAGAGAAGAGGACACATTTTACCACTTTGGAAGTGTTGATGTTTTAAACCACCAAAAATGCTTTTAGTACCCTCAATACATATATTTTTTAAAGATCTTTCTATAGACCTTCCGCATATATAGGTTTGATAAATATTTTTTTGAGTTTTAGGTATATGTACAATTCGTAATGCGGTTTATAGAATTTAATAACATACCACCAAATTACATCTGTGTAGTCTTAATAATGGAATGGATGCGCGGACGGACAGTCAGGTGGACATGACGATCGAATCTATATGGGTTTATTTTTGCCATTCGGCTATGGAACCCTAAAACCGACTTCAACCAAACTACTGAACCCACTCTTAATGAAATTTTAATAGGACCAACTGGAAAGCATACCGTATTCTTTCAAATAAAAAATCGATTCATAAATGACGAAGTTAAGGTAACGTACAAAAAAATTCTATTGCACGAGTACAGTAAGCATATAAAATGCACGTGAAACAAAGTAACAGACTTTAATACTGCCATTCCTACTAACTTCCGCGCGTTCCCGTGTTTTTTATTACTAGTAAAATAAAATACAAAATTGAATAACACCACCAATCTAAAACGAGCTCGCAACATTTTAAGCAAACTCTCGGCTGTAAACATAGTTAACTGGTTTACGGGAAGCAAAATCGTTGATATTTACATCTAGATGTGTCATTTCATCTGGCTGCTATCTGGAAGTCGGCTAAAGGCCGAGAGGCGGTTCCAAAAAACTCTGTCACCAGGGTGTGCATGGTCGATTGACCGTGTCACCTACACGAAATGATGATTTCATAACTTTAAAAATATATATTTAATAAGATACGCAATGACATGTACAACGTTTTTGTTTTATAGTATATAAAACTAAAAGAAAAAGCCTTATAAAATTAACTTCTTCCAACGCGTCAAATCGAGGCAAAGTGCCCAAAATGCTGACCGAATTTCTGCTTGCGCAGCGAGACTGATACTATGTGCAAAAAATTTGTCAGTACCTGGATGAGTAGTCAATTCCTTATAGGATTGTTGGCTAGTCATATAGATCGAAACTAAAATCACACACAATGCATGACTTACTTGACTGATAATCCTATGTCCCCTATCTGGGGCAGAGGGCGTCCACAAAGACTCTCCATCTCGATCTGTCTTGAGCTATGCGCTTAACTTCACTTCAGGTCTTGACGATTTTTTAACACACAATGCACACAATGCATGCTTAACAAAAATAAATAAAAACTATCAAAATTTCAAGCTTAGCAACAACAAATTCACATTTGCATCATATCTTACTAATGTCATTTTTGGCGCAGTCTCCACTGAAACCACAAGTGACATAAAGATATAAACATATAGCAACACATCACACAAATTGAGCTAGCCCCACAGTAAGTTGTGAACTTGTGTCGTAGGATACTAACTCAACGATACTATATTTTATAATGGATACTTATATCGATAAACATCCAAGACCCAGGTCAATCTGAAAAAGATCGTTTTCCATCATGACTCCGACCGGGGATCGAACCTGGGCAGTATTTCCAAACTTGAAATAAGTTTGGAAATAAAAAGAAGTCGCACGGGGCAGAAATTTGAGTCGATTAAGAAGGTCATCGCCGCCACGGATGCCTACTTTACAGACCTTGAGAAAACATATTTTTAAGACGGGCTAAGAAGTTAGAGCATCGCTGGGTCAAATGCATAGAGCTAAAAGAAGACTACTTTAAGAAATAAATTGCCAGTTTTCCTAAATTTTCGTTTTTATTTTGTTGGCTAAGTACTTATCGGACTGCCCTGGTATCACATCTAGTTTGAGCTAGTGCTCTTTGTAAAAACGATACACTGGAATGGCGGTGGGTTACGGCGGGCACAGGTTTTCAAATGCTGGCAGGTAGCACTAACCCTTCACTGGCCTTTGTCATCACGTTTGTTTATTAGTCACATCAAGTGGAAGTTTAATGGTTAATTATTTGTATTTTTTAAATTAGATTGTAAGACTTACGTCGAAATTCGACCATAATCAAAAAATATATTATATTAACCTCTCCAAGTCTGGCCAGCGAGGAGAGTGTAGGCCAAATTCTCTGTCTGCTCGAGGCAAGTAAGGCTCCGGTAGTACAGAGAGGATCATGGTACTGCAGTGGAGACTAAAAAGACCCGATGATTATATTATATTAGCATTTTACACTCCTCTCTCTATATAAACTACTAACTTTCGCTCGCAGCTTCGCTCGCGTCAACGTCGGAAAAAGTACTTTTGTTCGTCCTTCTCTGTACTCCAGAGAACTTGTACGCAAAATTTTATGATTACGGCGTGAAAGCGTAAACAAACAAACTCACTTTCGTATTTATAATATTAGTTGAGCCCGTCCGTGCAATTTTCGTACAAAGAGGTACAAAGTTTCTGTTTCAGTAGGTATCTATTAATAATAGATTCGTGATATTATTAATATCTTATTCGTGATATTAATAATATCACGAAAATGAAAAACAATTATGCGAGCTTAAAGGTTTTTCTTGAAATTTACTTAGAACCGAAGTCGAAGCCTGCTTACTGATAGTTAGTTTATGCTTGTATGACATTTTGCTCACTAAATTCAATAGGAGTTGGTACCATACATTGTAAAGCCCACCTTTTGACGAACGATGTGGCAGTGTATTGGTTAATTAAAATAAGGTCATTGCTCTTTGCTTGCGAGTTCGTCCACGTAGACCACAGCCTTTAATTATATATTACATATTCAATATATAAAAATATACCTACCTATATATTTTTTCTGCTGATAATGTAGCTTTTGTACAGGCAAAATAATTTCAAAATCGGTTTAGTAACCATTGAGTACAAACAAACAAATCGAATCTTTCCTCTTTGTTAGTATAGTAAATATATTAAGGGATAAATCACTCAGATTAAGGTAGCCCCACAGTAAGTTGTCATTATCATTTCGAGTAGGTGACATGGTCAATCGAGAATGCACACCCTGGTGTCAGAGTTGTTCGGAACCGCCTCTCGGCATCTGACGTGGTTTCTTTAACGACTACCAGATGGCAGCCGGGACCAACGGCTTCACGTGCCTTCCGAAGCACGGAATCATCTTAATTATCAGACAATCAGGAGATTCAAGCTTGCAATGTCTTGACCAAACTGAAACAACTAAACAAAGTATGCTTCCCGTGGGAATCGAACCCACGACCCCCGGGTATACAGGCCAACGCCTTAACCAATGGACCACGGAGGCAATTCTTGTGTAACTTGTGTTGTGGAATTTTAACTCAACGATACTTTATTTTACAATGGATACGTATATCGATAAACATTCAAGACCCAGGCCAATTTGAAAAAGATCGTTTTTCATCAGGACCTGGCCGACTCAGTGCTCAAGTGCCTTTGAATCGCTGGGTTCCGGATTCGAACCCCAGCGATTCAAAGGCACTTGAGCACTGAGTCGTTATTAGAGGACCCTATCTTTTCATGAACGTTACTTAGAATGATGTTTAAAGACTGAAAATCGTTTTGTGTCTTTAGTTTTATACATTACTAGCTGTTGCTCACGACTTCGTCCGCGGCAATTTCTGTTCAAAAAAAAAAAATTCAAAAAACATTTATTTAACATAGGTCATTTGGACACTTATTAATTGTCATATATTTTCAACTGAGAATTGTTGGCGTCAGTAATTTACTTATGGCTAAGTTTAATGCCGCTTCCAAAGCGGAGTGCAGAAGAAGCGGCAACAAACTGCACAGCGCATTTTCTCCAATCGACGTCAACTTACAATTTTAGTTTATCTTAAAAAGTAGGCATGTGGACTGAGTATACATTATCCTTATTATAGTCATTGTAAATTGAATTAAAAAAAAATGTGTTTAAGAAAATAATATATGGATATAAAAAAAAAATGTCAAAATATTGAAATTATATAAATGTCATTTTTAAAAATATTTTGTACCGAATGTACCAAATATATAGTCATATATACAAAACTACGAGGTGTCTGCGCCAAGCTCAATACCAATATTATTGTCATTCAGGAAATCTTTAGTACTATAATAGGCCTTTTTACAAAGTAACTGTTTTACATAACCTTTGAATTGTCTATCAGGCATATCTAGGATTGGTTTTGATAACTTGTTATAAAAACGTATACAGTTCCCCATGAACGAATCACTAACTCTGCTAAGCCGATACCGCGGTAGAAATAGTTTATGATCGTTACGCAAGGGTCTATCTCTTACATGACAATTTTTTTTGAATGACGAAATATTTTTCCTTTCGTGCATTATGTTCTCGAGTATATACTGTGAGGCTACCGTTAAAATATTTATGTCTTTGAACAAATCTCTGAGCGAATCCCTCGAGTTCAAGCCGTAGATGGCACGGATTGCCCTTTTTTGTAATATAAAAATAGTTTGAATGTCGGTTGCATTTCCCCAGAGAAGTAATCCATATGACATTAAACTATGAAAATAGCTAAAATATACAAGCCTAGCAGTTGCCACATCTGTTAATTGTCTAATCCTTCTAACAGCATATGCTGCGGAACTAAGTCTATTCGAAAGTTTTGATACATGAGCGCCCCATTGCAATTTAGAGTCTATTGTGATTCCTAAGAAGGTGGTATCATTTACAAAGTCTAGTATTTTACCTTTAACTAGTATCTATGTCAACGTTGGACTGCCTCACATTGGGGACTGTAAATCGAATGCATTGGGTTTTTTGCGCATTCATCAAGAGATTGTTGATTGAGAACCAATTTGAGATGGCAGATAGCAGTGACGTGCAGTCCATATAGACTGTTAGACACTGTCTACCCTGCAGTCGCTAAATAAATACATTTTTTTTTCTAACAAAAAATAAATTGATGCGCCTGCAAAATTCTGCTAGCAAATACTTTATAGTCGATTTTGTTCAAGTACGTCGCTGCGGCCGCGGCCCGCGCGTATCTATACGCGTAAGCCGCGTTAGACAAAATTTCAAAGGTCTAACTTTTCACGCACACATAGAAAATTATTATACACTGATAGGAAATAGCTTTTGTAGTAGTACAAGTAAACATCTTTCATCGGCACACACATGCAAAGCAAATTTGCGCTGTGTGTGTGAATATAAGACACTGTCTACGAGATTTCTATTGGCTGCCGCGCGCGATGTAAATGTCATCGTCACTTGTCAATGTCATTAAGGATTCATACTTATGACTTAGTCAATGTCATAAACAATGTCATTGATTTATGTGTTTACAAATAATCCAAGAGGAAAGTTTTATTTTAAAATTAAATGATTTATCAGTTAAATTTCATTTGTGACAAAAATATTTTCATGTGAAAGTTGTGTCGCTTAGTGTTTGCATGCCGAAACCGAAATATAAAGTGTTTTGTAAACTCGCTTTTGAACAAATCAAGTAACCGGTTAGTTATGGTTAGTTATTCTAAAGTTTAATCTTAAACCGTATGATATGTGTACGTGCCTCGCAGGTTGTAATCATATCTCTAATTTTTCGCTTGTTTTGAATACTTTTGCGGTCGAAGATCGAAAGACTATCATAATATTAAACGAGTTGTAGATAACTAGCCGTATAGTAAGGTAAGGTATATAGGTTGTATATTTATAAGGTAAGTTTTATAATTATGTCTACCCTATGATAAATGTCTGTGCACGTCACTGGCAGATAGAGTGTTATTTGTAGCTTGAACGTCTTCGCTAGCGCGGTCTAACTTGAATATTAGAGACGTGTCATCCGCAAATAACACTATTCCCGCTTGTTTTTCAACCATATAAGGCAGGTCGTTAACATAAACTAAGAAAAGGAATGGGCCTAAAATGGATCCTTGGGGCACACCTATTTTTAAGTTAGTTCTTTTAGACTTTGTGTAATTTATATCGACTGTCTGAAGCCTATTTTTTAAATATGATTCTATCAATTCAATGGACTTATTTTCAAACCCGTATTGCCGGAGCTTGAGCAAAAGTGTCTGATGATCAACGCAATCAAATGCTTTTGAGAGATCACAAAATGCACCAATGGCATCCTGTGAATTCTCCCATGCGTTATAGATATGAGTAATTAGGGCTACTCCCGCATCGGTGGTCGACTTTCCGCCAGTAAAGCCAAATTGTTGGCTATGGAAAATGTTGTGGTTCTTAAAGTAAAGCTGCATTTGTTTAAGCATTATCTTTTCAAACACCTTGCTCAATACCGGCAAAATGGAAATAGGTCTATAATTACTAGGGTCTGACTTTTCTCCTTTCTTAAACAAGGGTAATAATTTACTGCATTTCATTAAATCAGGAAATATACCTTCATTAACGCATTCATTAAATATAAATGCTAAATCAGCAGCAATAATACTTATAATATGGCTCACAATACTGACAGACATTCCCCAGTGATCTTCAGATTTTTTAAGATTTAGCTCTTTGAATGCATCGACTATATCACTGGGGCAAATATGGTAAAATTTAAATTTAGCACTACAAAGAGGAACATTATTTCTAAGTAGGTCTTCAGCTTTATATTTAGAAGAATTTATATTAGAAGTAAGGTCTAAGGGGATGTTGGTAAAAAAGTCCTCAAAAACTTGTACTATTTCTTTAAGTAGTTGAGGTATTAATTTTATTGCCGCATTTAATTTGACTAATGTGGTTTTTAGATTTCATTTTACCAGTTTCTTTATTTATTACATTCCAGGTTTCTTTTATTTTATTGGGAGCCTCATTTATTTTCCTACTAATATAAAAGGATTTAGCCAGTTTACAAACTTTTTTAAACGTTTTAGAATAATTTCTAACATATTCAGTAAAATTACTATTAAAATTATATTGCTTTTGGGCATAAAGATCAAAAAGCTTTTCTCTGCTTATATAAATGCCCGTAGTAGCCCACTGACTAAATTGTAACTTATTACGGACATTAACTTGTTTTTGTTTCAGTGATTTTGTATATTCCGTAAAAACTGTTTTGAATAATGAATTGTAGTGGTCATCCGGGTTATTCCCTTTGTAGACAACTGAACTTAATTTATTTCCTAAACTGGTTTTAAGTTTACATAAGCTTTTAGAAGTGATAGGCCTACAAAAAAAATTTTCTTGACTAATTGGTTCCTTAATTTCTTTTGCAAAAGATGTGAATTGACCAGTATGGTCCGAAGGCAGTTTGGTAATAATAAATTTATTAAGATATTTATTTTCACAAAAGAAATTATCAAGACAAGTTGCAGATGAGGCAGTGATCCGAGTTGGTTCGCAAAAAACATTGACTAAATTATAACTCTTGAATAGATTTAAGAATTGAGTACTTTTAGCAGTTGGTACTAATATGTCTAGATTAAAGTCACCACAAATAATTAAACTTTTTCTACTATTTGATGCTAATTTTAGATTAATTAATAATTTGCCCCCGTTTTCAAAACATTTTTTATTGATGCTTCGTTCCTATTAGTCGCAGCGTGATGTTTTTTAGCCTAAAGGCTTCTTCAATAAATGCACTACCCATCACAAAAATAATTTTCCAATTTGAACCAGTAGTTCCTGAGATAAGCGCGTTCAAATAAACAAACAAACTCTTCAGCTTTATAATATTAGTATAGATTAGCTGTCCCGGCGAACTTCCGTTCGCTATAAGATAAAAAATATCCTACCTTATAAGTTGGACCATATTACAGATAGTTACGAAGTTTGATAAAATTCGGTTTCGTAGTTTCAGAGTTTATCCCGAAATACATCGAGAGATTTATATATACAATATGTGAAGGAAACCCTGTCCGACTCTTCAAGGGGTGATTCAGCCCGTCGATATGAACAACTTTTCCTATACGACCAATGCTAGGAACTCAAAAAATAATTGACTATTTTATACAAAAGTTTTCGGTCGGCCCGGCACTTAGTATGAAAATATTTAAAAAAATTGAGTTGCCAGCTTTGTTCCCACAGGAAAAATTGTTCATTTTGACAGACTGAGTCACCCCTTCACTGGAAAGTCATTGATTATGATATATAGACTAGCCCCGGCGAACTTCGTTTCGTTTTACCGTCGTAAATACATATTTTTATCGTTTTTTTCCGCTTGCCATTTAATTCCGCATATTTTAATAGTTATCTATTTTGCTATTCTGCGTGATAACAAAATCAATACATCGATAGATAAAAAATCGGTTCAACTATTCTTAAATTATAATGGTTCGAACAAATCCGACTTTGTTTTATATACCTATTAGGATTTTGTACATAACAAACTTATATAACACAATCAAGTCCGTGCGATAAAAACAGGATCCAATTGTTTCTTTGACAAACTTCGATGGGACGGATAAGTCGATTTTCCTTAATTAAAACTGCGCACGCTTACGATGTAAAAGGAAACAGACCGTCTGTGTCTTTGCCTCGTTTCCGACTGACCCGAAGAGATCTATAGAAATTTGTTCTTAATTACGGAAAAGTTGTAAGCGGCGCGGCGTTTGGACAAGGTTTTCCTTGTTTGATATCACGGTGTTATATATCAGAAGTGCTATTTTAGTATAAGTCTAGCATCTCTCCGCGGCTTTGCTTGCGTTTATTTGGTATAAATGTACTTGTTTTAATATTATTGAGGTTGTGTCTCCATCTCCTCCTTGGTCTGCCTCTATCACGGTGGCCGTCCAGTACCCAGAAAGTAGCAAATTTTGACTAATTTTCTAGCCACATCCGTTAAACTTGTCCTGCTCGAGCTGCGCAGGACAAGTTTGTCCATATATAGCGAAGGATAGAGATAAGCGGAGAACCCAGGGGAGGCCTTTGCCTAGCAGTGGGTCACAACATCGATAAAAATTATTTGACTAGAAATTAAAAATTAAACTAACTATAAAAGAAGGGTTAGGAAATAAAAATTACTTTACTACAATACTGCTTTTAAGGCGATAACTTGGTTAATGATAAAAATTCCATACCAACTATCAACTCCTATTTGACCTCGTTAAACGATACATTTTTGAAAACAATGTTAATAATTAATCTAAGATCCGAGAGCTCGACCTTTTTGAAACTACTACTTATAATGTCTTTTATCATTGCACATTCGATCGCTAACATAAAGTATTAAAAAATCATATATAAAATAATTAAAATTGCATATTTTTCATCATATTAAAATAAAAGAAAGGTAAAAGAAAAAATAGTCATCTAATTAAACAGTGCTTCAGGTGACCTAGAGTTTCTGTCGGCGTTTCTTCTCTGCATTGGTAGGTTCTGTAACGCTATAGTCTGTAAAATTAATAATAAATATAAATAACACAAAAGTACATCCTGTAAAATGTGATTTGACTTAAAAAAGTATCTGTAAATGTAAGATTAAAAAAATGGCGTCGCTTGTGTAAATGCTTATTTTCTAAATAAAAGATTCAAGCATTTTTGAAGGATCATAAATGGTACTAACAATAGCAATGGTTATCAAAATTTTCTCGCTAACTTGCAACCCCTATTTGATTCCCCAGTGCTTATTCAAAAACCTTTATTTAAGTTGATATTAGTATATAATCAAACAGGAGATACAGAGTTATAGCAATGACTTGAAAAATAATGAAGTTTGCATAGATACTAATTAGCAACGCTTATTTGACTTATTTTAAAAAGTTGTATATAAGTGCCTTATTTAAAACAAAGTTGTTCGAGATTTGAAAAAATGAAATCTCAAACGAAAACCTAGATACCATAGATTTAAAAAAAATCATACTTCTATGCTAGATACTTATTGACAGTACCTAGTTTTATTCAATACATTTTGCTCATTATGTTCATAAGGAGTTCAAAGAAACTCTTCGTTAAGAATCGTCTTCGCTATGAAGAAAACATATCAGAAAGAATTACCATAAAATACGTCCCTTAAAAGGTAGACAGAGCCTAAGGCCATAAGACAAAAAGGCCACGTCTAGCATGTTGATGGGCTTAAAGACGGAATACGGAATCGAAAAAGTGATGGGTTGCTAGCCGCACCGCCTATTTACATAATTCCTTAGATTTCCGCCCATTACCTCGGCCGGCTTCTACGGCCTGCGTGGGAAGAGAAGCAGCTGCATTCTACATTTTTTTCTTTTCTCCCAGACCAGCATAAAAAATTTAGCCAAAAAAGTTTGACTGCAAAACACGGAACTTATATACAATCAAACATGGATGAGTTCAAAAAAACTTAATTAAATAACCAGCAGAATTTCGAGTAGCTTCAACTTCTGTGCTGTTGATTATACCATTGATGTCCTAACTATAAATTTCGCTTTTAGGCACTGGTTTTAGGACAAAGCTAAGCCAGGCAGACGCAACGATTTATCGTAGCAATTTGACTGTGTAGCTGAGGTGTAGTAGAACTGCTTCGGTTTTAGTAAGGGATTAGCGTCGTGTAAAGATATTCAATAGAACTAATAACTGGCTATACATAATGTAGCAATATAAGAACATATTTGTATTTCTTGTTTTTTGTCTGGTTTTGGCCAATTGACCACATTTTTTACTTTTTCTGATCTCTATGGTCAGATTTTTCAAACTGATATTAACATTTGACGAAGTTGGGAATTGGAATTGGGAGGACCCAATTAAATTAAAATGAAACTCACTGCTTACGTATAAAAAAGGGATACGTAATATTTAAAAATTACGTCTTTCATGAAATTGACGAAAGCTTTTGATGAAAACCTTTATTAAGCCTGTTCGGAATAACAATAGCCGATATGAATCCGAAATTGATTTTTCTAAGGTCTTTTTTTGGAAATATTTTTCCAAACTTTGATATTCATTTTATTGGCTTTTCTTCTAAAGAATATTGACAGCCAGATTGCGTCATTGGATTGAAATTTTATATTCCAGCAAATAGATGTATATTTTTCAGTTTGTCGATGGTATAAGTATTTTTCCCAGAATCGTAATACATTGTACTTTTACTTGTACTTCCTTTAACGAATATTGACACCAGATTGCGTAATCGGATTTAGGTTTTATATTGTTGTTGTTATATTTTTCAGTTTGTCGAAGGTAGAAGTATTTTTCCCAGAATAGTATTACTTATTATCAACGGACATTTTTAAAGCGATTGATTTGGGTATAGAATTTCACTCACAGACAAACCGCTTGATATTTATTCAAAAATGCCTTAACAATTGTTCAGGTGGCTCAACACTTTTGTTTTTTTTTTTATACTACTTAGTAGGCAAACAGGCATACGGCCCACCTGATGGAAAGTGGTTACCGTAGCCTATGGACGCCTGCAACACCAGGGGTGCCACTCGCGCGTTGCCGACCCTGAAGAAATCTTTTTACGCCCTTTTTAAAGAACCCCATGTTGTAGTCACTCGGGAAAACCATGGCTGGGAGTTCGTTCCACAATTTAAGCGTACGTGGAATAAAGTTCCTTTCAAAGCGTACTGTACGCAACCATTTAGGATACAAGGTGTGGGGATGAATTCCCTGCCGATGGCGTGAGGTGCGATGATGGAAAGTGGCCGTAGGCATCAACTCAAACAATTCTTCGGAGCACAGCCCATTATACAAACGATAAAACACACAGAGAGAAGCAAAATCTCTCCTTAGACTCAGTGGCTCGATACCGTTTGTAATATTGGGATCGTCGACAATTCTGACAGCTCGTCTTTGGACTGAGTCAAATGGATCCAGCTGATATTTGGGTGCACCTGCCCAGAGGTGACAGCAGTACTCCATGTGTGGACGGACTTGCGACTTATAAAGTAGCAGTCTTTGCCCAGAGGTAAAGTACCGCTTAGCCCTGTTAAGCACACCCAGCTTTTTTGATGCCATCTTGGCCTTGTCCTCCAAGTGACTGCAGTATTGAACGCTGGCAGAAACATCGACACCAAGGATTCCAATTCTGTTGGAGATGGTAAGGGATGTGCCTTGAAATTGTGGAGCTACAGCAAATGGAGTTTTTTTAGTGGTGAACGCACAAACTTGTGTCTTCGAGGGGTTAAAATTGACCAGATTTTTTTGGCCCCAATCAGCGACTTTCGTCAATGTGTTTTCAATTTCGGACACAAGTTGAACGCGGCTTTCGTCCACAACTATGCGAGGGACGTTCGCACGGCCCGTGTAAGACCTGTCATCCGTACTATCATCCGCATAGCAATGAATGCCATCAATGGACAGCATGTCATTGATATGCAGAAGAAACAGTGTCGGGGACAACACAGAACCCTGCGGAACGCCAGCGTTAATGTCTAAGCTATCAGAGCAGCTTCCGTCAACCACTGCTCTAATGCTTCTTTCGGACAAAAAGCTAGCAATCCATTAGCAGAGTCCCTCAGCAAGCCCGTATGACGGCAACTTCGAAAGAAGACCCCGGTGCCAGACCCTATCGAACGCCTTCGCCATATCTAAGCTAAATGCTAATGCCTCACCTCGACTCTCGATGGCCGATGCCCACTGGTGAGTGAGATACAATAGAAGATCACCTGTAGAACGACCGTGACGGAAGCCATATTGACGGTCGCTAATGAGGTCGTATTCTTCTAAGTATCTCAGGAGCTGTGTATTTATCACATGTTCCATCACCTTAGAGAGGAGGGAGGTTATGGCGATTGGCCTATAATTCGATGGGTCTGATCTATCGCCCTTTTTGGGCACCGGGTGCACGAGTGCAGTCTTCCACGAAGATGGAACTTGCCCAGTGCGGTACGAAAGCGCGAAAAGGTGCGTTAAGACTGGGCACAACTCTGGAGCACACTTTTTGAGCACCACCGCAGGGATGCCGTCCGGCCCGCTCGACTTGTGAACATCCAGAGCTAGCAACTCCCGCCGAACCATCCGCTGTGTGATGGAAATCTCCGGCATGGAGTAGTCACACTTAGGAATGGAAGGGGGTGTAGCAGCTCCATCGTCCATGGTCGAGTTTGAGGCAAATAGAGAGCCTAAGAGATCGGCTTTCTCTTTTGCGCTATGGGCCAGACCGCCATCTGGCTTTTGCAATGGTGGCAATGACGACTGACAAAAGTTTCCCTCGGCAGATTTAGCAAGCGCCCAAAAAGCTCGACTCCCAGAGGGATACTTAACAAGGCGCTCACCAACTTTGCCGATGAAATCGAACTTTGCTCTAGCAGATGTTTTTTGCTGAACCTCGAGGCAGCGTTATACTTCCGTCTCGCATCGGAAACATCAGAGTCCTTATTGGCACGGGCTGTGGTCCAAGCCTCGTATGCAGTTTGCTTACGGGACCTAGCTTCTCTGCAAGGTCGATTAAACCACGGTTCGGTCTTAGTACCAAAAGGCACCAGCGAGTTTGGGATGTAACACTCCATCCCCGCTAGAATTGCCTCTGCGACGGCTGTCGCGCAGGCTTCTGGATTCTCCGATGCAAAACAGAGCTGCCTCCACGGGTACGACGCGTAAAATTCACGCAGTCCATCCCAGTCTGCTGACTTGTAGTGCCACACGCGGCGCCACCGTGCGGGTGACTGGTCCGGTTTTTGACGCGAGCAGGGCACTTGAGTCCGGACAACGCAGTGATCCGAGGTACCAAGAGGGGCCTCACCTGCGACAGTGTATTTGTCCGGATGCGTAGTCAGCAAAAGGTCCAGCTTGGAACTCTCATGATTCTCGACTTCTGGTATTCTGGTTACAAAATCAACCAGTTGCGAGAATCCATGGGCCAGAGCAAATTCAAATGCACACCTCCCCGCAAAGTCAGTTCTCTGGGATCCAAGCCAATCCACGTGGTGGCCATTGAAGTCGCCAAGGATAACCAACTCTGCGGAGGGATATTGCTGTAGTACCTTGTCAGTCGATAGCTGCAGGTGCTCATACAGTTGAGCTGTGCTCAAGTCACCACCGTGAGGCCTGTATAGGCACGCATAAACACGGGTGTGGCCTCCGTGATCTATGCGCACCCATAAGGTCGACTGGCCTCTTTCTTCAAGGCCGTGGAGACGACGACAGTAGACATCGTCCCGGACGTACATGCATACCCCGGCTTTAGACACAAAATTGTGTTCCAGCTTATAACCGGGGTAGTGCAGATATGATGTATCAGCCGGAGAAGATATCTGTGTCTCCGTCAGAAAAAACAGGGTCGGCTGCGCAGTCTCAATATAATGATGGACTGCGTTCAGATTGCTATGCAGTCCCCTGATGTTACAGAAATCCACTTTTAGTGTGGATAAGGGTGCCGCTGAAAAACGTTTTTTCTTTTTCCTAGCCATTCATAAAGAGGGGGGGGGGAGGGTGAAAGATAGTGGAGTCATTACGCTGACAACAAAAAGAACAACTAATATTGTAGCATAAGGCTGCCAGCGGTAGACGCGGGTAGAGCAGTTTGCTGGGGCGGCGGGCGGAAGGGCCCCCGGTCCACTCCGTTTGCAGCAGTCGGGTCCACTCCGGTCTCCTTCCCCGGCACGACTACTGCAGCGGGAATTTTACACATTCTGGCGGTTCAGCCTCCTGGGGTGGAGATTAAGTGATCCCCAGGTTCGGGAATCCATTCAGTCTGCGGGCGGCCAGCGGTCAGCCGTTTCACCGGGTCTCCCTGACCGCCGCCACAACACGCCGCGCCCGCGCCACACAAAGGCAAAAAAAACATGCTGCTAGTCCCCCCGTTGTCAGCATCACGACCCCACTGGAAAACTGGCGACCGCTACTCACCGGCAGAAACACAACACTGTTAAAGCAGTGTTATTTGGCTGCGGTTTTCTGTAGGGTGGAGGTACTGCCCCAGTCGGACTGCTACTGTATACTTTAAAACAGCCCTACCTCTCTTAATTTGTATGGTATGTGGAATTTTTCTCATGTTCCCAACATAAGTCCCATGGGCAAAGTTGTTCATATTGACGGACGGGTTGAGTGGCCTATTTAGGTATCAAAGACGGTGACGGACTTAACATGTTGTTTATGTGAAAATCTTATGTTACTGTATTATTTGCATATCCTGACTATTAAATTACAACTGTGTGATTTAGAGTGGCAGGGAGGTTTGGTTGACTGCATAAAACAAACATTGTTTATAAAGGCATACACGCCAATCATGCATCGCTATGCAGTGATATCTTATTAACGCTTTGATCAAACAACACTAATTTGCTTTTCGTCTGGTCCATCTAGATGTAAAGTATCTTTTTGTGAACCCTTGACAACTTAAATACATTCTTTTTCTTCTCTTATTGTTGGTTATCCGGCTATTATAATGAGGGGTGGTGACAAAAGCTTAAAAAAAATTGTTTGTATGTAAAGTCGGCTTAAGGACGATAATTTTACGTGATAACAGTGGAACAGAGATAGATGCGTAACAAGCCGAACGCTTAGGCCGATGGTCCTCTCTATCTTGTTTCTTTTGTTTTTATTCTCGCTCTAGCTTGAACACGGAGCGTGACACTTTTTCATGCGTGCAGCCAAAAAATATAAAAGTTTGCCCACCCTTTCTTTAGTTATTATAAGATGTAACTAACCCAACATTATAAAGGCAAAATACTAAATAATAATAAATACATAAAGATAAGGCAATGATTCGAGAAAAAATTGGTTATAATTCGTTAGTAAAAGGTCTTATTTAGCTCATTATTTTACCATCTGTTTTTTATAACACACTTGTTTTGCCCTCGGCTCCGTTCGCGTGAATATTGATCCTTCGGGAAAAGTACTTTTTCAGAATATAAGATCCTTCCTCGGGCCTAAAGCTATCTCCATACCAAATTTCAATAAAATAAGTTCAGTAGTCGAAACACGAAAAGGTAACATACTCGTACAGACATACAACTTACTTTAGCATTTATAATATTATAAAATGGATATGGAATTACACTTAGTAAAATAAAAAAAAAACTTGCCACCAATACCCGTATTACAAGATCAGAGCATATCCTATCTTTCAATATGCGCCCGGCTTTACTCCAGTGGCGACAAACCGTAAGATTGGCTACTTGTCTCCACTACTACTCCCTCCAGTCGTTTGTCATTTCTTCCCGCCCTCATATAAATACAAACAGTAAAAGAGGAAGCCGTGAAATTTAGAAATTCCTTTGTGTCGGCGCGTCGGCGCCACTTTCCTTTATGCCTTTAGATCTACAAATTTTCAGATTTATTCTTTGAATAAATTTTGTGGTAGACGCTTGTTGGCTTTGAAATTCAATTGGGGGTCGACACATTGCAGACGAGTTTTCTTTTTCTTTTTATTAAGGATTTTCGGTTATTGTCTAAAGGATGGCTTGACGCCTTTCTTGTTTATAAACAGGAAGCACTTTACAAATCCATGTCTTTTTATGGTGTCTTCTCTGTATTTAGGTATTCTCTGGCTTTGAAAAGCGGATACCATTTGTTGGTTTGTGTGTATTTTGAAATGAATAAAAAGAGCAACAACTTCCTGCGGCGGTATTCGATTCGATACGACATTGAAACCTTCAAAAAACGTTTTCTTGAAACGCCATTACTCTTGGCACACCCTTGCTGTTATGGTTGTCGATGAGCAGCGGTGATCACTTACCATCTGATGACATGCTTGCTCCTTTGCCCTTCAATATCTTTAAAGAAAATCTGTGTTTTTGGTACATTTAAATATATGATGTAACAAAAAATTTATACTTATCGCAATTTTCCTATATTTGTGCTATTATGACGTTGCTTCGCGCCAAATTTCAAGATTCTAGGTTCATGGAAAGTACCCTGTAGGTTTTGATTCACTTGCGAATGTAGAAATAACACGAAAATTTGCGTGCTAAAAAGATAGTAAGACTTACGAGCCTCATTGAGGAGGACAAATACCTGAAAGAATTTAGCTCCTTGGTATCTTTTTAGAAGTGAGAACTTGTTTACAAAATAGCCTGATAATATTTGATTGTCGTATTACCTTACCATATCGAAAAGCAATTTTTCAAGATTTACCTGTTTAGGCCGTCTCGACGTTTTTCTTACAATCAAAACCAATGCTAAATCTGTCACAAAATCGATCACCTTGAAAATCTATTTATAAATCTCACAAAGCCAAGACCCACGTGGGTGGAGTGGGTCATAATTCAATCAGAAAGCCCAAATTAAAGCGAGTAATAGATGCGACAGGCGATATATTCAGGAGTTTTATTTTTGATAATTCCAGTTCTTATCACCCTGTTCAAGTACAGCACACCTATTCTAAGCTTATTTTTATATAGATGAACGTAATTCAACCTTTGGCACAACTTCATTCATACATTTGTATATACATATTATCACATTTTTACCTCTTGCGAGGTAGACAACGCCAACTAAAGGCCACGTTTAACCACAACTTGATACAATTGTTAAATCCTCTACAAAGAATAATATTTCAGGTTGTTTGAAATTTATAATTACATAAACTAATACTATTTGGTATACCCACGCTATTAGGCCGTCGATGCGAACGACATTTCATAATGGGCTAATGCTGAGAAAAAAAAACAACATAACCAAACAAATATATTCAGCTGATTGGGCAATTTGTATAGCAAAGTCGAAAAATTATTTCCAATAAAGGTCCATGCTTCTAACGAACGTTGTTCATAGTGACGGCCTGAGACACTCCCTTAAGGAAGGATCCCTGGTTTATGAGATATCCTTTACGTTGTACTGTGTTTTCGTAGAAGTGAATTAATTGACATGCTGACCAAGATGAGACTGGAAAATTTATAATTAACACAATAGCAGCTATAGCATAGGGTAGGCGCGGCCTCCTGAACTGCTACTTGCTTTTTCCCCATTTAACCGTATGAGTTGTATCTCAATACCTTTATGCCTTTTCGAAATCCAACAAAATCCTATGCTTTGAATTGCTTGCGATGGGCAGTAGCGCCAAAGCACAAGAAGCTAAAGAAACTGCACTCGCCAACCCGCCTGCCAAGGGTGGTGAGTATGGCAATATCCTCCCATGGAACGAAGTAAGTATCTTTGGGAGAAGCCTTTGTCCAGTAGTGGACTTTTTACGGTTGTAATGATGATAATGATGAAGCTATTCATATTAAAATATTACATCTCTGAGAGCCATACTTCTCGTGTTACTATATTTTCGTAGAAAGGAAATCCAGTCTTTTGTAGAACCGCATCCAACCGCCCCACGAACCATTGCTACTCTACAACGAATCTATTTGCATTGTGCACTGTTTAGCGGTTAAAGGGTGAATAATAAGTCCCAAAGTGTATTGACGTAATATTGACTTGGGAAATGGAGGGTGGTTTTGACAATAAGTGGGTAGTTTTGTGGGTTGATTTGTTAGTTCTCTAAATTTTAGCTATGTATTTACAAAAGATAAGGTACCTGTACATTCGACTTGTTTCTTCAAAAATACGCTAGAGGTCCAACTGAATAAAATCCAAATTAAAGACGACAACGTAATATATTTCCTTTGTGTTAAGGCTAAACAAGTTTACAAATCTTAATAACACTTATGCTTCTGCGAAAAAATGTTCATAGCGAGTTCTAACTCGGTACAGCGCCATCTATGGAGCGTTTATGACACTTTTGCTTTAAAACAATCTTACTATTGAACATTCCGCCCGCCATGGACAAAATGTCCATCATTAATTACTTACAAACTAACTTAAGTACGGTGCATTTATGTCACCGCCCACCATGAAATAACATCATATCAGAACCAAACAACTAGAACATAAAGTGGACTGTATATAACTGACAAGTTTGATTCATGGTGGCCACAAATACAAAACTATAATAAAAGCTGCAGAAATCCTGACAGAACTTACAGTAAACACATTTTTACTTAAAAAATAAACAAACAATTAGACTTTTGACATTAGTCTTTAACAGGCAAAATACACAATTTATTAACAGGTCTTTTTACAATTGAGTCATTACATTTAAGATTGACCACACGTGTAATTCCATCCATTCCCGGAAATTTTTCTACCACCCTTCCGAATAACCATCTTCCGGGTGGAAGACCGTCCTCCTTTACGAGAACTATATCTCCGACATTTGGTTCAGGTTTTTGATATGCCCATCTATACCTATTGAGAAATTGAATGAGATATTCTTGGGACCACCTTCTCCAAAAGTCCTGTACCATCCGTTGTGTAAGTTGCCACCGTTTTAAACTACTGATATTAGAATTCTCATAATTTGTGTCAGGTACAAGCAATAACGGTTCTCCCACTAGAAAGTGACCGGGCGTAAGTGGAGTTGTATCATGTGGATTGGTACTCAATTGAGAAATTGGTCTTGAATTGAGACAGGCCTCTATCTGAGTAAGCGTAGTACTCAACTCTTCATATGTGAGTGTGGCGTTACCAATCACTCTCTTTAAGTGGTGCTTGGTTGATTTTATACCCGCTTCCCACAGACCCCCGAAATTTGGCGCTCTAGGAGGTATGAAATGC
The DNA here is from genome assembly GCA_947532085.1 of Elegia similella. Taxonomy (NCBI): domain Eukaryota; kingdom Metazoa; phylum Arthropoda; class Insecta; order Lepidoptera; family Pyralidae; genus Elegia; species Elegia similella. The sequence continues at coordinate 22,449,017 of OX383926.1, read as the reverse complement.
CAACTTGTGTTTAATAAGGCCAAGGCTTCGGCTATTTCCTTTACTAAGCTAGACCTTTCACTGGTAAACAAAGATGTTAATTCTTTGGCAGCCCCGACAAAATTCGTACCGTTGTCGCTATGTAAGCTTGCACAATGACCGCGCCTGGCCACGAAGCGTCGAAACGCGGCTATAAACCCACTGCTTGTCAAATCGCTTACAGCTTCTAGATGAACAGCTTTTGTAGCCATACATATGAATAAACATATGTATCCCTTATAGGATTTATTGCCTCTTCCCTTGGACATACGAATGTTGATCGGACCTGCATAATCTACACCAGTTTTATAGAAAGGTCTACAAGCTTCCACTCTAGCCTGTGGAAGTTGACCCATTAGTTGGTCTCTGGTATTCGCAGAATAACGTACACAAGTGACACATTTTCTAATAAATGCCTTGACGTTATTTTTTGCATTCACTATCCAGTATCGAGACCGGAGATAATTAAGTGTTAACTGCGGACCACCATGCATAGTTTTTTCATGTGCGTCTGCGATAATAAGGTTAGAAAAGTGTGATTTATCTGGTAAGATAATGGGATGCTTAGTAGAGGCATCTATTTGGGCTCTTTCCAAGCGACCACCAACTCTCAAGATTCCTGCATCATCGAGGAACGGCGTCAGCGAGGCAAGTTTGCTTTTTTTGTTTATACTTCCTGATTTCCTTAAATCTCTTATATCTTCCTTAAACCTTATTCCTTGAACTACCCTTATGCATGAATCCAAAGCTTCCCTCAACTCTTCGCTTGTTAACCATTTCTCATATTTAGTATTTCTTATCCTTCCAAATCTTTTACAATAACTTATCACTCTTATTAATCTTCGAAGATTTGAAAACCTATTTATGAAGTCACTATCCTTTTCCTCATTATCCTTTCCACTGCTGACTCCTACATGACAAACCTTTTTTTCTGCCTCTGTTTCAAACAAATCACTTATTTCTTTTCTAATTATTTTTTCTTTTAGCCATTCTGGACCAGTAAACCACATAGAAGCATTCTTCATCTCCGAAGGTTTGATACCTCGTGAAGCGACGTCCGCAGGGTTCTCGTGGGATTTAACATGAGCCCATTGATTTCTATCCATGGTAGTTAATATTTCTGATGTGCGATTCGCAATAAACGTTTTCCATTTTCCAGGATGAGAGCTCAGCCATGCCAAGACAACTGTAGAGTCAGTATACGCGAAGGTGTATTCTTTGCTGATTTCTAAAACCCTTGACGCCTCTTGCAGAAGTCTACACAGCAGTACTGCGCCACATAATTCCAGGCGAGGAATGCTGATCTGTTTGATCGGCGCGACTTTTGTTTTAGACGTAACTAAATGAACCTCAACATTGTTCTTTTCATCTGTTACGCGAATATAGACAACGGCAGCATAAGCATCATTAGATGCGTCACTAAATCCGTGAAGTTCCCGCCTGCTATCCTTTCGGTGAGTGGTTATCCATCTAGGTAGGCTGATATCACACAGCAATAGGAGTTCGTTACGGTAAGTAATCCATTCCTTAAGTAGAGTTCCAGGCAGAGCGTCATCCCAACCAATCCCTGAGATCCAAAGTTTTTGGATTAAGATTTTGGCTACTATAATAGCTGGTGCCAACCAACCCAAAGGATCGAACAATTTTGCAATGTCGGAAATAACCTTACGCTTGGTTACAGGTTCATCAATTGGCAGAAGTCTTACAGAATATTCAAATTTATCAGTTTCCTGATTCCAGGTAAGACCTAATATTTTAATAACAGCATCAAGTTTTAAATTTAGTTTTGTTTCTGCTTGTTCTTCATTAATAGCCTTCAATAAAACCTTACTATTGCTTGTCCATTTTTGAAGTTGAAAACCTCCTTTGCTTAAAATTTCTTTTAATTCCTTGTACAAGCTTATACCTTCTTTAATATCATCACAGCCCGACAAAAAATCATCCATATAAAAATCTGTTAAGATCTTCCTTGATGTGGTAGCAAGATTTGCCCCTTCATCTTTTGCGATTTGTTGCAGTGTCCTAACAGCTAAAAAGGGAGCTGATGCTGTGCCAAACGTGACTCTCAAGTTACGAAAGTGTTTTAATTTATCTTCCGGTCTATCACGCCATACTATGCACTGATAATTTGCGTCTTTATCCGTAACCTTGACCTGCCGGTACATTTTTACAATGTCAGCACAGAGACAAATTGGATGCATACGCCAACGCATTATAATATGACGCAAATCGGGTTGTAATTTCGGCCCAAGCATCAAGTCATTATTGAGGGAAACTCCATTAGTTCCAGGACACGATGCGTCGAAAACTACCCTCAACTTAGTAGAAGTTTTGTCCTCTCTAACAACCGCATGGTGGGGTAAATATACAAATGCAGATTGTATGTCATTCTCTGGCACTAACTCCATATGACCCAACTCCACATATTCATTTATCACATTTTTATATTGAGTCTTCAGCTCAGGGTCCTTAACCAATTTTTTCTCTAGATTTTCAAATCTTTTTGTTGCAATCGTTAGTGTTTTTCCATATTGGCACTGAGGATTTTCATCCCGAAAGGGTAATTTGACAATATATCTCCCTTCAGAATCTCTCGTTGTTGTGCTTGTATATATGTTTTCACACTTCTCCTCTTTTTCTGACCATTTTTTCTGTTCCTCCAATTTTGGTTCTGCTTCCAGTTCCCAAAATTTTTGCAGTAAACTATTTTCTTCTACTGCATGCATGCATCGAACAGATGTATGAAAATTTTCTATTTTTGTTTTGTCAGACGTCACCTTCCCAGATAATATCCATCCCAATTTTGTATTTTGGGCAACAAGCATATCTGGACCACCCCTAATTATTCCTTCATCTATTATTTGGCTATATACTTCTGCTCCTAGAAGTATATCAACCTTATTAGGAGTGTTAAATGTTGGATCTGCCAACCTTATCTCTGGCATGTTCGTCCACCTCTGCACTGCAAATTCTTTGTCAGGCAGCAATGTGGTTATGGTTTTCATAACATGAGCCTTAACTGGCATAACAAAACTAGGGTTAGCAAGTGATTGTATTTTAAAATAAACGACATATTTTGAAGTCACTACGGAATCCCGATCACTTCCTAAACCCGACACATAACTCTTGCATTGTTTCTTCTGCAGACCCAAAAGCTGAGCTGCGGACTCCGTCATAAATGAGGCTTGAGATCCTTGATCAATTAGAGACCGGAGAGTTATACGTGTGCCTGATTGCGATATAGCATCTACCGTTGCAAGCAAAACTTGACCTTGGGAACTTATATGGCATGTAGTAATATGCTTGATTGATTCGTCTTGTTTAACTACTGGTAACTCAGAAGAACTACCTTGTGTTGGTACCTTAGCATCATTACTCGCTTGAGTCGATGTAGTGTTTATATGAAGAAGCGAGTGATGTTTCCTATGACAGATTTTACACTTGGATGGTACCCGACATGAATACACCGAATGGTTAGAACCAAAACAATTAAAGCACAATTTCTGATATTGTACGAAATTACGACGTGCGTCAGTATCTTCTTTGACAAATTTCTTACAGTTCAACAATTTATGGTTTTCTGAGCAAAACGGACATTTGTTTAATTCAGTTACGTGAAGAGCCTTAGTTTTCACAATATTTTTTGTAACCTTACTATCTAAAAATTCAAGGGACCTAAATCTTTGTTGCAAAAACTCTGTAAATTGGTTAAAAGTAGGTAAAGAATCCTGTATCTCACTTAATTTAGACTCCCACATTTTTCGAGATTCCGTATCTAGCTTAAGGCATAATATATAAATTACGATCACATCCCATGTATCTATTTGTAATCCTAAGTTTCTTAACGCATTCATACATTCGTTGCTGGTATCCAATAATTCCTTTAATGCACTCGCAGACTCAGTGGTTACATTCTTTTGACTCATAAATCTCTTTAAAACTGAGTTTGCAATAAAGCGTTTATTATTGTATCTGCCTTCTAATTGATTCCAGCAAACGATATAATTTTGGCTAGTAATAGGAACATGACGCAATAATTGCTCAGCTTCGCCTGACAAGTGCGATTTTAAATAATGTAGTTTTTCAACGTCATCTAGAGATGAGTTTGTATGCACTAAAGACTTAAATAAATCTCTGAAACTTGTCCATTCAGCGTAGTTCCCAGAAAATGTAGGTATTGTAATCTTAGGTAGCTTGACATTACTGTGCGATTGATCTTTTGAGTAAGTATTACTACCCCTAGAAGTATTTGATATGACAGGCCTGATCTCACTCAATTTTTGTTTAAGTGCTGCTTTATAATCAAAATATATTTCCTCAGTATTTTCATACACATTTTCTTCACAATAACTGGTTTTTTCTAAGGCTTCATCACTACAACCACCAATAAGCTTATTATGAGACTCTAAAAACAAAGACCACTGAGTCTCAAGAGCCTCAAGTCTTGTTTCAATATAAGCAACAGATAATCGCTCCTTAGGTGATTTCTTAAAGTTGGTATAGGCTTTACCTATTGTTTTGTTCGTGTTAATTTGAATTTTAATCAACGAATCCATTTCTAGTATTTTTTATATATTTTGAACCCAAAATACGTACGTGATTGGTTTAGTATATTAATTAAAATACAAACCTGTAAACAATTAATATGCGACGTATTTACTAAATTCAGATTTTAAAAGATAATATAATTATATCAAACGTAAACAATAGGCAAATCAAATACCTTAATATTTTTACCATTTGAAAACCCAGCAACAATTATATGCTTGTAATGAAACTATCATAAAAAATATGAAAGTCAATAAACTTAGCCAATTTATAAGATCAATATGAATTAACATTCGAAAATTTTCTAAGTTGAAGAATCACAACCGTTAATTTTACAAGTCCAAGATCACTCCCAAAAATTTTACAAGTCCAAGATCACTCCCAAAAATTTTACAAGTCTTTTAATTAACTTGTCTTCCGCTCTGAAAACCGGCATGGATTCCCCGTCGTTTCACTTTTCTTAAAATTATTCTAAGTCCATGCAATAACTTTAGTAATTTCTCTAAGTTCCAATATTTTTCAAAGTTAAAGTTCTCTTGTTAATAAAGTTCAAATTTGCTCCAACTGAATCAAATGAAATAAAAGTACTTACAATTTGTCCAATACATCACCACTGCACGTCACTATTCACTCACACATCCGTATTAGGTCGGTGTATCTGCCATCTCTCTCTCGTTCACAGGTAAAGCTGCCACATCCGCTGCTAAGTGCGAGCGAGCACGCGCTACACACACTTCCGCCACTGCTCTTGGAACTTCAAACTAGTGGAGTTGTTCAGATGTGAACAGTTGTTCAGGTGTTGACAGTTGTTCATGTGTGAACAGTTGTTCGCCCTTGACACCAAACTAATGCCCCTGGGTGCGAACGAGAAAGCCTATAGTACTGGTACCACCCAAACATCCAGCTCAGAAGGCCCATGTACAATCGACTTGTGTCTTCAAAAATACGCTAGAGGTCCAACTGAATAAAATCCAAATTAAAGACGACAACGTAATATATTTCCTTTGTGTTAAGGCTCAACAAGTTTATTTTTTTTTTTTTTTTTTTTTTTTTTTTTTTTTTTTTTTTTTTTGTAATGACTATATAGCTAGCTCCAAGTGAGCTTTCGCTACTTCACCGGGCGTTTGAGGTGAGGGCAGAGTGCCCTCAACCTTTATAGGCAACATCACCAAAGGGCCCCCAGGAGGGACGGACCTCGGCTTTGGGCGTTGCCTGTGTGCGCAAGGCTTGGAGAGACAGCAAACTCTCATAGTGCCTGATGGGCCGCGTATGCGTGCATGCAAGCCTGAAGGGCCAATCTGAGAATCAATGGCAAAAGCCTTTGGAGAGCAGCAACTCTCATCTTTTGCCTTATGGGCCGAAAGCTACGTTGCCAGAAGGGCCTATCCTGGGTGCAAGTCACCCGGGACCGCCGGGCGGTCACCAGTAATCGGAGCTAATCCTACTCTACGCACTCTGTTCCGGTGTCGAGTGCGACGGGGTCGGATAGTGGGATTCCTCCGGCTATTCGGAGCCGGAGAGGGGTCGGGGCGGGCTTGTGCGATGTCAATAGGATCATCGGGATCGTCAAGTACGTTCCTAGGACGTCTACGACGTAAGGTCGTATCGTGTAGGTTGGGGGAGTAGTTAGCGGCTTGCACCACTAACGGATTGGGATGGCGTGCAGCATTCTCAAAGAAACGCTTGGAGGCGTTTTTGAGAAAGCCGCGGATGGACGGGAGATCTAAGTCACGGTGTAAGTCTGTCATGCGCAAGTACCGGTGATTGCCAGTGGCACGTCGGACGAACCGATTCTGCAAACGTTGCAGCCGTAGGATGTGGGAGGGCGCGATATGGGAAAAGACTACGCCGGCGTAGGTCATGATAGGGCGGACGCAAAGCTTATAGAGTGTCAACTTATTTCTAAGTGACATCTTAGCATTGCCTATCATGGGGTTGAGGCGGCCTAATACGAAGGCGGCAAGGTTGCGAACTTTGGTGATGTGGGGACCGAAGGTCATTGCTCTATCGAGTACGACTCCAAGGTATTTAGCCTTGGGTGCCCACTGAATGGGCTTTCCGTACAGCGATACTGACCCTAACGGGGGAAGTTCTGCCCCGGACATGGTGATTTTCTGACGTGTCACAGCGCGGCTATCCTTTGAGAAAAACACAGCTGTGCTTTTCTCCGGATTAACCTCGATGCGCCACCTCTTGAACCACATGCCGAGAGCGTCCACGGCGGACTGTAAACGGTTCACGATAACCGATTTTATGTGATGGGACGTGTAGAGTGCTGTGTCGTCGGCGAACAGTGCCACTTCTACATTTGGGGTCTTGGGGATATCGCTTGTGTACAGCGAGTATAGGAGGGGCGAGAGAACGGCGCCTTGCGGGACGCCGGCTCGAATGGGACGGGGGCTCGAGAGACATCCCTCTAGTCTGTACCGAAAAGACCGATTCGACAAAAAGTCTCGTATGATGTGCACGAGACTGTCCGGCAGGCCCAAGTTGTCCAACTTGGTGATCAAGCCAGAATGCCAGACTTTGTCGAAGGCTTTCGCTACATCGAAGAAGAGTGCTCCCGTGGGGCGACCCCAGTTCCTTAGTTTGAGGATATGCTCCGTGAGGCGGTGCAATTGGTGATGACACGCGTGTTTGGCCCGGAAACCAAACTGCTCGTCAGGGATAAGACTTTTGGACTCTACATAGTCCTTAAGTCTTTTGAGCAAGATTCGTTCGTAGATCTTGCCTATGCAGCTCAAGAGGCTGATGGGTCGGTAGGAGGAGGGGTTCTTCAGGTCTTTGCCTGGTTTGGGGATACCGATTACAATTGCTTCTTTCCACGCGGCTGGAAAAGTGCAATTTGCAAGGCACGCATTGAAGATGCTCACGAGGAGGAGGAGGAGGGTTTCCGGGAGGCATTTGAGCACTCCGTTCGATATTCCGTCAGGGCCGGGCGCCTTTCGGGGTTTGAGACCGCGAACGATCGACTTCACTTCGTCAAGTGTCGTCGGGGCTAGGGGGGTGTTTGGTGGGATCGTACGAGAAACGACTAAGCGATTTGCGTGCGATTCCACCTCGCGGAGGTGATCGGGGTCTACTGGCTCACGACTAGGAGAGCATTGGCTCTCCAGGCTGTCTGCTAAGCATTCAGCTTTTTCGTCATCATCGAAGGCGATGGAGCCGTCTGGGCGCGTGAGGGGAGGAGTGGACGAAACCGTGTCGGTCTTGAGACTCTTGGCAATGCGCCAATACGCCACGTGGGAGGGCGTCATCTCAGCAAGGAGGTCGCCCCAGCGTTCATTCCTAATTTCCGCGATGCGTTCCTTGACTCGCCGCTGCAAGAAACGAAGTCGGGCTCGGGCCTCTTCTGTGGGGTAGTTGTCGTGTAGTCGTGAGGCGCGATTCTTTTCCCTCAGCAGTACTCGCATATCCTCGGGCAGTTCCATTCTATGGCTGGGATCCATAGAAGGGACCTCGCGAGAGCATTCCTTGTAGGATGCTTGCAAGTGGCTGTTGAGGGAAGAGATTGCGAGGTCAGTCTCGTCAGTCGTGGTGATTTGGTCGGGGATTGCATCCAAGTGCGGTGTCGACTGGTTGATAACTTTTCCAAGTTTCTTCCAGTCGGTCACCGTCCTTGTATGCTCTATGCGTCCGTTGTCTGTCGGTCCTAGTTGCAGTACTACTGGTCTGTGGTCGGAAGATATGTCAGGGTGGACCTCTACTGAACACACCTGAAGGGTGATGTTCTTTAGGAGGGCAATGTCGAGAACGCTGGGGTTTTGTCCTTCTACGGTAGGGTAACGCGTGGGGGCTAATGTGGCAACAACGTCGAAATCTAGGTCACCCTCGTCATAGAGGTTCTCTAGAATTCTTCCGTTGGTCGAGTCCGTGACTGAGTGCCAACGAACTGACTTGCTGTTGAAATCTCCAGCCAAAATGGTAGAGTTTGTCAGCGAAAAGAGGATTTCGAGGTCGCTTCGGAGCAGCCTCTTTCTTTGGTAGATCGAGGCTATGTTGATAGGCGCATGACCGGTCATGGCTATCCGGAGGAGGGAGCACTCGATGTTGACGAGATTCGGGGGGGGCTCTAGTTGGGTGCAGTGAAGAGACCTTTTGTAATAGATTAAAGTACCGCCGCCTTCGGCATTTAATCTGTCATTACGGATGATGTTGTAGTTCGCGATGCGGGGGTTGCGGGTGTGGGCCTTAAGCATGGTCTCTTGTGCGAGGAAAATGTCAACCTGATGGTTGATAAGAAACTCCTGGATGAGGGGTTTCTTTTGATTGAAGGAGCCATTTACGTTGTAGTACGCAATGGTAAGGGACCTGGGTTTATTTCTCAGATTGAGACTACCCATATTAACGCGAGTGGAGGTGGGGGTGGGAATTTTCTAATCTTTTGATTAGATCCCGATATTGGAATATTATTGCCATTCTGGCAAGAGTGTCGCCGTTTGCTGCCAATAAGGCATGACCCATTTCGATGGTCTCTAAGAGATCATCATGCATATCGTGGATGGTGTCGATAGCTTCTCCGAAGGCCAGAGCGTCCGGGTCCCGGCTAGCCGGAGGAGCGCTGTGGCGCATCAGAGGTGGGGGTCTGCTGGGGGCTTCTGAATGAGACACCGGCTGTCTCTGCTTCAGAGGGGGGAAGGCAGTTTGGCTGCCCATTAATGGAGGAGGAGTGGGCGCCGGCGCCTGGGGGGCACGATTTGTGCGTGTTTGAGGGGCGGCGTTTTGCGGGGATTTTGGGCCCCAGGCGTTCTTGTTCGCTCTGGGGGCTTTTGAGCAGCCCCGCCAGTTGGCGGGGTGGCCTTCTTGCCCGCAGAGCACGCAAGCCGCCTGCGACTCATTCTCCGCACTGCGGACTCTTTCGCAGTCCGCTGTGCCGTGGTCCCCTAAACACTTCACGCATCTGGGGCGAGCATGACAATTACGGGCCGAGTGCCCGTAATATTGGCAGCGGTGGCATTGACCGACAATGCCACGCTTGTGGGGAGGTTCAACTTTGAACTTCGTTAGTCCTGCGCAGGACTTGATATTGAAAATACGCTTGCCTTCGGGCGTATTGTCGAGGATGATAAGAACCATGGGGTAAGGGTTCTTATTCTTCCCGTACATTCGGTGGACCTCCTGTACGGGAATGGACTGGGAGACTAGTGTCTCCTTGACGTACTCAGTAGACGTCGAAGTAGGGATGCCTTTGACGACCGCCCTAAGTTGGCGGTCCTCGGGAAGGCCGAATGAGTGCCAGGGGATTTGGCGCTCGTTAAGGAGGCGGGTCAGTGCCCGGTATGCGTCCATCGCGGGGACGTTGATCTGGATGTCACCGTTGCGGTCGGTGGAGGCGCGTGTATACGCGATCTTTTGGACATTGAGTGTCCTGGAGATTGATTCCCACGCTTTGGGATCACGGAGGACAATCATGGGGGGGGGCTTCTGCTTCTTCCCGGAAGCTTGGGTGGGCGTGGGCGTCGAGGATGACGTGGAAGACGACTTGGCGACTGGTGCGCCGTTAGAGGCTTTAAGAGCCTTGGGTGCGGGGAGGGTCTCCTTCTCGGAGGCCTTCGCCTTGCGCGAGCGCTTTGCGCCGGTGACGACGGTGTAATCGTCGTCATCGGAGCACTGCGCACGCTCCGGTTCGGGCTCCTGTCCGGAGGGGGGCGGGGTCTGCAGGGAGGCTGTCTCCGTCTCCATCTCTTCGGACTCGGGGACAGTCTCTAGCTCCTGGCTTGGGGGGAGAGAGGGCTGAGCAGGTTGAGAGTCGGTCTCAGGCTGCTCGTCCTCATAGTAGTAGTCGGTTTCCTCAACCGGGAGAGGGTCAAACCTATTTCGGTAGGCGTTCTTTTTGGCGGTCGCGGTCGCGATCGGGCAGGGGGAACCCGGAGTCGGAAGGACTACCGGGATTTGCGGGATGTCGACTGCATTGGGGCAGTCGTCGGAGATGATCTCCGATCGGGGGATACCGCGGTTGACTTTCGCGCGGTACTTGCGTTGGGTCTTAAAGGCTGCAAATGCCTTTTTTGTCGCTGAATTTTGACTTAAGAACTCTTTGAAGAGTTCATAGTCGGGGGTGGAGGCGGCCATTACGAAGGCCGCATGGAGGGATCGCGTGGGGAAACGGTGGCCCTAAATGACCTAACGTCTCTGAGGGGTGAACTCAGAGCCCTAACGCCCTATCCTCTGTTGGGTGGCGCAGAGGGAACCCTACCGCCCTACTTACAAACTACAAAGGAACCTGCCTACTAACCGCTGCCAACCTTGATAGTGCAAGCGGGACGAACCTAGGTCTTAACTACCTAACCGATACTCTGGCTTGACTAGGAGATCCCCCAAGGCCAAGTGCTCCAGAGCCCGTCCTGTAGTTGCCGTTACCCTGATGGGGTAAAGGCTAGCGCCAGGGTCAGCACTACGTAAACTACGAGTGACCCGTATTGGCGTAGAACACCGCAACACGATCACTCGAAGCACGGCCTCGGCTAAAAGCGAGGACTTCTCCACCGACGCACAGTGTGCGCAGGTGGGCAAGGCGTAGAAGTTAGTCGAGAAACACTTACGGTCAGTACTTGCCCTGAAAAGGACAGACCGATCCGCGTATACGCCACGAAGCGCGTTCGAGAAAAGAACACGCGCGTTCTAACGAACACGTGCGTTCTTAAAAAGAACACGTGTGGCGTCGAAGCGTAGACAGGAACCTCGCCGCCCACAGGGTCCAAGTGGTCGACGAGCTGCAGCTGGAACACAAATCGGAATTAATGGGCTCGATCCCAGGATACGCCTGGCCGAGCAATCGCACTGAGCGTTGGAGCCTGCGATTTCCGCACAGAGCCGACGGGGACAATTACCACGTGGTGATTAAATCACTTTGTGGGCAGAGTCTCCGACAACAATGGGCCGAAACAACAAAACACAAACGGACAGTAGTTCCAATAAATACAGCCTCACAGAGAGAGCGTGCCGCGACAACACGTCTGCTCAGTTCGACTGCACAAACCGGAATCCCAACAAGTTTACAAATCTTAATAACACTTATGCTTCTGCGAAAAAATGTTCATAGCGAGTTCTAACTCGGTACAGCGCCATCTATGGAGCGTTTATGACACTTTTGCTTTAAAACAATCTTACTATTGAACAGTACCTTTTAATATATGCTTATTCTGGAGCATGTGGGTTATTCTAATTAAATACGAATACGCGATGATCACTACATAGTTTGCGCGAGAATTACTCATACAATCTCGCGATCAAACAAGCAGAGTTATGTGACCTAATTGGTTTGCGCGATCACATATCACCACCAATATGATTGGAATTCTATAATAGAATATTCTTCTAGATGGATCTAGATGGATCTATACAGCGTGTAAATGTACGCTCGACGTTCCCTAAAAGGGGTGACTCAGACCATAAACAAGTTTTCCTAAAACAATGTTTAGAATTCAAAAAAAATTTCGACCATACAAACTGGCCTGGCGGCAGAATTATCATATGGGAACGTCGGGGGTCGGAAATTTTAGTAATGCCTATATCTCGTGTTAATTTTAATCAAAAAAAGGTATTACTAGTTTCCTTTAAATTTCAAAAACGTAATTTTTGTAAACATATTATTTCCTGGGTCCGATTCCCGATGCAGGCAAATACTTGAATTTCATTTTCACAGATATTTTATTGTTACCGTCCGAGACTCTGAAGATAAGGGGCGAATAGAATTTCAATCATTTTTGTACTCTCATGCTGGTCTGGGGGAAAAGAAAAAACGTAGAATGTACCAGCTGCTGATATTACCGCGCAAACCGTAAAAGCCGGCTGAGGAAATAGGCGAAAAAATGAATCATTAACATGATTCCTTTTTCTTCAGCCAGCTTTTACGGCTAAATAGCTAGTGATGGGTTACTAGCTATTGGGTTTCATCTTCCACCTTTATGCCCACTAATAGGTACGCTTGTGACCATTGGGTCTAATGACCCTACGTTCTGTCTACCCCGTCAGGGATAAAGACGTGATAATATGTATGTATGATGTATGTATGTATGTTCTAGAGATACCTCAATAATATCGTCAGGCCTGCCATACGAATCATAGCATGAATAAAGTCATAATAACAACTCCGAAGCATCACACTTTGGCAAGCTCCGTGGCGCAGTGGTTAACACGCCAGCCTGCAACAGGAGAGTGCCCGGGTTCGATCCCCGGTCACGTCAAGATCGAAAATGATCTTTTTCAGATTGGCCTGGGTCTTGGATGTTTATCTATATATGTATTTGTTACAAAATATAGTATCGTTGAGTTAGTATCCCATAACACAAGTTTCGAACTTACTTTGGGGCTAGCTCAATCTGTGTGATTTGTCCCTATATATTTATTTATTTATTATTATTTATTTACACTTCGCAAGTTCAAGTTATTCACAAAGTTCGAATCATCATCATCATTATTTCAGCCATTAGAAGTCCACTGCTGGACATGGGTCTCTCCCAAGGATTATTCGTTCCATCGGAGAATATAGCCATACTCATTGCCTGCCAATGAGTATGGCTATATTCTCCGATGGATGGGTTGCTAAGCGCAATTTCTTGTGCTACCGACGCTGCTGCCCATCAGAAGCATTTTTAAGCTAAGGCAGGATAGGCATTTGTTGGATTTGGGAATGGAATGGAGGTATAGGGATACTTCTCACTCGAAATAATAGGGAAAAAGACGAAAAAACGTTATTATAAACAAGTAATTTTTAAAACATTTGCTGTATTGGCATACATTAGTGGTACAAAATTAGGCCATTGAAGTTATCATATTGTATTGTCGTCCAATTACCATGTACATGCAAAATTTCAGCTCAATTCAAAATCCGGAAATAGATCAAAATTTAACTTTTTAATTTAATAACAGACCTAGAGACCGGGACCGATAGAACTGTATTGAAAATAAATTAAAATAAGTAAGGAAAATTATTTAGACTGGTTACGTGATTACGTGTTGTTTTGTATTTTGTAGTAGGATATTTATTTTATTTAATCAACCTTTCAAATAAACTCAACAAAACCACTGAACCGATATTGATGATTTTTTTATAGGACCATTTATAAAATTTATCATTCTAATTATGAAAAGGAGATATTCAAATCGGGCATAAACGATGGGCGTAATACATTAACAATAAATAAAAATAATAAATTCTGATAAATGGGAATCCCCTTTTTTTTTCGTCATTTAAAAGGCTACAACTCCAAATATCTTAACGGCCGTCATCTTGTTTTAGTGTACAATTCCCAGTTCGTTTTCTTTTTAATTAATTTTGACAAATTACCCTACCTTCTCACTTTCTTTACTTTTAATTAAATACTGGAGTGACACTCGCCCGGCAATGTCCGAGGACCCTTGAGGGCTGTTCATACCTACAGCAGACGTGTCAACAAGTCTCACTTGTCAATTGATGATCAAGAGGGGACTAGAGGTTTTTGATTTAGTTCCTTTCATCTTTTTATGCAGTCTATTTTTTTTAAACACGTCCTGCTGTGACGTATAATAAAATTGGCTCTTTTAACTGACGTCAAAAAAAAGGGAGGTACTTGATTTGATTGTTGGTTTTAATGTTTATTGCTTTATAACTCCGTTATTTATTAACTGATTTAAATTAAACTTTTTCTTTCCATTCACTAAACTTTACAAGTACAACAATGGACTTGGTTTAGTACTTTGATTGAAGTCGGTTTTTGTTTGGATTACTGTTATAAATCAGGACATTGACACAATTTACTTGCTCAATCTGTGTGATTTGTCCCTAATTCCCTATACATTTATTTATTTATATATTCGATATAATTTATTCAACAATATAATTTTTGATAATACTAGGTCTATAGTAATGAAAATATTTGTAATTCAGATGTTTTAATTCATCATCGTCATTTCGTGTAGATGACACAGTCAACCGACCATGCACACCCTGGTGTCAGAGTTCTTCGGAGTTTAGTCTACAGATCAATACCTCACAAAACATGTCATTATTAAGTGTTGTCCACAACAAAAAGATGATATAATCTGTTATTGTTTTACAAGCCATGCCATTAGTAGTTGAATCGTGATAAATAATTATATATGGACAATTCACATAGATTGAGCTAGCCTAAAAGTACGTGACTTGTATTATGGGATACCAACTAAATGGTACTATATTGTAAGACATCCAAATCCTAGGTCCATCTGAAAAAGATCATTTTCCATCTTAGCCTGACCGGGGATGGAACCCAGGATCTCCGGCCTGGCATAATGACCACTAGGCCACAGAGGTCGGTGACTTCGGTGGTCAACAGTAATGGAGTTACAAAATTTATCCTTTACAAACTTTCACACTTAGTAGGAATTTTTAATACCATTAATAAATAGGCAAACAGGCACACGGCCCACCTGGTGCAAAGTGGTTAACGTAAGAATAAGTAAGATATGGCAGTATCAAAGTGCAGTGTAAAAATAAATCAATAATTGTTCAGTAATTCGGTAATTAAGAAGTTGTATTTATATTTACGCGCCCCCGGCCACCCGAGCTGCTATTTGCTTTTCCCCCATTCATCCGAGTGAATGGTATCCCAATTCCTTTCATTCCCTACCCAAATCCAACAAATTCCTGTCCTTTCCCAGCTTAAAAATGCTTGCGATGGGCAGCGGCGTCGAAGCACTAGAAGCCAAAAAATCATCGCCAACCTGCTTGCCAAGCATGGTGAGCATGGTAATATCCTCCCATTGAACGTGGAATTCTTGGGGGATGCCCTTGTTCAGCGGTGGACTTTTTGTGCCAGTAATGATGATGATGGTGAAATCTACTCCTAAACTGAGTCATCAACAATCATCTGTCTGTTAAAATTCCCACTGAATTAAAATTCTCTGTAGCTATGCATACAATGTGAACAGACCTCCAATAGCGGCATGTTTTGTACTGTTAATTACAGTCAGTCGTATTTACAAGAACTTTAATAGGACCTCTCTGAAACTTCACCATTCACAATACAAACACTTTTACAATGCAATATTGGAAGGAACAGTTGTTGAGATTAATTAGTCTCTTAAATTTATTGTTTGCAGTTCGATATAGATAGATAAACAGGCTAAGTGCGAGTCAGAATTGTACGCGGAGGTTTCTGTACCACCGTACAATAAACAAGAAAAACAAACACATTTTTGGAATGAGGGTCCCTGATGTAAACGTTATACATGAATATATAAATGTATAGGGACAAATGACACGTTTATATAAAACATCATCTATGCGCCTTTCCAAACTCTTTCTTGCATCAACTCTTATGTTCCTAATTATTTGTTACATATTTATATTTTTGGATTCCGTACCTTTAAAGAAAATACGGAACCCTTATAGGATCACTTTGTCCGTCTGTCTGTCTCTCAACCCTTTTTCTCAGGAACGCGTCGAGGTATCAAGCTGAAATTCATATAAAATACTGAAGAAGAAGAAGAAGACTATCCCTTGGAGCTGTGAAAAATTTAAACTAAGCAATGAAATCAAAAGATACAGCCGTTTATGCCGCAAATTTTTGACATTTGCAAGGGAATCAAAACATACTGGGTACTTTCCGTGAACTCAGAATCTTGCAACTTGAGTTTGTTTGTTTATTTATTTGTTTGTTTGTATGTTTGTTTGTTTGTTTGTTACGCTTTCACGCCGTAACTACTGAACCGATCATCATGAAATTTTGCATACAAGTTCTCTGGAGTACGGAGAAGGACATAGGCTACCTTTTATCCCGGGAAAAAGTACTATTCCCGAGGGATCGACATTGACGCGGGCGGAGCCGCGGGCGAAAGCTAGTATAGTAATAATTGCTCGTTTATAAGTATAGGATCAAATATGTTATAGTCGTTTCGATTATTAACTGTAACTAATAGCTAACTAAGTTATGAAATACTAGTAACTATTGAATCAATTTCAGTACGTTTTCCCATAAACCTAATGTTTTTGTTACATCATTTGAGAACCGGACTGAAACAAGGATATAATATCCAATGAAATTGAAATATATGACTCACTTTGTACTGGTCTGGGGGAAAAGAAAAAATTATAATATAGAACATACAGTTGCTTCTTTTCCATGGAGACCATAGAAACCGGCCAAAGGAATGGACGAAAATTTAAGAAAGAAAGAAAAAAAAATATTTGGAACCAAATAAAACAGAAAATACTTTTTTTCTAACATTTTACAAAACAAGGCACCAAAAGGGGTCACTCAGCATTAGGCGGTGATGTACCGGAGTTACATCACGCAGCTGGTCTTCCGTGACACCTGTCCATAAAATAAAACAGTAGAAAGTAAAAAATAAAACAAAAATAAAAAGGAGAGATAACGCTGCTGTACAAATTGTAGCTTAAAATATTTATATCACAATGTTACGGTTCTATTTTTATAAGCTATCATATCATTAGAAATCGATTACTATTTTGATTAGGTTTTCTTTCCTGCGTGGCCTTTGGATTGAGCAAATTTTTTTTTTATATATCTGTGTAGAAAATACGCACAAAATTACTATTTTTGACAGAAAATTACTCTTTCATGCTGGTCTGGGAGAAGAGAAAAAACGTAGAATGTACCAGCTGCTTCTCTTCTCGCGCAGATCGTAAAAGCCGATCGAGGGAACGAGTAAAATCTGAGAAATCATGTCAATAGGCGATATGGCTAGCAACCCATCACTTGTTTGATTCCGTTTTCCACCTAATGCCCACCAACATGCTAAACGTGGCCTTCAGGTCTTATAGACCCGGCTCTGTCTACCCCACAAGGGTAAAAGACGTGATACTATGTATGTAAGTATAATGGAGTGGTTTTCCATTGCCTTCTCCATTTCACACGCCTGTGAACAATCCTCTAGTCCTCACGATGTTTCCCTTCACCTATAGCAGGTAGTAGTACAAATTCAGAGGAACGGGTCGGGTCGGGCGAGGTTTGAGTCCAGGACCTTTCGCTCATAGCGATCTATGAGCGAAAGGTCCAGGACTCAAACCCAAAGCCACTACTAATTTGAGTCCTTTGCGGTAGTACTCTGGCTACCCAGTAAGGGATTAAGAAGTGATAATATCTATCTATATAGCTTACTAGTAGACTATCACCAGTCCTGCCACCAGTCAATATTAATAGCAAAATTATGCTATTAGCATTGTTCATAACCATTATGCTCTAGTTGGGGTCATTATTAGCAAGGCGCGTGTAAGCCATTATTATCAGGAGTAGCAAGCGGGTACTATTGGTGCAATATTAAAATGCACCCCTCAATCTCACTGAGATTTATGGTAATTTGATGTTTAGATAATGTTCACGTTAGGATTGTCAAACGGGTCGAGCAGGATGTATAAGTTAGTCATATACCTACAAGTATTTTTTCTCTGCACGCGCAGTTGCTTGACAATTAAAAAAAAATATAGCTTCAAACCCTAATAGATTCGCGGATTTATCCTACTAGCTTTCGCCCGCGGGTTAACTCGCGCTTATGTATATCTCTCGGAACCAGTACCTACCCTAATTCCTTCTCCGTATCTCTGAAAACATGTGAAAAGGTACACTTTAACAAACAGGCGGAATATTTTGAGAAATTTCATCAAAATTCATCCAGTATTTTTGCGTGAATAACAAACATCTTCACATCTCCACATCCTCGCAATCTTATTCATATAAATAGGAAACTCCTAGACTATTTATCTATTTTGAAATGATTTGACGATGAACCTGCATATTAGTTTACTTATTTATTTGTTATATGCTTACTATTCTTATATTTATTTGTCATCATCATCATCATCACTTCGTGTAAGTGATACTGTTAATCGACCAAGCACACCTTGGTGTCAGAGTGTTTCGGAACCATCTCTCGGCCTCTGACGTGGTTTCTTTGACGACTACCAGATGACTTCAGGGACCAACGAATTAAGGTGCCGTCCGAAGCACGGAATCATCTTTATTATCAGACAATCAGGTGATTCAAGGTCTGCAACGTCCTAACCAAACTGGAAAAAACTAATCAAAGTATGCTTCCTGTGGGAATCGAACCCACGACCATGGATCTATAGGCAAACGCCTTAACCACTAGACCACGGAGGCAGTTAGTTATTTATGTGTTATAAGTATACTTTCTACTGTTATATTTGTTTATTTATTTAGGCATTAGTTATATAGTTACGAATGGATCTATCCATTAGTATCTACGTATTTTTTTTTGAAATAGGTATCTACTCTTTTTAAATTTATTCTTTTATTGTAGATTTGAGTACGTTTGACCCCCTATCTCGCCTGATAAGAAGCTGATACTAACACTTTCTCTCGCATTTAAATGTTACTAAACTTATAAAGTTTGCATAATGCTTCCGTCATCTTCCATCATGAGCAACCCGTTTGATGCTTCACTCCGAGCCAACTTTCCGATTGTCTTAATTTCCGTAGCTTTGAAAGGTAAACTGTGTATACACAGTTTACCTTATGAGTCGCTTCAAATACCTGTCTTAAATCATCAGTCTTCCCTTTGTTCTTTTTTTAGAACTGTTACTTTTACAATTTACTCGCCTAGTCAAATCTCCCAATGTGACTTATAATACACGTGTATGGGAAATTTTACCTTCTATGCTTATATTTTCTTATCTTTAAAGACATGCGTCCAACATCTACCCTAGCGTAAACAAAACGAAACGCAATTTTCATGTTCAAGTCAATAGCTTAGAATAATAAGTGATTGTAAGTAATATTAAGGAAATCCACATAAGGTCCCCTTTGCAAGATGTCTCTACTATTTGATCTCGAATGTATTTTTAAACACTCAATTTGTTATGCACCCTCATTTGTAGGTTATCGTCAGTTGTTTAGCCTATACCCAGGTATGCTTAAACAATTTTTTGGATGTTTTACTCCTTATTTGATTATTGGCTTTTATTTTAAATATATACATAACGTAACAGGTCATCATCTCCACTGCAGGAGCATGACCCTCTCTGAACTACCAGAGCCATACTTGGCCAGAGCAGACAGAGAATGTGGCCTATACTCTCCTCGCTAGCCAGACGGGTTGGAGAGGTCTCATTGATGTTTATGAGCTTTGTTTAGCTCGTATTTCCTGAGTCGCTTCGTACAACATCCATGGGAGGACTTGAAGTGGCCCTATTCTACTCTGCCGCAAACCACACGGCGACGTAAACATAACAGGTAGTAATTAATTTTTTATTTAAAGGTTGGTAGGTGGGTAAAATAGGTTTTCAATTCAGTCAACCGTCCTTTAAGGTAATAATTTTCTAGTTATAAGATTATCCTTATTATGTCCTACCAGCACCCGTTTCATGGTACGAGCGATGCTGTTCATATCGATATATTATTCCCATCTCGCTCTTAAATATTACGGAAAAACAAGACGGCAATAGTCGATAAACGTTGTCTACCGTGCCATGCTATGGAAGCAGACAACTAACGGTCATAAGTGACTTGTTTATTCTCTTCTTGTAAACAAAAATAAGTCTATGGATGGTGGGTAACATGCAGGCGGTCGGTTTAAAAACTTTTCCAAATAATTTACATCATAAATAGTAAACTTTCTCATCCTATTATGCTGAATCGTAATGCTAAACTGACCCCGGGAACTAAACATTACGTTTTCAGACGTGATAACGTCTTATAAATCGATGAATGCTGGCTGCACACACGAAAAAGTGTCACGTTCCGTGTTCAAGCGAGAGCTGCTGCTGGCTATAGCGTGGCTCTACCACGCGTAATTCAGGACTCAAACGATAAAGAACACTTACAGATGTATCTTTAGTATACACAATTGTTTAAAGACTTTGAAATTATGCACGAAAAGTTAAAATTTTCTCACCACGATTTCTCCAAATAATTTTCATAAAGATACAGTTTCGACAACCGTTCGAGTCGTCTCAGTAGTTACCCTCTCAACTGGAATATGGAAGCAATTCCCGAGTGCTCCGCGTATCTGACTTACTTCACGAACCATTAAATTTTCCTGTTTGCATTTTTTAGCATACGTTACTCCCAAGATGGGAGACCGGGTTTACGATTGTAGTTTTAGGGGAAGTGGTCTCTGCGACACAGTTTATTCGATTTATGTACTTGAATATGGTAAATGTGCCTTGAAAGTGAGTTAGCTATGAGTTAAAGTAGTTATTTTAAAATTTCTGTGCAAATTCACTATTTGGATATTTATATGATGTAATGCATTTTTATACTGTATTGAGTTTTTATTAGATGGAGATGCAACTATAAAATCTTACACCTATAGAATTAGAAGCCACAAATATAATTATTATAAAAAGAAGAATCCTTAAATGCAGAGAATTTATATGTTCTCATGAATTCCTACTTACGGAAATTTGCAAGAAATTTCCGATGATTCTCGAGAATTTCTCAATAATTCCCGCACTTGAGAGAATGAAGAAGAAATTCTCAGGAAAAATTCCCGAGCTGTTCTCACCGTTTTTAAAAATTTCGAGCAGGGCACAACACTGTTAGGGCTTACGGAGACAGAACCTTAGATCTATATAAGATCTGATAACTGCTTGACAGTGTGAGTATATTGTCTCTACGTATCGGCATCATTTTACATGATTTTTTTTTTGGTGGAATGTAGATTTTTCTTGCAAATAAGATAATTGTTATATAAAGACATCATTTATGAAATTTCGTTACTAAGATTACTTACTTTCTGCCCTATTCCAATAAAATAACGTGCCAGTGGAAATGAATCATAATCAGAAAATATAAAGAAATAAATTTTGTGAATGAAAACTTCGATATATCGCAACGAAATAAGTTTGTTAAAATAATGTTTTCTTCGCTAAGTTTCAGAGGTAAAATCATACTTTAATTAAATGAGATTGTTTGACATTACTCTTACACAATAATATCAACAGGGGCTTGGATCTTAAATATGAGAGAAAACTTTTAATCAGAAACTAATTATCCTAACTATCCTTACTAATCCTTACTAATATTATAAATGCGAATGTGAGTTTGTTTGTTTGTTACACTTTCACGCCGTTACTACTAAACCGATCATCATCGAATTTTGCATACAAGTTCTCTGGAGCACGGAGAAGGACATGGGCTACCTTTTATCTCGGGTAAAAGTACTATTCCTGAGGGATTGACATTGACGCGGGCGGAGCTGCAGGTAAAAGCTAGTAATATTATAAATGCGAAAGTGAGTTTGTTTGTTTCTTACGCTTTCACGTTGTAACTACTGAACCAATCATCACGAAATTTTGAATACACGTTAATTGGGGTACGGAGGTAAGGGTACATTTTATCCCGGGAAAAAGTGCTGTTCTCGAGGTATTGACATTGACGCGGGCGGAGCCGCAGGCGAAAGCTAGTTATAAATAGTTTTAAAACATTTGCTATTTAACTTTCACATCAAAAGAGTCCATCAGAACGGCTAATAAGTGAATTAAATACAGCAAGTGCATTAACGCAAGTAGGTAATACTTGTCTACTTAATTCTAAAACCTCATATAAATAAAACCTGATTTTCCCATAGGTGCACCAACCCCAAACAGTTAGATAAAAACCGTATACGATAGCGCTCTCTCGAGCGAAAGTTGGGTAATTAAACTGAGATGGATCATCTCATCTCCCAACGTACTGTAAGTATTGACTCCGTTTTTGTAGTTCAAGATAAATTCAATAGATGGCGTTCTGTTCAACTTTTAATACAATAAATTTATAATGTATTGGTTATTTTTTCTGAATGTCAAAAACACCACTTTTATGTTTCATCTTTAAATCTCCGATTTTTCTTAAGTAATAATTTACTGATAGATTAAAACATGATTTATTCAGTAATATGTTATTTAAATATCCATGTTATACTATGTAGACTACTACTCTTGTTCTCACTAGTTCGAATAAGTTCATTCATCGAATTAGTGAGATTTTGTTATATTGGGGGTTTTGGTCACAAGAAGACGTAACGAACCAAACCTATACTCTGTGACATAGTTGTTTTTTGTTTTGTGATGGCAATAAAGCGTGTAACTTGACTAACGATATTCCCATAAAGGGGTTACTCAGCCCAGCAAAATGAACAACTGTTCATTTTCAAAAAAATTAAAGTCTCAAAATTGGTCCCAATGGAAAAGTTGTTTATTTTGACGGGCTGAGTCACCCCCTCATGAGAAGATTGTTGGTTAAGTTACACGCTGTATAATAAAAAAGAAACTCCTTGAACTCGATTGCATAATAGTAAGTTACATTTTTACTAAAGACATTTATTTTTACTTCTTATTTTTCTTACGAATATATATCTCTGTTTATTACTAGGCAATAAATAATGGATCACAGCAAAAGATTTGCAACACTACGTAGGGCGAGGCGGTGCCTTCTGCCTTAATTGGCGCCCAACCAACTTTCTGAAAGAAACCTACAGTACGTGATGCGGCTAAATGAATATACAGAACATTTTTATTTATTGGATCGACTGCTTGCTGTTTTGGCCTTACCAAGATCAAAATATTTGTATTGTGAAATACTAGCACATATTTCAAACATATATAGAATAGAATGTACTTTATTGCACCAATTTAGAAATACAGTAATAAATAACACATCTTTAGAAGAATACAGAGCTGGTACTAAGGCGGACTTATCGCTTTAGCGTTCTCTTTCAGTCAACCTTAGGGTAAATGGATACAGTACATGCTGCGCGCGCAGAATAAATGAATATAATCATCATTTCGAGTAGGTGTCACGGTCAATCGACCATACACATCCTGGTCTCAGAGTTCTTCGGGACCACCTCTCGGCCTCTGACGTGGTTTCTTTAACGACTACCAGATGACAGCCGGTGCCGTGGTAACGTGCCTTCCAAAACACAGAATCATCTTTATTATCAGACAATCAGGTGATTTAAGCCTGCAATGTCCTAACCAAACTGGAAGTAACTAAACGAAGTATGCTTCCCATGGGAATTGGGGATTCCGTGGTCTACAGGCAAACGCCTTAACCACTGGACCACAGAGGCAGATATTTCGAAGATAATAAGTGGAAATCATAAATAAATATAAATTTTAACAAGAGATACATACATACTACCACACCTTTTTCCCTTCCTGGGTAGACTGAAAGACCTTCGCTCTGTAGGTCTTTCAGATTTGTTGGGATCCATGCTGACAGAAATCCAGCGCATAGTTCTAATGTCATACGGCTGACGTGCCCGGCCCAATTCCATTTTAATGTTGCGGCTGCGACGGCTACGTCAGTAACTTTGGTGATGGAACGTAGCGTGGTGTTGCGGAATCGATCAGTTTTTTTGATGTTTATCATCGACGACCGACACTGGACTTTTGAACTTCGGTCAAAGACTAAGTTTGAGCTTCATATGTGAGCGTAGGCATATGCAAGCATATGTCGTATACGAGATAGTGATATGAGACCATGAGACGATCTTTTTACCTAAATGGGAGCGATTTACAATCCCTTAGGATATAATGAATTTTGAAAATATAAATTAAGTAAATAAATAAATTATGTACTTCAAATATATTGGAATCTTCATTATAATAACGGCATTAATTTACCTTCAATATTGACTTAAAAATAGCGCTAGAAATTAAATATGGATGCCATTGATTTTTTTACCAAGTCACATATCAGAACGTGCATAGATAATAACGCGATAAATTAATTTTACGCCTAACTCTATACTTACATTATCATCGACGAACGCCGGCTGCGCGCACAAAAAAGTGTTACGTTCCGTGTGCAAGTGAGAGCGCGGAACAAGCGATAGAGAGGCACAATCGGCCTAAGCGTTCGGCTTTATCAAATATTGCCGCAATTACCTTTCGCTCTTTGCATGGAATAATCGCCTTCAATAACTCCTTAGTAATTTGAACAAATATACCTACAGCAAATATACCTACACAATATACCTACATGCTATGATTACAAATTAAACCCAACAACTACAAATAAAACAATGTGAATCCTCAAAAAGTCATTACAAACACCCGGTACAAACATTCAAAACTTTTATGGATAAAAACTCGTTCTCCATTTACAACAGTCTATCGGATTGCAAATGCAATTCTTTCAGTTTAACCACATCGGAATAACATAAAAGTTTACCGGACCTGGAGCTGCTCCAAATAAGGCGGCTGTCGGTGACGCTCGCCTAAGGCTGTGTTAGCCCAGCAAAGTTAACTCTACAATTCACATGAACTTTAATGCTACGAAATAAAGAAGGTTTTATAATAATTTTTGTTGGTTATAAGTTGGGGTTTGACCAACTGCTCGCTTCCGGAGTCAGTGGCTACTCGCTGGGTTTTATTGGGAGAGGATTGAATTTGTAGGTGATTATGACAAAGTTCCTTTTTCGAGTCGGTTTAATCTTTTCTAAAGTTCGTATTTGGTGTCTAAAAACGACAATCGTACAAATTATAAATTTAATAATATACAGCATGTAAAATAAGCCTTGACATTCCCTTTAAGGGGTGACATACCTATGGGCTCCCATAAGAAAAGCGTTTACTATTGTCTTCTTTCTATAATTTAAGAACTGTGTTCTTGTCGGTGGAGTACTGTCTCTCAGTTCTCAGCCATTCTCTTCACCTCTCCATATGACATAACTCCAGCCTTTTCCTTTATTTCATCCAAAAATGCTCTTCTTTGTCTTCCTTTCCCTCTTCTTGCCTTAATTTTTCCCTCTATATATGGGAGCAAAGCCGAAAACAAAAAAAAAGAAAATTCATTTTCAAAAACTTGCAATGCTTGTGAGAATTTTTTCTTTGAGTCAAAGGCCTCTCTCAGGAATCCCGCGTTCCTTGGGAGGATTTGGCCACATCACCATGATTGGCATTCAGGTTGCCGAACGTAGCTTCTTGTGCTTTCGACACTGCTGCCAATCGGAAGCATCTTTAAGCTGGAAAAGCATAGTTTGTTGGATTTGGGAATGGAGTGAAGGATCGGGATAGTACTCACTCGGATGAATGGGTGAAGAGCAAGTAGCAGCTCCGGAGGCCGGTCAAACGTACGACGATTACACCGGTGACCTTCAATCATACGTGTATTTAAATAAAGTAAAGAAATATCCAAACACATCATTCCTTAAGTTGACCACATCTGATTAAGCAATTCCAGAGATATCACGGTAAGCATTTTTCACGACTATTAATTGGATTTGATTTTGTAGTAAATAACTCGTCGTGCGTAGAATATTAGGGTTCCGCAGCTAAAAATTGCCAACGGGAATCCTATTACTAAGCGTCTAATGTCCGTCCGTCTGTCACGGGGCGATTCCTATCAAAGTAATAGGTAAATTATTACAGATTTTATATTAACATCGCCGCTAAAACATCGAATAATAAAAACAAATGGAAAACAAATGTAAAGGGGGGTTCCACAAGGTCTTTTGGCGTTTTATCTCGATTATGTCAAACTTGCTGCTTATTTATTACTGAGACGTCAAACCACAGATGATTAAGAACAATGGTGTTCGTGCTCGAAAGAATTTGTTAAATCTCATAAGAAAGATAGCCTATCATCTCAGCCGCAAGAAGTCCACTGCTGGACATAGGCCTCCCCCAAGGATTTCTAATATGACCGGTTGGAAGCGGCCTGCATCCAGCGTCTTCCTGCGATCTTGGTTAGGTCGTCCGACCACCTTGTCGGTGGGTGTCCAACGCTGCGCTTGCCGGTACGTGGTCGCCATTCGAGCACCTTTCTGCCCCATCGGCCATCGGTTCTTCGAGCTATGTGTATGTAATATAGATGTATTTTATGTAAGGTAGCCTAGATGGGGTTTTATACAACAGAGTTCTTATACAAAGAACAGGTTTTTTTCTTCTTTTCGTGTAGATTATCGTATGTTTTTCCAGCCACTTTTGTGCCTTTATTGGACGCTGATGATCGGGCACTCAGGAGTTGGTACGGAAGCCTAAGGCTTCCGTACCAACTCCTGAGTACTGTCAGAGTGAACTCCTGAATATGTGTATGTGCTAATGCAACTCAAACTTAGCCGGATTTATTTAATAATAATATTTAATTGCAGTGAACCTTGTCAAACAAAATATGCAATGTTCAGGTTCGTAAGGTTAGTAGAAAACATGTAGGTTAGATATTATTTGCATTCATGTTTACACACTCGTTCTGTCTAGAAATTAGTTTCACTAGTATTCTAGATTTAAATATATTATATTAATTAAAAATAACGCTTGATAAAATATTCAATGTTTACATAAAATCAATTATGATAGCAATAAAGGAACGAAATACAATTATTTTTATTTAATAATAATATTTAATTGCAGTGAACCTTGTCAAACAAAATATGCAATGTTCAGGTTCGTAAGGTTAGTAGAAAACATGTAGGTTAGATATTATTTGCATTCATGTTTACACACTCGTTCTGTCTAGAAATTAGTTTCACTAGTATTCTAAATTTAAAGATATTATATTAATTTAAAAATAACGCTTGATAAAATATTCAATGTTTACATAAAATCAATTATGATAGCAATAAAGGAACGAAATACAATTATTTTAATAGGTTAATTGACTTTTCTGTCAACGTTTATTAGTAAATGCTAATTAAAAAATACTTAAGTATAAAATACATCTATATTTATAAAATGAAGGTGGAATTAATTCAAATGAATGAAGGTAACTCGTAAACCTACTTTTAAAGGAAAATAATGCTAATAGTCAGTATGCTTCTCTATTTATGTCTGTGAGTCACTTCACACTACACTTATTTCATTTCATTAGCATTTTTATTTCAGGATGCAGTTTATTTGGCTTCTGACGCTTCCGACGCTGCTGCCCATTGGAAGCATTTTTAAGCTGGGGATAATGAAGGTTTTGGGATTCATTCGAATGAATACTACCAGCCAAGCAGTTGTTGACATCCCTGACGTAACTATATGTACTTTTTACTACTTGTCTTTACACTTTTAGGGATAGGCAGAGCCAGAGACACCACAGGCTAAAGGGTGTTTGTTATTGGGCATGCACCTTTTGCCCTGGAGATTGGCGCGAGCGCATGTCTGGGACGCAATCTGCCTTGAAACACTGGCCACATCTCACCTTCCGGGCGCAGGGTCTAAGGCCGGTTCAGCAGCGACAATTTGTTATTGGGCATGTAGATGAGTCAGTTATTTTATGGTATACTGAAGTCCGTTTTATGAGGGTTTAGCTTCGATCAAATATAATGGTAGATACACAGTCTAATACAAAATGAAGCCTTAATAGTGTCCCCGAGTCAAAACATCATGCATACTCTTACAATGCATAATGACAAATTAATGACAAAAACGGTACATACTGAAAGTATAACTCCATCTTTTTTTAACTTTTGATGCGTAATTTTAGCATCTTTTCACTGTATCTTCGTCATCGCGAGACGTGTAAGTGCTAGCACGGTTTATTGAAGCTGTGGACAAAACAACTCCGAAACTTGATTAGGGCGCTGTTTTGCCGGTGCCACTTTTCAAGCCCTAATCGTGAATCTACCATTATATTTGATCAAAGCATAATATCGGTAAAATCTTAGGGTTTTTTTGACAGTTACATTACATGTTCTTTATTTGCACTTATTACTCAATTGCCAAAAAAGTACGTACATACATACAATCGTCTTTTTCCCTTGCAGGGTAGACAGAGCTCTGTCTTTAAGACCTAAAAGCGAAGTTTAGCATGTTACTCCAGAAAACTTGTATCCAAAATTTCATGATGATCGGTTCAGTAGTTAGCGTGAAAGCGTAACAAACAAACAAACTCACTTTCGCATTTATAATTTAATTATAAATAAGGATAACCTCTTAACAAATCAACGGATAAAATACGGAGTACCTATTGTTGAAATTCTTACCCCGCCCGAGTGACATAAGCTTAAATTTTTTCGACATAAAATGGGTAGTTAGTTTTGTTTGACAAAACTTGAAAAACACATTTTAGAGATCACGTAACGAAGTAGCTACTAAATCCAGCACTCGAACGCCTCATTTGCATATTAATTATATCCCAATCTTATATTTAGGTCGAAATCACAAAATATTTTGTCGTCTTATGTCTGGTGGCGTCCTTCAGGGCAATTTAGTTCGGTTCTTATGTTGTTCTCCATATTCTTCTTTAATTACAATTAAAAAAAAAATGAAAAAAAATTTTTGGGAAAAGAACTTTTATATCGACTGTAAAAATATTGTGACCTGACTATTCAAGGTTGATAAATTTGATAGGTATCACAGACTAAATTGATATATATTGGGAATTGGATTTACATTGACATTAAGGTTAGGGGCAATTGACACTATTCAACATCGTTGCCCCTGTGGCAATACCATCGACGGACTGGGCCACCACGGTCTCTCTTGCAGCAAAAGTGCTGGCCGGCTTAGGCGTCACGCTGCACTAAATAATATAATTCATTGGGCTTTTTCCAGCATTCACATGCCAGCGGTTTAAAACCTACCGATCTGGCACGTGATGATGACAGGAGATTGGATGCACCTTTTGCCCTGGAGATTGGCGCGAGCGCATGTCTGGGACGCAATCTGCCTTGAAACACTGGCCACATCTCACCTTCCGGGTGCAGGGTCTAAGGCCGGTTCAGCAGCGACAACGGCAGAAGACTTCAAGCGGCGCAAGAATAGTATGTAGTCTTCGAAACAACTATATATTTGAGCCGTTTGGGGTCGAAACTTTGGGACCGTGGGGGTCATCAGCCCATAAGCTGTTCAGCACCATTGCCCAAAAATTAATCGAGGTGACCCGTGACCAGAAGGCTGTTCTATACCGTGGCCATAAGATCCGCATTGCCACGTTGTAATAAATATATATTTTTCTTGTAATAAATATATTTGACATTAAATTGATGGTTATCTTTTGATTATCTCAACTAAACCAATATGTATAATTAAATAACAACTATGGGTTGAATAAACCCTGGTTATATAATCTTTGACTAACAATCACTTAAAATAAAAAAGAAAATCAGAACAATGTGTACCTTCCATATAAATTTACCAATAAAATGCTTTTTTACGGTTGTGAATATTTTTTTTTAGCTTGCATTTGCAGTTCATATAATTTCTAATCGGATCTCATTTGGGAAAGTTCCTTGGTATTTTTATAACATATAAAGAGTTAATTCCAGCTGCCTCATATAATGAAATAAACGATTGCTATCATTTCGATTAATGCTGATCGAAATTCAGAAAACTAAAAGAACATTAATACAGTTTATAAAAATTGGTTCGCCATATAATGGTAAAAACTTTCAATGGCTGTTAGTTCTTTTAATCACCCTCATATAGATTGTCATGCCAACGCCATAATAATATAGTGAATAAGATAGTGTTTGGGACCTATAATATATGGACGGGCACTTTATTAGTAAACACTAATATCAAATTTCTTACATCCGGGTAGGAAGCGAGTATAGGAATTATGGAATTTTGAAAAATCTATTAAACATTTGTTTAAAACTTGTAGGAGTGTTTGTTTTAAAAAAAATTATAAACACGATCGGCAGTATTGGTCTGAGCAGTTTAGGCCTATTTCTGTCCCGGTTCTAGGAAGCATTTGCCCTAACTTGGTCACAGCTAGTTACCAAAATGTATGTCGTTGATTGTGTTTAGAAACTTTATTCAGGAGTAAGGAGTCCATTCATACAGTAATTTAAACACTTTCCTTCTCATTATTTACGAAGCTTTCTTTAGATATAAAGTTGTGGCAGTCAGCCGTGACCTAGTGATCTAATGCTACCTGAATCCGTCATAGAAATTTATCCAAATAGCTCAGAACAATACTGCCAATCGTGTTTAAAAAGAATTTTAACACAATCACTACTACAATTTATAACAAAATAGCTTTCGCCCGTGGCTCCGCCCGTGTCTATGTAGATCCCTCGGGAATAGTACTTTATTCCAGGATAAAAGGTAACCTATGTCCTTCTCCGTGCTCCAGAGAACTTGTATGCAAAATTTCATGATGATCGGTTCAGTAGTTACGGCGTGAAAGCGTAACAAACAAACAAACTCACTTTCGCATTTATAATAATTAGTAAGGATTTTAACCATTTCAAATTTTCATAACTCTTATACGCTTCCTAACCGGATGTAAGAAATTGAATATTATATTATGTTCACTGCCCATCCATATTAAAATTTATTTAATTCCCCAAACGCTATCCCACACCTCAGAAAATCGCGTCGGGACAATGGTCTAATACGATCATAGATTTTTTCTGTGGATGTCACATTGCAGTGAAGGATACTCCGACTGGGCTATCAAGCTCTGAACTCCCACTTAACCCGATCGAAAGAATCTGATCTGATAAAAGGGTTCTTCAATAAAAATATCAAGACTGTCCGTCGCCAAAAATAAACTTGTGAGAAGATCGTAAAGACATGCGTGTTAAGCCTGGCAAGAAATTTGGCGAAATTGTTTTGGCTCGAGTCTGAGGCTTTTACAGAGGACATTGACCGGGGGAGCTGCCAACTGCCCGGCGCCGCTTCGGCAGACGCACTGCGTTGCCTTAACTGCAGTGCGCATTCTTTCTGACATATTTTGTGATGTACGCAGCCGAAATAGGTCGGGAAATATAGTTGTCTAGCAATAATTGTTCTCTTTGTTACGAATTTATTACTTTTTACGTCTTTTTTATCTTTATTTATTTAACTCTTTACAAATTAAAAAAGCCAGAGGCTTTATCTACCAGTTAACCCAAAGGTGGTGACGAGAAAGGAGAATTTTGGAAGTTGGTGCAAAAAAGCATAGGTACCTATTTTAAACAAAACTAAATAGTGTACCCTAATAATATGTATAAACTACTTAATAAGAATGCATACATATTAAAATATAATATACAATACATATTCCTTATCCTTGCTAATATTATAAATGCGAAAGTGAGTTTGTTTGTTTCGTTTGTTTGTATGTTACGCTTTCTCGCCGTAACTACTTTACCAATCATCATGAAATTTTGCATACACGTACTCTGGAGTATGGAGAAGGACATAGGCTACCTTTTATCCCGGGAAAAAGTACTATTCCCGAGGGTCCGACACAGATGCGGGTGGAGCCGCGGGCAAAGGCTAGTACTACATATATATTAATTTTTAGGACATTGGCCTTGCCTTACGATTTTCAGAATGATCAGTTGGACATGTCTATTGTTGTTATTTGGGCAGGTCATTCAACCTGGCCAGAAAATCTATATATACAGTAGGTACTTATTATTTTTCAATACCTTTGGAATTTTTTATATTACGTTACTAACTATGACGTAACGTGAGATAAGTAGTCAAAAATATTTACTATTCGTAATAAAGTAATAGCGCAAAAACTTTTATATAATGTTTCAAATTTTTTATTAAATTCAGAAGGAAATCGAGAATACTTTTGTTTCATTTTATCTGCAGTGCAGAATCTATCCATTAGTTGAAATTGGGTCAAACTCGTTATTCTTTAATAACCAGTACTTCTAATATAGAAAATGTTTGTAATAGAAGATTTCAAATAAATAACCTTTCTTTATTTGTAACTAGCTTTCGCCCGCGGCTCCGCCCGCGTCAATGTCGATCCCTCGGGAACAGTACTTTTTCCCGGGATAAAATGTACCCTATGTCCTTCTCCGTACCCCAGATAACGTGTATACAAAATTTCATGATGAGCGGTTCAGTAGTTACGACGTGAAAGCGTAACAAACAAACAAACTCACTTTCGCATTTAAAATATTAGTTAGGATTAGGATCTTATACAACTGTAGAAAATACATAAACGTATGAATAGTTTAATATAAAATGTAATAGTTACCCGGAAAAAATGTGGAATAACAATGTTGCGAATTCAGTATTACTGTTACTATACAAGTACTATGAACTTTATTAACTTATGTTTCCTACCTCTGTAAGTTTTGCGCCCTAACTGTTGTTATTTACTTATTTTTCAACTACCCTCAGGTTGCCTGAAAGAAATTTCATTTAACGATATAGCCTATTGTTTTTCTAAATCAGTTATTTATCTTTATTTCTTTAAAATGATGCAATAAAGAGTTATATAATAAACACTAATAATAATAACAGAACGACTATTTTTTGCTAATAAGTACTCTTTCTGATCAACTTTGTTAAGCTGGTTATTCATGTTACACATAACACGTTGTGGTCGCGTTAGTACCTAATAAAATAAAACGACTATAACGACTTTATTTCTGGTTACACGTATGATTAAGTGCAGAGAATCATTTAATCAAATGCTATAAATTTGAATGAATACACACATGAATTAATTATTGCGCTACCAGTATTCCGCGACGGCGTCACGCCTCTCATAATGTCGTTACTTAATTGCAAATGTTTATAATATGAAAAGCAGCCTGTTAAAGTTCGTTATTTATAAAGGAATAGAACTGACAGTTTAACTTCACGAACCGTACGAATACACGCATTTAAGAAATAGTTAAAATATAGGTAAAAGCATAATTTTAGATATACTTTTTATTTGCGGTAATTGTCAGTACGCAACACAATGGTTAACAAAATAGATTTTTTAGAAAATATATGCTATACCTATATGGTCTGATGACCTGACCAAGGTCGCAGGGAAATGCTGGATGCAATCCGCTTCCAACCGGTCATATTGAAAAGCATTGGGAGAAGCCTATGTCCAGCAGTGGACTTCTTACGGCTGATTATGATGATGATGATGCTATTTATACGAACGAAGATTTTATTTTACATGATTTTATTTAAAATCAAATGTTCGACCGTGTCTCTATAGGTGATAGTTTTATATATATTAAAAATAAAAAGGTAAAAAATAAAAGAAATATGGATCAAACCTGCCCGAAATAAGCTCATGCTCATCATCATTTCATGTAGGCGACACGGTCTATCGACCATGCACACCCTGGTGTGAGTTCTTCGGGGCCACCTCTCGGCCTTTGACGTTTAACGACTACCAGATGGCAACCGAGACCAACGGCTTAACCTGCCATCCAAAACTCATGCTAAAAAAGTTATACTAAAGTTAGTGTTCAGAAAAGAAAGTAGGTATTCTACAAGTGCCTATCCATCGTTATCGTGCCAAGAAAAGAATGTAAGTTTAATGTTGAACTTTAAACGACATCATAAGTAAGTTGCTTCGGCTGAACTTTGAACATTTGCAACTTTATTTGATCCACTTTCTCTAATGTGATCAAACTAACAAATACTTGACCCGTATTCTTGTTTTACAATTGTTTTAAATTTATTACAAGCCTCAGTACAGAGAAAAGCAAAACCAGAACGATATTTAAAAAAAAAATATTGCACACGTAATAAATTGAATACATAAAGGCATTTATAGGCATAAAATGTGTCAATTGATAGTCATCGTTAGGTATATTATCATAAACTGCTTGGCTGGTTGGTGCAGTTGTGGCATCGGGTATGCGCGTCCAGCCTCCCGAACTGAACTTGCTTTTTCCCATTCATCCGAGTGAATAGTATCCCAATACTTCCATTTCCTTCCCAATTGAAACAAAATCCTATCGTAACCCAGTTTAGAATGCTTCCAGTGAGCAGTAGCGTCGGAAGCATAAAAAGCCAAAGAAACTGCGATTGCCAATCCGTCTGCCAAGCATGGTGTGGCTTTGTCCAGCAGTGTAAATTCAAGACGTTCACTGCTCGACAAAGGCACTATTTCCTTTGGCTGAAATAGTGATGATGAAGAAAGGAATAGAAATGAAATAAAATATCGAAATATACATTTATTATCACATTTCATAAATAAGTCTCTAGAGTAAAATTCTAACCACTTAAATCTAAAGTATAAATTACATTTTATCTAACTCACACAAACACAATCACTTTTGTAACAACAATTTTGCTGATATGAATTTAAATTATTCAGAATTTTATGGAACGAAATTAACTGTCTGTATTTAAATTAACCGTAAAGTATTAAAT
Organism: Elegia similella; assembly: GCA_947532085.1. Taxonomy (NCBI): domain Eukaryota; kingdom Metazoa; phylum Arthropoda; class Insecta; order Lepidoptera; family Pyralidae; genus Elegia; species Elegia similella. The sequence continues at coordinate 22,414,531 of OX383926.1, read as the reverse complement.
AAATTGCAGTCAAAATAGTTGATCTGATCAACTACGTGAAATACTGATTTTAATGAGGAATCTATTTTTATTTTTATTTTTGCCTAATTAACCTTTTCTAAGACCCATTTTCCTGAGTATTTGGTCTCTAGCCTTTTCACCTTAGGGCGGAAACCGTTTTCGTCAGCGGTATATTCGACTCTGTACATGAAGCCATCGGGTCCGATGTACTCGTAAAAACCTTTGGACGCGATGCCTTCATCGATTGTGTTCGGGTTCTTCAAAACGGCCTTCTCCTCGGCACGAATCTTATTCTCTGTCTCGAAACTGTGGAAAGAAAATATTTTTGTTTATTTACTGTACAATAAATGCGTAGGACCTTGATTGTGGATTTCGCCATGTGGCGGTGATGTTGTTTATGTGGCCGAAAATTCCACAAAATTATCGTACAATTAATTTTTGCTGTTATTTTGTTACTTTTGATCTTATTTAGCGCCTATATGTTATTGTGTGTAAATTACAACAATGATATTTTAATACATAAGTATTACAACATACTATATAAGATTGACGATCTTTTTTGCAATAAATGTATATTTTATCAAGAGAAAAATCTGAAAATATTCTCGAAATATGTCACCAATGCAAAATGCCATAGGTCTACCAAGTTCTTCTTACTTTATATTCAGGTATCCTCATTTGTAAAGCGTGGCCTTTCCAGCAAAATACCTGAATCTAAAACTAGACATTTGTCTACCACTATTTTAACGTGCAAGGATATATTATATTTTAATGACCATACCGAGGCAAAGAGCGATAATTATGCATGTAATCCTTATTTATTAATAAATGAATCACAATTTAGCTAACCTAAAGAATGCGTAAGTCAGCTACAAGAATCTGAATACACAATTACGGCTTATTAAAATGTCCGTGAACTGGCTAATATAGTACATCATCATATCCCATTTAAAAGGATACTTTATGTCACTAATAGATTTTAAAAGATTATAAATATATTTGAACTGTGACCTACGCGTGAGAGTCAATCTAGTCGGTCAAGGTCTTTTTTTGTACTGATGATTTGATCCGCTTATGATGTTCCGCATTCAAGGACAATGAACTGGAGCTTAATCTTTTTGCTAAAAGTACAGTCAAGTACTCGGTACTTGACTACCTGATATACATCTATACATCTACCTAGGTACGAGTATATCTAGAATTTTCTCTTAAACTAAAATTAATATTAACATGAAAATGTATATTCAAAAATTCTGATATATCTTTCTGAATATGTATTTCTCATTTTAACATTATTTTTAGTTTAAGAGAAAATTCAAGATATAGGTAGAGGGTCTGGTCAAGTAGTTTAGTACCTGCCTGTACATTTATTGATGTAAAATATGTATGTTTAATTTCAAATTTAAAAAATACCCGTTCCTTTTTATATTTCATTACTAAAGCGAGAAAAAATTCAATAGTGTGCCTTGACAGATGTTAATATCAAACGGTGTGACTTTTGTAGACTTCAATGTTTTATATTTGTAGTATCTTTCGTAATGATAAACTTTTTTTAAATTGTATGTTTAAATCCTCGTTAATTTATGATATAATAACATTTATGGCTAAATTTATTTTGTGTTATGTAATAATTCACAAATTTTAAGGAAATGGAAGTCATAAACTTTCCTGAAGACGCTTCAATGCAAATGAGTATGATAAGATTGACATTTCAAAACCGAGGACAAAATATTGTATATAGATGAGAACTAATAAATTCGCAGCCGCATACCAGGGGAGCTAATTAATTATCATTTTAATTTATCAAAGATATTACATAATCATAAATAAAAGCCATAGCAATAAAAATTACTTTTGATTTATATAAAACCCACTAAACCCACGATCCTTAAAGGGGTGATGCAACCCTTCGATATGAACAACTTTTCCTATGGGATCAAAGATGAAACGTCAAAAGAAAATTAAATTCCCACCATTGGTCCCATAGGAATAGTTGTTCATATCGACAGGCTGAATAATCCTTTTAAGGATCGGACAGGTTTTCTTTACATATTGTAGGTATATAATTATTTTTTGATAAATACAATATTTTACTTGAAAACATAATATTTGAATGAAAAAGCCATTTTTTGGAAGAAATGGCCTTTTAACCTCGCCATTAACTAAGCAAAGGAGTAAAAACTTACAGAGCTTGAATATAATGTTAGATTGGCATTTATGCGAGCACTTTATAAATTACCTAGATATGTTCGAATCATGAACTCTATGACAAACTTTAGTTTTGGTTAAATTGACAATTATTTAAACTAAGCTAATACTAGTGGCTCTGTGAGCTGTCCACGACAGGCCATCATCCCTAGTGGCGTTTAGTTCCTTTGTGTTAATTCCGCTATTTTGAAAAATTTTACAAATCTTAATCGTCAGAAATATTCTATATATTATTAAATTGTATTATTGTGGGTGGCGCATGTTGGGAGAGGCCTACGCCTAGCAGTGGACTACTGCTGATGATGGTAATGATGGTTGAATTGTTTCACGTAATTTCACGTGAATCGATTGAGAAATGCGGCCTAAAAAGGAGAACAACCGGACAAAAGAACTAGGTATTTTTTGTCCAAACTGAAACGGAACCGCTTTTTTCGCGCTTCGCGCTCGCTAGGTAAATCAAATAATTACATACCGTCTTATTAAAAAACGAGGACTAACTTTAGTACCTGGTTTAAACCATTATCCGACCAAAATATGTCAACACAAGGACGACACTTATTTACTTTGACGTTTAGTCAACTGTTATTGTCTATTTATTTTGAGTGGGTAATGGTTTAAACCAGGTACTAAAGTTAGTCCTAGTTTTATAATAAGACGGATACTATCTAAAAAACAAGAAACTAAACATTAAATAAACAAAATTACGGAATTATCAAAAAAAAAAATTAAACTTTCCGTAATTTTACTATGAAACGGTTTTAGTATTACGGGTAAAGCCAGGTCAAAACTCAATTACACAAGTGCAAATTTAAACCAGTACTTATCTCGAGATTTATGTATTCCAGCACAAATAAAAAGATGGCTAATTTGTACCGCCATTTAAAATGATTATAATGTATTTTTGATATGTATTATGAAAATGACAGATCAATAGACGACACCGGAAGAATAACAACTCGACGCGTGACTTTTCATGCCTTCTTAGTTAGTCTGTACGAGGAATGCAGCTCACAAGGCGATCATATATTATTGTACATAAATATATACATTTTTTGATTCAATACTTGTTTAATTAGGCTTATTCTTTATTTCATATAAAAAGTATGATAAATAGTAAAATTTTGACTATATATTCCTTTAGATTTTAGATGTATTAGTTTTTTCTGCGCTTTTGGTTACATTATTATGATTTAAAACGTCTAATCTATACATATAATAAAACATCTATACATATAATAAAACAGTAAAAATATTTTGTCTGTACATTTAGAATTTTTGACTGAAATGGATAGAGGGACACTTAAAAAGAATAATAGAAAGCAAAAAATTTTTTTTTTTAATTTCTTGTCTGTCTGTCTGTCTGTCTGTCTGTCTGTCTGTCTGTCTGTCTGTCTGTCTGTCTGTATGTATGATTACGATTATCTCCGAAAATACTGAACCGATTTACTTCAAACTTTCACCAATTGCTTTGTTTTAACCCAGCAAAACATCTAAAGTTTGTTTCATCAAAATCGGTTCATTAAAAAAAAAGTTATCGTCATTTGAATGAACTCAAGGCATTAGTTTGCCTGCAAATATACACGGTGAATTTTTTATCGTTTTGGACCCTTAAAGGGGTGACTCAGACCATCAAAATGAACAACTTTTCCTATGGGAACTATGCTGGGAACTCAAAAAAAAAAAATTCGACATTCCCATACAAACTGGCCCGGCGGTGGGACTCTTTTTTATGGAAATGACGATTTTTTTTTGAGTTTCCAGCATTGGTCCCATATAAAAGTTGTTCGTATTGATGACCTGAGTCACCCCTTCAAGGGTCCAAACTGTTCCTGAGGGATGGACACTAACGGCGGCGGCGTAGGCGCGGGCAAACCGCAAACCAACCGAAACTGCTGCGCCTAGAAACTTGAAATTTGGTACAGAGGTTCTTTTAATTATGTGAGTGAGCGCTAAGAAAGGATATTAAGAAATTAACTTCTAAAGGGGTAAAATTTATATGGAATTTTCTCATTTCTGGACTTAGAAGTATGAAAAAGAGTATATAAGTTCTCGATTAAAATTAAAAAAGATGTGTGTAGGTAGATGAAATTTGCAAAATTCCCCCGTAAGGCGTAAAATGGGGGTGGGTAGGTGGTAGGTATAAACTTTGTATGGAAATTTTCTCATTTTTGGACTTAGACGTATGAAAATAAGAATATAAGTTCTAGGTTACAATTAAAAATATCTGTGTAGGTAAAATGGACGATATTTTCCCCTGAAGGGGTAAAATAGCGGGGTAAAGATTGTATAGGAATTTACTTATTTCTAGACTTAGAAGTATGAAAATAGGTAAATAAATTCACGATTACAATTGAAAAAGATCTGTGTAGGTCAACCGGAAAAAAATCCCCCAGAAGGGAGTTTGTTTGGAAATTTTCTCATTTCTGGACTATGAAGTATGAAAATAAATAGGTATGTAAGTTCTCGATTACAATTAAAAAACATATATGTGGGTGAAATGGACAAAATTCACTCCTAAAGGGGTAAAATGGGAGGATAAAGGTTTTATGGAAATATTTTCAATTCTGGACTTAGAAGTATAAATAATATCCATACTTCCATACTAATACTTATATTATAGATGCGAAAGTAACTCTGTCTGTCGTTTTTTTACGCTTCAACCATTGAACTGATTTGAAAGAAATTTGGTATGGAGGTGTGAGGCCCGAGGAAGGACATAGGGTATTTTTGATTCCGGGAAATTCTACTGTTCCCGAGGGATCGACACTAACGCGGGCGGAGCCGCGGGCAACAGCTAGTTTATCATAAACTTATCATTTATCATAGGTCAACGCACATTTTTATGTAAGTAAGTCACTCGCACAACTATAGTATGGAAAAATTGTTCTTAAAAAATCATAAATATTGTTATCGTTTTAATAAACTAGGCCAAGTGCAAGTCAGAATCGCACAACATAGTAGGGTATATATATAACAAAAAATAAAACACTAATAAACACCTTCCGTAAATTTAAATTTAGTTGCATTTTTTATTCTATGTATTCTAGCGGCAATAGAATCCATTCTGTACAAAAAATAAGTCTTACTTTTACGGTTTAATAGATAAAAATAATACGTGTCACAGGGTTCCGTTTATACCCTTTGGGCACGGAACCCCTAAAAGTTCTATCCCATAGATTAAATGTATAAGATTATGACAAACTACACCCATTTCATAGTCATTGAATTGTGATAGTGGCATCAATTCAGCTATAACTTAGTTCAAATTGCTGGAAAACGCCATTGAGATATTTTAAAGCTGGTTCATTGGTCGTATTATTAATCGATAAAACGAAGGTGGATTTTTTTGGGTTAACTCAAATACTCATGCAGTGATTTGGAGAGTTATTTTATGGGGTTATTTACCGTTTAAGTACCTGTGTTGGTGTCATTTTTTTATTGCACAAAAATTTTAAAAGTCATCCGAATATGTTTTCTTTATAAATTTTTCAATACAAATTTTTTTGATATTTTGCTTTTAGAATTGTGATCAATTTTAACGCTTGGAATTTAAATTAAAACGGGTAAAACAAAAAGTATTATTTTTCTTAGATAAATTGAATCTATTACTTTAAACATGTACTTAATCAAATATATCAATAAAAATGAATTTTCCTACCAATTAAAAACTCGTCAAAAAGTTTAGTATTATATGTCGAATCTATGAATTGTGCATGGTCGATTGACCGTGACACCTACTCGAAATGATGATGATGAATATAAAAAAAAAAATGTAACAATTTATAAAGCAGAGAAATTTTGTACTATTTTAAAGAGGAGCTACGAGTACTTTTGGTTTGTCATACTTTTTCTGACTAAACAATAAAAAGTCAATTGTTTTAACTTGTGTTTAAGTAATTGATTTTTTATTGTTTAGTATTTAGTAAGCATAGCAGTAAAATATAATATATCAGTAAATTTCGTTTCTGGGGAGCTTTTTCCAAAGGGTGAGTGAAGAAACTAGCATCTTTTTAACCAACTTCAAAAAAAAAAGGGGAGGTTATAAATTCGGGTGTATTTGTTTTTGCTTCCTCAGAACCCGTCTTTAAACCGATTTTAAATTTCTTTATTATTACCACGTCTTTATCCCTTATGGGGTAGACAGAGCCTAAGGTTATAAGGCCGAAAGGTCACGTTTAGCGTGGGGGTAAAGGTGAAAAACGGAATCCAAATAGTGATGGTTTGGTAGCCGCATCGCCTATTGTCATGATTCTTTAAATGTTCGCCCATTCCCTTGCCAGCCACTACGGTCTGGGAGAAAAAAAAATTTTTGAATGTGCCAGTTGCACAGCTACTGGCACATTCTACATTTTTTCTTTTCTCCTAGACCAGCATGAAAGGATTACTTACTCGAAATCGTATTTATCTTCTTGGTAGTTATGCTTCTGTCTTATGATCTTGATCCCGTTATTTCTGTAGTATCCATCCTGGTAGTACGGGAGCAGCTCATCAGGTGGAGTCAGCACATGCCTGTACTGGTCCACTGTCGCCTCTCCCACATACGGCTCGTAATCATGGATGTACGGGTTATCGTCGTGGATGTAGGGGTTCGGAATGTGAATATATTTGCCTTCGTCCGTCGGAATGTACCTAGAGAAAATATTTGGACCGTTCAATAATATTGTACATAGCTGAATTATATTAGATTCTTGAGCGACTTCGTAAGGGAGTTTTTGGGCGTATAATATTTTTATGAGTTCTGAATTAATAGAATCTAGTAAAAGGGTTTTGGTTCTGGTAATATTTTTTTTGTTTTAAAAAATATCTATTAATAATATAGTAATCTATCAATCAATCAATTTATTTCTAAAACACAAAACGATACAGTTAACAGATTACAACAGTTTGTCTTTTTATATGGACATCAACCATGCTCCCCGGAAGTCCACCTCTGAACTAAGACGTAATAAGTCTGTCTCTCACCAATTTGAACAAAACTTGGAATGGAGGCAGTTTGAGGCCCGGGGACCTCTCAATCCGGGAAATTCTATTATTCCCGAGGTATCGACATTATCGCAGGCGGAGCCGCGGGAAATAGCTAGATTTAGAGATGTTATATTTATGTATTCTATATTCAGAACCAAAAGTATTCTAATAGTTATGGTTATTCTGGGTAAAATTATTACTGAAATATCTGAACAATCCCTTAAAATCACTAAAATATTTTTTACTTTTACACATATTTTTGTTGGAACGTAAAATAAGAAAGCAAATTAATTAATTCTAAAAGTGAAGATAACAAAATGACTCATAGCCAATTTGTTGATTTTTTTCTGAATTAAGTAAGTAACGAAATATTTCTTGTAGGTGTGGTGGAATCCTGATTTTAATGATATTAATCTCAAAGAGTAATAAGATGACATTTCCAAATTAGTAAGTCTAAAAAACACATTATATTAATTTTAAAACATGCTTTCATAAATCAGACCAACTTTGTAGATGCGCAAGGGTTTATTTCCGGATGTTCTAATTTCCATACCGTGGATTGACAGCACAGAACAAATATTTTCACTTTACGGGATATACTATCCACCAAATAGTTTTTTCTTCCAACTACGCTGCAATTGTATCATAATTGCACTACATCCAGCAAAAAGCGGAACTGTACTGCTCTAGAGCAGAAAAAATGTATGGAAATCCTTTACTGCACTGTTTAGTTTTTTTTAATCGCGTGATCATAAGTGTCACTTGTCTCAAAAAAGGTTGGCCAACCTGACGGCCGTATGGAGTAGCCTGTGAAGTGAGAGTTATTGTTCTGAGGAAGTGACATTGCCTGGGCTAAAAAAAGGCCAGAAAGAAAAAAGACGGGCATGTAAACCAAAATTTTCACTGATTATAATTTATCTTCAGTTTTATTTTTACATACCTACTTTTGTTGTAGTAGTTGAAAGAAAAGCAGATTATGCACCTCGCATTAAGTAATTTATTATTGCACTCGTGCTTTTTAAAGCCCTCGCTAACGCTCGGGCTTCAATTAAGCACTCGGTGCAATAATAAATTACTTTCTGCTTGGTGCAACAATCTACTATTTATCTGCTCAGTGGCAAAAAATCTGTATGGTATGTTAAACTTTCGATCTGACAAACTAAAGGTTCTGTTATAATAACGATTTTTATCAGATTACTGTTGCCTACTGCAATTTTAAAGTTATACTCAAAAATAAGAAGTTTCTTGTAAATCGTATAATGGAAAGCCAACATCAGTTCCCTATTAGAAATTATAGGTGTATGTGATAGAAATTACTTTCCATTTATGAAATAAATTATTTTAATGATAATAGTTGGCATAAAAGGCTAATGCATATCATAAGGATATAGAAAAATAATTATGTGTATATAATAACTATAGACACTTGATAATCTGTTTTTGTAACATCCTTGATAGTCAGAATATTTGAAGCCTGTTAATGTTACTCGTAGTTGTATAATATGTATAATGACTGGCGCAAAAATAGTACTGATTTTTAAAGAAGTAATTAAGATATAAAATATTGTTATGATAAAGATTGGGAACTATAGAAATAGGACTACTGATCCTAAAAAGTTCGGTATTTTTCCAATTGTTAAAAATGTAAATACAGAATTTTCTTTTTCCATTCTGATCCGAAAATATTTTAGCAATGTTTTGATTGATCTTGTTTTCTATATATTTTTGTTAACATAAGACTGCTTTTTCCTTTACTAGTTTTTCTAAGTGAGACTTTCTGTAAGTCCTTAAACCAACAAGTCCTTGAATACTTTACAAATGATGAAACATGATTTACAAACTTATGCGAACTTACTTTCCAGTGTTTCCATATTTGTACGGGTGCCATTTGCCGTCTTCACCGGGCCTTGGGTATCCTACTACGACGACTGCGCAAAGGGCGACGACATACTGTTGACAAAAACAAAGTTTTTAATAATCTGAATAGTTTTTTTTTAATACAATTTATACATAGGAACAAATTGCTTATATTGAGGCAGCTTAAAAAAAAATATTTTTTTTTATTTTAGAATATTAATTAATCGATAGTTAACTTTGGTAAAGATACACATCGAAGTTCTTCGTTAATTTGTAAAAGATCAATGCATAAAACACTTAAATAAAAAACTATTTGGCTTGTTTGATTATTTAAATAATTTGCAATATGTACGTTTATCAAATTGTAAAAAACATTTTACTCTAATGTTTTACAAAAAATCATAAATATTACTTGAATTAAGTATAAAAAATAGTACTTTAGTAAAACATTAAAAATTAAACCCACTATTAGAGCCGTTCTACTTATAAAAATCTTTAAAATTCTTATAAAAAACAAAGGAAGAGTCCCACCCAACGCACCAGTGAGCTAAGCATCCTGATTCCTTAAGTCACAGTAGGAACTCAATTCACGTATCACTTCACAGCTTCACTAAGAACACAGTCACTCCGTGTGCACAGTCCTTAGTTTCAAATCGGTGTGTTGATTTCGAAATCCGCGCTTCTCTTTTATACATCTGCAACATAACGTTGCGGGAATCTCTGTGCGTCACACATACGCATTTTTTATCATCTTACATACCTTTGTCGTTAATACTTTATTGGGGTATCGGTGTCAAACAGAAGTGGCAAGCACATTTCTAATCGCAACTTAAAAGATTTTTTTATGGGGAATAAATAATATCAATTTCCACCATTTATTTTGATTTATTATATTTTAAGATAAAATTATTTTCATATGCAATTTATAAATGTATAAATTTCAATCCAACCCTAAACAGTATTGGATGCATTGAAGGAGGCAATGAGACATAAACTAGGAAGACCAATACTTTTAATTCCAAAATTTGTATCCGGAGGGATACGCGTGCAAACAAAATTTAGTTCCTATTTAATACTTCTAAAGCACAAAGCGTATAAACAAGAAAAAACATAGGTATTTCCCGTTTCTTCAAAAGAGACGCGGAAAACAGACTGAAAAACATGACATAGAAATTACTTATCCTACTTTTAGTTAGGTTGGTCAAAAAAGTCAAAACAGGCTTTTCTAAATAAGTATTTAAACTTGTAACTATATTGTCCATAAAAATCGATATCTGTCAATTGTCTTTCGCACCTAAATTATACACTCGTCTAAATCATCTTCTCTGTCCAAAGCTCTGTCTGTGTTTCAGAACAAGGACGTCTGTGTCATATGTTAAATGTCAGTGAAAAATAATACTTACATATATATTTCAACAAAAATTTATATGTATTTATATATATATATATTTGACGACAATCGAGCAGACACATTTTATGACAACTTTTGGCTCTCTAGTATAAAAGTGTGTAACGGAAATGTAGAGGTTTCTCAGAAAAGCTCTACTTTAACGCAAAAGTAAATAACTTAAAAAACGATTTGGGTACTTAATAGAATTCTATATTTCACTTCATAGGTATATGAAATACTAGCTTTCGCCCGTGGCTTCACTCACATTAATGTTAATCTCGCGGGAACAGTATTTTCTTCCGGAATCAAAGGTAGTCTATAGTTTTGGCGTGATGGAGTAACAAACGTCCATATATCTTGACATCCATATATACTCACAAACTTTATAATATTAGTAAGGTTAAGGATTCAGCTTATTTGTTTTTCCAATTGTGAATCTAAGTCATACTATCTAGTACATTGGGGTAGGCGCCGGCGCTAACGGGCGCAGAGCTTCTCCAAGTAGTTCAAAATCATTAATCATCGCAGCGCATTCTACAGTGCCTAATGAGTATAAAAACTAAGATATGTTTGCTATTAAACTCTATCATTTGTTAAATCAATAAATAGGTTTGTGTGATACGGCTTGCAGAGTTTTCGACTACATCACCTATTGTGGTTTAGATTATGCGGTATTCAGTGGATGAAAATATGAAGTATTCTTCTTTCGCATTTTTTCTATGGATTTTACGCATCAGCCAACATTGTTTTCAGTTTTTTTAACCTAACTTAAGGAATCTGATGATCTGTCTTAAACAAATGACGTACTCATAAATGGGTGACCCAACCCGTCAAGAACAACTTTTCCTATGAGACCAATGCAGGGAACTAAAAAAAAAATTGTCATTTTTATACAAAAGAGTTCGGCCGGCCAGGCAATTAGTATAAAAATGTCAAAAATAATTGAGTTCCCAGCATTGGTCCGATAGGAAAATTTGTTAATTTTGACGGGCTGAGTCACCCAGTCCCCGGAACGTCGTTGTTTAAGCTACACGCGGTATATTTATAATATTTCTTCTGTTTTACCTCATCATCATCAGGTCCTTTTTGTCTCCACTATAGGAGCACGACCCTCTCTGTACTACTAGGGCCATACTTGGTCAGAGCAGCCAGAGGACTTGGCCTACACTCTCCACGCTGGCCAGACGGGTTGGAGAGGTCTCTTAGATGTTCATAAGCTTTCTTTAGCTTGTATTTCCTAAGTCGCCTTCTACGACATCCACGGGAAGACTTGGAGTGGTCCTATTCTACTCTGCCGGATACCACACGGCTAATTGCCTCATTATGACTAAAACCGGATCATTTACGTGCTATTTCATCAGGATTGCTGACTATAGTATAGGACTCGTCAGGAGCCCATTTTCAAGGCGAGTGCGGGACGCGCGGCGGAGGGTATCGAACTGTCTTTATATCACGTTAGTTTCAATGATGACCACTGCCTCGTTTTTATGTCACCAACCAATTTCTCACGTTCTTTAGAAAACTTTTATTTTAAAATGTATATCAATAATCTAGATCATTTGACAAATTTATTTTAAAGTGTTAATTAAATATGCGCATTTTTTCTTAATTGCGGAAGTCAGAATTGATGCAGTTAAAAATGTATTCTGTTGACTGCGAAAACCTGAAGACATTACCTACTTCAGATGTTTAAAAAAATAATAGAATTCAGACGTCTATTTATGTGTCCGGTTTTAATAAATAATTTGATACAAATATAAATAAACATTTTCCTTGAGAATTGATCTTAATTAGTCACAAAAATGTGTAAAATACCTCATTTATTAAATTCCAGAGATGTTTTTCATTATGCGGACTCACTGATGACGCGCGTTGGCATCAACAGAACTTAGCAATAAATTAGTTAAATTATTATTTTAAATGCTACATGAAGTTATTATGTACACTAACATTTTATTCAACACGCAAATCTACTTATTCTAACTCATTTAAGAATTTATGTATTGTTTTTCCTTTTATACATGTGTCTCTTTTAGACTTGATTGAAAGAGCGAGAAGGAAAACATTACATTGTTGCTAAAACAAACTAGTTGAACTTTGTGCGTCTGTATCTGATTGCATGAAACGTAAATTCCTAATATCTTATTTATACAAACTTTCCAAGAAGTAAGTAAGAATAAGCTGATATTTTTTTTTCTTCTAAAAATAAATATGAAACTCTGAGAAAGAAGATAGTATTTGTTTATAAACAATGTCGTTCTTTCCTTATTCATGAAGTAGGTGTGTTAAACGAAGACAACAAAGCATATTAGTAGTCACCTCAGCCCTCCAGAAGTTCACTGCTGCACTGCTGGACATAGGATTTTCAAAATGACCGGTTGGAAGCCGCTTGTATCCAGCATTTCCCTGCTATCTTAGCCAGGTCAGCCGACCACCTGGTTGGTGGATGACTAACGCTGCGCTTGCCGGAACGTTGTCAACATTCGATAACCTTTTTGCCCCATTGGCCATTGGTACTTCACGCTATATGCGAAAATAAAAGATTTTTTTATTTTTATGGCATTTAAATAGGTTGAATTTAAACCTTCTAATAATATTTAAATCTCGGATTCAGGATTAGTTATAAAATACACAAGCCCTTTAAAAAACGGGTAACTATCAGCATAATCAAGTTGCAAAACGACAATACCACCATAAGTCTTCATATTAAAATGCCATAGTATCTAAATTTACATGAACGCTAAATGTCCTAGTAGTAAAACGTCTGGATCTAAAAAATTAAAAATATGTCTCTCGGTTGTTTAAAGAACTATACATCCAAATCCGTCGAAGTATATTAAAACTTATGGTAGAATAAGACATATATAAAGACAAAAAGATTTATTCAAAAAACAGGCCTTTTCGGCACTTTTTCACGTCAATTTTCAGTTATTCATGGGGTTCTTTCTAATTTTTTACCATTGCACTTTATCTCCAAAACGACCAATTCAAAAATTATGAAAACAATAATTACTTTAAAATAACTAATGCTACAACTAAAAATATGAAAATGAATATCTATTTACAAATAAAATAGTTTCTCATTTTAGATTATAGTTCCCAAAAAAATAAATCTAATATTTTATTCGATATCAACAAAAACATATTCGAATGAAATATTAGATTTATTTTTTTGGGAACTATAATCTAAAATGAGAAACTATTTTATTTGTAAATAGATATTCATTTTCATATTTTTAGTTGTAGCATTAGTTAACAAAACATATTCGAATGAAAGCTTGCACTACAGAAACTAATCGGAAAGCAAGCCTTCGTGACACTAACATCGTGACTTACTGCGGCAAGCTCGCATGTTCTCCTCGCAATCTCTGCATAGCTAATGTTAAAAATATTGTCGTAAATGTTATTTTTTACAACTTCCTATGAGTTACGGTATTACAATTACAATAAGGTAAAAATAAAATCTCCATGTATAATAATAATTACTTGCTGGTATGGGAGAAAACAAAAAATTTTGATCCACCAGTTGTATCTTTACCCACGCAGACCTTAGAAGCCGAATGAATAGGGAATAGGCAAAAATCTAGGGAATTATGTCAATAGACACTGCGGCTAACATTCTTTAACTATTTTGATTCTATTTTCCACCTATACGCCTTATCTAACCCATTAGATATAAAGACATGATAATATTAATGTTTAACCAAACTTATTTCAACAGCAACTTGTTCGGCAGGAGCTGTAATCGGAAAGCAAGCCTTCGTGACACTAACATCGTGACTTACTGCGACAAGCTCGCATGTTCTGCCCGCAATCTCTGCATAGCTAATGTTAAAAATATTGCCGTGTATGTTATTTTTTATAACTTTCCCTGAGTGAAGTATTACTGATTTAAATTTTTTAATTCTATTTAATTTCTATTCTATTAAATTCTTTTTAATTCTATATTAATGCTTTTTCCCACGGCTCTGCTCGCCTTACTCCGTCGGGAACAGTACGTTTCTGCCGGAATTAAATGGTCCCTATGACTTTTATTGTACCCAGACAATGTATATATTCAGTAGTTAAATGATATGTACTCTATAAGAAGCAACTCACCCCCATGTGCTGT